>OZ017740.1:64831025-66191025 GCA_963969285.1 Odontomyia ornata
TCTGGCACTCATCATCGAACCAATCATTCGTCTGTTCTGCCACGGTCTTAAAAGCCGCTTTCACTTCCATCGATTGCTCATTGCTTGTTTTCAGCCATGCGTTTGCTAAGATGGGAGCGAGCTATTTCTACGATGGACGTCGCTTGGACCCTTTTCATGTCAAATTTTTGTAGCGGGCTACGATGAATACGCCTTTGACATACAACATCGATCAGTAAATTTTATCCGGTAATGATCTGAGTTACGATTGGCTTCTCCGTATAAATGGACGTCAGGTATGCTCGAGGCCCAGCGTTGTTGAATGAGAACATGGTCGATCTGGTTTTGTGTGCTGCCATCTGATTATACCCAGGTAGTTTTATATACGCGTCAATGAGGGAAGCAGGTCAAACGTATGACTAAATTTATGCTACATGCAAAGTCAATCAGGCGATGGCCATTGTCATTTGTTTCATCGTAGGGGCTATTTCCTACAGTCATTCCCCGGTGAGATATCTCGTTGCTTAGTTTAGCATTGAAATCACCCAGAATTATTTTTGTCTCGTTTTGTGGGCAATGAATCAACTAGTCTTTTGAGATGATTGTGGCACATTTCCTTCATTTCTTCGTCCTTTTCTTCGGTCGGGGCATGTATTGATTTTGCAGAATTTCACTTATATACGGATCGCCCACAACCGTTCATTAACTAACTTAAAATCAATAACTTGCAATTTGAACTGCCTGGTGATATAATTGTAATAATCGAGCCGTTACCTGAGCAAACTTCTCTAGAGCTGGCATAACATGATCCGAATTTTAATTGTAGATTTGGAAAATTTAACCATTCCAAATTACAGTTTATAAATCACAAAATATTTTTTTATTAATAAATAAAAATTTTATATCAGATGTTTCCCCTATATTAAATTTAAATTCTTCTTTATAATTAAATTATCTTTTTCCCTATATTAAATTTAAATTTTTCTTTATAATTATATTCCTTATGATATATGTCTATATTATTATTTTTTATTAATTTAATAATTTAAATCTCCAATTAAAACTCGGACAAGGCAACACCTTATCCCGCTGCACATGCACGCATTGCAGTGGCTGAGGCAAGTGTGCAGCGGAATGAAGGGAGACTCGTCGAGTCCCGTTGTGACATCTAACAAGTTCACGACGGACAATAAAACGGGAGTCGAGCTCGAGAATCTAAATCAAAAGTAACGATCTCGCGGTTTCCTCGCTTCCTTCTTGAGATTGATTTTGGTGGAAAATTTGCGGGAATTCAGTTTCGGGTTAGAATTGAGTTCCACGAAATATTCGGACAGGTGTTAAGGCGTTACTTAAAAACAAAAAAAAAATTAGTCTTGGAGCTGAGGGAATAAATCGGTCTTAACTGGTATTTGCATATTAACAAACAATCACAATGTTGATTGAATTTCCATTCTATTATTTATTTACTGGTGCTCAGACTTACGAGCGCAGATTTTATTAAAAAGAGCTCTAATCTATACTCATGTGAATATTTCAACGGTTTCAATTCGCGGTTCGTAGTTGATCGTGCAGTGTTTCGGAAATTTAAAAACCCCAGTGGGAAGTCGCGTCTGTTGAGATCATGAATTTATCTCTTGGTGGGTGCAAGTTTTTCGTGCCCAAATCTATTTGTTGTAAATTTTTAAAAGAGTATAAAATGTGATTCAAATCGTACATATAGTCAATACAGAAAGTGAATTGAAATCAAGATATTACATAGTGTAGTTAAAAACCAATTAATTGCATTCAACCCTTGGATCGAGCAGAAAAATGTGCAAGCGATGAAAAGAAGTGAAACCATTTTACGATCCGACGTGTGTTCGCTTCCCCCTTCCTCCCCTGAGGTTAAAACAAATTTGTTTGATGTTGTGCTTTGAATGAAGTTCAGATTGAAAAATGTGTAACTGAGGAAGAAAAGTGAGACCATTTTACGGTCCAGTGCAAAGTGTAAATCACTTATCCTCCCCGACTCTCTTCAAATCAAAAAATCTCATTTCTAACTGAATATTACATGATACTGAAAAAAAAAATACAAATTACAAGCATTTGATGAAAAATAACAAGTTTGCTGTTAAGAAGTGTACAGTGTAGATTCGCGGGCATATTTTGACGCTAAGCCCAGCATTGTTCAATTCACGGAATCCTGTTCCTAACCGTCACTCTAAATTTCCTTTAAAGAGAAATAAAATTTAGTTATTATTGTGAAATTTAATAAAATTAAATTAAATTTGAAGTGCGCCTAAAATATGAAGTTAATATTGCAGCAATATTGTATCAGCCACATTTATCAGCGGGCACCCGTCGATGGTAATGGGTAAGTATGCTTTCAGTTTTTTTTTTATACATTTTTACTAAATATACATTTACATTTATGTTTTAAAGTAGATATTATATATTATAATTAACGTAATTGAACACCTGAACTATCAATTAATAGCGAGAACCGATAAACAAAATAATTTGATTTAAACAAAAACAGATGAAAAAAAATGAAAGTGAAAGATCACAGGGGATATATGTGCCTTTTTCAAAATCGAAATGAAAACGCAAAGACCCGCACATTGTATTGAGCTCTGAATATATATGTTCTATTAGACTTACCTTTATGTACAATCGAGTCATTTTTAGGGTTTCGTACTAATTTACAAAACCCTATTGCAATCACGACCTATGTCCGTCTGTCCGTCCGTCCGTCTGTATGTCACAGCACTTTTTCTCCGGAACTATAGGCGGTAAAACCATGAAACTTTGTAGAAAGGTCAGAAGTGGTGACTTCTTGCAAGTTCAAGGGTGTATAAATTTTTCATAGGGGCTTAAGGGGGATCTCTCCATATAGGGGGGTGACTCCCCAAAAAAAAAATGTTCACTATTGGGTGTCATTGCAAAGGTCTTAATGAGATTTTTTTTAGAACAAGTCTTAAAATTGCCTTATCTGTACCGAGGGGGGCAGGGGAAGGAGAAACGTACGAACTTTTCGCGTACCCCCTTCGCGATTGGACACCTTCCATCCGAAAAATCTAAAAAAAAATCATGAATGTAGACCTTTATGTGTACAATAACAACAAACACATGAGAAGTCGAAATTCACTCAACTTTGTTAGTAATAGTATGATTTATCGATTTTGTGTTTTCTTGAATAAAATCTTAACGGTACCTTTAAATTCAATGAAATTCAGCACACAGATGACTATTTATAAGATTGATTATTTCTGAAATTTTCATAAAGTTCGAATGGTATTTGGCTAAGTTGTAGCGATTTAAATTTTCCTGTATTACTATGGAACAATATGCGCTGTTTTACATGTACTATGGAAACATATGGCTATGGAACAACATGCGCTTTTTAAGCAACTTAGACACTACAGCTTTGCTAGGATTTGCATGAAAATTTCAGGAATGAAAAGTATCATGAATATCTTTGAGAATCGGTTCAGTTAGTGGTGTCAGTATCAGTAAACAGGAGAGAGCTCCTCGCAAAAGGGCTTTGTAACCATTCCAGGATTCAAAAAATAGGCCATGAATCGATGATTATAGTACAGGAGAGTGGCCCCCGAAAATAAAGTTCATCAAACGTACCCAACATGAGTATCAAATGAAAGCTCTTTATGAAAGCTTTTCAAAACAGTTCTTAAACTGACAGTTTTTGTTTCAGTTGGGCACAGGGGGGAATACATGAAAAATGTATTTCCTCCCTCGCAAATGGACATCTGTGATCTAAAAAATCTGAAAAATTATCAAGGGAGATATCTATGAGTATAACAATAACAAATACCTCAGAAGTCGAAATTCGTTCAACTTTGTTAATAATAGTATGATCCTCGAATCTCACATTTTCTCCAATAAAATCGTCTTTGACATGTTTCTTGATTTTATTCGTTGCTGGTTACTGCGTTTTGTAAGTTGAGTACAAAACCCTTCTGACATGAGCGTAGGTCTGTCTAGCCAACTTGTTCTTCAATATTTCGTGTTTGATTTCCCTTCAAATTATTGCAAGAGCCCACGATGACACTGCAATGCTAGCCTGCCAGCGCATTCACGCATCCTCAGATAAAACCAACCTCGGCGGACCCCGCCATTTTCTTTCGCCAAGGCAGCAGACCATTGCTGCCGTCCTCGGCGGACACTTTATCCACTCCAATTCACTACATGGTGTAGCATGTAATTGTCGATTGCTGGCATTTTGGGTGATTGCTGGCATTTGGGCATGTTTTTGGTAATCTGCTTCAAAAAATGGCCAAATAACGTTTTTCTTAACTTCTTTTACAGTCGTTTACATGCCTGAATGGGCCAATCCATGGATACTATTGAATGCCCCTTCGCAAAATCATAATATTATAAATGTTCTTATCCTTTCAGTTGAGATGTCACAGAAGATTTGTGTATTGGTGTCTGGAACCAGCATTAGGTTTAGTTATAGGGCTAAACCCGATTCCATCAATGTTTTGAGTTAATTGTCCTTCATCTGGGTTGCTGCAAGCTTGCGATAATCCATCGTATTTTCTATAGCTTCCACGCATCAGAGTGTGTCAGCCACAGCATTGCTGATGATAATAGTTAATTATTGCCTGCACTTTCACAAATGCCCATGCTCGATACCATGTGACTGAGGAAAGCTACTTCAGCCTCTTCGGAATTCATTTGGCTGTGCTTACGAGATTGCCATATTCCCGTAGCCTTTCGACGAGCGTACACAAGTGTTTTGAGCTTCATTATTCGACGCTATTAGTACGTCGTCGATATAAGCATACGAAATATCGAAGTCTCGCAGGATATCATTGGTAAAGTGTTGAAATGACTGCGATGCATTTCCTACTCCAAAACTCATAAAGAGAAATTCAAACAAGTTGGGTAAACAGACCTACGCTCATGTCAGAAGGGTTTTGTATTCAACTTACAAAATGCAGTCGCCAGATCGAATCAAATCAAGAAACATGTCAAAGACGATTTTATTGGAGAAAATATGAAATTCGAAGATCATACTATTATTAACAAAGTTGAACGAATTTCTACTTCTGAGGTTTTTGTTATTGTTTTAATCATAAATATTTCCCTTGATAATTATTTCAGATATCCATTCGCGACGGAGGAAACACATTTTTCATGTATTTCCCCCCTGTGCCCCCACTGAAGCAAAAACTGACAGGTTAAGAACTGTTTTGAATTGCTCCCATGAAAACTTTCATTTCATACTCATATCGGCTAGGTTAGATGAATTTTTATTTTCAGGGGCCACTCTCCTGTACTGTAATCATCGATTCATGGCCAATTTTTTCGAATCCTAGAATGGTTACAAAGCCCTTTTGCTAGGAGCTCTCTCCTGCCTCCTCAACTCGTTTCACCTATGAGTATTAATTGTAGGTACTCATCTTCATTCATTCATTAAATTGAATCAAGTGTCAAAGCATGCACCTTAAACGTTGAAGTTGGGAAAAATTAACTCAAAATTATTCAATCTTCGCATTTAAAACAGCCACTGTTTTGTTTTATGACTACGGATACCACTAGCTGAACAAATTTTGCGTGTATTTCCCCTCCTTGTGCGCCCCCCGAAGCAAACTTTGCCAAACAAAGACCTGTTTTGAAAAGTTCTCATCAAGACCTTTCATTTGGTACCCATATCGGCTACCTTCAATGAAATTTTTTTTTTCGGGGGTCACTCCCCTACATGGGGAGACCCCCCTTAAATATCTTATAAAATTTTTTTATATTTGAACTTTGAAGAGAACACCACTTTACACCTACGTACAAAATTTGATGTTTCTAGCTTAAGTAGTTTCCGAGAAAAACTGCTGTGACACACGGACGGACGGACGGACGGACAGAAGACGGACAGACGGACAGACAGGACGCGATTTTAGAAGGGTTTTGTAAAATTATTTTACAAAACTCTAAAAAGCAAATGGCGTATTATTGTGGTCCTCCTTGGTCACTGGAATCTGATTATAAGCTCGGGTTAAGTCGATCTTGGAGTATACTTTTTCACCTCGAAGTTGTTGCATAAAGTCTTTAATGTGCGTGCATTGAGAGTGCATGTCATTTTCAGTCTTCCTAGCTAAGTGAAGTGGAATCACGTTGCGATCTGGTACTAGATGACAAAACTTGCTGACTGCTTATGGGCCTGATATATTAAGTACTCGTATATGATGGCGCACATTGTGAAGAACTTTAGGTGCCCATCCGTCGGGTAACATGATGTCCGGGTACTTACCGAGTAGCCGGTACTAAGACAAATTGCCAGCGATAACTTTATTGAAAATAGGTTGATTATAAATGTCCGTTCAGGACTGCCTCAGTGGAAGAGGATGTTAAGATCCGCCCAGATTGGCCTTGTCTGGGGACGCGTAAATGCGCTGGCGTGCTAGCGTTGCGGTGTGGTGGGGCGGGTTCTTTCCCCCAGCACAAGGACCCACTTCAAAAAATTTCACATTCAAGAACTACGGGATCAAAGAAATGTCAACCGATTCGAGAAGGAGGTAACCTACTAAGGGTCAAAGAGTATGGCTGACTCAGAAGGCAAACTGGTCCTGGGGATGAACTTAAGACGACTTATGGCCCACAAATAAGAACACCCTCCCACCTGAATCAAGATCCAAACGTAAGCGTGGCCATATTTTCCATTTAACCAAAAAACTCATACAAACTTAATTTGAATGTATTTTTCCTATTAAAAGAAAAATATAAACGTGGCAAATTTATGTCAAATTATTATGTGAGGGAATCACATAACACCATGCCATAAATAAGCACGCGAGCGTAAGGCCACTTTACCCGGCCACCTTACAAGAAAGAAAAGAGCGCCCCCAATGGCTAGCCCATGCTAAAGGAGGAGCCTTCCATCGATGCGGGTCCTATACCCGGTCAGGAAGAATGAAATGAAAAGACCGTAGGTATAATTTAGTAATTCATTATATTCATTTTAATTCAGATAGTAATGATCGCAACAGTTTCATGTTTTAAAAAAAATACAGCAATCAATGAAAACAAGTTGGGTAGACAGACCTATGCTCATGTCAGAAGGGTTTTGTACTCAACTTACAAAATGCAGTAACCAGCAACGAATAAAATCAAGAAACATGTCAAAGACGATTTTATTGGAGAATATGTGAAATTCGAGGATCAAACTATTATTAACAAAGTTGAACGAATTTTGACTTCTGATGTATTTGCTATAGTTATACCCATAAATATCTCCTTTGATAATTTTTTCAGATTTTTTAGATCACGGGTGTCCATTCGCGAGGGAGGAAACACATTATTCATGTATTACCCCCCTGTGCCCCCACTGAAGCAAAAACTGTCAGTTTAAGAACTGCTTTGAAAAGCTCTCATAGAGAACTTTCAGTTGATACTCATATTGGCTACCTTTCAAGAAATTTTTTTTCAGGGGCCACTCCTCTGTACTGCAATCATCGATTCATGGCCTATTTTTTCGAATCCTAGAATGGTTACGAAGCCCTTTTGCTAGGAGCTCTTTCCTGCCTCTTCGACTTGTTTCAATTATATGTACTCATCTTCATGATACCTATCACTCCTGAAATTTTCATGCAAATCCTAGCAAAGCTGTAGTGTCTAGGTCGGTAAAAAGCGCATATGGTTCCATAGCCATATGTTTCCATAGTAATACAGGGCATATTGTTCCATAGTAATACAGGAAAATTCAAATCGCTATAACTTCGGTAAATACTATTGGATCTTTATGAAACTTTCAGAAAAGATCAATCTCATAAATAGTTTATTGAGTTCAAGGGTACCATTTAGATTTTATTCAAGAAAACATAAAATCGATAAATCATACTATTACTAACAAAGTTGAGTGAATTTTGACTTCTCATGTATTTGTTGTTGTTGTACACATTAAGGCCTACATTCATGATTTTTTTCAGATTTTTCAGATGGAAGGTGTCCAATCGCGAGGGGGGGTACGCGAAAAGTTCGTACATTCCCCTTCCCCTAACACCCCCCCCCCCTCCCTCGGTACTTATAAGGCAATTTTAAGACTTGTTTTGAAAAGATCTCATTGAGACCTTTCCAATGACACCCTACTCGACTACCAATGCTGAAAAAAATTTTTTGAGGGGTCACCTCCCTATATGGGGAGACCCTCCTTAAACGCCTTTGAAAAAATTTTCCACCCTTGAACTTTCAAGAAGTCACCACTTCTGACCTTTCTACAAAGTTTCATGGCTGTAGCCTCTATAGTTTCGGAGAAAAAGTGCTGTGACATACAGACGGACGGACGGACGGACAGACGGACACAGGTCGTGATTGCAATAGGGTTTTGTATTTTAGTACAAAACCCTTAAAAATAATATGTATTTAATAGGTATTCTTTATTTTGCAGATATTTGGCTACTGGTGACAGGTACCAAACCATCGCGTTTTCTTTTCGTTTTGGACATTTAACTGTTTCTTACATTGTGAAGGACGTCTGTTGGGAAATTTGGAACGTTTTGCAGCCAATATATGTGCCCCCTCCCACGATTCGGACGTGGAAAGAAGCTGGGTTTTTCAGCACTATGGGGTTTTCCCAACTGCGTTGGAAAGCACATTAAATTAAAATTCCCCAGCAAGAGTGGATCTGAATATTACTGCAGCAAACATTTTTTTTCCTCTTGTCCATCCGGCAGTGGTGGACCCATTCTTTAAGTTCATAGTAGCCGGCATTGGAAGTTATCGACGACAAAGCGACAGTGCTTTATTTGAGATATCCGTTTTCTACCGGCAGTATATTGATGGAAAAAATATTCTCCCTCAAAAGCCATTACCTGGCACGAATACTCCTACTCCTCATGTCATCGTCGGTGATAAAGGGTTCGCACTTCAAACGTACTTAATAAGACCGTATCTCAAAGCTGGAATGACCAATCCAAAAAAAAAATGTTCAATGCACAAGTCAGTCGAGCCCGTCGTGTTGTGGAAAAGAATAGAAACATGTACCGCTACTGCAGATTGCGTAGTTAAGGATGCTGCCTGTTTGCATAACTATATTATAATCAAAAAGGATGTTAACATACGATATTCAGCCAATGAGTCTTAACGCCTTTAGTGTGACAGGATTATTGAAAACTTGTGTCATACAAACGTATCGCCGTAACGGGACGTTACAGGAACGTTTAGCGCCACGTTATAACGCGCTCTATGTGAATAAGCCTTTAGAGATTCGTTTTGTTTTTTCAGTTAGTTGTTTGATTTAACCACGAAAATATTGTTTTATAACACTTGTCCTTTTATGGTTAAATATACAGTCATGTCATGGAAAAAAAATTCTATTATTTCTCAGGATTTTACCCCATATCCCTTCCTTACTTATATATTATTGATGTAAAACGTTGATATTTTGAATTCAAAATTATGTTCCTTTAACCTAATGCTACAACTGTCATTTGTCATTCTGTTCACTTCTGTCAATCTGTCTATCAATAAACATTGTGTCAAAACGTTGTCTAATTAAAATCATATTATTGTCTATAAGACAATAACAGTCTATAAAACAATAATATGGTAGCAGAGCGTAGCTCGATTTGAGTGGACCAACGTTTTTTCAAGAAGATTGAGCAAAATAAATAGTGTTTTTCGAAGAGATTTTCTCGAAGCTTGAAGGTGATAGTTGCTGGAATTTTGGTGATGACAATCATGGAATTTCAAGGTATTGAGAAGTTAAAAGGTTTGGAAAACTGGAATATTTGGAAGTTCATGGTGCGCAATTTATTGCGAGCAACTGAATGAGCATACGAAGTGAGTATTGGAGAGTTGGTTCAACTGGCGCTGGCGGCTAATGCTAATGCGGCTGCGATAGATGCTCACAATGCGGCAATGAAAATTTGGGATAAGACAGATCGTGCCGCTTGTCCAATTATCATCAAGATAATTGATTCGAGTGTCATTACTTTGACCGTCGCTTGCGAGACTGCTCATCAGATGCGGAACAAATTGCATGGTATTTATGAACAACAAACAAGGCAAGCCGTTCATTCAGTTCAGTCTGAATTTTTCTGTTTTGATATGAATTTAGCGGATGATATGATAAGTCATATTGCTGAATTTCAAGCTTAGATTCTACGCATGCAGCAGTTGAAAGTTAAGCCCAACGAGTCAGCTTTGATGGTCAAGTTGTTGGAAACGTTGCCTGACAGTTTTGAAAGTTTTAGGCAAGCTTGGTGGGCCAGGTTGGATGATCAGCAGACCCTTGATCACCTGATTAACGTGTTGACATCTAATGAGCACAGGCGGAAACTTCGACAAGAAAAGGAGAAGAATCTGACGGCACTGATGGCTACCAAGTTGAAAATCCAGTCCAAAGGTGCAAGTGGAAGTCAACAAAGTGCAAGTGGAAGTCAACAAGGTGCAGCTGGTAAGCAGGCCAAAGATGATGTCAAGTCCAACCAGAAGGGGAAAAAGTCGGCTTTCCAGTGCTATGGTTGTCACGGAACTGGTCATTTTAAAAGAGTTTGTCCAAACAGAAAGAAGAAGAGTGATGAGACGTCTGAAAGTAAAGGTTCGTTAGCGAAGTGTTTAGTGCGGAAGGCAAGAACGAAGCTTGGATCATCGATTCTGGTGCGACGGACCACATGACCTTCAAGAAAGAGTGATATTCATTCTTTGAGGCTTTCTCTATTCCAGCAGAGATTCGTATCGGAAGAAATTCTGTGATGAGTACTTTTGGAAGAGGAAATAGTGACTTTGAGGTGCTTGTGAATGGCCGTTGGACTTCTTGTCACATGGAAAACGTGCTGTATGTTCCGGAGGCTAGGAGAAATTTATTCTCGATCATGCGTGCACTGGACAAAGATTTGACTTTCAGCTCATCCAAGAATAGCTGTGAATTCCTGCTTGTTGGTGTTGTCAAGGCTCAAGGTGTGCGATCTGGTCAGCAGTTCAAGATGATGCTCAAGGTCAAAGAACCGCACACTTGCTTTGTGAGTGAGGCTAATCTGGCGGTCAAGGACTCTCTTCAAGTCTGGCATTTGCGTTAGATCATCAGAATAAAAGACATGTTGTGAAGATACTCAAGAATCATGGAATTGAAGTACAACAGGACGACAAATTCTGTGGATCTTACGTAGAAGGTAAACAACATCGAGGACCATTCAAATCATGTCAACAGCGTTTATCTGTGCCAGGAGAAGTGATCCATGCTGATGTCGGTGTTTCACTTGGACAGGAGTCTATTGCTGGTGCCAGGTACTTTGTCTGCTTCATGTGTGCCTATTTAAGATTTCGTATGGTTTACTTCTTGAAGGAAAAATCTGAGGTGTTTGACAAGACCAAAGAAATGTTGCAGCTGGTGAAGACTCAACGAGGTTGACCGGTAAAGGTGTCCCAGTGCAACGGAGGAAAGGAATTTGACAACAAGAAGATGCGAGAACTCATGGATTCCAAATGTACGAAGATGGTGATTACGAATCCTTATACGCCTCAGCAGAACGGTTGTGCTGGACGATCAAACCGGACAATTGGTGAGCTAGCACTAACCATGCTTGTTAACAAGGATCTGCCGAAGTTTCTGTGGGCTGAAGCTGTAAAAATTGCGGTTTACATTGTCAACCGAACTGGTCCAAGCTCTGTAGAGGGCAAAACTCCGTACGAGTTGTTCGTTGCGAAGAGTGTTAATTTGAACAGGTTTCATATTTTTGGACCCACACGCTGGGTGATGGTGCCTAAAGATTGTTAGAAGAAGTGGGATGCTAAAGGCGTCGAAGCAGTTTTTGTTGGGTACTCGGAAGACATCGATGGTTTTCGTGTGTGGAAGAAAGATACAAAGCAGGTGATCCGAAGTCGTGAGGTAGTTTTTGGTCCAAAGCATTCCTCTAAAGTTCTAGATTTGTTTCCTGTTGAAGAAATTGAAGATCCTGTCGAGCCCTGCAATTTTCTTAGAGTTCTGAACTCACCTGGAGCTCTGCGCGTGCCTGAGGTCCCGGATCCTGGCTTGCCAGTCGTTCCTGCTGAACCGCAAATTGAAGAAATTCCTAAGGCTGCAAAAAATACCACCCAACGACGTCTTTGGGATAGAAGTAAACTTCAGAAACCTGTAAAATTGAGTGAAATGTTTCTTGCAGAGTTAAAAGAACCTCGAGACTACAAAGAAGCCATGAAGTTGGGTAATCGTGAACACTGGAAGGCTGCGATGAAAGAAGAAATGTCTTTACTGAAGGAAAATTCAACCTGAGTTTTAACGGTGTTACCTCCAGGAAGGAAGACAATTGCTAATCGCTGGGTCTACCGTATCAAACGAGATGCAGAAGGGAAGGCTTGTCGCTACAAAGCTAGGCTTATTGCGAAGGGTTATAGTCAACAAAAAGGTATTGATTATCGTGAAATTTTCAGTCCCGTAGCTCGATTTGATACAATCAGCTCGATTTTAAGTGTTGCTGCCAAGGAAAGTCTGGAGTTGGCCCAATTTGATGTGAAGGCGGCATTTCCAAACGATATTTTGATTAAAGAAATGCACATGGATCAACCTGAAGGTTTTGAGGATGGTTCTGGTCGTGTGTGCAAGCTGATTTAAACTCTCTACGGACTGAAGCAATCTCCGATGTGCTGGAACAACCGGTTCAGGGAGATTCTTATCATGTTTATTCTCGTCCAGAGCAAAGCTGATCCATGCTTTTTCTTTTGTATGTCTGGTGAAGATAAACTGATCATTATCCTTTATGTTGATAATGGCCTGGTTGCTGCAACACAGAAGAGTGCGATTCAAGAGTTCCTGAGGAAGCTAGAGATGGAGTTCAAGATCACACGTGAACCGCTTGGTGGTTTACTGAATATGCTCATTGAACGTGAAGAAGATGGTTCACTCCGTTTGAGTCAGAAGGTTCACGCGGAAAATCTTCTTCAGGAGTTCAACATGGCAGAAGCCAATGCTGTTTCAACGCCTATTGACAAGTACGTGAAGTTGGAAGAGCAAACTGGTTGAGAACATCTGCTCCTTACCGTGAAGTTGTAGGATGTTTGATGTACTTAGATGTTGCTACTCATCCTGACATCGCGTTTGCAGTCAATTATGCGTCGTAGAAGATCCGGAAGGTGTCCACTGGTTGCTGGTAAAGAGAATCCTGAAATACGTCAAAGGGTCTACGTCAGTTGGTATCAGGTACGAAGCTGGTTCCAAAGATAGTGTCTTGAAGGCCTTCAGTGATGCAGACTACGTTCGTCAATCGGATACTCGTCGGTCTGTTAGTGGAATCGTTTTCATGCACAGTCGAGGACCGATATCCTGGGCTAGCAGACGTCAAGAGTGTGTGTCTCTATCCACAACTGAGGCTGAATATGTCGCTGCTAGTGAAGCTGCCAGGGAATCTGTGTGGTTGTCGCGACTGTTCGCAGAAGTCTCTCCCTTTGACAACATTCCAATTCTTTTTGTGGACAATCAAAGTGCAATCAAGTTAGCGAAGAATCACGAGTTCCACAAGAGGACCAAACACATTGAAATGAGGAACTATTTCATTCGAAAGGAAAGCAGGACGGAAGGTTGAATATTCAACATGTTTCAAGTGATCAACAACTCGCTGATATCCTGACGAAGCCGCTGCCACGTCTGAGATTTGTTGATCTACGTTCTGCCCTTAAAATTTAGTTTGTTATTGAAAAATTGAAACGTTGATATTTTGAATTCAAAATTATGTTCCTTTAACCTAATGCTACAACTGTCATTTATCACTCTGTTCACTTTTGTCAATCTGTCTGTCAGTAAACATTGTGTTAAAACGTTGGCTAGTTAACATCATATTATTGTCTATAAAACAATAAGTAGTCATTTTGAGTAAGATAGCCCAGCACGGGCAGAGGTGCTTCCATCGGAGCCCCGATAAAGCTGAGCTCTAACTAGCTCAGAGTGTCACCCGGGAGTTTAAAACCTCTGCTATCTTCTCATATTTGTCACTGCGGTGCATACCGTGACATGACAGTATCAATCATTTGAAACATATCCAAATATACTGGTAAAGAAGACCAATTATGCAATTCAAAACGGCTTGCATCGTTATAGCATTAAAATTTTTAGTCATCCTATACAAAACCATAAATCATTTCGAATTTCTTTAATTAAGTGCTTTCACACAAAATCACATTCAATCATACTAAAGACTTCAGAGCTTCTTTTATCATCTATCTCATTAAGTTATCTGAGAAAGTAATAAGTGCCTCTCGAACGAACAGAGAATGCTAGCTCGATGGAAGCCGTTGCCCTGTAAACTAATTAATCTAAGAAATAACTGCGCCAACGAACACATCCTTTTCTTATGGAATTCTGGTCAGCGCTTATCTTACGCTAGTCAATAACCATAAATCCTATTACGATATACTCTGATAATAGAGTTGAAAAGAATCAAACTCCCGGAAGGCAAAGGACATCTGATTGATTACAAACGGCTGGTGTTTACTCCAAGCAACGGTTTTGTTTGTTGCTACGTGAAAATAATTCACCATAAATATCTACAAATCTACTAGGAGTCAGTGGTTACCAACAGTTTACTTCGGTTCAGCAACAAGTAGGAAGGTTGCAAAATGCTGTCTTTACTCAAAAGGACTGACACACTTAACATCCTTTCATGAAGAATGAGGAGAATGGAAAGTTTAGCAAACTGTTTCTTGGATCAGAATATTAAAACAATAGTGGATCTAGTAAAGCTCTTATCGATGAACCACTGACTAGACGCCACCAACACTCAGCATCCTTTCTTCGTAACCATTGAAACATTACAAACATTAATAACAGGAAAAACTTCCAGGATTTATTCGGAGTATTTTTATTCCATTTCTGAAAGGTGCCATAACATAATTACTTCAAGATTTTCTGCTGTATCTCTTTCTGATAATTATGAGTGAGCGGCAGTCCCGCTGTAGGTGTCAGTGTACTATTTAATACTTTAGGCTACCTAACCTTGAATTAGGTTTCCTACCTTTGTCCTTCACCGTTTGGAAACCTTCAAAACCATCATGTTTCCCGCATTCAACACGACGCGGTCTGTGTGGCTTAGAAAATAAACAATCAGGACGATGCGATGTAAGGAAATCATTTCATCGAAAGTTTTCACAGCTTTTATTCACTTCGCTCACTGTCTGCCCAGAGCAATAGTTGCTGTGAGAGGAGTTTTTATTTTTCTGAAACAAATATTTGTTTTCGAAGAGAATGGTCCGGGGTTTTGGTCGGGGATAAAAGGAAATTTTAATAATGTTGAGGAAAATGTGTTGGTTAAACGTTATTCGTTCAGAATATTAAGTGGGTGTCAAAAAAGGCTGTTTTCGGCTTTGTTATTATTGCACTTGGAAGGATAACGTGCGAAATATTGTCGAGGAGTGGGAAAGCATGCAAAGAGTAGTATATGAAAAATTGTTAGGATGGAAAGTATTGCTAAGGGACTTGGGGCAGAAAGTTGAAAATGATTGGATATTTATTAATTTTCAATCCAAGCACGTATCCTTCATCTTATGCGTTTTTAAATCGTGTGAAAGAGTTATTTATCATTCAAGAAACTGCGCTAATTGAATTAATGACCTATAAAGATTTTAATGTAGGATGTTGGACATGCAGATGTCTAAAAGAGTTGGGTGTTTTGAACTCTTGAGACCCAGAGCCGATGTGAGCAAAAGTGTTGGTATTTTTAGTTTCCCTCTTATAAGAAATGGTTCAACGAATCAGTTCATTTGTATAAATTTTATAGTTTTTCTTTTGAAATACGAAAGTACACAAATGTGCACCTCAGGTTTATCTGTGTGGAAAATTCTAATATTTCTCATTTTTCCGTGTAGTACATTTCAAAGCAATTATTTTTTGAAATGCATAAGTATACGTGGCACTTGATGCAAATCGTTCGGCAACGGGACGAACATGTCTTCCATGAATCACGGCAGGTGTTTGATTCCATCAAGGTGTACTTCTGGTTTTGGCTGTTGTACGACGGTCGAATGTTTTTCATATGGTTCCTCGTTTGCGTCTGATTGTGCTCAATCAACAGTTCCACCCTCATATTTGATTATGGCTATTGCAACATTCAGCTTGTAGTCCATAAGACCTAGCCTGTTCTTGGCAGGTACTCCTTCTTCGTCGTAACACCGTATATACATTATCCAGCAGTTGAAAATGCATAAATCTAGAAAATAGATAAAAGCATGAACTGTCCACCTACTAGCTCGCATGGCAGGGCGATAATAAGCAATCAGCCAATCACTTAGACCAATTCCGCTCATACATTTGTTGTAATTTCTAACCACGGCAGGCTGTGCCATATCTATTTTATGCTTTATCTGCTTACACCATTGTTTATAAGTCCCGGCTGGAGCACTTCCTGCGCATGAGGATAGCATAGTAACGGCTTTAATGTATTTTTACATCAAAACGCAGACATTCCCATCGCTTCTCACCTTCTCATCCCATTCGCCCCTTTTGAGCTGCTTGTAATTTTTCAATTTTTTGGATACCACCAAACCGGTTACTTATAACTGTCCCTGTGATAAACACGTTCTGTTTGTTTGCGATTAAATAGTCTGCAAGCCTCAGATTTGTGAAAAATCTGTCCGAGTACAAAACAGAATCTTGATCAATCGTCCGGCACAGCAGTTTGACGATACTTCCACCTTAGCCAATTTTAGTCATGTCCTGTGGAGGTATCGTGTTAGAGCCAACGTAAATGACAAAGTCAAATGCAAAATAAAATACTTCAACCCTATAGGATTAGGTTTTGACGGCACATATTGACGAAAGCCGCATCTTCCTGAAAATTGAATCATCGGCTCGTCGATGGACATGTGTGTTGACCGAGGCAAACTGTGGCACTTTCGAAGGATTTTAGATAATAACGACCTGATTTTCCAGAGGTAGTCTTCATCTTGATTTTCTGCAGTGCTGTCTGCGAAATGAATGTGGTTTCGGAGTCCGAAGACGCGATCGCGCGTCATATTTTCGCTTGTGACGGGCACAGTAAGGTCTCTACTCCAACACAATCTCGCATGAGGGTACACCCGTGAAGTTGATCATTTCTACTTGACTTGTTTTCACAGATCGAAGGTCTCCTTGCTGCGCCGAATATAAATTTGTTTGATCTGCCATCAATTTCTAAAACTCGAGGTCCAAATACTCAAAAAGGAGTACAGACAATTAATGTCTGAAGATCCTTCACATTGCAGTTTGTCATTAGAAATATCCAGACCACGAGAGGTCATTTACTTTGACAGCCAGAACACTCTTGAATTCCTACCCTCAGGTTGTTGCATTACATCGTCCTGTTCCTCTTCTGATTCCAAAATGGCGGTTTCTGCAGCATCCTCGATCAGCACTAAATCTCTATCATCGTTTTCGGAGAGATCATCATCATTACAATTCAAGAGCTCCACTATCTCTTCATTCGTTAAGAAACGTGACATGATCACTCCTGAAGATAGAAAATCTGTTATATTAACTAAAACTGTAGTTCAATTCTGAACTTCAAAACACCAAAATTATAAGAACTTTAACGCTTTCCTGCCATTTTCGCTTAAAATAAACATCCACTCGTCACCTACGCTCAAAAACGACTGAACATTCAATTCGAATGCTATCCATCCGATATTCTTGTTACATGCAGTAGCCATCTTCTGCAATTTTTATGAATTAAAAAAGACCGCAGATGTTCACTTATTGTTTCTTTTCCGCAATGGATGGCTTTGGCAAGGGAAAAGCGAAGTAAGGGCAGGTACACAGATGTATACCCAGAGTCTGAAGAGGTTAAATACTACAAACATAGAATTTCATGACATAATATTGGTTTGTTGGATAATTCATGTCGTGAACTGCATATTTCATGTACACGCAAAGAAAAATTATATCAAAGACAGCTATAAAATGACGGGGATAAAATAAAGATTCAATTGTTTGGCCAACTATAATACTCATATATTTCTGTCAGATATATTGTATAGCTTGAATAGCTGATAGGGGTACAGGTTAATTCATGCGATTTTTTTCGAAAATTGAAGCTTTTTTGTAAAAAATTGCTTTTAAACGATCGGAAATGGTTTGTTGAGCGACGCCAAGCAATTTTGCAAATTTGTGATGGATCTTGGTCGAGCAATGTCTCTAATTTGTGCTCTTCAAACTTTTTGGCTATCCGGGCTGTCCTCTAAGTCAAAATTGCCACTTTTAAACCATGCAAATAACTTGTGGCACATACGCTCAGCTATGGAATGTACACCATACACTTCCACCAAAATACAATGACTTTCGGCAGCCTTTTTCTTCAATGAAGAAGTACTCCCCGCAAAAACACTTTATTCGGCACAAAATTCGACATTTTCAGAGTAAAAAAGAGTATTGTTGTTTATGCTTCAGCTAAATGACACATACTGATTCTGAAACTATGTGATAGTAGCTTTTCAACACACATTTAAAAAGTTGAATCACTGTAATAAAAATCAAGTTACGTCATCTGTTAGAAAACCGCACGAACCCTAATTATAATATATCTAGAAATAATGAATTACTCGAGTAACTATAATTTATCTGTAACAGATATAATTAAGGCATGAGCTTTATGTACACCACAGATAGTTTATACCTCTCGTAGGCATAATGTTGTACATTTTTTTTGTGGTAGGGAGGTGAAGGCATTTACGCCCGCCGAGTCTGGCAGTGTGGGACCCCCATGGAGGATACCCTTGGACTACCCACTAAACAGCTCTCCTGTCAATCTGAGAACCTAGCCTGGAACCGTTTGACACATTACTTCGGGCCAGGTCTCGTTTTGTTATGCCGTGGGGCGCCTTCAAGCTGGGGAGTCCCTTTCCTAGCAGGAGGGGAGAGGGGAAGAGGAAATGCCAGAAGAGCGATCCCCCAGCCCCAGCACCTCCGGCTGCTGCGAGTCCCTTTTATATTTTAGGACTGCCCGAGCATAATGTGCCATCTGGTTCCATTTGTCAACCGATTCGAGCATCACCTTAACTATATTATCCGGGGTGAGCTCTCCCGTCTCCCTGTAGAGTTCCCTTCGCAGCCTGGCCCATTTGGTACACGCAAAAAATGTGTGACAGGCATTGTCCTCCTTTCCTGGGCAAAACCGACAATCGGGAGACCGTGACTTACCGATCTTGTGCAGGTAAGACTGAAAACACCCGTGCCCGCTCAAAAACTGGGTCAGATAGAAATAAGTCTCACCATGCCTTTGATTTAGCCACGGTCTCACATCCGGGATGAGGCGTGCAGTCCACCTTCCCTTCGTACAATTCCTCCAAGACTGCTGCCAATCGTTGAGCGAGCGTTGTCTCTCCTCGCGGACAACCATCTCCCTCGCATCCTCGTTTCGGCGCAGGTAAATAGCGCGGCGCTCTCTAGCAAGGAGGGTGACAGGTTTCACGCCTGCAATCACTCTCACCGCCGAGTCAAATATATATTATCTGTGAAAGAAATAATTAAAATTAGTGTATCATCGTGTGCTGGCTAAAATAACGACAGAAAATTGTTATATGTGTTGCAGTTTATTCTGTCTCTGTCCAATTTGTTGTCCAATCCTACGAAAAAAGTCGCCAGCAATCGAATTTTAATAAAAGGTCTTTTGAAGATATAGTTTATTTCTTACAGATACAACATTATACCTCACAGGTAGCAGAATTGTTGGGATGGCAGCACCAATCATGGCAGAAGTGGACTGGTCACTTGTCATCGAGGAGTGGTAGAGTCAAGTCTAAGCTGACGGAGTTTATATTGTGATAGCGAAGGATAATAAACTTTTCTATATATATTTAAACTAGTCATGTATCATTATCTGCTGAAGAGACAGGACTACAACAGTGACGACGAGATCTGAATTCACGTATGAATTAAAGGCAAACACCATAACCTAGAGAGGGAATTGCAACTTTTATGTGCGCGTCTTGCTAAAAAGAATCGGTATGGCCACGGATGCTGTTAAGGCGTTAATTACAACATGCTAAGCAAAATCAATTTACCCAACAAATGGCTGAGCAGCAAGGCAAGACGGATACTACAATCGCGTTGTTGATTCAACAATTGACTCAGCATCAGCTATCGGCAGCCCCATTGGTAACTCAGTATTAGCCATTGGCAGCCCCGGAGCGAACGTCGTTGTACAATAATCTGGTGGATCGTATCGAGAAATTTTTGTATGGTGCGGTAGACAACCTGATATTTGAGTTGTGGTACGTGTGTTATGAGTCTATTTTCGTGACGGCAGCTGCCAAAATTACAAACTCAGCAAGAGTTGAGCTACTCACAGAGAAAACATCAACGTCATACTAAAGGCTTGCAAACACTATGCTTCCACAGACGAAAGCAACGATCTCCTTCGATGACGCTATCAAGGAGCTTTAGAAGAATTTCGGACATCTGTAGTCACCATTTTTGCTTAGATACAAATGCCTGAAGACTGAGAAACATGTAAAGGAAAGCTTTTCAGAATATGCTGTGCCAGTCAACAAAAGGTGTGAAAAATGCAAGACAAGACTCATTGGCCGTGGAGAAATGATTGAACAAAATTAGAGCAACAGGAGTTGGCAGGCGAATGAGCCGGCGAAGAATCAAATGCATGTGCTAAGCTTAAACTTCACGATTGTGTCAACCTTGTAAACTAGCAGAGTGACTTAAAAGCTGAAAAGTTCATGGTTCTGGGCCTGGAAAGTATATCTTAGAGTAAGATATTGACAGTTCATGAGAAACTGAAGGAAAACACAAACAGCTACCATCAGAAGAGGAAGCAGGAAAATCGCAGTATGCAGACACTGTTAAAGTAGGATTTTTGTGCCATAAGTAAGGCAATATCCATTTCCATAGAGGCTGTCCTTTCCGGAAGAAAGGATGCTCTAACTGCAGAAGAGTCGGACACAAAAAAGGAGATTGTACGTCAGTATTGGCACAACGTCCCAGACGCGGACGAGATTTCGACGAACGCAAGCGCATCAAAGTTGTATCGATGGCTATTTCGACGTGCAAGTTTGTTAAGCTCGTGATTGACAACATGAAGTTGAAATTACAACTTGGAAAATTATCTCTGAGGCAAATTGAAGACTATTAAGATCACCAACATTAGCCGTATACGAGGAGCAAGCTCTGAGCGTATCGGGAGATCGAGTGAAGATGTTGGGCAATTTCAACACACGAATAAATTGCACGGTAGAGAGACCAACAGTATCTGCTACGTCTCGACATTTGATTTGAATGTGCTTGAAACCAACTGGATGGAAGCGCTTGACTTAAAAAACGTGCCTATTGATAAACTTTGCAGCACAATTGGGCAAGTGAAGGGACCGCAACTTAACGAGGAAGTGAAAGAGGAATTTTCGTCTCTTTCCAAATAGCATTGGGGTGATGCAATCAAATGAAGGCATCACTCACGCTTAAGAAAGGTGCCAAACCAGTTTTTTAAATGAGCAGCCAGTCCCATTTGCTGCTACAGCGCCGATAGCCGACGAACTTAAGCGATTACAACTCAGATTCTCTCAACTCTGCCATCGACCCAACTGAACAAGCAGGCCCTTCAGGCCAACGGAGACTACGCAAGACTATGGCTGCATCTATGCTCAACGTCTTGCTGGTGCTATTTGTAATCCTTACATCCGCTAAGACAACTCCGCTCGTGACAATGACCGCACTCGCCACCAAGCAAGGAATCTTCTTCAAGAACATAGGCGGAAGTTGCCTCAGCTCAAACGAATGGAGTGTGATCGTCTTCTTTCATTTGTTGACCTTTGGGTAGAAGCCAGCGCCAACAATGACTTCACGAGTCTCCGTGACCGACTCAAAGGGCTCAAAGCTGCCGAAGCCATTTAGTTTAGCAACACCTCCCAGCACATCCACCACATTGGATACATTAGTCTCACCATAACTGTAGTCTTTGTGATCTAGTTGACCCGGAGGTGGTGCTGCCAGACAAACCAGCTGAACATTGAATCCACGCTAACTTCTGCACCCCGGTAACTGTCATCCGCTACGTTTGCAGTTAATCCAGCTTTGCAAATTTGAACGATACGTTCAAGGTAGGGGAAGATGTTGAATTTTCACCTCATATTCCCCTGAAATTCATCGATAAACTTCCAAGTTCATCAAAACATTAGATTATCGGTACCTCTACATAATTTTCTTCACTCTTTCCTTAATTTAACTCCAATGCAGCATTAATTACTTATGTTACACCTAATTAAAATGTTATTCAATTCAATGCATAGTAAAAATTTTTCCAAACTCTTAGAGGCTAACATTCTTTGGGGAGTTCCACCCCCACGCACCCGAGGAAAACCCGCAAGGGGAATACTGGCCGATAGGAATACGCTTGGAAGCTAGCATTCTTTGGGGAGTTTCGCCCCACGTAACCAAGGAAATTCCCGCAGGGGAGTTTCGGTCGACAACAGGACTCTTGGAAACTAGCATTTTTTGAGAAGTGCTGCCGCCACGGCCCCGAGGATATGGGGGGCGCCATGAGGTTCTCTCCAGGGATGACAGATAACGACCCTGATTGCATCTGGACTACGCTTTGGACAACAAACTGGAATTGATGCTTTGGGCTGGCGGATATGATGGTTTGGACTTAGTTGCATTGCACAGTAGCGCAAAGGTGAGACTCGTGCATGACCGGCTCCAATACATCTATCATACCCGAGTACGTTCAAAGTTCACCCCATAGGGTCGGTGGCGCAAGTTCGGCTAAGACGGACTCCCGATTAGCGCTGGTCTGGCTCTGAGCACTTATCCCTTCTGCAAAGATAACTATCAGGCCAAAAGGTGACTGCACACATAAACGGAGATAGTGGCTCCAAGGGGAAACCCAATAAAACGGAGCAACTAAAAACCTTAAAAAAAAAATCTAAAAAATTTAAAAAATCAAAAAAAATCAGAGCATAAATAACAAAAACGCTGACGCAATCAGCGGCTGCAGCAACGATGTTAACAGCACATCGGGAGCGGTACTAACGATGACGAAAATGACGATTAATACAATGACAGTGAAGACGGACGAAAAACGGAGATTAACAGACAGTCTTGTTCAGACTGAGATTTCCGCGACGTTGGGGCACAGCAAAGAAATGATGCGAATGACAAAGCGTCCTTAAAAGGAAAAGCTGGAAGGTCTGCAGGACCCGTCAGATGTTCGAGTGGTGGAGGAAAATATAAAGAACATCAAGAATTTGTAGTCACTTCTGGGATCGCCACCAAAGCGACTGAAGCAAGGGTCGTAAATCCCAAAATAATAGCGAACCATCCTGAAGTACATGACGGGATTATGGCAGGAAAAAACAGGAGTGACCATACAAATAAAGGGACGTTGTTTGATTTCGTCGCCAAACGTCGGAAAGGTAGTGATAGTACTGTATTCAGAAACGGAAGCTGATAACGTCTCTGAATGATGGTTGCAAAGTACAATTGCCACCCAGTGACATGAAAAAGAAAGGCTGCTCCAAAAAGCAGAAGATGTTTTAAAAAGAATACAGTCTGCTTGTGACTTGCCAAAAATCAACAAAGTAGTAAAGATTGGGCTCTATGAACGGGAGGAGCTCCTAGACTGCATATGGCATTATTGGAGGAGTTAGTTAATGGCCAAAGAGGACCAGAAGGCCGAAAAAGGGCATAAGGCTAAAGGAGCGCTGGAGGCTAAGTCTAAAGGGCACGTGCAGATAGCTCCACAATCAAAAACCAATGAAAGAATGGCGTCTAGCCCAATTGACAGAGATTGGGATAAAAGAAGGAAGTAAGAGGCAATTGATGGGCACGGAACACCAAATCAGGGGCTATAGATAGTGCTGACAAAAGAACCCAAAATGCCACAAAAAAACTCCTTCAAAAAATGCCATGAAATAAAGTTCGCACGGACGCCTTACAAGAAAAAAGACCTGCTGCGAAATAGGAGACACAGAAGCCCGATGAAAACGCGGGCAATAGGCACTTCTCGTAAAACCACAAGATGATTGATCCTACGCGGAGGTGCTGCGGGATATCAGGGGAAACGTGAGGTTGAAGACACAAACACTGCCATTAAACCAGTATGACCAACACCTTCGGGCCACATACTGGTGAATTAAAAGCAGAGGCTGAGAGTAGGGAAGGATTCTGCGACGCAGTAAAGAAAGTCCTCGGCAAAAGAGCAACTATAGCCTCGCACGAGCCGATAGCAACGATCGAAATAAGAGACATTGACTGCGTCACAGACCTGAACAAGGTAGAAGAAGCTATCAAAAGGGAGTTTCCTAGCGTGGGCAGGATCAATGCCAGGCGGATACCAGAAAACCATAGGGCGACAACGCATGGCCATAATTGACTTGACCGAAAAGCACGCGAAACAATTTCTGAATAAGGGCAAAGTAACAATACGGTGGGTTGTCTGTAGGATACGGCAAAGAGCAGCGCCTCTTCAATGCTTCAAGTGCATTGCTATGGTCACACCGCTCAGAAGGGGTTTCCTATGTTAGAACCAATAGGAGTTTCCTATGTTAAAAATATGGTGAAGTGGGACATAAAAGAAAGGAGTATATGAAGGAGGTGCACTGTATTCTTTGCAAGGATGCTGATCCAAAACCTGATTCGGGACACTTCTTGGGATCAGGGAAACGCTAGGTTTTCCAGGAAGCCCCAGCCAAGGCAAAATCAGAACTTAAATGACCCACATCCTGCAGCTAAACCTACACTGCACTTTAACAGCCCAAAATCTGCTTTATTAGTTTGCGAGGGACATAAAAACCGACTTTTTGCTGCTGAGTGAGTAACACTATGATAAAAGCTCGGTATCATAGTATCCTGGTGACACTGGTACTACCGGTATCTGGGTTCGGAATAGTGATTACCAGTTGGAGAGCTGTGAACAGGAAGATGGTTTTGTGTGGGTTCGGTGCTCAAGGACCACCTTCTCTAGTGTGTATCTAATGCCAAACGAATCGATATCATATTTCCAAGCCAAGCTGAATGCTTTGTAGGGCGCTGTTTCGAACGCAGACGGCAATGTGCTTGTTGGGGGGACTTTACCACTAAAACCATCGAAAGGGACATGCCTCAAATAGATCCACGGAGAAAACAAACCCTAAAAAAGGTGACCAGGACGGTGCTTACCGGAAATATGCCAACTTGTCAACGTATTCGCTGTAAAGGACCATACTGAACGTGACATTTGTCTCAGAGTGGTTAGTATGGAGGACACACAATTGGAGAGTATTAGAGGACTACTCAGTCAGTTATCATCGGTGCATTCAGCTTGAGATCAATGATGTTGTGTCCGTATGTCTGTGCTTTCGGCTTTCTACGATTGGATGGAACATTGGAAGGATGGACATCGAGAGGTTTGTCGAGATGTTTACAGCAGGAGGGGCAGGTGAAAGATTCGCAGGGGACGGAAGAACTGGCAGCTCAAGACGTAGTGAACTCAACTATGAGCTTCATCATGACTGCTTGCAACGCTTCTATGCTCCGCCGAAAACCCCGGCACAAGAAGCCCTCAGCTGGTCAACTGAAATCACTGAAAAGCGAAGGGAGTGTCACAAGCTCTGACGTGAGACTCAACGGGTATGGAACCATGACGAGGCATGCAACTTGGTGGCAGTATATAAGTCAGCCAGGAAATGCTTTCACAAATTGATTAAGAACAGCAAGATTTGCTTCTGGCAAGATCTAGTCGACAATGTGAACAAGGATATGTAGGACCTTGGCTACGCGCTAGTTAGGTGGAAGCTTGGTGCCCTATGAAAACCTTGCATACATGATGAGATTGTGGAGGCACTCTTCTTCGCCCATTTTCAGTCGAGTGTCAGCTCTTCACACAGCCGAAATTGGAAGAGGCAGATGGTGTTCAGCTGAGGTGTTGTAGCTTGTCTTTACCCATTGTCCTGACTTGCTGCTCAGCAAATTCAACGCTTGCCTATTGGACGGGGTTTTGCCGGTACGATGGAAGGTGGCAAGGCTCATGCTGATTAGCAAGAGGAAGGGAAATTCCGGTTCACTGCCTGAATACCGCCCGTTATGCATACTAGACACTGCTGGGGATCACTAACGCGATCCGTTCCATCTCCTCATGCATCTAAAGTGGAATGTGTATTTGGATGTGGAGATCAGTGGAATTACCTATATGGACAAAATAAACTTTCCTTCAAATCAAACCACCTTTACGTTCAGAACAATTTCAGAAGCTCCGCATAATAAGAGGATCCGCAATTGCTATGCAGTACTTGGGTTTGGTACAGATTAGATCATGAACTGGAAATAACGTGTAGAATCTGGTGCGATGGTGCAACTAAAGGTTGTGGACTGTGCGCTCCGATGTGATGATGCAGTAAAGGTTTGGTGAACACGTGGGGATGGCGCAAAGAAGAGAGCCTGGTACTGTACCAGGACTCAAAAACAGACCGTTCTAGTACAGAACTAGAGCGACACGAATTGGAACGCGTCAGGCCTCCCATCATCTCGACGCTGAGCAGGACATCGTACGCTAAAACCTGGCACTATACTTGGACTCTAAATCAGGAATATTGACCTGCCCCAAAAAACTCCGTAGTCTAGAAAAATTGACGCCAATATTGCGAAGAAAATCTTTGTCAATATGGCCAAATGCAACCGAACATCACTCTTTATCCACACTAGCTCGAATAAGATGATACTGGACAGGAGCTGGAATGGAATTTGAGTAACGAAAATTTAAACATGCTATAACTAGGCGAAAAGCAAAAAATTTTAAAAATTTAATTAAAATCAGCGATTGTAAGGACACAAATTTGGCTATTTTACACCAAAATTTTGAACATTTCCCCCTCTCCTACCCCTTTCGACCTGGATTGAAAAGTTCGCATTGAGAACTTTCATATGAAACCTCATTCGATTAACTTCGACGTGAAATAATTTATAAAGGTCACCCCTCATATGGGGAGACCCCCTTGAAACTCTCCGAAAATGTGTTTCGCCTTAAAATTTTCATAGGTCATCACTTTTGACCTTTCCCGATGTTTGATGGCTGAAACTTCCGGAGTTTCAGAGAAATAATGGTGCGACATACAGACGGACGAATGGGCAGAAAGACACAGGTCGTGATTTCAATAGGGTATTGTATTTTAGTGCAATATCCTGAAAAATGGTTACATACTCGTATATGGCTAATTTGTCAGTGTTAGGACGTACTTTAGTATTTATGCATATGTATGAGTATAATAAAATGTCTAAATGTGTCCTTAAGAACTCACCTTTTCCATGAATCCAAACGTTTTCTCTGAGAATTAAAGATTTTTCTAGAAACAATTTCAAGTAAGGCATCTCACATCCTTGCTAAATGCCATATAAGTGTGAGTGTAACATAAGTAAAAATTTCATGCAATATATTCTCTATTTGTTATCGATATTGTAAATATTGCGACAACTGCCATTTGCAATACGCCAGTTTCCCGGTTTTTGAATCATGTTTTTATTTTATATGCTGCGTAATAGATATCCTGCTGATTTCGATGACAGCATGCAGCAGAGATGTTAACGATTGTGAGAGGATTATGGAAGGATTGTCAATGTCAATAGTGTTCCGGGTGCTACACTGCTTTGCTTGGCAGGAAAATATCGAAAGGATTGTGTTGTACTTTAGAGGCAATGACGCAAATCATGAAGAGAAAAGAATAAATATGGTGTCCAGTTACAATTTACAAGAGTGAAGCTATAAATATTAAATAAACCATGAAGTACTCGTAGTTAACGGAAGTAAGAATTATATTGAGTTTTGGGACTCTACGCAAAATTTTTAATGTACTCAACCGATTGATTAATATCGAAATTTCGAAAAACCATACAAATGAAACATTTTTAAAACTATTTTCAGATAGTTTGGTATATACTGACTAACAAATGTATGCAGGATTGAAGTTATATGCAGTCCTTTAACTTCAAATTGTCTAGTATTGTATAAAAACCATATCATTGTGGGCCGCGCGTGATTTGTTTTTTTTTCGTGGTAGGAAGGTGAATGCTATTTATGCACAGAGTGTGGAGCTCCCATGCGCGACTGGACTACCCACTTAACACCTCCCCTGTCAACCTGAGAACCCAGCCTGGAACCGTTTGACACATTACTTCGGGCCAGGTCTCGTTTTGTTACGCCGTGGGGCGCCTTCAAGCTGGGGAGTCCCTTTCCTAGCGGGAGGGGAGAGGGGAAGAGGAAATGCCAGAAGAGCAATCCCCCAGTCCCAGCGCCCCCGGCTGCTGTGAGTCCCTTTTATATTTTAGGACTGCCCGATTATAATGTGCCACCTGGTTCCATTTGTCAACCGAATCGAGCATCACCGCAACTATATTATCCGGGGTGAGCTCTCCCGTCTTCCTGTAGAGTTCCCTTCAAAGCTTGACCCATTTGGTACACGCAAAAAATGTGTGACAGGCATTGTCCTCCTCTCCTGGGCAAAACCGACAATCGGGGGACCGTGACTTAGTGATCTTATGCAGGTAAGGCTGAAAACACCCATGCCCGCTCAAAAGCTGGGTCAGATAGAAGTCAGTCTCACCATGCCTACGATTTAGCCACGGTCTCACATCCGGGATGACGCGCGCAGTCCACCTTCCCTTCGTGCACTTGACCCAAGACTGCCAATCGTTGAGCGAGCGCTGTCTCTCCTCGCGGACAACCATCTCCCTCGCATCCTCGTTTCGGCGCAGGTAAATAGCGCGGCGCTCTCCAGCAAGGAGGTCGACAGGTATCACGCCTGCAATAACTCTCACCGCCGAGTCAGAGACTGTTGGATACGAAGATGCAATTCTCAGTGCTCCTCTTCTTTGTACCTGTGCCAAACGTTTTCGGTATACCTCCTTGCTGACAGCGTCCCCCCATACCTCTGTTCCGTACAGTAGCACTGAACCTACAGCACTCATCAAGAGGCGTCTTCTTGATGGGTTGGGTCACCCTACGTTGGCCATAAGTCGATTCAGAGCCGATGTTCCCGAAGAAGCCTTCTCAGCCGTTGCCCTGCTTAGCTCAGAGAAACTCATCTTCGAGTCGATCAGTAGCCCTAGGCACTTTACCGCTGACTTTAATTCGATTCGTAAGTCACCAATACTGATCATCATTACTCTAGGGATTCTCTTTTTTGTCAAGATGACCACTTCGATTTTCTCTAAAACTAAACTGAGCCCGTGAGCAATCATCCAGTCTCTCACTCGGCGCATTAGCATACCTAGCCTAAGTTGCACTTGTTCAATGGTGCATCTAGCGACCAGAGCCGCAACATCATCCGCATAGCCGACCAATCGTGACTCATCTGGTATCTCCAGTCTCAGTAGCCCGTCTTAAGACACGTTCCACAAGTCCGGACCAAGGATAGATCCCTGGGCAACACCCGATGTAATTTCCATCCTTCGTTGGCCCTGTGTCGTGTCGTAGAGCAGGCTTCGGTCCTTTGGGTAGTTCCTCAAAAGCCGCATTAGATATTCTGGAACTTGAAAAGAGTTTTCCAGCGTATCCAGAATATCCACCCATCTAGCGGAGTTGAAGGCATTCCTGACGTCCAGTGTCACCAACAGGACGATCCGTCACTTGGTGCGACTATACTCGTATGCCTCTGCCTTTTGGACCGCGCTCACCACCTCTGCAAACGCATCAATGGTAGAACGTCCTGCTCTAAAGCCGTACTGCCGAGGAGATAGGTCCCCAGCAGTATGAATCGCGTCAGTGAGTCTTCTCTTGATGAGTTTCTCTAGCACTTTCCCAGCCGTGTCTAGCCTGCATAATGAACGGTATGCAGATGGCGATTCGGGGTTTCCCTTCCCCTTGCTGATCAGCACAAGCCTCGCCACCTTCCATCGTACCGGGAAAACCCCGTTCCGTAGGCAAGCGTTGAATGTGCTGAGCAGCAAGCCAGGACAATGGTGATAGACGAGCCGTAACACCTCAGCCAGAACACCATCTGGACCTGGAGCCTTCCTCGTTTTCAATGAAAGGACTGCCTCCTCCAGTTCCAGCTGTGTGAAGAGTAGACACTCGGCTGCTTTTTCACCATGGACAGTGTCAACACGGACGGGATGGGCGGGGAAGAGTCCCCGCACTATCACGTCCATCTTTTCCGCGTCATGTATACAAGGCTTCCGTAGGGCACGAAGCTTCCGCATGACCAGCTTGTAGCCAAGACCCCACGGATCCTTGTTAACATTGTCCATTGGGTCTTGCCAGCAGCGAGCCTTGCTACTATTGATCAGTTTGCGAAGGCATTTATGGCCGACTTATATGCTGCCACCCAGTTGCATGCCTTGTCACCGTTCTGCGACCGTTGAGCCTCACTTCGAAGCTTGTGACACTCCCTTCGCTTTTCAGCGATTTCAGTTGACCACTAGTACACTGGGGGCTTGCCGTGCCGGGGTCTTCGACGGGGCATAGAAACTTTGCAAGCAGTCGTGATTATGCTCATAGTAGAGTTCACCACGTCTTGAGCTGCCCGTTCTTCCGTCCCCTCCGGAGCTCCCTGCAGCGGCTCACCTGCTGTGAACCTCTCGACGTCCATCCTTCCGATGTTCTATCCAGTTGTAGAAAGTTAAGAGCACGGACGTCGGGGGACAGCATCACTTATCTCAAACAGAATGCACTGATGATCACTGGCTGAGTAGTCCTCTAATACTTTCCAGTTTTGTATCCTCCGTACTAAGGACTCCGAGGCAAATGTCACGTCCGGTATGGTTCCCTCACAGCCAATACGGCGGAAAGTCGGCGTATTTCCGGAGTTTTGTATGACGAACGCCGTCCTGGCTAGCATTTCCAGGATTCGTTTTCCCGCGGATCCCTCTGAGGCATGCCCCATTCGATTGCTTTAGCGTTGAAGTCGCCCCAACGAGCACTTTGCCCACTGCGTTCGAGACAGTGCCCTCCAAAGCATTCAGCTTGGCTTGGAAAGATGATATCGACTCGTTTGGCGTTAGGTACATACTAAAGAAGGTGGTCCCTGAGCACCGAACCCACACGAAATCATCCCCACAACCACAACTCTCTGCTTGGAAATCACTGTTCCGAACCCAGATGGCGGCAGTACCAGTTTCGTCAGGATACCATAATGCAGAACTTTTATCATGGTGTTGCGCACTCAGCAGCAAGAAGTCGGCTTTCATGTCCCTCGTAAACTGCTCAAGCAGATTTTGGGCGGTTGAACTGCGGTGTAGGTTTAGCTGTAGGATGCGGGTCATTTAAGTTCTGAATTTGCCTTGGCTAGGGCTTCCTGGAACACCCAGCATTTTCCTGATCCCAAGACGTGTCCAAAATCAGGTTTTGGATTAGCATCCTTGCAAAGAATACAGTGTGCCTCCTTCGTACACTCTTTTCTTTTATGTCCCATTTCACCGCATTAGTAACATAGGGAACTCCTATCGGGTCCTTTGGATACTTGTGTGGTGTGACCATAACCAAGGCATTTGAAACATTGAAGAGGCGTTGCTCTTCGCCGTATCCTAAAGACAACCCACCCTATTCGTACTTTGCCCTTGTTCAGGAATTGTTCGGCGTCCTTTTTGGTCAAGTCAATTATGGCCATGCGTTGTCCCCTGTTGTTTTCTGGTGTCAGTCTTGCTTTGGTGCTTCCCACGCTGGGGAACTCTCTTTTGATGGCCTCTTCTACCTCGGCCAGATCCGTCACGCAGTCAATGTCTCGTATTTCGATCGTTGCCATCGGCTCGTGCCGGGCTATAGTTGCGCTTTTGCCGAGGACTTTCTTTACTGCATCACAGAATGCTTCTTTATTGCCAGCCTCTGCTCCGAATTCGACTAGTATGTGGCCCGACCGCGTTTGTCGTATTACTTTAATGGTAGTATTGGTGTCTTCAGGCCTTGCGTTTCCCCTGATGTCCCGCAGTACCTCCGCGTAGGATCGGCCATCTTGGGGCTTTACAAGCAGTGCCTGCTGCCGGGGTCTTCGTCTTTTTCTACTTGGGCGAACTTTACTTTTTGGCTTTATTTGAAGGAGTTTCTTAGCGGCTTTCTTTGCTTCTTTTGTAAGCACTATCTGGAACCCGCGATCTGGTGCTCCACGCCCATTAAGTGCCTCTTCCTTCCTTCTTTTATCCCGATCTCCTTCGATTGGGCTAGACGCCATTCCTTTATTAACTTTTAATGGTAGAGCTATCTGCATGTCACTTTTAATGGTGGAGCTATCTGCATGTGATTTGTTTGAAAAGCACTATAGTTATTGTGATCATGTTATAAGCGTTCGGAAGAGTTTTAAATATTGTATTTAAATACTTGGAGTGTTTTGTTTTAAAGCACTTCTATGGGTTGCATTGCAGAGTTTTTCAACATTTCAATATGAGAAGCACGATGGATTTCAGAAAATTTTTCTGTTGTCCCTTGTCATAATTGACAGACCGGTTTCGACAGTGTCCCATTCGCAGTTTTTTTTTTAAAGGCACTGATATGGGCAAGATAAGCTCCACGAGGCCCTGCGGAGACACAACTAGAAAAATATCATGAAAATCAAACAATTTAAACAGAGTTTTGTATTCGTACAAAAGCACACATATTTACTTAACCATAAATAAATCAGAGTCTTGTCAGCAAGTGTTTTCTCGATGTGATTTAAAATTGGAACATTATTAGTTGGACACTGTATACTACTTTTATAACTCGGTTAATGGAATTCTATGATCTGAGTACTCTACGCCTGCTCTTTCAAGATGATACCTCTTGCTGACTAGACTTTAACAGTGAAAATTAAATAAACAGGGATTTCCTGCTTTTCACCTTACTAAAATCCTTCATAACTGCATCGTAGTCCAAATCAGATGCTATATCAGCCTCAACTGACAAAATTTCTAACGTTGAAAGTTTTTGCTGACCCATTGCATTACTTAAAAAGTTTTAATAAGCTTTAATTTAGAAAAGCTTCTTCTGGCGGACGCTGTACTTAAAGGTATTGTTAATAATAATAATGTTTGTGTAAATACCCTCTAAGATATTCTCAGTTATGTATTCCGGCATAATTGCTTGCAATTCTTCATACAATTCATAAGATTGGATATAACTGCTCTCCCCCACTCGTAGGACTGCGTCTAAGTCTTGACAGTGTTTTTATAAATGCTCTTTTCGAATGTTTTTGAGTTTGCTTAAATCATAGAGGGAATTTTGCAAAATGTTGATTCAAAGATGTAAATTTTGTATCCATACTGCTCATCATGGAATCAATCGTAGTATTAAAGAACTCTGTGAGAGACTGTACGGGTTCATCACTACTTTCATAAGTGAACATCCTTTTCTTTTTGACTAACATTTTATTTTAAAATTCTTTTGGCAAGTCATAATTACTTTTTTCAATAAATCGACGAGCGTCAGATAGCGTTGTTCGAATCCAGTTTGACGATATTCTTTGATGCATTCACAGAACGTATGAAAATGATTAATGCAATGCTTAAATGCACTTCTACTGATTCCCATAATTTACTTATGATATTCACTCGCGATAATACTGCATACCATAAATGTAACGGTATAATAAACTCTAAGTTGAGAATTTCATTTAGAACTGAATCACAATCACTGAATTTATTAGATTCTTTTGTGTGATTCTTTAAGCTCTCGATACATTCAGCTGCATCACCAAATTGGAATGATATGGCTTTGATTGCTTCGATCCTGCTTATTTATCTTGTGTCTGTTAAAGTTTTTAAAGTAAATTTTAATATGCCTTTGATAAACTCCCAGCGTTTGCTTGACCATCCAAATAACAATAAATTTTTTGAAGGAAACTAAAAAATGTTTTTGCTGCCATGAAAGAATTAGCCGCATCTACTACAACAGTTCCAACTATGAAAACTACAATGAGTAAAAAGTGTCCACGGATTAATATTAAAAATTCGAGTTTTTCTCCGTTTCTTATGCCTACCATATTCGCACCATTTTCATACCCTTGGCATTTTTTCCTAATCCTTCAAGTATCGCATTAGTCAGATAGTTCCCAGTTGACTCAACGACAGCGAGAAAACCAATAAAATGTTCTTCTATTTCACCGGTTGTTATCTTGCAAAATCATAACACGACAGACATTTGTTCAACTCCACTATAGTCTCTTGTGCAGTCAAGCAAAATAGAATAATATTTCTTTTAATTTATTTATTTATTTATTTACACTACTTTACAGATCCGTGAACCCAATTACAATGTAGGTAATGATACATAATACAATACATGCGAATAAACAAAGTTATATTAAGAAAAAAAAATAACAAGAATATAAAACACGGATAAACTATTGGAAGCTAAGCAGAATATTATGTAATATGTTTTTAAAAGCGTTTAAGGAATGTGGCAGAGGACCCAGCTGGAGCTCATTGTAATGACGTGATACGCGTACAAAAAATGAATAAAAATAAATATTGGTACGAGCAAAGGGCACAAAGAATATGTCAATTGAACGCGTTCTTGAGGTGGGACGTATATAAAGCCTTTCACGAAGGTTTGATGAAAGAATACCTTAATATAATTTAAATAAGCAGCACAGGTCAAGAAATTCTCTCCTTTTTTTGAGTGATGGAATGTTGAGGATCTGTAAGCGCTCAACGTAGGAGCAGTAAGTGAGGTTATATTTGTAGAATAGAGATGTATAGTGTCAACAGCATCCGATAGATTGGTATAGTGAGGAGACCATACCTGGGAGGCATACTCAAGGATTGACTGGGCTAGAAGTACAAATAGATGGACGCTGGTTGAAATACTAAAAGACTTGCAAGAGGATCGTAAAATAAAACCAGCGACACGTGAAGCTCTTGTGGTTATGGATGAAACACGGATGTTAAATTTCAAACCTGGGTCAAATACTACTCCCAGATCTTTAAATTTGTCCACAAGTGCGAGCACCGACCCATCAATCTGATATTCATATAAAACTGGATGAAAAAAAGTAGATACTATTTCGCCTCTTTTACCCTTCGAATCACTTTTCCAGTCATTCTTTTGACCATTAGCCTTATCAACTCATTTTGAATTTCGTGGCGTAGATAATGTGTTACAAGTTTTTGATCATTCATACGTTTCATGTGTTCTGGAAGCGTGGGATCATATTTAGAAGGCAATTTGAAAAAGTATATGAAGTTACCGGTATTTCCACTACGGCTTACTTTAAGAGATTCTCTATGCCCTCTGAATACCAGATTATGTGAGGCTTAGAAGCTAATGATGAAAATTAATATTTCAAACAAATTGTCCCAATGTTTTTGAGATTCATCACTTAGCCTTTCGTTTTTTATCTATTTTTTTCCATACTTAATTTGCTTCATAAATGTTAGCTATTGAAACATAAATGTCATGTATTCTCTGGTATTCTCGTGTCTTTGTAAAATATTTGCTTAGTGTTTCCAGTCAGAGCATCCTCCCTGTATCATCTAAGTTTGTGAATTGCTAAAAAGTCTACACGGAGAACAGTAAACTTTGTTTTGATAACTAGAATAAACCAGCCAGCGATGATGTTGAGTTTCATCATGACTAAGTTTTCTTAAAAATAAAAATGAGAAAAGTGCCTACGATCATCATCTTTGGGATAACCATCATCGCTGTGATTTGATGACTGCACTGGACCACTTTGAACAATCGCTTACGAGAAACGAGCACATTCCTGGATCAGAGCTTATAAGCATTTCTTTAATAATATCGCTTTAATCACCGTTAACTGTCCAAGAGCTTATTTGTTGTTTAAGAATTCCGCTCTCCACCTTAGGTTCACATTGGGTAGAGATTGATGTTATTTCTACTCCCAACTGTAGCTTACTACTCAACACATCTGAAGTACTTTCCAAACTGAATGAATTATTGGCTGTTGCAATATCCGACGTCAAATTAATCAATTCATCTGGTTTTGTCATGCAATGAGATGTTTTTTTGAGGTAATTCATCAATCCTAAACCTAAAACCCGATCTGATAAGACACTTTCAGCTTTTTTTGCCTTTTTGCTGACTCAGATTCCCATTTTCTCTCGATGTTTCTATCTCTTGTGAACTAGATGTGACATGACGGACGTCATTTAACGTATATTGAACCAATTAACAATAATAATAATTTTGTTTTTACATGCATAACTACAGTCACTCCACATGTCCACCGTAAGTTTATGAAAAATTACCTTAAGTGGCTCACTGAAATTCTATTTTAATAAATCGAGCTGATCAAGAATCACCAGTGTGGACTAGGATACACTGCTACTTGTGATGGCGGGTTGATTTTGCGTACAACATAAAACTTTGTGCATGATGAGTTGCATAAAAATTGCATATCCTGTCTAGATAAAAAGGTGCTCCCATGGTAACGAAAGCTCATTCTTTATATCGTCTGAACGTTGATATTGATTATTGGAATGATGTGCTTACCCATTATGCATATTTCCCAGCCCAAACATTTAGTGAGGTATGCATATATTAGTAAATGCCATCGGATCCCCCTTTCGAGCTTCACGGAAGTGTATTGGCATTCTACGAAAGGTTTGAGGAACCCAATGAGCACAATTTAATTGTAAGCTACGCTAGAATTGTAGATATCACACCGAAGAAACGAGTGCATTGTTATGTGCGAGAAAACATTGAGGACGGTTGTGAAAGAATTCTGTAAGCCAACACGATCGGCGCCGGTTATCTCATCCATCTTAAATGCCTTACTGTTAGTTGAGTTGATCGTGGTCACTATTTCAGTGTACTATACTATGGGCTGGACAATTGATGCTTAACGCCAAATACTAGCAATTCAAATGGTTTTATTGTTTAGCTTTGAGTAAAATCATTAACAGCTTTCACTGGTATCAATACTTTTCAAACTTTTATTGAAATAGAAAAGGCTCTCAAGTGCGAGGCGCTTATAGCGCGAGGCCGTAAGCTGTTGCCCACATCGCTCACGCCTTGAGCCGCCAATGCATAAGTGGGGGACTAATACCAACATTTTGGATTGATTTGAGCAATCATCGATTAGAAGAAAAGCGGTTAGTTTTCATCAATAGTAGTGGATTCAGCGGAACGTAGATGATTTTGACGATTATTGTTTGGTGGACAAGGATTGTGTCAATGCTGGGGAATACAATGGAGCATTAAAAGTGCCCCCAACGATAAGTAGATTTATTTTTCGTAAACTTGTTAACTTGGTCGAATTTTAGTACATTACTACCACACATATAAAACTGTTCGCAATTTTTTCGTTTTCTATGTTCTAAGCATTTACAGATCTTATAAGCTTCTTGTAATATCTTCTGTATGATGCACGTACTATCTCGTTCGACGAGATGGTACATCACACACGATTATTTGACGGACCAAAAACGTTTTACGGCGTTAATTGATAGATATTTTATTAATGAACTGAAAGCCTTATGGCTCCTACCTTTAATTGCGCACCTTTGTAAATTTTATTGTCCACTTTAAACCAATTAAAACTTCACTACACTTTGTTTTACTCCAACTTTACACTTTATTAATATATGTCACAAATTCTATATTTTTTAATGCTTCTCTCTTAACTGCTTCTATGCAACTGACTTTCAGTTAGCAGTTAGCATTTAGCTAGCAACTAACCGGTACTTTTCTCTATTTCCAATTCAATTTTAACTAAAAAATAATCTATTACAATTACACATTATGTTTGCTATTCAATTTTAACTAAAAAATAATCTATTACAATTACATATTATGTTTGCTATTACATTTCCATGGTGCAACCCATTAAACGAGAATTGTCAGATTGACAATAATAATAAACAAGTATGACGGTTCTTGTCATAAGTAAGTGTAACCATTCAAAACCCCCGACATGCTGCATCGCTCCCGTCAGATAAGTACAAATATACATTTCCATCAGCAATTTGATTCTTTGTGTTTCCTTTTCCTCTTTTGCAGGTCTTGCAGCGTACAGCCGGCGGAAACAATCAATTGTTATCACATTCGTTTTCAACGAACGATGCTTCACTTGGTGAATACAAGTATACAGTGAATGTTGGTCAGCATTTAATCAAGATTCAGGAGATTCAGGAAAGGAAATCCACGATACGACATGCAACATCATCTTTTCCAGCATTGTTGATATTGTTGCACAATTTATATGCAAAGCTCAGCCCAGCTCGCAACGATCGTTCATTGTGAAAGGTACAGAAAATCTGAGGGTGGATAGAAATATTGGTTGTGGTTGTGTTGAATGGTAAAAGGTGTTATTTAGTTCTTTCTCCTTGTCTCATTTGATAAATTGACTGTGAAAAGTAACGTAGTAACTTAGATGGAAAGAGCTTGAAAATATTTCCGGTGATTGGTTTTAATATTGTGGGAAGAAAAGACTCTGTCACGAGCCAAGCTCGTCTGGATACTCGGGGGATAATTTAAGGGTAGATAAGTAGCATCCATACTAGTCTTCGACAGAATGACCCGAGACCCAGGACCCCCTGCCGGAGTTGGCCCTTAATAAGGATGATAAGTTCTTGAAAAAATCAGTAGCAGAAGACTCACTGACGCGATTCCTGCTGGATGGTAGCCAATCTCCTCGGAAGTATGGCTACAGAACGGGTCATTCCAGCTTCGATGCAATCAACAAAGTGGTTATCGCGATCCAGCGTACGGAAGTACACAGCAGTGCCATTTGATGGATTGTTCTACTGGTTACTCTAGATCTCTGAAATTCTTTCAATTCTGCAAGAAGGGTGGACATCCTGGAAGCACTGGAAAGCTCCTTCAATTTTTAAGAGAATACCTGAGCCGTTCTTTATGGCACAAAGGCAGGCTATGAGAAGATGAAAGGTACATTAAAGGTCACTCAAGGCTCTATCCTTTGTTGAAACTACTAGAATATCTCGTAGTAAATTTGAATATTTGTATTCTTCTCTTTTAAATTAGTGGGAATTCACTTTTACCTAATTTCCTACTCCAAGAAGTCCTCTATTGGAGCTGAATTATTGTATTATTATTGTCAATTGTTTGTATATTACTGCTGGCCATTCAAATCTTTCCTTTTTCGTCAGGCCATACCGTTTGTGATCCAGTCTCAGGTGAAATGAGATAGCTGTGTTGTCCTTTTTCAAGCTTTATTTATTTCAAATTAATTGAAGAAGTCTACCAGCAAATAAGTTACTAGTTACCTCTAGAGCGGGTTGCTCCGCAGAAAGAGTGGCGAGGACTTGTAAGACCACGACGCGATTATTGCTATAGTCTAGCGAAAAATTATCTTTGCGACTTTCAGATTCTTAGTACCAATGAAACGACTTTCAAGAATACTTTGAACAGAATGTGCTTTATCTAAATTTACTTAATCCATTTAAACTACAATTTAACAATCGTCAACAAAAAAAAAGAACATAATCTCCTCGTAGCTCGATTCACTTGATCCAGCGATGCTTCTTTAACCCGTCTGAAAAATACGTTTTCTTGAGGTCTGCAAAGAAGGCCTCCGTGTTGGCGATGACCTCCTCATCCCACTTAAATTTCTACCCGGCGAGTGACTTTTTAAGTTTGGAAACAAACAGAGATCACACAGGGCTAAATCTGGAGAACACGGTGGATGCAGTAGCTGTTTGTCACTCATTTCGACAAATTGCATTGTCATGGTGGAAAAGCACTTTTTTTCGCCAAATGGAGAATTTTTCCCTGCAATTTGACATCAAATCGGCCCAATAATTTGGCGCAGTAGAGCTTTGGGACTGTTTTGCTCTTCTACAGTTAGTTGGTGCAGATCACACCTTATGAATCCCAAAAAGTTGTGGCCATAACCTTTTCGGGCGATAGAACAGTCTTTATCTTCTTTGGAGCATGCTCGCTGGTTGCAACCCACTATTTCGGCTGCACTTTTGTCTCTGATGTGTACCTTCGAATTGCGCTTAAACAGCGTCAAAAACTGCTTTGAAGTGATCTTAAGGCTGTGTTTGTTATCCAGAGTGAACAAACGTGGCATCTATTGCACCGAAAGCTTTCTCATGCCCAAAATTTTATGCAGGGTATGACCCACGCAATTTTTTTAAGATGCTTCTTCTTCTCCTTAGCGCTACAGCCCCTCTCGGGCTTTCGCTTTCTGCAAATAGTGCCTCCAACTATCTCGGTCCATTGACCACGTCCTCCAATTTCGAAATCCGAGCAGCGATGAACTGTCTTCGTCGACCGAATCAGACTAGCTTTTCCTCGGTTTCCCCACTGGTCTCCGGCCGTCAGTTCTCCCAACGAATACCTTTTTGGGTATCCCTTGTTCGTCCATACGATTCATGTGGCCAGCCCATTGCAGCTTCCGCAGTCTTATAATCGTTGAGACCTCCGCGTCGTCAAAAATTTCATACACCTCATGGTTGTATCGAATTCGCCATTAGTCGCCGTTTAGCTTCGCTCCAATTATTATTTTTAGATGCATACTGTCTCAATTATCTCGCGTGCCTTCAATTTGCGATCTGCTAAGACGAGCTTGTGGATTTTTGTCAAGTTATCCTCCGTGGTAGCTGTTTTTGGGGCAACTGGGCGTGGTTCCTCCAAAACCGACGTACAACCACGTTGAAACTTGTCAAACTAATTTTTTACGGTCGCCACTGTAGGAACAGGGTCACCGTATACAGCATCTAAGCACTCTTTGATGTCGCTGCGTAATTTTCCTTCCGAAAACAAAAATCAAATCAGCAACCGATATTGCCCTTTCTCCATTTTTCTAAAATCCGCGAACACGCACGCTTCCAGACGTAGTCATAACAAAACTGCGTGTTCGATTCCGCTAAAATTTTGACAGTAGTAGTCTACAAGAATGTTCTTCAGGATGGTGAATCTCTCTTGCGATAGTGGCCTCATCAGGCGGTGGAGCTACGTACTAATCGAACCACCCTTATTTGAATTTTCCATCGGAATAAAGGCTAACGTTTTGATGTCAAAATGATATTGTAACCAAACAGCGGCCGCTTATAATTCATTTAATTTATTTTCCTTCTATTTTATATGCATGTCATTAAAGTGTTTCTTGAGTTTATCAATTATTCCATCTAGGGTTGAGTACAAAACTGTTAATAGCAGCATTCTTTTTCTATCCAACTTTTTAAATTTGCAATCGTTTATTTATTCATTATTTAGGTTGCAATATGTGAATAATGTTTATGCGTACAATATCACTGATAGGCTTTATTCAACATATCTTTAATATTTCCCAGTTAAAAGTCACAAACAAATTTTATAGTATCAATCAAATCTCGTCTGCAAGCCAAAAATCCGAAGTAAGTACGCATAAATGAATGCAAAACGTATTTAAATCCTCCTACATAAATCCATCAAAAGCGAAAGACTTCCGAGATGATGGTCTACATGAAACCCAAAGAGATTCTGATTAACTTAAAAACTGATTGCCAATTTCCGAAGGAATTTATCAGTATCATCAACTTAACATTTCCTACTTTTCACATTCGTAAGTTTTGCATAGTGGCCAACTAAAAGGCAATCTCCTTTTCATCCTGTATTTTGTTGTACATTCAAACATGCCTATAGGACGACGGAAAAGTCTACAATAATAATGTTGGAGCTTGTGATAAAAGTGTTTCATCTTGCATGAGATTTAGGAAAATAGGTCACCAGTGCTTTTGACGCTGCCATTAAAACAAGATGAAAAACAATAATGGTTGAACTCTAGGAAAAAAATAAACAAGGATACGATTTTAATCAAACTACAACAATCAATAAAATATTATTTGCTCCAGTAAATTTGGCAATTGATTGTGAAGTTTACAAGTGGAGGGAGTGTGAGGAATGAAGGATGGCAAAGAGAAAGATCAGAACAGAGCACGGTCTGACAATACTGGAACATTTATGTTATGTATATATGTGCATATATCACCGAGAGAAAGGAAATAAACTAAACCATTGAATTTATTTGACTGAATTTTCTAATTAGAGTATCACTAATCTTTCAGTAAATCTGGTGGTATACAATTAGTGCAACTTGAGCAATCTTGGGACCCTAGTCGACAGAATAAAACACTAATGAAAATAGATTCAGTACGTTATTTTTAATCAAATAAATAGAGTGTACCTATATATCAATTACTTACAAAAAGCAGAGTAAATGCATTTTCTATTGTTGAATAAAAGAGTGAAAAATGAAAACCTCTAAGAAGAATACTAGTAAACCTTGATCTCAAAGGTTCAAAGGACACAACCAGAGCTGGACCCTCTGGAATCAGAACGTAATCGCTTAAGGGCGTGGTAATAAGCCCCTCGGTAAAGGGAGATCTTAGACATTAGCAGAAGTGGTTGACTCAATACGGAAAAATGAAGAATACATTGGAACACCAATTAGACATAGGGAAGGAAATCGAACGATCAGCACGCAACATCAACAAGGCCCCTACTGAAATAACTAGCCGAGAAACAGGAGCAGCTACGAATTCTTCGGAGTTGATTCAACGAAAACGAAGAAAATCGATGTCTCGAGTATCTGGTAGATGAGTATGTAGAACACAACTATTGTTAAAAACAAGTACCATGCGTCAGTAAAGGCAGTGGTCACAAGAAAGTAGAGACGCAGTACCGTACCAAAAGAAGACAGAGCAAATGATACAGAACAACTGTCATAACAAATCCAACTTCCACTTGTGAAAAAATCATGCTAGCAGCTCTGCAGCAATTATTAAAGAAAGTTTAAATAAGACTAACCACGCCACATCTGCAAGAATCCATGCAAGCATAACTTAGCGCGGTAACAAGGCAGTGTGAGGCCATTCAAGAACTCCATATGAAGATGCTTCAATCCGGCAATATACCAGCTGAGCTTGGATGGGAAAAATGCAATTACAACTGAAACAGAGAGAATCTTGCTCCGAACATGTATCCAAAACCAACATCAAACTGCTTAGAACAAACTTACCGAAATTGTGGAATAACCTCCGTTAATACGGAGCAATACACGACAGAGATCTGTCATTCCTACACAATTTGCTAATCAGCTGATAAGTGTTAGATGACAGATCTCTACCACTGCCCCCCCAATTTGACGTCAGTCATGTGGTGAATATCGAGTAATTAACTTGCGTGCGATCTGATCTCGTGGATATGAACATATGCTCCGCAATGACGGCTGTCAAAATTCGCACAGTTAACTTGTCACGACTTCGATAACCGTACGCTGCGATTTGTGGAAAAGGCTGATATAAATTGCATGTGAACTGATATTAACGCGTTGCTGCGTAGTGTTCAAATTTACTTCTGTTCGGTGGATAAGGGGGAAAGTCCTGCGTTAATTTCATCGGCTGTGGTTTGTGGAATGGAGTTGTTGGGCTGGTGAGCGATGGGAATTCAGGACTTGGATGAGCTACTGTAGAAAGGCTTGTAAAATTAGGCGCGCAACTAGTATTGCATGATTTGCCAACATCTTGAGGTGAAGAAGTTTCGCACAACATTGAAGAACAATTGGCGGGAAAGTCGACACATAAAGGTACGTGACGTGGAATGCTTTTTGCTACACAGTTTGTAAACATTGTGCCCTTGTTTACAGTTATCGTAGTTTTTGGAGGACAGGAATGTCAGGAGAGAGAATCAACGTTAATGCCTCGAAGGACATCTCACCGGTAGCAACTACTTCGCTTTAACTTCCAAGTCACAGAAGCATAATGCTCAAGAAGTCGACTTTATCTTGGACGCCAAGGAGAAAATGACACTCACGGAACGGCAAAAAAATTAAGGTTGGGGCATTTTTGTCAAATTACATTATTGCCGGCGTATAAAATAAGCGAACCCGTATTTACAGCCCGTCAAGTCTGGAGATAACCCGGCAGATACTATCTCGCGAGGAATGCTTCCAAGCCGATTCCTGTCCACTCGTTTATTGTCGGAAGGACCACAATTTTTAAGACATCAAGAAATTTATTTACAGGTATTTAGGTTTCAACAAACAGACTGAAGTCCAATTACAAGTTGTATACAGATAAGAGCTTATGCTATTACAAATAGAAATTTACAAATGAAGAAAAGTTAATGAAGAAAACCAAGCCATAAAAAATAAAAGAAAATAGTGTAATTACTTACTTACTAAATAACACATGAAAAAGAGCAATTATAACGATGACCAAGATTAATAATTGTAATTATAAATTTTGTTTTCAATGCAAGCTTTAAAAGCGACAAGCGACTGTGGTAGAGGACCAAGACATAGCTGGTTATGCAAACGGGGCAAGCGCAGTAAAGGAGAATGGAGGAAGGTATTAGTGCGTGCATACGGAACAAGGAATTGATCAGAGGATCTATAAAGGTGAATAGTGTCCAATGTTCGAATGTAGCTGCATAAAGTTTGGGGTGGCCGTGGTAAAGCTCGTAGAAGATGCATTCATCAAGAAAGCATCGTCTAGATACAAGGGAGGGAAGTTTTAAAGTACGAAGACGTTCGCTATAGGGGACGTAAGGAAGGTTGAATTTAACGAAAAGAGACCGTGTGAATCTGCGTGGAACCGACTCATTAGCATAAATATGATTCCTGTGGTGAGAGCTCCACATTTGGGTGCAGTATTCCAGGTTACACACAGGTGGCGACATGCTGGAACGTGTAAGCGGATCTTAAAATGAACCCTAAAATATGAGAGGCTTTGTTGATGACTTGGGTTATGTGGAGGTCAAACTTTAATTTGCAATCAAAAATCACACCAAGACCCTTAAAGGAAGTTACACTGCACAAAGGGGTTTGAACAAGACTATAGGTGGAAGGAAAAGGATATTTTTTACAGAAAAATGGCATCTAGAGGCATTTGGAAACATTCAAGGAGAGGTTGTTTGATTTGCACCATTTACTTAGACGCAATAGGTCACTTTGCAATGTATCAACATCATATTATGAGTCAATTACCCGAAAGATTTTCAAGTCGTCAGTATAAAGCAGACAGAGAAAAGTGATAACAGAGGGAAGATCATTGACAAATAGTAGGAATAAAATGGGGCCAATTATGGAAACTTGCGGTACACCTGAACTGGGGCAAAACGAAGAGGAGAAGCAGGAGTTAAGAGTGACTAGACAACAACGATCCCAAACAAAAGATAGAAGCCAGGAGTTCAGGGAATCAGGAATTTCTAACTCTAAGTTTCTGAAATAAAAGTGAGTGATCTACAGAATTAAACGCTTTAGAGAAATCCGTGAAAATAAGGTCTATTTGTTGCTGACGGTCAAGAGTCGCAGCAATGTGGTAGATTAAAGAAAGCAAATTAGTGAGAGTAGATCTACCTCTGACAAAACCATGTTATTGTTCTACTCAGGATGGAAGTATAAGGGGACACAGAGTATCGAAAACAATCTTTTCAAGGACTTTCCCAAAATGGGGAAGAAGAGTTATAGGGCAATAGTTGCAAATAGAATTACGATCCCTATTTGAAGATAAGAAGAATATGGGCGATTTCCCACAGGAAAGGGAAACCCCAGTAGCTATGCTCAAATTATAAATAATTGAATGAGAAATTCAGAAAGACGAGAATGGTGATTTGGCATGAAAGTTTGAGATGCCGTCTGGGCCACCACTGGTACTGGTATCAAGACTCCTTAAGAGTAGTTCAACCTGCAAGAGATTGATTGAATCGCGGAAGAGGAAAAGGAAGAAGAAGAATGATAGAAAGAAGGAGAAGCATTTGAAATGCGGAAGAAGGAAGCAAAAAGTTCACAGGACTCCTGATGACGCAATGCCGTCGTGGTTGGTACATGATGAGATTTAACATAAGACCAGAAAGTGTGAGTTTGAATGGATTCAAGTGTAACTTCGATATGGTTGACGTAGGCACGAATAACAAGCTTTGCAATTTTCTTAGCCTCAGCACATATCTGCTTGTAAACGAAAAAGTCGTTAGGGAGGTCACTAGAGAGGAGTTTTCTCCGGGATGCATTCTCCAGCTAAATGGCTTTGACAACATCTGAGTTGAACCAAGGAGCATCTTTAGGCCACCTTGGGGGAAACAAAGTGGTGGATTGGGTAATTAATGATGAGAGAAACAGATAGAACTTATCAACGCATTCTTCAAGGCTAAGGTTACTGAAGAAAGAATACCATTTAACTGCGTTAAAACTAGAGTCCATGCTGCATAGATCCGCCTTTAGAAAGTTATAGCGGCAAAGTGATATATTTCGAGGAGAAGGTGGAGAGGAGGTAGAAAGCTCCAAGAAGAGAGGTGGGTGGTGAGGACCTAGATGAATAAAGGGTGAGAGTGAGATGGACGAAACAAAAGAAGAGGCTGGCAAGTTAGAAAAAACAAGGTCAAGAAGTTTACTATTGAAATTTGCATTATTCAACTTATAACCAGCGATACAATTAACAAAGAATTATTGGATATAAAGAAAACCAAATGCTTTCTAATCAATACACATGAAAAATACAACATCATCAACAGAACCTACCCCCGTAATAATTTTCAAGCATTACAATATGGATCAGCCATCATCTTAAGGTTTGTCGAAAATTCAAGGTTGAAGTCCAAATAACTTACACCTGTTGAGCAGGAGCATTCAGGGTCTTTGTAAAAAAAAATGCAGGCACAAGACTCATAAGATCAATTCAAAAGACTAATTAAAAAGGAAACGGTTCCAAACGACAGCGAATTGAAACCTCTTGAATCCTTTCTGGATGAAGACAACATTATAAGAATGGATGGTAGAATCAATGAAAGCAGTTTGCCATTTAACTAAAAGCACTCAATGGTGATCTCAGCAACGAATCTAATAAGCAGATTGTTCTGCAAACATCTGCACGCTAAATATTTTACCCGCAAGCACTGTTGTATATAGCTCTATAAACATTTGGAGTATAAATGGAAAGAATTAAGCTAGTACAATTGTCAGGCCACGCATTCGATGTGCGCGGGCCAAGCCTCAAACGCTGAGTCTTCTTGAAAAACCTTCGAGCCTTCGAACTAAACGGATTTATTCAATACTAGTCGTTTGAAATTTTCAAAAAATATAAAGCAAATCCCAATCAACAAAAATACGAGAAACTTAATGGCCCAAATGGATCTCTAAACTCGAACCTTATCGATCAAAACATTTAATCAAAAAACCTTTATCAAATTCAAATAAATTAAAATTATTGCATATATACATATCATAAATTCAATTGGAATAAAGAGAAAAAACCAGCCAACAATATTCAAAAATTATTTATATCTTCAACGAAACAGTGAACTTTTATCCTACACGTCGAGGCACGTCGAGACGTCGAGAGGTTCGTCGAGGTACTCACAGCAGATGCACCGCTGCAGGGAGATTCGGAGGGGACAGAAGAGCTGGCAGTTCAAGAAGTGGTGAAACCCCGGCAGGGCAAGCCCCCAGTGTACTGGTGGTCAACTGAAATCACTGAAAAACGAAGGGAGTGTCACAAACTTCGGCGTGAGGCTCAAGAAGCACATGCTAGTTATGCGGAAGCTTGTTGCCCAACGGAAAAGATGGACAAGATAATGCGGGCACTCTTTCGCGCCCATCCTGTTCTTGTTAACGCTGTCCATGGTGAAACAGCAGTCGGGTACCACTCTTCACACAGCCGGAACTGGAAGAGGCAGTCCTTTCGCTGAAAGCGAGGAAGGCTCAAATCCCAGATGGTTTTCCAGCTAAGGGGTTGCAGCTTGCCTATCACCATTGTCCTGACTTGCTGCTCAGCACATGCAACGCTTGTCTACAGGACAGGGTTTTCCCGGTACAATGGAAGGTGGTGAGGCTCGTTCTGATCAGCAAAGGGAAGGAAAATCCCGAATTGCCGTCTGTATGCTGCCCGTTATGCATGCTAGACACTGCTGGGGAGGTACTAGAGAAACTCATCAAGGTAAGACTCACTGACGCGATACGTGTTGCTGGGACCTATCTCCTCGGCAGTACGGCTTCAGAGCAGGACGTTCTAACATTGATGCGATTGCAGAAGTTGTGAACACGGTCCGAAAGGCAGAGGCATATAGTCGCACCAAGCGAAGGATCGTCCTGTCGGTGACATTCGACATCAAGAACGCTTTCAACTCCGCTAGATCAGTGGGTATTCTGTATAAGCTGGAAAACCCTCTTCAAATTCCAGAATATCTAATGCGGCTTTTTAAGAACTACCTTAAGGACCGAAGCCTGCTCTACGACACGACACAGGGCCAAAGAAGGATGGAAATTACCTTATCCTTGGTTCGGACCTGTGAAATGTGTCTTACGATGGGCTACCAAGACTGGAGATGCCAGATGAGTCGCGTTTGATCGGCTATGCGGATGATGTTGCGGCTCTGGTCGCTAGACACACCGTTGAACAAGCGCAACTTAGGCTAGGTATGCTAATGTGCCAAGTGAGGGACTGGATGACTGCTCGTGGGTTCAGTTTAGCACTGGAGAAAACCGAAGTGGTCATCATGAGAAAAAAGAGAATCCCTAGACTAATGATGATCAGTATTGGAGACTTACGAAGCGATTCGAAGCCATCGGTGAAGTACCTGGGGCTACTGATCGACTCGAAGATGAGTTTCTCTGAGCAAATCAGGGCGGCGGCTGAGAAGCCTGCTTCGAGAATATCGGGTCAGAGTCGACTTATGGCCAACGTAGGGTGGCCCAGCCCATCAAGAAGACGCCTCTTGATGAGTGTTGTAGGGTCAGTGCTACTGTATGGAGCAATAGTACAGGGCGACGCTCTCAGTAAAGAGTTATAGCGAAAACGTTTGGCACAGGTACAGAGAAGAGGAGCACTGAGGATTGCATCTGCGTACCCGACAGTCTCTGATTTGGCGGTGAGAGTTATTGCAAGCGCGATACCTGTCACTCTCCTTACTAGAGAGCGCCGCGCTATTTACCTGCGCCAAAACGAGGATGCGAGGGAGATAGTTGTCCGCGAGGAGAGACAGCGCTTGCTCAACAAAATGCAGCAGTCTTGGGTGAATTGCACGAAGGAAAGTGGATTGCGCGCCTTATACTGGATGTGAAACCGTGGCCAGAACGAAGGCATGAGATTGACTTCTATCTGACCCAGCTTTTGAGCGGGTATGGGTATTTTCAGTCTTACCTGCACAAGATTGGTAAGTCACGGTTTTTCCGTTTGTCGGTATTGCCCAGGAGAGGAAGACAATGCCTGCCATCCATTTTTCGCCTCGATAAAATGGGACAGCCTGCGAAGGGACCTCTACAGGGAGACGGGAGAGCCCACCCTGGATAATATAGTTGCGGTGATGCTCGATTCGATTGACAAATGGAAGCAGGTGGCACATTATGCTTGGGCAGTCCTAAAAGATAGAAGGGACTCACAACAGCCGGAGGTGTTGGGACTGGGGGATCGCTTTTTTGGCAGGGGAATTCTCCAGCTTGAAGGCACCTCACGGCATAACAGAACGAGACCTGGCCCCAAGTAATGTGTCAAATGGTTCCAGGCTGGGCTCTCAGGTTGACAGGAGAGGTGCTTAGTAGGTAGTCAAGTCGCCTTTTTATGAGCATGAGAGTCCTACACTCTGTGCATAAATGGTATTCACCTCTCGAACACAAAACAAAAAATATATGCTATAACCTAATTCAAATCAAATTCAATCCAAAAACTTTATCTTCTTCTAAAACAACACTAGCACAATATTCCTAACCCAAACGTTAAAACTTATCACTAAACATGTAATAAAAATAATGCATATATACCTATCCTAAATATTGAAACATATCCCTAATTTTTAACATAAATAAACAACAGTACTAAATGTTGCAAAACAGGGGAGGTGTTTAGTGGGAAGTCTAGTCACCTTCTCGCGAGCATGGAAGTCCCACACTCTGTGCATAAATACGCATTCACCCCCCTACCATGAAAAATAAAACAAAAAAATGTAGCAATAATGAGCCGAAACTCAAAAACTGAGTAACAAAAACACAAAAACGGAAGCAAACACGAATAATTTACACGTTGTCATTCAGCCACCAATATCTAGATTGCTCCATCTCAGCTCGACCAGCCTCAAAAAATCTAGCAAAGGAGTATATCCAATGGAATTCTTGGTCTCGTGAACTCAAAGTCGGAGGATATTTCATCTTCTTATCAGTGGCCCGTTTATATATGGAATATATAATTGAGACGCCGTCAGAATAAAAAGCATATCAATTCATATCCAAATACATGAAGCCAGTAGCTTGGCTAGTCGCAATATACCTACCTGTAGGGTGGAACGGGGTGTTCACTTACAGTTATATCTCTTTCGACATACTCGTAATGACGAGGAAGTTTCAGTATAAAGATTTCGACTCTCGTCACTTCAGTAGTTTGATAAGCTCTTCTATTCGCTATATAGTGCTTCCAATCCGTCTTAGGCTTTCTGTACAAACCAGTATATGTACGAAGACATTTCCTTTCGGAAACTCTTAATTTTTCCATAGTACTAGCACTCCGGTTGTACCAGATCTGACATCCATATGTCAAAACTGGTCGAATCGGGGTCTTGTAACAGATAACTTTGACCTTTTGATCAATGCATCAAGTGCCGGCGGAATTAAACGGTGAAGTAGTTTTTGAGTGACAGCAAACTGGAATACATTCAAACGCCAGGGGATATGTCGGTGTCGAGTGGAATATGAATGGCATATTAATGATTTCAAGTGGAAGAAATTAATAGCATTCGACTTTTAAAAAGTGTAATTCTGTTGCGGTGCTGAACAGTGGCGCCTATGTGAATATTGCCTTCTATCATCGCGTCTTTTCGTCTGCTACTTACTTTAAATCTGAACACTTATCTTTATGTGTTCTATTGTGTCAAGAAAAACAGCAAATTCAAGTTTCAAATTTCGTATTACCTCTTTCAGTGATCGTTTACGAGCCCATGATTTACATATCCTTAGCTGAAATGTGAGAATTTGTTGATGAATTCAAGGAATGGAGCATAAACCTATCAGTTATGTGCAAAATAATAAATAAATTTTCACGTGCTATAACAAAATGAGTGATGTGGGTCTGTTCGGTTGACCCCATTTCAACGCGACCTTTCTCCGCGATGTACTCGTATTAATTAAATGTTATAATTGTTTTGCTGCATCAAAGAGCAGTGTTACCGGAATAATGAAAATCTTAATCTAGGTATTTTCAAACAAAGCTAAGAATATAACCATAACAGAAGCCAAAAGGGAATAACAGTTTGAATGAATTTTTAACGATCCTGAAGGCTTGGAAACTCAATTGTAAATTTTGTTAAAGTGATGATAAAATTTTTAAAGTCAAGAAAAATTAAGAATTACAGTTGTGTCCACCCCATCTACGAGCGCTCGTCGAGGAGGATGGGTAAGTACCCTTATAGTTTCCTATTTTTTTCACATTTGTTTATTAAATATTTTTTTACATTTATTTATTAAATAATTGTTTTGTTAAATATTTATATATTGGCATGACAAGAAAAAAAACATAATTCAATTGGCATTTAAACGGGAGATTAAAATTTAGTTCGACTTCTGCGACAAAAGTGAAGCAGGTTATTGTAGTCTCTTTCCAAGGAAAGAGTCAATAAACACAGAACTAAACTAACCGTAATATAATTTGATTAATTTCTTGTATTGTCTAGAGAAGCTAGGTTAATAATCATTTTCGGAATAAGAATAATATTGCGTGATTATAATAATTGTGTTCATGCATAGACTTGATACAAGGAATACAATGGATTATTAAACTTACCCTTCGGTCTTTCCATTCTGTCCCTCTGACCGGGTATAGGACCCGCTACGATGGTTGGCGGTTCACGAAAAAAGGGCTTGCCATCGGGCGCACTCCACCTATTTGTAGTTTTCAGGGGCTCTTGCCGGGTAGAGTGGCCTTCCGCTCGCGTGCCCTGTTATGGTATAGGGTTATGTGATCCGATCAAATAATTCTAAAACATAAATCGGTCACGTCTATATTTCTCTTTTGATGGGAAAGCTCATGCAAAGTTTGTTTATATGAGTTTTCCACTCAAAAGGTAAATATAAGGCCACGTCAACGTTTGGATCTTGATCCGGTTGAGTGGGTGCGAGGGGGCCTCACATCCATCCGGATGTCCCACTCTTATTTGTGGGCCATAAGAATCGTCGGGTGATGACGAAGTCTCCGCAAATTTGTTTGTTTTTTTACCCTTTTCAACTAGTTCCCTGAACAAGCAATTTCCACCCTCAGGTAGTTACCTCAATTTTTCGACTTCAGTCAACATTTTCTGAGACCCAAGAACTCATGAATGTGAAATTCTTTTGTAGTGGGTCCTTGTGCTGGGGGAATGAACCCAACCCACGACACCACAACGCTGGCCTGCCAGCGCATTCACGCGTCCCCAGGCAAGGCCAATCTAGGCGGATCTTACCATTCTCTTTCACAAAGGCAGCAGGCCATCGCTGCAGTCCTTAACGGAAATTTTAATACCTACCTTTCACTACACCTCCTTGAGCAACTGAAGAAGATCGACGGTATCCGCAATCCAAACCCTTTAACAAAAAGGTCTAGTTCTTCTCACTTTTCAGGGTATAGGTGAATGTGGAACCTCCCCAGAATTCTGTGCAGTTTTAGCTGATTTGAAATCAACCAGTGATTTTGTTCTGCTTGCTAATTTTTCAGCATTTACGCTCTTAATCTCGAAATTAGTTAATTTATTTTCGGCTGCCAATAGCCGAACCATATCTTTTCCGCTTTGACCGAACGTTTTAATTGGCGGAACTTTGTCTGTATTTTTGGAGACTTTTTGAGAAGGACCAGCAGAAACGCGAGCTGGGTTCTTCTTCTTATTTTTATTTTTTAAGTAAAGGATAAAATTATCATTGTTATCTTGATTAGTATTACCTTCAATACATTCTTCAACGTCCATTTCTTGTTGGAGTCCGTCCGGTGCTGCATAATAGTTTTGGCTATCGTTAGTGCCTCTAGCACTAAGTATTTTTTCTTGGATGACTTGTTTAAAAGCTTTCTTCGCCTTAGTTTCCGCATTTATTAGCCTTACCGGTTCTGATCTGGAGTTTTCTTCCCTCTCTTCTACATATCTTCGAGTGTTTTCAGTCTTAGTCTCAATTCCTGATTTTCAGCTAGAAGTCGAATCACTTCTTGTTTGTCTTCGACTGATTGAGTCTTACGCCCGCCGTCTGGGGAGCTTTCTTAGTTATTCGTGTGTCTTCTTTTATTGACGATTGACGCCAATTTCGTACTGCTACTCTCCCCGGGGCCCCCCAACGGAGGGAAGCCGTCGGGCTTCTCCATACAGCAGTCCCGAGTTAGTCTTCGGCTTATTTGCTTTCGTTGATTTATCGAAGTAAACTAATATTCGATATGATTTCAAGGGTCGATTCCTTCAACGATAAATACTCTTTCCAATAAAAATCAAAATGTGCTTCTGACTGACTTATAAAAAAATTAATTTAATTTTTTGAAAACTGACTTTTGTGAAAAAATTAATGAATTTTTAAAATTAATGACAGGAACGATTAAAATCACATCTACATGCAACGAGTGCTAGACTTAGAATATTCTTATTTCCAAACCGTGTTGTTTCAAAACCGTGTAAAAGCATACATATGTATGTATGTAAAAGAAGTTTTGAAGTAACAGACATCAAATTGCTTTCATTGGAAAGTGCTGTGATTTTCTGATGCTTATTTCTCAATAGGATTGAGCGTGCTGATAATGCTTATAGAGAAGAGTTTGTAAACTATATTTAGAGTTAGTTAATTAATCTGTCTATTGGCTACTCAAATAAGAGATCCGCAAAACTTTCTGTGCTCACAGTCACACGGGAAACGCACCAACAATGCGGAAACCAATAGGAATAAGTAAATATTTTCCTAAAAATTAAAATATGGCAACATTGACAAGTAGTCTCACACTGAAGACTCTTTTGAATGTAAATTCACAAACAAAAACTGCAAAAATCGTGCCGGAAATCTTCCGGGAAAGCTTACAGTTCAATCGCAACAAAGTACTTAAATTAAAATTTTTAATTTAATGCACATCAATCACAAATGTCATATATCATGTATAATGAATGCATTTTGCGGAAATGGTTTGGCATTCAGCACACATCGTTGCTTAGTGATTAATTAATCATCCGAAAAATTAGCCCAAAAATAAAGCGTCCAAATGCAAAACGTCACACTCATGTAAGTCTGTAGAAACTTGCAACAGATTGCCACCATGCAGGCTTTCAGCTATTCTTCCCTACCATTCATGCATTTTTGGATTTCCTGGAATTTCGCAGTCCTAGTATCAATTTATCAGTCATCTGCAAAAGAGAATCTCTTTATACGAGTATAAGTTGGATGATCCAACATTTGACGAACGTATTCCGACGCCTGTGTGGGGAATAATTATGCCGTCTTAGTCAGTGTGATCTATTTTGCGAGGTGCAATCTCAAATGTGTATGAAATTATTGAATGATTGAAAACATTACAGGAAGTAGGTGCAGACATGCTTGACCTATTCTATTCTGTTGTCACCATTTCAAGGATGCATTGTGCGTATTTTGAGAGTTAGCAGTGCTATTTTTAAGAAAAAGAACCCTGAAAATGTAATTGTGACAATTTTCGTTTCATCCAATTTATGGTCATCGGTGAACGATCACGCCCAGTTGGTTAATCCACTAATTGGAGATCTGCGTATAGTTGACAATTTTAATGAAAATGATTGTTATGAAAGTAGAACATGCAATTTAATGACTTCTTGCGTTTGTAACTTAGGAACCATAAGAGATGTTGATACGATAAGAGCATTGAAAGCTTCAAGCCGATGAAATTTAGCTTTTATATACATGATTTAAGACTGACAATGACGTGCAAAACTAATATTTTAGAGATAAATCGAACATGCATTGGAAATAAATTTTGTTTAGTGATTGGGGGACATTTTTTCTAATCTTTGATTCTCAATCGACATTTTTCCGATCGAGATTTTTCTCAAAATAAGCTTTTCTCAATATACGTTTTCCCCAAAATAAATTATTCTACAGATATGATAGTAAATTGTATATTACTAACTTCACTCGTAATAGATTTATCTAATGCGGCTTTTGAGGGACCACCTAAAAGACCGAAGCCTGCTCCAAGACACGACACAGGGCCAACGAAAGATGGAAATTACATCGGGTTTTGCCCAGGGATCTATCCTTGGTCCAGGCCTGTGGAACGTGTTTTACCACAAGCTGCTGAGACTGGAGATGCCAGATGAGTCGCTCTTGATCGGCTATGTGGATGATGTTGCGGCTCTGGTCACTGGACGCACCGTTGCACAAGCGCAACTTAAGCTAGGTATGCTAATGCGCCAAGTGAGAGACTGGATGACTGCTCGCGGGCTCAGTTTAGCACCGGAGAAAACCAAAATGTTCATCTTGACAAAAAAGAGAATCCCTAGAGTAAAGATGATCCGTATTGGAGACATACGAATCGAATCGAAACTAGCGGTGAAGTACGTGGGGCTACTGATCGACTCGAAGATGAATTTCTCTGAGCAAATCGAAGCAAGGGTTGAGAAGGCTGCTTCGGGAGTATCGTCTCTGGGTCGACGTATGGCCAACATAAGGGGACCCAACCCATCAAGAAGACGCCTATTGCTGTAGGGTCAGCGCTACTGTACGGACTAGTGATGGGGAAAATCGTTCATTTCGGTGACTCAGTATATTTGAGTCATTCCGTTTTAGTGACCAAAGCAAATGATTCGGTCATTTGAGTATTTTAGTTTTCGAGTTGGCTTTGTAGTTGAGAGAATAAACGAGCTTCATTACTTATGGCATTCAAATGAAACTAAGTTGTAATTAGGCTTATTGCATTATTTAAAAAAAAGTCATATAATATTATACAAAACAAAGCATTCAATTGCAGATTAAACTTAAACTGAGAAAATAATGTAGGGCTACGACGACGAAGAAATTAGTCTTTTATAAAATGTTCAGTCTTTTTGGACAGATGGGCTGGATGCTGAGAAATTAGAAATTCCTAGAAAAATTTCAAATAATTAATAAAAAAGTGTAGCTTTAATAGCACTGACTTGTCTCTAGGAGTTGTAATTCAGAAATAAAAGCTTGAAAACTTTTCCAGCGGAAATGCGATCCGTTAAAATTTGCCCAGCCTTCGAAAAAATCCTTTCACATGGAACGGAAGTAGCAGGAATGCAGAGTTTTTTTTTTGCATGACGTTGTAGAGGTTTGGATACACTAACTTCTTTTGACTCCACTATTTTATAGGGTTCGTTTCACGGCCAATATAAGGTTCACTAAGCTCCTGCTCTATTTCTTTATTTAGTTCTGCTCCATGGTTTGTTTGGAAATTGAATTTTGTAGCAGCACATCGGAATCGAAATCACCCCAAACTAAGGCACAACATGCACTTTGGTTGGTATCATTAGGAGTAGATGCAATACTTTTGAGGCTGTTTTGCCGTGCCTGCCGGTCTACAACACAACAAATTGCTTCATCTACAATGGACTGCTTAATTTGTGAGAAATGAGCCTGCTGATAAAATGCTTGCTTTTTAAAGCGCGAATCCAAAAAAGCGGATTGGCCATAAAGATGAATTTGCTCAACGCTATTTAATCGTGCCATTAAATCTTTATAAATGCATCTTACCATATTTTCGACCTCCTTTGGAATGTTTGCTGCATTTATAAATTTTTCTAGATATTTTATCAAAGATCTTCTAATTAAAAGAACCTTTGAAACAGTCACGGTTTTCTCACTAGAAGTTTCTTCCGTAATTTCGAAGAAAATTCTCAGTACTTCACAGGCTTTTCCTAGGATAGCGAAGTCTTCCTCAGAAAGTGCAAACAAACTGCGATTCATCTGGCTTAATGAATAAAGCAATGGTTCCTTCATTTCTAAAACTCGTTGGAACACTTTGTAAGTTGGATTCCATCTAGTTGAAATATCCTGTTTCAACTTTTTCTCGGTGCCTAGCATTTGTTTTTGCACAGAAAGAAACTTGCTCATTGCGTTTGGGCTTTTTTTTGTAAAACTGGATAATTTATTTTATTTTTGATTAAGTTGACTTAAATTCTTTTATGCCATTTTGAACAATTAAGTTCAAAGTATGGGCAAAGCATTGAATATGATTCCAGTTTTCTTGTCGAATGGCTGCAACAATATTTGCTGCACTGTCACTTACGACAATTACAACTTTTTCGCCCAAATCCCATTCTTCGATGATTCGTTTGATTTCACGACTTCAGTATTGCGGTGTATGACGTTCATCGCTGCATTCAAAGCAATCCAGCAATGCCGATCGCAAATTGGTGTCATCATCATCACCGGATATAAAATAGGCTGTTAAAGCCATAAAGTTTTGATTGTTCGATGACGTCCACCCGTCTGTGGTCAACGATACATAATTTGCACTGCTCAATGTTATCCTTAATTTTGCTTTTATCTCTTCAAAAAATTTGCGGCTTAAAACAGTAGATACTGTTTTTCGACAAGGGAGAACATAATTGCAATTCAACAAACTGACGAATTTTTTAAATTCCAGACTTTCCAATATTGAAAACGGCTAATATTCTTTTGCCATCATCTTCACCAGCTGTGTATCAATTTTCTTTTTTAAAAAGTGCGCAATTGTTGTCTGCGATTTCACAAAGTCGCAAGTGTTATATGCAGGGTCAGGCAAACTTTCACTGTTGGAGGTGCTGGGAACGATATTTTCATTTACAGGCGTTGCTGGTATAGCCTTGTTTTTGATCCTGGAATCCTGTATGCCAGGATGCTTCGTTTCCAAGTGTCTCAATAAATTTTTCGTTGAGCCACCCTTAAACGAAAGAACTGCTGCGCAAAATCCATATTTTGCCTTATCACCAGCAATTTCGCTGAAACAATTCCACACCGCACTCCTTTTACATGGATTCTGCATGTTTTCGCTTTAAAATGAGGACTGGTAAATTTTTTCTATACATTAAAGTTCATATAAGGTCTTTACTGTACATGAAAGTTAATATAAGGTCTTGCCAATTAAATTAATAAATCTTTCATCGATTCTAACAAACATGCTTAACAAAAGCTTTTGAATTTATGTTTAAAGTGACTACAATTACATCATTGTGATCAAAAGCTTTCAACAAAAATTATATATATATATATATATATATATATATATATATATATATATATATATATATATATATATATATATATATATATATATAGATATATATATATATATATATATATATATATATATATAGATATATATATATATATATATATATATATATATATATATATATATATATATATACATACATATATATATATATATATATATATATATATATATACATATATATATATATATATATATATATATATATATATATATATATATATATATCCGTTACCTTATGCTCTACAACTTCCTTTTGGACACACGGAAATGCAATAATCAACAATCCGATTTTAGCACTAACACAAATTAATTGCTCCACTAATCACAAGTTAATGGGAAAATGTGTTCTCGTGCCAAATCTCACAATCTTAAGCTATTCATATGCCAACATAATTTGTAAAAATGTATGCATTTAAAACCTTTCATCGACTCCAGCGAGTCGATAGATATCATCCTACCGCATCGAGAAACGATCGGTCGAAGGAAATCAAAATCAAATACACTAAATTTGACTCAGTTGCAATCCACAGCATGTATCGTGTTGCATAGCATGAATGCGTCACCCCAAGGAATGATAGCACACAGCATAAACTGATTATGAGTGGGTCGCAACCAGTATCGGTCATAATATTGTGCATTGTGCAAATGAGTATACACTGACCGAAAGAATGACTCATTCTTAATTGTATGACCGAGTCATTTCGGTCATTGCAACTGACTTGGTCTATACGAACGCATCGTTCGTAACCGAAACATCACTAGTCGGGCCAGAAATATGGCGCAACGCTCTCAGTAAGGAGGTTTACCGAAAACACTTGGCACAGGTCCAGAGAAGAAGAGCGCTGAGGATTGCATTTTCGAATCCAACAGTCTCTGGTGAAAGTCATTGCAGGTGTGATACTTGTCGCCCTCGTTACTAGAGAGTGCCGGTCTATTTATCTGCGTCGAAACGAGGATAGGTTGTCCGTGAAGAGAGACAGCGCTCACTCAACGATTGGCAGCAGTCTTGGGTGAATTGCACGAAGAGAAGGTGGACTGCGCGCCTCATCCCGGATGTGAGACCGTGGCCAAATCGAAAGCATGGTGAGACTGACTTCTATCTGGCCCAACTTTTAAGTGGGCATGGGTGTTTTCAGTCTTACCTACACAGGGTTGGTAAGTCACGGTCCCCCGATTGTCGGTTTTGCCCAGGAAAGGAGGACAATGCCTGTCACATATTTTTTGCGTGCAAAAATGGATCAGGTTGCGAAGAAGCCTCTACAGGGAGACGGGAGAGCTAACCTCGGATAATATAGTCGCAGTGATGCTCGAATCGGTTGACAAATGGAACCAGGTGGCACATTATTCTCCGGCAGTCCTATAAGATAAAAGGGACTCACAGCAGCCGGGGACGTTGGGGCTGGGAGATCGCTCTTCCCCTCTCCCCTCCCACTTGGAAAGGGATCCCCCAGCTTGACGACGAAATCTAGCTCGAAGTTATGTGTTAAACGGTTCCAGGCTAGGTTCTTAGGTTTACAGGGGAGGTGCTAAGTAGGTAGTCCAGTCACCTTCTTGCGAGCATGGGGGTCCCACACAATGTGCATAAATGGCATTCACCTCCTCACCACAAAAAAAATAAATAGATTTACCTTCAATTTTTTTTTAAATTTTGATTATGGAGATATTCTCGTAGGATTATAGAGAGGACAATCAACAAATTTTCTGTCCAAACTCTTCCTAATTCCACTCATACTACAATTTTTTCACCAAGTTTACCACGGTTTTGCTACTGTAAAGTTCAGACTAACTAAATGCAACGAGGTTCTTAAGGTTTTCACATTACAAACCCAATGGATACTTCTCCTCTTTCTTTGGAATTAGGAGGGAATGGATTACTTTAACACCCTGATATCTGTTGTTAGTTTTTATAAAAATGTTGAACAAAAAATGTTTGCATGATTATATGCCGAATGATAAGATACCTGATGTGTTCCTTGTTCGAAGGAAAACCATGGTACTGTTGACGTGGTTGCCGATTGTGTCGGGAAGATTATGTGCTTTGTCTCGTACGTATTTTTCCACTGTCTCAATTCTCAGGTCCTTGTAGATATGTGTGTTTGGAGCTACCTAAAACAAAGAAGAAAAATTAAAACTTTGAATCATAAATTTTACACACATACCATCGTTTGATTGGCAAGCGATTGTTATTATGACATCTCCCAGCCGTTTTAGTTGATTTAACAAAATACCAGTCAGCTGATATTTTGTATTGTTGATAGTGTATTCTATTTTACGATCATTAGTGGCAACGGCTCGTTACTCCCTCTTTGAAACCTATCCAATTTACCTGGTCTGGTCATTGAACAAGCACGGTAGCAAGTCCAACAGTGCTGTGGTTGGTGTGGACTCGGTGCAATTCCGATGGATCATATAGTGCTACAATCAGTTCAGCACTAAGCAGAGTCTTCAATTTTTCAAAGGCTCTATCTCAATCCGGGGTCAAGTCAAATTTTGGTTGATATTTCGTTTTTAACAGCGCAGTTAAAGGCCGGGCCATGATGGTGTACTCCCAGATGGACTTTCAAAAGAAGCCAGATAATCCCAAGAATCCTTTGACTTTTGTTTAGTTCGTTGGTGCCGGAAAATTGACGGCGGCGTTGACTTTGTCATTTCCTGATTTAATTTGGCAACATGAGATAGTGTATCCCAAGAAAAACACCTCAGTTGCAAAAAAGTACATTTTGATTTTCGCAAAGTCAATCCTTCCTCTTTGAGTGCCCTGAGGAATTCCGTTAACAGCTCAATTCCTTCGGCAATGGTATTGCTCGCAATAATCACTTCATCCATATAGCTGAGGACATTTTTTAAACGAAGCTTACGGATGATCTTCGTTATTCAAACAGCATGACGGTGAACTCATAGTGATGATTGTATATCACAAAGGCTGTGTATCGCATCGAGTTTTCATCGACTGTATTTGGTAATAACCTAAGAACAAGTGCAGTGTTGTATAAAACTTGTTCTCAGCTATTTGCGAGAGTATCTCGTCGATCATCGGCATCAGAAACGGAGTCTTTTTTTTTGACTGCATTGACGGCGCGGAAATCTATACATAGTCGGTCCTCCTTCTTCACAAGCACAACTGGAGATGGATATGTAGATTCGCTGGGGCGGATGATATTGTGTGTCAGTAGTTCGTCGATTATTGAATCTAAGGCAGCTCGTTTGGTAAATAGAATTTGGTACGGGCGGCTTTGAATCGGCTTCTCAGAAGCTTGCTGAATAGCCATCACCGATAACTTACTTCGTCCAATCTTGGATGTTTTGATGGCCAAACACGATCGAAATTTGGTCAGCAGCTGTCCAAATTCAAATACTCGGATTCCATGAGCTTGGACTTTATGGTAACGATCGATTTGCGTATAGCCTCGATCAAACACATTCCCAATTGCAAGATGACTCGCCTCAAATCGTGAATGAACACATCGATTCCCAATAATATTGGCCAGGGAATGAACTCATTCATGTGCAACTATTGCTATGAAATATAAAATTAAACAAAACAAAAAATAATCCCGGGGCCACTCCTGGAAGGGAAAGATTCCTTGCAGTCTAACGTTTTATTCGGAATATTGTCAAGAAACTACTCCATGCGCTGAAGAACTCGTAGGCAGGATTAACTAATCAACTCAAGGTAATGTAGTACAAACAATGTAAATTATTAGCGTTAGGTAAGGTTAGGGATTAATTAAACAAGGAAGTAGCTATTCTTTACCACCGAATTTTAACTCCGCTCCCAAGATGAGAGTTGGCAGGAAAATTTGGAGCAAAGGAAGTGTAACCTCTCAAAAAAAACAACTCCGGGGTGCACAAGCTACTCAACGTCAAGATGCTATATTATTTATCATTGTAAAGATGGTAAAAATTGACCATTGGCAATCAACACCTTAGACGCATAACAAACATTCAAGTAGACGCATAACAAACATTCAAGTAGAGGAAGTCGATCAGGGCAAGGACTGTCTACTGACAGCAGAGTGTGATGACGGAGAAGGTTGGAGTCGGAAAGTGCTGTTGACATAATCCCTCCAGTACCAGTAACTTCTTATGGGGGAACAAAAACTGGAGAGGTAAAGGAAGAAGAAAGGATGGAAAGCAGTCACAAAAGAGAGGAATGGTCTCCAAAAACTCTAGGAATGCCAGCAAGATTTATATTGCCAGAGTTTTTGACTTCTGTAGCAGTACAGGTGGTGCGAAAATTGCCGGAAGTCTCAAAATGGGGAGTGAAGTTCTCCTGCGACCGCCCTGGGTCTGTTAATGATTTCTTAGAACGAGTGGAGGAGCTAGGAGTGGCAAACGGAGTCAAGAAATCTGTTATTTAGAGTGACTGCTAAGTTGTTTGAAGGGACAGCCTTGGTTTGGTTCCGCTCCGCTCGAGAGCGTGTGGCCAGTTGAGACGAGTTGTGTCACAGGTTACAGGAGGAGTTTTTGCCTCCAAATTACGATGACCTTTTGTAGGAGGAAATTCGCCACAGAACGCAAGGCAAACATGAATCGGTTGGGGTATACGTTGCTGTGATGGATAGGCTATTTCGACGGTTGACGGAACCTTACTCGGAAAGACAGAAGCTAAAGGTGCTTCGGAGCAATACCACTCGATTCTATCAGCAGCAACTATCTATGCGAACTATAGCGTCAATGGCGGAGCTGATTAATATGGGACGAACGCTGGAGGAAACACGAGCATCGTTGGAAGATTTTGTGCCTCCACCAAATCGTAGAACAACCTGGTTATTAGAACCGGATCTGACCTATGCCGAAACGCCAATATTAAGTGAGATAGACACCTCTGGCGAGGCAACATGGGGATTCTGTTAGACCTGCGGTAGTCGGGAACATTTTACCCGAGAATGCAAGAAAGGTCGACGTTGCTACGGGTATGGGAAGCGTGGAGTCATACGATCTAGCTGCCAAACTTGTTCTCCTGCACCCAAACCGTCGGGAAATGGAGACTGTGCCCATTAGGCGATGAGGGGAGCACGGAAATAAAGAGCTATGCACATGGAAGGGTACCAAATGACAACCGACCACATTTAAGAGTGCAAATTTTCGAACAAAAATTGTTGGGCCTAGTCTACTCGGGAGAAATACACTCAATTCTAGGTGGAGAAACCGGGAAAAGTTTAAAGTCTCGTGGCATGGAAGTGAATGTAGTGGAACAAGTTTCGATACAGATGGCTCAGAATGCCAGGGCAAAAATAGAAAGAGAAACTTGAGTGTCCCGTACAGTCAAAGGTCATACGAAATGAATGCTGATACTGATAGTGCCCACAGTGACCAGCCCCTTATACTGGGGTAGACTTTTTACGGTTGTACGGGATTTTTTCAAATCTAAAGAGTGAGTCGTAAGCTACGAGCGAAATTTCGACTGAAGAAACCAGAGGAGGAGGAACTTCAACGGTTGATAGAGGAAGAGTTCGAGCTGATGTGGGAAGGCCAAGCGTGGTAGAACATGAGATAAGAAGCAACTCTAGACGTATAAAGCAACTTTACTATCCCATTTCGCCTACCGTCCAGCGCCACATCGAAATGCTCAAATAAGGAACATTCCAATCCTGCTAGTCAAGAAGAAAGATGGGAAATACCGTTTCTTCGTTGACTATCGAAAACTCAACAAGGTATCGGAACGAGACGCATATCCTTTCCAAATATTTGCCCACTCTAGACATCAAGGCAGGTTCCGATGGCAGAGAAATCAAAACCTTTTACGGCATTCACTATTCCATATGAGGTCTATTTCAGTTCAAACGCTGTAAGGTTGAGCAGACATGGTGGTTGTCGAGACCTTGAACTTAGGTTTTTCAACTCAAGTCAAAGAGATGTTGCGACAAAGTTATAAAAGAAGCGGTCTCTTTTACGGAATATTTGGACAGCCAAGGACGAACGTACGGAATTGAGGATTCTCAAGTGGTATAGAGCAATCACGATGGCTAGTAGGTGCGAATACTAGGAGGAAGGAGCGAAGAAAATTTGATTCAGATAACGAAGGGAAATTTGAATCCGGCAACGAGCAACGTTAAAGTCCCGCCGCAAGCGCGCTAATTGGGTAGAAGCGGAAGAGTTGAAAGTGCAAGGATTTTGACCATTGACGGGGCCCCCAACGCAGGAATTAAGGAAAAATTGTAAGTGTGCGAATTTCGAGTATATTAATAATAACTTTGCTTGATACTTGAGACTATTTTTTTTCAATTTTCATTTAATTTTTGTGAATGAAATTTTCTTGTTTGTCGCGCGTGGAATGTGCAGTGTTGGTGGAAGGCGTTATTTACGCCTGGAATATCAAAGAATCCTCTCCATTGGGAATTCCAATTGCATAGTTGGTTGTTAGTGGAAATGGTGATAGGCGGCTCAACGAGCCGGAAAAAGGCCATTAGCGACTAGGATATATTGGCCAGCCAGTTCAAGGTGTAAGCCCTGTGTGAGTGACACTACTCGGTGTCTTTTAGTGACCAAACCGTTCATGGGAGCTTCAAGCTCGCCAATCGGCTCCTGGGGGCAATCCTAGGGTTGGCAAGTGGCGCTTTCCTGCCCTATCTCCACGGGCTAGCCGGGACTCCAAGACCCCTAACCGAAGTCGCTTGGTGTAGCGTAACACTATCCATCTTTAGTCGTGTTCGCATTTTCCGCATGCACATAAGAGTACCTACTCCAAAACCCTCGAGTGTGATGGGAGCGTATTCGATTATGCCAGAGGAGTCGCTTTCACAGATCAACGAATGGCTTCTTTCCGGATCAATCAGTGCATTGCAGTTTATTGTTCAAAAGCACCTTCTTAACCACAAGATCGGATTAATGTGAACTCGGCACAGCGTCGACTATGTTGATTTGTCCATCACGGCGAATAGGACAATTATCAAGGGAATGTCAATCTTTTTCACACTTCGAACAATTGGAGCAACACTGTGGGTTTGAGTAATTAATTGATAAGTGGCCCGGTTTGAAACAATTATTGCACAATTCCTTTGTAGGACTTATACAATTTTTGTCCTTCGATGGTTCGTTGGGGTGCCGACGGAACTATTTGCGGAGGTTTCATTAGTTCAACTTCAGGTGGCTTATTAACGTTTACAAGAAATCGACATATATAGTTCGTTAGTGTCCTGGAAATTCAGGCTATCGAGTTTTGCAGTGTCGGATAATTTAGACCGCGGCAAATACACCGTACAATGGATCGTTCTGAAAAGCCACCCCCTTTATCTTGGGCACATATTCGGAAGTGATAGTCCAATACGGTTTCACTGATTTTTCTCACGTCAGCGACCATACCTGAATGAACGTCTGACTCGTCCCTCATTATCCTGGAATGTTCCTTAACTTTCGACCCCGATATACAAAAGCACTGGTGGATAAGGAGCTGGTCTTTTGCAGGTTGAAGTTTGGGAGGAGGTCAATTACATCTGTCGCGTTCTGAAACATTGATCGGCAGTCAGTTCGCTCGTGAACAGATAAATTCGATACGGCGCCCACATTTTAAGGGAGTGAAGTTAACGTTTGAGTGGGTCGTTGGCTTCCACTCAAAATACGGACGTTGGCACTAATCACTAGCAGATTCGCGATTCACTGCTACATTTCTGACATTTTGGAGTCATCCACCTCGTCAACTTCGATTTCAGAGCCTCTCACGGCCTCGATGAGTCGCAATACAAGTGCGGCCCTGCTACCGGAGGCATTGAGCCCACGTGACCTTAGTTGACCCTTTATCGATGATACTGATGGCAAATCGATTTTCACCAGAGTCATGATCGGTGAAAAACGTTACGTCAAAATACAAAGTATTTAAAACGTCGATGTTGAGTGCGTATCGACCAAATCTCAAACGCTAGGGTGCTGGAACCTGCAGCCAGCAAACAAATGCACAGAGAGTGATGGTGTGTATAAGCAATGCTGAGCACGGACAAACGCAGTAATAAGATGCGAAGCACAGCAGTGATGATTCACGCGACCATCAACGGTGGTACACATACTAGACATTTCCCACGGCGACATAATACGGAAGATGGATACGATGGTTACACACCGATGTTAACAACGACATCAACTCGATGAAAACAGTGACGTTTGCAGCTTAAAGCGCTGGACAGAACGATGTTCACTCAGGCAATCTATGTAGAAAAAAAACTACACACAAGTAGACAGCGGTGGAGTTTCACAACAATTTCCTGCCCGTTGGAACTTGTTGAGCGGATTAATGTTGGCCCGCAAACATAATGGATGGTGGCGTATGCAGACAGCAATGAAGACTGTACACAATCCAAATTGCCAACAGCAACACGATGATGAAGGCAAATGTGCAGACTGAAACGAACACTGTACTCTGATAGAAATGATGGCGGCACTTAGATGTAGTTTATAGGGGTGTCCGCAGACAATGACGACGACTGCACACAATTCAACTTGCCAACAGTACGATGAAGGCGGTGAGGTGCGCAGGAACATTGCTTACTCAGACGGCACCTTATGTACAGACGGCATTGTACACTTATGAACGGCGGTAAAATTTTGCAACGAATTTGTTTACGATGTACCTGTCGCCCAGAACGGATCGAAGACAACACGAAGACGTAGTCGATAGCGGTGTATGCAGACGCTGACTGCTCAACAAGATGGCTGCTATCGTCAACGCGCGATGTAGTGCGGGCGGAAACGATGTCCACCTAGATACGATGTGTGCAGGGAAAACTACACACAAGTAAGCAGCAGCACAGTTTCGCAACAAAGTCACTTTAAGAGGAACTTGCCACCTGGAACGGAACGGATGGCCCACACGATGACGTCGGGCAGGTGACACAATGCATGAAGATAGAGCCAAATACAAGTGAACGATGCCACGGTATGCGACAAGTTTTACACGTTGAAACTTGCACCAAACGGTTGGAATTTTTCAGGACTGAGTAACTCACGAATTTATAAGTTTAAACGATAAATGTTATCACTATTTTTACATCTTTGGAAGTGAGAGTTTTGGTCTTTAGCTTTTACTCTTTATTTAACTTTAAGTCTCTGGAAATCGCAGAATTTATTGCTCCCTTTAGTTTACGACGAGGGAGGCGGCTACCACGATAAAGATGATGAATGATGATGTCGTTGTTATTGATGAAGATGATGATGATGTCGTTGGTGACGTCGATGATGCGGTAGTGAACGAATCACACTTACATATGCATGTAAGTCCCTTCAAAGAAAATTAAAAACGTTGAGCTTCAACTTCACAATTAGTTTTATTAATCCGATCAAATTGGTTCTTAGTTTCGAACTGACTTAACTTAAATCATTCCACTCGTCAAAGGGCATTCGAGATTCATTTTTTCTTATCTATGTTTATAAATAGGAAATCTAATATTTTAATACTTTGGGTATGAAATAAAATTTAGCTGAGCTGTAAGTGCGCGATAGTTTTCAAAACAATCTTCGCGGCATGCGATAAACACATGTGCAACATGATATCTTGCCTATTGGATTTCTAAACAAGCTTCAGGACAATATCCAATTTATCGTTACGTTTGCGATAAGTTAAACTATGGAATATTGAAGGGATGGTTATGTTAACGTAGGTAACGATTTAAAATAGAGACTCTTTGGATTTTGCGGTATTGGGGATGATAGGTTTTTGGGTTGAAGTGGGGTTTGTGGATTGTGTTACGGGGTAACTAGGCTGATGCTGATGATGTTTTTGCCACTGATGTTGATGAAAATGTTGACTACGAATCAGTAGTGGCGTTTGCCTATGTTCTCTTATGTATTTTAATTCATGAGAAGCAAGAAGAGTGCCTCAACAATTTTCACTTTTTCTCGAGGGAATTGCTTGCGCGCCACTGATATGTAGAATCAGCTGGCAGGCGAAGATTTCTCGTGGGACGAGGGTCTGTTTGCGCTGAAGTTGGGACGTTCTGAGTCGCCACAGTCACTCCCTCCCCAATGACCTTCGCATGCGTCAAAGGGAATGAAAACGTGACTCTCTTCTTGGATGTCTGGAGTGGTTGTTCTGGCAAAATCTGCGCTGGTTGAGCCGTTTCCGAGGGCAGCAGAGATTGCCTTTTTTATAAGCAGAAGCATGCGGCACGTTTGCTGAGGCAGTAGGTCAAGTCATCTGACACGGAGGACATTGTCGCTAACCCGTGTGCCAGCGAGGGAACGCATGCTGTGAAGGTTTCTTGTCTCCAAGCTTGATGCCTATGGGCAGCTTATGTAGCTGCGTCCCTTCAACTCCGCTAGATGGGTGGATATTCTGGATACGCTGGAAAACTCTTTTCAAGTTCCAGAATATCTAATGCGACTTTTGAGGAACTACCTTAAGGATCGAAGCCTGCTCTACGACACGACACAGGGCCAACGAAGGATGGAAATTACATCGGGTGTTGCCCAGGGATCTATCCTTGGTCCGGACCTGTGGAACGTGTCTTACGACGGGCTACTGAGACTTGAGATGCCAGATGAGTCGCGCTTGGTTGGCTATGCGGATGATGTTGCGGCTCTGGTTGCTGGACGCACCGTTGAACAAGCGCAACTTAGGCTAGGTATGCTAATGCGCCGAGTGATGGACTGGATGACTACTCGCGGGCTGAGTTTAGCACTGGAGAAAACCGAAGTGGTCATCTTGACAAAGAAGAGAATCCCTAGAGTAATGATGATCAATATTGGAGACATACAAATCGGATCGAAGCCAGCGGTTAAGTACCTGGGGCTACTGATCAACTCAAAGATGAGTTTTTCTGAGCAAATCATGGCACTGAGAATTGCATCTTCGTATCCAACAGTCTCCGGCTCGGCCGTGAGAGTGATTGCAGGCGTGATACCTATCGCTCCCCTTGCTAGAGAGCGCCGCGCTATTTACCTGTGCCAAAACGAGGATGCGAGGGAGATAGTTGTCCGCGAAGAGAGACAGCCTTCACTCAACGATTGGCAGCAGTCTTGGGTGAATTGCACGAAGAGAAGGTGGACTGCGCGCCTCATCTCGGATAAGAGACCGTGGCTAAATCGAAGGCATGGTGAGACTGACTTCTATCTGACCCAGCTTTTGAGCGGGCACGGGTGTTTTCAGTCTTACCTGCACAAAATCGATAATTCACGATCCCCCGATTGTCGGTTTAGCCCAGGAGAGGAGGACAATGCCTGTCACACATTTTTTGCGTGTACAAAATGAGTCAGGCTGCGAAGGGACTTCTACAGGGAGACGGGGGAGCTCACCCCGGATAATATAATTGCGGTGATGCTCGAATCGGTTGACAAATGAAACCAGGTGGCACATTATGCTCGGGCAGTCCTAAAATATAAAAGGGACTCACAGCAACCGGCGGCGCTGGGGGCGGGGGATCGCGCTTCTGGCAATTCCTCTTCCCCTCTCCCCTCCCGCTAGGAAAGGGATTCCCCAGCTTGAAGGGGCTCCATTGCGTAACAAAACGAGACCTGGCCCGAAGTAATGTCTCAAACGGTTCCAGGCTGGGTTCTCAGGTTGACAGGGGAGGTGTTAAGTGGGTAGTCTAGTCGCGCATGGGAGTCCCACACTCTGTGCATAAATAGCATTCACCTCCCTACCACAAAAAAAAAACTGTGATTCCACCTGAAAGAACCACAATTCGGGACTAGCCCGCTAGCCTGCACTGGCTAACTACGTTTACCTTCTGGGCCGGTGGTAAGCTCCCGGCTGATGGTGCCTCCTGAGGAAGACAGTGCTCACCATCCTCTTCGTTTGGACGTTCTGAGTCACCATACATATCCCACTTCTGAACTGTCAAGGATGTCTGAAATGGTAGATCGCTAACTGACACACGATATATTATATTATGTACTTATGCTTATGCAAGACAAGAGATAGTATGGCCACTCGCAACGATGGCTAGTCACTCCCTCCTTGAAACCTTGAGTTGCTCAATACTCTTTGTCGAAGTCAGTGTTGGCAGATTGTCTGAAGTACCTTCTTTGGCTTTATAAATAAATAAATAGTCTTCATTGATTACATGCAGAAGGGAAAAACCGTCACTGGAGGGTATTATACAGTATTATTGGATAAACGGAATAATGAATTAAAGTAAAATTGGCCCAATATGATAAAGAAAAAAGCTCAGTATCATCACGATAACGCACCCTCACACACGTCCTTGAAAGCCATGGTTAAACTGGTACTATTACAATGCAAATTGGTTGCTCACCCTCCATTTTTCGCCCCCAGCAACTATTATCTGTTCCCAAACCTCAAGCGGTGGCTCCAGGGAATAAGATTTGGATTCAATGTGGAAGTCATTGCAAATACAGAGGCATATTTCGAAGGTTTGGACGTTTTGTTCTATAGAAAGGGATTCGATCGCTATACGAAGTGTATCGCTCTTGAAGGCAGCTATGTTTAGGAATACATATAATCTGCTCAAAAAAGGCTTAATTCCCGGGACTTATTAGCCCATCTACTCGTAGTATATGTAGAAGCTCTAGTCAATTTCAATGACAATTTAATAAGTTCCGTGTCGAGCAGCCATGTTTGTGCAAAGCATTTCTCTTTATAGTTACCCTCATCACTGATGACTTTTGAGATAATAGGTTGCCTTTAAGCTTGGCACCCACGTTTTACGTTAACATACCATCGCCAATTAAAGCCAATTACAAGAGCAAAGATAGGCTGATCAAGTGCATTATTCCTTTGAAAATTGTATTTTACGGAAACAACGTCATTGAAGTTAAGTTTTCGAGGAAAGTGTGGGTACTTTGAATATTCAGCTCTAATTATTCAGAAATTCTCATGATTCACTGTACCCACTCCAATGATTTATTCTACTCCTTAAAGGATTTTAAGTCCCTGCATATTTCGCCTGAACAGTCTAATAACAAGTGATTTATTATTTTCAGTTCATTCAACTGCTCGATACGCAAACTGGGTCACTACAATCTATCAGTCAACAACACTGAAATCCATTTACTAATAAGGATCTCTCATATTGTTGGTAAGAAATCCATCCACCGACGCTATCAGCAATTTATGATGGAAACATAAAAACTCTCGACTATCTGTTTAACAAATATGCCATCTAAATTATATGACTTTCACACAAAATTCATCTCTCACCTGCTCCTTGCGTGGGAGCATGGAAGCACATTCATTTCCTTTTTTCTGCAGGATTCTCATCTCCTTTGGATTATTTGGAACGGAACGTCTTACTTAGCAGAATCTTCTAATTCCCATTAAATCTGCCTATGTCATAATGTTTCAGCATCAATAAATTATTGGATAAATGGGCTGGAAAGGTGTTTGCATCTTGCAGGATAACACTAACCGCATATGCGAGTATGATACTGAAAATCGAAAATCCTCCCAAGTTCTACGAACTCAATTGAACGCATTTCATGAATGCTAAACGGATACGAAGCAGAACGAATCACTTCCGCATTGAAGAACTGCCTGGGCTTGAAATTTCATTATCTCTATATCAGTACCTTCATTATGTTGAGATAATTCGTGTGTCCTGGGATTAGGGATGTTAATTACATTAACGTGGTTGAATGCGGTGCCTGCAATTAAGAAGAAACTTTCTAGGGACATATTTTGTGGGCAGCACGAAAGAGTTTCATTGGTCCTTATGCTTAAATCTTCCAATCATAAAGACATTATTTTCCATGTCATTGACTCCTATAACGTGTCCAGGGTTACAATATTATGATTGGTGGAGGTTTTGTGGATGTAATTGCTGTTTAATATTTTCGCAGGGAAGGGGTCATAATGATGGTAAGGTTATAAGCGAATTTCGTTCAATCTTATGAATACTGGCTTGTAAAATGTGTTCTCATATGAATAATCTCCGCATTTTTCCTAATGCTGATTTACAAGGAGCAACCATTGCCGTCACAGTGCATCAACCTTTTTATGATTTCAACTGAACAGGAAATCCTTTTATTGCTAGCACGAGAACGAATAAAATGAATTTCTGATCCTCTATTAACCGACATTCCCTGCAATTAGCAGGAAAACTATAATATCCTAGCACTTTTCCACAATCTCATGAAATGGTAGCTGTAAACTACAAACCCATTGTAAAATGATGACTCCGCTCTTGCCTGTGCACTCTAAAATCAGGTTAATCAAATTCGAGTGTCCCCAGAAGGACTATGCGCAGCGATAATATCTAAAGAAGCTACACTTTATTGCGAGAATCATGACAAGGAATATGCAAATGCGTAAATTATATTTATTCTGCAACTATTCAGCGTTTGATGAATTACGTATCCACCGCGTTACAAGCATCGCCTTCGATGTTTTTCTATTAGCCCAGCAACTGGGTCAAAAGCACAAGGAGCACACACAAACGACATCGTGTCCTGGAGATGATTTGTATCGTTGAAATTGAGTGGCTATAGCTCACTCTTCAACTCGTTCCGGATGGGAAAGTGTGGAGCCACTTAACATCCTGCAAGTGGATACATAACACGGTTTCCTTAGGTCGAAGCAAAGAATGAGAGCGCACCATGTTTACAAATTCATTTGTGATCATAAATAATTCAACAGATCCTACTTTTGCCAAACGAACGAGGATGTTTACATATTCTGCTGGAGGTTTGTACGAGTCACATGAAAGCAGGATAAGCAGCTCGAATAGTTTTAATAGGACTTTATTTTAAAGTAGAGTTGAGATATAGAGTAAGCACAACTTGCAAGGTATTAACAAAAGGATTATCTAGTGTTTACGCTACTTAAAGTCTTGTAAAGAATTGGGAACAGGTGAATTGATTTATTCATCAGCTTAAAATGATATACCCAAACATAATATACAGGGATATCCATTTCGTGGTAGGTAAGTATAACCCTGCAATTTGACATCTGTCAAAATTAAATGTCATCCAAAGCGTGATTATTTTAGTTGAAGGTTTGCCATTTAGAAATATGGATCGTTTAACAGTCGAAGAACGCGTTAAAATTATTAAATTTTATTATAAAAATAGTGATTCTGCTGTATAAACATTTAGGGCTTTACGAGCCGATTACGGTCGACAAACGCGACCTACACAGCAAACAATTTCGAACACAGTGAGAAAATTTGAAGAGCTGGATCGGTTGTTGATATTGCAAGGCATGTGCATTATCGCAACATTCTTTCTGCTGAAAATATCGCTGTCGTTGCTCAAAGTGTGGAGGAAGACCCGAATTTGTCGATTCTTCGACGTGCTCCACATTCGGGCTTGTCGTACGGTTCATTGCGGTGGATTTTGCATTTAGATTTGCATCTCCATCCGTACAAAATCCAACTCACTCAAGAGCTCAAGCCTCAAGAACATACACAACGCAGAATGTATGCGAATTGGGTGAATGAACAACAAGCCATTGATAACGATTTCGCGAACAAAATTTTCTTTAGTGATGAGGCTCATTTCAGAGGTTACGTAAATATACAGAATTGCCACATATGGGGCTCTCAAAATCCTCAGGTGATCGCAGAAAGGCCTTTGCATCCGGAAAAAGTGAACGTTTGGTGTGCATTATGGTCTGGTAGTGTTATTGGCCCTTATTTTTTTGAAAACGATCAAGGAAGAGCCATTACAGTCAGTACTGACCGCAATGGACGGATGTCAACCGATTATTTTTGGTGAGAAATTGAAGATTATGATCTGGAGAACATGTGATTGCAACAGGCTGGAGCCACAAGCCGCACAACACAGGCTAATCAAGCACTTTTGCAAGAGAAATTCCCAGGATGCGTAATTTCGAGATTGAGTGGTGTCAATTGGCCCGCAAGATCTTGCAACCTAACACTTTGGGATTTATTTTTATGGGGCTATGCAAAAGATCGTGTTTACGCAAACAATCCTCAAAATCTTGAGCAATTGAAAACCAATATTCGTGAAGTTATGGCCGAGATATTGCCGGAAATGTGCCGAAAAGTCAGAGAAAATTACCTCAAAAGGATTGAGGCCTGTAAGAGGTCTTGGAAGACATTTGGATGATGTTGTGTTTCACTTATGGCAAGATTCAATCTTTATATTAAATAAAAAATTTTGTTTTTATCTGAATATTTTATGTATTTTCTTTAGCTTTACTTTCCCAAGCGTAAAAAGGATAACCCTATATACTAAAACGTTAAGGAAGGAAAGGATTTACTTTGAAAAATCTCTTAGAAGTGAATAGAAGGCACTGTTTGCTGAACTTGTGGAACATAAATTTATTGCCTCATTATTTTAGTGAACGGTAAGAACTCATGTGAGTCATTCGATTTAAGGGACTCATTCATAATTATCTAATCCGTTACATACCTTGTTTTATATGATGAAGAAAATTCATGCTCACAGAATGGTATTGTCGAAGTAATCGACTCAGAAAATTTGAATCGAACATTTTTAATTTGATTGGTAACGAAAAACAAATTGCCAAAGAAAACTTCGCCGCTGGTATGGAGGAGCCCGACGGCTTCCCATCGTTGGGGCAGCCTGGGGACACGACGAATACAAAACTGGCGATAATCACCAAAAGAAAACATAACGAAGAAAACTCTGCAGATGGAGGGTGCAAGCTGCAAATAATTGCGGACAATCAATAAATGGCCAAATTGCAAAAAGAAAATGATGAGCTAACGCAAGAGATACAGTCCCTCAAGGATCTCTTCAAGAAAGGGATGAAGCCTCAAAAGACGCAGCCACAAAATCAAAGGCAACAGGTAACAAAGCCGAAGAAAAGTACAAAGCAAGCAATTCCGGAAGAAATCCTAGGTGCTGGTGGCACCAATGAGAGCCAAAACTATTTCGCAGTGCTGGAAGGATTAACTGAAGATATGGAAATTGAAGAAAACATCGGAGGTAATTTTAATCAAGATAATGACGTTAATTTTATTCAATATTTAAAGAACAAAAATAAGGAGAAAAAACCAGCCCGCAGTTCTGCTGGTTCCTCTGAAAAAGCTTCCAACAAGACAGAAAAAGTTCCGCCAATCAATGTGTTCAGACAAACGGGAAAGATATGGTTCGGCTATTGGTAGCCGAAAATAAACTGGCCAATTTCGATATCAAAAGAGTTAATGCCGAAAAATCAACTATAAGGACGAAATCGCTGGTCGATTTCAAGACAGCCAAAGATGCGTTGATTTTTGGGGAGGTTCCACACTTCACCTATACCCCAGAAAGTGAAAAGAATCAGACCTTCTTGTTGAAGGGTTTGGACAGCGGAGAGGATACGGTCGATCTTCTTCAGGTGCTCAAGGAAGCTGCACCAGATATTGATTTTGTTTCAGTCAAAGCCTTTGCGACAAGAAGGTTGACCATAGAAAGGAAGAATTAACCACTTTAACTGGTACAAATTGCAAATAAGAACAGTCCAAGTGCCCTTCAACAAATAAGGTACTTGAATTTCAGAGTGGTGAGGTGGGAACGCTTCCAGAAAAGAGAAGTCAACCAGTGTTACCGGTGTCAAAGATTTGGACATTCGGCTGCCAATTGTGCCATGCACTATCGTTGCGTTAAATGCAAAGACGTTCATGCTCCCGGTGAGTGCAAATTGGCTCAGACGGAGCCTAAAGAAAAATTATACTGCGTTAACTGCGGTGTTTTTGGTGACCCAGCATCATATCGAGGATGCTCCTGATATCAAGATGCAAAAGTCAAATTTGCTCCAAAGCAAACACAAGTACACCGTAATATCATACCTTCCAACTTCGTCAAGCCCGGAGTATCATTTGCACTCGCCGCTAGAGGACCAGCAGAAAATGCTGGAAATAATGTAAATAATGTAAGTGGCAATAACGAACTACTTCTCAAAATTTACCAGCAACTTAATTCTTTATCGGAGAGAATCGACAAACAAGATTCAAAAATTAACTTTGCTTTTCAGCGTTTAGGTCTTTCAAATGCCTAATAATAACTTGTGATCCAGTCATATTCCCATGGATAGGCTTCGCCTCATATCGATCAACGTCAACTCTTTCGTTGCTTTACATCGACGTGATTATCTCCTTGAATTTATTGTTAAGCAAAAGCCTGACATCATGCTTCGCACTGAAACCCACCTCAATTCATGGCATTCCATGGAATTCAAAGATTTTGCATTCGTAAGAAACGATAGGGTAATAGGTGATGGGGGAGGTGGCACCGGGATATTGGTTCGAAGACTCTATTGTTTCCAAAATATTGAAAAAGTTGAATTCAAAAACTTTGAATTTCTTGAAGTGTCCGGTAACAAAATTTCACTGCCAGGTGGGGATAACCTCTTCGTTATCTCTGCCTATGCAACTGGTCAAAATGTTCTCAAGTTCAAGGAGGAACCCAATTCCTTCTTTGAAATACTCGAATTGAACAGGCTGCGTAGTTATTATATTTTTGCTGGTGACCTGAATGCCAAGCATACATCATGGCTAAACGCCACCAATAATCCAAGAGGTGTATTCCTGAAATCATGGATAACAGAGAACCAAATTGAATACAGGTGCAACCTATATGGGTTGGAGTTCCCAACATACCCTAGCACAAATTCATATTTGGACCTCTGCATTGCTGACGCAAGACTTGAATTCAGCTTTAATAGTCCTCAACGGAAACTGCAGGTGCTTCCTTACGATAGCGACCATAACGCAATCGTAATGGAAATCAATCATCAAACGGATGATTTCTTCCTCATTCTAGTTCAACATGAAAACCATCGGTTGAATTTCAAAAAGCCAGGTTGGGAAAGGTTTCAAAAGAAGTTTAATCGGGAGTACCAGAAGCAATGTCCTCCTTCTGATGACGGCAACGCTTGCTCAATGGTTCCTAATAACAGAAATCTAACTGACGATGAAATAGATCTCTATTTGTCGAAGTTAGAGAAGCTGACGTTGGAAACGATTGAGAAAGTAGTTCCCAAGATTAAACATCGAAACAATATGGAAGGATATGAAGCAGCAACCATCGCAAGGTTGAAAAGATTGAAAAGCCTTCTTCTCACATGCGTCAACAATATTTATCGACGATTTTTGGACTACAACCATCCCTTGTTGGCTTTGTTGAAATTACACCTGAAGAATGTCCGGAACTTAATCCGTTCATACTTCAGGAGTGAGGTCAGCAATCAATGGGCGGAAAAACGGAGGGGTATTAGCCCACAGGACCCAGACGGCGTTTTTGCGAAAGTGAATAGCATATTCCGCAAGAAGTCTCGAGTGAAGGTATCGAATCTTGACGTCGCTAGTGATGAGATAAATCTTCTCGATAGAGCTGGTATCGAAATTGATAGTACGACTCCGGATAGAAATAGAAACAGGACCATATGTGATGGATTGCAGAAACTTGCCCTGATTGGAACACATTTTGAATTGGTTCATCCGCCAAACCCAAAAAGAAGGAATAAAATATTTTCAGAGGTCGTTGAAGCAAAAGTTTCCGACTTCAAATGAAGCCTGAACGGCCAATCAATTCTTCATTTCGATGAAACATTAACATCTGACCTCATACCGAGCTTGAATCTTATTGATTATTTTGTCAGCTATGAAGAATTGTGTTTCATATTTCGCAGAATAAACAACAAAAAATCATGTGGTACTGACGGTATTCCAAATATAGTTCTCCGACATTTGCCTGAGGTTGGTATTAGGAATTATTGCATATTGTTCAACAACATGTTGAACAATTCATATTTCCCAAATGAGTGGAAAAGGCTAAGGTATCTCCGATCTTGAAGAAAGGAAAAGAATCTCCATGCCCTAAAAGCTATCGCCCAATCAGCTTGCTGCCTAACATCAGCAAGGTGTTTGAAGTGATACTCAACAGAGCATTAAACGCCCACATTGAGAAATATGAGTTGATGTCGAATTGCCAATTTGATTTTCATGCCAGGCATTCGAGCATACATGCAATAACGAAAGTAACTTCAGACATCTGTTGGAAACTAAACAACAAAGAATGTGTTGGAGCATGTCTCATTGATATAGAGAAAGCCTTCGATACGGTGTGGTTAGATGGACTAGTTTTCAAACTTCTTCAAGACAGGTTCCCCAGGCACCTTGTCGCCATGATGTGCAATATATTATACGGGAAATCATCTGTTGTAACTGATAGAAATCTGACAACAATGCGGGAATCCAAGGTCTGGACTGGTCTACAGCAGGGAACCGTTACTGCGCCCCTGCTTTTCTCAATATTCATTCGCAAGCTATTGAACAGCTTTGATTTTAATGTCTCGTCAACGCAACCATTGGTAGCGTTTGCTGATGATCTGATCATCTATACGGCAGACCGAAAAGCTACAATAGTTCAGCGCAATCTTCAAAAAATGTTTAATGATGTGCAGCTCTACACCGACAATTGGCGAATGAAAATCAATGCGCAGAAGTGCGAAGCAATTTCGTTTCGGACAACGCTGCAGGGGGCCAGTGAAGACCTGAATCGTAATTGGAAGGATTTCTACATTATGGAAGGTGAGGTTAGTTCAGAACGGGTTCCACATAAATCCTGTGTTCGATACCTCGGTGTTCATCTCGATCAGTATCTGTACTATACTGAACATGTCAAAATCATGCTCAGTAAAGCACTTAAAGTAGCCATGGCCCTTCGGCGACTCTTTCATTCCAGATACATTGATCAAAAAGTCAAAGTTATCTGTTGCAAGACCCTGGTTAGACCAGTTTTGACATATGGATGCCAGATCTGGTACAACCAGAGTGCTAGTACAATGGAAAGATTAAGAGTTTTCGAAAGGAAATGTCTTCGTGCATGTACTGGTTTGTACAGAAAGCCTGAGACGGATTGGAAGCACTATATATCGAATAGAAAAATTTATCAAACCGCTAAAGTGACAAGAGGCGATATCTTCATATTGAAACTTCTTCGGAATCATATCGCGAGATCTGTAACTTTTAGTGAAAACCCTTGAATTTTACAGCCGTTTCACCCTACAGACGGGTATATTGTGACTTGCCTCGCTACTGGCTTCATTCCTCCAGAAGCATTGGTGTATTTGGACATGAATCGATATGTTTTTGATTCTGACGACGTCCCAGTCATATATCACATAGATCGACGGGCCACCGATAAGAAGATAAAATATCCTCCGAATTGGAGTTCACAAGACCAACAATTCCAATGGAGATACTCATTTGCTAGATTCGTTGAGGCTGGTCGAGCTGAGATGGAGCAATCTAGGTATTGGTGGCTGAATGACAATGTCTAAATTATTCGTGTTTATTTTCTGGTTTTGTGCTTTTTCTCGTTACTTAGTTTTTTAGATTCATTTCATTATTGCTACATCTAGTGTTGTTGTGTATTTGTATTATAAATTAGATATAGGTTTCAATATAAGGTGAGGTTTTTTTTTGATTGAATTTAGAATTAGGGTATAGGATATAAGTTCACTGTTGTGTTAGTAATGTTAGTAAATTTTGAATAATGCTGGTTGGTTTTTTTCTCCTTATTCCAATTGAATCAAAAAATATGTAATAATCTTAATTAATTTAAATTTGCAAGTGTATTTTTTTCATTAAATGTGTTTAACTGATAATGTATAAATTTAGAGAGCCATTCGGGCCATTAAGTTTTTCATAGTTTTATTGTTTGGAATTTACTTTAAGTTATTTTAAAAATTTATAACGATTAGTATTTAATAAAGTGCTTTTGACTTTGACTTTGACCTGTAGCATTATTTTAGTGGTTCTTGCAAATCATATCATCTCAAGGAGGGTCATAAGGTACCTTCCTTGTAACAATCCCTTTAAGTTTTCTTACTAATAATTCCCTACCCAACCAAATTCAACTAACAACCCCATTAGGGACAGTAATACCTATCAATAATGAGTTGCTGAATCTTATTTACCTACACTAGTCCCATAAGTGGACATGGTCGCTAAACCCTGGTCAGAGTGACGGTCAGCCAGACCATTAAAATATTTGCAGTTTCTCTAGCTCTGGCAGTTTTCACTGTGATTCCCATTACTATACAGAGAAGAAGGAAAAACCGCTAACGTTTGATTATCAAACTCTAGAGTGAATCCGGTTCCCGTCAGAGTCTACAAGGATAGTCCAGTGGCTTAATTCGTTCTTAATATGACGAATTTCATTGTTGTTTTTCCGATTGGCAAGCGCCAATTCAATTTCCAATGCTTCATCCTTGTGATCGAGTTTTTCTCTGCATCGGAAAAGCTGTTTGCTTAACGAGGAGTTCTTCGAATGTTTCAACAGAAGGATTCTCGGACTGCAAATAATTAAATTAGCAATTAATTAACCAAATAAATATATATGTAAAGTACAATACTCACACTCTTACGTTCCCAGCAACTCTTCTTCTTGTGTTGTGTATAGTGCACGACTATGAACATGTTTCCCTATTTTTAAGAGCAAACTTCAATTCAATTTGCTTTTCGACAAAAATTTTGACATCTAATTGTTTGGAACTGCATTAACTGTCAAGAGCGGTCAGTTTTATCTTTGTATGACGTCATATCACAAAAATTGCAGGATATGACGGCCAGGTTTAAGGACGCAGTGGTAAACGCCTGTGGCTATGCTTTCTGTAACGTCCCCTTAGTAAAAACTTATTACTACACCTGTACAACAAACGGCCACCTTGGAGTAGACTACAAAAATGCAGGCCTTAACAGGCACAGTTCGTTGATATGCCTCAAGACTTCACGTCTTTAAACGATGATTTCCTTCGGGAACTCTCGAACGAAACGACAATGGATAAATAATTACCGCTGATAACTTAACTCTCTAACACTTCAAGGCTCCAAATTATCATGTTTTCAAAACGGAAATTATAATTCAGGCAAAATTATCTGAACATTCTTTAACACAGAATTTTTACATAACATCATTTTAATATTTTCACCCGCATGAACACCAACATGGTTTCTGTTCAGTAATATACTTATTACATATGATCAATTCCAAATCATTCAATGACTTAAACATGTTCTAACATTCCAAATAACAAATACGATATTACACAATTTCAAACCAAATTTGAATATCCTAGCCATCCCGAAAAAAATCCGGACAACAAATTTATTCAGGTTTCTTGCTAAATATTTAATTTCTTCCAGTTCATTGCACTCATCCTTGAAATGGTTCTCTCTACTTTTTGAGTTTGCATCCTCTACGTGTCACATCCGGGCTTAGTAAGTTATCAACAAAATACTCACAAAAGGTCCCTTCCCATATTTATGATGTGAGAAACGTTTCAAATTGAAAAAAACTTCAGACTTTCTGTAAACTGTAAAGGACTATTTCATCGATCCAACGATACCATGCAAAAGTAACATTCTTTCAATACCAAATGAAGGTAGATTATAAAGGACTTAAATATTTCTACTTGAGAAATTCCTCAACATTTTCGGATAGCAAAAAGCCACGAACTTAATTTGAAACAAAGTTAATATTTTAATCCTTACTTTATAGCCAATTAGAATTTGCGTGGGAATAAATGAGATATCATTCGAAATGACAACGAAAAGCGATTAACGAAAAAGGTTTCATCTAAAATTTAATTGACAAAAGGTTAACAAACTTCGAATTCTAACGATTATGATGATTTAATATGTTTTGCACGAGTTTTCATGGGAATATCAACCGCATGGATATAGCAGTCGTTATCTGATTCTTAAACAATAAACGGGAGATGATAAAACTATTTGTACTGTGCCTACCACCTATGAGTATGCAAATATAGAATTATCATAGGAGCTTTAAAGCTCACATTTGCACCTTAGGGTATGTGTCATAGCTAAAGTAAATTTTTCTTCTAAAGTATTTTTCGGTGTAGGCTGATGCGGATAAAGCATGAAAAGTAACTTTGATTTTCGGTTAAATTTTCATCCGGTACTTGTAATTTGCTTGCTCTTAATTATGTCAAGGTTAAATCGTAAGGAAACCCTTGAGCAAAGTCGCCTCTTCAGATTCTCAATAAAATTTATTCATAAAAATCGTAGCTTCTTCGCAATATTTTCCATCGTTGTTCTAGCAATTGATATGAGAAGTAATTTTAGCAAGTTTCAGTTTTTGTAATTCATTTTATAAATAAATTTCTGAGAAATTATTCAATTGATTCGCAAAAATTACGAAATTTCAAATGTCAATCGGTCATGTTCAAGTTCTAAGGAAATTGTGCAATTTACCACAATTTCACTTAATACACAGGTAACACATTTTTATAAATAACTTTCAATGCCATTCATTCGTATTATTTTGCAAAAGTTTTTACTTTTATGAATGAAAATACTAAGTTTTCTACTTAAGAGTTTGAAACCCTATGAAATTATGCAAAATTTGTTTGTTTACCAGTTTTATTGTATACTTGCTGTACCTGGTAAGCTTCCTTGCCCCCAAAATTAATTCATCAATTTTTTTAATTTAGATAATTGTAGAAAGTTTGTTGGGGAGCCTTTAAATAAGGATAAGGGTATTGTTAAAAATATTTTACAATATTTAAAAAATATTCTGATTTATAAATACGTTCAAGATAAGTCCTTTAAAACGTTTCCATGAAAAAAATTCATTGTTTCAGTCGCTACTAAAATAGCGAATTGCGCTTGCCTCCTGACCTTTGGGGGCCGCCATTTTGAATGCATGCATTTGATTTTGGACTATTTTAATTCTTTGTGGGCTAGGACCTCATCAATCAATGTGCCAAATCTCGTTCAAATCGGAGTTTCTCTTGACAGGGCAAAATCAATCAGTTTTTGGTGAAAATGGCAGCTAAAAATATTGGGTTTTAAATTTTTGACTTTTTTATTTTTCATTCAATTTTAATAATTTTCTGCATAATACAGGAAAATAGTACAGAGATCCATAATCTCAAATGTCATCAAAATCCTCTGGAAAATGTGCACAAAATCTGAAAAAACGCATATTTAAACCGCCGCCATTTTGAAATTTGCACATGCATGATCACGAAAATATCAAAGTCTGTAGATCTAAGTAATGCCTATCTTGAAACCAAGTTGAAGTTTTGAGTTTTAACTGGCCGCCATTTTGTTTTTTTTTGACCTGACCTCCAGTTTTTTCACGTAATTCCTTAGATACTGATAATTCCTATCTAACTGCCGAATTTCATGAAAATCTGTTGAAAGCTTTGACCACATTTGTGTTCCCTCCCCCTCCCTCGCGATTGGATACCTGTGATCCGAAAAATCTGAAAATACAGGAATATAGGCCTTGGTGTGTACAACAACAACAAATACGTGAGAAATCGCAATTCACTCAACTTTGTTAGTAATAGTATGATTTATCGATTTTATGCTTTCTTGAATAAAATCTTAACCCTTAAATTCAATGAAATTCAGTACCCTTAAATTCAATGAAATTCAGTACGTAGATGTCATAAGATTGATCTATCCTGAAAGTTTCATAAAGATTGAATCATATTTAGCGATGTTATAGCGGTTTGAATTTTCCTGTATTACTATGGAACAATATGTGCTGCATTTATTAGTATGGCAACATATGGCTATGGAACAATATGCGCTTTTTACCGACTCAGACACTACAGTTTTGCTAGGATTTGCATGAAAATTTCAGGAATGATAGGTGTCATGTATATCTTTGAGTATCGGTTCAGCTAGTGGTATCAGTAATCGTAAAACAAAATAGTGGCTGTTTTAAATACGAAGACTGAATAATTTTGAGTTATTTTTTCCCAACTTCAACGTTTAGGGTGCATGCTTTGAACACTTGATTCAATTTAATGAATGACTGAGGATGAGTACCTACAATTAATGCTCATAAGTGAAACAAGTCAAGGAGGTGGTAGAGAGCTCCTAGCAAAAGCGTTTTGTAACCATTCTAGGATTCGATAAAATTGGCTATGAATCGATGTACAGGAGAGTGGCCCCTGAAAAAAAAATTCATCAAACGTAGCCGATATGAAAATGAAATGAAAGTTTTCACGGGAGCTTTTCAAAACAGTTGTTAAACTGTCAGTTTTTGCTTCAGTGGGGGCACAGGGGGGAAATACATGAAAAATGTGTTTCCTCCGTCACGGATGGATATCTGAAATAATTATCAAGGAGATATTTATGAGCATAACAATACCAAAAACCTCAGAAGCCGAAATTCGTTCAACTTTGTTAATAATAGTATGATCTTCGTATTTCATATTTTCTCCAATAAAATCGTCTTTGACATGTTTCTTGATTTGACTCAATCTGGTGACTGCATTTTGTAAATTGAATACAAAATCCTTCTGACATGAGCGTAGGTCTGTTTACCCAACTTGTTTAGTGTGAGATTCATCACATACATCAGTGAACCTTTGTACCAAATTTCATCATATATATAAATATATATATATATATATATATATATATATATATATATATATACAGGGTGCGGCGCCAAAATCCGGACAAGTTAAACATTGTATTGAAAAATAATTTTTATTACGAAAATGGGAAAGTTTATAATTGTTTCTTTTACTAAATTGTTTGTTAAATATAAAAGAACGCATTCACTCAATATAACCCCCTTGTGCTTCGATAACCACCTCTATCCTTGGTCTGAAGCGTTCGCAGGTCCGTTTTAATACGGTGCATTTCGGCGAATACCTCTTCAATAGCGGTCTGTACTTGTTAGTGTACCGTACAACCACACTCCATACATAGTAATCCAAAGGATTCAAGTCTGGGCTGTTAGGACGCCAAAATCCTTTGGACCAAAACATGTCCACGTTGTCTGACAACCAATTTTGCACCAAATGACGTGTGTGCGCGGGTGCATCGGTTTGTTGGAAAACATACGGCCTTCCGCTCGATACCGGTTCCATCCAGGGCTTCACCACATTCATCAGAACACGCGAATAAACTTCTTACGTAACATTTTCCTCTTAATTAAAGAAATGCGGTGGCCGTTTAATGATTTCGGGGATCATAACTGATTTCGGGGGTCCTGACAACGCGTTCTTTGGAGTGGGGTTTCCTTGCCGGTGTCGCGGAACCTTTGTCTGACTTCTCCAATTCATTATATTTCGCAATAACTACATACACAGTCGATCTTGGGTAGCCGCAGAATCGAATGATTTCTGTGGCTGAGCGCCCAGCGCAAACACTGTCAATAATCGCGGCTCTTCGATTATACTCTGCACTTGGGTTCAACATTGCGACTTTTTCGAGGTTATGAATGCTCAACACATGTATTAAACTATTTGTACGCGAATCGCGACCTCACGAAACCTTATAGAATGGGGGGAAATTTAAATTGAATTCTGTCCGGATTTTGGCGACGCACCCTGTATATATATATATATATATATATATATATATATATATATATATATATATATATTGTTACATGTACAAATAATTACATGTACAAATAATTCTGCGAGCTACTGTCGCAATTGTTTTCATAATCATTAAGAACGTCAACAAATGAATTTACTCGAACCCACGAGAACCCAACAAGCATGATCAACATCTGCAAGTGACGTCACTCCATTCATTAATTTGCTCGAATCTACCAGGTACCTCTCGGTAGAACATTCGCCAATGTACGAGAAATGGGTGAATAGGTAGAGACCCTATATAAAGGCGAGCTGAATGAATGGGGGGATCATCATTCATTCGACCGCGATAAGAACTGCGATTGTGTGTGGGAAGTGATTTTCGTAATAGTGAAGTGATTTAGAAGACAATTGCGATAAGAAATTTATGGACAAGTGTTAGATTTTTAATAGTGAAAATTAAAATTAGTGAAAGTGTTAGATTGATCATTGTGCAATTAAATAAACTCTTTTAACTTAAATTAAAAGACATTGCGTTTTCACTTTCCCGGAACGTTAAAATTATAGGCCGCGAACCGAAAACACGCGACAATGGTGTCAAGAAGTGCGAAAGAAAAATTTTGGAAGTGAAAACTTTTGAACATTTTTGTGCACAATAGTGAAAATTAACGTGGAAACTGGTAGAAAAACAGCCGAAACAATAAAAATGCCAGGAAACTTACATCTAAAAATTGATCAATTGACCATATCGGAGCTCAAGGAGGAGTTGGAGCAGCGAAACCTGGCCACACAAGGTGCAAAAGCCATACTGATTGCACGCTTGCGTGATGCGATCGAGTCGGAAGACGTGAATCTGGATGCGGGTGAGCCCTCAGATGCGGAACAAGGCGCAGAAGGTGGAGAAGAAGAAACACCCAAATCAAATGAGCCAGAAAATGCGATATTGCAAATGTTAATGCTGATGCAGCAAGAGCAGCGACAACAGTCATCTAATTCAACTGTGAAGCTTAATGAACAATCATCGAAGCTTAATGAACAATCAGCGAAGCTTAATGAACAATCAGCGAAGCTTAATGAACAATCAGTGAAGCTGGATCAACAAGCGATCGAAATCAAGGCAGATTTTCAAAAACAGTCCACCGAAATAAAAGCGGAGCTCAGTAGTCTTCACAAGCAAATTAAAGGCGTCGAGGAAAAGGTTGACCAGGTCGAAGAAAAGGTTTACCAGGTCGAGGGAAAAGGTCAGCCAGGTCGAAGAAAGAATGAACCATGAGATGGAAAAAGTGAAAAAAAGAATTGGAAGCTGCGAAGGCAGTAGCAACCACTTCACCAGCCCCGCTTATAACCGCAGCGCAAAGCACATCCAGAAATGTGCAAGCACCAATATTCGATGGGCAAACGGTCTGGAGTATTTACAAGACCCAGTTTGAAGCTGCCGCAAGGGCAAATCACTGGAATGAACAGGACCGAGCAACTGCGCTGATTCTTGCTCTAAGAGGCCCAGCTGCCGAGCTTTTGCAGACGATCCCCGTTGAATCGCAATCAAACTCGAATGCTTTAATGAATGCGCTCGACATGCGTTATGGAGACGATCATCTAAAGCAGATTTATCGGTCACAGCTAAGGCATCGGGTGCAGAAGTCTGGTGAAACCCTACAGCAGCTAGCCCAAGACATTGAGCGACTAGCACTTTTGGCTTACCCAGCCTACGACCCAGAACATCGAGATGATGCAGCGACAGAAGCATTCATCGGCGCACTAAAGGACCCGGAATTGCAACAAGCCGTGCGTTTAGCTCAAAAGCAAACGGTTAAGGACGCATTGGCTTACAGTCTGAACTTTGAGGCAGCGAAAAATGTGACTCGTACCACTGCCCGGGTTCGTGAGGTAGTGACAGACGATTGCAGGTGTGAGCGCGTGGAAATTGAGCGAGACCCACATGTAAATGGTGCGCCTAGATGCTGGAATTGCGGAGAGAAGGGGCACCTACAAAGAGACTGCAAGAAGCGAAGAAAACCGAGCTATTGTCCAGGGTGTGCAGCTAGAAGGAGATCCAGACCGAGTCAGGAGCCCAGAATGGAAGCCCTTCAAACAGAGGGGTCGGGAAACATGTAAGAGCCAACTTCGTGGGGCAGAGGTTGGCTAGGAGGATCGACGTCCCCAGCACCACCATCACCGTGTCAAGACTACATCGTGGAGAAGCGGACTTATGCCTTCCGGGTCAAGTTAACGGAGCAAACTGCACCATAACAATCGACACTGGTGCAACCCGATCGATTATCCGACCAGACCTAGTTAGACAGCAACAACTTCACAAGGGCGGAATTTTCTCACTACGGACAGCTACGGGAGAAACTGCACCTGTTCATGGAGAGGTCAACCTCCAGATACAGTTGGGAGACCTTGTGTTCCGACACAATTTTCTGGTCGCGAACATTATGGATGACTGCATTCTCGGACTGGATTTTCTGCAACCACATGGAACCACGTTGGATTTGGGCAAACGTGTATTGAAATGGCAGAATGTAGAAGTACTGATGGAGGATCCCAGCGTCCAAATTCCCAAGATGAATGTAGTGGTATGTACTGACACTGATGTACCGAATTCTTCCGAAAGCATTGTATGGGCCAAGCTTGATGGTGATTCTGGAGACCACCGATCTTATCTGATAGAGCCAACAAAGACGTCCGCATTGCGCAGTTTGATTGTAGGACGATGCCTTGTAAGATCTTTAAGGAACGGATATGTGCCGGTTAGAGTCCTTAACACCGCAGACTCAACTACGAGCATCAAAGCGGGAGAAGTCATCGGCAGCTGCCAGCCTGTTTCCACCATCACCTCTTTGGAAGCTACTCACGACCATCATTGAAAAGGAGGCAAGACACAGACAAAGCCCGGGAATCCACGTCTGCAATATTGAAGCAGGTCAAATTGCCAGTGCAGCTATTCAAACGAGCCTCTGATCTGGTCACCAAGTACAGTGACATCTTCTCAACAAGCCCGGATGACCAAAGCCGAACGAGTATGGTAACTCACGTCATAGATACACAGGGAGCCAAGCCGATTCGACAAGCACCGAGACGTCTCCCTATCGCCAAACAAGGAGAAGTGAGCGCGCTGATCTCGGACATGGAAAAACAAGGCGTTATTGAACCTTCTGTCAGGCCATGGGCCGCGCCTGTAGTTCTAGTGAAGAAAAAGGATGGTAGCACTCGCTTTTGTGTCGACTATAGGCAGCTTAACGACGTCACTAAGAAAGATAGTTACCCACTCCCACGCATGGATGACATCATGGACACTTTAGCCGACGCAAAATGATTTTCTACACTCGATCTCAAGAGTGGCTACTGGCAGGTAGAAATTGACAAGAAGGACCGAGAGAAGACCGCATTTTCAGTTGGAACCGGATTGTGGCAATTTGTGGTGATGCCGTTTGGGCTTTGCAATGCTCCAGCCACTTTCGAACGCTTGATGGAATATGTGCTACGTGGTCTAACCTGGAAAACCTGTTTGGTATACCTAGATGACATCATCGTCATCGGTAGAACGTTCGAAGAGCATGTGCGGAACTTAGAAGAGGTTTTCTCCCGATTACGACTGGCGAATTTGAAACTTAGTCCCGAGAAGTGTACTCTTTTCGCAGATGAAGTAAAATACCTGGGACACGTCGTATCAGCAGAAGGGGTCAAAACAGACCCTGAGAAAATTGAAGCCGTGAAAAGTTGGCCAATACCAAACAACAAGCGCCAACTACGAAGTTTTCTGGGTCTGGCGACCTACTATCGAAGAATCGTCAAAGACTTTGCCAAAATAGCTAAGTGTCTCCATCAGCTAACCGAGAAAAATCGTCCGTATGTCTGGAATGAACAATGCCAGACAGCCTTTGAGACCCTGAAGGAAAAGCTGTGTGAATCACCCGTGCTGGCGTATCCGAAACCCGGAAAAATGTTTGTAGTTGACACCGATGCAAGCAACGGCGGTATTGGAGCTGTACTCTCCCAGCAGATCAATGGCGAAGAAAGAGTCCTCTCTTATTACAGTCGAGTTCTTTCAAAAAGTGAGAGGAACTACTGTGTGACCAGGAAGGAGCTATTGGCTATAATAGAGGCCACCAAGCAGTTCCACGAATACCTATATGGCCAGAAATTTGTTCTTCGAACGGACCATGCATCGCTGAGATGGCTACTTAACTTCAAAAGCCCCGAGGGACAAGTTGCGAGATGGATCGAAAGATTGCAGTCATACGACTACGAAATCGTTCATCGGAAGGGCGGAGTTCATGGAAATGCTGACGCCCTATCTCGTCATCCATGTCCAGCTAACTGCAAACATTGCCGACAGATTGAGGAAAAGGAACCTCCCGTTGATCTGCGATTGATAACGGCGGAATTCGATGAAGGTTGGTAATCGGAGGAAATTCGAAACGCCCAGTTAGCCGATGAAGACATCGGACCATTGCTCGTATGGAAGGAGGCGACTGGGCGGCCTGAGTGGAAGGACGTTTCCATGCGTGGTGCAACCCTGAAAAGCTATTGGGCACAATGGAACTCCCTTCAGGTTGAGGGTGGCATACTCAAGCGGAAATGGGAAACGGCGGATGGCAGCTCCTATAGGATGCAAACTATACTACCCAAAAGCCGAATTCACGATGTGGTTAAGGAAATGCATGAAGGATCCTCGGGAGGCCACCTTGGTGTTAACAAGACCTTAGCAAAATTGCGGGAAAGATTCTACTGGCTCCACGCTCGAGAAGACGTAGAGGACTGGTGTCGTAGATGCACAATTTGCGCTTCCGTCAAAGGGCCAAAGCGACGACTGAGAGGACAAATGCAAACCTATAACGTGGGGGTACCGTTTGAAAGGATTGCTGTTGACATCGCAGGACCCTTTCCTGAATCTGAATGGGGAAATCGATACACACTGGTTGTAGCCGATTATTTCAGCAAGTGGCCCGAGGTCTACCCCATTCCCAACCAGGAAGCAACTACTGTAGCTGAACAGCTAGTGTTAAATTGGGTCAGTAGGTACGGCGTACCTCGCGAACTACATTCGGATCAAGGCCGAAACTTTGAGTCACTAGTTTTTGGCGAAATGTGCGAGCTGCTCGGAATACGGAAAACGAGGACAACACCGCTGCATCCCCAATCCGATGGAATGGTCGAACGTTTCAACGGCACGCTCAATAAACACCTGGCCAAGATGGTTGACGAGAACCAAAGGGACTGGGACCGACATATCCCACTATTTTTAATGGCGTATAGAGCCGCTGAACATGCATCGACGGGCCAAGCCCCAGCCAAAGTCATTTTTGGAAAGACTTTTCGTTTGCCAGCCGATATAAAGTTCGGAACACCCCCTGAGAAACCCCAAACGGTCTCGGAGTACGCAAGTGATCTAAGACAACGGTTGAACCAGATACATCGGACAGTGCGAAAACACCTCGAATCGGCTACTGACCGCATGAAGACCAGGTATGATCTAAAGGCTAATTCTACTGGCTTCCAGCAAGATGACTTGGTGTGGCTATATAACCCGCAACGGCGAAAGGGTAGGTCTCCAAAGTTGCAACATAATTGGGAGGGACCATACTGAGTTACAAAGCGAATCAACGACGTCGTATACCGAATACAGGAACATCGTAAGCCGAGAGCTAAAATGAAAATCGTGCATCTGGACCGTCTTGCCCCATATTACACCCAGGGAGAATCGACTACAAATAGCGACACATCTTTTCGGGGCGAAAAGAACTGAGGTGGGGGCAGTGTTACATGTACAAATAATTACATGTACAAATAATTCTGCGAGCTGCTGTCGCAATTGTTTTCATAATCATTAAGAACGTCAACAAATGAATTTACTCGAACCCACGAGAACCCAACAAGCATGATCAACATCTGCAAGTGACGTCACTCCGTTCATTAATTTGCTCGAATCTACCAGGTACCTCTCGGTAGAACATTCGATAATGCACGAGAAATGGGTGAATAGGTAGAGACCCTATATAAAGGCGAGCTGAATGAATGGGGGGATTCATTCATTACAACCGCGATAGAAAACTGCGATATAGTGGAACGCGAAGTAAAGACGATTGATTGTTTGAGTGCGAAGTGATTTAGAAGACAATTGCGATAAGAAATTTATGGACAAGTGTTAGATTTTTTTCATAGTGAAAATTAAAATTAGTGAAAGTGTTAAATTGTTTATTGTGCATTTTTGTAATTAAATAAATTCTTTTAACTTAAATTAAAAGACATTGCGTTTTCACTTTCCCGGAACATTAAAATTATTGGCCGCGAGCCAATAACACGCGACAATATATATATATATATATATATATATATATATATATATATATATATATAGGGTGCGGCGCCAAAATCCGGACAAACAAACATTGTATTGAAAAATAATTTTTATTACGAAAATGGGAAAGCTTATAATTGTTTCTTTTACTAAATTGTTTGTTAAATATAAAAGAACGCATTCACTCTATATAACCCCCTTGTGCTTCGATAACCACCTCTATCCTCGGTCTGAAGCGTTCGCAGGTCCGTTTTAATACGGTGCATTTCGGCGAATACCTCTTCAATAGCGGTCTGTACTTGTTAGTGTACCGTACAACCACACTCCATACATAGTAATCCAAAGGATTCAAGTCTGGGCTGTTAGGAGGCCAAAATCCTTTGGACCAAAACATGCCCACGTTGTCCGACAACCAATGACTTGTATGCGCGGGTGCACCGTTTTGTTGGAAAACATACGGCCTTCCGCTCGATACCGGTTCCATCCAGGGCTTCAGCACATTCATCAGAACACGCGAATAAACTTCTTACGTAACATTTTCCTCTTAATTAAAGAATGCGGTGGCCGTTTAATGTTTTCGGGGATCATAACTGATTTCGGGGGTCCTGACAACGCGTTCTTTGGAGTGGGGTTTCCTTGCCGGTGTCGCGGAACCTTTGTCTGACTTCTCCGATTCATTATATTTCGCAATAACTACATACACAGTCGATCTTGGGTAGTAGTACATATATATATATATATATATATATATATATATATATATATATATATATATATATATATATATATATATACATATATATATATATATATATATATATATATATATATATATATATATATATATATATATATATATATATATATATATGATACTCTCCGCAATAGGTAAATTTCTCTCGAGAAATTTACCCAACAAATGGAGTGCAATTCCAACCGGCAAACATATAACACCACAATGCTTAATTCCTCCGTAGTCGCGGATTATTTTGATAGTATTTCTACCAGTTCAGTGATGGTGTTCTCTTGAAAGACTCAATTTTTTCCCCAAATACCTACCCATTAACAAAACTTCAACAAAATGTGTTCCTTTTCTTCCCATTAAAATTTCAAGAAAATTAATCGTGAAATGCATTCATGTAGAATAAACTGAGTTGCAAAGTGTGGTCCTATATTTAAAGATTCGTCTAATTAACAATACAGTTGACGAACGAGTGCCAAAAGAGTGAATGAATGATGAATTGTTGGTCAGCTGTGTAAGTTGACGAGCGTTCCCACGATTCTACCTGTCAGACCCTAATGCAGCAAATTCCCGGTCAGCCAATTTGTGGGAACCAAGGTTGAGCACATATCCGGGGAAACTGCAACTACAGCAATTAAAACATACAAATTAAATGAATCTTTGTAATCATACTATTGTAATTGTAATATTTTCATTCGTACGGGGAACGTCTATACCGTCAGCTGGGGTAAGATTGGCCCAAATCTAAAGCTTTGTTATGGTTTTATCAGCTCCATATCTTTTGACATTGATTATATTAATTTTCAAAGTATCTTAACGTGTAAGCAAACATTATATCATTAAATTAAAACAATATTGAGACCCCTCAATCATTTTGCAATATTATACTGAATTTTTTTAATGTTTGGGCCAAAGTTGCCTTGAATTGGGAAAACTTTGTCCTATACTTTTAAACCATATAAAACCTATGTTTATTATTGGTTGGGCTAATAGTAGACAAGATAAAATTACCACTAGACATATTGTTTTGTTGTTTTACCTGCTTTTACTTCAAAAACATCTATGAAATGATGAGAAATGGGAATAAATGAAACGCACTTCATTTTATTGAAAACAAGTTGGGTAAACAGACCTACGCTCATGTCAGAAGGGTTTTGTATTCAATCTACAAAATGCAGTCATCAGATCGAATCAAATCAAGAAACATGTCAAAGACGATTTTATTGGAGAAAATATGAAATACGAAGATCATACTATTATTAACAAAGTTGAACGATTTTCGACTTCTGAGGTTTTTGGTCATAAATATCTCCCTTGATAATTATTTCAGATGTCCATCCGCGACGGAGGAAACACATTTTTCATGTATTTCCCCCCTGTGCCCCCACTGAAGATAAAACTGACAGTTTAACAACTGTTTTGAAAAGCTCCCATGGAAACTTTTATTTCATACTCATATCGGCGACGTTTGATGATTTTTTTTTCAGGGGCCGCTCTCCTGTACTGTTATCATCGATTAATGGCAAATTTTTTCGAATCCTAGAATAGTTCCAAAACCCTTTTGCTAGGAGCTCTCTCCCACCTTCTTGACTTGTTTCACTTATAAGCATTAATTGTAGGTACTCATCTTCAGCCACTCATTAAATTGAATCAAGTGTTCAAAGCATGCACCTTAAACGTTGAAGATGGGAAAAAATAACTCAAAATTATTCAATCTTCGCATTAAAAACAGCCACTATTTTGTTTTACAATTACTGATACCACTAGCTGAACCGATTCTCAAAGATATACATGACACCTATCATTCCTGAAGTTTTCATGCAAATCCTAGCAAGACTGTAGTGGCTGAGTCGGTAAAAAGCGCATGTTCTTCCATAGCCATATGTTGCCATAGTAATAAATGCAGCGCATATTGTTCCATAGTAATACAGGAAAATTCAAACCGCTATAACTTCGCTAAATATAATTCAATCTTTATGAATCTTTCAGAATAGATCAATCTTATAAATATACATCTACGTACTGAATTTCGTTAAATTTAAGGGTACCGTTGAGATTTTATTCAAGAGAACATAAAATCGATAAATCATACTATTACTAACAAAGTTGAGTGAATTGCGACTTCTAACGTTAGTGTTGTTGTTGTACTCATCAAGGCCTACATTCTTGATTTTTTTCAGATTTTTCGGGTCACAAGTGTCCAATCGCGAGGGGGGGACACAAATTTTTCGTGTATTTCCCCTCCCTGTGCGCCCTTTGAAGCAAATTTTGCCAAACTAAGACCTGTTTTGAAAAGTTCTCATCAAGACCTTTCATTTCATACCCATATCGGCTACCTTCAATGAAATTTTTTTTTGGGGGGTCACTCTCCTATATGGGGAGACCCCCCTTAAATACCTTATAAAATTTTTTTGTAGTTGAACTTTGAAGAGATCACCACTTTACACCTACATACAAAATTTGATGTTTCTAGCTTAAGTGGTTTCCGAGAAAAACTGCTGTGACACACGGACGGACGGACGGACAGACGGACAGACTGGTCGCGAAACTAGTAGGGTTTTGTAAAATTATTTTACAAAACCCCTAAAAATTGTATTGTAAAAGAAAAGATATCAGTTTAAATAATATATACTAGTTGTCCAGTTCTGGTACATGGAACTGGTTCCTCTTTAAAGCTGTTTTTGGAGGACTGATCTTCTGACAAGCATCCACCCAGTCGTAAGTCAGGCAATCTTGTTTTTCTGGCCAGCGCCAAAACTTGAGTCTTTTTTCCATGCATTCAACTATAGGTCCTTCTTCAGATAAACTAACAATTTTGCCAGGGTATTTCTGTCCATCATACTTAACCACTACAAAGTTACCAATGGCAAAGTCTTCAGGTTTCAACGCAACTGGTGTTTCTTCATCATTAGACCTGTGAACAGGTTTGCTTGCTACTTCCTGTAATATTTCTTCCAGATCGGAAAATGTTTCGCTTTGCCCATCTGACTCTAAGACCATCTCAACATCTGCTTCATCTGAAGAAGAGTTTTGCTTTTTTTTGTTTTTCTTCTTGGAAACTTGTGTTTTCTTTGACGCACTGGTAGAAGGTTTGTTTGCTGCTTCTGAGATGGCTGCTTTAACCTCTTCAAATGCAATATTCTTGCCAGCAGGCACTTGCAATTTTTTCTTCGTTCTTCTCGGGCCGTCTTTAGTTAAAAACTCAGCTCTTTTCTTCTCCAACTGTTCTATGAAAGCTTTTCCTATAGAGTCTTTATCCACGGGCTGGTTTTCTGGAAGATGGTCTAGTAGTTTTTGCTTGTTTAAGGGATGAATTCCACATTTGGCAAATCCAGCCATCAAATTGTCTTTTCGCTTTTCTTCCAAACTTGCCATTAGCTCTTTTAGCAATCTCGGAAACAAATCTTTAGGGATCGTTGCGAATTTTGATCCTGAATCTGACTCTTTCCACTTGCGGAGGATGTCACGCCACGATCTTTTCATTGGTACAAAGAAGGCAACGTCTAATGGTTGTGTTAGATATGTTGAGTTCGGATGGAGGCAAACGAACCTTATATTATTCTCTTCACAGAGCTTAAGCACATGCAAACTGATGTGAGAGGATAAGTTATCTCCAATGATAACTTTAGGACCATCTAAATTTTTAACACCCGGTAACAATGTTGACTGAAACCAATCTTTGAAGCATACTGCATCAAACCACCACCACCGGTTATATCGAGTTCCTTCAGGACCATTCTCAGTCCATGTGGGCCACAAGTGCTCAGCTCTATAGACAACATATGGGGACAAGAGGTCACCTGCAGCATTTCCAGCCATCATTATTGATGTTGCACTTTTACTGAAATTGCAAATGTTTTCCACGTATTTTGCTCCTCTCTTACAGATAACCTTTTTGTTCCCAGGGTCGTCAGTAAGGCTCGTCTCATTGTAATTGAATATATTATTTGGGGGAAGATCTTTAAACTCTTCTTTGAGGTTATCAATGTAATTTTCGATGAGAGAAGCATCTACTTCGGCTCTGACCTTTTTGATATTGGAACTTATCCTACGAGTCAGATTCTCATGTCTTTTTAAGAAGGCTTTTGTCCATTCATAGCCAGGGAGATAGTTTTTGAACTGACAAATGTGGACACCTTTTTTGTCCAAATAGCTTTTGACTACATAACGAAAATCCATTTCAACTACAGGGAACCCATAGTCTGACATTTTTATTAAATGTTGTTCAAAAACATGCTCCTCTTCATCACTAAAGATTCTTGCACGGCCTACATTTTTAGTATGAGTCCGTTTAAGTTTGTTCTTTATTGTAGATTTAGGTATATTATACCTTTTTTCTGCAGCTCTTTGGGTTAAGTCACCTGATCTAATAGCCTCTAAACACTCCTCTAACACTTCTGGTTTGAAATTGGCGTAATTTCTTGTTCCAAGAGGTTTTATCCGATTTCTTGGCATTTTTCCTGCAAAAAAATACAAAAAAAAGTGCTTACAATAGTAGTGAAAATATTTTAAGTGGTTTTGTTTAAGAAACAGCTTATAAAATACCTACTACTCAAGTATTATATCAAAAATATGTGTCTTGGGGTAACTTTGGCCCAGTCACCATCTTGGGTCAAAGCTACCACAACTACTGGCCCAAAGCTACCGCAACTCTGGGCCAAAGATGTCAATAAATAGTAAAATCGAATTATTTTGTATATAACAAAGGTAACAGCATTTTTACATCAAAAATACTTGAAACAATTGAATATATAATATTATTATACACTTACCTGCTAGTAGCTCTTCAAAATTAGCGTTCCCAAGTAAAAGTTGGGAGACATCAAATTTCACTACTTTCTCACAGTAAAGATGGAGCAACACTGGAGTGGTGGTGAGATATGGAACTTATCTCCCACTTCATTAATAGGTGGGCCAGTGGTGCTACCTATCCAGTAATGGGTAAACTAGGTCGATAACACATCACATGATTACAATACAGCACAGCAAAACGTTTTCTAATTTTGGGCCAATGTTACCCTTAAAGGGCCAATCTTAACCCAACAGACGGTACCTGTTTTACATTATAAATAAATGTTTTTGTTAAAACTTTAAGTATAAGTGTTAAATGACGCTCAACGTGGGGCTGCAATCGTGCGTGCGTACAGTGAATAGATCAGTTTGCAAGAAATTAAATATTCCTTGTAAACAAGTCTTTAAGATCCTTACACATTCTTGAGACTGGCATGTGGTCCACTAAATTTTCCCGGATTGAACAAAGTTAAATTATTTGTGAAGTAACATTCAAAATTGAACTATCCGGTTAAAGTTAATTAGAGTTAGTGAATTAACAATCCGACTAAAGTGAAGGAACATTCTACCGGGACTATAACCAAATCCTGAAGACTCCGTATATCCTGTCTGGCACCTTAATAGTGAAGTAGGGAAGAACCCACACCCGCAAAAAGGAAATTACCTAAGGATACTGATCAGCAGCCCAAGTGAAGAACCCACAATTCGGAAGGAAATACCAAGCAAGTCAAATTCGGGATTTTGAACATATTGTAGAAATCGGGCAGTCAACTCAGCAAACTACCCGAAAACTGGCATAACACTGTTTCGAAATTTCAATTGCAGATTCGAAAAATTTAACTACTCAAAGTTAAATTTTTTGTTAATTATGAAATTAGAAAAAAAAATTTATTAAATTTTGTTTTTATAAATATAAATTTTTATTATTTTTTTATATATTAAACGAAAATTTTCTCTGTTTTGACATTCTTCATGAGATTTACCTTTTCAATGTGATTTGAATTTCTATATATTATTATTTTTTTGTTAACTTAATAACTCAAACGAGCAATTGAAAATTCTAACATGAGAACACTGATATAATACAGTATTTCACGGATTACACACACACGTCGAGAGAACTGCGTTGGCAAGCATTATATCGGCTGAATGTTACTAGGAACATTAACTTTAACCTTATAGTGTAGACGTAATTTGAAAAATCAAAAATTATGGCACTTTTAACCCCTTACTGCATCGCGGTCCATATTTGAACCAAACCATAGTTTTGCGTTTTATTAAAAATCGAATAAATTTTTTCTCGTTTTCTGCATGCTGTATCATTTTTGGTACATAGAAGCTCATACAAAATTATTTCAATGCCATCTATAAGCTGCTAGTCGAACTACACGTTAGTTAAAAGTTTTTAATTCAAGTTTTGACAGTTGAAGTGAGTGCTCTCATATAAAAAAAAAATTTTAAAAATACTTTACGTGAAAGAATCCGTTGGGAAAAAATCTAGATAGTAAAATAAACCTTCATTTTTGTCAAACAGGTAATATTTCATTGCTTTTATTCATGTAACTGATATAAAAGTCGTATTTTTCCTTTGGATCAAATATGTACCAACATACAAAAATATTCAATGTTCCTTTGGATCATATTTGGCACATCATGCGCAATTCTGATGAAATGAAAAATACTGTTTTATCTTAGTTCCTGAATATTTTTGCATTTTGTATGTTTATGCTAATACTGCATTGTTCAGGGGTCGTGGATGTTCGCAGATTCTATGGTGGTGTAAATACTCTTATTCAAGGTATACCTGAGGGTAGTACAGATGAAGAACTGTCTGACGATGAAGATCGTATGAGACGAACTAGAAGACTCGTACCCGAGACTGATGAAGAGTCTGAATATGAACAAGAGGACTTAATTCCGTTATCTAGACTAGTTGGGCAACGTTCAAGATCTGATAAAGCTGAAACACTAAGATGGCGGAATGACTTCATTGAAAGAATGGACTCTGACTTAGAATTCACTGGTGATTTAAATTTGCCTTTAACGATAATGGCGTTGGAAACACCTGTACAATTTTTTAAATACATATTTACTGGTGAAATGTTTCAATATATATCCCAACAAACCATGTTGTATGCAACAGAAAAGCGTCCTGAAAAAAATATGACTGTTACTCTGCAAGATATTGAACAATTTGTGGGTATATCTCTTATGATGTCTATAATTCAACTGCCATCTACTAGAGATTAGTGGAGTGAAACATTAGGACATCCCAGAGTTAGCACACTCATGTCATGTAACCGTTTTGAAGAGATTAAACGTTATATTCACTTCAATGAAAATTCAACGCAAGTGACTAAGGGGCAACCAGGCTATGACCCGTTACACAAACTTCGTCCATTCCTGAACCAGCTTAGAGAGCGATTGCTAACCATCCCTAAGGAGAAGTATATGGCTGTGGACGAGCAGATAATTCCAACTGAAAGTCGCTCAACCATGATGCAATACAATCCCAAAAAACCCCATAAATGGGGGTTTAAAAATTTCGTACTTAGCGGTTCTTCAGGTTTTAGCTATGACTTCGAATTATACACAGGAGCTCGTGGACCAAAAGAAGCGTTTGAAGGTTTACCAAACATAAGCACGTCAAGTAATGTGGTAATTCGTCTTGCCAGAACTATCCCAGAGGCACAAAATTACAGATCTTGCCATTAGGTACTATTAAATCAAACCGCATTCCTGGGTATAAAGTTCCCTCGGAAAAGGAACTAAAGAAAAAAGGTAGGGGTACTGTGGTTGAAAAACTCACAACGGAGGATAATGTCGACATTTCTGTGACGACGTGGTATGACAACAGAATTGTTAACTTGGCCTCTACCTACGTAGGCAGCGAACCACTTGCAGATGTGAGACGTTATAACAAAAAAGAAAAAACGTATATGACAATTCCATGTCCAAAAGCTGTAATAGTATATAATCAACATATGGGTGGCGTTGATCTTTTAGATGCACTCCTGGATTATTACAGAATCCAAATACGGTCAAAAAAATTTTACCTTAGAATATTTTTTCACATGATCGACATGGTCACCGTCAATGCCTGGCTACTATATCGGCGTAGATTTGAGGACCAAGAATTCCTTGCACTAGCGGACTTTAAGGTAGCTGTAGCAGAAGCCTTGTGCTGGGTCAATAAGCCTAGTAGCAGTACAAAAAGAGGACGACCGTCACATGCCCTTGAAAATATGATCGAAGAAAAGAAGGCAAGAGGACCAGAGCAGTAATGCCATCTCAGGATGTGCGTCTAGACCAGTTGGATCTTCTCCCTATTTGGACAACCAGGTAGCGTTTAAGATACCGGAGTGTAATGGAAGATCATATATTCAATGTCGTAAGTGTAAAATAAACTTATGTCTCAATGACAAGAGAAACTGCTTCCTTCTGTTCCGTACCTTATAATTTTTGATACGTAAAAATATATGAAATGAATTACTAATTATGCAGCAATTTATGTTTGTTGTGCCATATTTGAACCAAACAGAAAAAAATAATTTCTCTAATAAAAACTAAAAAAAAATAAAAAATAAAAAAATACGTGTCTTTTTATTCGCTATTTTAAATCACATATATTTTTTACAGCGCAAAATAAAAAGTCATGCAGTAAGGGGTTAAGTCTAAATTTACTTAGGCTACATTTTTAGATATTAAAAACAGCCAAACTTATTACTATAACAAAATGAGTCTTTTTTTCTTAAAATATAATACATAAGGAACCAAAAACACAAAACACCTACTTCAGGTAACTAATACAAAAAATATTGACAACAGTCTAATTACGCAAATTTATTAGCAGTCAGTGCACAAAGGTCTAGAACATTCGAGAAACACAGGTTTCTTGCACCCAACACAAACATAGGTAGTCATCCTATGTTTTTTCGCGGGACAGATTCTACATGCTCTTCTGGACCCTTGAATGGTTTCTTGATCCTGGACACCTTCTGTAACCATATCATCACCTAAAACGCGATTCATAGGCAACCTCAGTTCTCTAGGCAATCGTGTATTTATAACACGTCTTTGCACATGAGGTACTACAAGCACACGTGCTAGTTTTTTTAGAAAATCTCCTCTTTCCACAGCTTTTGGTTGATGCATGTTATAAATGTACGCATTCATGGCACTCAAGTCTAGGACACGATATAGCAACACCATGGGCCAACTCCTTGTTCGACGGCTACTGGAGTAAATCGAGCAGATTTTGTCAGCCTCATCGACGTCCCCTTTAGTGGAATTGTAATACATAATAATTTCAGGTTTTTTTTTGTATTTTCATCTACCTGGTTACTATGGTGCATGGAAGATACAAGCATCACTGCTCGATTCTTCTTTGGCACGTATGAGCATAACGTTTTTGTGCTCGTAAATCCAAATAAAGTAGAGTTTACGTCCCTTTGCTTCTTTGGCTGAAATTCTATCGGGATTTTCCTCTTGTTCTTCTTCAGAGTACCCACATACGTCAGTTTCCGTGATGAAAGTTGGTCTACGAGCTCTATAGATGAATACATAATCACATAATGCTCGTATTATCAATTCATACTTACCAGGCTTTTTTGGCATGTATGATATCATGTGACTTCTTCCTTGAAATTTGACGAGCATTTCATCCACTGTGGCACATTCGCTCAATTCATACAACTGTTGAGAATTACTCACAAACTTATTGAAAATATGGGATATGGCAGCCAACTTATCAGTCTTCGTTCTCTCTTCACGATCATCAGGGTTGTCAAATCGTAGGCACAATGACAAAACCAAAAATCTTGTCTCTGACTTTCCGCACCTAAATATCTCACAACCGGTGCCATCTGAAGCGAACAAATAACTCGTTTTTTCATCATTTGATTTCAAAACAGCTGAGTAAAACAAGAGACCAATAAAGGCTTTTAGTTCAACCATGTCTAAATCATTCAATTCTGGTCTGTTATAACGGACATACATGGTTCTGTAACCAGAAATTCTAAGATTGGTCCAAGTTAGAATGCACTGGAGCATTTCTTCATCAAACAGCTTATTCCAAATACTGTAGTGATCTTTACCATCTTCAGAAGTCAATTTTGAAGAACCAGCACGAGATGTTATAATATTATGTTGTGGGGTACGTACTCTAGCCAAAGGCGGCGTCCATTTATACCTATTTTTGCCGTAGTAATAGTTGCTTGTCACTAACTGCGATAATGGAATATTGTCGGAACTATCACTATCCGATTCTTCTCCTAGGACCTGATCCTGATCTTGGTACTGATCTTCATCACAGTCACTCTCATGATTTTGTATTAGTTCGGACTCCAATATAAACAAACCTTCAATATTCTCTTCATTGTCAGACTGATCCGTAGCTAACAACACACTCACTTCTTGTTCGAAAGTTGGATCTGCGACACGAAAATTTTTTCGCGCAGGGCCTTGAACAGAACCCGTAGACGGTCATTTTGATTTAGAATTACCGGCATTATTTATTTTTGACATTTTGTATTGCAAAATCTGAAAAAAACATAATGGCCCTTATAAAATATATTATATGACAACAATGGACGCGTAGCCTGACAGGCTCCAGTCAATTTTTTGATGGTTATTACTCACGTGATATTCACCGGACGACACAACCTCCTCCCTCGTTGGTAGTTTGGCAACTAAAACAAAAGCTACTGAGCCGCTCAATCATGGGGAGTGGGGGGAAATAGGCGAAACTATGAAAACGTAAACATTAAGTAGCCTGTGAGACTCCACGTCCATACTTAAAGGTTAAGATAGTTTAGTGCACGAATCAAAAATTGAAGTGTTATAGAAGCGATTGAAAAAGTGCTGTGAGGGGAAAGGTTTTGTGAAGAATAGAAAGAGATAAATCTTTCGGATACTACAGAGTTGTATCAGTAGTCAATATTAACAGTGAAAAAGTTAGTAAGAGTTTAATTACAACGAGACATATATTCATGCAATTCGCGAAACAAGAACCTGTTAGAGGTGTGGTGACTCTGACTCGTGGAAAGCAGGCGAAGGGAGAAAATCGAACATTTCTTCGCAGAAGTGGGCGTAGCTCTGGTCAATGTGCATTGAAATCGCATAACTGCGATTGAAGTCATTAATTTTGCTGCAATTCCTACAACCACTCGCACTTTTCAATAAGCCGACTCAGTAAGTCACAGCCTTGGGAAATCGGAAAATCGATAAAGCTCGTACTCAGCAGGCTAGCGAAAAGCGAAAAATTATCTTCGGTTAAGGTAGCGAGTCCACAAGTATTTAGCACGGCATTTTCAGTTGTTGAGCGAATTCAAAGATACCAGTAATATATGAGTGGTCGCTGACTTGGACTTCTAGCCGCGATACGTGTTCAGAAGCTTGCTGGCTGAGTATGGAGTGAGTGGGCCTACGTGATAATCTCGTGACTGTTTGATTTAATAAATTTATTATTGTTGGACTCGGCTTCGCCGCACGACACTGATTCTCAACAAAGCGTTCAAACATTTCAATTGTTGCGGACTTGGCTAGGTTGAAGTGGAACTTGTTACTATACCGTTTCGGTCCTCTCCAATAGATACAACGGATTGCGAAACTGGAAGCTTATATTAAAACCCTACATGGAATCACTTTTTGTTGTAGTTGTAGTTGATGAAGCAAATTAATTTATATGCAGTGCAAATTTTTGATTTGGAATTTTGCTCCCTATTTCAATTGGTTTAAGTAAATTCACCCATATCGTCAACGGGCGCCCGGCGAGGACGTGGGGTAAGTACCCTTTATTTTATTTCGCTTGTCATATACATTCAATTCATATTTCTTTCCAAATTTTTAAATATTATTGGTTTTCTGTTTTTTTAATTTGCTTGTTACATAAATTCACTTCCTATTTCTTCCCAGATGTTTTAATATTGTTGGTTTTCTCTTTTTTTTTGCTTGTTATATAAAATCCTTTCATATTCATTTCCGGTTTTTTTAAAGATTGTTGGCTTTATGGCGAAAATAATAGTTGAAGAAGTTTTGTTCTTGATTTTATTTTTTTTTCATTTTTTTCGAACGATAGCCTCATAGTAATGTTTGACAATTAATTGAAAAAGAAATGCAAAGTTTGTTTTTTTTTAAAGGAAACGAAAAATAATGAATGACTGAATACCCCAAACCTCGGTCTTTCCCTTTTGACAACCTGACCGGATACAGGACCCGCATCGATGGCAGGCTCCTCCTCTAACATAGGCCAGCCATCGAGGGCACACTTAGAGTGCGCCCCTCGAGGGTAGAGTGACCTTCCACTCGCGTGCCCTTTTATGATATGGAGTCATGTAATTCCATTGCACAAGGCTATAACATAACTTGGTTACGTTTGTATTCCTTATTTGATGGAAAGAGTCATGTAATGTACTTTTGTACGAATTTTTCACTCAAATGGGAAATACATGGCCAAGTCTACGTTTCGATCTCGGTCCGGTTTGGAATGTGCGAGGGAGTAATGCTTCCACCAGGATACCCCACTCTTATTTGTGGGCCATAAGTATCGTCGATAATGACGAAGTCTCTGTAAGTCCGTCCGTTTCCTTCAGGCCCAATTTGTTCTCTGAACCAGCAATCTCCTAGCCCTTAGTAGGTGCGTTGGCCTCGAAACCAGTTGATGGGCATGTTAACATGTTTAATTCGTGAATGTGAAATTCTTTTGTAGTGGGTCCTTGTGCTAGAAGAAAGAACCCGCCCCACGACATCGCAACGCTAGCCTGCCAGCGCATTCATGCGACCCCAGACAAGGCTAATCTTAGCGGATCTCAACATCCTCTTTCCTCGAGGCGGCAGACCATTGCTGCAATCCTTCACGGACAATTTACCCAACATAATTTCACTACAATATTCATCCTTATGTGAGTTTATATTAATCTAACTACAGAACTAAATAACAAGTTTGTCTACATTGATTGCAATTACCAAGCGACTTTGAAGAAAGAAAGAAAATTCTTTGCTTACAGAATAAAAATTTGAAGTTAAAAGTTTGTCTATACAATCAACTTGATGGTAATTATCAAGCGACCTTAAGGAAAGAGAGAAATTATTCCTAATAGAATAAAAGTTTGTGAGTAAACATATCAAATAAATATTTGAAAATTCTTCAGATCATAGATTAAGCATTCAAAAAACTTCATATATAAAAACAAGTGGGGTAAACAGACCTGCGCTCATGTCAGAAGGATTTTGTACTCAACTTCTCAGAAGTGCAGTCACCATCAACGAGTAAAGTGAAGAAATTTGTCAAAGAGATGTGCACGTTTTAAAGAAACACCTACCTCCATAATTTTTTCAGATTTTTCAGATCACTGGTGTCCAATCGCGAGGGGGGGGGGGACACAAATTTTTCGTGTATTTCCCCTCTCTGTGCACCCCTCGAAGCAAACTTTGCCAAACTGATAAAAAAAATTTTCAAGGGGTCACTCCCCTATATGGGGAGACCCCCCTTAGATACCTGATAAAATTTTTTTGCAATTGAACTTTGAAGAGAGCACCACTTTACACTTACATACAAAATTTGATGTTTCTAGCTTAAGTAGTATCCAAGAAAAACTGCTGTGACACAGGAACGGACGGACAGACAGACGGACAGACAGGACGCGATTTTAGTAGGGTTTTGTAAAATTATTTTACAAAACCCTAAAGAGAGGAAGCTTTGCAGCAATGTAAATTGTGAAATTGTGAATGTTATTTGTAAATCGTTGTTGTGATGTCCCCTACATTAGTGTAGATCCTTTTCAGTGTTGACTATTGTCGTCATCTTCGACCTGTCCGCTGTTGGTTGTTGTTTTACCTTGTCTTGTCCTTTTTGGAAAATCCGTATTTTGCGAGTGGAAATGGGATCACGTGCGTCTAGATCCCTAGCGAATTTTCTCTCGGCCTTCAAAGTTAAATAGGAGTATTGCTGGTTCGAATCCCAGTATTCTCATTCGCCCCGCTCGTCTTCCTATCCCCAGACGAATAACAATAGCGAAGCGCACCGAAATACTCCACCTACTAATTTCGGAGGCTCTAGTGTGACTTTGAATGAACTCACCGCTATCCTAAGCGAAGAAGTGATGGAATCACTTCAGGCTCAAGAGACACAAATCATCCAGAGCCTGATGAACCCCGCTTCAGATATAAACAATGAAGTGGATATAGGAGCTAGTGCTGACAATGACAGGGATTTATCGGGTATGGATAGAGCACCTGATGTAGTAAAGAGCCTGAGAGACTTTTCAAGAAACCCAGGGGAATTCAGCTCATGGAAAACGAGTGTCGAAGGGATACTCTCTATATATGAACACCTTAGGGGAACCTTAAGATACTACGAAATTTTGTTCGTTACTAGAAATACGTCCGTCAAGCCAACATCACCTTAGAATCATATAACACACCCCGAATCGGGAAAAGATTTCCAAGTATCTAGCACTGCACTTTGCGGACAAGAGAGATCTCGGTACGCTTGAGTACCAAATGACCACTCTTGTCCAAGGCAGTAACAGTATTCACGAATGCTATCGAGCTATATACCACTACTTATCACTCATCCTAAATAAATAATCATCATGTAATATGGAGCAGGAGTCATTAAATAATATGACCCAGTGCTACAGATACGAAACTCTTGATACATTCATCAGAGGCTTATCAGGAGACCTCCCAAGTCAACTAAGTAACCGAGAGCCAGTTGATTTGCCTCGAGCCCTTATTTCATGCCTTAAATAAGCAAACATGAATGACCGTGAAGAGCACGCCAAAAATACTAACAATGTCTCCAGAAAAGCCTCTATGACAGCACCTCTGCCATCGCCCCCAAACAAATCACATTCGATTTCCAAATCAAGCCCGGCCGCCTCTAAATTATGACGCAAAAGCTTCCGTACCAAACATTCGAAACTTTTATCCCGAAGTCGTACACAACCCAACCGTGCCACAGGCAACTAGATTTTATCAGCCAAGACCACAGCAGCAGTACTCAAACCAATTACCATTACCACCCAAACCACGCGGGGTAGAGCCAATGGACATTGATCCCTCCATCAGGACCCATGCAGTTACCTACCAGAATAGACTGGGTCCAAATCCCCCATACGCCCCTAAAAGACCTCAATCTTCCATTTGGTCACATGGGCACAAACAACAACGAATTTACTCTAAAGAGAACAATAACATACATGCAGAGACATCAAACACAACAATGGGTTACATTCAGGATGAACTGGAAAGACAAGAACTAACTGACTTCTTGACCAAGGAGGAAACCGAACGATTTCCAACAGATCTATAGGATAACAGCGAAGAAATACCCGACACTGTTGAAACCAAAGACAGTATACATTTTTTTGGATTAAACAGCTCTTCACTTCCATACATCGAAATGACTGCGAGGAACAGCGAAACACTCAAAAACAAAACACTCCTTTAAAAAATAATGAACCGTTTAGTGTGAATCCAGTGGGTGGTGCGGTCAAAATTACGCACCATGCATTTATCGATCTCTTTCAGTCGGGTACTGGAAAACTGCTGTTCTTTCTCTTACCCAGCCTCAAAACTTTCACCAAAATAATCGGGAATGACCCTTTAAAAGCCATGGATGCAGTCATCCACACTAAAGGGAGTTACATGACCGTAAGCCCAAAAATAAGCCTCCCACTGATGCAGCACGCTTCACAATCAATTAACACGCTAAATATAAATACCCAAAATCTTTCCACATCTCAGAGGAATCAACTAAAAGCAGTCCTGGGCAAGTGTACTCACGTGTTTTCTGAACCGAACGAACGACTAACGTATACAACAACGGTGCGTGATGGAATTCGTACAACTACGAACGATCCTATATACAGCAATGCCTACTCTTACCCAGCGGCTCTTAAATCTCAAGTCGAAATAGAGGTTAAGCATTTGCTACAAAATGGAATTATCCGACCATCAAGATCACCGTGCTACATAAACAGTATACCCTATGTATACTGGTATAAACTGGGAGCTAGATTTGACGTGTATCATATATACATCATCAAGGCTCCCGGGGAGAGATCTCGCTGTACGACACTTACCTGCTACTATACCCATCCAAACTAGAACACCAAAGACGAGAGTTTATTTTAAAGGGTTTAACTTTGTTTCACTGTCCTTTTTTTAAACATTTATAAATAAAGACCGAATTGGTTGATTACATCGTCGCGTGTTCAATTAACTATCAGTGTTGTGTGAGCACCAGCCTGGGAGAAAAACAACTGGACGAGCTGACGGATCGGGGTGGCCACATGGTGTAAAACGCCAAAAGGCCGATTCGGCACAAGCCAAAATCGCACCTGTCACCATTTCCGTAGAACACTTCCGCCTAAAACTTCAGTCACGTTATTATACGTATGCTTAAACTAATGGGTAGCTGCACGCTCATTTTTGGACTCGGATAAGACTGCTTGCCATAGCTTGCCCAAGAGCTTTAAATATCGTTCTTTCGTGAGCTTTCAACGTGAATTCTCTTCAAAAGTGCCGAGTAGCCAAACACTTGCGCTGCCGTTCTAGGAAAGCTTTACCTCCCCACTCCGTCTCGCTTACTCGGATGGTGAATATGCGAAACTGGGGAAATTGAGTGAAGAAGTGCTTTTCGCTTAAGCTTTCGGCTTTCTCGTGATCTTTTGGAGTGAATTAGCAAAACTAGGGGCATTGAACAACAGAGTGAACTTTCAGATTAACTCTCCTGGATGCACAACCAAAGCTTGTCGCTAACGATGTGATAATAGAGTGAAGCGTATTGCGGGTCAATCTTTTTTATTTACTTTTCCGCTCGCTTATTTACTTTCAAGCTTGATCATTGGACGACATGCTTCGATAACAATGGGCGCGTGTGCTAGCTTGCCTAATTTCATTAGCAAAGTGCGAGTACATAGGCAGCGTTTGCTCGCTCGCAACTACTTCAGTGATGAAGCACTTGCGCACTTGCGCTGCCGTTCTAGGAAAGCTTTACCTCCCCACTCCGCCTCGCTTACTCGGATGGTGAATATGCGAAACTGGGGAAATTGAGTGAAGAAGTGCTTTTCGCTTAAGCTTTCGGCTTTCTCGTGATCTTTTGGAGTGAATTAGCAAAACTAGGGGCATTGAACAACAGAGTGAACTTTCAGATTAACTCTCCTGGATGCACAACCAAAGCTTGTCGCTAACGATGTGATAATAGAGTGAAGCGTATTGCGGGTCAATCTTTTTTATTTACTTTTCCGCTCGCTTATTTACTTTCAAGCTTGATCATTGGACGACATGCTTCGATAACAATGGGCGCGTGTGCTAGCTTGCCTAATTTCATTAGCAAAGTGCGAGTACATAGGCAGCGTTTGCTCGCTCGCAACTACTTCAGTGATGAAGCGTTAGTATATACGAGTATGTTATATTTGTTCGTTCACAACAGCCGTATAATTCGATTGTTTGAATGGTCCCAAAGAAGCCGGATTCCTCTGGGGAAAAATGTATCGAATTGTTATTGACTACCGAAAACTAAACTCACTCACCATTCCTGACAGATATCCTATCCCAGACTTGAATGAAGTACTTTCTAACCTTGTGAGAAACAAATTCTTTTCTGTGATTGACTTTAAGAGCGGATTTCACCAGATGCTCCTTAAAGAAAAAGATATCGAGAAAACAGCATTCTCTATTAATAATGGCAAATTTGAGTTCCTGCGGCTTCCATTTGGACTCAAGATGCAGCCTCTATTTTTCAGCGAACACTAGATGATAACCTTTGGCAACATATCGCCCTGCGTTGCTACGCCTACATAGATGATATTATCTTCTTCGGAGCAGACGAGGCGAAACACTCGAGAAGGCTAACACGAAAGCGTAGCCCAAAAAGTGTAAATTTTTGAGGAGCAACGGATAGCTTTAGGGGATTGTAGTCAGCACTGACGGCATTAAAACAAACATGCAATCGCATCCTTTCCTCCGCCAAGAACCTTAACTCCGATCATTTCTGGGAATGTCATTCGCAACTATGGAAAGCTTGCAAAACCTCTGACATTCCTTTTGAGAGAGGATGATGGACGGGTGTCCAAGCACATGTCAAAAAACAAGTCAATCAACTTAGATAAACCAGCCATGGATGCATTTTTGACACTCAGGGGAGCGCTCATGTCCAAGAATGGCATACTATCGCATCCCAACTTCAAAAAGAAGTTCAAATTGACTACAAATGCTTCCAACTACGCCCTCAGTGCAGTTCTCTCTCAAGAAGGCAAACCAAATATTTCGCTTCGCGCACATTTAATCAAACCGAAGAAAATTATGCTGCAAACGAGAGGGAAATGCTTGCCATCATATGGGCATCGCAGAAATTTAGGAATTTCTTTTGCGGTTCGCGGAAAATAAAAATGTTCATGGAGCACCAGCCCTTACACATGCCCTAAGCAAAAAAACACCAACTGTAAAATGACACGCTGGACGTCTTACTTGGAGGAGTATAATTATGAGCTCCTATACAAACCAGGCAAAGCAAATGTTGTTGCTAACTCCCTCTCAAGGCCTTCAAATCCAGTTGAAGTTAATTTGTTAACTCCCTCAGAGCATAGTGATGATAGTTCCTCCCAAAATCGGATACCTATGGTCGAAACCCCCATCAACGGCTTCCGAAATCAAATAATTTTGAACAAGGGTAACGAAACAAGCTACCAGATCACCCATCCTTTTAATAATTACACCAGGCATATCCTAATTCATGAAGAATACGCTAAACAAGACATTATAAACATACTTAGACGGTACATGAACCCACATACGGTAAATGGACTTATGACAGACGAAACAACGTTTGGACTCATACAAGAAATCGACCCCCAGCACTTTCAAAGTTACAGAGTCTGCTTTTCACGCAAGATACGAGGTGTGAAAATTAAGTAATGAGACGAATTTTATTGCCGCGCTTGTGGTAAACCTGTGACCTTGGAATTCTCTTCCCCTCATTCGGCATTCTTCCCCTTTCCATTGATGTATGTATTATTGCTCTTGCTTGTTCACTTCGTCTGCTGTATCGTGTTGAGTAGACGTGTGTTGGTGGTGCTCGTCACGAAAATAGGGAAACGAAATCAAGAGCAACGCATCGCGTTAAAATTTTATGCCAGGTTGGGCGAAACAGCTTCGAAAACGTACGCAGAAATTGTAAAAGTGCACGGTGATAGTGCTCCTAGTCGTGCCCAGGTATTTCGATGACATAAAGAGTTTAAGGAGGGGCGACTTACTCATGTGCACTCGAAAAAAGTGCACATGAGTAAGTCGAAGCTGAAAATGATGATTATTGCCTTTTTTGCTAGCCGTAGAATCGTCCACAAAGAATTTGTTCCATCGGGCCAAACCGTAAATTAAGTCTATTATCGCCAAGTACTCGAAAGATTGCGAAAACGAGTCAACCGAGTGCACCTAACATCGCTCGTAGCTGGATCCTTCATCACGACAACATGCCGTGCCACGCTACCCTCAGTGTGTCCCAGTATTTGGCCTCTTAATGGATTGCCATGTTGCAACAGTCACCTTATTTGCCCGATATGTCACCATGTGACTTTTTTTGTACCCTAGACCAAAATCGGTGGTCAAAGGAATTTTGAGTCGATTGCGGACATCGAGGCGGCCGTGACAAGGGTACTAGTAGACATCCCAGTTGAAGCGTTCCAGAAATGTTATGAAGCATGAAAATGCGCTGGAATCGTTGTATAGCTGCCCAAGGGGATTACTTTGAAGGAGAGTTGTAGAATAATTTTTAAACATATGGTTTTCAGGAAATCAGTCTCATTACTTAATTATCACACTTCGTATGAGGCGATTACGCGATGAGCTTTTAGACTTCAAAAGTGCCCTTGATTATGTTGAATGTTTAAAGTGAACAAAATATAAAACCTATATTTATGTAAATGCATGCAGAAAACAACAAAATTTGTAACATACGTGGGTTCATCCGGAAAGTGTCGATATGGCTGAAAGAATTACAAGCCAATGTGGGCAAAATTAGAAAACATTGCACGGTGAAGTGATCCTTTAAATATTTAAAAATAAAAATTATTTCGCAATCCAACGTTAAAACAATGAAGACTGTCGCATTAGCGAAGAAGGTATGCACCAAATTAGTGAAAAATGGGGCCTTGTCATTTGCTTTTGCATTGTCCTTGTCATTTTGGATTATCTGTTCGAGAACTACTAAAACAATTTATTGGATTACATTCAAGGAGACCTCATCGAGCGTTGATTAATAAATCTTCTTGGTTTGCACGCGTCATCGCTACAACATCTTTTTTTTGGGCTTTGTACTAAAATACAAAACCCTATTGCAATCACGACCTGTGTCCGTCTGTCCGTCCGTCCATCCGTCCGTCCGTCCGTCTGTATGTCACAGCACTTTTTCTCCAAAACTATAGAAGCTACAGCCATGAAACTTTGTAGGAAGGTCAGCAGTGGCGACTTCTTGAAAGTTCAATTATTAAAAAAATTTTCAAAAGGGTATAAGGGGGTCTCCCCATATAGGGAGGTGACCCTTAAAAAAAATTTTCACCGTTGGTAGCCGAGTAGGGTGTCGTTGGAAAGGTCTTGATGAGATCTTTTCAAAACGAGTCTTAAAATTACCATATCTGTACCGTGGGGCCAGGAGAAGAGGATATGTACGAACTTTTCGCGTACCCCCCTCGCGATTGGACACCTATCAACCGAAAATCTGAAAAAAATCATGCATGTAGGCCTTTATGAATACAACAGCAACAAATACGTGAGAAGTCGAATGCATACAAGGCTTCCGTAGGGCACCAAGTTTCCCCATGACCAGCTTGTAGCCAAGGCCCCACGGATCCTTGTTCAGATTGTCCACTAGGTCTTGCCAGCAGCGAGCCTTGCTATTATTGATCAATATGCGAAGGCATTTACTTGCCGACTTATATACTGCCACCTGGTTGCATGCCTCGTCACGGTTCCACACCCGTTGAGTCTCACATCGAAGCTTGTGACACTCCTTTTGCTTTTCAGTTATTTCAGTTGACCACCAATACACCGGGGGCTTGTCGTGCTGGGGTTTTCGACGGGGCATAGAAGCGCAGCAAGCAGTCGTAATGATGTTCACAGTAGAGTTCACCACGTCTTCAGCTGCCAGTCTTTCCGTCCTCTCCGAAGCTCCCTGCAGCGGCTCACCTGTTGTGAGAGCTTTGACGAACCTCTCGACGTCCATACTTCCGATGTTCCATCCAGTTGTAGAAGGCCGAGAGCACGGACGTCGGGAGACAGCATCACTTATCTCAAGCAGAATGCACTGATGATCACTGGCTGAGTAGTCCTCTAATACTTTCCAGTTGTGTATCCTTCGTACTAAGGACTCCGAGGCAAATGTCACGTCCGGTATGGTTCCCTCGCAGCCAATACGTTGGAAAGTCGGCGTATTTCCGGAGTTTAATACGTCCTGGCCACCATTTCCAGGATTCATTTTCCCCGCGGATCTATCTGAGGCATGCCCCATTCGATTGCTTTAGCGTTGAAGTCACCCCCAACGAGCACTTTGCCCTCTGCGTTTGAGACAGCGCCCTCCAAAGCATTAAGCTTGGCTTGGAAAGATGATATCGACTCGTTAAGCGTCAAGTACACACTAAAGAAGGTGATCCATGAGCACCGAACCCACACGAAACCATCCCCCCGTCCACAACTCTCCGCTTGAAAGTCACTGTTCCGAACCCAGATAGCGGCAGTACCAGTTTCATCAGAATACCATAATGCAGGACTTCTATTATGGTGTTGCTCACTCAGCAGCGAGAAGTCGGCGTTCATGTCCCTCGCAAACTGCTCAAGCAGATTTTGGGCGGTTGAACTGCGTTGTAGGTTTAGCTGCAGGATGCGGGTCATCAAAGCTCTGATTTTGCCTTGGCTAGGGCTTCCTGGAACACCCGGCATTTTCCTGATCCCAAGGCATGTCCGAAATCGGGGTTTGGATCAGCATCCTTGCAAAAAATACAGTGTGCCTCCTTCGTACACTCTTTCCTTTCACCACATTTGTACCATAGGGAACTCCTATCGGGTCCTTTGCATAGTTGTGTGGTCTGACCATAACCAAGGCATTTGAAACATTGAAGAGGCGTTGCTCTTCGCCGTATCCTACAGACAACCCACCCTATTCGTACTTTGCCCTTGTTCAGGAATTGTTCGGCGTCCTTTTCGGTCAAGTCAACTATGGCCATGCGTTGTCCCCTGTTGTTTTCTGGTGTCAGTCTCGCTTTGATCCTGCCCACGCTAGGGAACTCCCTTTTGATGGCCTCTTCTACCTCGGCCAAATCCGTCACGCAGTCAATGTCCCGTATTTCGATTGTTGTCATCGGCTCGAGCGGGGCTATAGCTGCGCTTTTGCCGAGGACTTTCTTTACTGCGTCACAGAATGCGGTCGTGCGCATAATTTTTTTGCTGCGCCCGAACGCCGCAGGAATCTCAGTCTGAACCAGACTGTCTGCTGTTCTCCGTTTTTCGTCTACCGTGACTGTCGTCGTGTTAGTCGGAGACGGTATGATAGTTGATTTGGAGCCGTTCACACACGAGCTCCACCTCGGCGCTACTGTGCAAAGCAACTAGGTCCAAACCATCACATCCGCCAGCCCAAAGCGTCAATTCCAGTTCGTTGTCCAAAGCGTAGTCCAGATCCAATCAGAGTCGTTACCTGTCATCCCAGGAGGGAACCTCACGGCGCCTCCCATATCCTCGGGTCCGTGGGGGCGGCACTCCCCAAAGAATGCTAGCCTCCAAGAATGTTCTTGTCGACTGGCTTTCTCCCTGCGGGAATTTCTTCTGGTACGTAGGGGCGGAACTCCCCAAAGAATGCTAGCCTCCAAGAGTGTTCTTGTCGACCGGCTTTCTCCCTGCGGGAATTTCCTCGGGTACGTGGGGGCAGAACTCCCCAAAGAATGCTAGCCTCCAAGAGGGCTTTTGTCGACCGGCATTCCCCCTGCGGGAATGTTAAAACGTATAACTTGTTTGGTCAAATAAATAAATAAATAAAAACGAATGCTATACGTCGAATTTTTCGCGCCATATCACGTTTTATGTACCGTCGATTTTAACAAATAAGGAAATTCACTAACCCGTATTGGCAAAAGAGCCAATTCGTAAACAGATTTTATTGATTTTTTTACCCACAGGTGGTTATTATGAAATGAAAAATATAAAAAATAACTTTTATTTATAATAAATTAATAAATACTTTCATATATAATAAATGAATAAATTTAAAAATAACTCTATCCCTGCATCAATTCTATGAGCCTGTATTCAATGTCTCTATTTAATAAATTTGTAATCATTTTTCGAATGGTTAAAGTTATTTATTCAAATTACATATATTCGTTTCTTGAATCTGTTATTATTGCACCACGAGAATTCACCTTCTCTTCACCTCTAAAAGCGTTGGTACATGGCGATTGGTTCTGAGAATCGATTCAGCTTTTTCGTATGTTAGATTCTGCTCTAAAAGTTTTCGTATGCTTACAGAGCTTTAAAGCTAATTAGAGTTACTGACTGAAAATTTGGTAGTGCGTTCACATTTCTCCCGCGAAGTGATAAGCTTTCTGATAAGAATTATAGAAATCATCCGCGAAAATGAAAGGTGTGCACGCGGTGAAAAGCTGATCAGCTGCTGGGGAATGTTTTGATGTACTATATGTACAAGACATATGTACATATGTATATGCTGTTAAATTATGCTCGCTGTTTCGGTCGTCCAAATTTTTCGATCGGGAGATAAATGGGTGGAAAAATAATTAGCAAAACGTAATTGAGAATTGAATTTTTCATGGTTGGATGCACGCTCCAAACGCGTGCGAAATACTCTTCCCTATTGAGTCGGAAGTGTGGGTGGAAGTTTAGTGCCGTTAATAGTACGGTACTTTCATGCATATCAAGTTTTTGGCGGGAGAAATGGGCAAAGCTCGACTACGCCAATGTACTCTATTCGACCTTGGCTACACGCGGTGGCACGCATCGGACTACCATGCTCCCCATACAAGGTTGCGCGGACAGAATGAGCTTTCGATGCGCATGCATTTCTTGTGCGTTTACCGCTCTCTCTGCGTTGCTGAGCGAAAGAACGGGTTTCTTTGTCCATGTGAATGTGAAAGTTTGCATTCTCGTGGATTGCCGAGTGCAGTTTTGGCGAGGGGGGCTTCGGGCGGAATGCAACCCCATTACATACGAATCAGCTGTTCTGTTTGCTTTGTTTGGCTATCCTGAATGTTATTTTCCGCCCAATGGAAATTTCCTGCGACTTCTGTCCCGCCAAGACCTTCCGCAGACTTCGCGAGAATGTATTGCATCGAAATGCATTTCGCGGAACAAGTGCAATCAGGTTTTGCTGGGCAGACAAAGCAAGAATGGGTTTATCAGTGTCGCGCAAACGGAGTGGGGGAGTGAGTGGGACAAAGTCCTTATCGCGAAATGACCCCGTGAGATGGGTTGTCGATTCTGGTAGCCTTTGATTTGCGTCTGTGTGGGGACTGTTATCATGTGTGCTATTATGCTGGCGTACGCTTTGCGCGTGTGTGTTCAAAAACACGAAAGTTAACTTTAGCATATGGGGGGCTTGCAGTCAGCGCCACATCGAGCACTACCAGACTGAATTCGAGTTCAAGAAAAATTCGAAGGCGTCCAAGTTGGCGAGTTGAGATCTTGTGTTCCATGTGAACACACGCGGAATAATTTCATAGTGGAAATTAATAAAGTTAATTTGCAATACTAGGGAAAAAGTGGAAAAGTGATTGAGCGAACAAAAAAGAAAATTACCTCTATGAAAGCAGAATTTTAGTTCGGATTTCCCGTTTAACCCTCGATCCCACGTTTAATGTACTTTTAAACGGTGCTGCTGAGTGAATTTTCGTGATCTGTGAGTGTTCGGCGAGGAAATAGTGAAAGTTAAAATTTTTATTGCGGGTGATGCAATTTTGATTGATTAATTGTTGGACTGCTCCGTTCTGCGACTCAACGCAATTTTTTACCACGTGATATTTTCTTGAATTTCGACTGAACTTTAAAGATATTTGCATAAATCAAACCCCAAAAAATGGCTCTTCGCTGCGTAGGACTTTTTATTCGCAATGAGATTGGAGGGTTGGCTGCAATTACCGCCACCCGCAACATCAGCACCTCACAGGTCCACAATAGGGTCCTGGAGAACTCACCCAACGCATATCTCGACAAGACCATTCTGAACCGCTACAAGAAACTCGAAATCCCCTCGAACAAAATTCAGGCGACATATCTCTGGATTGACGGAACGGGAGAAGGAATAAGACTTAAGGACCGCGTGGTGGAAACCGTTCCATCCAAGCCTGCCGACTTACCCAAGTGGCAGTATGATGGCAGCTCAACATATCAAGCTCAAGGTGGAAACTCCGACACCCTGCTCATCCCGCGAGCCATCTACAAGGATCCGTTCAAGCCCGGTCCTAACGATGTGATTGTGATGTGTGATACCTACACTGCTGATGGAAAGCCGACTGAGTCAAACCACAGGTGTCAAATGCAAGAGGCTGTGGATAAGGTGCTGAGCAGTCATGAGCCCTGGTTCGGAATCGAGCAGGAATACACGTTGCTTGATATGGATGGAAGACCGCTAGGCTGGCCATCAAGTGGTTTCCCCGCGCCACAAGGACCTTACTACTGTGGTGTGGGAGCCGACAGAGTAGTGGGCCGCGATTTGGTTGAAGCTCATGCCATTGCATGTCTTTATGCTGGAATCGATTTCGCTGGAACTAACGCTGAAGTGATGCCTGCCCAATGGGAATACCAAGTTGGACCGTCAGCTGGCATGAAAGTCGCTGACGATTTGTGGGTCTCACGCTACATTCTGCACCGTATTGCCGAAGATTTTGGTGTGGTAGTGACCTTCGACCCCAAACCAGTGGTTGGTCAGTGGAATGGTGCTGGTGCGCATACCAACTTCTCCACGAAGGCTATGCGTGCTGAGAAAGGATTGGATGCGATTAAGGCAGCTATTGAGAAACTGTCAAAACAACAAGAGAAACACATTCGTGCTTATGATCCGAAGGAGGGCAAGGACAATGTGCGACGCTTGGTTGGACGACTGGAAACATCTTCGATTAACGAATTCACATGGGGTATTGCAAATCGTAATGTCAGTGTGCGTATTCCACGTGGTGTTGCTGATGCCGGCAAAGGATATTTGGAAGACCGACGGCCAAGCTCCAACTGTGATCCATACAGCGTGTGCAACGCATTGTTGAGGACTTGTCTGATTGAGTAAGTTATTTTTTTATTTTATTTTTACTTGGATTGACAGTAGGACATTATTGACTGGAACAGCTTTATATACATAAATAAGCACGATATAGGGGTGGAATCTAAGCTTTTAACTTAATTTAACACATCTAGGGGAATCATTTTCTGTGCTATGCGTTTACAAAATACTATTGGAGGTTTATCTATCGAAAAAATTACCCACGGTTATATTTTCTACTTGACAAAAAAGCTTCATTTCACAATAATATCCTGCATAATTAAATAAACATGTACCCTATCCAATAAAGCTGCAATCATTCCTATTACTCCAAAGATTCTTGACTAGTCAAAACAAAGTTCGATTGAGTTCATCAAAACAAAGCCATTCTTAAAACCTCTAAGTTTCATTCATTTCAAATACTATACAAAATTCTTTTCAAACCAATACAAATAAAATGCGACAGTCTTTGGGAGATGTTGAAACCAAAACAGAGAGACTTTCGTAGACACTGAGGCGAGCGTCTGAAAAGCTAATGTATTACTCATATAAGTAGCGGACTTTGAACATGTCTGCAATGTCTGAATAATCTAAAAGGTGTTCCCTCGATGAATCACAGTGTTTAGATTGGACAAGCATCAGCTGGTGGTCGCTTTTTTGGCTGAGATGTAGAAGACCAATTTTGAAGTTGATTTAGCGATATGGGGTCGAGTAAATGAAAAGAATGATTGGTTTGGGTGCAAAAATTGCATCAGACAAATTGGTTCTTGAGGTATCAGGGGAATTGATGGTTTAGTTGTTTAAGAATGAACGAGGGAAAGTTTTGAAAAATAAAATTCAGATTGCTTTTAGCAGTAGGTAGCAATTATTCTGATTCTCGGTTACTCTTCATGATTAATTCTTCTTCTTCGTAGCACTACAGCCCTCTCGAGATTTTGCTTCATGCAAATACCAAATGATTAATTGGTTCAATGAAACCGTGTGGCTTTTTTGGTTTAATCAAGGAGTTTTGAAATAAAGCTGTTTGATTAAACATTCATACATTGAAAGGGAATTGAGTTAGGTAGGCTAAAAATAAATATGGTTCAGCGATTTTAGTGGCATTTTGAATATTATCAATTATGAAATTGTTTTTACAAGTTGAGGTATGAACCTCAAATTAGTATGGGCAGGGCCGGGCTGGACGGGAAGGGCTCGGATGGCATTTTAATTTTAAGGGCCCGATAAGTCTTGGATAAAGGTAGGCATGCGGGCCCAGCCATTCGTTTTATACATATACATTGACTATACATATGTTACAAGATCAATAGAATATAAGGTCTGTTCTTAACGCGAGTTGTCGAAATTGGCTGACATAATTGAGTACTGTGACGTTACTTGGGCAAAATTGGATTGGTATATGAAAAATTTGAACAGATATTGTAAAATAAAGGGTTTTCCGATAAGAGGTGTTATTTTGAATAGCCCGCTATTTCGGTAGATGTCTCTTTTGAACCTGTTATTTTCTGATATTTGACAAGTAAAAACTACGCCATTAACAAAATTGGAACGATACACGCTTCACTATAAAAATCGTGAAATTTAGCAGAAACGGTTCGTAAAACTCGAACATTTTTGGGTCGTCGTGAAGCACCTTGTCGGACCGCAATACAGAAATTGGTGGCATAATTCGAGCTGTTGGGACAACATAGTGATGTGAAGAATAAAACCCGTGCATGTCACTCATGAATAGCCGAGGATATTGCTGCTGTAGCCGAAAGTGTTGAAGAAAACCCAGGTTTGTCCATTCCTCGTCGTTCTTTGGAATTAGGCATTCCACAAACGTCATTACACCGTATTTTTCATAAAGATTTGGGTCTTAAGGCTTATAAAGTTCAGTTGACACAAGAACTCAAGCTGGTCGATCATCAACAACGTCGTGTCTTTGCTGATTGGGTCCATGAAATGTATGAAAATGACCCGGAATTCCATCGAAAAATCGTCTTGAGTGATGAGGCCCACTTCCACCTCGGTGGCTTCATCAACAAGCAAAATTGTCGCATCTGGGGCTCGAAAAACCCAAGAGTTATTGTTGAAAAGCCTCACTATCCTCAACGTGTGATTGTTTGGTGCAGTTTATGGTCCGGCGGAGTCATTGGACCTTACTTTTTCGAAAATGAGGCTGGAGCAATAGTTACGTTGAATGGATTGCGCTGTGTAGAGATGATTTATGATTTTTTATGTCCGGAATCGAAGCCATTGATCTGGACAACGTTTATTTTCAACAAGACGGCACTACGTGCCACACAAGCAACGAAACCATTGATGTTTTACGGGAAAAGTTCCCGGACCGTGTTATCTCTCGAAGAGTTGCTCACAATTGGCCACTGAAATCTTGTGATTTAACACCTTGCGACTTCTTCCTCTGGAGCCACGTGGAAGAAAAGGTCTACGCCAACAGCCTAGCGTCGATTTAAGACCTCAAAGATGGAATTCGTGAGGCTATCGAAGACATAGGGCAGCCACTTGGCGATTTGGTTATGGAAAATTTCATGAAAAGGATATGGTCCTGTAAGCGTGGTTGTGGTTATCATTTGCCTGATGTTATTTTCCACTATTAACGGCATACCTTCTTCTTTATAATGAAAGAAATTTATATTAAAAAAAACCATTTTTCTCTTAATATCAAAATAACACTCTTATTGGAAAACCCTGTACTTTTACAAGTTAAAAGTCAACCGATATCAAAATGTTCTGAAATAGGTTATTATTGGTGGATAAGTGGCTCCAAGTTTCTTTTTCCAAGTTTCTTTTTATTTCACCATTTTCAGCGCATTTTGAAGTTGGCTTTCTTTTTTGTTGCATATTACATGATTTTTAGAGGCAACATAAACTTGCAATAAAATATCCACCTAGATTTATGCTGAATGTATATCTGGAATTAATTTTCCAAACCTGTGTCGTGAACAACTTAAAAAACTTTCGAGCTGCGAAATAATTATTTCAAAATGAGCAGTAAATTTTATTTTTGAGCTTAACATTATTATCATTTTGGAATAAACATGCCAATTTGCCCGTAAGCGAATGCTTAAACCTTACGAAAAAATTTTTACTAATTGAATTTGCTGCTCAAAATCATCATAAAGTTTTAAATTCTTATTTATCTTTCGCTTAAAAGAGATAATTATTATTAATGTTGCAGCTTATTGCGATCAAATTACTCTCCTCTTCTAGCAACGTCCTTAACATTTTTTCTAAATATGAGTGCCAATAGCGTTCTGGACTGCAATGATTCAGTGTAGGAATATCAATTGAGGACCTTGCAGCAAAAGGGGGCAGATCCAAATTTTTCTCGACTACCATTTTTTGCCTACAATTTGAAAAAAAAATTGTCGTTTAATGCATGAATGGGGCAGATCCGATTAGAAACAAGCTCGCTGTAACAAAATTAGTATGTGCAAGAAGGCAGCAGATCTGGACCTGCCTCCTTTTTGCAACCAACGATTCGATTGCATCATTTGTGACAATACAGTGCATGTTTTGAGTTTGGCCTAAACGGATAAACGTTTTTTTTTGTATTTTATATATACTTTGAATGTGTCAAGTGTGCATGAAATGAGTGAGTCCGAAGCGTTTAGTAGTGGATCATCTGATATTTACCAGTCTCCTTAACACGATTCAAGTTCAAGTGATGAAAGAAGTGATCATGATTTGTCAACATTCCAAAACCAAACTTGTGCAGACAACGATAAAGTATGAATATTTCGGACGAATCTGATGTAAATAATCCATGCCCATCAACGAGTGGTGTAATCTAAAAAAAAAGCAAATCTGCAAACATTTTAACAATGGAAACACAATGTCATAAGGAAAGCTATTGCTACTGGCAAAAGCTATTTAAACTATAAAGGCCGCAAAAATTGAGAAAGAAAAACAGGACCGGATTGCTGTTGCAAAAAGTATAAATGTTTTGTTCAAACTAATAAAGAAATGCGAAAAATAATATTGAAAAATTTTAATGAATCGGCAGAAACTTATGTGAAAACGTATATTTAGGGGGTCTTATTAAAACTTGAAATGTTGAAACGGAAAGACCAAAAACTGCTACGAGGAACCAACGGAGTTGTTCATTGCATTTGGAAATAGAAACATACAAGTTTGTATTACTGGCTTTGCATCTATCCATGGAATCTCTAAAAATCGAGTAGACAATGTTTTTAAAGAGTATCGTGACGCTACTGTAAATATACCAGCTAAATATAAGCGTGTAAAACATCAAAATCAATCAAATCGTATTTCGAGTGATTGGATTTCCAAAGTTGACTCTCACATTAGAAGTTTTCCACGACAGCAGAAATAAAAGGTCTCGTTGTTATCTTTCACCTGAGTTAAATGTTAAAAGGATGTACGATTTATATTTGAAGCAGAATGAGCCTAGTCTCGAAGTTTCTGCTAAGCCAATAGTATCCTTTGATTTTTACTACAGATACTTCAAACAAAATTTTAAATACAGCTTTGGATCACCACTTTCACATACATGCAAGAAGTGCGACATGCTGAATAACAAAGTGAAAGATAAGACATTAGATAGTGATGAAATCCGGCAAATACAGGTAGAAAAGAGTCCCCAGCAAGCCAAAGCTGAAACTTTTTTGTTGATTTAAAAGAGAAGAGTCAACTTGCTATTTCTAATGACGAGTGTAAGGTGATGACTGTTGACTATCAAATTACCAGCAGGCGAAGCATTTTACAAACGTCAACTTTGGGCATATAATATTTGTATCCACTCAGCAAAAACAGGCATCGCCCATTTTTATATATACCATGAAAGCATAGCTCGAAAATCACCAAACGAAGTCGTATCTTTCATAAACCACTACATAGATAAAATTTTATCAAGCACAGTTAAAATACTGTATTTATTCTCGGATAATGCAGCAGCACAAAATAAGAACTCGACATTAGTTCAATATCTGTATACTCTTATGAGGTGTTCATCTATTGAGAAGATTGTTCATCGATTTTCTGAGCCAGGACCCAGCTTTTTGCCATGTGATCGGTGTTTTGGCGTAATAGAGAATTTCAATAGAACAAAATAACTTCTGAATATTTCGATTGCATTAAGCAAGCATCTAAAAAATTTAAAGTTGTGAATGCGGATCAAAACATGATTCTCAACTTTACTAAACATTTTGAAAGTCATTTTAAAAAAGTTATAACAAATTCAGAGAAGAAACGGTTCAAAATATCTCAATATAGAATTTTTGAATACACTAAGGGACCCAATCAAAGTATTGCTGTTAGTATTACTACTGGAACGCCTATGTTTTATAATTGTTCCTTAATCAGAAATGTACAAGCCAACCTTTCGGTTCTGCCTCAGTAACGGTTGTAAGATAGTGCATTGCCGTTGAAAACGGCTAAGTACAAAGATATTATGCAGCTGGTAAAGAACTATGTTCCTACAAATAAATTATATTTCGACAACCCCCTTAAAAGTGAAGCTGTTGGACCGAATGATGACATTTCTCACGAAGACGACGACGATCAAGCTGAATTTCATTTATAAATTCATTATTTTTGTTAAGTACTTGTTTGTTTTTGCTTTTCTTTAAATTGTTTTATCTTCCACATGCTGAGTAATAGTTCTTGAATTAAAAAAACCTTATATTTATGTATTTTATTATCCATAGAACAATATAGGGTTGTATTTCTCTTGAACTTTGGAGCAAAACGTAGGCAGATCCAAACTTTAAAAAATCGTAGTAACGCTCAGACTTATTTGTACATCTTATAAACTTGAGTTATATATGTGAAAATGTTCATATTATTTGATATCATTAGCTTCAAACATAAAAGTATTATTCCATTTTTAAAAACGTTTTTTTTTAACACCCAACAATTTTGAAATTTATACTTGCCCCCCTTTTGCTGCAAGGTCCTCAATTATTTAATTGAGCCAATGATCATTTGGAAAGCTGATACATAATTCATATTTTTCTGCGGCTTAAATTTTTCATTAAAACCCATCAACCACAAACGAGTGCACTTACTTATAATTATATCTACAGGACTGTGAAGAGTTTCTTAGAACAAAATCTGGAAATGTTCAAAAAAATGTTATCACTATGATTGAACATTTTATCTGAGTATTACTCTTGCATGATTTTTGCACATGCTTCCTCTAAATACCTACATCAATGGTGGCAAGATCCTAGAATGCGTTTTATATATCTTTTTGGCCAACCCATGTCGAGATATTCAGGTAGATGAAGATTCCATTAAATTCTATATCTTAAGCTTCCGCTAATGCAAATCATTTTAAATGTAATAAATAACGTTTTACATCCTTTTCCAAATCATGATTCAATTGTTCATCCTCGTTCAAAAGAAACGGGTATTGGAATGAAAAATTCAAGAATATGAAATTTTTTACAATTTTCGTCATATTATAGTTGGGAATGCAAATCTCGCGAGCTTGGGGCTCAAGTGAGATTCCGCGAGTTTATGAATAAAAATACTGCGAGATCTCGCCAAAATTGGCGAGATCTCGCGAGATTGGTAGTTTTGTCTTTTTTTTTGTGCAAATAATCCCAATATTTGAATAAATTAGGAAAAAAAATAATAAAATTAATTTAACGAAATTTTTAAATAGACTTTAATGCATGAAACATTGTTTGACGTATCTGTCTATAATTTTTGAATAAACTTCTAAGTAGTAAACTTTGACGCACGTACCTATCAAACATCAAAGAAAAAAACAACCAGTCTTCCCTCGTATTATCAAACGAAAATCTTTTAGTAATAAAATAGTTCTTTTATAACAAGCAAAACAACGAAAAGTCAAAAAGTTATCCTGAGTTGACTATTAAACTGAGATATTATTTTCAATTAAATAAAACTATATATACTCAGTAGATCCATTAGACATTACAGATTAATCAACAAAATATACCAATTAGTCAGACAATTAAAAATTACAGATTAATTAACAAAATATACCAATCAAATGAAAGATTTGTTCAGTTCCAATCCTAAGCCATTATTACGAATTATGTTGAAAGTAGCTCCTTAAGAAGCACAAAATGTCCAAAGAATCGTCTGCTAAACGGCTTCTTATTTTGTTGGCCAGATAACCAGCCGCTGAGAAGGCCCTTTCGAATCCAACGCTAGTTGGAACTACAGATCCTAGGTGGTTATCCACGAACTGTAAAAGTTCGCCTTCTGGCCCCCCCGTACTCGTACATATTCATTTTCTTTTTGGTTAATGCCCCCCGAGAATTCGCAGTTAGTTTTTTGCCCCTAGGTTCTTCGAACGCAGCAGTCAGTATTTCCTGAAGTTCTTCTCGCAATAAAATACTCTTGCGCGTCTCAGAAAAAGATGAAAGCGGTTCATTATCGTCATCATCAAATTCAGCTATATCATTAGCGATGGCAGCTGATTTTGATGCGATCGACCAAGATGGATCTGAATTTGTCTGTGTCTGTGAATTAGTCAGACGGTGTTGCGGATGCAAATGCTCTATAAGTGATTTAATTTCAGTTTGAATAACGTTTTTCGGAGGCAACTTAAATGTTTCGTCTATCGCAAACTCTTCTTTATCTGCTTGGTATTTAGCTGGATCTCTAATATACAATAATCATGCCGTCAAATTCGTCCGACGCTCAACATTGCTCTTTCTCAAGGAGCCAGCTAGTTTTTCTGCCAATGGAGTTTTTAGATCTTCCAGTTTGTGAATCATGAACCCAAGTGTTGTTTCTGCGATAGCCAAGTCTGTATCTTGACGACATAACACCTCCTCAGCCTGTTTTACAGGTTGAAATGCCTTGTCTAAGTTCGCTAAAACCGCATGTTCTTCCGCATTCAAAGAGTAGCTCGGATCAGGTTCCAAGCTGAGGTCGATCAAAGCTTTGCTAACACACAGCTTGATTCTAATAAATGTAGAAATCATGTCTGCTAGGCTCGATCATAGAGTTTTACAACCAAGTTGTAATTTAATATCTTTTCCAAGTTCTTGCTTTACGTATATTTGCAGAGTATCATTTTTAGTAGGTGATCTTTTAAAAAGTTTCACCAATTTCCTAACTTTCTCAATAATACCCGCATATTCTGCACTCAGGTCTAATTCTATTCTGGGCATAGAGCAATGAAATAAATCATCTTCTGAGTCTGAGCCTGTGCTAGAAATCTCGTCCATTTCATAAGGAATCTCATCGTCGTTCTCTTTATTTTCAGATTCTATCACAGGTTCCTCAACATCTTCTTCTTAGCACTACAGCCCCTCTCGGGCCTTCGCTTTCTGCAAATAGCGCCTCTAACTGTCTCGGTCCACTGATCGCGTCCTTCAATTTCAAAATCCAAGCAGCGATGAAATATCTTCTTCGAACGAGTCAGACCAGCGTTTCCTCGATTTCCCCACTGGCCGCCGGCCTTCAGTTCTCCCAACGAATACCTTTTTGGGTATCCGTTGTTTGTCCATACGGTTCATGTGGCCAGCCCATTGCAGCTTCCGCAGTCTTATAATCTTTGAGACTTCTGGCTCGTCAAAAATTTCATACAGCTCATGGTTGTATCGAATTCGCCATTGGTCCCCGTCTAGCTTCGTTCCGATTATTCGCCTCAAGACCCGTCGCTCAAAGGCGTTCAATATATTTGCGGATGCTTGGGTTAGGGTCCATGTTTCACACCCATAGCATAACACAGGTCTTATCACAGATTTGTATACTTGCAGCTTTGTTTTCCTGTGTATGCAGCTGGTCTACAAGATCGGCAGAACAGAATAAAATATTTTATTTGCGAGCTGTATTCTTCGACGTATTTCGTCTCTTTCATTGCCCGTTTTCGTTATTTTGGCGCCTAAATACACAAATTCGCTAACATTTTCGATACTATATTCGCCAAGTGTGATGTGTTGTATACTTGAGGTATTTTTCGTCGATTGCGACATGAGCTTTGTTTTATTTTTATTGATTTGTAGCCCTACTAGTTTTGCTTCGCTGTCGAAGTTCTTTCGTGGTTGTTAATGACCGTGACAAAATGATGATGTCGTCCGCATACGCTACTACTTGGCTTAACTTGAATAGTAATATACCTCGCATATCGACAGGTTGCTTCCTTATGATGTACTCCAGAGCCAAATTGAATAGCAATGGGGCCAGCCCATCTCCATGCTTTGGTCCGGTATTCGTGTCAAAGGCATCGGTGAGTTGGTTAGGACGGACTAATTTGGCTGGAATACCAAAGCAAAGCATTATTTGGTACAGTACGTTACGATCAATACTGTCGTATGCTTGCTTAAAGTCAACGAAAATTTGGTGAACGTCTATGTTGAACTCCCAGCACTTTTCAAGTAACTGCTTGATCGTAAACAGTTGGTCTATCGTGGATCTGCCTGCTCTAAAACCACCTTGATACTCCCCAATAATACAGTTGGTGTATGATCCGATTTTATTTTCTAAGATCTTTGAAAATATTTTGTACGCCGTACAAAGTAGTTATATGCCTCTATAATTTTCGCCCTGTAGCTTGTCACCTTTTTTTGGATAGGGAATATAATTGATTGGCTTCACTCGTTTGGTATATGTTTTTGTTGCCAAATGTGCTAGATGACTTTGTGAATAGCTTGATGAACACTGCCGCCACCATATTTGATGAGCTCCACTGGAATCTCATCGATGCCCGGCGCTTTATTATTCTTTTGGGCTTTGATGGCGGAACAATCGTCATCCAGAGTTGGTGAGGCCAATGGAACCTCTCCGCAGACATCTATAGCCTCCGATGTTCTGGAGCTGTGCGGAAGGTTAAGGAGGTTCTTGAAATATGATGCCCATCTTCCCTTAATCTTGGTTTCATCAGCGGTGAGATGTTTCCGATGTCATCACGGCAGAGCATTGTTTTGGGCTGATAACCACGTTTCAGGCTTTTCACTACTTTGTATGCTTGTCTTGTGTTCTTGCTCGCTAGACTTACATATAAACTTCTCAATTGGCTGTCATAATATTTTCTTTTCTTAATCCTAATTATCTTATTCACTACTCTTCTGAGATTTTAATAGTGTTCTCTCTTCGTCCTGATTTTCCTACCCATGTATGCCTTGTACGCCTGATTCTTTTTGTCTAACGCATTCTAGCACTCATCATCGAACCAATCATTCCTCTTGCGCCGGGCTTGATGTCTGATTGTCTGTTCTGCCACGGTCCTAATAGCCGCTCTCACTTCCATCCAGAGCTCGTTGCTCGTCTTTAACGATGCATCTGATAAGATGGGAGCCAGGTGATTGTCGAGGGTTTCCGTGAAATTTACGGCCACAGATGCCGTTTGGAGCCTTTCAGTGTCAAATTTTTGCAGCGGGCTGGTCTTCGCCAAATATGCCTTTGACATCGATAGGTTAATTTGATCAAGTAATGATCTGAGCTACAATTGGCTCCTCGGTATGTACGGACGTCAAGTATGCTCGAGGCCGGACGTTGTTGGATCAGAACATGATCGATCTGGTGCTGTGTGTTGCCATCCGGTGATACCCAGGTCATTTTATGAATGCGTCGATATGGGAAGCAATTCGAACGTATGACTAGATTTCTGCTACATGCAAAGTCAATCAGGTGCTGGCCGTTGTCATTTGTTTCACCATGGAGGCTATATCCCTAGTCGTTCCCCGATGAGATTGTAGAACGTTGGTTTCGTTCTCTTCTTCGGTAGGGGCGTGAATATTAATCAGCCAGATTTTGAAGAATTTCGCTTTGATACGGATCGCACACAACCATTCATTGACTGCCTTGAAAGCAATAACGTGCGATTTGAACTCCCTATTCACAATGAAGACCACTCCGAATTCTCGTTTTCCAGTAGGCTACCCACTTATGAATATTGTGTACGATCTCATGTCTTGAAAATCATTACCAGTCCAGTTCGTTTCCTGTAATGCCAGTATTTTTAATTGATATTGACTGGCCTGTTGTAAAAGGTCCTTAACAGCGCCAGGGTAATTGAATGATCTGACATCCCAGGATCCAATGCCATAGTCCTTTTTTCGTTTGCGAGGTCGTTGCCGTGAGTCCAATCCATTCCGAGGCCCATCTGAAGGTTTCGAAACATTTAAAGGTTTAACATTGACGGGGGGTTACCCAGTCGCCCAACATCCATTCCGCCGGCATGGTTATTACGTGGATTCTGTTATCAGGCGCGGAAGATTCGCCTTCACCCTCTTACGTCCTCACAAAGTAGGTGGAAGTAGGATTTAGTAGCAGAGCTGTAAATATATTTACAGTTATTAGAATTTCTCGGCATTTAATGCCCCATTATTGGGGATCCAGTAAACTCAATGTGCAACCCCGAGAACATTTACTTCCATTTAATTGGGGGGTTTGGGATAAGGAATCATGGAAGCTATGGGTTGGGGAAACAAGGGGTTCCTTCTTCATTCTAAAACGGGCTTGGGACCGTCTACGGCGGAGTTTCCTCAACATCAGTTTCTTTTTACAAAAAGTATCTATTATGTCAAGTTGAACTCCATCGGCATAGCAGAGCTGACGTGAAAGTGATATCAATCGACCCAACTTTTTCATCACACTTGCCTCATCTACAGTAATATTCTTAATGTTTTTTTCCAGAATAAGGCCAAATTCGATTAACTTTGTTTTCAAAATGCTGACACCGCTTTCAGCAGGCATACTTCCAAAGACGCGAATCAGCCTCAAGTTCCAGAACAGAGCATTGCCAATGTGTGTAGGTTTACATTCACGTATAGCTTGTTCATAGAAGAAGTCCACTCATCAAATGTTAGCGAAAACCTGTGATTATTCTCCTTCAGTTGAGCCAATCTACGCATTATTTTCAATTTGAATGTCATGCCATAATTCATAACTATAAGTTTAATTGTGTTTAGGGCCGTAGGCAGTTTGTGTCCGGAAGAATTGATGAGATCTCTCATATCTTTAGAAGTACAGAAAATACAGAAAGGCGGTCCATCTTTGGTTACCATTCTTGATACTTTTTTCTCAATTGAAGCATCTCCAACCGGGAGGAAATGATCAGTAATTTTTTGCCTCTTCTTTTTTGCTGGTGACACTGGTGCCGACGGTCCTGGTGATTCTGGACTAACATTCGATGTAAATGCGGATGCTGTTACTAATTCCTTGTTATGATTAGTAGCCCCAGTATTTGATGATGGTGGCGGCAACGGCGGGGCTGATATGACATTCTTCGTTTTCGTGTCAATTTTATAAATCGATTTTAAATGCACATGTAAGCCACGCGGAGATCGATGTTTGGTTTTAAGAACCTTCTTACAAAGTTTGCACTTAGCACTCAATCCATTTTCCACACTCAAAAAGTATTTTCATACTTCCGACACACTCTCATAGTCTTTATAAACTATATTCGCCGATATAGTTCGTTATTCCACTCGTATATCACATAAGAAACTTTTTTTTGCAAAAAATACTCGAATGCAATGAAACTCAATCATGTTAGCCTGTAACAACTATTAGTAAACAAAACAAATGCGCGCTGATGACGCTGCATGCCGAAAGATCGCAACTCCGTCCGTGTCAGTCCGCGCTTCGAATAAGAAGTTTTTATGCTCGAGTGCAATCTCGTCAAACTCGCGAAATCTTGCCCTTTTTTCGTCCGAGTTAAATCTCGCTAAAAAGGCCGAGATCTCGCGAGAACGAAATTGCATTCCCGAATTGTAGTGTTAATATAAGTATGACTCATTATTGAATCAATACCACAGACTAATGTTTCATACCACAATATGTTGCCTTTCACATGAAACCTCAATAACTGCAATTCATATCCAGATCCCTGCCTGGTTACAAGAAATTGGTACCAAAACCGAAAAATTAAATTTTAAATAACCGGACTCATACTTTACCGTTATTCGTTTACTTTGTCCTTCCAATGGGATCTAATGGCAAGTAAGTCAAAGACTTTGGTGAAAACAGAATAATAATAATGAGACCTGAACTTTTTAGGCACAGCACAAAGTTTGATGATCGTATAATTTCCGAGAAAACTTCCTGTGATTGGCGGACAGACGGACGAACGGACAGAGAGACAGACAGACAATGCGGTAGGTCCTTTGAGAAAGCCCTCAAAAGCAGCTTGCAATTTTTGTAGCACCACATGGGTATTTATTAGCATAAAAAGAACCTGCCGCCGTTTGTGGCGCAAACATTTTGCTAATTAAATTGAGTTGCACACGTATGGATCACATATTGAAAATCGGCGGGTAATAAATTGTTATAAACATATATATACTGGTTTTGCCCTTCTCGCATTTGCTTTTTACACATTTCACAGTGGTTACCACACAAAGGTGATAACTTTTTGGCTTAAATAGCTCAAACAATTAATTTCAAAAGATTTCCATAAAATTTTAATCAGTACTTGCATTGCCATTGATATATACATTTTCGATTCTTTTCTGAACCATCAGGGGCCGCAATTTTGAATTTTTATTGAAAACGGCTGCTTTTGAATTTTATTGAAAACGGCCGATTTGCATAATTAAATTAACTTGCCTTAATGACTTATAATTTCATGTTTTATCGAAATCTGTTGAGAAACTTGGCTGCTAGAGGGCTACAGAAATAAAAAAAATGTTTATGTCACCCCCCTGTATGGGAAGACCCCCTTAAACACTTTAAATATTTTCTTACACTGCAAATTGCAAGAGGCACCACTTTTGACCTAAGTAGAAAATTTCCTCATTCTAGCTCATGTGGTTTGCGAGAAAACTTGTTGTGACGCACGAACAAACAGACAGACAGATTTTTTTTATATATAATTTCTTTATTAGAATGTATGCGGTACAGAGGCCTTATACAGGGTGCGGCAGCATAACTTCCTTTTTTCAAAATTCAACAAAACAAATTTTCAGCGGTACTTGTTTTTTACGCATGATAGCGACTTTTTACGCATGATAGCGACTAACCAAGGGATGAGCAAAACTTTAAAATCACCTCTCTCGAATGAGACTACTAGCGCCGCGCTATAACAGTTAGCACTTTAAGGGCGGGCATTTCAAAAAAGGAAGTTATGCTGCCGCACCCGTAATATAGTAGGTGTTCTGACAAAGTCATTTCACCATCGTTTGAACATTAGTTATAACTATGCATATTATCGTATTTCTATGTGATTATTACTATTAGCTAGAGGAAAATTTAGGCAAAAACCTCTACTGAACTTATACTAGCTTAACATAACTTAACTTTCTACTTATAACTAGCTAAAATCTATGAGGCTAGATTACGGCCAAAAGACAGACAAGTCGCGATTTTATAATTTTTTAGGGTATTGTTAAAAATATTTTACAATATTTAAAAGATACTCTGATTTATAAATACTTTCAAGTTGTCATTTAAAACGTATCTATGAAAAAAATTCATTATTTCAGTTGCTACTAAAATAGCGAATTGCGCTTGCCTTCTGACCTTTGGGGGCCGCCATTTCGAATGCATGCATTTGATTTTGGACTATTTTAAATCATTGGGTGCTAGGACCTCTCATCAATCAATGTGTTAAATCTCGTTCAAATCGGAGTTTCCCTCTAGACAGGGCGAAATAATTCAATTTTTAAGTGAAAATGGCAGCTAATAATATTAGGATTTAAATTTTCGACTTTTGTATTTTTCATTAAATTTTAATAATTTTCTGCATAATTAAAAAAACATTGTACAGAGATCCATAATCTCAATTTTCATCAAAATTGGCTGGAAAATATGATCGCTAGAGGGCCACAAAAACCTGAAAAAAACGCATATTTAAACCGCCGCCATTTTGGAATTTGCACATGCATGATCACCAAAATATCAAAGTCTGCAGATCTAAGTAATGTCTTTCTTGAAACCAAGTTTCATATACATCGGATCAAAATTGCGACTTTTAGAAGCCATTGAAGTTTTGAGCTTCAACTGGCCGCCATTTTGTTTTTTGCGACTTGACCTCCAGTTTTTTACGTAACTCTTTAGATACTTATAATTTCTATCTTACTACCAAATTTCATGAATATCTGTTGAAAGCTTTGAGCACTATTGCAACAGCAAAACTTTGCACGTTTTTCGACTTTTGAGCGGTCACCATTTTGTTTCTGCCGTACCGACTTCGGATTTTTTATTGTGAGATTCATCACATACATCAGTGAACCTTTTTACCAAATTTCATCCAAATCGGAGCTATACTTTGGACAGAACAGAAATCACGATTTTTCGTCTAAAATAGCCGCCATTTTGTTTTTGCCTGGCCGATATAGCTGGTTCACAAACTCAACCGAGATATTCACCCAATACACCTTTCTTGAAAATTTGGTGAAAATTGGAGAAAAATTGCAACCTCTAGCGTGGTCACGAATTTCGTTACATCTCATATATATATATATATATATATATATATATATATATATATATATATATATATATATATATATATATATATATATATGATACTCTCCGCTATAGGTAAATTTCTTTCGAGAAATTGACCTAAAAGAAAGAATCTTCACCTCATCAGGCAGTTGAATGTGTTGAGAATGATGTAAACTAAAGCTCAAATTTTGAATTCCAAGGACCAGCGAGTTCTTATTAATTTGCTTGAAAATGACATCTAATTGTTTGATTTTGTTAAAAAAGTCTATCTTTGGCTTAATTACACCAACTTCTGTCAATTCATCTATCCATGTAAACGTAATCTGCCAGTTTTTATCACAAATGTACTCTGTTCCTAGTTACAATCTGTAAGCAATTTAACCGACTAGATTCTCCAAAGCATCCTCTTGGAGGCTTTCATTCACACCATCTAAATTTAAAAGTTTTGAAGATCTCTGGAGTTGAAAACCATCTGAATCATCTGAATTCAGTGATTTTTGATTTTTTGTGCTTTCGTCTTCCTGAATTGTTGATAAAGAGTTAGATGTTAAAATTTCTTCAGATTCATATGTGTTGACACCAACATTTGAGTCCAAGCTTACTTGAAAATAAGGATCTATGTTTCCTATAGGAAGAAAACACTGCAAAAGTATCTTAGCCTTAAAAAACAGTAACGAAAGCTAGCCAATACTCGAAACAATATCACAAATATAAATAATAAACAACAACATCTGCAAGTGACGTCACTTGCAGATGTTGATCATGCTTGTTGGGTTCGAGTAAATTCATTCGTTGACGTTCTTAATGATGATGAAAACAATTGCGACAGCAGCTCGCAGAATTATTTGTACATGTAATTATTTGTACATGTAACACTCGATCAAATAAATCTAACACTTGTCCATAAATTTCTTATCGCAATTGTCTTCTAAATCACTTCACTATTACGAAACACACTTCCCACACACTTTCGCAGTTCTTATCGCGGTCGAATGAATGATCATCCCCATTCATTCAGCTCGCCTTTATATAGGGTCTCTACCTATTCACCCATTTCTCGTACATGGGCGAATGTTCTACCGAGAGGTACCTGGTAGGTTCGAGCAAGTTCATGAATGGAGTGACGTCACTTGCAGATGTTGATCATGCTTGTTGGGTTCGAGTAAATTCATTCGTTGACGTTCTTAATGATGATGAAAACAATTGCGACAGTAGCTCGCAGAATTATTTGTACATGTAATTATTTGTACATGTAACAATATTTTATTGTATTAAAGTTTGTTCTTAAGTACTCTGAAAGCTGCTTGAGTGCTGCGTTGTTGATTAATATTGTAATTTGAAAAAGTAAAAGATTCCTCTTTTCTCCCATTCTTAAATCTCCTATGAACGATGGCATAGTATCTAATTTTTTTTTGTTGCAATTCACGAACTAAACCATAAGCCCTTTTCGTACACCGGGCACCTCCAAAAGGAAATCTTATATTAAAAATGTCAAACCAATCGTTCACAGTTTTTAAAATGCTTGCACCTTCTAAAGTATGTGGACTCTTCAACTACCTTGTTCTATGGTCCATCTAATGAACTTCGATAATTTATGTGAAAAAAGCTGTGCTGCAAGCTTCACTCTTTGTCTCTTAGCACCTTCCACAAATATTGGATAGTCTAAAAAGTATTGATTTGTCACTAGATGATGTTCGTTGTCATATATTGGGCAATACTAATCATATTGAGTCAAACTGACATGCGTTTAAAAGGTGACATTCCAGTCTACAATTTTTATCTGGACAGTTTTGTAATTCGTCATTCGTGTCAAAAGTTGTATTCATTTAAAAATGAGTGAAATTTCTGAAAAAATTCGTTATATTTTACAATATCACTAGGATCAAGGTGAGAATGCATCGCAGGCTCGTGGAAAAATTTGTGGTATCTACGGTCAAGATACTTTATCAAAAGCCACAGCCAAGAGATGGTTCGCTCGCTTTCGTTCTGGAAATTTTGATGTCAAAGATGCACCTCGCTCAGATCGACCAATCACTGAAAAAGTCGATGAAATCTTGCAGAAAATTGAAGAATACCGACACATAAGCAGCCATGACATTGCTAAAGAACTGAATATCCATCTCCGGACAGTTTCGAACCATTTGCATAAGGCTGGATACACAAAAAAGTTCGACGTTTGGGTGCCGCATGAATTAACACAAAAATATTTGACCGACCGAATTTCCATCTGCAAATCACTACGGGCGATGAAAAATGGGTAAGATAAGAGAATGTCGTTCGAAAAAGATCATGGTCAAAAAAAGGTGAATCATCACAAACAACTTCAAAGCTAGTATTGACACCAAATAAGGTTATGCTGTGTGTATGGTGGGATTGGAAGAGAATTGTTTATCATGAGGTGCTAGAACCTGCCCAAACACTCAATTTGGCTCTTTACGGCCAGCAATTAACCAGATTACAACAAACAATTCAAAAAAACCGGCCAGAATTGATCAATAGAAAGGGCGTTGTCTTCCATCATGACAATGCCAGACCACACACATATTTGATGAATCGCCAAAAATTGACATAGCTTGGCTGGGAAGTTTTGATGCATCCACCTTATAGTCCAGACCTTGCACCATCGGAACTACCATTTGATTCGGCATCTGCAAAATTTCCTTAATGAAAAGAAATTCACTTCAAAAAGGACTGTGAAAATCACTTGGCCAAGTTTTTGGCCGATAAACTACAGAAGTTCTACACAGATTGAAAATTGACTCTACCCAAAAAATGGCAAAAGGTCATAGATAATAATGGACAAAATGTACTTACATAAAATCCATTTTAAATAAAAGAAATATTCAATCGAAAAATGGCTCAATACGAGTACTTTTTAGACTTACCAATATCTGATTTCGATCCCTTCCTTGGCTACTTTAAGGGCTCTACTTAATCTCTTCAATGATTATTAAATTGACTCCAAACCTTAAGTTGTAAACAGAAAAATAATCAAACTTTGAATGCAAAAAACAATTTTTTTTATTTCGATTCAAGCTCTAAGTCGCAGTATGTGGACAAATAATAAAACACTTCTACTTGGAATCAATTAAAGCTTCAATAACATGTTATATTTGACCTTCAACGAAATCAAAAAAACCAAAAAATAAAACAAAATATTAAGGAAAAATTCATCTTTTGTATCAACAAACAATCGGTCATAAATTCTCCCAAGAACGTATGACTTCCATTCACACTTCCTTATAAACACAAAGAATTTAAAATAACTAAATTTTCATCATAATGTTAAAATTTGCTAATGAGTCAAAATACGGCATCGATGCGAACAGAAAGTTTGCACAAAAGCACGACAACCGTACTGAGCAGCAAACAGATAATTTCATATCGATGTATCTAATGTATGGCTTCGTATGTACTCCATTTGTGTAATAAAAGATAAAAATACTTGGAATCATATGGAGGAAAAAGTTTCTTTCATTTGGCATACATTTAACGCGGCCCCAAAATACGCTCACACCAAGTACGAGCATGTTTTAATGACCCCAATTTCGCGTTTTTTGTTCTTGTTTTGTTTCTTGGCACGGTTCAAGATAGTATAAAAAATATTAGAACGTTTGAATCTTATCGGTCTAGATTAAGCAGCTTATGATTTTTAGATTTTTTTTTAAAGTTTTATTTGGGTTTGTTTGAAATCTTATTGTAAAAATAGAGATTTTTGTAGCCAAATTTCTCAGTGGTGAAAGAACGGAGTGACGCAGAATTTGTATAGACAAAGAAAAATATTGGGAAGCACCGAATTTCATGGAAATCACTTTCAGCTTTCGAGAAGATTTCAAGAGCTCTCCACTGTAAATTTAAAGCTTTCTTTGAAAGATTGTCTTTTGTAGTGGACAAAGAAATTCACTCTTTCTTCAATGGCCTTTAAAATTTATCTTGTAACTTTAAATAATTGCTGGGGTATGAACATATATTTTCAACAAATTCAACAAGGTATTCCAAACATTTATTCATCTATTTTTATTAAAAACAGCACTTGTTGTTATTTCGAATATTGAAGACTACCCCAATGATTTTTTTCTGACTTTTCGGACCAAAGGTGTTCAACCGCGTGGAGGGACGCAAATTTTTCTTACATTTCCCCCCACAACAACTCTTGATAAGAAAAAACAAGTTGGGTAAACAGACCTACGCTCATGTCAGAAGGGTTTTGTATTCAATTTACAAAATGCAGTCACCAGATCGAATCAAATCAAGAAACATGTCAAAGACGATTTTATTGGAGGTAATAGGAAATACGAAGATCATACTATTTTTAACAAAGTTGAACGAATTTCGACTTCTGAGGTTTTTGTTTTTGTTATACTCATAAATATCTCCCTTGATAATTATTTCAGATGTCCATCCGCGAGGGAGGAAACACAATTTGTTCGAATCCTAGAATGGTTACAAAACCCTTTTGCTAGGAGCTCTCTTCCGCCTCCTTGACTTGTTTCACTTATGAGCATCAATTGTAGGTACTCATTTTCAGTCATTCATTAAATTGATTCAAGCGTTCAAAGCATGCACCTTAAACGTTGAAATTGGGAAAAAATAACTCAAAATTATTCAATCTTCGCATTTAAAACAGCCACTATTTGGTTTTACGATTACTGATACCACTAGCTGAACCGATTCTCAAAGACATACATGACACCTATCATTCCTGAAATTTTCATGCAAGTACTAGCAAAACTGTAGTGTCTGAGTCGGTAAAAAGCGCATGTTGTTCCATAGCCATATGTTGCCATAGTAATAAATGCAGCGCATATTGTTCCATAGTAATACAGGAAAATTCAAATGGCTATAACTTCGCTAAATATGATTCAATCTTTATGAAACTTTCAGGATAGATCAATCTTATAAATAGTCATCTGTATACTGAATTTCATAGAATTTAAAGGTACCGTTAAGATTTTATTCAAGAAAAAATAAAATCGATAAATCATACTATTACTAACAAAGTTGATTGAATTGTGACTTCTCATGTATTTGTTGTTGTTGTACTCACCAAGACCTACATTACTGATTTTTTTCAGGTTTTTCGGATCACAGGTGTCCAATCGCGAGGAGGGGGACACAAATTTTTCGTGTATTTCCCCTCCCTGTGCGCCCCTCGAAGCAAACTTTGCCAAACTAAGACCTGTTTTGAAAAGTTCTCATCAAGACCTTTCATTTGATACCCATATCGGCTAGCTTCAATGAAATTTTTTTTTCGGGGGGTCACTCCCCTATATGGGGAGACCCCCCTTAAATACCTTACAAAAATTTTTTTGTAGTTGAACTTTGAAGAAAACGCCACTTTACACATACATACAAAATTTGATGCTTCTAGCATAAGTAGTTTCCGAGAAAAACTGCTGTGACACACGGACGGACGGACGGACGGACGGACAGACAGACGGACAGACGGACAGACAGGACGCGATTTTAGAAGGGTTTTGTAAAATTATTTTACAAAACCCTAAAAACTGCTTTTTTAAGGTCTTTTTTGGAAAGTTCTCATCAAGACTTTTCATTTGATACCCCACACAGCCATCTTTGGTAATGTTTGGGGGTCACTTGCCTAACGTGTTGACCTCCCTTAAGTACCTCTGAAAATTTTATGATACTCAACCCTTCAATTAGCAGTGACTTCTGATAAATTTACCAAAATGGGTTATTGTAGCTTCTATAGTTTTCAAGAAAAATTACTGTGACACACAGACGGACGGACAGAAATTCGCGAATTCATTAGGGTTTTTCCGTTAGTACAAACCCTAAAAAAACTAAAACCATAAAAGCTTACGAATTATTTAGGCTAATCTCTCGTGAATAATGACGGAACTGGGTGTGTGCGAGATATCGGAGCTCCTAGCAATTAGAAGTGCATTTTCATCGACTCCCGGAAACCTTACATGTTATGCCTCTATCGTTCTACTCCCGTATGTAATATATTTTGCGAATTTCCTTTCTTTGATAGCATTGATAACATTACATTATCAAACCATGACAGACTGACGTCGAATATTATCTTAACTATGTAGGCAATAGCTTCAAAGTATTATTTAGATGACATAATTTGATAGCGAAAATATCAGAAGTATTGTTGAGATAATTATATAACGTATGCGAAAATTAATACTCAAAATTTCAAACTGGGTACAATTCTTCAGTTTAGAGTCATTTTTATATTTTTGTGAAAATAGTTGACATCAAAACACAAAGACTTTTTTTGGAATTTTTGTGAGACTATAAATACGATAATATGTACGATTGGAAAATGCTCACACATACTAAGTATATTCATTCAGGATTTATTGAATGATTTCTGCAATAAATCAAAGGTTTGATATTGAGAGAGGAATTTTAAGTCTAGCATTCGTTGCATACAGATGTGTTTCTAATCGCTCCTGTCAAAACTTTTCAAAATTTAAATTAAATTTTTAAAACATCAGTCCAAAGTAAATTTTTTTTATGGAAAAAGCTTACATTGTCGAGGCAATCGACCCAAAGACTTCCTATCGAATATTATTTTACTTCGATACATCAAGAAAAGAGAACAACCCAAAGAAAACATTGGGGCTGCTGGTATGGAGGAGCCCGATGGCTTCTCACCGTTGGGGGAACGCAGGGAGACATCAAATATGAAATTGGCGGCAATCGTCAACAAAAGAAGACACAATCAGGAAAACTCCGCAGATAGTGGATGCTTTTTGGCCCTCTGCAAAAGTGAACTGCTGCTTAGACCCCTCTTCATTATTTTTAATGTCACTATCTAGTGGTATCCTTCCTAAGCTTTGGAAGTCATCCTTTATAATACCAATGCATAAAAAATGTGAAAAGCGACTTGTGGTGAGCTACACGGGTATTGCTATCCTGTCTGCTATGCCAAAACTGATTGAGAACCCCTTATCGAACCATTTCTTAATGAAGAGCAACATGGCCTCCGTAAAAACAGATCAACTACCACTAATCTAATCACTTTGACGTCAGATATTCTTAGTGGAATAGAGCAAGGAAATCAGATTGATGCCATATACACAGATTTTAGCAAAGCATTTGATATAGTGAGCCATGCATTCTTGTTAAACAAACTCCGTAGCCTCGGCATAACTGGTTGCTACTCATCTGGATTCAGTGCTATTTGAAAAACCGCACACAATTTGTCAAGTTTCAAGGTCAGTTGTCACGCGAGGAGACCGATGTCGCCTATGGGGTTCCTCAGGGCAGTCATCTTGGTCCAATTCTATTCAATGTTTTCATCTCAGATCTTTCAAAAGCGCTGTTTGATATTCCGCACCTTTTTTATGCCGACGACCTCAAACTGTATCACAGAATACAATCTTTAACTGATGTTTCTTTTCTCCAGTCCAAATTAACTACCCTCCATCAATGGTGCGATGTGAATCACCTAGAAATTAATTTGGATAAATGTCTCTTAATAAGCTTTTTCATACACAATTATGAAATTAATAACACACAACTGAGAAGAGTTGAAAGAGTTGTAGACCTTGGCTAGTCTTAGACTCCAAACTCAGATTCAAGATTCACTATGATGAAGTACTGTGTAAACCTAACAAGCTGCTAGGTTTGATTAAACCAAGAGCGAAAGAATTTATGAATATTTCTGCAACAAAACTATTGTTCACCTCGCTAGCCCATCCTATTCTCGAATACGGCTCCATAATCTGGGACCCTATATACAAAATCTATAGCCGCAGACTTGAGTCTGTACAAAAACAACTTTTACCTTTTGCCTTAAGATCTCTGTACGACCCGACTTCTTTTCATAATCTGCCATCTAATGAGGATCAACTTTAAACATTAAACCTGACATCACTCGCTTCTAGAGAGTTGCTTTGTCTGCATGTCTACCTTTCGACGTCTTAAGGTATAATGCTCAATCTCCATTTTTGTCAGAGAAGATTCACTTTCACGATCCTGTTAGAGTCACTAGACACATTTACATATTAACCACGAGTACACACCACACCAATTATGCAGACAATGAACCGGTTGAACCCTTGTTGGCGATTAATAAGGAAAATTCAATTAATCGAAGACAAGAAAAAAGTTATCAAACTTCGAAAAGAAAATCATGAACCAAGGCTACGGCTAAGGACACTCGAAGAACTTTTCAAGAAAAGAATGAAAACTCAAGACTGCAACCGCAAAAGCAAATAAATAAAGAAATAACGGTGAAGAAAACTATAAAACAAACGATCTCAGAAGCAATTCTAAGTGCTGTAGGCACTAAAGATAGCCAAAACTATTATATAGCGCTGGACGGATTAACAGAAGAAATGAAAGTCGAAGAAAGTACCGAAGGTAATTCTAATAAAGATAATCATATAAATTCTATTCAGTAACTAAAAGATAAAAATATGGATAAGAAATCAACTCGCTGGTTCCTCTAAGACAGCCACCAATAAGGCAAAAAAAGTTCCGCCAATCAATGTATTCGGACAAAGCAGAAGAGATTTGGCTCGACTATAAGCTGCCGGAAATAAGCTCATAAATTTCGAAATCAAAAGAGTCGATTCAGAAAAATTAACTATAAAAACGAAATCACAAGTTGATTTCAAGTCAGCCAAAGATGAACTGAATTCTGGGAAGGTTCTGCACTTCACATATATTCCAAAAAGTGAAAAAAATCAGACCTTTTTGTTGAAGGGTCTAGACTGCTGAGAGGAGACGGTCGATATTCTTGGGGTACTCAATAAAGCTGCATCAGAAATTGAATTTGTTTCTATCAAAGCCTTAACGACAAGAAGATTGACCGTAAAGAAGAAGAATTTAGTGCTTTATCAGATACCGAATTCAAGCAAAAACAGTCCAAAGGCCCTGCAACAAATAAGGTACTTGAATTTAAAAGTGGCGAGACGGGAATGCCTCCAAGAGAAGTTAGCCAGTATTATCGGTGTCAAAGATTTGTTTATTCGGATGCCAACTGCGCTATGCACTATCAGTGCGTAAAATACAAAGATGTCCATGCCCCTGGTGTTTGCAAATTGGCTCAGACGTCTCATCTTATCATGGTGTTGCTCATTTAGCTGCGAAAATTTGGCTTTCATAGCCCTCGCAAGGTTTACCTGCAGGAAACGATTGATCAAAATTCTGATTTTGCCTTAGCTAGGGTTTCCTGAAAACCCTGCCATTTACCTGATGCCAGGACCCAACGGACTCAAGATCCGGACTTGAATCAGCATCCTTGCAAAGGATACAGCATGCCTCCTTTGCACACTCTTTTCTTTCAGGTCCCGTTTCACCACATTTGTAGGAAAGGGATCTCCCATCAGGTCCTTTGCATACTTATGCGAGGCATTTGAAGCATCCTGCAGATGACCTACCCTATTCTTACTTCTCTCTTATTCATAAATTTTTCGGTCAAGTCAATGATGGCGTCTGCCTTGCTTTGATCATATCCACGTGAGGGAGCTCCCTTCTGATGCCCTTTTCTAGCTTACAATCAATATCTCTTATTTCTATCATCGTCATGAACTCAAGCGAGGCTACAGTTGTGCATTTGCCGAGGGCTTTCTTTACTGCGTTGTAGAATGCTTCTTTATTGTCGGTCTCTGCTCCGAATTCGACTAGTATGTTGCCCGACCACGTTGGTCGTACGACTTTTAAAGCAGTATAGGTGTTTTCAGGCCTTACATCTCCTCTGATATGCCACAATACTTCTGCATAAGATCGGCCATCTTGTGGTTTTACGAGCAAGGCCTGCGCCGGGGTCTGCGTCATGGCTTTTATCTTTTTTGTTTTGCGTCAAATCTTTTTTCTTGCTGGGTATCCATGGAAACCTTTTGGCACTTTTTGGAGAAGTTTCTTTGCGATTTTCTTCGCTCCTGTTGTCAGAACTGTCTTGAACCCCTTATCAAGCATTCCAGGCCCATCAAGTGCCTCCACCTACCGTCTTTTATTCCGATCTCCTTCCATAGTTGGCTAAACGCCATTCTTTCATTGATTTTTGATGGTGCAGCTATCTGCGCATGCCCTTAAGGTATAGCTCATAGCGCTTTTTAGCCTTCTGCCCTTATTAGGTCTTTTGGTTCTCTTCGGTCGTTAACCAGCTCCTCCAGCGATGCCCTTTGCAATCTAGAACCTCCGCTGGTTTAAGCTGCCTATTTTCATACTCTTTTGCTGATATTAAGTGAGTTTTCTTCTTGATGTCGCTGGACGGTAATTGAAGTTTACGACCTCAATTCTAAGGAGAGGTTGTCGGCTCTCGCTTCCAAGTACTTCAGCTACATTTTCGACGATAGTGGTGAAATCACACAACTCGCATCGTTTGTCTGGTCACGTCTCTATCATTCTGCCCAGATCACTTTGTTGACTTCAGGATGGTTCTTTATTATTTCGGCATTCAAGGCTCCTGCTTTGGTAGTGGTTGTCGCAGTAACCATCGAATGTTCGATGGTCTTTAGGTTTCCTCCGGTGCTGGAGCATCTGGCGCGCCCTGCAGAATTCCCCGGTATTCTTTTTTAGGACACTTTGACGGTTGCATCATGTTTTTGCTGCACCCAAATGCCACAGAAATTTTGTTTTGGAGAAGTCTGTCCGTTTTTCGTCCATCCTTACTGTCATTGTATTCGTCGTCGTTTTTGTCGTCATTGGTACCGTTCTCAATATGCTGTTAACACTGTTGCTGCAACTGTTGGTTCCTTGACGTCGTTGATATTTGTGTATATTGTAAGGGTTTTTTAATTTTTTTTCAGTTTTCTAGTTGAAATTCCTTCAGTTTGATTTGGTTCCCCTTCAGAGCTAGTATCTCCGTTTGAGTGGGTAGTCGCCTTTTTGGTCCCACGATTATCTTTGCAGAGCAGAGAAGCAATGCAAGGGAGTTTACCTTAATTTAATCCACACCACCAACAAAATGATGCCAACTTCAAACATATTCCGAGGCATGCCAAGGTTTCACCGGGACAGAGCCGATATAATAGTTGTAGTGGAGCCCATTACGATCGAGTGTTACCTCGTTACCGTGCCCAAAGCATGAATTCAAGTTCATTTTCCAATACGTGGTCCAGATTCAGTCACGGTCGTTACCTGTCATCCCAGGTGGAACTTTACGGCGACCTTCATATCCTTGGGTCCGCGGGGACGGCACTCCTCAAAGAATATTAGCCTCCAAGAGTATTCCTATCGACTGGCACTCCCCCAATAGGTGTTCCCTTCACCTTAGCCATCTTTTTCTGATTTGTGAATATGCGTTTAACGCGCCCAAAGCTAACTTTCGGGAAGCTATCAACTTATTCATGGATATAATTCGGTATAAAAATGCCTTAACAAATCTTAAACTCTCCTTTGTAAAAGTCCGTGGATTCCAGCGAATCTGAAACCTATAGGCAGATGAAAATAATAAGAAAACAACCTGGAATATCCAATAAACGTACACTGCGTAGGGGTCAAAGTCTGCATTTTTACGCACCATGTTTGTGTTTCGATGGTTTTCTTGATAAATAGATCCGGAGAGTTTGCTTGAAAATGTGTCCAGGATATATTTCTTGAAAATGTATCCAAAAAAGGGTGTTGAAAATATTCCAGAGGAGTTTCTTGAAAATGTATCCATCTGTTCTTCTTGTGAAAGATCCGGCTCGTAGGACCAAACAATTATGATTTAAATTAAATCCAAATCTGGATTTTAAAAAAATTTGTGTACACAGTCCTACGGTCATGTCAAAAAGGTTTTGTACCCAACGTGCAAAATGCAGTCACCAGCAACGAATAAAAGCAAGAAATATGTCAACGAGATGTGCACGTTTATAAGAAAATCCATTGCTTCTGTACTTTCAATAGACTTCACTTTGTTGCAAACGAACAAAAATCACTCAAATCATGAATTCCCCAAAAAACTTGTATTATTGTTCTTATTTGTAAATTTCAAGATTTCATTTTTCGCGTATTTCTTCTTTCTGTGCGCTCCCTGAAGCAGAAAATACCAGTTCAAGCCCTGTTTTGAAAAGTTCTCATTGAAAACTTTCATTTCATACCCATATCGGCTACCTTTGATGAATTTTTTTTTCAGGGGCCAGTCCCTTGTATGGGGAGACCCCCCTCAAGCACCGTGTGAAAATTATTTTTATGCAGAAACTTTGAAGAGGGCATCAATTTATTATTTATGTGCAAAATTTTATGTGTGTAGCTTTTACGATTTGCGATTATTTTACAAAACCCTAAAAAGTAAAAAGACTTGCAAAAAGCTAAGGGTATATCTTAAAAAAGCAAACGTAGCTATAAAATAGATCTCAAAAAGTAAATGTTTATCCCTAGAAACAGCAATGAACGTTATAAAATGAAGGCAAACATATTCTTACAAATACTCGTATTTATATAAATGCTCAGAGTTTAGTTCTATTTCTCCTGGTTGAGTATTAAACTAAATTTCATTTGTTGTCAATGGGCTTCTCAGTGTTATTTCTTTTAGCAGGTTCAGGATGTCGAATCGTATCTAATGTTGATTTCCGCAACATGTCTTCCCTTCTTTTTGTTAATAGTCGGCGCGACATTTTACGCATTCGAAGAAGCTATTCAACTGTCCAAACAGGCCCGTCGTTTCTTCACAGCCTTTTGGTGATGTATTGCGCCTTGTCTGCCCAAGTCGGCCTTTGAACGTACAGTTTGTGGGACTGATTTTTTTTGTTAACGTCATCTGTATATTTTTCATCGAAGCAATCATTCCAATGATTTTTTTGGTGGGTGTCCTAAGACCTTCGTTGTTTATGTCTGTAATTGCATCTGCGACAATTTCCCACATTGTTTGGATATCGTTGCTATTTTCTTCCGCCTTTAAAACCCGTTTTATTATATCTTCTAGTATTCACACGTTATAGATTTTAAGGCAGTCAACGAACGGTTGTGTGCAATCCGTATAAAAACAAAGTTTTTCAGATATATGTACAGCCCCGACCGAAGAAATGGACAAAGAAATGAAGGAAACGTTCTATAATCACTAGTCTAGTCAACTCATTGCCTGTAAACGACATAAAAATAATTCTGGGTGATTTCAACGCTAAGGTTGCCAATGAAATATCGCAGCGGGGAACAAATAAAGGATATAGCCTCCACGATAAAGCAAATGACAATGACCAGCGCCTGATTTACTTTGTATGTAGCAGAAATCTAGTCCTACGTTTGACTTGCTTCCCACATCGAGGCATTCATAAAATGACCTGGGTATCACCGGATGGCAGCACACAATACCAGATCGACCATGCTCTGATCTATCAACGTTGCGCCTCGAGCATACTTGACGTCCGTACTTACCGAGGAGCCAATTGTAACTCAGATCGTTACTATAGATGTCATATGTCAAAAGCATATTAGGTGAAGACCAGCCCGCTACAAAAATTTGACGTCGAAAGACTCCAAACGGCGTCTGCGGCCAAACATTTCACAGAGGCCCTCGAAAACCAGCTAGCTCTTATCTCATCAGGCGCATCGCTGAAAACAAACAGTGAGCTCTGGATGGAAGTGAAAGCGGCTATTAGCACCGTGGCAGAACAGACGAACGGACATCAAGCCCGGCGCAAGAGAAATGATTGGTTCGATGATGAGTGCCAGAATGCGCTAGACAATATTAATCAGGCGTACAAAGAATATGTAGGTGGGAAAATCATGCTGAGGAGAGGACACTATGAACATCTCAAAAGAGTAGCGAATAACGTAATTAGAATTAAGAAAAGAAAATACTATGACGACCAATTGAGATGCATTGATGTAAGTCTAGCGAGCAAAAACACAAGACAAGCATACAAAGTAGTGAAAAGCCTGAAACTTGGTTATCAGCCCAAAACCATGCTCTGTCGTGGTAACACCGGCAATATCAGCGCTGGTGAAACAAAGATTAAAGAATGATGGGAATCATATTTCAAGAACCTCCTTAATCCTTCGCACAGCCCCCAAACATCGGAGCCTACAGATGTTTCCGGAGAGCTTACATTGGTTCCACCAACTCTGGATGAAGTTTAGTTCACCAGCAAAGTCCAAAAGAATAATAATCTATGGATGAGCTCCAGTGGAGCTCACCCATAGATCTCAGAGAGAATGGATACGAAATGCATCGAGAGAATTGAAGCACTTTATCATGTAGCGTGAAGTTGGCGCGTTATTAGCTGTTGATTGGAATTTCAAATAAATTTGACGTGACGTCTCCCACTAATTTTCGCATCTTGACCTAAATCAATTTTCCGTGCAGGTATTCTAACATGAACGATATAAAAGATTCAACATTACTTGCCCTACGAAGGATACGTCCCTGACATGCTTCCTAGAGCTGTTTTTACAACCTCACACGCGTCACTACATTTTTTTATTTTCCGACACAAACACTCGCGATCCGTAACAAACTTTTCAGTTTGGTTAATTATCACAGTTGCAACGCTTTTGCACTAGTTTCAACACGGTTTATCTTAAAAAATTGTTTTGTTTACAATTTCAAATTCAACTTGATTCGACGTTTCCCATCAATGTTGAATTTTCACAAATCATATGTTTTCAATCATATGGTTGATATTTTGTTGACAATTCGGGGGTTAAGGTGTAAGAGGAGTGGGATTTTCGTGAGAGCAATTAAAGAGCCACTTGAATATGTGGATTCTCTAGCGGCGTGAAAGGCAAGGGGATTTCAATTCGCATGCGAGAGGAAGGCATGTATGTAGTAAAAGTACTTCACTCACGTATGGATGAAAATAAGCTCATTTCGCGTCCATTACTTTATATGTCTTTGAGCACATCAAATATGGTGGTAGCAATGTTCACAAAGCTATTCACAAAGGCATCTAGCACATTTGGCAACAAGAACATAAGCCAAATGAGGAGAGGCAATCAATTATATTCTCTATCCACAAAAAAAGGTGACAAACTAAAGTACTAAAACTATAGAGGCATTTTCAAAGATTTCAGAAAAAAATTGGATCATACGCCAACTGTATCATTGGGGAGTATCAAGGCGGTATTAAAGCAGGTATATCGACAATAGACCATTTGTTCACTGTCACGCAGGTACTTGAAAATTGCTGGGAAATCAACATAGACGTACACCAAATTTTAGTTGACTTAAAGCAATAATACGACAGTACACGAGGTGTGACAATTAAGTAATGAGACTGATTTTATGTGGTAAACTTGCGACCTTGAAATTCCCTTCCCCTTTACCGGCATTCTTCCCCTCTCCATTGATATATTTATGATTGCTCTAGCTTGTTTAGTTTGCGTGCCGTGTTGAGTAGACGTACTCGTATGTTGGTGGTACTCGTCACGAAAATCGAGAAACGAAATCAGGAGCAACGCGTCGCGATAAAATTTTGCTCCAGATTGGGGGAAACAGCATCGGAAATGTACGCTAAAATTGCAAAAGTGCATGCTCTTAGTCGTGCCCAGGTGTTTCGATAGCACAATGAGTTTAAGGAGGGGTGTGAAAGTGTGAAAGACGAAGCGCGGAGCGGGAGACCAGTCGAGGTGCGGATTGACGCGAATGCGCAGCGCGTGCGTGCCCTAATCCGTGAAGATCGGCGTTTAACGGTTCGAATGTTTGCCTTGGAACTGGGTATGAACCGTAAAACAGTCAGACAAATTTTAACGGACGATTTTGGGATGAAAAAGTTGTGCGCAAAGATGGTTCCAAAGAACTTTTCTAAGGAGCGAAGGTAGCATCAAATAACCGTCGCAGAAGACTATTTGGAACAAGTGGAGAGTTATTACAGGCGATGAAACTTTTTTTTTTTTGTTCACTAGAATAAAATCGGTGGTCAAAGGAACCCATTTTGAGTCGATTACGGCCATCCAGGCGGCCGTGACGAGAGTACTTGCGGACATTCCAGTCGAAGCGTTCCAGAAATGTTACAAAGCATGGAAAACGCGCTGGATTCGTTGTATAGCTACCCAGGGGGACTACTTTGACGGGGATAGCAGAGTTGTAGAATAATTTTAAAGTATACGGTTTTGATAGAATCAATCTAATTACTTAATTATCACACCTAACTGTACCAAATAATGCTTTGGTGTGATATCCTAGCCAAATTAGTCCATCCTATCAAAATCACAATGACGTCGACGACCTCCCAAGTTCGCATCAATAACCAACTCGCCGATGCCTTTGACACAAATATCGGGCTGAAACAGAGAAATGGGCTGGCCCCATTGCTATTCAATTTAGGTCTGGAGTACGTCATAAGGAAGCCACCTGTCGATACACGAGGCACATTATTATACACGTTGAGCCAAGTGGTAGACTATGCAGACGAAATCAATATTTTTTCACGGTCATTAACAACTAAAAAAGAGTTCTACCTGAACTAGTAGGGCTGCAATTCAATGAAAATAAAACGAAGATCACGACGCAGTCGAAAAAGAAAAACCTCAAGTACACAAAATATCATCCATGGCCAAAATAAGGAGAACCAGCAATGAAAGAGACGAAATACGCCGAAGAATACAGCTCCAAAATAAAATATTTTTCTCAGTTTTAACGATCTTGAAGACCAGCTGCATACACAGAAAAACCAAGCTCCAAGTATGTAAATCTGTGATAAGACCTGTGTTATGCTATGTTTGTCAAACATGGACCCTAGCCCAAGCATCTGCAAATATATTGAACGCCTTTGAGCGACGGGTCCTGAGGCGAATAATTTGAGCGAACCTAGATGGGGACCAATGCTGAATTCGATACAACCATGAGTTGTATGAAATTTTTGACGAACCAGAGGTTTCAACGATTGTATGACTGCGGAAGCTGTAATGAGCTGGCCACATAAATCATATGGATGAACAATGGATACCCAAAAAGGTATTCGTTGGGAGGACTGAGGACCGGAGACCAGTGGTGAAACCGAGGAGACGGTCTAACTCGGCCGACGAACACAGTTCATCGCTGCTTGGATTTCAAAATTGGACAACGTGATCAATGGACCGAGACAAGAAGGAAAGGCCCGAGAGGGGCTGTAATGGTAGAAAGAAGAATAAAAAGTGACAGCATGTACTGAATTTTTGTGTAACTTAGGTAGATCGTATTTTGCTATCGGTGGCTTTGATTGTTTTGTGATATTTGGAGATGCGGCATCGAAACTTCACTTCCGATAAATGATGTGCGCAAAACAGAGAATACTGTTGGCAGATCGTTAAATTATAAGAACCTGCTCTCTTTGATTATGCGTGCAACCATCGGAGAATGTCCACGTGATTTTGTGAATGTCAGGGTGCATGAAGCAAGTGGAGCAGATGATAAGTTGTCTGCCTGACAGGAAGTCTATTAGACGCTCATCGTTCGTGCTTGCGTGTAGTCTGTGCCCTCCTGTTGCTCCTCTGTGGGCCAACTTCCGCCCGATTTGGGCGTTCAATTTCCGTAGAAACACTTTTGGTCTCGTGTTTATTCTAAGGTGCTGTAAAAATCGTCTTTGGCCGCTTCTTCGTTATTTCAATAAGTATTCAGGAGCATAGCATTTGACCAATCAGTTTTTGAAGAAGTCGTTGATAGTTTGAGCCAATTGCCCAGGATAAATGCATCCATATTCATGGATGCCTGATGACTTGCCACTTGTGAAGATAGGGCGTGTTAGCATTTTATTGACGGCGTTACTAAGCAAATTAGTTTCTTGAACTGTCAAAATATTCACCTTATTCGTTTTCATCTCGATCAGTCATGGCAGATATAAAAATCGTACGTTTCATGCTCCAAAAAAGTAGTACGATATTCGATCCAAATGTCGTGTTTTTGCAAACAATTACTTAGTAAGAATTTCTAATCTTCTAACGTACTTTTTCCTTCTAATGAAATTAGACAAATTGATAGAACTTTGAACTTTTTTTTTGTGGTAGGGAGGTGAATGCTATTTATGCACAGAGTGTGGGACTCCCATGTGACTGGACTACCCACTTAACGCCTCCCCTATCAACCTGAGAGCCCAGCCTGGAACCGTTTGACACATTGCTTCGGGCCAGGTCTCGTTTTGGTACGCCGTGGAGTGCCTTCAAGCTGGGGAATCCCTTTCCTAGCGGGAGGGGAGAGGGAAGAATCGCCAGAAGAGCGATCCCCCAGCCCCGGCCCCCCCGGCTGCTGTGAGTCCCTTTTATATTTTAGGACTGCCCGAGCATAATGTGCCACCTGGTTCCATTTGTCAACCGATTCAAGCATCACCGCAACTATATTATCCGGGGTGAGCTCCCTCGTCTCTCTGTAAAGTTCTCTTTGCAGCCTGACCCATTTTGTACACGCAAAAAATGTGGGACAGGCATTGTCTTCCTCTCCTGAGCAAAACCGACGGGAGACTGTGACTTACCTATTTTGTGTAGATAAGACTGAAAACACCCGTGCCCGCCCAAAAGCTGGGTCAGATAGAAGTCAGTCTCACCATATCTTCGATTTGGCCACGGTCTCACATCCGGGAGGAGGCGCGCAGTCCACCTTCCCTTCATGCAGTTCCCACAAAAATGCTGCCAATCGTTGAGCGAGCACTGTCTCTCTTCGCGGACAACTACCTCCCTCGCATCCTCATTTCGGCGCAGGTAAATAGCGCGGCGCTCTCTAGCAAGGAGGGCGACAGGTATCACGCCTGCAATCACTCTCACGGCCGAGTCAGAGACTGTTGGATACGAAGATGCAATTCTCAGCGCTCCTCTTCTCTGTACCCGTGCCAAACGTTTCCTGTATACCTCCTTGCTGAGAGCGTCGCCCCATACCTCTGCTCCGTACAGTAGCACTGACCCTACAGCACTCATCAAGAGGCGTCTTCTTGATAGGCGGGGTCCCCCTACGTTGGCCATAAGTCGACTCAGAGCCGATATTCCTGAAGCGGCCTTCTCAGCCGTTGCCCTGATTTTCTCAGAGAAACTCATCTTCGAGTCGATCAGTAGCCCCAGGTACTTCACCGCTGGCTTTGATTCGATTTGTTTGTCTCCAATACTGATCATCATTACTCTAGTGATTCTCTTTTTTGTCAAGATGACCACTTCGGTTTTCTCCAATGCTAAACTCACCCCGCGAGCAGCCATCCAGTCCCTCACTCGGCGCATTAGCATACCTAGCCTAAGTTGCGCTTGTTCAACGGCGCGTCCAGTGACCAGAGCCGCAACATCATCCGCATAGCCGACCAAGCGCGACTCATCTGGCATCTCAAGTCTCAGTAGTCCGTCGTAAGACACGTTCCATAGGTGCGGACCAAGGATAGATCCCTGGGCAACACCCGATGTAATTTCCATCCTTCGTTGGCCCTGTGTCGTGTCGTAGAGCAGGCTTCGGTCCTTCAGGTAGTTCCTCAAAAGCCGCATTAGATATTCTGGAACTTGAAAAGAGTTTTCCAGCGTATCCAGAATATCCACCCATCTAGCGGAGTTGAAGGCATTCCTGACGTCGAGTGTCACCAACAGGACCATCCGTCGCTTGGTGCGACTATATGCCTCTGCATTTTGGACCGCGCTCACCACCTCTGCAATCGCATCAATGGTAGAACGTCCTGCTCTAAAGCCGTACTGCCGAGGAGATAGGTCCCCAGCAGCACGAATCACGTCAGTGAGTCTTCCCTTGATGAGTTTCTCTAGCACTTTCCCAGCCGTGTCTAGCATGCATAACGGGCGGTATGCAGACGGCGAACTGGGATTTCCCTTCCCTTTGCTGATCAGCACGAGCCTCGCCACCTTCCATCGTACCCCGTCCCGTAGGCAAGCGTTGAATGTGCTGAGCAGCAAGTCAGGACAATGGTGATAGCCGAGCCGCAACACCTCAGCTGGAAACCCATCTGGACCTGGAGCCTTCCTCGTTTTCAATGAGAGGACTACCAGTTCCAGCTGTGTTAAGAGTGGGCACTCGACTGCTGTTTCACCATGGACAGCGTCAACACGGACGGGATGGGCGGGGAAGAGTCCCCGCACCATCGCGTCCATCTTTTCCACGTCATGTATACAAGGCTTGCGTAGGGCACCAAGTTTCCCCATGACCAGCTTGTAGCCAAGGCCCCATGGATCCTTGTTCACATTGTCCACTAGGTCTTGCCAGCAGCGAGCCTTGCTGCTGTTGATCAGCTTGTGAAGGCATTTCCTGGCCGACTTATATGCTGCCACCTGGTTGCATGCCTCGTCACGGTTCCGCGCCCGTTGAGCCTCACGTCGAAGCTTGTGTCACTCCCTTCGCTTTTCAGCGATTTCAGTTGACCACCAGTACACTGGTGGCTTGCCGTGCCGGGATTTTCGACGGGGCATAAAAGCGCAGCAAGCAGTCGTAATGATGCTCATAGTTGAGTTCACCCCGTCTTCAGCTGCCAGTTCTTCCGTCCCCTCCGAAGCTCCCTGCAGCGGCTCACCTGCTGTGAGCACCTTGACGAACCTCTCGACGTCCATCCTTCCGATGTTCCATCCAGTTGTTGAAGGCCGAGAGCACGGACGTCGGGAGACAGCATCGCTTATATCAAGCAGAATGCACTGGTTATGACTGGCTGAGTAGTTCTCTAATACTTTCCAGTTGTGTATCCTTCGTACTTAGGACTCCGAGGCGAATGTCACGTCCGGTATGGTTCCCTCACAGCCAATACGGCGGTAAGTCAGCGTATTTCCGGTGTTTAGTATGATTAGGGCCATCCTGGCCGCCATTTCCAGGATTCGTTTTCCCCGCGGATCCGTCTGAGGCATGCCCCATTCGATTGCTTTAGCGTTGAAGTCGCCCCCAACGAGCACTTTGCCCTCTGCGTTCAAAACTGCGCCCTCCAAAGCATTAAGCTTGGCTTGGAAAGATGATATCGTCTCGTTAAGCGTTAGGTACACACTAAAGAAGGTGACTCCTGAGCACCGAACCCACACGAAACCATCCCCCCGTCCACAGCTCTCCGCTTGAAAGTCACTGTTCCGAACCCAGATGGCGGCAGTATCAGTTTCATCAGAATACCATAATGCAGGACTTTTATTATGGTATTGCTCACTCAGCAGTAAGAAGTCGGCTTTCATGTCCCTCGCAAACTGCTCAAGCAGATTTTGGGCGATTGAACTGCGGTGTAGGTTTAGCTGCAGGATGCGGATCATGGAAGCTCTGATTTTGCCTTGGCTAGGGCTTCCTGGAACACCCGGCATTTTCCTGATCCCAAGACTTGTCCAAAATCAGGTTTTGGATCAGCATCCTTGCAAAGAATAGAGTGTGCCTCCTTCGTACACTCTTTCCTTTTATGTTCCGTTTCACCGCATTTGTAACATAGGGAACTCCTATCGGGTCCTTTGCATACTTGTGTGGTGTGACCATAACCAAGGCATTTGAAACATTGAAGAGGCGTTGCTCTTCGCCGTATCCTACAGACAACCCACCCAATTCGTACTTTGCCCTTGTTCAGGAATTGTTCGGCGTCCTTTTCAGTCAAGTCAACTATGGCCATGCGTTGTCCCCTGTTGTTTTCTGTAGTCAGTCTCGCTTTGATCCTTCCCACGCTAGGGAACTCCCTTTTGATGGCCTCTTCTACCTCGGCCAGATCCGTCACGCAGTCAATGTCCCGTATTTCGATCGTTGCCATCGGCTCGAGCGGGGCTATAGTTGCGCTTTTGCCGGGGACTATCTTTACTGCGTCACAGAATGCTTCTTTATTGCCGGCCTCTGCTCCGAATTCGACCAGTATGTGGCCCGACCGCGTTGGTCGTACTACTTTAATGGTAGTATTGGTGTCTTCGGGCGTTACGTTTCCCCTGATGTCCCGCAGTACCTCCGCGTAGGATCGGCCATCTTGGGGCTTTACAAGCAATGCCTGCTGCCGGAGTCTTTGTCGGGGCTTCTGCCTCTCCTGTTTTGCATCAGGTCCTTTTTCTAATTGGGCGTCCGTGCGAAATTTACTTTCTGGTTTTTTTTTTGAAGGAGTTTCTTTGCCGCTTTCTTCGCTCCTTTTGTAAGCACTGTCTGAAACCCGTGATCTGGTGCTCCACGCCCATCAAGTGCCTCTTCCTTCCTTCTTTTATCCCGATCTCCTTCGATTGGGCTAGACGCCATTCTTTTATTGACTTTCAATGATGGAGCTTTCTGCATGTCGCCTTTAGATTTTACCCCAAGCGCCTCTTTAGCCTTCTGTTCATCTTCGGCCCTCAACCAGCTTCTCCGATAGTTCCCTATGCGATCTAGGAGCTCCTCTCGTTCAAGGAGCCCTCCCTTTGCTACTTTGCTGATTTTTGGGGAGTCGCATGCAGCTTGTATTCTTTTCAGAACATCTCCCGCTTTTCGAAGTAGTCTTTCTTCTTCGTACCGCTGGGCCGCAATTTAACCTTGCAACCATCCTTGGGAGAGGTTTGCGCGTTCCGTTTCCGAGTGCAGTACTTCCGCCACATTTTCAACGTTGGCGGTACAATCACGCGGTGTCTGGTCACTCTTTGCTTTATTGCCGTAATCTCCTCGTTTGCTTCTGGATTTTTCGTTGCAATATCGGGATTTGTGACCCTTGCATCGGTCGCTTCAGTAACGATCGCAGCGGCGACAATCGAACTTTGAACTTACATGAACTATTTAATAAATGGCTTTATACGCGTACTGTCCTAATTGGAGTCAGATATTCCGAAGATGTAGGTGTAATTTAAATTATGGGTCGTATGTTAATAACCTTAATATTCGTTTATTTGTTGCTGGAATAGGCCCTTAAGCATTGACTATCACACAAAACGTTCCAGTAAAAGTTCATTATAATTAGCTGAAAATGTAAAAATTTCGATGCTACGGTTTTTATTAAAAAATAATTTATTGAAAATAGATGAACTAAAAATGTTCTGCTGCTGCCATTTAATTTAGATTATTTTGACTATAGTGATTGAATATGTTCAACGAAAGAAATAGTTTTTATGTTGCTAATTCTTCGTAAATTTCAATTTAATGGTAGATGTTGCTAAGAGTTAAAACATTCAAAATATTATTTCTACCAATGCCACTTTTCTTCTCATCTAAATCAGCTTTTTTTTTAGCGTAGTCCACGAGACCAGATACTCGTATAATCAAAGAAAATTTTTATATATTTTTTATCTCTATCTAAAAGTGTTGCGAAGGAAAAAACCCGCGCACATTCGGGCGAATAAACTTCATATTCTATTATTAGACCCGCCAGTTTTCAGAAATAAACCCCAGAAACGCTCAATCCAATCCAATCTACTATATAATTTTTTATCGAAGCAATGTCACTGCCTCTTGACCTAATTTTAGACTGTCATAATGTTCTTTATATATTCTAGCATTAGCTTTGAAACTAACAATTTTTTTCCGCTCTACGCTTTATGATTTAGAAAATTACTCATCGCCGTATTCTTTCTTTTCGTTGCAGATAAAGCTAATCAAAGTCCAAAAAGCTCACAAGAATTACTAAGAAACCACACAACAAAAGTGAGTGATAAGAACAAATTACATATGAATTCAAGCCAATTATCTTGAAATGTAAAAGGGGGGGGGGGTGAGAAAAATAACTGAAGCGATGAACTTGAAAGAAAATGCCAAGAAAAAAATATAAATTTAGTAAAATTTTACAAATTTACATTTTACAAAAATACAAATATGTTAAAATGAAAATTAATTTAGATGTTACTTTTAACGTACATTTATTATTTTATCGTTGTTTTGATTTTTTCCATTTTGTTATTATTAAAAAAGAATGTTTTAGTTTTTTTCTACGAATCAAATAAAAGTGAATTATGCATATTTTTGTGTGAAAAAGCATGTTATCAATATATTATCTATTTTAATCGAGAAAAAAATTCATCTGTAAATGATGTTATAAAATATTTTTAGCCTTAAAATTCCAAGTGCTCATTTAAATATATTTTCAAAAGAAAACCTTTAAAAAACATGCAAAAATGATGATGCACAAATTTTTAAAGCTCTATTACGTATCAAAATTTCATCTTTTTACATATTCACATAAGAAATATAAGAAATCAACCGTCTTTGCTATTATCTAGCCGACAAACTAAAAGCTTCTGGATGTGTATATCATTTAAAACCATCAAACATCATTTGTTTTTTTATTCGTAGCGAAATAGTGAAAATGAATGATATACAAATGTTGAGTTGTCTGTGAAAAAAATTTACATATATCCTGTTGAATTACTAATCGAAGGACTATAGACAACATTGAATTAAATAATATTTTTTTATATTTACGACAGTATTTTTAAGGAAAGTGTAGAAATGATGTAAAAAATTAATGATAAATTAACCTAATGAAGAAAGTTGTCATAAGAGAAGTAAATTTAAGATTTAAATATGAATGTTATAGTTTTGTTGATGAAAAAATCACACTATAAATACAAAAGATACGAAAAAACCATTAATATAAAAAAAATTATTATCAACGAAATGTGTTTTAATATTTTTCATTTTGTTTCAAAAGGTCAAAGAAATGAATTTAACAAAGGTCAGTATTATAGTGGAGGAACTTATCTGTAATCCTGAAATAACACTCTTTAGTAAAAACAATTCAAAATACTCAACAAACTCATGTGTTACTCAAACTCCGCTGCAGGCCACATACATATTGAAGTATCATTACACACACCTTACGCCATAAATTTAGTTGTCCTGTGGCGAATCTATTTCGCGTTTCAACAGCGCGAATTTAGTAAATGAAATGAAAGTTTTACGGCATCGTAAACATACGTAGCTCCAAATATAATAAGGGTCATTGTCATTCAACATATGCGTTTTTGCCAAATAAAGATACTACGCTCTGCCGTTTTGCACAAGTCGTTCTGCATTGCCATTTGAAATAAGGCAATTGCTACATTGAAAATTTGGTGAAAAACATGAACAGCAATAACAGCAAATATGCGGTAATTTTTCAAGCAACTCTTACGGTAAGAGTGAAAGTCTCACGATTTGCGGGCATTTAATATCTAATGTTACAGCATTGCAACTATGATCCAATCGGTTTAATGACTAAATAATTACTAGATACGAGTAATTTCGCTTTCGTTTCAAACTACATCATTCGACTGATTCCTATTGGAAAATGTTGATCACTTTTATTTTCATATCCATCGAGATTTATTTAAATGAATCTATATAATTCTAATATATAAATTATTTCCTAGTTATGAATATTGATGAAAATTCAAATTATAAATGAATCTGACTCTAATAGTAAAAGAGGATTCAAAGAAGGTGGGCTTAATTCATCTGTGTCCAAACTGAAAGTATTTAATTTTATTAAAAGAATAATTACAGCTTTATTTAACATAATCGTAAGAGCCTATGAACAAACAATTCAAAAAGTTGTTTTTAAGGGTTTGTAAAGTAAATTTTACGAAGGCATAATAGTTTCGTTCTTTGTCAACGTCAAAAGCGCTTTATTCAATACTTATAATTGTTATCTTTCAAAGATTGTGTAGTGATTTGTGGGTAGATAAATGTCCGTTAAGGACTGCTGCCTCAGCGGAAGAGGATGTTAAGATCCGCCAAGCTTGGCCTTGTCTGTGGACGTGTGAGTGCGCTGGCAGGCTAGCGATGCGGTGTCGTGGGGCGGGTTCTTTCCCTCTAGCACAAGGACTCACTACAGGACGGATCGTAGTAGTCTTTGCGTATAGACGTCTTTTAAATCGCTCCTGTCAAACGTTTTCAAAAATTAAATTAATTTTTTAAAAACGTTAGTCCGAAGTTAATTTTTATCGGAAAAAATCTTATATTGTCGAAGTAATCGACTCAGGAAATTTCTATCGAATATTTTTACTTCGATTGGTATGGAGGAGCCCGACGGCTTCCCACCGTTGGGGCAACCTGGGGAAACGACGAATATAAAACTGGCGATAATCACCAAGAGAAAACATAACGAAGAAAACTCCGCAGATGGAGGGTGCAAGCTGCAAATAACAGCGGACAATCAACAAATGGCCAATTTGCAGAAAGAAAATGATGAACTAAGGCAAGAGATACAGTCTCTCAAGGATCTTTTCAAGAAAGGGATGAAGCCTCAAAAGACGCAGCCACAAAATCAATGGCAACAGGTAACAAAGTACAAAGCAAGCAATTCCAGAGGAAGTTCTAAGTGCTGGTGGCACCAACGAGAGCCAAAACTATTTTGCAGCGCTGGAGGGATTAACCGAAGATATGGAAATCGAAGAAAACATCGGAGGTAATTTTAATCAAGATAATGACGTTGATTTTATTCAATATTTAAAGAACAAAAATAAGGAGAAAAAACCAGCCCGAAGTTCTGCTGGTTCCTCTGAAAAAGCTTCCAACAAAACAGAAAAAGTTCCGCCAATCAACGTGTTCGGACAATCCGGGAAAGATATGGTTCGGCTATTGGCAGCCGAAAATAAACTGGCCAATTTCGAAATCAAAAGGGTTAATGCCGAAAAATTAACTATAAGGACGAAATCACTGGTTGATTTCAAGTCAGCCAAAGATGCGCTGATTTCTGGGGAGGTTCCACACTTCACCTATACCCCAAAAAGTGAAAAGAATCAGACCTTCTTGTTGAGGGGTTTGGACAGCGGAGAGGATACGGTCGATCTTCTTCAGGTGCTCAAAGAGCCTGCACCAGATATTGATTTAGTTTCAGTCAAAGGCTTTGCGACAAGAAGGTCGACCGTGGAAAGGAAGAATTTACCACTTTACCTGGTACAAATTGCAAATAAGAGCAGTCCAAGTGCCCTTCAACAAATAAGGTACTTGAATTTCAGAGTGGTGAGGTGGGAACGCCTCCAGAAAAGAGAAGTCAACCAGTGTTACCGGTGTCAAAGATTTGGACATTCGGCTGCCAATTGTGCCATGCACTATCGTTGGGTCAAATGCAGAGACGTTCATGCTCCCGGTGAGTGCAAATTGGCTCAGACGGAGCCTAAAGAAAAATTATACTGCGTTAACTGCGGTGTTTTTGGTCACCCAGCATCATATCGAGGATCCTCCCGATATCAAGATGCAAAAGTTAAATTTGCTCCAAAGCAAACACAAGCACACCGTAATATAATACTTTCCAACTTCGTCAAGCCCGGAGTATCATTTGCACTCGCCGCTAGAGGACCAGCAGAAAGTGCTGGAAATAATGTAAATAATGTAAGTGGCAATAATGAGCTGCTTCTCAAAATTTACAAGATTCAAAAATTAAGTTTGCTTTTCAGCGTTTAGGTCTTTCAAATGCCTAATAATAACTTGTCATCCAGTCATATTCCCATGGATAGGCTTCACCTCATATCGATCAACGTCAACTCTATCTTTACTATACATCGACGTGATTATCTCCTTGAATTCATTGTCAAGCAAAAGCCTGACATCATACTTCTCACTGAAACCCACCTCAATTCATGGCATTCCATTGAATTCAAAAATTTTGCATTCGTAAGAAACGATAGGGTAATAGGTGATGGGGGAGGTGGCACCGGAATATTGGTTAGAAGACCCTATTGTTTCCAAAATATTGAAAAAGTTTAATTCAAAAACTTTGAATTTCTTGAAGTGTCCGTCATCAAAATTTCACTGCCAGGTGGGAATAACCTCTTCGTTATCTCTGCCTATGCAACTGGTCAAAATGTTCTCAAGTTCAAGGAGGAACTCAATTCCTTGTTTGAAATACTCGAATTGAACAGGCTGCATAGTTATTATATTTTTGACGGTGACCTGGATGCCAAGCATACATCATGGCTAAACGCCACCAATAATCCTAGAGGTGTATTCCTGAAATCATGGATAACAGAGAACCAAATTGAATACAGGTGCAACCTATATGGGTCGGAGTTCCCAACATACCCTAGGACAAATTCATATTTGGACCTCTGCATTGCTGACGCAAGACTTGAATTCATCTTTAATAGTCCTCAACGGAAAGTTTCAAAAGAAGTTTAATCGCGAGTACCAGAAGCAATGTCCCCCTTCTGATGGTGGCAACTCTTGCTCAATGGTTCCTAATAACGGAAATCTAACTGACGATGAAATAGATCTCTATTTGTCGAAGTTAAAGAAGCTGACGTTGGAAACGGTTGAGAAAGTTGTTCCCAAGATTAAACATCGAAACAATATGGAAGGATATGAAACACCAGTCATCGCAAGGTTGAAAAGATTGAAAAGCCTTCTTCTCACCCACGTCAACAATATTTATCGACGATTTTCGGACTACAACCATCCCTCGTTGGCTTTGTTGAAATTATACCTGAAGAATGTCCGGAACTTAATCCGCTCATACTTCAGAAGTGAGGTCAGCAATCAATGGGCGGAAAAACTGAGGGGTATTAGCCCACAGGACCCAGATGGCGTTTTTGCGAAAGTGAATAGCTTATTCCGCAGGAAGTCTCGAGTGAAGGTATCGAATCTTGAAGTCGCTAGTGATGAGATAAATTTTCTCGATAGGGCTGGTATCGAAATTGATAGTACGACTCCGGATAGAAATGGAAACAGGATTATATGTGATGGATTGCAGAAACTTGCCCTGATTAGAACACATTTTGAATTGGTTCATCTGCCAAACCCAGAGAGAAGCAATGAAATATTTTCGGAGGTCGTTGAAGCAAACGTTTCCGACTTCAAATCAAGCCTGAACGGCCAATCAATTCTTCATTTCGATGAAACATTAACATCTGACCTCATACCTACCTTGAATCTTATTGATTACTTTGTCAGCTATGAAGACTTGTGTTTCATATTTTGCAGAATAAACAACAAGAAATCATGTGGTACTGAGGGTATTCTAAATATAGTTCTCCGACATTTGCCTGAGGTTGCTATTAGGAATTATTGCATATTGTTCAACAACATGTTGAACAATTCATATTTCCCAAATGAGTGGAAAAAGGCTAAGGTATTTCCGATCTTGAAGAAAGGAAAAGAATCTTCATGCCCGAAAAGCTATCGCCCAATCAGCTTGCTGCCTAACATCACCAAGGTGTTTGAAGTGATACTCAACAAGGCATTAAACGCCCACATTGAGAAATATGAGTTGATGCCGAATTGCCAATTTGGTTTTCGTGCCAGGCATTCGACCATACATGCAATAACGAAAGTAACCTCAGACATCTGTTGGAAACTAAACAACAAAGAATGTGTTGGAGCAAGTCTCATTGATATGGAGAAAGCCTTCGATACGGTGTGGTTAGATGGACTAGTTTTCAAACTTCTTCAGGACAGGTTCCCAAGACACCTTGTCGCCATGATGTGTAATATGTTATACAGGAAATCATTTGTTGTAACTGATGGAAATCTGACAACAATGCGCGAATTCAAGGTCTTGAATGGTCTACAGCAGGGAACAGTTACTGCGCCCCTGCTTTTCTCAATATTCGTTCGCAAGCTATTGAACAGCTTTGATTTTAACGTCTCGCCAACGCGATCATTGGTAGCGTTTGCTGATGATCTGATCATCTATATGGCAGACCGAAAAGCTACAATAGTTCAGAGCAATCTTCAAAAAATGTTTAATGATGTGCAGCTCTACACCGACAATTGGCGAATGAAAATCAATGCGCAGAAGTGCGAAACAATTTTGTTTCGGACAACGCTGCAGGGGGCCAGTCAAGACCTGAAACGTAATTGGAAGGATTTCCACATTATGGCTGGTGAGGGTAGTTCAGAACGAGTTCCACATAAATCTTGTGTTCGATACCTCGGTGTTCATCTCGATCAGTATCTGTACTATACTGAACATGTGAAAATCATGCTCAGTAAAGCACTAAAAGTAGTCATGGCCCTTTGGCGACTCTTTCATTCCAGATACATTGATCAAAAAGTCAAAGTTATTTGTTACAAGACCCTGGTTAGGCCAGTTTTGACATACGGATGCCAGATCTGGTATAACCAGACTGCTAGTACAATGGAAAGATTAAGAGTTTTCGAAAGGAAATGTCTTCGTGCATGTACTGGTTTGTACAGAAAGCCTGAGACGGATTGGAAGCACTATATATCGAATAGAAAAATTCATCAAACCGCTCAAGTGACAAGAGTCGATATCTTCATATTGAAACTTCTTCGGAATCATATCGCAAGATCTGTAAATGTGAGCGAAAACCCTTGGATTTCACAGCCGTTCCACCGTACAGACGGGTATATTGTGACTTGCCTCACTGCTGGCTTCGTTCCTTCAGAAGCATTCGTGTATTTGGACATGAATCGATATGTTTTTGATTCTGACGGCGTCCCAATCATATATCACAAATATCGACGGGCCACCGATAAGAAGATAAAATATCCTCCGAATCTGAGTTCACGAGACCAACAATACCAATGGAGATACTCATTTGCTAGATTCGTTGAGGCTGGTCGAGCTGAGATGGAACAATCTAGGTATTGGTGGCTGAATGACAATGTCTAAATTATTCGTGTTTATTTTCTGTCTTTGTGCATTTTCTCGTGACTTAGTTTTTTAGATTCTTCTCATTATTGCTACATCTAGTATTGTCGTTTATTTGTATTTTAAATTAGGTATAAGTTTCAATATAAGGTAACGTTTTTTTTTTGATTGAACTTATTTAGAATTAGGGTGTAACATATTAGGTATAGGATATAGGTTCATTGTTGTGTTAGTAGTATAAGTAATTTTTGAATAATGCTGATTGGTTTTTTCTCCTTTTTCCAATTGAATCAAAAAATATGTAATAATCTTAATTAATTTAAATTTGCAAGTGTATTTTTTTCATTAAATGTGTTTAACTCATAACGTATAAATTTAGAGAGCCATTCGGGCCATTAAGTTTTTTTATAGTTTTATTGTTTGGAATTCGCTTTATGTTCTTTTAAAAATTTATAACGATTTGTATTAAATAAAGCGCTTTTGACTTTGATTTTGACTTTGAAGGACTCACTACAAAAGAATTTTGCATCCATGAATTACGGGGTCAAAGATATGTCGACCGAAGTCGAAATGGAGATAACCAACTAAGGGTCGGAAACAGCTGACGCAAAGAACAAATTGGAACTGGGGAAGACAGACGGACTTAAGAGGACTTCGTCGTTACCGACAATTCTTGTGGCCCTCAAATAAGAGTGGGGCATCCAGATGGATGTGGTGCCCCCTCGCACACTCCCAACCGGATCAAGATACAAACAAAGACGTGGCCATAAATTTCTCATTTGAGTGAAAAACTCATACATACATAATTTGCATTAATTTTCCCATCAAATGGGAAATATAGACGTGGCCAATTTATGTTATAGAATTATGTGATGGAATCACATAACTTAGGTGACCAGATGGGCTCAGAGCAAATAAAGGACATCTTGAATCTCCTTCTTATCAAGATATTGCGTTGTGATGGGAACATTTTTTAAATTTTTGTGATAACTCCCATCTGTACCAATTCCTATAAATGGTACATCAATCACTTCTTGTTTTATCAATTGAACAGAATAAGGAGAAAGGATGCTATTTATAATTGCTTCGGTTTTTGTTCGTGAACATGATATTTTTGATGCAACTTCTGAATCCGCAAAAAGTGTTCTGAGAAGAGGTGCCATACAATCCATCTGCCGATAGGACATCTGATGTGTAACTGTGTGGAATGCAAGATTCCCCTCAGCGATCGCAATTTTTGTTACAAGTGGAGAAGTTTTCATCACAACATGTTGGTGCATTGAATATGAAGTCGAAGCAGCGTAAATGGCCGACTTGTGTTGGTCAGAGCTCAGATGAGTGTCTAATGCACCTTCACCTAAACAAATTTATAGTATAAATACCTTCATTTTTGTATAAAAATTATATAAACATTTTCGTGAAAAAAGTCTTTTTGAAAATAGCTGATATTGAGAAAATGCATACCCATATAGGCAACCGAAACACTACTTCTACATATTTTGCATTTCGCTAATGTAGGTGTCTCACCCTTGCTGAAGCATGGGTATTTTTTTAAGATCTTCAGTAAAATTGCATTTGCGTTTCGGCATCTTGCAATTCGAGGTTAGCAGCCGTACGTCACCAAAACCGGCTCCCGCAGCACATCAAAATACGTATGAACTGTAAATTTATGGTCCACCTACATGAGCACTCGCGTGCGCAACACTTGATAACTTAATTGAACGTTTATGTGAGGTCGCGTGCTTACGCTTTTGATTTTGAACCGTTCACGTGGCGTAAACAACCGAACGAACAGAGATGACCATTGACAATGGAGATGGAGCCACTTTTGGCTAAAAACAAGCCTGCTATAACGTGCTGAAGGTATATGACATGAGCCTACGTCATACAAGTCAGCCAGACCAACTTTGCACATGTAGTAGTTAGCCTACATGTGCGGCTTGATAACTATAGTTCGGTTTTGTGTATGACCAAATAAAATGACGATGTCAAAGTCTTCGAAAGATTTAAAATATATTTGAGTTTCAAGTTCGTGAAAAAAGGACATTTGTTGGGGGAAAAAGGACGCTCCTCCGAATAGTCCGAAAAATGGACATGTCCTTGCAAAAAAGGACGTCTGGTCACCCTAACATAACTGTTTACCATAAAAGGGCACGCGAGCGGAAGGCCGCTCTATCCGCAAGAGCCCCTGTTAAACAAAGAAACGGAGGAGCGCGCCTGATGGCTAACCCATGTTATAGGAGGAGCCTGCCATCGTTACGGGTCCTATACCCGGTCAGGTAAATCGAAATGGAAAAACCGACCTTGAATGCTTAACAATTCGTGATTTTTATTAACATAACAATAATTGCATGTAGATCTTCCATACATATGCAGATTTCCGTTTATTGTTCTCTTCATTAAGGATTTATAGGACAGATTAATGCCTCGGTGGTTGTCTTATCCTATAAAGATATTTATTTTAATTATTTCTACACATAACTAAAATACTGAGAATATAATTTTGAATTGTCGACTCGTTGTCGCATATGCATTGTTGATACTTGAGACGTCCACGCTCATCCACCAGCCAGACTGCCTGCTGTGCATTTTCTCGAGCACGCGCTTGAGTTTTGCCGTTCGAGCATCCATATGCTGACGATTGTTATCTGATGCTCGGTTGAGCATTCATACAACCCTGATGGGCGATGCGTGCGTGGCAGTCGGGGGCTGGAGGTCTGCTGTCGGTCCGTTGTTCAGGTGTTGCCGGATATTCTCTGCGTGTGGGTGGCTGATCCACCACAGATTATAATGTAAACAGTTTTTCTTAAATACAAGTTGAGTAAACAGGAGAGTGCTCCTACCAGAAGGTCTTTGTAAATATCCTAGGGTTAGAAACAAGTTTTCTAAAAGCGTGAATCGATCACTTGAATTATTCATCCAATACTTGGATATGAAATCTTTCAAATTTATGTAAAAGATGCACAGTTTATTTCGTAAGCACAGTGCAGCCGCCATTTTGATCTAGCTTAAATGATTGCTCTGAATGTTCGGCCAATTGAACATATTCAAGTTAAACACTATTCCTGAAATTTTCGTGAAAATTGAAACAAAATACAAGTGCCTAGGCTAATTTTAAATATGTATCAACCATAAATACGTGTTATTGTTGTTGTAATTCCATACCATTGAAATCGCTATAACTCACTTGATTATGATTCAACCCCGATTATATCTTATATCAGTCTTTATAATTGCAAAATTTCAAGAAGTTTAAAGGTACCGTTATGGTTTTATGGGCGAAAATGTGAAACCTACAAATCATACTATTATTAAAAAAGTTGAGTGAATTTTGATTTCTAAGGTATTTGTTGCCCTTGTACTGATAAAGGTCCACATTCGTGACAATTTTCAGATTTTTCGGCTCAAAGGTGTCCAATCGCGAGGGAGGGGACACAAATTTTGGGTACACTTTGCCTTCACCTGGACCCCCTAATTCATAAAATGATATTTTTATTTCAGATTCTAAAAGTTCTAATCAAGACCATCCATTTGTTACCCCACTCGACTACCTTTGATTTTAAAAAATGTTTAAGGGCCAATTCGTTATAAGGGAGGACCCCCCTTAAAATTTTTTTCAAATTTTTGTTAAGGCTGTAACTTTTGAGAGACCATCACTTCTGACCTTGTCATAAAGTTTGAGCATTCTAGCTTCTATAGTTTCTGAGGAAATTAGCTATGACGCACGGACAGATGGACACAGGTCGCGAAACCAGTAGGTCTTTGTAAAAATTTTTTTTACAAAGACTTAAAAATTGGTACAACTTGAAGAGTTTCAGGGACAAAAATATTAGCTATCTTCCAAGTTATTTTTAAGAAAGAAGTTAAGACAATTAACTTGGCAATAATACCTTCTGCAGTGCACAAGCCATTGAAAAACCTTTCACTTCGCTTTTAGTTCTGCCAAATCAAATATCGTTGTCGAGAAGTGATTGTAGCGCACGTTCGAGAAATGATGATTTTCATCGGAAGAGTAGGCACTTAAGTCCCTTGGAAGCTTGAGCAAGAATTTCCACACGGCGCGGATGATTTTTAGTAATATCTTTGCGGGTATCGTTTTGATTCCTATATAATGGAGCATTTATCGCCTTCGATCCTCTCATGCCGTGATAGACAAAAAGAAACACAAATACAATTCGAATGTATAATTAGCGATTCACTGCCTAAGAGTTAATTTTTACCAATTTGAAATATAAATGTTCGCAATCCGTGGTCTTAATGTCACTACGTTTCATTTGAAAATAAATCTATTCGGGCACCGTCACCTATACGTAGATACACGCTTCCTGTATCTGACGACTGAGCAACCACGCATTACCAAAATCACACGGGTTTTGTGATAAAATTCAAGGCTAGTTTTAGTGATGAACTCCAGTAAATGCTTCGCTCTAATACATGTATATGGCAAGGTTATATGAATATGGTTGACTACTCACTTATTGCGTTGCTGCGCCTTGCTTGATTTTGAGAAGACCATATCCTCAGCCAAAACATAATACGATCCATTCATCGCAATGCAAGAAACTGAAGCAACTTTAGGGCTAAGAACGTTAAAAGTTCACGAGACGATGATATTGATTTATTTCCTTAGCCAAACGTGCCAATCTAATCACGTAGATCACGTTCGACTTCCGAATTAACGACCTCGAACATGACCACCTTCGCTAAGGACTTCTCCCAATGAACTTCAACAGCGAAATTGAATTAAAAGCGATCACTCACCAGTTCTCGTTGAAAGTGCGACTGTGACAACGATACATTACATCATGTCTCCATTTACGTCAAGACTCACCGAATTTGAAGAGCTATTTGCAAAGAAGCTTTATATAGTTCCGTCAAAGTTTCCAATGAATTTGCCTCGCAGTGCAGCCTAGTCGGACACTTCAGTTTCTGTATTCCTGTTTTAATTACAGTAACCACAGCACAGCACATCAATCGGCCAATGTAATTTAGGTAATTAAATGCGGATATTGGTCATTAATTTTTCTCCAAACTTCCATTATGTAATTTCAGTCAAACTCACAACATTCTCACAATCGAAATTCATCAACAAACAATCTGTATCGTCGAATATCCTCGCAAAACAGATATTCTTTAGCTCAGGAAAACGCTTTGTTATCCACAAAATGATTTCACTTTCCCGTCGTGAAACAAAACGCCATTACAAAAACAAATCACTGCGAAGCAGCAAGGGGTCAAGGAACCGGCATATACAGAGGTGGCCAAAAGTGATCGGACAATACAAGAAACAAGCAATAAAATACTTTTACGAGCATAAGCTTTGAAATGAAATAAAAATTTTTGCCTTATATAAAAGTTACTTGTATTCTCAATTAATTGCACAAAAAAATAAAACAGAAATAAAAAGATTTTCACAAGAAAATTAACAACTAATTCAAATTCACATTGCATCAAGTGGACAAAGGTAATCGGACATTTTGAAAAGTGTGAAATTAGTCATTGAAGTTTGGAGCAATTCTTTTCTTTTCATTTCCGAGTTTAAAAGGGAATTCCCCTAATTATATGTTGATATGTGTTTTTCTGATATCAGTCATTTACTTGTCAGTTTTAAGTGAAGAAAGTTAAACATGGCTAAGAATCGCAAAGAAACCTGTATACATGAAAGAAAAGTTATAATAAAGTTGTATAAAGAGAATAAATCCTTTTCTGAAATATCAAAAATAATTGGAAGAAGTCGTTCGACAGTTTTCGATATCGTGAAACGGTTCAGAAAAAATAATCAGGTGGAAAACGAAATTAGGAGTGGTCGACCATGTAAACTAACAGAGACAGACGCACGAAAAATCTTAAGAATTGTTAAAAAGAATCCGACTACAACGTCCAGAAGTATTAGGGATCAATTAGCAGATGTAAATGGTACCAATGTTAGTGCCCGGACTATTCGTAGAGCTCTCAGCCGTGCTGGTTATCAAGCGAGAGTACCTCGAAAGAAACCACTAATTAGCAAAGTTAATAAGAAGAAAAGATTATGCTTTGCAAAAGAATTTAAAAGCAAGCCGCTCGACTTTTGGACTCGTATAATATTCTCTGATGAGAGTAAGTTTAATATCTACCACTCCGACGGCAGGTTGTTGGTGTGGAGAACTCAAAATAGTGAGCTTCATCCCAAAAACATTCAACATACAGTAAAACACGGAGGTGTCTGTGTAATGGTCTGGGGTTGCATGGCTGCCAACGGTGTAGGAGAACTTGTTTTCATTGACGAACCTATGGACAAACTAGGTTACTTGTCGATTTTGAAAGAAAATTTGAAAAAAAGTGCACAAAAATTGGGTCTTGATGGTCATTATTTGTTCCAGCAAGATAATGACCCAAAGCATACAGCTCATGATGTTCGTATGTGGCTCCTTTTCAACACTCCTGGTCAATTAAAAACACCACCGCAATTCCCAGACCTAAATCCCATCGAACATCTTTGGGATCATCTGGATAAAAAAATAAGGAACCATCACATTACTAATAAAAGTCAACTGAAGACGGTGTTATTAGAAGAATGGGACAACATTACTCCGGACGTTACCCGTAAGTTGGTACAGTCTATGCCCAATAGGTTAACAGAAGTTATAAAACAAAAAGGATACGCAACTAGATATTAAAAGCCTATGTTCCAATGGAATCATCAGAAAGAAAAGTATTACAATTGAACGTCCGATTACTTTTGTCCACTTGATGCAATGTGAATTTGAATTAGTTGTTAATTTTCTTGTGAAAATCTTTTTATTTCTGTTTTATTTTTTTGTGCAATTAATTGAGAATACAAGTAACTTTTATATAAGGGAAAAATTTTTATTTCATTTCAAAGCTTATGCTCGTAAAGTATTTTATTGCTTGTTTCTTGTATTGTCCGATCACTTTTGGCCACCTCTGTATACGTTCTTCATTTGAATTTAGCTCAAGATTTTCCACGCTCGAAAGTGAAGACTTGCTTTTCATTTATTTACTATCACGGCGACGACAATGAAGATGAATCATGACGCGGAAGGCGACTCTCTTCGCCGATTTTCACGCGTGCCGGGTTCCGCTCTCAAAGGCAAATTCTATTTTCATAATTTTTCCTATTCCCCAAATATATTCAATGGCGGGTCTCGGGTGTTTTTGGGACCGGTTTTCTTTGTCGGATCGGGTATTTTTGAGACCGGTTTTCTTTGACAACTCGGGTATTTTTGGGACTGGTTTTCTTTGTCGAATTGGGTATTTTTGGGACCGCCCTCATATCAATGCATCATCGGTTCGATTGCTTTTCTTGAAATTTAAATGGGAAGAAAAGGACACATTGTGTTGAAGTTCTGTTAATGGGTAGGTAATTTGGGGAAAATTGAATCGTGCAAGAGAACACCATCACGGAACTGGTAGAAATCCTATCACAGTAATCCACGACTACGGGGAATTAAGCATTGTAGTGTGATATGTTTGCCGGTTAGACTTGCACCGCATTTGTCGTTATAATGAATTATCACAAAGAATTCAGAGGCAACCACGAATCCAACTTCGAATGTTTTAAACGAGTGGGATGTCGAGATTCTATATGCGGAACCGAAGACAAATGAAGCCGCAAATTTTTACTTTGAAAAGGGTGCCCCTGACCACTTCACGTGGTAAACCAATCAATTTTTACAACAGATATACGTTTTATAAACTTTAAAATGATTTTGGAATCTAACATAATCTAATTTTTCAAATATTCCCAAAAAAATATGGCGATCGTTGTTCGCGTCTTCCCCGTGGTGCGGTCCGAATAAAACTCCACTATCCATCCCCAAAACTCGTCTTTCTCATCCCGTGTATACGGTAAATCGCATCAGCTGCTCACTCAGCCACGTGCAATTGGCTAATGTAATATGTCGTTGGGGTGGACTAAATCAGTGTTCCTATGTACAAAATTTTAACTGGTAGATTTTAAAATTTTTTTCAAGAAAAATTAACTGAAGTAAAGAAAACGAAAAAGATTCTAAATAGCAATAGTAAGTTGAGTAGACAGACCTACGCTCATGTCAGAAGGGTTTTGTACTTAACTTACATAATGCAGTCACCAGCAACGAAAAAAATCAAAAAACATGTAAAAGACGATTTTATTGGAGAAAACATGAAATTCGAAGATCATACTATTATTCAACAAAGTTTAACGAATTTTGACTTCTTAGGTATTTGTTATTTTTATTCTCATAAATATCTCCGTTGTTAATTTTTTCAGAATTTTTAGGTCACAGGTGTCCGTTCACGAGGGAGAAAACACATTTTCCATGTATCGGAACCCCCCCTCGTGCCCCCCACTGAAGCAAAAACGGCCAGTTTAAGAACTATTTTGAAAGGGTCTCATAAATAACTTTCATTTGATACTCATATCGGCTACCTTTGGTGAAATTTTTTTTCAGGGGTCACTTAATTGTTACCAAGCTCTTTTGCCTCTTTGACTTATTTAACATATGAGTATTAATTGTAGGTACTCATCTTCAGTCATTCATTAAATTGTTCAAAGCATGCACCTTAAACGTTGAAGTTAGGGAAAAATAACCCCAAATTATTCAATCTTCGCATTTAAAACAGCCACTAGCGTTATATACATATATATATATATATATATATTTATATATATATATATATATATATATATATATATATATATATAGATATATATATATATATATATATATATATATATATATATATATATATATATATATATATATATATATATATATATATATTCATGATTCCTATCACTCCTGAAATTTTCATCCAAGTCCTAGCAAAACTGTAGTGTCTGAGTCGGTAAAAAGCGCACATGGTTCCATAACCATATGTTTCGATAGTAATATTGTTCCATAGTAATACTGGAAAATTTAAATCACTATAACTTCGTTAAATACCATTCGATCTTTACGAAAATTTCAGGCCAGATGAATCTTATGAATTTTATTGAATTTAAAGGTACCGTTAAGGTTTTATTCAAGAAAAGTTAAAATCGATAAATCATACAATTACTAACAAAGTTGAGTGAATTTTGACTTTTCATGTATTTTTTGTTGTTGTACGCAATAAGGCCCATATCCATGATTTTTTTCAGATTTTTCGGATGAAAGGTGGCCAATCGTGAGGAGGGGACGGGGCAGTACGCGAAAGTTCTTATATTTCCCCTTCCCCTGCCCCCCTCGGTATTGATAAGGCAATTTTAAGACTTGTTTTGAAAAGATCTCGTTGACATTTCCAATGGCACCCTACTCGACTACCAATGGTGAATCAAATTTTTTTGATGGATCACCTCCCTATTTGGAGAGACCCCCTTAAGCCCCTTTGAAAAATTTCGCCACCCCAAAACTTTAAAGAAGTCACAACTTTTGACTTTTCCACAATGTTTCATGGCTGTAGCTTTTATAGCTTCGAAGAAAAACTGCTGTGACATACAGGCGGCCGGACAGACGGACAAAGGTCATGATTGCAATTGGATTTTGTATTTTAGTACAAAACCCTCAAAAGGACTATGTCATTGGATCTCGGAATATCAGGTCACTCAATTCCCTGGTGCTGTTAAGGACCTTTTACAACAGGCCAGTCAATATCAATTAAAAATACTGGCAATCCAGGAAACGAATTGGACTGGAAATGACATGGAAGACAAGAGATCGCACACAACATTCAAGAGTGGGAAGCCTACTGAAAACGAGAGTTCAGAGTGGCCTTCATTGTGAATAGGGACTTCAAATTGCACGTTATTAATTTCAAGGCAGTCAATGAACGGTTGTGTGTTGATCCGTAAAAAAGCGAAATTCTTCAAAATCTGGCTGATTAATGTTCACGCCCCCCCCCCACTGAGGAAAAGGACGAAGAAACAAAAGAAACGTATTGCAATCTCCTGGAAAGATGATATAGCCTCCACGACGAAACAAATGACAACGGCCAGCTCCTGATTGAGTTTGAATGTAGCAGAAATCTAGTCATACGTTCGACTTGCTTCCCACATCGACGCATTCTTAAATGAGGTGGGTATCACTGGAAGGCAACACAAAAAACCAGATCGATCATGTTCTGATCCAACAACGTTGATCCTCGAGCATACTTGACGTTCGTACATACCGAGTAGTCAATGGTAACTCAGATCCGCAGGGGAATGCCGGTCGACAAGACCACTCTTGGAGGCTAGCATTCTTTGGGGAGTTCCGCCCCCACGTACCCGAGGAAATTCCCGCAGGGAGAAAGCCGGTCGACAAGAACATTCTTGGAGGCTAGCATTCTTTGGGGAGTGCCGCCCCCACGGACCCGAGGATATGGGGGGTGCCGTGAGGTTCCCTCTTATTGTATCTGGACTACGCTTTGGACAACGAACTGGAATTGACGCTTTGGGCTGGCGGATGTGATGGTTTGGACCTAGTTGCTTTGCACAGTAGCGCCGAGGTGAAACTCGTGTGTGAACGGCTCCAATTCAACTATCACACCGTCTCCGTCCTGGTAAAACCTTGGCAGGCCTCGGAGTACGTTCGAAGTTCGCACCATTGGGTAGGTGGTGTAGGTTCGGTTGAGACGGACTCCCGATTAGCCCTGGTCTGGCTCTGAGCACTTGTCCCCATAAGGGCTTGTGCCAACCCTCGCATGGCCTCCCTGCTCTGCAAAGATAACCATGGGACCAAAAAGGCGACTACACACACGAACGGAGATAGCGGCTCCGAGGGGGGACCCAATAAAATGGAGCAAACAAATGAAACCACAAGCAAACAGGACGCTAGCACGGAGAACCCTTTCAGGCAAAAACCGCTGTTGGCAAGAACACCAATTAAACAAGTCACCGATTGCGGGGGGAGGCAGCAAACCCCAGAAACACTGTCAAAGCCAACATCACAGGTTAAATCATCGGAGACAGACCACAGACGGACTAACGAACGAAAGAAGGCAGAGTGCGTTGTGCAACCTGGCATCATTGCGGCCTTTGGGCGCAGTAGAAGGACTATGCGCACCCCGGAGCGCCCAGTGCAAGACGTACACAATCCGGATCAAGCTGCGACACCAACGGAGGCCAGTGTAAGACTGGGGGAGGGAGAAGTTTTGCCGTTGGCCGACGCCACTTCAAACGCGACCCAAGCGATAGAAACAAAAGGGCTAGGAAACGGGGGCCTCTCCCAAGAGGTGGCGCCAAATAACACAATCGCCCTTGACCGCGCCGAAGAGGAGCGGCTTACTCGGAAAGTGGGGAATATCGTCAAACAACTGAGGGCTGCCTGCGAAGTGCAGAAAAACATAGGTTAGAGTGTCAAGAATGGCATTCTTGAACTGGAGGAGCTTTTTGGCCGCATAACGCACTACAGGCGGAGGTGGCTTGCAACCGAAAAGCACCAAAAAGACACGCTCTCCCTCGAGGCATCAGTGGGTCCTAGCAGCAACAAAAGAATGGCCGGTAGCCCAATTGAAGGCGACTGTGAGAAAAGGAGGAAGGACGAGACCATAAACGAAGTTGACACTCCAGGCGAGGAGTTTCATGTGGTGCGAAACAAGGCAGCGAAAAAAGCGGCCAAAAAGCTACTCCTAGAAAAAACAGACAAAGAGCTCAACCACGAAAAGAACAAAGAACCCCCCGATATACCGCAGAAAACAAAAAGCAAACCGCGGCGCAAACCCTTGCGAGAGGCACTGCTTATTAAACCCACTAAGGGCCGAACCTACGCAGATGTCCTCCGTGAAATTAAAGGAGCGGTCAAGCCAGACGACACCAAAACTGCCATCAAAGCAGTTCGACCAACCCGGACCGGTGGCTTGCTGGTGGAATTCGGGCCAGAGGCCGCAAACAAAGATGCATTCCGTGACGCGGTTCAAAAGGTTCTTGGAGATGCGGCAACGGTTGCCTCGCTCGAACCAATGGCCACCCTTGAAATCAGGGACCTCGACTGCGTCACGGACAAAGCTGAAGTAGAGGATGCCATTAGGAGGGAGTTCCCCAGCTTAAGTGAAGTCAAGGCAAGATTGACACGTGAAAACACAAGGGGGCAACGCATGGCTATTGTCGAACTAGCTGATAAAGACGCCCAGCAAATCCTGGCGAAGGGCAAAATTAAGATAGGTTGGGTGATCTGCAGGATACGGAGAAGAGCGATCCCTATCCGCTGCTTCAGATGCTTCGAATACGGACACACCGCGTATGGCTGTAGGGGACCCGACAGGAGATCTCTGTGCTACAAATGTGGTGAAACGGGGCACAAAAGGAAGGAGTGCACGAACGAGGCAAAATGCATTCTTTGCAAGGATGCTAAGCTAGCACCCGGCGACCTCAAACATGAGCCGGGGACAGGGAGATGCCGGGTTTTCAAGGAAGCCCTAACTAAAGCCAAATCGATACTCAAATGATCCGTATCCTGCAGGTCAATTTGCACCGAAGCACAAACGCCCAGGACCTACTTGAGCAGTTTGCGAGGGATAAGAAAGCTGACCTCCTGTTGCTGAGCGAGCAACATCATAACAAGGACTCGCAAGCGTGGTACCCTGACAAATCTAGTACCTCGGCCATCTGGGTTCGAGACAGCACCCGCCTTCAGGTGCAGGGCCATGGACGCGGGGATGGTTTTGTGTGGGTGCGGTGTTCAGGGATAACATATTTCAGTGTTTATCTGACGCCTAACGAGGCAATGCGATCCTTTCGAACCAAACTCGATGCCCTGGAGGACACTGTCTCGAACACAGAGGGCCACATGCTGGTCGGGGGAGACTTCAACGCTAGAGCCATTGAATGGGGTATGCCACAATCCGACCCAAGGGGAAAGCAAATCTTGGACATGGCGGCCAGAACAGCGCTTTTTGTCCTAAATACTGGTAACACCCCTACTTTCCGCCGCTGGGGTTGCGTAGGAACCATACCCGATGTGACACTCGCTTCGGAGTCCCTGGTACCTAAAGTACACAACTGGCGAGTACTAGAGGACTACTCGGCTAGTGATCACCAGTATATAGCTGTTGAGATTCACGACAGTGCCACTCTGCGTGCATATGCCCAAACTTCAATCCTCGGATGGAGGACTGGGAGGATGGACGTCGAGAGGTTCACTGACGCGCTTACGGCAGGCGCACAGTTGCTGGGAGCTCCGCCAGGGAGTGGAGGGCCTACAGCCAAGGACTTGGCGAACTCAACTATGAGTACCATCATAGCTGCTTGCGAGTCTTCCATGCCCCGTCGGAGACCCCGACATGGTAAGCCTCCAGTATACTGGTGGTCAAACGAGATCGCCGAACAAAGAAGCGAGTGTCACAAACTTCGGCGAGAGGCCCAGCGGGCGCGAACACGGGAGGAGGCAGACATCAGGCTAGCAGCATACAGGTCCGGCAGGAAATATCTGCGCAGGCTTATTAACAAGAGCAAGGCCCGATGCTGGCAAGACCTCGTGGATGATGTAAATAGGGATCCGTGGGGCCCTGGCTACAAGCTGGTCATGGGGAAACTTGGTGCCCTACGGAAGCCTTGTATACATGACGCGGAAAAGATGGACGCGATAGTGCGGGGACTCTTCCCCGCCCATCCCGTCCGTGTTGACGCTGTCCATGGTGAAACAGCAGTAGAGTGCCCACTCTTCACACAGCTGGAACTGGAGGAGGCAGTCCTCTCCCTGAAAGCGAGGAAGGCTCCAGGTCCAGATGGTGTTCCAGCTGAGGTTTTGCAGCTCGTCTATCACCATTGTCCTGACTTGCTGCTCAGCACATTCAACGCTTGCCTACGGGACGGGGTTTTCCCGGTACGATGGAAGGTGGCGAGGCTCGTGCTGGTCAGCAAGGGGAAGGGAAATCCCGAATCGCCGTCTGCATACCGCCCGTTATGCATGCTAGACACGGCTGGGAAAGTGCTAGAGAAACTCATCAAGGGAAGACTCACTGACGCGATTCGTGCTGCTGGGGACCTATCTCCTCGACAGTACGGCTTTAGGGTAGGACGTTCTCCCATTGATGCGATTGCAGAGGTGGTGAACGCGGTCCAAAAGGCAGAGGCATATAGTCGCACCAAGCGACGGATCGTCCTGTTGGTGACACTCGACGTCAGGAATGCCTTCAACTCCGCTAGATGGGTGGATATTCTGGACACGCTGGAAAACTCTTTTCAAGTTCCAGAATATCTAATGCGGCTTTTGAGGAACTACCTAAAGGACCGAAGCCTGCTCTACCACACGACACAAGGCCAACGAAGGATGGAAATTACATCGGGTGTTGCCCAGGGATCTATCCTTGGTCCGGACCTGTGGAACGTGTCTTACGACGGGCTACTGAGACTTGAGATGCCAGATGAGTCGCGCTTTGTCGGCTATGCGGATGATGTTGCGGCTCTGGTCGCCGGACGCACCGTTGAACAAGCGCAACTTAGGCTAGGTATGCTAATGCGCCGAGTGAGGCACTGGATGACTGCTCACGGGCTCAGTTTAGCACTGGAGAAAACCGAAATGGTCATCTTGACAAGAAAGAGAATCACTAGAGTAAGGATGATCAGTATTGGAGATATACAGATCGAATCGAAGCCAGCGGTGAAGTACCTGGGGCTACTGATCGACTCGAAGATGAGTTTCTCTGAGCAAATCAGGGCAACGGCTGAGAAGGCTGCTTCGGGAATATCGGCTCTGAGTCGACTTATGGCCAACGTAGGGGGACCCAGCCCATCAAGAAGACGCCTCTTGATGAGTGCTGTAGGGTCAGTGCTACTGTACGGAGCAGAGGTATGGGGCGACGCTCTCAGCAAGGAGGTATACCGAAAACGATTGGCACAGGTACAGAGAAGAGGAGCACTGAGAATTGCATGTTCGTATCCAACAGTCTCCGACTCGGCGGTGAGAGTGATTGCAGGCGTGATACCTGTCGCCCTCCTTGCTAGAGAGCGCCGCGCTATTTACCTGCGCCGAAACGAGGATGCGAGGGAGATCGTTGTCCGCGAGGAGAGACAACGCTCGCTCAACGATTGGCAGCAGTCTTGGAGGAATTGCACGAAGAGAAGGTGGACAGCGCGCCTCATCCCGGATGTGAGACCGTGGCTAAATCGAAGGCATGGTGAGACTGACTTCTATCTGACCCAGCTTTTGAGCGGGCACGGGTGTTTTCAGTCTTACCTGCACAAGATCGGCAAGTCACGGTCTCCCGATTGTCGGTTTTGCCCAGGAGAGGAAGACAATGCCTGTCACACATTTTTTGCGTGTACGAAATGGGCCAGGCTGCAAAGGGAACTCTACAGGGAGACGGGAGAGCTCACCCCGGATAATATAGTTGCGGTGATGCTCGAATCGGTTGACAAATGGAACCAGGTGGCACATTATGCTCGGGCAGTCCTAAAATATAAAAGGGACTCACAGCAGCCGGAGGCACTTCTGGCAATTCCTCTTCCCCCCTCCCCTCCCGCTACGAAAGGGACTCCCCAGCTTGAAGGCGCCCCACGGCGTAACAAAACGAGACCTGGCCCGAAGTAATGTGTTAAACGGTTCCAGGCTAGGTTCTCAGATTGACAGGGGAGGTGTTTAGTGGGTAGTCCAAAGGTATCCTCCATGGGAGTCCCACACTGCCAGACTCGGCGGGCATAAATGCCTTCACCTCCCTACCACAAAAAAAAAATGGTAACTGAGATCATTACTTAATCAAATCAACATAACGATGTCATGTGTCAAAGGCATATTCGGCGAAGACCAGCCCGCTACAAAAATTTGACATCGAAAGACATCGAAATTTCATGGAGACCCTCGACAACCAGCTGGCTCCCATCTTATCAGACGCATCGTTAAAGGCAAGCAACGAGCTCTAGCTGGAAGTAAAAGCGGCTGTTCAGACCGTGGCAGAACCAATGATCGGACACTAAGCGCAGCGCAAGAGGAATGATTGGTTCGATGATGAGTGTCAGAATGCATTAGATAAAAAGAACCAGGCGTAAAAAGAAGTAGGAAAACCAGGACGAAGAGTGAACACTCTGACAATCTCAGAACAGTGACGAATAAGAAAATTAGGATTAAGAAAAGAAAATACTATGACAACCAATTGAGAAGTATAGATGTAAGCCTAGCGAGCAACAACATAAGACAAGCATACAAAGTAGTGAAAAGCCTGAAACGTGGTTATCAGCTCCAAACCACACTCTGTCGTGATGACAGCGGCAATATAATCACTGATGAAATCAAGATTAAGGGAAGATGGGCACCATATTTCAAGAACCTCCTTAATCCTCTGCACAGCTCCAGAACATCGGAGCCTAGAGATGCCTGCGGAGAGCTTCCATTCGCTCCACCAACTCTGGATGAAGTTTGTTCCATCATCAACGCCCAAAAGAATAATCAAGCAACAGGCATCGATGAGATTCCAAGGGAGCTCATCAAATATGGTGGCAGTAGTGTTCATCAAGCACAAAGTCATCCAGCACATTTGGCATCAAGAACATATGCCGAACGAGTGGAGCCAATCAATTATATTCCTCTTTAATTTTGAACAATATTGTTTCTTTTGTTTTAATGGATTGGGGTTAAGTGAGAGGCCTTCCAATATTCTGGAAAGATACCGCGAGAGGGTAATTTATAAAAAATAAAATAAAGAGGTAAAACTAATTGTTCTCTGCACTGAAACAAAAAATAATGTGGGAGTAAATCAAGACCAGGGCCATGGTTCAAATCAAGTGTGTTTATTGTGTAAAGAATATCATACTCAGAAGTTGAAAATTTCTAGAGCACCGTGATGGAATCGGTGTTATGGTGGTCTGTATGAGGTATAAGATCAGAAGAACAAGACACTGTTTGAAAGTGGTCTGAAAAAATCACATATTTCTTCAGGGAGAGAGGAACAGCTATCATTATAAGCCATTTGTTCAGGATAGCCATGAGCTTTGCGTTTAATGTTCACAAAATCAAAGAAGTATCTGGGATTTTGGGTTATGTTTTCACTAATAACGTTAACATAGGTTTCGTATGCCTCGCGTAACTTCAATTTAAATTCATTTGCCACTTCGTCATATTCTCTTTTCATTTCCTTGCTCACATAGCTTTATGCAGCTTATTTCTTCAATCTTTTAGATTACTATTCAACCATGGCTCAGATAATTTGTCCTTCTTCTTAATTTTAGGTACATGACTTTCAACGGCGTCAAATATGACCCTAGGGAAGAAGTAGAAAACCTATTAATTCCAGGTACTCGTTTTGGGAAATTCTCCTTTTGTATTTGTTTTTTAGCGGTGCGCTTACAAAATTTTGCACCAGCAGGTTTTTTTTTCCTGTCAGACGTAGTGAATACAATGCTAACTCGTTACGTTTGTAGTTCAATCACCAACCACTGTAAATATTATAAGCCATAAAAAAGTATTGCGTATCACAACTGGAAATGATGAGTCAAGATGATCATGACTATTGTAGTCGAAACATCAACCACTACAAATATTATAAACTACAAACAGTATTGCGTAGAAACCCTGGAAATGATAGACGTCCGCAGAAAACTAATAAAGAGAAAAAACATGATATAATTAACAAATGACTACCAAGACACTTTGACAAACAGACACTGAGCTACTGAGGCAGAGGCACAGATACACTACTGGCACTTGGATGACGCATGGTACGGCACCCAGGTGGGTGGCCGAAGTAAGTGGGGTGGGGAAGGGGCCTATTTGCCCGTCTATCCATCCATCTGTACGCAGCAGCAGCACTTTTGATCCTTAACTATTGCACCTATAAGCATCAAACTTAGGATGTACAAAACGAGCGCTCGAAAGTTTAAGTATCAACAAAATTTCAAAGTATTTTTAGGGGCTCAATGAAGTGTAGTTTTTACTTTTAATGCATGCTGCAAAAATAAAAAATCCGAAATAACTTATCTGATGGTAACAGTAATTCAGCGAAACGCGTGGCTAAGTTTTTGTTTCGACAGTGTTCTGCAGGGCAAAAGTTGTATTAATGTAGATTCCTCAAATCCTAGCCACACTAGCTATTATTGAGGATTTTGGGAGGAAGCCTTGGTATATTCAATTGTTGTAGAATGTAACAAAACAAAGGTATGCTGGGAAGAGAAAACTGGAAATTATCCAAACAAAAATGCTTCGTTCCAGTCGATAGCTGTTCTACCACTGATACTTTATTTGTACATTTCAATTATTTTCATATCATGCAAAGCTGTTGAAACTAGCATACAATTGGAATGTTTTCAGCATATGATATAAAAAAGTTCAAACTTTGTCATCAAAATCCAATTGAAATTACTGACCCAGTTACAATAGGAATTTGGGCAGGCATAAACATAATTGAACTTAATGAAATTTTTTGCAGTTAGTGCACTAATCAAATTAAGATTTGAGCTGAACTGAAAAAGTGAATTTAATGAACTTTTGTGCAAATAGAATGACTTAGCAAAATTGAAGGTTTTTGAACTTAGGAAAAATTAATTGACTCTTATTGTTGACTATGCTCAGCAACTGAACAGTTTTAAAGAAAGACATTGCTACTAAATGAAAAGCAATTTCGATTTTTTTTATTTGTCTCTACCTTAAAATGGGATGGGGAATCTAAATTTGAACATCGTTATTAATATGGCAATGTTTATTTGAAAATGTTTATGTTGGCAACAATACAAATATTATATGTTGTTCAAATGTCTATGTTGGTATAAGATTTTCTTTGTATCACTTCCGTTCTACTCTTCTAAAAATCAACACGTCTTATCAGTGAATTAAATGAAAGACTAGTGTGTTCATCACAAAAGTGCTTTCTTTTTATTTCAAACATCAGGTTATGGGCTCAGGCACATATAACAGCTTGATGTAGATTGATGTTATTTACGGCGGCAGCTAAATCGGCGAGAAGGAAAAAGTGAGTTTAATTCACTAAAGTTTGCGGCATCGTGATCAGGCTCGGACACTGAGTAACATCGTCGATGATGGAGGGACATAACAATAACATCAATGTGATCAAGTTAGAAGGGGCCAGAAATTGGAATTTGTGAAAATTCCAAACAACAGTACAGTTGAGGGGCCATGAATGGTTAAACATTGTGGAGAGAAAGCAAGTGAAGCCCGAAGTGGCCAGTGAGATATCTGCATGGGAATCTAAAGATTCCAAAGCGCAGACGTTATTGGTAACACAAATGTCGGAAGAGCCAATATTACATATTATTACATGTACGAGTTCTGCCGAGATGTGGCGAAAACTCCACAGTGTATATGAACAGAAAACTGAGACGAGTGTGCACATTATACAACAGAGCTTTTTCCAATACAAGTTTGGAAGAGGTATCAACATGTCTGTTTTCTTATCTAAGATACAAGAACTACAAAACCAATTAAAACAAATGGGTGAAGAAATCTCAGATAAATTTGTAATCACGAAAGTGCTAATGTCGTTACCAGACGATTATAAACATTTTATTTCGGCTTGGGAGTCGGCGCCTGATGACAAACAAACGTTTGATAATCTAGTGGCAAGGCTACTGATTGAAGATTCTTTGTGAAAAATAAAGGACCATCAAAAGTTTTCAAATGTGGTAAGAGTGGACAGTATCAAACCGAGGGTAAAAGTAACAATAAAACTAACAGTGAAGGGAACGTGAGAAATAATAATAACTGTTTCTATTGTGGCAAGTTTGGACATTTTAAAGCTCTGTGTCGTTGTCGAAAACAAAAAATGTTAAGAGGTGAAAATCAAACGAATAGTAACGCATTCATGGTATCTAATCTGTCACATCAACTGCAAAAATCTAAGTGGCTAGTCGATTCTGGCGCTACTGAACATATGTGTCGAGACCATGCATTGTTTACATCAATCTCAAATACTCCACCAAAACCTGTCATCATCGGTAATGAAGCAGAGATAAATGCAATTGGTTATGGACAGATGGCAGTTCAAGTATCGAACAGAAAGGATTGGATTGACACAGTTGTAGACAGAGTGTTGTATGTTCCTGAGTTGAAAATGAATCTGTTTTCGGTCAATCGCGCCACAGATAAAGGTTATGTCATTGTGACCGATGACAGCTCATGCAAATTCTTCAAGGCAAATAAAATTTGCGCGGTTGCGGAAAGAATTGGAAATTCGTTTTATTTGGATTTACGCTATAATACGAGTAAAAATTGTGGAATTGCGAGTACTGAAGAACTAGCGTCGAACGATTTAAACGGGTGCCACAGAAAATTGGCGCACCAAAACTTCACCTACGTCAAAGATACTTTGCGGAAAAACAACATTGAGGTTAAACAAACATCCAACCCGATGTGTAAGAGTTGCTTGATTGGGAAAATACACAGATTGCCATTCAATAGAAGCAAATACAAAAGTACCAGAACATGTGAATTAATTCATGCTGATACATGCGGTCCCATGGAAGAATCGTCAGTTGGTGGGTCAAGATACTTCGTTGTGCTGAAAGATGATTATTCGAATTTCAGAAGTGTGTATTTTGTGAAGACAAAAGATAACATCAAGTATATAATTGAGGACTATATAAATAAGGCCAAGAATAGTACTGGAAACAAGGTGAAGACATTCAGAAGTAATAACGGCCTGGAGTTTGTGAACAGGAATGCGAAGGAGATGTTTACAAGGTGTGGAATAACACACCAAACCACAGTCCCATACACCCCAGAACAGAATGGCAAGGCTGAGCGAGAAAACAGGGCATTCTTGGAAGCGGCCAGGACAATGATACATGAAAAAAATTTACCAAAGAAATTATGGGCTGAAGCCATAAATATTGCAGTGTTCGTGTTGAACAGGACTGGGAAGATCCATGAGGATGGGCGATCTTCATTTGAGGTATGGACTGAGAAAACATATAATATCCATGAGTTAAGAGCCTTGGGTACAGAAGTATATGTCCACATTCCAAAAGAGAAGAGACTGAAGTCGGATCCGAAAGGAGTGAAGGGATTGATGGTCGGATATGAGGAAGATGTGACAGGTAATCGTATTTACTATCCTGAAAAGAAGCTGGTGGAAACAAAAAGATACATTGTATTCTTACAGAAAGAAGAGAAGGAAAAACATCAAGTGAAGAAGGGTGAAGAGCAAACTGTTGTGTCCTTAAATCTTGAAGAGGAGACAGTGCAAGAGAATAGTCCCGAGACAGATATTGATGAAATAACAACCCTTAACCACAATGAGATAGAGACAACCAACATAAGTAATATCTTAGAAGATAACTCGGAAGATGACAGTGACTACCTACCATGTAGTGAAGAAGAATATTTATTGGACGGAATTGGTTCACCCATAAAAAAGGAATGGTGTAAGCGTGAGCGTAAATAAACTGATTTTCACAGGTGTAACAATTTGCAGTCAGACCAAAGTGAATGTGATCCCATCACATATGATGATGCCATGAGCCGAAGTGATGCCGGTAAGTGGAGTGCAGCTATTGCCAGGGAGCTTAAGACTTTGAGTGACAGTAATACGTGGGAATTTTGTAAATTACCTGTAAGTGCAAAGCCCATAAGCAGCAAATGGGATTTAAAAATAAAACATATGAATAATGTCAAAGAGTCCAAGGCTAGGCTAGTTGCTAGGGGGTTTGAACAAGATATAATCAACTTAAGTGACATTTATGCCCCAGTTGCTAAGCTAGCCACTTTCAGGTTGTTTGTAATAATTGCAACAAAATATAATTTACCTATATATCAGATGGATGTCACTGGGGCTTTTCTATATGGTGATATTAAAGGAAATGTATATGTTAGTTTACCAGAAGGGGCCTACAAAGGAAATAATAATATTGTAAAGCTAAACAAGTTATTGTACGGGTTGAGAAGTTCACCTAAATCCTGGAATATTAAAGTTAATTCTGTATTAACTAGAGAAGGCTTGATCCATGTTTGTATAAAAAGTATAGTGGTAAAGATAAAGCATTTGTATCAATATATGTAGATGACTTGCTAATCTTTGGAAGTAATGAAAGTGAGGTCACTAGCCTTAAAACAATGTTAAACAAAAAATTCAAAATGATAGCCCATTGTATTGTGACATTCAGTCAGCTATTTTGAATGCAAGTACAGACTCAGTCAAACGTCTTAAACATGTTGACATTGGATACGACTTCATTAAAGGTTTAATCAAAAATAATAAAATTAATTTCAATACATAAATACGAGTACATGCGAACAATTGGCAGACATGCTAACAAAGTCATTAAGTAAGGAGTTATTAATTAAGTTTCTGACAAAATGCAATGTCAAATAGAAAGGAAGTAGAGAATTAATAAGTTTCCAGTCATATGTTGATGTTAATTTAGATTAATTTGTTTAAAATGCATAAACATTGAGAAGGGGTGTTATTAATATTTCAATGTTTATTTGAAAATGTTTAAGTTGGCAAAAATACAAATATTAAATGTTGTTCAAATGTCTATGTTGGTATAAGATTTTCTTTGTACCACTTCCGTTCTACTCTTCAAAAAATCAACACATTGTATCAGTGAATTAAATAAAAGACTAGTGTGTTTATCACAAAAGTGTTTTCTTTTTATTTCAAACACCAAACATGATGGGTATCGAACGAGAGGTCTTAATTAGAACTTTTCAAAACAGTTTTTAAAATTACGTAATTTTCATTGAGTAGCGCAGGAGGGGAAGTGTACGTAAAATATGTATCCCCGCCCACCTTGCGACTCGATACCTTTGATCCCGAAAATCGGAAGGAAAAGACTTTATGATTGTAACAACAGATACCATAGAAGACAAAATTCGCTCTTTTCTTAGAAATTGGGGATAAAGTTAGTTACATCATCAATCAATTCTATCAGCAGTATTGCCAGAAAACGGCGACCTTTTAAAATGTAGTAGAAATCGTTTTTCTTGAAAGTGACCATTTATTGCGCATCCTATCGAAGTATATCTTACTTTGTATTTACTTGTCTAAGATAATTGTCTGTATTTGATAACATAACTCTTCTGATAGGAACGTCCTCCTGTTTACTCAACTTGCTTGACCTATATAATCGATAAGACATATGTTAAAGCTCGTTTTAACCGTTGGTTAAATAAGCTACCAAAGAAGACTGCCTCCAAACGGCGTGGAATAGTTGAAAAATTTATTTTCATACTTCCGCCGTTCATGCGAAATGGATACATTCAATTTTAAATCACAAAATCCGAAACAACTTATCATTAATAAATAAAAATGTTGTTGCCATTGAATTGTCCTACAATCTCTTGGTCTGCGCCAATCCACGCGTCGAGCTGAATGCAATCTGCAAAAGTCAAGGCGTCCATGTATTTGCTATCTGCGCAACGCACTAATATGTATCTCATTTGCATACTAACTTTTCAACATTCATATGAGCAATTAGTCAAACTCGCATGAAAATCGCTGTCCGGAAAAAATACTTCTTCGAACCGTTCAACTTTGATTTATTTTTGAACGCACGGTCAAAATTAATCTATTTTCTATGCGTCCAATTATGCAATTTTCAAGTTTATTTCCGTTTCATTGTTGATTTGTACGCAGGCTGCGTTATGTTTTGTTTGCTTAATGCTGTTTGTATGCAGTTATTGTGAATGTATGCAAGCATGAGAATGGAGAAGTTCAATTTGTTTACATTTTTTTCAATCACCTTTTAAACTACAAACAATTCAGCGTTGCTCAACGTAGTACGAGAGAAAATTCATTGAATTGTTGGCAAACTTCAAGGAAGCTAAAATGACGCATTGGTGGACGATCTTGGCGTCACACTAGCTTTGTTTTTAAGTTTTGCATTGTTTTTATATTTTTTCTTGCGTTGTTTTGATTCCGAACAGAACTTGACCCTAATACGATTCTGATAATTTATCGCGAAGATGAATGTAACAGTATTTTGTATTTATAGATTTGTCAAATTTGTTTTGATGTGGGAATTAGGGCGGTTGGTTTTGAAGTAAGTAAACATCAACAAGATGAGTAAGCTGACAAGACTCATATAAGCTATAACTAGATGATCAACGCACGTTTTATCTTCTTTTATAAGATTTATTTAACATCATAACAAGATGATATGTCAAAGTCAAAGTTGAAGGTACTTCATTCAATACTAGTCGTTATAAATTGTCAAAGAATATGAAGCAACTTCAAAACAACAAAAATACTTAAAACTTAATGGCCCATATGGCTCACTAAATTTAAACATTATCTATCAAAAACATTAATTCAAAAAACAATATCGAACTCAAATTGCTTAAAATCATTACATATTTTCTGATTCAATTGGAAAAAGGAGAAAAAAACCAACCAAAACTATATTATATCTTACACCTTATACGTTAAAGCCGCTCTCAGTAAGGACGTTTACCGAAAATGCCTGGCACAGGTACAGAGAAGAGGAGCGCTAAGGATAGCATCTTCGTATCCGACAGTCTCTGATTCAGTGGTGAAAGTCATTGCAGGCGTGATACCTGTCAGCCTCCTTACTAGAGAGCGCTGCTCTATTTATCCGCGTCGAAACGAGGATGCGAGGGAGATGGTTGTCCGCGAAGAGGGACGGCGCTTGCTCAACGATTGGCAGCAGTCTTGGGTGAATCGCACAAAGGGAAGGTTAACTACGTGCCTCATCCCGTTTGTGAGACCGTGGCTTAATCAAAGCCCAGGTGAGACTGACTTCTATCTGACCCTGTTTTTCAGCGGGCATGGCTGTCAGTCTTACCTGCACAAGATTGGTAAGTTACGGTCCCCCGAATGTCAGTATTACCCAGGAGAGGAAGACAATACCTGCTACACATTTTTTGCGTGCATGAAATGAGACAGGCCGCGAAGGGAACTCTACAGGGAGATGGAAGAGATCACCCCGGATGATATAGGTTCGGTGATGCTCAAATCGGTTGACATATAGAACTAGGTGGCACATAGTGTTCGGGCAGTCCTAAATAAAAGGGACTCACAGCAGCCGGGGGTGTTGGGGCTGGGAGATCGTTTGTCTGGCACTTCCTCTTCCTCTCTCCCCTCCCGCTAGAAGAGGGATCCCCCAGCTTGAAGGTGCCTCATGGCGTAACAAAACGAGACCTGGCCCGAAGTAATGTGTCAAACGGTTCCAGGCTAGGTTCTCAGGTTGACAGGGAAGGTGTTTAGTGGGAAGTCCAGTCACCTTCTTGCGAGCATATAAGCCCCACACTCTGCGCGTAAATAGGCATTCTCCTCCCTACCGCAAAAAAAAGTTAAAACCTATTTCTAATCAAATTCGATCAAAAATATACTAATACAATGCTAACACAATATTCCTAATCTAAGCGTTAAACCTTATCTTTTAGCCTAATATAATAAACATAACATATACCTGTCTGAAATATTGAAACCTATCAATAATTTTTAACATAAACAACACTGAATGTAGCTGAAGCTCAAAACGAAAAACTCAAAATCAGAAAATAAACACGAATAATTTAGACATTGTCATTCGGCCACCAATATCTCCATTGGAATTTTTGGTCTCGTGAACTTAAATTCCGAGGATATTTTACCTTCTTATTGGTGGCCCGTCTATATATGTGATATATGATTGAGACACCGTCAGAATCAAAAACAGGAGGAATGCGAGACAAGTCTCAGTATACCCGTCTCTATGGTGGCTTTCTGTACAAACGAGTACTTGTACGAACGCAGTTTTTATTATTTATATAGTATTAGTACTTTAGTTGTACCAAATCTGATATCCATATGTCAAAACTAGTCTAACCAGGGTCTTATAACAGATAACTTTGACCTTTTGATTAATGTATCTGCAATAAAAGAGTCGTCAAGGGACCATGACTACTTTTTGTGTTTCACTGAGCATGATTTTGACGTGCTATAGTACAGATACTGGTCAAAATGAACACCGAGGTATCGAACACAGATTTATATGGAACCCGTTCTGAATTACTCTCACCAGCTATGATGTGAAATTCCTGTTAATTACGTTTCAGGTCTTGACTGACCCCCAGCAGCTTTGTCCAAAACCACTTCGCACTTCTGCGCATTCATTTTCATTCCAATGATCTCGTTGATGAGACTTTAAAATCAAAGCCGATCAATAGCTTGTGAATGAATTTTGAAAAAAGCAGAGGCACAGTAACAGTTCTCTGCTGTATACCATTCAAGACCTTAAAGTCGCGCATTGTTTTCAAATTTCGATCAGTTACAATAAATTATTGTGCGTATAACATTTTGCGCATCATAGTGACTAGGTTTCTGGGGAACCTGTCCGGAAGGATTTTAAAAATAAGTCCATGTAACTACACCGTATCGGAGGCTTTCTCCATGCCAAAGACACGCTCCAACACAATCTACTGTTTAGTTTCCAACGGATGTCTGGAGTTACTTTCTTGATCGCATGTACGGTAGAATGCCTGGCATGAGAACCAAATTGGGAATTAATTTTTCTGTTGGCTCCATTTGAGCCAATTTGCATTCATCGAGGGCATGAATGTCTTACATTTAACGCAATTATTGTGGACGGCACAATTGGTAGCCAAAAGACCGAATGTTTGGCACCTGTAACACTAATTGACCTTAATTTTTTGAAGATGCCCCCACCTCACAACTCTAAAGTTCAAGTACCTTAACTTTGGAGGGTACTTGGACTGCTATCGCTTGAAATTTAGAAATCAAAAATCATTAGTTATTTATTGAATTTTCCCACTTACAATATTTGAAAATCTTAATTTAGGTGTTCTGAACTCAATTCATTTCAGCCTTAATATATACAGTTTAGCAAAGCTATCATGATTTTAAAGTACAATAATACATAACTCCCAAGGAAAAATTAAACAAAAAAAAACCTTCTTTATCTTAAAACTAACTCAACCTATATTAAAATACCTTAACATTACGTCAACTAGCTTGAATTATGCTGACTGGTAAGATAGCACAATAGCTTTCAGTAATTATTTTCACTTGAAAGTGCGAGTATTAATGGATTGGTTGCAGTGCTTGCTCTGGCCAACAACCTTCTAGTTCGTTCCTGTACACATTTTTCAATATTGCTCATTCTGGCAAGTTGATGAAGTTTTTCGCTAGAGAAGTAATAAGGTTTATTGAGAGCCATTTTCAGGCAACGATTTTGGGCGACTTGAAGTTTTGATTTCAAATATTTAGCACATAAGCTCCAAACGGGTGCTCCATATAGGATAATGGGCATAATTAGCATTTTAATTATTATTGTTTTGTTTTTAGCGCTGAGAAATGATTTCCGGTTTAGCATGGGATATAAGGCTAATGTCGCTTTCGAAATTTTTTTACACGTAGTTTCGATGTGATTTTTGTAAGTTAGTTTTTGGTCTAATGTGAGTCCTAAATAGGTAATTTCTTTCGACCAAGGTATTTCTAGGCCTAATAAATTTATGTTCCTTGGGGGCAGTAGGTTTTGCTTTCTTTTCTTGGTAAAGAACATTGCCTGAGTTTTCGAGATGTTAATTTTGATTTTCCACCGGTGGAAGTATTGATATAATCTTTGGAAAAATATTTCAAGTTTCGTTATCTCATTTGGGTCTATGGATGTAGTATAAAAACATGTATCATCTGCGAAAGTAGCTAATTAGCAAGAATCATGTGTAGGCAAATGTTGACGGTGTTCTTTTTTCATGTTTTTGCTATCGTCTTCCGCCTTTGATGTTGTTGATGTAGACGATATAATATTTGGTTTCCCGGATTTTCTCTTTTGTTATAGGAGCATGGCGCCCGGCACTTTCGCGCGGCTTCTCCAAAACGTTCGTGATAGTAGCACAAGTCTGAACTCGATTTTTGTTCTTTTGGTTCGTATTTTCTCTTATTCGCGATTTGATCTCGAGCGCTTCAATTTTCGTGAATTCATTTATTTATTTAAATCCTCAAGCTCTCGTGGGATTTTTGCGATGTGATCTCGTAGTTCTATGAGCGGGCTTGTTTCACTTTTTGAAATCGCCACCATCTCAAATCCATCCACTTTCGACACCTCTAGAATTTTGTTGGCTTGCACCGCAAATTTGCACAGATCTTGGACTTCACTTATTGCTAATATACTACGGACTAGCTCTGGAAGTTGTTCTAGGAAAAGCGTTTTTAAAATCGAGTCGTTGCATTGTCCGCCTGCAAGATTTTTAATTTTTTATTGGATCAAGGACAAATAAAATGGTCGTATTTTGCCTTCAACGGTTGACCTCCTTATGGCAAAATTTTTCCACAAACGAATTTGACAGCTGGTGCTGCTTCCTGTAACATTTCAAGGAGATCAATTGTATTCTCCCTACGGTTCGATACTGATTTTTCTCCGCCTTTGGCGTATATGTGAAATGGGGAGCGTTCACAATATTTACAGTATTTTTCGCTAGCTTGAAATCAGCCAGTAATTTGTTTTTATTGTGAGTTTATCAGCGGTCATTTTCTTGGCTTCGAAATCATCTATCTTATGTTTGGCTGCAAAAAGCCGAACCATATGCGCTTTGAGCTGCCCAAAGATTTATGAATCGGAGAAATTTTCTCAGTCTCTCAGCAGAAACACTGGTTGGCTTCTTCTTCTTCTTTGTTGCACTACAGCCCCTCTCGGGCCTTCGCTTAGAGATAGTTAGAGTATCTCATTTTCATGACCATATTGATTTTTTCGGGAGTTGGTTTAGTCAGTACCATGCTCCCGTGCGCCTGCTCAGCTATGATATGATCTGATTAAATCAGTTCAAATCACCACTGAGTGAACATTCATAGTCTGTTTGAAAAACCCCCTGAACTCAATCACGTTGCTTCTTCTTCTTCTGCTTATTTTTAGATTTTAAGTATTCGATAATGTTTTCACTAGAATCATTAATATTGCTTATATTTTCTTGGCTCCCTTCTTCGGTATCCATATCGTCATTCATCACAGCAATACCACATAGTAATTTGCGCTGTCGTTTGCTCCTGCCACGCTTATTATGATATCAGAATAATGGATTGTTGTCTTTTTAGTACCTTTTATTGTTGGTTTATTTTTTTGTTGAACTTCTTGCGTGGCTACTTTTTTTGCTTGTCTTATTTGCTGTCGTTTCTTGTCCTACTGAAGAATTTTTGGCTTAATCACTTTTAATAGTTAAAAATATATTCCGCCTTTAGTAGAACTTTCAAATAAAAAAATGAAAGAAAGTATATACCCTTTAATTCTACTATTTATTTTAAATTTAGTATACAATTGTTTCGTTCTCTACTTGAGAACTTTCTCAGTACTACTATTCCCTAAACTATAAGTGTCCTAATATTTATACTAAACTCATTAACGTATTAATATGAATCTCTAATTACATCTCATCCCTCAAAGTACTTTTACTTAATCTCTAATTACCTGATCCTTTACCATTCAAAAATTTGTTTTTCCTTAATTACTACTTAACTACCTTCATTATTTTGTAAGCTTGAAAAGCCAGGTGTATCCGTTACCTGGGTCGCCGTTCCAAATGTCCTGCGTCTTCCGATTGAATATCTCCAAGCTTTCTGCTACATCAAGCTTCCATCCGTTTGTAACCGTTTTCAGCATGCTTACGTTGTCCGCAGTGATGTCATGTTTTTCAAGGACTATATGCTCTGCTACTTTTGAGTTGAAGTTTTTTGCATCCTGCTTTTTGTTTTTGTTGACTGCTTTCCTTAAGTGTTCATCCCATCTGACACCTAGTGATCTCCTCGTTTGTCCAATGTAACATCCATTACATTTCGAACACGATACCTTGTAGACTCCACTGCGCTCCATTTTGGGAACTGGGTCCTTGGTTGATCCAAGCAAGTTCTGTATTTTTGTGGCCCGGCTCGTATAAACTAGGTCGATGTCTACGTTCTTCATAGCCCTCTTCATTGTTTCCGTTCTTGAGTCAAACGTTACAACCAACCTCTTCCGTTGCTCGACTTCCGCAGTTAGCGTTGTAAACTTTTTATTGAAGATCTCCTTCGTTCGTTTGGCTATCAATTTGGTGACTTCATCCGTAGGGTATCCATTCCACTCGGCTTGGATCAACCAAGGACCCAATTCCCAAAATGGAGCGCAGTGGTGTCTACAAGGTATCGTGTTCGAAATGTAATGGATGTTACATTGGACAAACGAGGAAATCACTAGGTGTCAGATGGAATGAACCCTTAAGGGAAGCAGTCAACAAAAACAAAAAGCAGGATGCAAAAAACTTCAAATCAAAAGTAGCAGAGCATATAGTCCTTGAAAAACATGACATCACTGCGGACAACGTAAGCATGCTGAAAACGGTTACAAACGGATGGAAGCTTGATGTAGCAGAAAGCTTGGAGATATTCAATCAGAAGACGCAGGACATTTGGAACGGCGACCCAGGTAACGGATACACCTGGCTATTCAAGCTTACAAAATAATGAAGGTAGTTAAGTAGTAATTAAAGAAAAACAAATTTTTGAATGGTAAAGGATCAGGTAATTAGAGATTAAGTAAAAGTACTTTGAGGGATGAGATGTAATTAGAGATTCATATTAATACGTTAATGAGTTTAGTATAAAAATTAGGACACTTATAGTTTAGGGAATAGTAGTACTGAGGAAGTTCTCAAGTAGAGAACGAAACAATTGTATACTAAATTTAAAATAAATAGTAGAATTAAAGGGTATATACTTTCTTTCATTTTTTTATTTGAAAGTTCTACTAAAGGCGGAATATATTTTTAACTATTAAAATGGCACCCAAGCCTACCGCTAAAGTCAATAAGTTTATCAGTTTAAGGAAGTCTGTCGCGTCACTAAGAAGGGATTTAAGTTTTTTTTTTTTTTTTAAAATGCAAGCACAATAACATCACCCCGAAAAGCCACACCGTTAAACTCAAGACGAGTATACCGTTCAAGAAAGGTACAATGATCAAGTATCTGGAAATGCAGTTGGTGAAGGAGAGTATTGAAAGACTCTATGCAAAATTGGACAGGAGAAGCAGAGAGGCATACGAATTACATTTGAGCCTGGCCAAACAATATCCGTTGGGTTTCCCGTTGTTTCTAACAAAAGTGAAAGTAGCGGAAGAGTGTGAAAGCGAGCGGAAGAAATTAATACTAGAAAAGAAGTTTCATCAATTAAGACGAGAACAAGTAACAGTGTCCCAACAAATCAAGGTGCGTACAATTGAAAACATAGTCATCAATCAATCGTCCCAGGTATTTACGCAAGCTCAACTGAATCTGCTGAACATGGGGCTGAAATACTCCATTAACGCGAAAGCCAAACCTGAAGATATCGTCATAGAAATCGAAGCCGGGATCAATAGACTTTCGAGCATGCATGGACTGACGGCAGAGGAAAAACAAAAGATAAGAGCCAGCACTGCAGATACACTGAGAAAAGAAACTAGATGGGTCGGAAAGCAGGACGAGAATAGGATCATCAAGGAGCTCAAAAATCTACCGGTTTACTACATGAAAGCGGATAAAGGGAATGCCGTAGTGATCATGGACAAGGCCGATTACGACAAAAGAATGCGGGAAAAAACAAATACGGGACCAAACTTTAGTCTACGAAATAATCCGCTTCCTGAGTCAATAAAAAGAGTGGAAAAAGTGCTGAAAGAATGTGAACCATGGATTCAGGAAATCAAGAAATTCTTAAAAGTAACCAACCCATCGCTGCCAAGGATCATAGGACTTCCGAAGATTCACAAGCCAGGCCATGAAATGCGTGAAATTGTGTCAGCAGAAAACGCTCCCACTCAGAAAATTGCGAAGTGGTTAGTCAAGGAATTCAATAACATGGACAAAAAATTTGTTGCCAGATCAGTAGCAAATTCGGCAGAATTTACTTCAAAGGTTTTGCCCTGGAGACCTTTGGAAGATGGAGATACGATGGTGTCATTTGACGTTAAGGCACTTTTTCCTAGTATTCCGGTCAAAGAAGCACTTACGTTACTTGAGGAGTGGATTCTGATACAAGGATCAGGAGAACAATGGAAAGCACGAGCCAAAATGTATTTGAAACTGGCTAGACTCTGCATGGGTGAAAGCTATTTCACCTTCAGGGGAGAATTTTTTAAGCAAACACGTGGTGCTCCAATGGGAAATCCTCTATCCCCGTTTCTAAGCGAAGTTTTAATGGCATTTTTGGAGGAGAAGTTAGCACAAGAGGGTAAACTGCCACATCGATGGGTGCGTTATGTAGATGATATCTTCACGATCATCAAAGAGGATCAGGTCCAGCAAACTCTCACGGCGATCAACTCAATACACAACAACATCAGTTTCACCCACGAGCTGGAGTCGGAGGGGCGGCTACCATTCCTTGACGTAATGGTATGTAGAGGAGCTCATGGATTGGAATTCCAAATATACCGCGAACTAACGGACACCATGCGGATAATTCCTTTCACTTCGAACCATTGCCAACAGCAAAAATGGGCGACATTTAGCTGGCTTGTGAATCGAATGCTCACGCTTCCATTGAATAAGGAAGGCCTGAAAAAAGAAACGTCCCACATTTATAAGCTAGCCGAGTGGAATGGATACCCTACGGATGAAGTCACCAAATTGATAGCCAAACGAACGAAGGAGATCTTCAATAAAAAGTTTACAACGCTAACTGCGGAAGTCGAGCAACGGAAGAGGTTGGTTGTAACGTTTGACTCAAGAACGGAAACAATGAAGAGGGCTATGAAGAACGTAGACATCGACCTAGTTTATACGAGCCGGGCCACAAAAATACAGAACTTGCTTGGATCAACCAAGGACCCAATTCCCAAAATGGAGCGCAGTGGAGTCTACAAGGTATCGTGTTCGAAATGTAATGGATGTTACATTGGACAAACGAGGAGATCACTAGGTGTCAGATGGAATGAACACTTAAGGGAAGCAGTCAACAAAAACAAAAAGCAGGATGCAAAAAACTTCAAATCAAAAGTAGCAGAGCATATAGTCCTTGAAAAACATGACATCACTGCGGACAACGTAAGCATGCTGAAAACGGTTACAAACGGATGGAAGCTTGATGTAGCAGAAAGCTTGGAGATATTCAATCAGAAGACGCAGGACATTTGGAACGGCGACCCAGGTAACGGATACACCTGGCTATTCAAGCTTACAAAATAATGAAGGTAGTTAAGTAGTAATTAAGGAAAAACAAATTTTTGAATGGTAAAGGATCAGGTAATTAGAGATTAAGTAAAAGTACTTTGAGGGATGAGATGTAATTAGAGATTCATATTAATACGTTAATGAGTTTAGTATAAATATTAGGACACTTATAGTTTAGGGAATAGTAGTACTGAGGAAGTTCTCAAGTAGAGAACGAAACAATTGTATACTAAATTTAAAATAAATAGTAGAATTAAAGGGTATATACTTTCTTTCATTTTTTTATTAATCACTTTTGTTTTGTATACGTTTGATAATTTACGAATCATTTCCTCCAAATTTTGAATTTTCAGTTTCATCTCTTCATTTTCTCAAATAACTCTTGCGTTTTCTCTGGTTATTCTTTCCAGTTCTTCGCTTGATAGCGTAATATGCTTCCCATGTTCAAAGCTTTCTTGGTCATTTTTTCGCACATGATTTTTTCATTAGTGGCATTTGAAATGCCTGGCCCAGGGTCCCCCACTGGTGGGAAGCCATCGGGCTCTTCAATTCCCCAAGTGAAAAATGTTTCTTCTTTTTTGAGACTCCTTCGCAAGTTAAACCCAGATATTGGATAAATTTTTCAGATATAAAAAATCGAAAATGTAAAAAGTTTTCTAAAAAACAAGTTTCAAATTGACGTTTTAAAAATTATTTTAATTTATAAAAATACTTGGCAGGAGCTTTTAAAAATACGTCTATGCGCAACAAATTGTAGTGATTTTGAATGAATTTAAATGTCAATGAAGGACTGCAGCGATAGCCTGATGCGTTGGCGAGCGAAGATGTTGGTGCTCACCGAAATTGGCCTTGAATGAGGATGCGTGAATGTACTGGCAGCCTTGCATTGCATTGAATTGAGAGAATGCGCTTTGCCAGAGCAAACGACTAACTGGGCTTGGCAAAAGCGAGCAAGGCTCGAGAAGACTTGTCTTCACCATGCATACTTACGGCCCCCAAATAAGAGTGGGGCATCCAGGTGGAAGCGGTGCCCTTGCATCTATTGTAAACGTAGCCATATATTTTCCATCTAAATGAAAAACTCATACAAATACATTTTCTTTAAAATAAAAAATATCAATGCTTCAAATTTATGTTAAAATCTTATATGATAGAATCACATAATGCTTTCGCATAAATACGAAACTCAAGCGGAAGGCCACTCTACCTTGCAAGAGCACCTCTGGCGCAAAGAGAAGGGGCGAGCTTACCCGATGGCTAGCACATGAGTGGAGGGGCCAGCCAACGTGGCGGGTTCCATACCCGGTCTATGCTCCAACTAAATAAAAATACCAACCGTATACTTGATCAATCCCTTCATGTTTTTTTCACAATATCCATATAAATAATTTATTTTTTTACACAATCCGCGATGCAGATGACAATCCAATCATTTCCTTTTTATCTTTTTCTTCGCTTTATATCAGCTTTCAAAGTTTCAACAGACTTCAAACTTATGTAAAGTGCCCGCGATTCTTTATTATCATTATTATACAGGGTTTTCCAATAAGAGGTGTTATTTTGATATTAAAAGAAAAATGCCATTTTTTTTAAATATAAATGATCGAATGTTTATTCCGTTACAAAGAAATGATATGCTATTAATAGGAAAAAATAACATTGGGCAAATGACCACCATGACCACGTTAACAGGACCATATCCTTTTCATGAAATTTTCCATAACTAAATCGCAAAGTGACTGCCCTATGTCCTCGATAGCCTCACGAATTCCATCTTTGAGGTCTTGAATCGACGCTAGGCTATTAGCATAGATCTTTACTTTCACGTGGCTACAAAGAGATAAGTTGCAAGGTGTTAAATCACAAGATCTCGGTGGCCAATTGTGATCACCTCTTCGGGAGGTAACACGGCCGGGAAACTTTTTCCGTAAAAGATCAATGGTTTCGTTGCTTCGGTGGCACGTAGCGCTATCTTGTTGAAAATAAATATTGTCCAGACCAATATCATCCGATTTCGGCCATAAACAATCATTAATTATCTCTCGATAGCGCAATCCATTCACCGTAACTGTTGCTCTAGCCTCATTTTCGAAAAAATAAGGTCCAACGACTCCGCCGGACCATAAACCACACCAAACAGTCACACATTGAGGAAAGAGAGGCTTTTCAGCAATAATTCTTGGGTTTTTCGAGCCCAAAATGTGACAATTTTCCTTGTTGATGAAGCTACCGAGGTGGAAATGGGCCTCATCACTCAAGACAATTTTCCGATGGAATTCCGGGTCATTTTTATGCATTTTAAGGACCCAATCAGCAAAGACACGACGTTGTTGATGATCGACCGCCTTGAATTCTTGTGTTAACTGAACTTTATAAGCCTTAAGACCCAAATCTTTATGCAAAATACGGTGTAATGACGTTTGTGGAATGTCTAACTCGAAAGAAGGAGAGGGAATGGACAAATCTGGGTTTTCTTCAACACTTTCGGATACAGCAGCAACATTCTAAGCTGTTCTTGAGTGACATGGACGGGTTTTATTCTTCACATCACTAAGTTGTCCCAACAACTCGAATTTTCCCACCAATTTCTGTATTGCGGTCCGACAAGGTGCTTCACGACGACCCAAAAATGTTCGAGTTCCACGAACCGTCTCTGCCAAATTTTCACCATTTTTATAGTGAATTTTAATAAATTCAACGCATTGTTGAAGCGTGTATCTTTCAATTTTTACTAATGGCGTAGTTTCTACTTGTCAAATGTCAAAAATGACAGCTTCAAAAGTGACATCTACTGAAATAGCGGTATATTCAAAATAACACCTCTTATTGGAAAACCCTTTACAAGCAAAAATTCTATGCATTAACATAGCTCGACAATAAACAAATTCTTCATCGAAAGGACTCTCCATCAGGCATTCAATCATTTTTTCTTCAACGTACGAGTAATTATCAGTTCCAAAAGTGCACATCCTATATATAATGAATGTTTTACTTGTTTGCGCACTCATCGTTCAAGAAAATTATTTAAAAAAATATGTGTTACGATTAAATTTTATTTTAGCTTACATCTGCAAATTATTACATTTTTATTTTTGCATATCCTCTGGGATATTTCACTTGCCTTTCTCTAACTTTAAGGTTCGTATGTGAGTCACTCTCTGAGAGTGAAGTTCGCAACACAGATATATAGAATAGGTATATGTAAACCTATTTATTCGATAAACAAAACAATTTAGGCAAATAAAAAAGGGTATTTACCCAATCCTCCTCCGACTAGTGCTCGTTGACGGGATGGGTAAGGCCTGTGAACGCTTTTATATTGACTTTAATTTTTGTACGGTAGATCTACCACTTTCAAAATTCATCACGGTATGAATAAGGTTTACACAGGACAAAATAAAGGGTGATTATCACAAATAATCAAATTGCCTATTTGTTTCTATCTCATAAATACAACATTTCCTTCAGCGAACGATCATTTGAAAATTGAAAAATAAGACAACGTTTATTATTGAAGCAGCATAATTCTTCCATGGATGTTTCTCCTCCTTTTTTCCATCTTTTCTAGTCTCGCTAACACTCACGGGTTTTTGTTGTTTGCGAATTTGAAGTGTGAGTTTTTTTTTGTTAATTTTGCATTTATTTTGTTGTTGGGTTTCGGGTTCGCTTTTTTTTGTAAACTACAAAGTGTTTATTTTAGCAAATTAATTATTATATGCAAGGTTATTATCATATTGTATACTCAAACCAAAGTTATCCAATATAACAAGGAGTTCACGTACTCTGCAGCTTTACACTGTCCCAACACTATTTGGCATTCTACAAATACATTATTTGCATTACTCAAATCATCTGTATATAATATCCTCTCTGCTGTATGTCACAATCTATCTCAAATCATACATCGTAAACTAACACTTTTAGCGATATTAGCAAATCGCATAATTGAAACTTATTGCACCACAGTTACATTCGACACCTACCGACGGGATGTCCTAGCTAAAATATACACCTTCCAGAACGCCAATTATAACTGCGCCAACTCAGTACTGGAATCTCAACCGGAATGGAACGGTAATCATAAACAACAACCAAATTACTCGCCCAGTGTCAAATACCTGTCTGGATCATATAGTAACCAATGATTTAAAAGTCGCTGAAAGCATGACATACATATTTGAGGACTGGCCGGAACTGGATCATCGTGTGTTAAAAATTGCTATTCAAGACCAAACCCTGAATAAACAGAAGCCGACCTACAAAACGCTCAGATTACTAGACAAGGAGCTCTTTAAATCAAACATACAACAAACAACCAAATAGTATTATTGAACTCAAAAATATCATCATATCTGCTAAGCAAAGTTCTACAATTGAGAAAAAAATCAGGTGTCGACAACGGACTTGGATAACGAAAAAAGTAATTGATGCAAGTATTAAAAATAGGAAGGCATACATGGACTACAGGTAGAACAGTGGAAACCGGGCTTTCAAGTTTGTGTATATGCAAGCGAAAAAAGAATCGAAACGACTGGTGAAAATGCTAAATTCTTATATTTCTCAAGAAGAATGGAAACAGCGGCTGACAACTCCCGCGAAATATGGAAAATAATAAATGAGGTAAAGGATAACTCTTCAACCCAGGGTATATCACAAAACTTTCAACTGAATCCTGATGGGCCCTCTAACACATCGTGTCCACGTGACGCTGCGAACTCATTGAATAACTTTTTTTCAACAATTGGTGGAAGAATCACTAAAGAAATCGTTGCCCGTTCAGCAGGCAATGTAAATAATACAAATATCGCAATAAATTCCATCTTTCACATTCATCAAACAAATAAAAGGGAAGTCTTAAATGCAGTCAATGAATTGAAAAAGAATACGGCGCCAGGCATTGATAGCATCACGATGAATGAGATTAGTATAATAAAGGAGGACATAGCCCAGATTATGGCAAATTTTATAAACGTGCATATTAGGAATGGAACTTTTCCGGAAGAAGAAAAACTTGCAAAAATAGTTCCTATATTTAAGGGTGGTGATCATCTTGACCCGAATAACTATCGCCCGATTGCGCTGCTGACGGGATTTAGTAAGATATTTGAAAAAATACTAAACAATCCATTAACATCATTCTTAGTTGAAAATTCTATCATAAGCCATCATCAGTTTGGTTTTCAAAAGAACAAGAGTACTTTGGATGCCCTACATTCTGTCACACGTTTCATCAATCTAGGACTTGACAGAGGTGATTATGTCATCGCAATTTTTGTGGATTTGAAAAAAGCATTTGATACAGTTGTTCATGATCTCTTGCTTTGTAAACTTGAATCGTATGGTATTCAGGGTAGTCCTAAGCAGTTGTTTAAGAGTTACTTGGAGGGAAGATCACAGAGAACTTTAATCAACAATGTCCTGAGCGACCATGCACCTACGGAAACAGGAGTTCCCCATGGTTCAATACTGGGCCCAACTTTGTTCCTGCTATACACAAATAATCTAAATACATGTGGGCTGACGGGATATCACACATTATATGCTGATGACACAGTTCTACTTTATTCAGGACGAAACAAAACTGCCATTGAGAACACTATCAACGACGATCTAGGAAAATTCCATCAGTGGTTAATTGGAAACAAACTAGTATTGAACACATCAAAGACAAAATATATTGTTTTTAAGCGAAAGAACAAAGGAGACATAGATGTCGAACTAAATATTAACGGCGAAAAATTGCAAAGAGTGCTAGAAATGAAATATCTTGGTCTTATCATAGACCATCGTATGACCTGGTTACCACACATAAATAGCTTGAGAAGGCAATTAGCCCCAATAATAGGAGGATTTTCCAATACACATCAAGAAACTTGTTCTAAATGCGTTTGTCCTGGCGAAATTGCATTATGGAGTACTTATTTGGAGTCAATCAGCGAAGCAATATTCAAACAGTATATCCAGGCTGCTGACCAAAGCGTATAAAAACATTCTGAAGCTGCCAATGCTTACTCAAACTAGTTTGGTTTACCAAATGGCAAAATCACTAACCTTTAGTCAAATTATTATTATGGAGAAAGCGAAGTTTATCTACAGAAATTTAAAAACTTATGGATCGGAACGAGCGCCATTAATTAAGGTATCACTGATCAACCCATATAATGCGAGGAATGCAAATCAATTCGTAATACCTTTTGCCAGAACGGATCGACTAAAGAACGATGCAACGAATAATGCTCTGCGTATATATAACAATCTACCAGAAATTGTTAAGGAAGCAAACTCACTCTTGGTATTTAAGAAAAGACTAAGGGAGCATTTAATGAGCACTGATTGAAGCGTGGACCTGTCATTCTGCTTTTATGAGCCCAGTATCTTAGGGCGTTCTTTTTGACCCTATCAGCGAGATACTGAAGTGACAGTTACTCAGAATTTTTTTTTTGAATGCGTCGTATGATATTGCATTTTTTTTTATCTCTGAGAGCTGATCATGATTTTTTGGACTAGATGTTCACAAAAGAACTAGTTCACATTATGTTGTGTGCCGATGTGTTAAACATTGCCTGGGTGGCACAAAGGACCAAGCGACGTAACGTGAATGCAGATCGCACGAACGTTGTGCGACGAAGAAAGAGTGATGGAGAGAGTGGTAGGGAATGGAGGTAATTAAAAAAAAAAAACTTTTTTTCACGCGCATGTATAATAGGTCCCTTTCTTTAAAGGGATTTAAGAATCATACTCGTATCTCAAGAAGTTTAAAACCCGATCGACAAAACAAAAAAATCTATGATAAAATCGATATTTCTGATGCCGTTCAGGATAAGACATGAAATCCGGCAAATGCATGACGATGGACGTCGAGATGCAATTTCAACGACATTTCAATCAGCACTCCACAATGTATCGTGTAGTTTTGCAAAAATTGGTAACACGCAAGTAAGTCGCACTTCAAATTAGAGCGTATTTAAATCAGCTTCGTTGCCGATAGCTTTGGATTTAGACATATTTGGCAATATGGCATGAACTGAATCATCACGAGCAAACTGAATTGATTAATAAAACTCGGCACAAAATCACGACGACATAGACGATTCTGTCGCAGTTGATGCATCCGCTTTGCTTGCCTCGACGAGATTCCAACGGAAGTTTACTTGGCGAGCCCTCTAGATGCCGGCAACGGTGGTTTATTTCCGACAAGATAAGACTGAAATTCAGTTTCTAAACTGCGTTGCAAAGGGGGTCATCCATTCGGTGTTTTCAGCATCTTCTTGTTTACAGAGAGTCATATGCTTATTTCTGAAGGCATCCTGTTGTTGTTTGGCTATTCATATTTCGATGGTTTTAGGGCTATATCCGTCTTTGATGGCAGTATCCATAATTTGTGCTTGAATAAGAATAAATTATTTTTGCTTTAAATTGGGGATATTTCGTCAGACCGGTGAAAGTCATACATACCCAACAGCTCAACTGACCCGAACAGATAGAGCTCATTTATGTCATATTTCATTCGCGGTACATCTATATCTGCTATTGTAAGTGTCCGTGTCGCGTTGTTCTGCTGCTCATTTTAAGTTATTTTTTCGTTACTGTTAGATTCTTGTTAACTTTTGTTTCCATTATTGTTGGGTTTCGCGTTTGTTGTTTTTACTATGCTAAGCTACACTAACACAGAGTACGCTGATATGGCGATAGCATATGGCAGCACTAATGGTATTGCTTGTGAAGCAAGACAGATTTAGAATGTAAAATACCCTGATCGAAGATTACCGCATCACAACAGGTTTTCAACGACATATCGGCATCTCAGGGAGACTGGGAACTTAAATTTTGAAGAGCTTCCTGTCAGTGTGAGACAATTCAATGTTGTAGTCGATGAACGAATACGTCAAGCCTTTCAAGGAGATACTAAAATAAGCATCCGTGTCGTTACTTGTAGCTTAATTTGAAAATTTGGAGAGTGTGGTCGGTTCTTCAGGCTAATGAATATCATCCTGTACATTTCACTCCAGTTCAAGGTGAAGAATAATTTTCGTTCTCTCATTACTTTGAAGCGAATAAAATTGATTAGCATTTTTTTCTTATTTTTGTACTGCCTTATGCTTAATTAATGACATCACGTCAAAGCAGTAGAACAAACGAATAATTAAAAGGAAGTGCAATTGTCACATATTAATGATTTTGATAATATGACAGGTCTTCAACAAGCTGATTCTGCCATACCATTCGAATTCTGTAGGTTTTTGATGGACACTGATGTCGATGATGGCGAATTTTCCAAATGTATCGTGTGGATGGATAAATCCTGCCCTCTGCATGCCGGCAACCGTTGTTTCCTTCCGACGAGATAAGACTGAAACTCAGTTTTTAAATTGCGTTGCAAAAGGGGGTTCCATCATCAAATTTTTGACTGTAATGTTTTATATAATTTGTTTTTTTATATTATAGATATATGAAAATTTAGAAAGGAGATTAAATTTAATAAATTATTATTTCCAATTTTTTTAATTTTTTTTATTTATTACTAAACGTAGATAAGACATAATTCAAAAATTAATTTTGTGACTAAACCAATTTTATTTTAAATTTTTTATATTTTTAAATTAAAAATAAAAATTAAATAATATTTAAGGATTTTTGAATAGAAAAAAAAAGATGTTTTCGCCGGGGCCGACTGCTCGATTACTACACAATGTTCTGTGGTATGATGATTTGCCAGTGTTTATTATGAACATTGTTGGATCAATGCCAACGTTTTGTGCGGTGACGATTAATATGCCGACAAAATTACGCGTGAAATATTCCAGTATGTCGTGCGTGTGTAGCTGGAGTAATTTCGACATTATCTGCGATGACGAACGACATGTCACCGAAATTATATGTGCGATTGCTTACGAAACCGGTTGAGGAATCATTTTCAGTGTTCCAAAATGTCAATAGTCTGCACCCACGACTCGAGAAACGTACAGCTGTATAGAAATTTAACTATGCGCGGAATATAATTGAAGCTCTGCCCGAATTCGATCCTTATTCTGAAGAGTTGCTGATGCTAGATCAATTCATAAGCCGTCTAAAAGCTCTTTCCAGGTTTACATGTGGAACAAACCTGGATTTCTTTTCACTGTGCAATTAAAATTAAAGGGCCTACCGAGAATGCGGGTAGATAATCGGTTTAGTGTTTTTTCAGTTGTGTTTTTGTTTGACCGGAACGATGCCAACGCGCAAAATGCTGAAACAAAAACAGTACAATGGATATAGAACGAATTGAGGATGATCAGTATTGGAAACACACTAATCAAATCGCAATGAAGTATTTGGAGCGTCTGATCGACTCAAAGATGAGTTTTTTGGAGCAAATCAAGGCAACGGCTGAGAAGATTGCTTCGGCGTATCAGCTCTGAGTTGCCATTCCCTCTCTCACCTCACGCTAGAGGAGAGATCCCCCAGCTTGAAGGTACCTCATGGCGTGACAAAACAAAACCTGGCCTGAAGTAATGTGTGGAACAATTGCAGACTGGGTTCTTTGGTTGACCGGGGAGGTGTTTAGTAGGCAGTCCAGTCGCTCATGAGCATGGAAGCCCCACACTCAGTGTGTAAATGGCATTCACTTCCCAAGCACAAAAAAACTTCCTGGAGAATGATTTTTGGGTAACGACAGGAAGTGCGATTCTCGCCAGTTTTTAAGCACTCTGCGGCAATATTTGCAGAAACCGAGGCCAAAACCGGTCATATGTTGCAACATCAGAACACCCTATGTCTATAAGGAACTGGTAATACATAGTCAAGAAGTGCCTAGCTCAGCCGTATATTTGAAGCGTGTCGTCGAATAAATTCCCTCTACGTTTTAGCAGTCAAAATAAATAGAGGAGAAGCTAATATATCGACTGAGGGCTCAAATTGGCATTTCTCTCAGTTGACTTGTCCACTTCACTGTTTCTGAATCCAAAGAAAATTAATCTGCTTGTGTTCTTACCAAATATTCAAAGATCTCTGGAAATCGTTATATGGCCCCCTGAAACAGCGCAGTCGCCCGAAACATCATCAGCAACATCATTTGCGTTGCAACGGTCCATCTCACTGATTAGTCTCTGTTTAGCAAAAACTCGAAGGACTTACCTGCCACATCCTTCCAAACGTCAACCGAAAAGCTGTTGTCAACTACAGCTATTTTCACAAGCATCACTCAGGAGGGACATCGCTCACCGCTGCGGTGCTGCCGTCGCTTGATATTCGCTGTCGAAGACCAGAGCTGAGCATTCCATCCCAAGCAGTGACCGTGAATGTGTGGGTCTTCGTTCGGAGACAGAACCAAACAACTTTTTATCGTGTGAAATGAAATTCCCTTTCTCATAAAAGACAAATTTATTCGCATCCGAACAAAATGAACATCATATAAACGAATGTATGGATGATGCAATGTTGGTTGTCGATGCGTTGTTGCGTGCATTTCGCGGTAGACTAACTCCAATGCCAATCTTCTCTTTTTGTTAGGATTTGTTCCTTTCGATGTGTTCGTATTGCTGGTGGCGTTGTTTGTCTCGGTGCTGGAGCCACCACATCCACCCTTTCCGAGCGACTTTCTTGAAATTGTTGGAATAAGTCACGATTTTTTTAGCTGTTGCGTTTTCTTGAGTTTTTGGTATCGCTCGAGTTTCTGGGATTTGTGGAGTTTCTGGAATCTGTGGAGTTTCTAAAATCTGTGTAGTTTCTGGAGTCTCTGGAGTTTGTGGATACAAGTTTTGAGTGATGAGCTGTCGGTATGGGCTTGATGCTGCGCATTTTTTTGCGGTGGTTTTTCACAAACTGTACAGGGTCAGCGCTTGTGGTTTCTTGAGTTACGAAAAATTCCCCAGGTATACGTAAGGCAGGTGATGCCTTTAAATCTTCTTTGTAGCATGTACGAAGGCCAAGTATTGCTGAAGGAAGTGCGTAGATCCAGCCATTATCATTTTTGCACATAAGTGCTGCTTTTAAAGTACGATGTAGTCGTTCAACGAGTTCATTCGACTGAGGGTGATATGGCGAGCTCCTGGTTTTTTTACTCCCCAAGAAGTTTTTCATGGCTTTAAATAAGGCAGACTGGTCTGCCGTGATGGTGAGAGAGGTCCCGTAATTGACGGCCCAATGGTTGAAGACTGCCATTGCAACTGTCGATGCTGTGTCAAAGGTACCGCCACGGGCCATCGTGAAAATCTATCGATGATAGTTAGGCAGTAGCGACATCCCTCTACAGGCGACAGGATGATTAAATCGATGTTAATGTGAGTGAACCTAGAGTCTGTGACGCTAATGTTTTGCGGAGTTGTTTTGTTGTGTCGATTAACTTTTGATTTTTGGCACTCGATGTATTCTCGTGACCATTTTAATGCATCTTTTTTAATACCGGGCCCGATGTATTTTTTTCGTAATGCGCGAGCGGTAGACTAACTCCAATGCCAATCTTCTCTTGGTGTTAGGATTTGTTTCCTTCGATGTGTTCGTATTGCTGGTGGCGTTGTTTGTGTCAGTGCTGGAACCGCCACAAATGGTCACACTAAGCAAACAAACTATTTCCATGGGTTTGAATTTCTTGTATTTGTTGTCAATCATTGAATTCAAATCTTAATTTATTGTAGAAATTATTTGGGTATTATTTCTCTACCCTACATGTTGCTTCCTGAAATTTTGCTTCCATTGCTCTTTTCTGAAAATGTGCCAGGCCTATTTAGGGTAACGTAATGATTTGGAAAATATTAATCTATGCAAGTTTAGCTTATTATCCCCGAGCAGCAATATATAATGTAACAGAGCAGCTTTTTAAGTGTAAGTTTTGGCGAATCAAATGCGTAATAGATCTAGACATTTCTTTAAGATACTATTGTCATAAGAATCAGATCTAAAAATTTCTGGCGTCATTCAGAACTATAAAAAATTTATTTAATTTTTGAATTCAACTTAAAATATCAACGTATGCAACCGTCTTTGGCTTGCAACCTAACGGCATGATATAATTATCAATCGAATCATAAAAAATATTAAAGTAAATTTATTCATGATAATACCCTGAAGATCCTGCTAAATGACTGCATCTGATGATTTTCCGGTTTACGTTCAAGTGACTTGAAGAGCATCGAAAAGTTTGCAAGATTGTGATGACAAGACGTTTCTGAAGTGATCTTACCGGTTTCCGCAATGTCTGCAAAAAGATACATCTTGTCGCATTGTACATGTACGATAGTCACGCATCAAACAGTCAGGACGACAGTTTGGTATCGCATGACGTAGTCTTCTACTATTATAAAATTTCCGAAAAGATGATTAACTTTTTTTTGCTGGTTGGTCAGCTTCCACATTCATGTCTTACGTCGCAAGTTGCTAAATGTTGATATGTGAAATGCGCCAATTTAGGAAGAGACGTAAAAAAAATGATAATGAGTGGATCACGACGCAGTCGTGTGCCATTATTTCAATTTGTCTTTGAAAGTGACTTTGGAAGCTTGTAATCTTGTTATAGCTTCACCTGTCGTTCGATAGAATTTTATTACTGACAGTGGTTAAATGAAAAAGTTTAATTGGCATCTACGTAATTCTTGATAACGATTTAGTGAAATGTTTGTTTATTGGCGGTATTTTAATTGTATTCGGTAGTTTAAGACTTGTATTTACAGTTGATATGTTTGGTTTTTGGATATTAATGAAAAACTTCATTGCATTACTTAACCTTTGAAAAAGTCAGAGTTGAATTCAAATCATTTTTGGCATCATATGAGCAAGAATCTACTTCTAAAATTTGTATTTTAATTTTTGGACTCAAACATTTGAATGCCTACATATATGCTCTTAGTTTTATTGCATTGCCTTTTCTAATTAACTTTGAATTAGATAAGCATCGAGTATACAATCTCATGAATCTTTTTCTTTTAAGAAAGGCTTTTACCTATCGTGGTATTACTGGGCGAGTTTTTTTTCTCAGTATTTCGTTGATTCTCCTTTCGCCTTCAAAACAGCTTCCACTCTTCTGGGCATTGAATCGTAGAGATTTTGGATTTGGTTCTTGATTTCTTCGTTGTACCACACTTCATTTAAAATAATTTTTAACTTCTCGATGGATTTCGGAGATTCTCTTGGATTATTAGCTGCCTGATTCCCCACAAATTTTCAATTATATTAAGGTCTGGGCTGTTTCCTGGCCAGGGCACCGATACTATCCCCAGATTTTCTTTTTATTGTGTTATCTGTGAATCCACAATGACCATTAGAATGCATTTTTAGATACAACCTAAGGGTTTACTTACAGAGCGAGCTCGGTGGCAAGGTGCACTATTCTTTGGAAAAAGTGGGTTTTCAACATGGCAGCTCAGCTCCTCGATGTTGGAACCATGCCTTCTCTGATGACATTTTTATATTTTTCTGCATTCATGGAAGCCTCTAGCAACAAAATCTGTCCAAATCCATAATATGTTATGCGTCCCCATACCATAACATAAGGTAAATTTTTGACTGTTCGAAGAATGCACTCATCAGAATATCGTTCCCGTGATCTCTTTCGAACTGTGGCCTTTCCATCTGGCCCAACCGAATTGAACTTCGATTCATCAGAAAAAATGACATTTTGCCAATCACAAACCGTGCATTTCTTATGCTCCTTCGCCCATTCTAACCGTTTTTTCTTCGGCGGCTTTTTGGCAGGTCGGTGAGCTCGAACAACCATATTCGTTAGGCGTCTGGAGACAGTTTTTCTGTTGATTTGCATTCCCAGCTTTCCCTGAAGGTCTCTCCTCAGTTCACTAGCAGTCTGGAACCGGTTTCGATGGCACATTCGTTCCAACGATTGATCTTTCTGCGGTGTAGTGATTCTTAGTCTCCCACTTCCGGTTTTACTCTGTATGCTTCCAGTTTCTTGAATTTCTTTTTTTAAAAACGTCGCACTGTTCTTTTGTTGCACTATATTATTTGAGAAATTCTTTTTTTCGTACAGTTTCACCACTCAGTGCTATAATACAGTGTTTTTATACTTCCGATGGACGTTCTCTGATTTCTGGAATGTTAATGGACAACTTTTGATAGAAAGAAGAAAACTGAATTCATCTGCAAGCTACCGCGTATGAACCCGCTCATTGAGATTGGCTTAAAAATTTTCACGCAAACTACAGCACTCCATTTGTAGTGGAATAGGTTTATAAAGTGTCCAAAAAGGACTGCAGCGATGGTCTGCTGCCTTAGCGGAAGAGGATGTTAAGACCCACCGAGATTGGCCTTGTTTGGGGACGGGTGAATGCGCTGGCAGGGTAGCGTTGCGGTTCTTTCCTCCTAGCACAAGGACCCACTACAAAAAAGTTTCGCGTTCACGAATTAAACCAGGTAAAAATGCCGATCGACTGGTGTCGAGGCTGAGTAAACCTACTAGGGTTAACATTGCTTGTTCAGAGAACAAGTTGGGACCAGCAAAAACGAACGTCATTAATGACGATCCTTACGGCCCAAAAATAAGAGTGGCGCATTCACATTGAGGTGGCGCTCCCTCCCAACCGGATCAAGATCCAAACGTAGACGTGGCCATGTCTTTCCCATTTGAGAGAAAAACTCATAGAAAAGCACTTTGTATGACTCTTTCCCTCAATTGAGAAGCACAAACGTAAACAATTTAATTTAATTTATATTATATAGAGTTATGCAATGAAATCACATAACTGTATATCATAAAAGGGCACGCGAGCGGAAGGCCACTCTACCCGGCAAGAGCCCCTAGTAAGCGATAAAATGGTGGAGCGCACCCGATGGCTAGCCCATATCAGTGAAAAAGCCCGCCATCGATGCGGGTCCTATACCCGGTCAGGTACACCGAAATGGAAAGACCGAGGTATATGTTTACTAATCCATTGTGTTTCGCCGTTAATTACTACAGCATGAATATTAAGTTAGCACTACTTTTATATATAGACTTTTAAATAAATGATTCCACAGACAAACAATATAGATAAATATCTCTAAGTGTTCAATTAAAAATTTCTTAAAATTTGGGAGGTTGTAATCTTACAACAACGATTCGATCGACTTAAAAACAAAATTAATTCACGAATAAAATGCGAAACTCCTCCTTTTTAGGTCTTTGTAAAAAATTTTTTTACAAAGACCTACTAGTTTCGCGACCTGTCTGTCCGTCTGTCCGTGCGTCACAGCTGATTTTCTCAGAAACTATAGAAGCTAGAATGCTTAAACTTTGTGAAAAGATCAGAAGTGATGGTCTTTCAAAAGTTACGGCCTTAAAAAAAATTTAAAAATTTTTTAAGGGGTCCCCCCTAATAACGAATTGGCTCTTAAACATTTTTTTTATCCAAGGTAGTGGAGTGGGGTATCAAATGAAAGGTCTTGATTAGAACTTTTAGAATCTGAAATAAAAAAATAGGCGGTCCAGGGGAAGGCCAAATATACCCAAAATTTGTGTCCCCCCCCCACCTCGCGATTGGACATCTTTCAGCCGAAAAATCTGAAAATTATCACGAAAGTGGACCCTAATGAGTACAAGGGCAACATATCTTAGAAATCGAAATTCACTCAACTTTTTTAATAATAGTATGATTTGTAGATTTTACATTTTTGCCCATAAAATCAAAACGGTACCTTTAAACTTCTTGAAATTTTGCAATTGTATAGACGAGCATAAGACATATATGTTCACAAAATTTAATTGAGATCGGATCATAATCAAGTGAGTTATAGCCATTTCAATTATATGGAATTACAACAACCATAGCACGTGTTTATGGTTGGTATGGGGTTTTCCAATAAGAGGTGTTATTTCGATATTTAAAGGAAAATGCCATTTTTTAAAATAAATGATCAAACGTTTATTTCATTATAAAGAAAAAAATATGCCGTTAATATCAGAAATAAACATTAGGCAAATAATCACTACGACACGCTTACAGGACCATATCCTCTTCATGAAATTTTCCATAACCAAATCGCAAAGTGGCTGCCCTATGTCCTCGATAGCCTCACGAATTTCATCTTTGAGATCTTGAATCGACGCTGGGCTATTGGCATAGGCCTTCTCTATCACGTGGCTCCAAAGAAAGAAGTCGCAAGGTGTTAAATCACAAGATCTATTCAAAATAACACCTCTGATTGGAAAACCCTATATATATTTGAAATTGACTAAGGCACTTTTATTTTCTTTCAATTTTTATGAAAATTTAAGAAATAGTGTTCAACTTGACTATATTCAATCGGCCGAGCATTCAGGAAAATTATTTAAGCTAAATTAAAATGGCGGCTGCACTGTGCTTACGAAAGAAACTGTGCATATTTTGTATAAATTTGAACGATTTCATATCCAAGTATTGGATGAATAATTCAACTTATCGATTCACGCCATTAGAAAACTTGTTTCTAACCCTAGGATGTTTACAAAGACCTTCTGGTAGGAGCACTCTCCTGCTTACTCAACTTGTTTTATGCTACGTGTAGACTTGACCAATGTTGTTTAGCTTGGGTTGAATTCGAAACTTACATTTTTATTTGATACAAGAAGAAGCAAACAATCGATCGGAATCAATTTAAGGAAAAAAATTCAACAAAAATAACCAGCCAGTCATCTAAATAAAAATGTCACAAATATTGGTATTTTGATCAATTCATTCAAATCTGTATGGTACAAAATTATGAAGAAATCGTTGTTTTTATCAACCATTTCATCACGCGTAGGGCCTATAACTGCTATTAAATCCAAATCATTCATATCGGGGCTTCATAAACTACTTTTTCCGTTAAAGAGCCAAGATAATAATCAACCTTACCACAACGAAGGTTGAAATTCGTAATATTATTCACCTTTGCATTGTACACAACGTCCTTAGTTACACTCCCATCTTACCCATGTAGCCTTCCTTGCATTTGCATGATAGACGCGGATAATTAGCTACGGTGCAATCAAAACAACATCCACCATGCCGACTCTCCAACTCGTCAAATTCCTTTGAGCATTTCAGATACAAAACCCTCTTTATTAATGTTGAATCTTTCTCGGACACTGATCGGCGCTTTAAGGAACTATTCTTTCGCATTGAAGATGACGAAACAACAACGGGACATTGACTAGCTGGGGTGAAGTGATCGGCCTACCGATGCTTACAAAATCCGCTCAAACAACAATCTGCAAAATTTCAATTCATGGGCCATGGACATTCTACGTTGCTTCTTCGCAGCGGATCAGGCGTCCACGTGTAACGGGATCAACTATTGACGGCATTCTAACTATGACAATCCATCGTAATTAAGTTGACAAAATGCTCATCGTGAGGGTTCTCGCGGGAAAACAAGAGCCCCAGAATACGGCTCGAATGAAGAAAACAATTCTAAGATAACGAATGCATTCTACACCGAATTTATATGAATGCATTTCATGATTATTTCTCTTGAAATTTTAATGGAAAGAGAAGGACCACATTCTGTTGAAGTCTTGTTCGTAGGTAGGTATTTTGGGGAAAAATGGAATCTTTCAAGAGAACACCATAATTGAACGGGACGGAACACTATCGAAATAATCCGCGACTACGGAGGAATTAAGCATTGCAGTATTACATGTTTGCCAGTTAGAATTGCACTCCATTTGTTTTTGTTACCATATCACATTCTCTCGTTATAATATATTATCAACAAGAACTGGAAGAAATTCAACTTCGAATTGATTTCAAGTGTGGGGTGTCGATATCTCTTGTCACTTTATTTAAAGTTTCTTTGATAGCATTGGTCGAAATGCTTATTATTTAATTTCATTTTATCCATACGTCAATTTGTTAAAGGGAGTTAAATGACAAAACCTGAACACCTCTTATACACTCCCGAGTATTGATATAAAAACTTCGTTCTCCGCGTGCTTCCCATGTCACGGTCGTAAGTAAACTACAAAAACATCACTACCAGTTACACGAATAAATAACAAAATTCAAACTATAATGACTTTGAACTGAATGCTCGGAAAGTATTTCAGATATTCTGACTTCCTATCAACTTTAAACGATGCATGAACCATTAGGTATTAGAAATCAGTTGGCGTTCCCGAAGTTACACTCTCGATTGATGTTACTAGCACGTAAGGTTCTCGAGAATTGTTTTTCTGATACGTTCAAGTCTACTTGATAAAACAATGATGATTGGAGCAATAATTATGAAGCTTCCGTCGTAGTATCGCGCACTCTTCGCCTTCTATCTCGTGTCGTGGTTCAGCTCGAACTCCCGAGCCTTTCCAAAAGCTTGTCTTCTGTTCCTCTCGCAGCCGGTAAAATCGAATCAGCTGAGTTCGATCAGCCCAGTTAACTTGCCTTCCGTGATGTAATATACCGTTGGGGTGTATTACATCAGCGTTCCCAAACTCGGAATTCTATGTGCAGGCTTACAATTTTCAAAACAAAATTTAATTGACGTAAAGGAAATTTAAATGAAGAAAAGAAAATATAAATGAAGTAAAGAAATTTAAATGAAGTAAAGAAATTTAAAAGGAACTAACAAATTTTAACAGATGTAATGAAATTTTAGCTGGAGTAAGAAAATGAAGATTTTAAATAGTTATAAAAGTTAAATCTCATGATGACTAAAACTAAAGGGAGACATTTAAATTTTAACATAAAGGAAAATTGATATAAATTCACATTTAATATAAAGGGTAATTGATATGAACTAACATTTAATAAGAATAATAAGAAGAAATAGTATTCTACAATTTATGAGTATTGAATAATAACAATCACATTTTTTTTTTCAAATCTGCCACAAAATTCCGAGTAGGAGATAGGAAGGTTTTCGAGCAGTTTGCTTGTGTGACTGCTCGATTGATACACATTATTTGATTATTTGAGTAAGTCCTCCATATATGGACCATAATAAGGATTTTCTCAACTAAAAAATTGAATATTAAAGCGTGGTCAGCCTTATTTATTCGATACAGTTTAATAATTCTTTGGTATTACAAGCTCAAGATCAAATTCTGAAAATAATATGAAATTCTCAGGAACCATCAAAATTCTCTAAAATAAGTTATTTTAATGAACTAGCAGAAAGTTAGCATAATATGGACCACATATTTTCAAATACGGACTATGGTCAATTTAGTTCAAAATAATAGATTTTTTTATCTAAAATTAAACAGTCAATTATTATGGCTTAGACTTCTCATTGGAAAAAAATTTTTCATACATAGAAGTAAACCATATATTCTATTCCAGCATACGAGTACTCTGCATGATTCCATCATCTACAAGGTGCACGTTGTACCCATCTCTCCCCATGAATTTTTTCAGAAAAAAGACAATAACAATAAAAGCATTTACAAACTTCATTTTGGAAACATTCCGGACTTAAATCTGTGCGATCATTGACTGTATAATAACTGTGATTAAAACTTCCAGGAGATGATTCTCTTTCTTTTGTAACATTATTTTTTTCTTCTGGGCTGTATTCTTTGGTGCTTTATTTGATGAATTTCTGATGTTCCACCGTTTCCTTTTCTTGAAATTATCTGCCACTTCCTTCATTCTTTCGATGTTTCTAGCATAATACTATACCTAACAAGTATGGGCAGTTCATTAGCCAACAAGAATCCACGAGGGTTATTTCTGAAGTCGTGGATAACAGAGAACTGAAATGAATACAGGCGCAATCTACATGGTTCAGAGTTCCTAACATACCTTGGGAAAAATTCATATTTGGACCTTTGCATTGCTGACGCAAGCCTTGAGTTCACCTTTAATAGTCCTCATTGGAAACGCCAGGTGCTTCCTTACGACAGCGAAAAGCACGCCATCGTAATGGCAATCAATCAACAAAGTTATGTTGTCTTCCTCATTCCAGTTCAACATGAAAATCATCGGTTGAATTTCAAGATAACGGGTTGAGGAAGGTTTGAAACGAAGTTTAGTTGGAATTATCGGAGCAATGTCCTCCTTCCGATGATAGCAACGCTTGCTCAAATGACAACAATGTAACTAACGATGAAATAGATCTCTATTTTACGAAGTTAGATAAGCTGACGTTGGAAACGATTGAGAAAGTAGTTCCCACGATTAAACACCGAAAATATGTGGAAGGATATGAAACACCAACCATCCCAAGGTTGAAAAGATTGAAAAGCCTTCTTCTCACACGCGTCAACAATATTTATCGACGATTTTTGGACAACAACCATCCCTCGTTGGCTTTGTTGAAATGACAACTGAACTACGTCCGGAATTTAATCCATCCCTACGTCAAGAGTGAGGTCAGCAATCAATGGGTGAAAAAACTGAGGGTTACTAGCCCACAGAACCCAGGTGGCGTTTTCACGAAAATGAATGGCTTATTCCGTAGAAAGTGTCAATAGAAGGTATAGAATCTTGGAGTCGCTAGTGATGGAAGAAATCTTCTCGCTAGGACTGGTATCGAAATTAAAAATATGACTCCGGATAGAAATGGAAACCAGATTATATGTGATAGATTGCAGAAACTTGCCCTTGAACTCATTATGAACTGGTTCATCTATTAAACTCTGAGAGAGGGAATCAAATACTTTCAGAGGACATTAAAGCAAAAGTTTCCGACCTCAAACCAAGCGTGAATGGTGAATCGATTCTTCATTTCAATGAAACATTGACATCTGACCACATGACAAACTTGAAGCTTGTTATTATTTTGTCAGCTATGAAGACTTGTGTTTCATATTTGGCAGGATAAACAACAACAAATCATGTGGTATTGACGGTGTTCCAAATAAAGTTCACCGATATTTGCCTGAGGAGGCAATCAGGAATTATTGCATATTGTTCAACAACGTGTTGAACAATTCATGCTTCCCAAACGAGTGGAAAAAGGTCAAGGTATTTCAGATCTTGAAGAAAGAAAAGAATCAAGCTATCGCCCAATCAGCTTTCTGTCTAATGTCAGCAATGTGTTTGAAGTGATACTAAATAAAGTATAGATGGCTGCCGTGTGGAACAAAGAACACGTGATAATTTCTACAAATAAATTTATTGAGATAAAAAAAAACAATAGATAAAACTGGCAACGTCGTCTCGGATTCGAGGTTGAGATTTAGGTGGACGTAGATCAAAGACTGACTGACTGAGCGAATGATGAATGAAGGAACGAATGAATTTTTGATACTTGTGTTATCCATTTTTATTCATTGATAACGTTGACGACGCATCGCAAACGATAGTTCTCCTGGTTGCAAATCCGCCTGCACATTTGATGCATCATGAACTCTGCTTTTGTTGTTTCCAATTAAGATATACTGACGCGCGTTCGATCCGTCGTCATGTAAATATTAGATACGCGCAGATGTGTGCCGCCAGTGGTATCTGGGCACAACATAGTTGTGCGTATTTGCTTCAGCGATAAAGTTGCGTGTCCCACAATGTGATCACCTAATGAATATGGATTATGCATGCAAACCGTTGCATGGCTCAAGGCGCACAAGCATGCATGTTGGATAGAGGGTTGGTCCGCCGCAGTGCTCCCCCTGAAGTGGTGGAGCCGCGATATGGTTCCATTAGCCATGAATCGTACTGGCGTGCGGATCCCACGCCCAATCCTCGTTGTCGTCATGTTCAGTGTAATTGGTTGCGGGAATGTGGGTTTTAACCTGTCTATTCACGTCAACCTTGAAATATTTGTCCTTCCGTTTTAACAACCGGCACGAACCTTCGTAAGGTTGTGTGACTGGGGCCTTGACTTTGTCGTTGTGGACAAACACGTGCGTGCGATTTGGCAGGTCTTTGTTCACGAAGACGCTACCCGAGTTGTGGTGTGCCATATTGCCCGGGATTCACGTAGGCATCCTCATACACAGATCCTTTAGGAAGTTTGAATCATTCGTGCCACCATGAGAAGTATTGAAAAATTCTCGGGGTAGGCGAAGTGTCATTCCGTAGACCATATCACCTGGTGTCAAACCGTTTTCTTCTTTCAGTGTTGATTGTTATCCCAGTGGTACGATTGGTAGCGCCTTGGTGCGTTGTGCCGAGTCGTCAAAGCGAATCGCGGTTTTGACCGTGTGATGCCAGCGCTCCACTATTCCATTGGATGCCAGCTGGTAGGGTGTGGGTCGCAAGGGCATGATTCGGAGTATCCCAGTCAGCTCCTTGAAAACCTGGCTCTCGAACTGTCTACCCAGGTTGGTTGTGATGCGTGCAGAGACTCCAAAATAGCTGTTCCATATGCTGATTAGTGCTACTGCCACTGTTGTTGCCGTAATCTTCTCGATTGGTATCGCCTCGGGCCAGCGAGAGAACCTGTGCACAATAGTGAGACAGTATCGGAATCCTTCACATGGTGATATTGGCCCGATAAGGTGTGCCGAATGATTTTGTTGGACTGTCATGGTAGACAGGCTCGACTGATTTTGTTGATGTCACTGTTCATTGAAGGCCAGAAGTATTGGCCGGTAATCAACTTCCGGGTTACTCAAATGCCTGGGTGTGTGAGACAGTGGGTAGTCGGCATAACTATCGCTCGAAACTCCTACGGGATGAACGAACGTATCCTCTCTGAGGTCGCGACGCAGTGGAGAGCTAGGGAGAGGTCGTTTAACCTCTGCTGTTTCCATTCAAGTGGTCAGTCGTGGGCATTCATTAGCGCTTGAAGCTCGGAGTCATCCTTTTGTGTTGGGTCGACAGTGTTAAATCGATCTTTTGAACTATATTTACCCTTGAAAGATAGTCAGCGACAGTGTTGTTGTTGGCTCAGCGATGCTTTTTTTGAGCGTTGATGGAGTGCAAACCATAGTATACTCAACTAGTAACCACACTCCATCAACCCTCCGGAAAAATTCGAACACAAGCTGAACAGAGAGCCATAAATCTGCGGTAGCAGGTAGGTAGGTAAATGCTGACGCGAGGATTGGCGCGAATATAAACATATGCTTCGATGAGAGATTTCAGGATTACCATATCTCAAAAAATCAATAACTTTGCAGAAAAACAAATTCGTTCCATGCAATCATTTAGTTTTTTATTAGGATGTGGCAGCACTCCCATGTTCTGAAATGCGTAAAAGAACACGTGCGTCGGAAATTTTATTTGCATTTTGCTTTGTTTCTTGAGCGCGCCAAACATGGGATCAGCTCTCATGCCCCAGATCAGCTGACGTGCCCCTGAGAAAATTCAAAAAGTGTGCAACACAGGGTAAATGAAAGGTGTGGGTAATAGTTGAGTATACTATGGTGCAAACTGCAACAGCTTTGCTGCACTTTTGTTGGGCGTCTTTTAACTTCCAATTCAAGTGGCGTTGCAATTCCTTCCTTCTATTATTGCAGTACGGCTCCAATACCGTTGTATGAGGCATCGATGAAAACATACCATATAGCGTTAGAGTCAGGATAGGCAAGGGCTGATGCCTTTCCTAAGTCCGCCTTTTACTACCTGAATGCAGCTGCTGCTTCGTCCATCCACTTGAGAGGCGTTTGCGATTTCCCGTGATCACCGCAATAGGGCACGCTGGTGTTGGGTTGCATGTGGGAGGAAACGGCGGTAGAAGTTGACCACCCCCAAGAAGGACTTCAGTTGGTGTTTGGGCTTCGGTCCCGGTGTTATGGAAATTCATTCCGTTTTTCAGGTAAAGGCTTCAACCCGTGGTTGTTGATGGCATATCCCAAGAACCTCGCTGGTAATCAGGTCGAATTTGACTAGTCGGTAAACACTTGCTTTACGTAAACCAGATGTGCCTGTCGGCTGGGTGAGAAGATCAGTATGTCGTCGAGGTAAACAAATGCTTTGTTCAAGTCATGAAGCACCTCATGCATGAAGTGTTGAATTCGGTCTGGGGTTGTGTGGTTGTTGAGCGTACGGTAGTCCCCACATGGTCGCCGATCTCCATTTGGCTTTTTCACCATATCCAAAGGACTGCTCCATGCGCTTTGAGATGGACGGCAGATTCCAAGTTGGATAAGGTGTTCAAATTCAGCTTTAGCGGCGGCCAGCTTATGGGGTGAAAGTCTTTGTGCCTTAACGTTGACCGGCGGTCCCTTAGTTTGGATTTGATGCGTGGTTGAGCACTTGGTGTTTGGTTATCCCCCGAGAGGCTAACGTAGTGAACAGCAGTGATCGCAGCTCGTTATTGGCACCATTCGGGAGCAAGTCTACTTTGGGCTGTTGCTTGTCGATGTGCGCTATAATCGTTTTGAGGCGTGTGCGTTCAATAAGTCGTCTCCCCTTCATGTCGATGAGGAAGCCATAGTGTTCGATGAAGTCGGCCTCGATGATTGGAGAACTTACATCGGCTATTATGGAAGTCCACGTGAACGGCATTGAAAGTCCCAAGCTTAATTTTATTAACCTTTTACCAAATGTTCGAAACCGTAAACCATTGGCTGCCATCAATTTGGAGGAGGCGTCAGGGGAACTAAGGTCTCAGATGGTTGGTGGTATTACTGAGAAATCTGCACCGGTGCCGATAAGAAAAGTGCTTTTGTTTATAATGTCGTTGATTTTCAAACGCTCGATTGTGCGATGGGGGGTTGCTACGTGTGGACGGTCAGTGCACAGTTTTTTGAATGGGAGCAGGGTTGTCGGCAGTTTTTTTCACTCTGTCCATAAGGTTGATGGTACCAACAAGGCTGATCATTCGATTACGTGGTGTGGCGTGTTGGTGATGCCTGCTGCTTTATAGGCCACGTTCGATGTGCTTCGTGTCGCGAAGTTGATTGCTGTCGGTTACTCAGAGCTTGATGTGCGTCCTCAAGCTTAGTCATACGGTTGCTGAGGTCACGCACTGCGGAGGCGAGATTGCTTAACTCGCTTGTGATTTGCAGCGTTGGTGGGATGCTGTGCCGCGGCTCATCTTCCATTGCAACTGCCTATTGACTGCCGGGTGACCTCGTGCAGGCGATCAGTGATCGTTGCGAGATCCAAAAGTGGTACATTGTTACCTAATAGGATGCTCCCCAATGTGACGTCGAGGCGCTTGAGCCATATTTGTTGGAGCAGAGTGTCGAATATATTGCCGTTGGTGAGCCTGTGAATCTGGTTGAGGAGCTGTGATGGGCGTTGATCTCCTAGCTTGATCTTAGACAGTAACTTTTGAATACGCTGTTGGACCGAGTCAGCGTAGACGGCCAACAGAGCATTTTCCAGGGGTTCTTTACTATGTAATGAACCTGTTGCATCGCCTTCGTACTGAGGTTCGAGGTTGGTAGTGTCGTCAGTTACTCGGCTAGTGGCGAAGCTTCCGTCTAGCTAGGCGAACCAAAGCTTCACGTCCTCCTGCCGTAAGAGTGAACCGCTGAACGCAACACGTACCATTCCTTCCATATCGTGGTGGTGAAACCATTTTAGGCATTGCTCGGGGCTGCGCACATTCACCAGCACATTCAATGCATCATGAACTCTGCTTCTGTTGTTTCTAATTAAGGCATGCTGACATGCGTTCAATACGTCGTCGTGTAGACATTAGATATGCGCGGATGTGTGCCACAAGTGGTATCTGGGCACAACATAGTTGCGCGTGTTTGCTTTGGCGACAAAGTCACGTGTCCGTTCAATGTCGTCAGCACATTCATATGGCTCATGCTTGCAAATCGTTGCGCACAAGCATGCAGGTTGGGTGGATGGTTGGTTCGCCACAAAACATTAAACGCCTATATTGTGATCTGGCTTTTGTGCCAGACATTCGACCATGCATGCCATAACGAAAGTAACCTCAGATATCTGCTGGAACTAAAACTAAATGATGGAGAATGTGTTGAATCGATTGATGAAGATTGACGATAATGCGCAACTTCAAGGTCTTGAGTGGTCTATAGCAGGGAGCAGTTAATGCACCTCTGCTTTTTTCAGCTTTCATTTGCAAGGTGTTGAACGGCTGTGATTTTAATGTCTCGCTAACGCAAACATTGGTAGCGTTTGTTGATGATCTAATCATTTATATGGCTACCAGATTCTATGATGTGCAGCTCCACATGGGCAACGAAACCAATGCGTGGAAGTGCTGAAAAATTTTGTTTGGGACATTGTTGCACGGGGCCAGCCAAGACCGGAAACGTAATTGGAAGGATTTCCACAGTATCGCTGGTGAGGATAGTTCAGAACGGGTTCCACATAAATCCTGTGTTCGATACCTCGGTGTTCATCTCAATCTGTATTCGTACTGCACTGAACATGTCAAAATCATGCTCAGTAAAGCACAAAAAGTAGAAAGCTCGAGACGGATTATAAGTACTATATATTAAAAAGATAAATTCATCAAACTGCTAACGTGACAAGAGCCGATATCTTCCTGTTGAGGCTTTTTCGTAATCACATCACAAGAACTGTAAGTGTGATAGAAAACCCCTGAATTTCACAGCCATTCCACCCTACTGACGGGTATATATATATATATATATATATATATATATATATATATATATATATATATATATATATATATATATTATATTTTGTGGTCGGGAGGTGTATGTAATTTACGCACAGAGTATAGGACTCCCACGCGTGCAAGATGGTGACTGTGCTACTCACTAAACACCTCTCCTGTCAACTCGAGAGCCCAGCCTGGAACCATTTGATATATTACTTCAGGCTGGGTCTCGTTTTGCTACGTCTTGAGGTGCCTCCATGCTAGGGGATCTCTCCTCTAGCAGGAAGGGAGAGGGGAAGAGGAATTGCTAGACAAGCGATCCCCAGACCCAAAGCTCCCGGCTGCTGTGAGTCCCTTTTATCTTTTAGGACTGTCCGAGCATAATGTGCCACCTTGTTCCATTTGTCAATCGGTTCGAGCATCACCACAACTATAGCATCTCGGGGGAGCTCTTCCGTCTCCCTGTAGAGGTCCCTTTGTAGCCTGTTTTATATTGTGCACGCAAGAAATGTGTGGTAGGCAGTATCTTCCTCTCCTGGACAAATCCGAAAATCGGGAGACCGTGACTCAGCAACCTTGTGAAAGTAAGACTGGAAACACCCATGCCCACTCAAAAGCTAGGTCAGATAGGAGTCAGTCTTGCCATGCTATTGTTATAGCCATGACCTCACATTTGAGATGAGGCACGCAGTCCACCTTCCCTTCGTGCAATTCACCCAAAATTGCTGCCAATCTTTGATTGAGCGCTGTCTCTCCTTGCAGCAACCATCTCTCTAGCCCTCTCATTTCGACGCAGGTAAATATTAGCTGCTCTCTAGCAAGGAGGGCAACATGTATTATGCCTGCAATAACTCTCACCACCAAATCAGAGACTATCGGATACGTAGACGCAATTCTCAGTGGTCTTCTTCTTTGTGATTATGCCAAGTATTTTCGGGTTACCTCCTTACTGAGAGGTTCGCCCCTGTAGCGTATTCTACATTACTTATAAATTAAATTGCACATTTCCATAAAACCCACACAAAATTGTCAATTGTCAAGTAAGAAAAAATAAAGATATTTTGCCAGTTGAATTTTATAACGAAAACAGAATTAACGATGATTGTAGAATTAAAGTAAAGCAAAGTCTGTTCAAGTTTGTTAAAAGGATTGTTCGTTTATATATTAATTTACATGGATTACATGTCGTACTATATGAAAGAATAAATAAACGAATATTTATACCTTCCCGAATTGGTTTTATCTTTCAACATTAAAGAAATTATTGAATTTAGATGGAATCAACGTAACAACTGAAATAGAAACACTTCCTTACAGAAGTTAAATTGAGGCTATAGAAAACGCCTCTCTATCAATCATAATTAACAAATTCATCTACATCCCCATATTTCTGCTCCATACAGTAACACTTACCCTACAAAACTCATCAAGAGGCGTCTTCTTGATGGGCTGGGTCCCCCTACGCTGGCCGTAAGTCGATTCAGAGGCAATATTCCAGAAGCAGCCTTCTCAGCCGTTGCCTGATTTGCTCAGAGAAACTCTTCTTCGAGTCTATCAGTATCCCAAGATACTTCTCCGCTGGGCACGATCAGTATATCGCCAATACTGATCATCCGTACTCGAGGGACTCTCTTTTTTGTCAAGATGACTACTTCAGTTTCCTCCTATGCTAAACTGAAGTCAGTTTCTCACTCGGTGCATTAGGCTATAAAACCTATGTTGCACTTATTGAACGGTGCGTCTAGCGAGCAGAGCCACATCATTATCCGCACTGTTGATCAAGAGTGACTCATCTGGCATCTCGAGTCTCAATAGCCCATCTTAAGACATGTTTCACAGGTCTGGACCAAAAATAGACCCTTGTGCAACACCTGATGTAATTTTCATCCTTCTTTAGCCCTATGTTGTGTCGTAAAGCAGGCTTTGGTCCTTTAGGTAGTCCCTCAAAAGCCGCATTAGATATTCTGGAACTTGAAAAGGGTTTTCTAGCGTATCCAGAATATCCACCCATGTAGTGGAATTGAAGGCATTTCTAACGTTGAGTGTCATCAACAGGACAATCCATCGCTTGGTGCGGCTATATGCCTCTGCCTGATGGACCGTGCTTACCGCCTCTGCGATCGCATCAATATTGGAACTTCCTGCTTTAAAGCCATACTACCGAGAAGATAGGTCCCCACCAGAATGAACCCTGTCATTAATTTTCCCTTGATGATTTTCTCTCGCACTTTCCTAGCAGTGTCTTGCATACATAATGGGCGGTATGCAGACGGTGATACGGGATTTTCCTTTGCATTGCTGATCAGCTCGAGCCTCACCACCTTCCATCGTACAAAGAAAACCCCGTCCCGTAGGCAAGTGACGAATGTGCTGAGCAGCGTCAGGACAGTGGTGAATGATAAGCCGCAACACCTCAGGTGGAACACCATCTGGACCTGGAGCCTTTCTTGTTTCAGTGAAAGGACTGTCTATTCCAGTTCCAGCTATGTGAAGAGTGGATACTCGACTGGTTGTTTCACCATGGACTGCGTCAACACGGACGGGATGGGCTGAGAAGAGTCCCCGCACTATCCCGTCCACTTTTTCGCTTTGTGTATGTAAGGCGTCCGTAGGGCACCAAGCTTCCACATAACTAACTTGAAGCCAAGCCCCCACGGATGCTTGTTCACATTGTCCACTAGATCTTACCAGCAGCCATTTTTTCTGTTGTTAATAAATTTGCAAAGGTATTTCCTGGCCAACTTATATGCTGCTACCCAGTCGGTAAGCCTCACGCCGAAGCTTCTGACACTCCCTTCGCTTTTGATCAATTTCTGTCGACCACCAGTACACTGGGGGCTGGCCATGCCGGGGCTTTTGACAAGGCATAGAAACGCTGCAAGCAGCCGAGATGATTCTCATAGTTGAGTTCACCACGTCTTGAGCTGCCAGTTTTAGCATCCCCTGCAAATCTCCAAGTAGCAGAGCACCTGCCGTCAGCACCTCGACAAACTTCTTAACGTCCATCCTTCCGACGTTCTGGCCAATTGAAGAATGTTTATTGCACGGGCTACGGGAGACAACATTACTGATCTTAAGCAGAATGCAGTGATGATCGTTGGCTGAGTAGTCCTCTAATACTCCCCAATTTTGTATCCTATATAATAAGGACTCTGAGGCAAATGTCACGTCCAGTATGGTTCTTATACAGCCAATACGGCGGAAAATTGGCTTACTTCCTGTGTTTAGTATGACAAGCACTGTCCTGGCCACCGTTTCGAAGATTCATTTTCCCCGCGGATCTGTTTGAGGCATACCCATTCGATTGCTTTAGCGTTTAAGTCCCCCCCCAACGAGCATTTTGCCGTCTGCGTTTGAGACAGCGCTCTCCAAAGCATTAAGCTTGGCTTGGAAGGATGATATCGATTCGTTTAGCGTTGGGCATATACTAAAGAAGGTGGTCCCTGAGCACCGAACCCTCATGAAACCATCCCTCCGTCCACAGTTATTCACCTGGAGATCACTGTTCTGAACCCAGACGGTGGCAGTACCAGTTTCATAGGGATGCTGCTCCCCCAACTGCATAAAATCATCTCTTATATCCCTAGCAAACTGCTCAAGGAGATTTTGGATGATTGAACTACGGTGTAAGTTTAGTTGCGAGACGTAGGTCATCAAAGTTTTGATTTTGCCTTGGCTAGGGCTTCCTGGAAAACCCAGTATTTTCCTGATCCTAAGGTGCGTCCAAGATCCGGTCTTAGATCAGCATTCATGCAAAGAATACAGTGTGCTCCCTTTGTACATTGGTTTCTTTTATGTCCAATTTTACCGCATTTGTAACATAGGGAACTCCTATTGAATCTTTCTACTTGTGCGGTATGACCATAGCCAACGCATTTGAACATTGAAAAGATGCAGCTCTTTGCCGTATCCTTCACAAAACACACCCTATTCTTACTTTGCCCTTATTCAGAAATTGTTCTGCGTCCTTTTCGGTAAAGTCAATTATGGCTATCTGGTGTTAGCCTCGCTTTGATCCTGCCCACGCTAGGGAACTCCCTTTTGATGGCCTCTTCTACCTCGGCCAGATCTCTTATTTCGATCGTTACTATCGGCTTAAGCGAGCCTGTAGTTTCACTTTTGCCGAGGACTTTCTTCCCTATTGTCGGCCTCTGCCCCAAATTTGACCAGCATGTGGCTCCTTCGTGTTGGTCGTACTGCTTAATGGCAGTATTGGTGTCTTCAGGCCTTACATTTCCCCTGATATCGCACAGCACCTCCGCGTACTTACTCCTCAATAGATCATTCAATAAGGAATATTTATTACCTGTTCTCCAATATGTAGGAAGAAAAAACTTAGATGCATTGAGAAATGTAAAGTTTTTAAATTGTACGTTCCGTTCAGAACGCACGTTTCTTAATAATAAAATTTATATTTACTCGAAAAAGTAACATTTTTTCATATATTTAGTATAATATGAGTGAGGCGAAAACAGCACGAAAAAAGAAAAAGTATTATTTAATGCTGATTAATGTTTTCAAGTGCCTCATCTTAATAGAATAATTATTAGATAAACTCTTGAGCCAAAAACTTCACTTTAATGAACCAATGCACGCTACATAACGTCCAATTTAAATTCAGATGGCACAGCCAAATACATTATACATCCGCCAATTCTTTCACTTAATTGGTAAACAACGTTCTTGTAATTACACTCTCTATGAAATTATTCATTTGGAAACAATCACCCTTAAGAAAGAATTATTTCCAACATTCGAGTAGTAGGAAATACTTTCTGAAGCAGCGATTTAGAAGTTTTTGCACGAAATAATCTTTTATCGAAAGCTTAAAATTCATGGAAATCCTCCAGACATTCCAAGAAAAAATTTGAACGGACTTATGAGATTAAGAGTTTCAATTTAAACCGCTTGATCATTATTCGTTGAAATGTAAGTTTAAGCCTTTCTCGAAATTATCATTATCGCAATTATCTACGAGTACAGTAACACTTTGAGCTTTATTTAAAATATTTGCCAAAGATTCAGAAATCTAAGATTAATTGAATAAATCCAAGCGATTACGCCGTCACCACGCTCAAGCACCAATACGAGTACTTGGCTCAACTTTGATGGATGATGCAAAAGAGCATGTTAACAGTTTTTCTGATGTCCATATAAATTTCCTAAAATTATTGGCGAATCAAAAAATCCGGTTCGAAGCGGCTCCGCTGCAAATCGATGTCATCAGGTCACTTTGCTTCAACCAGAAGTCAATAAACGAGCTGAAGGCGCAACGTCGAACATACTCGTATTTCATTATCAGAAATGCTTGAGTTCAAAAACCAGCAACAAATTTTATTTACTTCTCTTTTTTAAGGTTTTGTAAAATAATTTTACAAAACTCTACTAGTTTCGCGACCTGTCTGTCCGTCTGTCCGTCCGTGTGTCACAGCACTTTTTCTCGCAAACTACTTAAGCTAGAAACATCAAATTTTGTATGCAGGTGTAAAGTGGTGCTCTCTTCAAAGTTGAACTACAAAACATTTTATTAAGTATTTAAGGGGGGGTCTCCTTATATAGGGGAGTGGCCCCCGAAAAAAAATGTCATCGATGGTAGCCGATATGGGTACCAAATGAAAGGTCTTGATGAGAAATTTTCAAAACAGGGCTTAATTTGATACTTTTTGCTTCGAGAGACGCGCAGGGAGGGGAAATACACGAACAATTTGTGTCCTCCCCTCGCGATTGAACATCTGTGATCCGAAAAATCTGAAAAACATTAAGGTGGTAGGTGTTTATGAGTACAACAACAAAAAATACCTTAGAAGTCGAAATTCGCTCAACTTTGTTAATAATAGTATGATACACGAATTTCACATTTTCCCCAATAAAATCGCATCGGTATCCTTAAACTGAACGAAATTTGACATTTACATAGTTCTACTAAGGTTTCTTGAACTTTGTAAGTTTGATGAAAATCGGATGATATACACGGAAGTTATAGCCGTTTGAAGTTTCTCCAATTGCAACAACAATAACACATGATTTTGGTATTTTATGGACTTTCTATCGAATCAGTCGCTGCAGTTTTGACTTGATTTTCTTGAAATTTTCCATTAAAGTCAATAACATTAATATTTTTGTGAATTCATGATTTGAGTGGTTTTAGTTGGTTTACAACAAAATGGCGACGATTTAAAGTAGAAAAACAATAGATTTTCTTTTGAACGTGCACATCTCTTTGACATATTTCTTGACGTTATTCATTGCTGGTGACTGCATTTCTGACAAGTTGGGTACAAAACCCTTCTGACATGAGCGTAGGTCTGCTTACCCAACTTGTTCTCTTGTGCTTCTGTTGTGATATCGGTGGTGCACTTGCTAAGTTTTCGCTATCTGAGGTGGATTTTGGACTCGCGACTGACTGACTCGGGAGCAATGGGGCATGCGCCAAATACTCGCGGAAAGCTTTCTCGTCTTTGTTCAACAGTGCGGCGGAAGTTCACGTGATTGCTGAATGGTTATATTGCAAAATATTTAAGTTTTTGGAATCTATTCGGCAGTGATGATGGAATCGTGTGAATCAGAATTAAGAATTGATTTTTACTCAGTTTTACCGAAAAAAAGAAGTTAATTAAAAATAAACCCAGCGCTATAAAAAGGTCGTTTGAAGTGCTTTGATGTAAGCATTTCGTATTAATAGATGTTACCATTTAGCCAGCTTTTCTCCTTTTTGAATTTTCTAAAAATTTAGCACTGCGTTGTAAATACAGAAACGGCGTAAATAATGCATACGTGCATGCATGCGTAGTGTGATATGGCATCAAGAATAACAGGGCGTAGAATGCTCGTAATCGGCCTATATTGTCAAAACCCAAGATACCAAAGTGATCGGATCATATGTCATTTGGCTGCTATTATGCGAAACTGTTTTGATGCATATTAATGCATTCAAAGGTCATTGATGTCATACTGCGGAATAACTTTGAAACAGCTACAGTTGACTAAAGTTCTTAGTGGTTTGTTTGTTTCAATATAACAGTGTTGAATGCGAATATTGAATGGGAAAATGATACACGTTTTGGTATTAGAGGTGCTAAGTTACCAAAAAAATAAATCAAGAACCTTCAAAAACACAGAGATGAAACACACGTTTCTAGTTCTCGTTCAATAGCTACAAAGCCAGTTTTCGTTCGTAGATGGCTCTTATTCTGGTAGAGGTATGCACCTTTGTGGCGAGAGAAAATTCAATACATTTAATTGCCTCTCCTTGCGTATCTAAACTTAATCAGGATACACGTATTTACGCATGTTTGATTCCCGCAAGCCAAATTATTAAACTAACGAAAAACCTAAGACAAGGATACTACCCCTAGTCAACGGTCTATCATGTTGATACAGGAACACTATTGCTGACCCGACCGAGTCCTAAACATGGCCTAAACAGGACCTTATTACATTTTTCTCATCAAAACATGGCCCGAAACCTCAATGATAAAAATAACGAGTGTGCTTATGACCACACGAATGAAATGAAACTTCTTTCGCTCCATCTGTATATATATATATATATATATATATATATATATATATATATATATATATATATATTGTTGCGAATTTCGGCGTACCGACTTTCTCCCATTCGCAACGTCAAATTGCCACCGTAATATTTTCACCTTCCTTTGGGCACTCCTACCTTTTCCTCTGTAAATTTATTTATTTTATTAACATTTTTCCATTTCCCCTTTAATTTTTATTTCCCCATCATCACAATCCTACCCTTTTCCCTTATTTCCAACTACAAAAAAAAAATAATACATACTAATAATTTCAATTTTTCCACTAACAACATTTCATTCATTAACTCCCACTAACAAAATTATATTCAATACCTTTTCCCTAACAAAACCTAATTCCTTCCTTCATACTAACAAATTCTATTCACTAGTTCCCATTAACAAATTTTATTTTTCCTTACTAACGAAAATTAATTCACGTTTCCCTACTAACAAAATTCAATCTCATGACCAAATGCATCGTTGAAGTTGCTTATGAGATGCATGTGAGGTCGACAATCCATGGCACCATTAGCTGTGTCGTGAATTCTCAATCGCGGGTCTGCTGGAACCCTGAGTTCAAGTTCCCCCGGGCGCACGGAAGCACTCTTTTTGGGGTATCGGCAAAACCAATAGCTTCCGAAATGTGTATATGTGACACTTTGAATTCAACCAAAGGCTTCTTGGATTGTTCAAATTGTCATATGTAAAACAATGGATACTATTGAGTTTGTCGATATGGAACAAAAGATGTGTGAGTAGCGTAATCGAAGTGTAATAAACTTCGATTACGTTACCCAGATGCGGTAGCGGTAATTTGAAAATGAAAAGGATTGCGGGATCGAATTTGATGAAGGTGAAATGTGGAATTAAGTGGTTAAGATTGGGCAGTTAGGATTTGACGGGAAAATAGAAAAGCAGTGCGGTGCGAGATAGTTAATTCGAGAAAAGATTTTGATTTTTGAATTTGGAAAGAACAAGAGGGATTGCGGTTGGCAGTGGATTAAATTTTAATTCGGGGAGGAAAGATTTTTTTGCGGTGATTTAATCTTAAAAGAAATAGGGAGTTATCGGGTTTTTTTTTTGTGATTTACGAAATGGATTGTTTGACATGCTGTTTTTGAAGAAAAAGAGAATTTTTGAAGTAACAATTCGAGGAAGTGTGTCAATGGTGTCAGTGGTTTGGTTTGGATCAATGACCCAAAGTGATTAGCGGTCGTGAAAGTGCATAGAATACTTAGAAACGACTTGCAATTTATTGCATCAGAAAAGCAGATTTGGCGATTCGAGCGGGTCTCGTAGATAATGAATTAAGCCATTTAAAATTACGAAAAAGTGGAAGGTGTTTAGATACAGTAACGATAAAATTCCTTTGTTTAATGTGGATAAAGCTAGTTGTGTCTCTTCGTGGAGTGAAAATAAATCGGAAATACTCGGAACATTTAAGAACTAAAACAACTCGTTATCATTTAAAATGCTAAATAAGAATCAATGTTATAAGACATATTGTATAAAATAACAAAAATGAGTGTAAAAGTTTTAACACATCGTACTTTGCTGGATTGTTTAGTAACGAATCACAATCAATGGCCATTGACTGTTTATTTACATATTATTATTTTTTAACATATAAATTCCTTTTCTTGGTTAACCAAGATTGGGCTTTTTCAGACGCAGCGTTAAAAGTGAGCGTTAAACAGGTTATATGGGCAAGAAGAGTGAGAGGCATTGAGGGGACCTGATGGTAAAAACAAGCCAACATTTTTTAGGGTGAACGAGCGTAACGCACATACACAAACGCATTTTGTTGATCATTTGGTGGGGGAAATTTTATACAAACGCAGGTAATCATTCCGAATTGAACATTCGGTGAGGATGGTAGTCGTCATGAAACGATTGCCTTTCTTTAATTTGCATGCAAAAATGGATGCGTGGATGCGAGAAGCTACGCGTTATGTAATAAATTTATAAAAGCGGAGGCCATGTTCAATTTCAGGAAACAACACGACGAATATCACGATTTCAATGAAGATAAATTGCCTATTGTAAATCTATAGAAAATTAACAGTACGCATAATCTTCATAGAATCACATTATAATAATCAAGTTTACAACACATCAAGAAAAATATGCGACTAAAAAAGATATTCATATTTGGAATATATTTTTCAGAAAGCGGAAAAACACGGAGGATTCAAATAAATCCAATAGAAGTTTGAATCGACAAACTTTAACAATCATAAAATACTTTTTTCATTCCAGTTTTTATTACCTCGTGCACAATTCAAGGCTAAAACATAAATTCTCAATCGCTTATCTCTCTGTCTTCGCTCTCATGTTGTTCGCACGATGTTTAACGATCAAATGACCCTTTTGACACATACACTCGCAAGACATGTATCGTATACAAAAATAGGTTGGCTGAACTATGCAACGTGTAAACATAGGGGCGTAAGCGCGAAACCTGTTTGGATATGGGTTTTTACCATTCCCGTGTGAAAGAGCCCATTAACTATAAGTCTGTCTACCAAAATATAGAATTTGATAAATGTTTGATAATCCTAAAAATAATCCTCCAAATGTCGAATAGTTAAAACGCTTCCAAGCCAAGTAAACGTTTATATACATATATAAAGTACATACAAGTAACTATAAATTTATATCGAACCAACACAAAAGTGCCTTAAAAACGTAATCGTAGAATTTAGAGAATAACAAAATCTTGATGAAAAATGATTCCGAAACTAACAAATACAGAAATGTTTAATTAAATGAACATCTCCATTCCATTGGATCTGACCGAGTATAGGACCCGGTATGGTGGAGGGCGTTCCCCACAAAAAATGAGCCAGCCACCGGGCCTATTCTAACCTCCTTTTTGTTTCAGGTACTATCGCAGGTTGAGTGGCCTCGCACAAAAAGCCTTTTTGTGGCATAGGGTTATGTGATCCGATTGCATAACTCTATGACATAAATTGGTCACCGGGGTATTTTTTAAATGGTTTGTGACATCCATGTGTTATCATGACTAATCAAACACCGGGGTCAAAACACTTGAAACAAAATAGTGGCGAGTTTAAAATCATAATAACCATAATAATTTTTCGAACTCAATTTATGGAATCTGTATATTAGTCATGTTTTGATATGCAGGATATATTGTTTAGTTTACTAATTGTTTTACAATACCCTTCTGGCAGGAGCATCCTCCTGCTACTTCAACTTGTTTTTATTATTTATTAATCTTTGAATGTTATCCTTTCGAGCCGGGATTTCGCTCATATAAGAACTGTAATATTTTCATTTCCAACTCAATTAAGACTCCAAAAAACATCAGGGCCGTAGCAGGAGGATGCTCCTGCCAGAAAGGTATTGTAAAACAATTAGTAAATTAAACAATATATCCTGCATATCAAAACATGACTAATATACAGATTCCATAAATTGAGTTCGAAAAATTATTATGGTTATTATGATTTTAAACTCGCCACTATTTTGTTTCATGTGTTTTGACCCCAGTGCTTGATTAGTCATGATAACACATGAATGTTACAAACCATTTAAAAAATTTTTATCAAAATTCCTACATATTTGTAGTGTGTAGGTCCGTTGCAAGCGTGTATCTCCCTAGTATCACGTGTTAATGTTGTTGTAATTGTTAGATATTCAATCGGCTGTAACTTAGCTGTTTATTGTTCAGCAAACTTAAATTGTAGATTTTGGGAAATTCAAGGGTCCCATCTTGATTTTATAGACAAAAAAGCAAAATTTATAACATGAACTATTTTTAACAAAGTTGATCAAATTTTGACTTCTAAGGTATTTGTTGCCCTTGTGAAGGAAAAATTGTCAGTTTAAGTACTATTTTGAAAAGCTCTTATAAAGAACTTTCATCTGATATTCATATCGGCTACCTTTGATGAAATTTTTATTCAGCGGCCACTCCCCTGTACTGTAATCATCGATTCATTTTTTTTCATTTTTTCGAATCCTAGCATGGTTACAAAGCCCATTTGCTAGGAGCTCTCTCCTGCCTCCTCGACTTGTTTCACGTATGAGTATTAATTGTTGGTACTCATCTTCAGGCATTCATTAAATTGAATCAAGTGTTAAAAGCATGCGCCTTAAACGTTCAAGTTAGGGCAAAATACATCAAAATCATTCAATCTTCGCATTTAAAACAGCCACTATTTTGCTTTACCATTACTAATACCGCTAGCTGAGCCAATTCTCAAAGAAATTCATGATACCTATCATTCCTGAAATTTCCATGCAAATCCTAGCAAAGCTGTAGTCGGTAAAAAGCGCATATTGTTCCATAGCCATATGTTTCCATAGTAATACAGCGCATATTGTTCCATAGTAATACAGGAAAATTCAAATCGCTATAACTTCATTAAATACCATTCGATCTTTATGAAACTTTCAGGACATATTAATCTTATAAATAGTCATCTGTATACTGAATTTCATAATATTTAAGGGCACCGTTAAGATTTTATTCAAGAAAACATAAAATCGATAAATCATACTATTACTAACAAAGTTGAGTGAATTTTGACTTCTCACGTATTTGTTGTTATTTTACTCAAAAAAGCCTACATTCATGATTTTTTTCAGATTTTTCGGATCAAAGGTGTCCAATCGCGAGGGGGGTTTTTCGTACATTTCCCCTTCCCCTGCACCCCTCAAAGCAAAATTTGTCATTTTAAGAGCTGTTTTGAAAAGTTCTGACTGAGACCTTTCATATTGCCTACATGCGATGAAAATTTTTTTTTTCAGGGGCAACTCCCCTACATGGGGAGACCCCCCTTAAAGACCTTATAATTTTTTTTGTGTTGAAACTTTGAAGAGAGCGTCACTTCGCGCCTACTTACAAAATCTTATGTTTCTAGCTTATGTAGTTTCTGAGATAAAGTGGTGTGACACACGGACGGACGGATGGACGGACGGACGGACGGACGGACAGACGGACGGACGGACGGACAGACGGACAGACAGGACGAGATTTTAGTTGGGTATTGTAAAATGATTTTACAATACCCTAAAAAGATTAAAGTCTTCTTGGTGGTGCGATCCGGCATGCCTAAGTAGCAATGGTTGTTTGCGCAAGTGGTTGGCAGATGCGCCGCCACTTAGAATGCGTGAGATGTGTGAATGCATTGTTGTAAAGCTTAGATGCATGTTAACAAATCATCTAACTGCACGTGAATAAATAAATTTCATGGAGGTTTATGGCATGCGGAATGTGTTAAGAGCAAAAGGATAACAGCAGGTTAGTCTTGACCGGACAACGGGCGCATCACTAAGTTGACGGGTTTGAATGAGTTAATCGAAGTGAAGTAAGATTTAGCAGTGGAATATTATTATTCCAAATCGTGAAAAGTGGCTAAAGATAAAGCAACATGTGCTTGTGGTGTGCTTGATCAATTCAAGATTTTGGGAAAGTGCTTGTTTTTTTAATTGCGTAGGAAAAAAATATATTTCAAATATAGAATGAGTGATCGTGAAGACAATAGAGATATGTTGGTGGGCACAGAGTGTAAAGTAAATGGAGGTGTCTACCGTGACGACTTGCATACTGGAGCTGTAGACCCCGGGAGACCGTTGCATAGTGATATTCAAGCGAAGGAAATTGAGTTACTTCGTTGGGAGAGTTCCCTTTTGAAGTGTGAGTTGGCTCTGTTGAGCTCCACCTCCTCTACAACTTCATTTGTCGATACTCTAGTGGCACCTTCAAGCCATGGTAACTGCGAGTCACCAGCGCTGAAGATTAACACTGCAGAAATGTCTACTTTAGTACCTCTGTTTGACCCAGCCACAGGATCTTATGGTGTAGCCAGGTGGATTGAGAACATAGGTCGGCTGGCCGAAGTGTTCTCGTGGAATGAGCATACAATTCTTTTATACGCATCATTACGTCTCGGTGGCGCTGCGAGATATTGGCATCAATCACGGACCGATATCACTACTTGGCCAGAATTTAAGAAGGAATTCGTGTGCAGTTTTCCTACCACTAAAAACGAGTCTGACATACTTAAGCAGATCATACTTCGCAAAAAGAAAAACGAAGAATGTATAGAAGAGTATTTCTATCACATTGCAGCTATGGCGAAAAGCATCAATCTCGCATAGAGAGAAACGATGACTTATATCATATCGGGCATGGAAAACAAGGGTATGATAAACATTCTAACCGCTGTCAATTGCGAGAATATGCAGCAACTGCTAGTTTTCATCAAAAAAGTCAATGCAATGAGGCAACAGGGAAGACATCGTCACCGGCTGCTTAATCAAAGTAGTAACACCCTTCCCAAGAAAATCCACTCTACCGAAAAATCGATTCTATAGCGTTCCCTTGCATTGCAGTGGAAAGAGAAGCAACCCGCAGGGTGAATCAAATGCGGAAGATAAGGAGAAAAGTGGGTTAAAGTGTTTTAAATGCAGTAAAACAGGACATCGCTAACCAGACTGCCCACTCCGTATTACCAATTGTTTCAAATGTCATAAGCCGGGACATGTCGCAAAGAACTGTGATCAGACACAATGACAATTAATGAAGAATATGGAGCCAATGTATAGAAATGAATATTACCCACTAAAATAAGTAGATGGAGTACAAATTATTTTAGACTTGGGAAGTGCTTGTTCTACGGTTCAGTATCAAATTATCGGAAACAATAAGTGGAATACAGTGCCTTGCAGAATCCAGTTAACTGGGTTTGGTGGAAGAGTAACATGTGCAAGGGAAAAGACCATAAAAACCGTAAGTTTTCAAAACATTAGTTTCGAGATTGAACTTTTAGTGGTAGAAAATGGGGCCCAACCGGTTCCTATAATTCTTGGAAGGAATTTTCTAGATAGGCCCGATACACGCCTTTTAAAAACGTGGCAATGTTTTCAATTCTCCAAAGCCCCGTAAACTATTTACCGCATAGACCATGGTGATTCAGATGACATTAGTGAAAAGTTATTAATAAAAACAAATTTGACAGAGAGGAAGAGACAAAAATTGTTTAGACTTGCTAATAAATTTAGAGTTTGTTTCACGAAAAATATGGCAGAGCTAGGTAAAACTAATCTCGTCAAAATTAGTATTAGACTGAAAACAGCGGAAGTTGTTAGATATAAACCATATAAAGTACCATACGGATTGCAAGAAGTTCTTCGGGCAAAGGTAGATGAACTACTCAAATTAGACATTATCAAAGAGTCTGATTCGGAATACGTGAGTCCAGTTCTTATCGTGAAAAAACAGGACGGTGATTATCGAATGTGTGTCGACTATCAAAAGTTAAATTCAATTACGGTGTGCAAAATATTCCCCCTTCCGAACATAGAAGAGACACTTAATTTGCTCGCGAATAAAAAGTTTTTCACATGCCTTGATCTAATGAGTGGATATCATCAAATTGCTGTTGAGGAAAATAGTTGTAAGTTCACTGCTTTCGTGACACCTGAAGGGCATTATTAATATAAGCGTGTTCCCTTTGGGCTTACGAGTTCTCCAGCCGTTTTCCTTAAATTGAAGAAGAAAATTATGTACTCTATTCCATACGGGAAAGTAATTGTATACATGGGTGACATTCCAGTCCCCACAGAGACGGTGGACTGCTGAAGAAGGACATCGAATTTTACTGCGGCAAAGATCAACAAGAAGCATTTGAACTACTGAAGCAGAAGCTGACGGAACGACCCGCCCTAGCTATATATGATGTGAACAAGCAACATCAAGTCCATACTGATGCAAGCTCTTGTGGAGTAGCCGGCATATTAATGCAAATCGAAGATGATAAGTCAGTACGACCTGTCTCTTACTTCAGTCGTTCAACTACCGATGCCGAATCACGATACCATAGCTTCGAGCTCGAAACACCAGCTGTCGTCGAAACATTAGAACGTTTTAAACATTATCACATCAATAAAAAATCGTGGTGGTCACCGATTGTAATTCACTGCGGATGACGCAGAACAAAAGAAACCTCAATCCACACATTGCGAGATGGTTGTTGAAGATAACTGAGTACGACTTCGATATCGAATACAGACCAGGGTGTAGAATGTCACATGCTGATGCTTTGAGCAGGGCCCAGTGCGAAGAAGCACAAGAGCCCAAAACTGTTGTAGAACAGATCATGTCAATCGGGATTGATGACGCAGATTGGATCCCACCTTTCCAGTTTCAAGATAAAGACCTTGCCGCAATAAAAAATAGTTTGCAAAGTGGTGACAGAAAAAACGGGAACTACAAGCAGTTATTTCAAAACTTCATCCTACGTGGCGGGAAACTATTTCGAAAAACAGAGAATGGTGAACGACTTGTGATACCTAATGGGTTGCGGTGGCGTATTTTGAAGATGTCCCATGACGATATGGGACATTGCGGTATCAATAAAACGATGGATAATGTGCAGAGACATTTTTGGTTCAGAAAATTAAAAAAATCGACAAGCAAATATTTAAAGTCTTGTGTGGAATGTCTATACAATAAAAGAGGACTTGACGAAAGAAACTACTAGATCCACGTATCGGAACGACAGCCAATAACATTTTTTACGGTGCATGTGGATCATTTAGGTCCGTATCTGAGAAGTAAAGCTGGTAATATGTACCTCGTGGGGAAAATCGATGCATTTACTAAGTTCATCATCCTACAACCTGTAAAATCATCGAATGCAAGCGGTATGGTAAAAACCTTCAACAATCCAACGCAATTTTTTTGGTATGCCTACAAGAATTGTATTTGATCGTGGGGCAGCGTTCACATCTAACAATTTCAAGAAATTTTGTCAAAAAAATGTTATCCATCATATCCTAAACGCCGTCCACACCCCGCGAGAAAATGGGCAAATCGAGAGATATTTCAGGACAGTGTAGGCTGCTATTGCATCTCTGACGAACGATTACGATGAGTATGATTGGGACACGATCATTTGTAGCATCCAGTATGCGTTAAACAATATGAAAAACACCCCAACAAAGCAGACACCCAGTGAACTATTGATGGCATTTTCCCCCCGAAATATCATGGGAAGCAAATTAATATTAGCACTGCATGACGGGGAAGTATTCCAAACAAGTGATCATGCAGACGATGATGAAGAAGGCAATGTTGTTTTATCCGAACTAAAGAAAATATTAGAAAAACGGGTGCCCGATGCCACTGAAATTAAGGAAATGACGAACAGACGAGCTGAAGCTATTCACAATACTGTTGAAAGCCAACGGAAACATGCTGAACAATTCAACGCATCGCATAGGACACCAAGGATGTATACAATTGGCGACTTGGTGTTAATCCGCTCCGAGGCATCAGCAACAGGTGAGTCCCAGAAAACAAAGCCTTGTTTCAAAGGTCCTTATCAAGTAAGAGAAGTACTTGGCAACGATCGTTACCGAATTAGTGATCCAGACTCTATTCGGATCACTCAAAAAACATATAATTCCGTTCTGGCTGCGGACAGGATGAAACCATGGTGTCAGTTAGCGGATTTTACCTGGACCGATTCTGAGAGTGACTCAGAGGATGAACCTTTTCCCGAATAATAATGAGTATTATTATTAGTAATGTTGTTTGTTTTCAATAAATTCGCTGTACGAACTAGAGTTAGTTGTTATATCATTCTATATTTACAATATTTTGTACCCTCTGACTGTTCATAAGATTGATGAAAAAAAAGAGATTTGAGTTTTTCAGTACTTCTGAATATAAGTGACGAGTTATTAGGTGATACGATGTGAGCGACTCGTAGTTCCGTACCTAGTTCAAACCTAGTGGAGTACAGGAGGTGTGAAAGCATAACGGTACGAGAGCGACAAGTTCGCAAGAGGAACGTATGTATTGCTAGCAGGAGTAATTGTTGCTCGTAACTGAATGATCTGATATGTGGGAGACATAGGGTCTCGCAACTGCATATTGCTGAGTGTGTCATGGAGGGAGCGGTTGGCTCGCAACCGTCTCCAGACTTGATCGTATATGACAATCAGGAGTTATTGTGGCTCGTAACTGAATGATCTGATATGTGGGAGACATAGGTTCTCGAGACTGCATATTGCTGAGTGTAGCGTGGAGCGAGCAGTTGGCTCGCAACCGTCTCCAGACTTGATCGTATATGGCATTCAGGAGTGATTGCGGCTCCTAACTGAATGGATTGATATATGTATAAGAGACATGGCGTCTCGTGGGTGTACATGGCTGAATGATGATTGTGTTCTTCACTGAGGACAGTGAATCGTAGGTTGGCCGAATGTTATATGAGCGAAACCCCGGCTTGAAAGGATAACATTTAAAGATTAATAAAAAACAAAAAAAGGCTAAAGTCTTCTTGATGGTGCGGTCCGGCATGCCTAAGTAGCACTGGTTGTTTGCGCAAGTGGTCGGCAGATGCGCTGCCACTTAGAATGCGTGAGATGTGTGAATGCGTTGTTGTATAGCTTAGATGCATGTTAACAAATCATCTAACTGCACGTGAATAAATAAATTTCATGGAGGTTTATGGCATGCGGAATGTATTATGAGTGAAAGGATAACAGCAGGTTAGTCTTGACCGGACAACGGGCGCATCACCAAGCTGACGGGTTCAAATGAGTTAATCGAAGTGAAGTAAGATTTAGCAGTAGAATATTATTATTGAGAAGATTTTAGCACAGTTTTGAATATGTTAAAACCAACATTTATTTTAAAGTTATAAGAAGACGCTCAATTATTTTTTATTATTTCCAATTTAATTTTGATTTTTTTTTTACGTTCAGTCGCCATTTGAGTCATCACCTTCAACCCATTTCAAAACAATGGGTCTGTTTTCATTTCTTTTTCGGTCATTGTATTTTCCTCCCAGTTTTACAGACTTTTCCGTATCCAAACAAAGAAAATGTGAAGTGCACAGAAGTAGTGTGAGGAGATTTCTTTTTTATAGGATTCAGTTCTTGATTTAGAAAGAAAAAGGCAATCAGATTTAATTTATTTTCAAGAAATCAATATACTTATCCAGTTTTGTAAAAAAAAGTAAATGTAGGTATTAATTGTAAAATATTCTCTTCTTTTTAAAGGTCACATTTGCATTCACAATAGACATGTAGTAATTTTTATGACACGTATACACGAGCCGCATTTCCTGCATCCTATCGTGAAAATTCTGCTTGCCTTGTGGATTCACACATGACAAGAATTTATATGAAAATTACTGCAAATATCTATTTTAATATGCTGAATATTCTGGCTAATTAGTATTAGATGTGAGAATTTCCGACTTCTCTGATGATTTCATTTGAAATACTGGCACTCAACCAGTCTTTTGTAAATCGCGAGAAGTAAAAATAGAACTCAAGTAAATTTGTTAATAATTGTTGAGCGAATTTCATTCGGCAATGAAATCTATTTTAAGATAATTAAAAATTTCTTGAATAACTTATAAATAAATTAGAAACAGTAGAAAATCGTTTAAATTACTTTATGAAAAACATTACTTGAGCAACTTCATTTATTAACTGCGTTAACACATTTGATTTGGTTCTCATTCTGATTACTATTCATAAAACGTAAACAACTTGGAAATTATTCCGTGGAAATTGCCGTGAACTTGATTGCATCTACCATTCAATGCGGAATTTGTAATGTGACCAAGAATCAACAAAACATTCATCATAAAACTGCGATAAGTACAATAGCGATCGTACTGGCGCGAGCAATGCATGTAATTATGATATGTGGAGGCATAACAAATAATGTTTGTATTTATGCTGGTTCAACTAAACAAACTGTGAAGTCTGCAGGATTCACTTGATGTATCATCGGAATTCAACAAACAATCAAAGGTCAATCTTTTGTGTTTGTTACCGTTGTGGTTGCGTATGTGTTTGTCATATGAGTATTTAAATACATAGCGGAAATTATTATTGTAAACATGTTGTCATCTATAAAAGTTATTGTGAAGTGGTAAAACTGATAAGAAAGTTAATAAAGACCCCGTTTGTAGACGTTTTGAATAACTTTTGCGGCAAGGGTGTATAATTTAAAATTATATGGCAAACATTGCTCCAAATTTAACACTGTGCGACAATTTGGTAGAAATACGATCGGAAATTAATCATAGCTTAGACATTGTAATTCCTTTATCTTTCAATAGATATAAGCTAACGCCAATAACATGATAAACTTGTATTAAATAAGAATACCATGGATAATTTATTTATTTATTTAAATCCATTTCACAGACAAAAATCCAATTACAAAATAGACTTAGACAATTAAATATAGTTAAATATAATTTACAGTAAGACAAATTATTACAACAAATCAAGCAGAATAAAGTTAATTAAAACATGTAAGAAATAAAGTTGGAGTCTAGATCAAAGTTTGAAAGAAATGAGTTATAAGGAACATTAATCACTATTCGCAAAAAGTAACGTCTTTAGTTTAGTTTTAAAAACAAAGTAGGACATGAATAGAGAACCAAGCTCGAGGCTGTTATGCATTCTGATGATTTGCGGCATAATTGAGTGAAAATATAAATTCGTCCGAGCGTACGGAACCTCGAGAATGTGATTAGACCGGCAAGTCTTCGCTTAGGGTGGAAGCAATTTGTTGGTGGTACAACTTATAAAGAAAACATTGATCTAAGAAGGTTCTATGGGACGACGGAGAAGGGAGACGAAGTATGGATAGACGACGCTCATAAGACTCATAAGCTAAGTTGAATTTGAAAAACACAATACGGGTAAACTAACGCTGAACAGCTTCTCGTGAGTTCACAAGATCTAAATATCCAAGAGACCCCACTACTGAGCAGTACTCAAGAAGCGGGCGGACAAGATGTGTGAACAAGCGAACAGCGGTAGCAATATTTGCAAACTTATGCAAATGCCGCATAAGAAGACCCGAAACTTTTGATGCCTTGGTAATTAAGCTAAAAATGTGGACATCAAATTTAAGCTTGGGGTCAAATATTACACCAAGATCTTTTCATGAGTCTGCAGAGGAGAGAACAACATCACATAGGGTGTAATTAAAAGTTAAAGGAACAATTTTCAAATTAAAAGTCATTTTAAAACATTTGGAAACATTGATACGAAGGGAGTTTACATTACACCAGTTATAGAGGTTGAAAAGATCAATTTGGAGTTGTTGACAATCTTCAAGGGATCTAATTATCCAGCATACCTTGAAATCATCAGCATACAGGAGACAAGAAGAGGAAATTACAGAGGGAAGATCATTGATAAACAGTACGAAAAGAAGTGGTCCAAAGATTGACCCTTCAAGGACACCAGATGTAGGACTGAATGGAAAGGAAATCGTGCCATAGAGATTAACACGACATGAACGGAAGGATAGATAGGATGAAATCCAAGAATGAAGGGAACCGGATATACCGAGCAAAGCTAACATTTGACAGAGGAGAACTTGGTTCACGGAGTCAAAAGCTTTAGAGAAGTCCTTGAATATTGCATCTACTTGAAGCTGTTTATCTAAAGCTCTTGCAATATAATCTTCGAACTCAGCCAAGTTCGTAGAATCCATGTATATTCAGTAATCCATCGGGACCAGCACTAACATTCGGATCGAGCAAGTTAATAAGGGATTCAACTTCAAAAGGATCAGTGGAATAGGATGTACTTGATGCTGGATAAGTTTGAATTGAATTTATGGGGAAGTGTAGTATGTCAGAAGAGGAAAAAGTGGAGGACAAATATTCGGCAAATAGGTTAGAGATATCCTGAAGGGAGGAGGCTTCAGTGTTATTCCATTTGACAGTATGCGGGATGGAAGAGGAAGATTTAAGGGATCGGACGTATGACCAAAAGAGTTTAGGGTCATTTGTCAGGAGGGAACTCTCTAAGCTGCCAAACCAGTTTTTCATGGCCGTTTTGAGCTCTTTTTTGGCCAAAGATGATATGTATGATGCACGAACTATCTCGTTCAACGAGATGGTACATCACACACGATTATTTCGACGGACCAAAAGTTTTACTGTTAAATGATAAATATTTAATCAATGATTTGAAAGCTTTATGGCTCCTACCTTTAATTGAACACCTTTATAAATTTTATAATTCGCGTTAAACAAATTACAACTTCACTATATTTTGTTTTCTTCCAACTTTATACTTTATTAATCGATGTCACAAATTCTATTCTTTAATGTTTCTATCTTCACTGTTTCTATGCAACTGACTTTCAGTTAGCAGCTAACATTTAGCTAGCAACTAACCGGTACTTTTTTTTCTATTTCCAATTCAATTTTCTCGAACATTCCAATTCAATTTTAACTAAAAGATAATCTATTACAATTACATATTATGTTTTGCTATTACATTTCTATTGGTGCAACCCATTAAACGAGAATTGTCAGATTGACAATAATAGTAAACAAGTATGGCGGTTCTTGCCACACAAGTAAGTGTAATCATTCAAAACCCCCGACATGCTGCATCGCTCCCGTCAGATAAGTACCAATGTACATTCCCATAAGCAATTTGGTTCTTTGTGTTTCCTTTTCCTCTTTTGCAGGTCTTGCAGCAGATTCAGGAGATTCAGGAAAGGAAATCCACCATACGACATGCAACATACTCCCCCGGATGAGATGTGTCAGGACATATCATAAAGCTTAGGTTGATAGCTTAATAGGTATCTGTAAATATAGCGATTAGTATAAGTTAATGATAAATATATTATTTTTAGCCATGGTTTTAGTCCGATTCGTAACGTTATGCCAGCAAGTTGATTGATCTTCTTTCTTCATGTACTCTGACCGTTTGAAGCTACTTCGTTTTGATTGAGATGGTAGTGTCGATAGGGTGAAGTTATCCCACCTTATGCTGGGCGTTCCCCTCTATCTTCACGTATCTCTTGTGTTCTGTTTAATGTATGACGTCGTTTACTCAGTTTTGGATCTTGTGTTTTGCTTACTATGTGACATCGTTTAGTCAATTTTGGGCATTGTGATACGCTCAGTGAAGGTGAGAGAAAGGGACGGATAAGTTTCATTTCTAATTTCGATCATAGGATGAGATATTTGTTAGGCGGATAGCATTTTTTACGTGCAACTCGTTAAATATTATCAATATCTGGTGAATTTTGTGTCGGTAGTGGAGCAATGTTTGATATGGCTCTTTTGTAAATTTTTACATTTATTAATACAGATACTACGCGTACTATACAATCTTTACCTGGATGCACGTCAACAATTTTTGCTAATGCCCATCGGTAGGATGGTAATCTTTCGTCTTTCAGAAGGCACAGAACTCTGATCTTCACATTATTTTCTATACTAAGCCATTTGGGTCTTCGTTGTAGTCGACTTTAATATTCACCTTTCCACCGCTTCCAAAAATCTTTTGACATCTTTTGCACTAGTTGCCATTGATCCAATCTGCCAATATTTACATCTTGTAATTCCATTTCTGGCGGTGCGATTAACGTGTCTGCAATTAGAAAATGTGCTGGCGTTAAGGCTGTAGCATCTGTGGGGTCATTAGTGAGTGGACACAGTGGGCGCGAATTAAGGCAAGCTTCAATTCTAATAAGGACAGTGGCTAGTTCTTCATATGTCAGCGATGCGCTTCCGATTACTCGCCGTAGATGGGATTTTATCGATTTAACTCCCGCCTCCCAGAGCCCGCCAAAATGTGGTGAAGCCGGGGGGTTGAAATGCCATGTGATTCCTTCATTTGCAAAAATTTGAGCAGCAACGTTGTTTAATTTGATTATTCTTTTGAGCTCCGCATTAGCCCCTAAAAAATTCGTGCCGCAATCTGTGTAAATATGGGAACTAAAGCCTCTTCATCCTATGAACCGATGCAAAGCTGCAATGAATGCTTGGGTGGACAGATCGCTGACTACCTCTATATGTATAGCTTTAACAGTTAGACAAATGAATATGGCAACAAATCCCTTTGTAATTCTGCTTCCTCTGCCTCGTCTGTCCTTTACATCAAAGGGTCCACAAAAATCAATGCCAGTGTGAGTGAAAGGACGTGAAATAGTCACCCGTGCTGTTGGCAGGTCTCCCATGAGCTGAGTTGCAGCTTTGACCTTCTCTCTGAAGCATCGAATACATTTATGTACGAAGTATTTTATTGCATTGCGCCCATCTATTAGCCAATAAGTTTTACGCAATGCAGTTAACCTCAACTGTGTCTGTCCGTGTAGGGTTAATTGGTGTATTTGCTGTAGGATCAATTGAGTAAGCTTTCCAACTCGTGGTAAAATTATGGGATGTTTCTCATCTAAAGGTAAGGATGCGTTATGCCAACGTCCACCTACACGGATTATGCCTTTGTTGTCGAGAAAAGGATGCAGACTGCGCAATTTGCTTTTCTTCTCCACTGATCTATCTTTTTTCAAACAGTCAAGCTCGGATTGAAATTCTTTTCCTTGTGCATATTTAATCCAAAATTCTAATGATTCACGTAACTCTGTAACACTCAAATAGGATTGGTTTGTTTTATGATTTGTTCTCCATCGGATAAAACGAAAATAATATGCAGTAACCCTAAGCAGTTTCGTGAGTGTCGAATATTTTCCGATAAGGTGGTCTAACAGAGATGTTGCGTTAAGTCCAATGTTGACTGCTACACATTTCCTTTGCTCGGTTTCTACTAGTGATACATCCTTCATCTTAGGCCAAGCATCAAATTTTTGAGTTAACCAGCTAGGCCCATGCCACTTGAGATTATAATTGATCAAATCTTGAGCTTTGATTCCCCGTGACGCAAGGTCCGCTGGGTTGGATTCCATGGTATGTTATCCGTTTTTTCGATGATAAAAGATGTTCGATTTGCGATAAAAATGCTCCAGCGTGTTGGGTGTCCCTTCAACCATGCGAGTACGATTTTGGAGTCCGTCCATAGCCAAGTAAGTACATTCTGAATCTTTAGCGCTTCATTAATTTCATGTAGTAGTCGTGCGAGCAAAACTGCTCCGCATAATTCCAAGTGTGGTATGGTGACTGGTTTTACAGGTGCTACTTTAGTTTTGGCCATGATTAAGTGAATATTCACTGTCAGTTCAGTACGTACGACTATATAGATTACTGCTGCGTAAGCTCGTTGGGATGCATCACAGAAACCGTGAATTTCGATGTTTGAATTTGGCTTGTACGTGATCCATCTAGGAATTCTGATTGTTTCTATTACACGAAGTTGTTTTTGGAATGATTCCCATTTCTTGTTGATTGTGCTGGTCACTCTTTAATCCCAGTCTTGACCATGTAACCATAAACTTTGGAGCAATACTTTGGCTGAAACAATAATAGGTGCTAACCAACCTAAAGGGTCATATAATCGGGCCACTTCGGAAAGAATTGAGCGTTTAGTATGCCATTCCTTAATTGCTTGGGTCTTCAGACGATATGTGAAAAAATCTTGCACTGTATACCATACAATGCCTAACGACTTATGTCCACTTTCCGTGTCGAAATTAATCCTTTCACGCATCTCAATGTCTTCATTGGCAAGGTCCTCCAAAAGTCTCTTATCGTTGGTTATCCATTTCCCTAATTTGAAGCCATCAGATCTCAACAATGCTAACAATTGGTTTCTTTTGGTAATTACATTGTCTACACTATGTTCACCAGGTAGCAGGTCATCGACGTAGAATTCTCCTAATATTGCCTTGCAAGCTTCAGGATATGTTGCGCATTTATCTCTTGCCAATTGATGCAGGGTTCTGATTGCTAGGAACGCTGCTGACGTCATCCCAAATGTTACCGTATTAAGGCAATAATCTTTTACTGGCTTACTAGCGTGCTGCCTCCAAACAATCGCTACCTGTCTGTACATTTTTGCAATATCGGCCATCATACCAAATTTGTATAATCTCCATCGCATGATTATGTAATTCATGCGGTCTTGTATGGTAGGCCCAGTCATCAGAACGTCATTCAATGTTATTCCCGTACTGGTCTTCCTAGATGCATCAAACACGACACGCAGCTTTGTTGTGGTACTTTCTTTGTAAACCGCATGATGCGGTAAAAAAGTAGCAGTACTAATTGTTTTTCTAGCGATGTTCTTTACTTCATTTTCCTGTGCAGCCTCGGTCAAGTGTCCTAGACCAAGATATTCCTGAATGCACATCGTATATTCTTGTTGTAGTTTTGGGTCTTTGGCGAATCGCTTCTCCAAATACAACAAACTATAAATGGCATTAGTTCTGGAGTAATCTAAAATGTCTTTAGCTTTGTCGTTTTTGAATGGTAGTCGAACTTGGTAACAACCGTTCTGCTTCCGGATTGTGTTCATTTTGTAATGCTCCTCACACTCCACTTCTTTTTGTGTCGTTTCGCTGGAGATTCCAATTTCTTCCAGTTCCCAAAATTTTGTTAGTTGATCATTTAACTGCGCATTATCATTTACTTCAATTTTATGTGTATATACTATTGGATCCTTAGCATCATACAATCTGCCTGATATGATCCAACCTAATTTTGTGTTTTGCAGCATTGGGCCTATTTTCAATTTTTGTACTTCGCCGACCAATATCTGAGCATACACATCCGCTCCTAAAAACAAATCGATCTTCCCAGGTTGATCGAAATTTGGATCAGCCAATTCTACATTTTTGAGATGTTCCTAAATTGTTAGCAAGACTGTTTGAGATGGAAGAAAAGTTGTTATTTTTGCCAGAATAATTGTGTCAATTGTTAGGTATTCTTTGTTCTTTGTCAAAATTCTAATTTCCAAGTTTCCATTTGCGATTATCCCCTTTGTCGTCCCAATTCCCGTCACTGTAACATTGGTCGATTTCCTTTTTATTCCAAGTCGTTGAGCTGCATGTTCCGTAATGATTGACGCTTGAGATCCCTGATCCAATAAAGCTCGTAAGACGATGTATCCATTCGATTGTTCTACTTGTACAAGAGCTGTTGCGTTGAAAAAGTTAAAGAGTTGACGTTTGTAGTCGTGGCTGATTAAGTCGAAAGTCTAGATTCAAAGAGGGTCAAAGGTCGAGATTTGTTCACACAAGAAGTCGAATGCGGGTTTCTGAATGACGAAGTAGCTGGTGATTGTTGACTAACATTTTCAGGATTGACAGAATCAGGTTTGTGAAGAAGCGTATGATGCGTCTTTTACATTTGAAACATCTTGATATAATGGGACATGCTCCTACTAAATGTCCTTTGCCCAAACAATTCAGGCACAAACCGTTCCTTTTAATAATTCCAAATCTCTTTATATGATCTGCGCCCAGAAAATCCGAACAGTGCCTCAGATGGTGGGTTCCTTTGCACATACTGCAGGAAAGCTGTTTGTTCTGTATCACGTTCACATGTTGAATCGATCTCGGATTCCTGGCTCTTTCCACCCCAGCAGCTTCTAGAGCTCTGAACCGACACTGTAAAAATTCCTTTAAGGCTTGAAATGATGTCGCTTTACTAGTGCCTGACTGCTGTTGTTCCCAGATTTGCCTCGTTTCTGTTGGAAGCCGTTGTGTGGTTATGTGTACCAGTATTGCATCCCAAGTGTTTTCTTTTTTTAAGTTTTCAGTGGCTTGTACGCAGTCCACCGTGCTATCTAATAATGTCCTAATTGCTGACGCGGATTCGTTAGTGCTGTTGAGTGAAAGTAATTTTTTAAATTGAGTACCTAGCAAGACATGTTTGTCATCATAACGTTTTACCAATAAATTCCAAGCGGCTTCATAATTGGAATCAGTGATCGAATAATGTCGTAACAATTGTTCCGCATCACCCACCAAACGCCCTTTTAAGTAGTGCAACTTCTCTACTCGAGACAAATGAGATTTTGTATGAATAAGTGACACATACAAATCCTTAGAAGCGGTCCACTTACTGTATGTCCCATTGAGTTTCGGAACGACATGCAACAGCGCAGTCTGCAAAAATTCTGTTTAGCATCATCATTTCCGGTCAATTTATAGTGCCTATGCTTTATTTTTGGCTCTTAAAGCACAAAGAACACTTCGAGTAAGCCAAGGCTTCATTTGTGCTTTGCGAGGACCTTGGAGTGGAGTATAAAGAGCAATCAGATTATTAAGGTAATCGTAGAATTTGTTCAAGGAACTATTGCAGTCAAGACGAGTGAAAAAGGTACATCAGTTGACCGAATCCAGATTGGTTTTAATTGCCTCATAATTTGCTTTAAAGAAATTGTAACGACAAACTGAGGCAGTTCTCAGGGGTTTTAGGGTATCAACGGATGATGGAAATCAGGTTGAACATAAGGATGTAAAACGGGAGTTATAGATAGACACCCAGTTTGAAAATTTGACATAACAAGGTCCAGAAAACGACCATTAGGATTACGGATATGATTAAACTGAGAAAAAGAACAAAGGAAAAGAAAGGAAGAAAGTAACAAAGAAGGATTATTTGTTGAGGAAACGCCAGGTGTTTTTAAGTGGTCCCATTCCACTGCCGGTAGATTGAAGTCCCCACAAATTATAATTTTGGAATGTGGATGACGAGCAAGAAGATATGCAGAGAGTTCATCGAAGAAGGCTTCGTACACAGTTAAGGTAGAATTACAGCGAATATACACAGAGGAAATTAATAATGAGGAGTTATGAGGAAGAGGGAGTTTCACAATTACACACTCAACAGCACGAGCAAATTTGAAGTCAGCACAAAGTGAACTATTAAGGGTCTTGCAGACTGCAACCAATACTCCCCCACCATCAGATTTATTAGTGATGTTAAGGTCACGGTTGCATCGGTAAAGTAAATAGTCAGGTAAAATCTCCGCATTTGAAATATTCTCATTTAACCATGTTTCAGTTAAACGGATAACTGAATCGCTAGTTAATTGAGACACGAGTAGTAAGTCCTCAAGTTTGGTTCTCAAGCCACGAACATTCTGATAGTAAATAGAAATAGAAGAACGATTAGGAAGAGAAGAATTTCTTTCAGTGTTAGATGACCCTTGAAGGTTGTTGAGGCAGTTTGGGACCGTTTTCGGGACGAAATCACCGCTTAGGTTACCTTGTATCGAATGTTTTAACGAGGGTCCCCTTTGGCCAAAAATTGGAACTAAGTAGGCTAGAAAGTTCAGCCGGAACTGTCAGCTTGAAAGAACTTATAACCTGGTCAGGAAGGTTGTCTTTTGTTAATTTTACGCACCTGAAAATACTAGGCGCGTAACCAAGCTTCGATGTTACGTAGTTGGTGAGTGTATCCTTGGTTGTGTTGTAAGCGAGCCTTGATATGAACAACTGGAGAGGTGGGGAGACTGCTCGCAACACTCCGTTATCAGCTAACACACTATCGATAAAGTTTTGTGGTGCTGAAGATATAACGATATTTTGCTGAAGATTATTATTCGTTGATTGTGTTAGGCACAGCTCGGATTGAGGCTGAATTTTTTGTTGCTGTTGAATAGGCAAGATATACTGCTGCATGCGACTATTTTGTTGAAGGACCGTAGCTTTATTAATTGGAGCCGGAATTGACTCCTGACTACATGCTTACTGTTGTTACGCAAGCACACTTCGCGTAAGAGGCCGCTGCTGCCGAAGAGGTGACACGGTAGAATTTTGTATAATACAGTGACGGCGTGACGATACCAGCTCATCATACACACTGGGCGAAAGTAACTGATATATGCATTTGAAGTGGTGAATCGAGCCCTGGATGATTTCTCTTTGGAAAAATATTTGTAGTTTTAGTTACTCGTATATCAAGTCAAAGCACACCAGGATCGGACTGGTGATATATTTAGTTGATCTGGGCCCTAGCACGCGCGGACCCCGTTGGTACTCACTCCCAGACGCATGACCGATATGTAAAAAAGCTTAATTATACTAAACGAGCGAAAAGAAAAATCATAAATTAATCTGAATTCTACTGGTATCATATGTACAAATACATTTTCCAATTTTCAGATATGAAAGCAACATATTAAATTTCATACCGTGATTCTCTGTGGCACGCTTAGAATTGTATTCTATAAATTATTTTCGCTGTGTGCATTGGGAGATTCCCTGATTTTGATAATGCCTTACTTCACTGCCGCACGCTCGTAGTCATATTCTACGCCTTATTCACGCCAATAGCCTAGTAAGTTTAAACATCTTCAAAGAGCTCTCGCATTGCTCTGAGGGGAGTACCCTGATTTAAAAGGCACGATCGGTGGTGCACTTGGTCTTCTCTCGGCATTCCATGCTCAACCTTCGGCATACAACGTGGGGATATTTTAGCCCCAAGACTTTTAAAATTAGTCAAATTTTATGTAAAACACAACCACTTGTATTGAATTTTACATTAACTAGAGATTGAAGGTAGGTGCATCAATTGATAATGCTAAATAATTGCTGCTAGCAATGTTGTGGTGTAGGCCCTCGCAATTATTAGGTTGTGGGTGTTTTTGACCACATCACTACTTTTTCCGAACGTTCAGTGTTTGTCAGTACTTCAAATTCCTTTTTTCGCCAGTTGTAGCTTCTTTTTCATTATTTCTTTTATGGGAGGTTTCACTTAAGATGGTATTTTATGCTTGCTGCAACGATGGAAAGCCATTGGGCTTTTACATTTCGCTACAGGCAATAAACTTATTGCCAACCCCGTCCCCGCTCCCACCATCTTATTGGAGCTGCTTCGACTGAGGCTCTCCACTTCCGACCAACTCATACGAGGACGTGCGTCGGCGCAACACGTTTGTTTCGCGGAGCCTACACAAGTTCGCCCAAACGAGAAAATGATCGACCGGAGCAATTTTAACACTCTTAATTCATCTAGCTATCGTAACCGCCTAACGGCGATGGCTACCTTGCTAACGCCTGCATCCTACCACGCAATTCCACCACCACTACCACAAAAACTGTAGGTACCACTACAAATAATATTTCAGGCTTCTTTGCCCGATCAATAGCCCGGTAAATGAATTCCCAAGCCACACTTTTGACAGGCTGTAAAATGAAAGTTAATAATATATGGAGAAAAGAATACATCAACTCTACGTTAAGAATTATTTATCATATGATTCTTTCCAAGTACTGAGAATTACTTGGAAAGAATCATTCATTCATTCAAAATTGTTTAATGACAAATACAAACCCACTTACTGTTCGTGTGTGTTGTCGCCTTTTTGGTCCTATGGTTATCTTTGCAGAGTAGGGAGGTCATACGGGGTTTGACACAAGTCCTTATGGGGACAAGTGCTCAGAGCCAAACCAGCTCGACCAAACCTACACCACCAATCCAATGGTGAAAACTTCGATTGTCACTGCTGCGATCGTAACCGAAGCGACCGATGCAAAGGTCACAAACCCTGACATTGCAACAAAAAATCCAGAAGCCAACGAGGAGATTACGGCACTAAAAGTAAGGAGTGACCAGACACCGCGTGAATGCACCGCCAAAGTTGAAAATGTGGCGGAAGTATTGCACTCGGAAACGGAACGCGATAACCTCTCCCAAGGATGGTTACAAGGTGCAATTGCGGCCCAGCGATACGAAGAAGAAAAACTACTCCGAAAAGCGGGAGATGTTCTGAAAAGTATACAAGCTGCATGCGAATCCCCAAAAATCAGCAAAGCAGCAAAGGAAGGGCTCCTTGAACTAGAGGAGCTCCTAGACCGCATAGGGCACTATCGGAGAAGCTGGTTAAGGGCCGAAGACGAAGAGAAGGCTAATGAGGCGCTTGGGGCGAAATCTAAAGGTGACACGCAGATAGCTCCACCATGAAACGTCAATAAAAGAATGGCGTCTAGCCCAATCGAAGGAGATCGGGATAAAAGAAGGAGGGAAGAGGCACTTGACGGGCGTGGAGCGCTAGATTAGGGGTTCCAGACAGTGCTTACAAAAGGAGCGAAGAAGGCCACAAAAAAACTCTTTCAAAAAAAGCCAGAAAGTAAAGTTCGTACGGACGCCCAATTACAAAAAGGACCTGATGCAAAGCAGGAGACGCAGAAGCCCCGACGAAGACCCCTGGCAGCAGGCACTGCTTGTAAAGCCCCAAGATGGCCGATCCTACGCAGAGGTACTGCGGGACATCAGGGGAAACGGAAGGCCCGAAGACACCAATACTACCATTAAAGTCGTAAGACCAACGCGGTCGGGCCACATACTGGTTGAATTCAGGGAAGAGGCCGGCAATAAAGAAGCATTCTGTGATGCAGTAAAGAAATTCCTCGGCAAAAGCGCAACTATAGTCCCGCTCGAGCCGATGGCAATGATCGAATACGAGACATAGACTGCATGACGGATCTGGCCAAGGTAGAAGAGGCCATCAAAAAGGAGTTCCCTAGCGTGGGAAGGATCAAAGCGAGACTGATACCAGAAAACAACAGGGGACAACGCATGGCCATAGTTGACTTGACTGAAAAGGACGCCGAACAATTCCTGAACAAGGGCAAAGTACGAATTGGGTGGGTTGTCAGTAGGATACGGTGAAGAGCAACGTCTCTTCAATGTTTAAAATGCCTTGATTATGGTCACACCACACAAGTATGCAAAGGACCCAATAGGAGTTCCCTGTGTTACAAATGCGGTGAAATGGGACATAAAAGAAAAGAGTGTACGAAGGAGGCACACTGTATTCTTTGCAAGGATGCTGATCCAAAACTAGATTTTGTACAGGTCTTGGGATCAGGAAAATGCCGGGTGTTCCAGGAAGCCCTAGCCAAGGCAAAATCAGAGCTCCTATGACCCGCATCCTGCAGCTAAACCTACACCGCAGTTCAACCGCCCAAAATCTGCTTGAGCAGTTTGCGAGGGACAGGAAAGCCGACTTCTTGCTGCTGAGTGAGCAACACCATAATGAAAGTCCTGCATTATGGCACTCTAATGAAACTGGTACTGCCACTATCTGGGTTCGGAACAGTGACTTTCAGGCGGAGAGTTGTAGACGGGGGGATGGTTTCGTGTGGGTTCGGTATTCAGGGATCACCTTCTTTAGTGTGTACCTGACGCCTAACGAGTCGATATCATCTTTCCAAGCCAAGCTTAATGCTTTAGAGGGCGCTGTCTCGAACGCAGAGGGCAAAGTGCTCCTTGAGGGCGACTTCAATGCTAAAGCAATCGAATGGGGCATGCCTAAGACGGATCTGCGGGGAAAACGAATCCTGGAAATGGCGGCCAGGACGGCCCTCGTCGTACTGAACTCCGGAAACACGCTGACTTTCCGCCGTATTGGCTGTGAGGGAACGATACCGGACGTGACATTCGCCTCAGAGTCCTAAGTATGGAGGATACACAACTGGAAAGTAATAGAGGACTACTCAGCCAGTGATCATCAGTGTATTCTGCTTGAGATAAATGATGCTGTCTCCCAACGTCCGTGCTCTCGGCCTTCTACAACTGGATGGAACATCGGAAGAATGGACGTCGAGAGGTTCGTCAAGGTTCCCACAGCAGGTGAGCCGCTGCAGCGAGCTTCGGAGGGGACGGAAGAGCTGGCAGCTCAAGACGTGGTGAACTCTACCATGAGCATAATAACGACTGCTTGCTGCGCTTCTATGCCCTGTCGAAGACTCCGGCACGGCAAGCCTCCAGTGTACTGGTGGTCTACTGAAATCGCTGAAAAGCGGAGGGAGTGTCACAAGCTTCGGCGTGAGGCTCAACGGGCGCGGAACCGTGACGAGGCATGCAACCAGGTGGTAGCATATAAGTTGGCCAGGAAATGCCTTCGCAAACTGATCAACGGTAGCAAGGCTCGCTGCTGGCAAGACCTAGTGGACAATCTCAACAAGGATCCGTGGGGCCTTGGCTACAAGCTGGTCATGGGGACACTTGGTGCCCTACGGAAGCCTTGTATACATGACGCAGAAAAGATGGATGCGATAGTGTGGGGACTCTTCCCCGCCCATCCCGTCCGTGTTAACGCTGTCCATGGTGAAACAGCAGTCGAGTGCCCACTCTTCACACAGCTGGAGCTGGAGGAGGCAGTCCTCTCATTGAAAACGAGGAAGGCTCCAGGTCCAGATGGTGTTCCAGCTCTGGTGTTGCGGCTCGTCTATCACTATTATCCTGACTTGCTGCTCAGCACATTCAACGCTCGCCTACGGAACGGGGTTTCCCCGGTACGATGGAAGGTGGCGAGGCTCGTGCTGATCAGCAAGAGGAAGGGAAATCCCGAATAGCCGTCTGCATACCTCCCGTTATGCATGCTAGACATGGCTGGGAAAGTGCTAGAGAAACTCATCAAGGAAAGACTCACTGACGTGATTCGTGCTGCTGGGGACCTATCTCCTCGGCAGTACGGCTTTAGAGCAGGACGTTCTACCATTGATGCGATTGCAGAGGTGGTGAGCGCGGTCCAAAAGGCAGAGGCATATAGTTACACCAAGCGACGGATCGTGCTGCTGGTGACACTCGACGTCAGGAATGCCTTCAACTCCACTAGATGGGTGGATATTCTGGACACGCTGGAAAACTCTTTCCAAGTTCCAGAATATCTAATGCGGCTTTTGAGGAACTACCTAAAGGACCGAAGCCTGCTCTACGACATGACACAGGGCCAACAAAGGATGGAAATTACATCGGGTGTTGCCCAGGGATCTATCCTTGGTCCGGACCTGAGGAACGTGTCTTACGACGGGCTACTGATACTTGAGATGCCAGATGAGTCGCGCTTGGTCGGCTATGCGGATGATATTGCGGCTCTGTTCACCGAACGCACCGTTAAACAAGCGCAACTTAGGCTAGGTATGCTAGTGCGCCGAGTGAGGGACTGGATGACTGCTCGCGGGCTGAGTTTTGCACTGGAGAAAACCGAAGTGGTCATCTTGACAAAAAAGAGAATCCCTAGAGTAAGGGTGATCAGTATTGGGGACATACAGATCGGATCGAGGCCAGCGTTGAGGTACCTGGGGCTACTGATCGACTCGAAGATGAGTTTCTCCGAGCAAATCAGGGCAACGGCTGAGAAGGCTGCTTCGGGAATATCGGCCCTGAGTCGACTTATGGCCAACGTAGGGGGACCCAGTCCATCAAGAAGACGCCTCTTGATGAATGCTGTAGGGTCAGTGCTACCGTATGGATCAGAGGTATGGGGCGACGCTCTCAGCGACGGGGTATACCGAAAACGTTTGGCGCAGGTACAGAGAAGTGGAGCACTGAGAATTGCATGTTCGTATCCAACAGTCTCAGACTCGGCAGTGAGAGTGATTGCAGGCGTGATACCTGTCACCCTCCTTGCTAGAGAGCGCCGCACTATTTACCTGCGCCGAAACGAGGATACGAGGGAGATGGTTGTCTGCGAGGAGAGACAGCAGTCGCTCAACGATTGGCAGCAGTCTTGGGTGAATTGCACGAAGGGAAGGTGGACTGCGCGCCTCATCCCGGATGTGAGACCGTGGCTATATCGAAGGCATGGTGAGGCTGACTTCTATCTGACCCAGCTTTTGAGCGGGCACGGGTGATTTCAGTCTTACCTGCACAAGATCGGTAAGTTATGGTCTCCCGATTGTCGGTTTTGCCCAGGAGAGGACAATGCCTGTCACACATTCTTTGCGTGTACAAAACGAGTCAGGCTGCGAAGGGAACTCTACAGGGAAGCGGGAGAGCTCACCTTGGATAATATAGTTGCGGTGATGCTCGAATCGGTTGACAAATGGAACCAAGTGGCACATTATGCTCGGGCAGTCCTAAAATATAAAAGGGACTCACAGCAGCCAGGGGTGCTGGGGCTGGGGGATCGCTCTTCTGGCATTTCCTCTTCCCCTCTCCCCACCCGCTAGGAAAGGGACTTCCCAGCTTGAAGGCGCCCCAGGGCGTAACAAAACGAGACCTGGCCCGAAGTAATGTATTAAACGGGTCCAGGCTGGGTTGTCAGGTTGACAGGGGAGGAGTTTAGTGGGTTGTCTAGTCGCGCATGGGAGTCCCACACTCTGTGCATAAATAGCATTCACCCCCCTACCACAAGAAAAAAAAAAATAGTGTAAACTTCGAACGTACTTCGAGGCCTGCCAAGGTTTTACCGGGAGGGTATGATAGTTGAATTGGAGCCATTCACACACGGCTGTAATCTCGGCGCTGCTGTTCAAAGAAACTAGGTCCAAACCATCATATCCGCCAACCCAAAGCCTGAATTCCAGTTTGTTGTCCAACGCGTAATCCAGACCCAGTCGTTACCTGTCACCCCGGGAGGGAGGCTCACAGCTCCCCCATATCCTCGGGTCCGTGAGCGTGGCGCTCCCCAGAGAATGCTAGCCTCCGAGAATGCTCTTGTCGACCGGCATTCCCCTGCGGGAATTTCCTCGGGTACGTGGGGGCGGAGCTCCCCAAAGAATGTTAGCCTCAAGGAATATACCTGTCAGCCAGCATTCCCCCTGCGGTCAGGGATAATAATGAAAGATATTAATGACAGCTTTTGAAAACAGGTTTTAAAATCATATTAACATGATCTAGAGATACAGGGTGGGGGAAAGTGTTCAAAAAATTTGTGTTGCCCCTTCCTCGCACTTTGATACTTGTGAATCAAGAAAAAAGAAAAAAAAAACTGAAAAACATGGAGATAGTTCTCTATGAGTACAACGACAACAAATCCCTTAGAGGTTAAAATTCGCTCGAGTTTGTGAATTATAGTAGATTCTATAAATTTTACATATTCTCTAATGAAACGTATGGGTACAAAAATATTGTATCTTGGTAGTTAAACTTGGGCCGTTTGAACGAAGTTAAAAGCATTTGAGGTTTCATATATAACAACAACAAACCAAAATCTACATTTTTGATCGGGGTTGTTTGAAAATTTGAGGAAAGATGAATAATTTAAATATCTTTAAGACCCTGTCCAATGAATGATGTATGCTGTAATGCGAAAAAGCGACCGCTTAAATTGTGGTACAGAATAGTTTCTTCATTAGCTGCAGAAGGTACCCAAGTGTCTGCATTTTATATGTTATGTACAAAAGACTTCTGGCAGGAGTATACTCCTGTCTTCTCGATTTGATTCTTTTTACTTTTGAAGCTCAACCGAGCAATTAAATCTATATTAAAATTAATATAGTGTTTTACCTGCCAACAATCACCAAAAACAAATCATATTATGCAACATCCTTTCTCGATAATCCGATTTTATCACATATTTCACTTGTTGTCATGTGATGATTATTGTACATTGCACTGAAATTTTTTCAAGGATTATATTAACGACACATTGTACTTTTGTGATCGCTTTATTATAAGTAACCGCCGATAGTGTCAATGTTATGTGAATGCAATAAATTTTATGTCGTCTTATCGTAGCATTGTACTTTTTTCAAAATTGAGAGAATAAATAAAATGATAAAACAATTGAACACTGCACAAGCATACTAATAAAATGTAATAAATTACTAAATTGATTAATCATAAAACGTTCCAATAAAAATATGGAAAGTTCCTATTAAATTTTGAAGATTTCATCTGATATGCTCGCAATTACGATTATATATAACTGCGGTCAAAATAGTATTAGTTGAATACACCCAGTAAATTATGAACTTATTTTTCATAATATTTATAGGCTAATTTTAATCTTTTTGTTAATTAGCATCATCTCTTTATTTATGGCTAAATTAAATAGATTGGTTTCTGTGGGTTCCCTGTGAAATTAATTAACATATACAACTTAAAAAAATAAAAATGAAAATAACTCATCAAATAGAATTTAATTGGTTTATTTCTAACATAATAGATGTATTGAAATAAAAATTAAGTAATTCATTCATTTAGTTCGATTGAACTTCCACCATATGTTCAAATGTTATCTCACGACGAATGTGTTGATACGAGAAGACAATCTAATTATCTTGTTCGGGGAAGCATGTTCTAATTTCTTCCCATTAGCGCTTCTCCATTAACAATGCCTGCTTATCGTTCATTAGCATGCATGTGTTATTTTTACCATTCAACATAAATTCAAAAATCGTTGTTACGAACTGGGAATCCAGTTTTTTCTAGTTTTTTGAATAGTTTCTTTGTGAAAGATATGGTTTTATTGATACAATTATCTTCGGAGATAATGAAGCTGCTAACAATTTATAGTGAGCCTGGGAACAATTTTAGGTCTTCATTAATGAAAAATATTAAACGACAAAGTTTCAGTCTCTTGCACTGTTTTTCATACATTTATAGATTTTTAAGGGTGAATTTTAACAAGACTTACGAGTTAGGCGTCCTGTGCGTCTGATTTTCTGTACGTGCATCCGAGCAAGTTTGCTCCAAAACTATGGAAGCTATAAAGTTTATACTTTGCGGAAAGATAAGAGGTGATAGTCTCTTGAAAGTTTAGGTCATACCAAAAATTTTTAAGTAGAGTTCCCCCATGTACCGAAGTGACCCTAAGAAAATTGTAGTCATGTGAGGGTATCAAATGAAGTGAATTTGAAATCAAAAAGTCGGTTTATTTTTTTTTTATTTTTATTTTTATTTTATTTATAGCCATTTTACAGAAAAATTTCCAATTACAATATAGATCCAGAAAATGAAGTACGAAATTACCATCTATCAAAATGACAATTCAATTATTATGAAAAGAAAACGCAATTGAAAATAACATGTTGAGAATTCTCCGTAGGTTGGACTTGAAAATTCCAAGCGATTCCAAAGGAGGACCAAGCTGAAGGTATTCATGGTCACGGACGAGTCGGGCCAATGGCGAATAGAAATAGATATCTGTCCGTGCAAAAGGAATGGAGTAGAATAGGGTAGATCTAGTGTTAGATGGAGGACGTATGCAAATAGCATCTTGAACATTTGATGATAAGTAACCCCGAATAAGCTTGAAGAGCAAACATTGGTCGAGGTATTGTCGCCTCACCTCTAAGGAAAGGATGCCAAGGTAGATAAGACGATCATGATAGGAACGGTAGGCTAGTTTGAATTTATAGAAAAGTGAGCGAGTAAATTTTCTCTGTACGGATTCAACCGCGTGCAAAAGGTATGTGTGATGAGGAGACCATATTCGACATGCGTATTCTAAAATAGATCGCACGAGTGAGATATATAGACGGACACATGTTTGGGTTCTAAAAGAAATGTGTGAACAGCGCACAACAAAGCCCGGAATTAGAGCTGCCCTGGATGTCATATGTGCAATATGGTGGTCGAATTTGAGCTGTACATCAAACGTCACACCTAGATCCTTAAAGTGATCGACTGATGAAAGTACAGACCCCGCAATAGAATAGTCGAAGCTAAGAGGATTATGTTTATTGGAATAACGCATATGGAAACATTTAGGAACGTTAAGCGCAAGACGATTGACTTGACATCATTTGTCTAATAAATTGATGTCATTTTGGAGTGCCAAGCAGTCATTCGTCGAGCGAATGATTCTAAAGATCTTATCGGCATAGAGGAGGCATTCGGAGGTAAAACTACTGGGAAGGTCATTGATGAAAAGGTTGAATAGGAGTGGGCTTAGGATAGAACCCTGAGGTACGCCGGAAGTTATGGAAAAGGGGGCAGAGGAGAAACCGTTCCAAATTACAGAGCAAGAACGGTTGAGGGTAAAGGAACTGATCCATGCAAGGAGGTGACCGGATATTCCGTATTTACTGAGTTTGCTAAGTAATGTTTGGTGGTCAATGCAATCGAACGCTTTGGCAAAATCAGTGTAAATCACATCGACCTGGCACCTGGAGTCTAACGCAAGGACTACGAAGTTGGAGAACTCGAGTAGATTAGTAACTGTTGAACGGCCCTTTAGGAACCCATGTTGCTTAGCGGAGAGATTTCTATGGAAGGCCTCGTAAATTCGTGATTGGACGTTTCTCTCTAAAATCTTGCCAAAAGAAGAGAGAAGAGATATTGGCCTATAATTGGAGACGGAATTACGGTCACCGGATTTATGGATTGGGAAAATATCGGCACGTTTCCATGTATCAGGGAAAACGCCATTGGAGAGACTCAAATTAAATATTAATGTCAGAGGAAAACTAAGAGAAGAGCGATTTTATGAAGAAGTTAGGAAGGCCATCAGGTCCAACAGATCCGCTTGTATCTATCGAGTTGATGATATCTTCCACTTCACAGGAGCTGGTTGAGATAGAGCTGGAATCAAAATGGGGTGGATTGCTGGAGTTGGAGGAGTTAGAAGAGGAGGATTTGAAATTGGATGAAAAAAAACGGCAAAGAGATCGCATATGTGCTGATCATTAGTGGCCGTTTTATTAAGCAAAGATACTGAATTAGGGAGATTCTTGGAAGATTTAAGGGACTTAACATAAGACCAAAAAGGTTTCGGGTTATTTGAGGAGAAGGATGTTTCAATGGATTTGTAAAAGGCAAGCAGAGCATAAAATATGGCTTTTCTGGCATCCGCTCGAAGAAGTTTGTACCTTATAAGATCAATATTGGAGCCCGATCGAAGATAGATTTTTTCGGGCTTTGTCTTTTACATGTAATACTTTTGCAACTTCAGCATTGAACCATGCTGGACGTTTATGACTTGGTGCACAGGTTGATGGTGTGAACTGGGTAATAATATTGTAGAGCGTAGCGTAAAATGATTGTACAGCTAGGTTCGGATTAATTGGATCCAAAAGAGAAACCCAATCAATGCTCGCGAGAGTTGATTCTATGCTTTCGTAGTCTGCTTTAAAGAAGTTAAAACGACGAAGGTTTGTTTTCCGTTGCGAGCGTATTGAATGCATCGATAATTGCATTTCTAAGGGAGGATGATGAAGATCCGGAGTAACATATGGCGTCATTGCTAAAGAAATTGGACTGACGGTGGAGGGATTATTTGAAAAAATGAGGTCGAGCATTTTTCCGTTAGCATTTGGCACAGAATTAAGTTGGGTTAGTGAGCATAGGGACAAAAAGGACGAAAGAGCGATAGAAGCTTCATTAACCGAGGTTATAGAAGAGTTTTCCCACCATATCGATGGCATGTTGAAATCACCACAGATGAGGAATTGGAGAGATGGCTTTGCATTATTTATAAATAAAGCAAGTTCATTAAACAGCCATTCATAAGAACGAAGTGGCGAATTACAGGGAACATACAGACATAAGACGCAAACTCGAAGACTGGGAGATAGGCTTATTTGGGTTGCGATACTTTCAACGTGAAGACTGAAAACTACTGTTGACTGCTATGAGCACACCTTCGCCGTCTAATTTACCAGTTAACCGTCGGTTTCTATCTTGTCTAAAGACAACATGAAGAGGAAGGATTCCTTCATCCGTAAAATCGTCTGTAAGCCAAGTTTCCGAAAAGCAGGTAACATCATCATTGGCAATGTAAGAAGCAAGATTAATTTCATTCAGCTTGGTCCTTAGACTGCGAGCATTTTGATAAAAAACGTTGAGAGGGAATGACGAGTCGGAATGATTTAGTCTTTACGATGAGACTTTCCGGAGGGACGAAAATTTTTTCGAGGAGTCTGTTCAAAACGCTTTACTAAAATACCGGGTGGCCAAAAGTCTAGGTTAAGCAAAAATGAAAAGTTTGCCGGAACCGTTAACTTGAAAGAGCCTACAACACGATTAGGGGGGTCGTCACGTGTATGTTTAACTAAGTCCAAAAACTGCGGAGAATGGTCTTATCTAGAAGTAATATACAATTTTAATTCCTCGATAGATGTGTTTGTGCATCAGGAAGTCCAGAGGGAGGTATATGTAAAATTAGGGTCTCCTCCACTTTGCGATTGGAAAGCTTTGAGCTGAAAAATAAAAAAAAAAATATATTTTGGACCTTTACTCGAGTGTGAATGGCTCCAATCTAAGTATCATGCCATCTCTGCACCGGTACAACGTTGGCAGACCTCAAAGTACAGGAACTTTATAATAAGTAACCGAACTGTGCCTGCCCCGCGCCGGCAAAGCGTCTGCTAACCGGTATCTGGTGCTGCAGTGGTAGTGGGGGTTTTGAAAACAGGTTTTAAAATCGTATTAACCATGATCTAGAGATACAGGGCGGGGGGAAAGTGTTCAAAAAATTTGTGTTGCCCCTTCCTCGCACTTTGATGCTTGTGAATCAAGAAAAAAGAAAAAAAAAAACTGAAAAACATGGAGATAGTTCTCTATGAGTACAATGACAACAAATCCCTTAGAGGTTAAAATTCGCTCGAGTTTGTGAATTATAGTAGAATCTATAAATTTCACATATTCTCTAATGAAACGTGCGTGTTCAGTTACGTCGTCGGAGTGAAAATGGAGCGTACGATCGAGCAACGTGTTAGCATCAAATTTTGTGTCAAACTCAAGAAAATGGCCACGGAAACTCTTCAAATGATTCAAGAGGCTTACAGTGAGGATATTCTGTCCAGAACTCAAGTGTTTCAGTGGCACAGAAATTTCCGGGAGGGCCGCGATGACGTCCATGACAAACAGCGCGTTGGTCCTTCATCAACGAGTCACACGGACACAAACGTGCAAAAAGTGCGTGATCTGTTGAACAGAGATCGTCGTCTGAGCATTCGGGCTATCGCAGATGGGGTTGGAATTGATAAAATGACCATTCACAACATTATTAAGAATGATCTGGGCATGAGGAAGATCTGCGCGAAGCTGGTACCCAAACACCTGACTGATGAGCAAAAGGTGCGTCGTGGTGCTGTCGCTTTGGAAATCCTTGATCGACTGCAATCCGAACCAGAGTTTGTACAGCCCGGATATGGCACCAGCGGACTTCTTTCTGTTCCCCAAGATCAAGAGACATCTTAAGGGGACGCGGTTCGGGACTCTGGAAAACGTTCAACGTGCTACGACGAGGGCTCTAGACAGCATCGAGGTTGCCGACTTCCAGGGAGCGTTTGGGGATTGAAAAGTCCGGTATTAGCATATTATCGACTCTTATGGGGACTACTTTGAAGATTTCTAAAGAAAAATTGTACATATTTTGCCAATAAAAAATTGCCTGAGGTCAGTCCGGTTACTTATTATTCAGACCCTGTACGTTCAAAGTTTGCATCGTTGAGCTTGTGGTATAGGTTCGAAAGAGATTAGCAGTGGTCTCGCTCTAAATACCTGTCCTCATAAGGGCTGGTTCCGGCCTTTGCTGGTTTGCAAAGTTAACCGTGGGACCAAAAAAGCGACTACACATACGAACAGAGATAATGAGTTCGAGGGTGGACCCAACAGATATGGCATCTCTGAAGTCATCAAAATTGAAAACGACGACTAAGATATTTAATACTTTACTAGACACTGAAGGTTCAAAGAAGGAAGACAAACGGACAACTTCACGAAAAAGATCAAAACAAATGTGGCAGCACGGGACGCCCCCCCCCCCCTTCAACAACTTCTTCTTGCCGCAAGTAGATTCTGCCTCCGTGGCAGATTTTCGCAGCGCATCGCGGCTGCGCAGCATCTGCAATATCGCTGCCAGAAAGTAGAAAATAACTCGTGCCGTTCTTTTAGATTCTCATAATCTGATATGACGGCACGAGATCAACGCTAAACATCTCATCGCTTCGGTCAAGTTATAACGCTCTCCAGATTGTCTAAAAAGTAAATTCTTGTCTTGTTCGTGTTTCTTGTTTTCGTTCTTGTTTCTGTCGAAAATAAAAGCTGCTTTCGTGTGTAAAATAAAACTCGAGTTTTGTTCTTCATTACCTTTGCGACGCAGGAACCGAACCCAAGAGTCCTTATCAGGACTACTTGGTAGTGCCGACTCAAGACGTTTCCAAAGAGTAAAGTCCTTATCAGGACTGAACGTCAATAGTGAAGGCCTACTCACGAGGAGTCCTTTTCAGGGCCTTACGAGAGGCTGACACTAAAGTGGTGACCCCGAATCTCCAAAAAACACCTGTGGAATTGCCAACATGTTCCTTGGACTAGACGAAGATGACCCATGCATCGCCGCGCAGAGCAACCGGAGCTCCGTCCGCAATAGCCCAGTCAGCCGACAGCTTCAGAGGTCAACGTCATCAGCAAGTGCAAGCTGCCACCATTCTGGCGAGCCAATCCAGAGCTTTGATTTTTCCAGATCGAGTCGCAGTTTGAGGTGCACAAAGTCGTACGGGACACGCACAGGTATCACTTGACAGTCTTTGCGCTCGATCACGACACCATTTGGGATGTAGCAAATATTATCCGCGCGCCACCAGGCACCGATAAGTACAAGTTGCTCAAGGCAACCATCGTCTCTCGCCTCACAGACTCCCCCGACGCCCAGCTACATAAACTTCTCACGGGTGTCGAGCTTGGGGACAGGCGACCGTCACAGCTGCTGCGTCACATGCGCTCTCTAGCTAGCACACGCGTCAATGACAACGTGTTTCGGATCAAATGGTTGGACCTGCTGCCACAACAAACGCAGCGCATGTTGCTTCTGATCAAAAATCAAACGCTGGAGGAACTTGCCACGGCCGCAGACGAGGCACACGACATGAGCCCGGCAGTAATGGCCACGTCTTTCGAGCCAGGCGTGCGCACCGCAATCCCCTCATCTGGCTGTTCGTCAACATCACTCGACCAGATCACCGTCGAGCTGGCGGCCCTACGTCTATCGATCGCGCAGTTGACCGGCTTGACTCGTGAGGTGCTTCAGCAACGACACGCCAGTTACAGCACTCAACATAGGCGCTATCCGACCCTCATCAAGCCAATGGGCTAGTCCATTGCACATGGTTCCCAAGAGCGGGGGCCATTTGCGAGCTATGGGAGACTACCGTCAACTCAACGCTCGCACTGAGCTGGACCACTACCGGTGCCTATCATCGAGGACTTGATCCAGGAAGCAAATGGCTCAGTTTTCTCAGTAATCGACCTCCAACGCACTTTTTATCAGATCCCGGTGACGCCTCAGGACGTCTGCAAGACGGCAGCTACCACGCCCTTTGGGCTCTTTGAATTCGTGGACATGCTATTGGGTCTACGAAATGCAGCTCAAGCCATGCAGTGAACTCTAAACCACTTACTCAGAGGTTTTGATTTCGTTTGCGTGTATTAGGACGACATCATAGTGTTTTCGACCGACTACGACCACCACAAGCATCACCTCAAGCAGCTTCTATCAACGCTGCAAAATGCAAAGCTCCAGGCCAATTAGGATAAGTGCCAAATCGGACAGGCCGAGGTGATCTTTGCCGGCTACCACGTCCAGAGTTTTGTTCTTCATTACCTTTGCGACGCAGGAACCAAACCCAAGAGTCCTTATCAGGACTACCTGGCAGTGCCGACTTAAGACGTTTCCAAAGAGTAAAGTCCTTATCAGGACTGAACGTCAATAGTGAAGGCCTACTCACGAGGAGTCCTCTTCAGGGCCGCACGAGAGGGCTGACACTAAACCAACATACAGGTATTAGCAGGCTGTAAGTTAACGATAAATTCCGACAAATTGTAACAAAAGACGCCAGATGAATCATATTCACTTGCACGAGAAAATAAAAGTGCAGGATTGCAGTTTCCACGCATTCCCTGAAAAAAGTTCTCGGCAATTGAACTAATCTAAGATCTAGTTGTTAGTTTTTGATTCAATTATTAATTATATTTCGAATAATAAAGTTCAGGGTACAGCCCTGGAAAATAAATTTTTTTAAGTCTTTTTGCCTGAAAAAAATTAACTGGCGCCCAACCTGGGGCCGCTTTCGCACGTTTCAATTGAGTCAATAATTGGACTGATCAGGTTTTCATACAAACCAAACCTTAATAGACCTTAACACTGTGCTGAGGCTGACCAGTGGTCCATTATTAACATTCAAGTGAAGTCTCGGTATCGCCCGAGTATGGTAAAACAATTGCAAAACGTGAACCAACACAAGCTATCCGTAAAAGGACCAAACGCAAGCTGGTGCAACAACAAAGTGCCTAAGGGAACAAGTATCAAAATAGGCCCCTATATGGCCTAGGAAAACATCACCAGCAAAATCTAAGGCAAACAGGACGTCCGTAAATTGACCGTCTTTTTGATAAGCAAGCAGCCAAGAACAAAAGCAGAACAACTCTCGGCGAGAAGCAACAAACTAAGATCAAGTATTACAAATCAAGATCAAGGATTACACGAAACTGAGGCATACAATTATATTAATGTAAGTCAACTTTCATTGTAAATCTGACAATTTTCTCTCCTTTAAAGGATCTTACTTAATAAAGTAAAAGAATATTAGAGGAATATTAAATAATTAAATAGAAATCTTTCCTAAAGAATCTATTAGCTGCAATGTAACATTTAACTAACTTTTTATCTTTTGCCAAACTAAAAAGGTATCTATTCGAAATAAATACAATTTGATGCTCGCCTTTCCAAAAAGTTAAACTATTTTATACATATCAAGGATTATCAGTGACCCAACCGGTGAAATTATTGTGTGTTGAGTGAAGCAAAGAGTGTAATTGTTTATGCAAGGACCCTTTTTTCACTTTCGAGTGTTTGTTGTAGTTTGAGGTTGTTTGAATTCCGTCTTGTTTCATTCTGTGTGCTCTGTAAAATTTTACAAAGGGATTATAACTAAATCTTGCAGAGGAAACCTTTTAAAAGAAAAAATTCGACGCTGTGATGTATATTCTTAAAATTTCTAGCGAAACTTTCACCAGAATCCATTGTGTACCATATTCGCGTAGAAGTCCTTTTTAATATCTGCAAGATTTTGCCCAATATTCGGGAAGGTTGTAATTTTGTCAGGAATAGGTGTGATTTTTTTTGGGGTACCGCATAGGCTCGATAAGTGGTTCGCAATAATTTGCTGAGGTCTGAGGCGGTTATATCGAATCCACGTAATCTAATTAGACCTAACCGACTGGGCGAAAATAGTGCTGCTGGCCCCTCTGTTCCCCCAGATGAAGTTCAGGCTTCAATCCCTGCGGGTATCCCAAGTAGCAATGCCAACAACGAATTTGCTCAGCTCGTCACTCGACTCGTCACAAAGACCTTACAGCATCAAGGAAGGGCGTTAATCAACTCTTAAATGAATCCTGCGGTGGACATCAGTAATAAAATTGATGTTCCTATTAGGTGCAGCATGCAAACAGCTCACAGAATCTATTGCGAAAGATCTACCACCAATAACCCGCACCGACCCCTCCTCATAGAATCACGCCTCCTCAGCCAAAGCCTTTACCAATTTCGGCTCCGCGGCAAGCATTCTACCCTAAATTGGCACACCTACCTTGAAATTCTCAGCTACTACAGGCGAATCAACAGACCTTTCACCACAGGCAACTAAAATTGTCTTATCCGAACCAATTTTCTTCTAACCCGCAACTCAGGAACGAACCTGTGGACGTCAATACATTTCTGAGAACTAACGCAATCAACTACGCGAACAGACCTCGTAATCAGCCTGTGCTACAGAAGCGCTCACAAAAATTGCAAAGAATTTATCATACAGAGACCGATAAAACCGACTAATCACCAGACAAATACAATACGACACAACAGGAGGAGGAACACGAACAAACGTTAGACGAATACATCGACGAGATGGATGGCGAGAATGTCGACGAGGCAGAAGAAATAGACGACCTCTATTTTTTAGTATAAAGCGCTATTTGCTCCCCTACTTCGAGTACAAATTAAGGAGCGGAGAGGTCTTAAGGTTTCTAATCGACACGGGTTTCAATGGAAATTATCTCCAGCCAAGACATATCAAAAATCCTTAAACCCACGAAAAGAATTCCTGTGTAAAATCTGTCTCAGGCAACATCAAAGTCACTCATCATTCATACATTCCACCGTTCGGCAACTGCACAAACAAATTGAATTTTTTCATACTACCCTCTCTTATTTCCTTTGACAAGATCATCTAGAACGACAGTCTGAAAAGTCTGAAAGCCATCATCTACACTAATGATAACCTTATGACAATAAACAATAGTATGCATATCCCTTTTAAACAGCAAATCTCTGACAAAGTCCATAACATACTCGTAGCTGCTAAAACGGAACACCCTAGCAAGGAGTTATCCAAGAAGCTAACCACAATCATTATCAAGCATTCGAGTTTTCTCTCAGACCCCGACGGAAAATTAACTTTCATCACTAAGGTAAAGGGCGACATTAGAATGACGACCAGTGATCCCGTCTACTCTCGATCCAATCCATACCCTATGGTCCTGAAAAGCGAAGTAGATAGGGAGATCAATAAACTATTGGAAGACGGCATCAGACGGTCATGATCTCGCTATAACTCCCCGGTGTAGATCGTCCGAAAAACCTGGATTCATCCGGAGAAAAAAAGATCGAATGGTCATCGATTATCGAAAACTGAACCCGGAAAAATATATATTTTCTTTCCGCCTGAAAAAAATTCACTTGTAATCGTGGCCATTGGGCGCAGTAGAAAAACTGCGCGCACCCCAGGACGCGATATAAGGGAAAAGTGCATAATGAATCACCCTGAAGTCGACAAACAGACCGCGACAGAAAAAAGAGTAAGGACACCAACGAAGTGACATTGGGCGAAGTTGCTCACATTATGGGAAATATAACTGAAGCATTGTATCCAGAAATCGACGCAGGAAACCTCTCTCAAAAGAGAAGGCTGGGAGATACAATAGCCATTGGGCGCAATCAGGGAGAAAGGTTCATCCAAATAGTAGGAAGCATTCTGAAGAGAAATAAATCAAACATTAGAAAATATGTAACGAACGTGCACTTTGAGCTAGAGAAGCTCCTTAACCACATCAGGTGTTACTGGCAGAGCTGCTTGAGGCCTGTAGGAAAACAGAAGGCCAAAGAAGAGCAGAAGGCAACAGAAGAGCTCAGGGCTGAGGAAGCGCAGATAGCTCCGCTACCAACTACCATCAAAAGAATAGCGTTTAGATCAATTGAAGGAGACCGGGATAAAAGGCGTAAATGGCCATAAAATATTAAATCAGGGCATCCAGATAGTGCTAATAACGGCAGCCAAGAAAGTCGCCAAACAATGCTTACAAAATGTCCTAGAAAATAAGTTTCCCACAGAAACCTAACAAAAAGAAGTACAAATTACAAGGCAAGAGAGGAAAAAAACACAATGAAGATCATGGCGGCAGCCACTGCTCATGTCCTACCCAGATATGTTATGAGAGTTCAAACCTAAAGACACCAAAACTGCAATTAAAATAGTGTAGCTAACCCTGTCTGGCTACATACTTGTCGAATTCAGAGCAGAGGCCAATAATGAAGAAGCATTTTGCAATGCAAACAAGAAAGTTCTCAGCGGAAATGAAACTGTAGTCACGATTGATTCGGTGGCGAATATCGAAATTAGGGTCGTTAACTGCATCACAGACTAGGTAGCTGAGGTAGAGGAGGTCATCAAAACGGAGCTAAGTAGCGCAAGCGGAGTTAAAATGAGGCAGACACCAGAAAACAGTAGACTGAAAAGGATGCCAAATAACTACTGAATAAGATACACGTAAGAATAGGATGGGTTTGTCATCTACAAGCTAGGATGAAGGGCAGTACCTCTACACTGTTTTAAGTGCTTTGGCTTTGGTCATACTGTACAGATATGTGATGATATGGGGCATACAAGAAAAGAATGTACGAGGACGGTACTTCACATTCTTTTGCAAGGGGTTGATTTTAAGCACATCTTAAGATCAGGAAAGTGTGGAGTTTTCCAGAAAGCCGTAGCCAAGGTAAAAGAAGAACTACGATGACCCGTTTCTTGCAGGTAAACCTATACCGCAGTACAACTGCCCAAAACCTGATTGAATAGTTTGCGAGGGATGTGAACCGATATTATCTTTCCAAGTGATGCTTAATATGTTGGAGGACACTGTCTTGAACACTGATTGCTGCGCACTAACTGGAAGGACTTCAATACTAAAGCAACTAAGTGGGGCATGCTTCAAACTGATCCACGGAAAAGTGAGTCCTAGAGAGGGTGGCTAAGATAGGGGTCACCATGTCAAACACCATCAATATACCATCTTTCTACCATGTGGGCTGTAGTGGAATCATATTTGACGTGACCTTCGCCTCAAACTCCCAAGTATAGAAAGCACACAATTGGAGAGTATTTGAGGACTCCTCGGCCAGTGAGTGTCAGTAAATGTTATTTGAGATCAACGATACTATCTCCTAATATCCAAGCCTTTTAAAATTGGCAGGTGCATCATTGTTGGAAGATTTGCAAGGGTCTCAAGAGCTAGCAGTTCAGAACACGGTGAACTCAACTATGAGCAACATCACCTATACCCACAGTGCTTCTATGGTTCGTCAAACACCCCGGTATCGCAAGCTTCCAGTATACTAGTGGTTTGCTGAAAAGCGAAGGTAGTATCCAAAGTTTCGACGTGAGCTCAATAGGCACGAAACTGCAACAAGGCATGCAACCAGCAAGCAGCACATAAGTAAGCCAGGAAATGCGTTCACCAAATAATTAATAGCAGTAAGGCTTGCTGCTGGCAAGATCTAGTAGACTATATGAACAGCGATCTATGAGGTCTTGGTTAACGGCGAGTTATGCCAAAACTTGGTGCCCTGCGCAAGCTCTTCACATGTGAAACCAAAAAGATGGACGGGACAGTGCAGGTACCTTTTTCCGCTCATCCCGTCCATGTCAACCGTTTCTACGATGACACAACAGCTGTCCTTCTCGAGTCTTTTGAACTGAAGTCTTTCTATAAAAAATATTGTTAACTTTAGCGAAATTCTAAGTTTTCATCTTCTTGGAATCCTGGTGGTTGTTTCATATGTATGGTTTCCTTCCAAGTTGGTGTAATTTTAAGACATATTGCACAGAAAGTGCCAATATTAGCCTGATTATTGAATGACGTTTAACCCACGAATATGTTTCACAATAATCAACACCGTGTTCTTGCGCATATCCTTTCGCTACTAAGCACGCCTTATGCCTCGCAATCGTCCCGTTTTCGATTCGGTTCATTTTATAAACTCATTTGGATCTAATGACATTCATTTGTTTGTCTCGTTTAACAAGTTCCCAGGTTTTATTTCAAATTGATGCATTGTATTCCTCTGGCATAGCTTGTTTCCATTCGGTTGCATCGGTACATGCTAGAGTGTCTTCATAGGAGGCTGGTGTATTAACTATAAATGTATTCAAACTTGCTAGCCTTTTCTTAGATCTTCCGCGTTTCTTTTTCACCATTGGTATACGACTACAAACGACATTTTAGGTGATAGATTCTGGTATACATTCAGGTTCCACTTTGAAGGTTTCTACTTAGACTTCTTACTTCTCGAGATTTGATTTCAAGTTTCCTCTTGACTTCCAAATTAATGTTATGTCTTTCCTGTTTTCGGATTTGCTGGAGTAACTTTCTTTTTCCTGTTTCGAAGTAGAAACTTTTGGCTTTGCTTTCCCTATTTCTTTTTTATCACAAAACGCATACAATACAATGCATCGTTCTTCGTCGCCAATTGCCATTAGTTCAACGAAATCTATATCACGACTATTGTAGGTGTCGTTAGCGATATGCTTTCAGTGTATTGGAATGTCCTTCGAATATATTGTATATTCTTTCACTTTTTGTTGAAATTTCGATTCTTTTCATCCCTTTTTCAAAGTGATTGCAGTGATACCAAAAGTTCAGTTTTCTTCCGAAGTATGCTTCGTATGGAGTTAATTTGACTGTACAATGAATAGAATAATTCCTGATATATATATATATATATATATATATATATATATATATATATATATATATATATATATATATATATATATATATATATATATATTGGTGGATTAACAGCTTCTGCCCAATTTTTTCCAGCAGTCCAGCATCTGCAAGCATGCACCTTGCTGTTTCAATCAGGGTGTGATTCGGCCTTTCTGCAGCGCCACGGGTATCCCCCAGTAAACTGCTGTTTTATGCCAAGTCATCGATAATCGACTAAGAGCTTTAATCTAACACTTAATTTTCTTCCTTGTTTCCCTTCCAGCTGTCGCCATTAACTACTTAAATTTTACCATTACTTCTTCCCTGGATTGTATTGCAAGCATTTTTGTATATCCCGATTTATCGTCAATAAAAGGTAGTAAATACTTTGTATTACTCAGCGAATGGTATGAAATAATCCGCAAATGTCGGTTTAAACGAGCTCCAAAATATGTTCAGTTTTATTTCCTGAAGGTTGAAATGGTTTGGCGCCATTTTGCATTTAACGCATGTACGACACTCACTATCAAAAATTTCACATGTTGGAGACCATACACCAAATTTTGCTTGTTTATATTTCCGAAGCTATTATAACACAAATGTTCCATCTCCTATGCCTATCGCTTAGATCATTTTTCGCACACGCATATGACTTTGCGTTTTTAGGATACACAATATAAAGATCACTTGCTTTTTTGGCCTTAATGACAAATTGGTCTTTCTCTAAAATCGCCGTATTTTTATAAAATTTCATGCAAAATCTAGCTTCTGCCGCTTTGCTAATTGACAGAAAATTGGTACGCAAGTCAGATTTATGTAAAACATTCTTTAATATAAGAAGACCAGTGTCAAGTTCGAGAATGACCGTTTCAGTTCCCTTTACGTGCATTGTTTCATGAGATATTAACTCAACACGTATGTCTTCAGCACTGAATTCTTTAAACTATTCTCGTCAACTACATATATGGGATTGTGGCTTAAGGCAAATGCTAAGTGGCAAGTAAAATGAACAAGTGCGGGTGAATTCTTATAACCGTTTATAAGAGAATAAATTCGATCAGGCGTACTGCAGCGCATCGTATTCAATCAAGAACTGTCAAAGTCTTTCTCTTACGTACAGTATGGATGATTCTATTTATGCGACTGTAGGGTTATGAATGCAGGGCTGCGGACTTTTGATGTTTCAGTTACTCAAATGAGGTTGTATTTAAAATTTTCATTGATTTGCTGAACGCTACAGTACCTCCTTGTCAGTGGTGAAATTATCATATAATTGTAAGATGGGCGTGTACAATTTTTGCTTTTTTGGTTTGCGTAGCAATTATCGAAGGGTTATAATATACATATGGCAGACTCTAATATAACACGTAATGCAAATATCAAAAAATGAATGAAATCCGAAGATGCGCCGCTTGTATGTGTGAATGCATCTGAGACGTATAAATGAGTTATATACTAGCATGCATGGTTGCGTATCACTATTAATTTGAGCCGGTCTGGTAGCGGTCGACGAAGCAGACCTGTCACCCTGATTGACGTGGAAGTTTTTGCTGCCACTACCCCTGCAGTTGCTGTTGATCCTCCTTGGTCTGTAGGCAGTATTGTTGTGGTTCTTGTTGTGCGTCAGCCGGTCGTTTTTCGTTCAAAACTGGTGCTTCCAATTTGTGAATGGTTGCCCCTCGGTTGCCTGGTGAAAATTTGGCTAGCGTAAATGCAAGTTTCAGCCTATCAATCAAGACGATGACCTCTTTGCCACGTACTCTTATCGGAAACATCTTGTTGCCGCATCTTACTACCTCATATTGACTGCTATATGGCGTATTCAGTGCGTTTTTTAAGGCGTAATGTCACACAAGAAGAAGTGTAGACGTTGCCAAGTCCTTGAAATAAATTGCGCACATGAGCCATGACGAGTGACAGGAATTGAGCGAATCAGGTCAAACCGTCGTCACAATTCTTTGGTATAATCGCTCGGTTTGTGGTCGTATAGTGCCGGGGTGAAAAATTCGCCTGGCAAACGTATTGGCTGGCCGTAGAGTAGTTCAGCTAGCGAGTCCCCCAATAATTGCCTTGTCTTGCGCGTCTACCCAGGATGGCGCCTGGTATGTTTTTTGTCCATTTGTCGTTCTGGCAGTATCGAGTCGTGGCGTTGAGGTTCCGATGGAGACGTTCCACCATGCCATTTCATTGTGGGTGATAAGCAGTCGTATGTAGACGTGTAGTACCTACTGGGCAGTTTAGTGACCTGAAGAGGTGCGATTCAAACTATCGTCCTTGGTCGTTGATGATTCAATTCTGTGAGCCATAACGTGTGATTCAATTTTCCGAGAATGCTGGTGCTCTATGGGGATCGCTTCGGGCCATCGTGAGTATCGATCGAGGCATGTGAGGCAATAGCGTTTTCCTTCTGAGCGTGGCATACTGATGATGTCTATATGCACATGCTCGAGTGTTGTAAATGGCGGCATGAAACGTATGTGTCGAGAAATTTTCGACTGCTGGCATCGTAGACATACTTGTACCCAAACTCGACAACACTTTTTGATTGAAGGCCAGATGGATCGCTGCGGTACCAGTTTGATGCTGTTATCGGGCCTGCTTGAGCGAGGCAGTGGGCTGAAGTAAAAGCAGATTTTGTGAAGACTGGTATGATCTATGGCCAAGCTTTTCCCATCACGGTGACACACAAGACTTATGCGTCTGTGCCTGGAATTTGCACTCGTTTGAGCTGCAAGCCAGCTCCTTAGTCCAACAGCTTTCTTGCGCTGCAGCCAATTTGTTGTAGTTGATTATCAGCTCGATTGCTTCTATGCATGAGAGTGCATCAGTGACAACGTTGTCCTTACCCGAGATGTGCTGACCGGCGAACTCGAGATGTCGAGCTGGATGTGGCGAAGCTTTTTCGAGTTTTTGATGGAAAGTGAATGTTAACGGCTTGTAATCGGTGTGTACCATGAACACTCATGCTATCAGCAAATGTCGAAAGTGCTTGATTGGGAGGTAGATTGCCAGAAGTTCTCGATTCAAGGCGCTGTAGCACATCTCAGTTGGAGTCAGCTTGTTAGCAAAAAAGGCTATCGGCTCCCAGACGTTGATCTTTTGTTGCTGTAAGACTGGTTCGACAATAAAATCTGATGTGCTACACATGATTAAGAGCTGCGCACGATAAGGGGATGTGCCAGCATTGTAGTTTGCATGGGGTAATTTTTTGATTTGTCGAACGCTTCTTTTGCTGCATGTTGAAATAATTTTTCTTTTAACTTCTTGTTGTCATGATAATTGGCGCTAAGGGGATAGGATAGATGTTTAAGAACGAGATATTTTTATAATTAAATAATATCTATGCAAGTGGTCTTGCGTCCGCAGACAATTTAGAGAGGACATAATATTTTCCACTACGCTGTGATTACTAAATCCGCGCCGAGGAATCGCGGATGAAGTTGATTAACTTAACTTGCTGCGAAACACAGCAAAAGAAACGAACTCATTGAATGCTAAATCAAGAGTTGAGTTTATTTAACATTGTCTTTTCTTATATAGCTCAAAACTGAAATCACAATTGGCTTAACTAAAATTATTTTCCCATGATTATAAATGATAACTCAATTTAATTTTTAAGTGTGCCCTAATTAAAATGAAACCATAACTTTGGTCTCACACTTTAGTCATCATTTGGAATTACAAATGCCCATATTCGATCGTTCAAAACTACGCCCCTGCATGTACATTACTCGTATCAAATGACTTTATTATTGACTTATCATTCTGTACTCGTAGTCATATGTACATTTGTACAAACATACATATGATAGTCGCGTGCTTCATTTGTTAGCGTCGAACTTTCTGAGTTAAAGTGTGATTTCTTTCATTTGTACGTACATTCATAGCAAGGTCGCTGGAAGAAATTAATACTGCGAATGCAATTTTACATGTCTTTTATATGGTGCATATATGTAATCCAATAAAAATGCATGTAAAGTAATCTAATGTTTATATTAATACTTTAGGTGAGGTGCATTATAAGTTTATGTGAATTAAATTTAATGTAATCTGTGTGGTCTAGTGGTTAGAGAATGAACGCATAAGCGAAGGTCCCAGGTTCAAATCTCGTTGCGAGCAACGTGATTTAGTTCAGGGGATTTTTCGGACAGACTATGAGTGTTCACTCAGTGGTGATATGTACTGATTTAATCAGATCATATCATAGCTGAGCAGGCACACGGGAGCATGGTTCTGATGAAACCAAACAATAATATGATTATTTTCTTTTTTTTTTGTTTTTTTAAGATTATCATGAATATATACTACAATGTGTCCATTGTAGCATTGCGTTACCCTTGATGTTTTCCTGTAACGTGTCGTGCAGCAAAGCTTGTGTATGGGCCACATCAAGCATGCTAATTCTTTAAGCACATACCAATGCAACGGTGCAACTGCTTGACTGTCTAAGACTTCGAGAAATCAATAATATCTTTAAGTTTTTCGACTGGGGGTTTGATGCCTTCGTTTGTGACAGTGTATTCAAAAATGTTACCCCCGCGACTCCAAACTAGCATTTTTGGCCGTCGATGATTACGCCGTATTTGTTGAGTTGTTCGAAAATCTGCCAGAGATGTTCTCGATGTAGCTCCACGTTTTTGGATGCTACGGTGCTATATACACAGGCAGAAACCAAAAAATTGATAGTACCAACAGTGCTCGCTATTTTGCGATTCGGAGTTCGAGTGGCTACAATGCAGCCGGCTGGTCCAAATCTTGCGGATCACTTCGTCGCTGAATGCTGTGCTGCTGAGGGCACGTAACTCGCGTAAGAATTATGATCGTTTTCAGTCGCCCAGTACAGCTTTCTCAAGTAGTTCATGCATTTTACCCACTTTCGAGGTGCTGAGTTCTTTTGCTAATGTGTTCTTTAGAGTTGCTCACGGATTCATCAGGTTCAGGTTAAATACTATGTCTTCCACTTGGATTGTATAACGCACACCAAGAGCTTACACTGCGTGGCTAAATTTCACCACGTGGGTCGTAATTCTCGCTGTTTCAAAAAAGCTTTCGATGAGCGCGAACCACAGTAGGGGATTTCCGGGTATGAACTCCGATAATTTTTCTGTTACTGCACTCTATTGCGGATTGACCACGGCTGTGTTTCCGTATACATTAGCACCCTGAGCTTTGTTTTCGTTTCCCATTGTTAGTGGCACTTAATCGTTTTTTTTCACCCATTATGTTATTAAATCTTCCTCGTTGTCATGCACTGCGCATCTGAATCACATTATTGTCACCTATTTGTGGGTTGAGATGGATGCTAAGTGGCAAGTAAAATTAACAACTGCGGGTAGTTTTGTATAACGTTTTATTTGAAAAAAGCCTGACCGAGTTTACTGCAGTGTGTTGTGTTCAATCGAGAAATGTCTGAATCCCTCTCTTTTGTATACAGAGAATGATTCTACTTATCCGATTGTAGATCAGATTTTTCCATTATTCAAATGAGGTTGTATTTAAAATGTTCTTTTTTCAGTATAGTGCACGCTACAGGATGTAGTCTCACTGTCGACACACCACACGCCCAGATCATTTCTTGCAAACAATGCACAATACATAGCTTCGTTTTTATGGTTCTGTTTTCCATATTCGCACCCTTTTGCGAAGTGTCCTGGCTTTCCACAGGTATGATTTCAATTTCTTCCTGATCATCAATGGTTTTTGCTGATAAAGCGCTATCTTCTTTGACGGCAGCTTTAAGTTCCATTAAGCTAGTTTATTATGAGTATGGAGTAACGTCTTGATTATTTTATACGTTGGAGGAAGACTTTTTAATAATTTCAGCACTAGAATTTTCTTATTTATTTTGATATTGACGTTTGACATATTATACGCGATTTGTAAAAACTTGGCAATGTGGCAATGTGTTTTTCGAAGTTGCCACATTTGCACCGCATTAACGCTTCATACAAAGCCATCTTCCTGGCCGGTGTCGTGCGTTGATCAATTTGATCAAATTAAGGGATTTGAGTTTTCCATGCATCCCTTGATTTTCCGCATCATTTTAACTGCAACAATTAAGTCGCAGACAATGACAATTTTATCCTTTGCTAAACTTTAAATTGATCATTTCACCCTTTTTACATCATTTTAATGTAAATCTATACGATATTTTTTTGCTCTACAGTTGGTTTTTATTGCTTTGTGCAGATATTAATCTCGTTTTCGGATGGCTCCGATAGCTTAAAATCTGCCATGCCGTTGCTTCTTCCTGTATTGTAGTCTTGCCCGAAACGTATTCCCATAAACCCTACACGATTAAAGCGCATTGCATCTGTTTCTTCCATGTATCGAAATTAATGTCTGTCAATATTTTGGTGTATATCAGTTTACTAGCCATACTTTTCACTTTAAATTAAAATTTCATGCGTGCAGGACTGTGCCCATAACCTGTTGACTTTTATTCATGGAAGAAACACAGGTGAAGTGAATGTGACATGACAGTTTATTTTGATTAGGGAGTTTTCCGTCTGACGGCGCTACATTAACTACAATGACTATTTTTCAACATAATTTTTTGGTACCAAAGCTCCAGGAATCCCTCCGTATCAATGTTTATATTATTGTTAAATTTGAAATAATGATAATAATACTGAGGTCATTTACTAAAACTTCTGAAGATTTCCCTAGGGCAAAATTATTTAAGATTTAGCAATAATTTACACATTGGCATGGAGTTACTAGCTATGGGAAGCCCACTTAGCGCTTTAGCTAAGGTTTGAGAAGACCCAGAAACACCTTAAAACCTTTATGACATGTACTGGTTTTTAGTGTAAGTTCCCACTAGTTTTTTTCTGAGTATAGGAGAGCTCTACGGAGTATTCTTAGTCTTGCAGTTTCATTAATTATTCATCAAATCGTATTGTTCAGAAAGCAAAGGATTAATGGATGTCTATATTACAACTTTTCATCATTTTTTTCTTATTTACCAATTCTTCCACCATTCACAAGCTTTCTATTCAGATCCTTCTTTCCCTTACACTTTAGTACCAAAATAACTTATGCTTTATTTCAAGGGTAGTGGAAGCCGAGAACACATTTCACTTTGACAAGGTTATTTGGTTTGAATTACACTTCAATCAGGTCAATTATTCCTTTTGAATTATGTGTCTCAAGATTACATGTGCTGACGGTATCAATCATCTTTGAAACTGACCTACATAGATTGATTGTTGAGAAAGCATAGCAGTGCTAACAATGTAGCGCTGATACGAGTATGTGCTTGAATCCATTCATACAATACATAATAAACTGATAATAATCATCGGTTTAATACTCAAGTGGCAATTTAATTAAAACTTTTCAAATAACTCTGGCTTACATACAAGCATTTATTGTTTAAATATTTTATTTGTTATCATTCCAACGATAATTCACTGACACGCATTTCTGCTGAAGGATTGCTCTGTTTGCTCCCTTTGTCAAGAAGAGATTATGAATTGATTAAACGAGAAATGCCTGAAAATATTTTTCTTTTGTAGATGTTTATCAATGAGTTGATGTCAATAATTTATAAATGCCCTGATTAAATTTATAAATAAGCTTACTGCACTTAATTATCGACATGTTGAGAAGTAATTTCTTCAAATAAGAAGTCGTTTGGAAATAAGCGCTTCTCATTTATGATTTATTGGTTTAACGTTGCCAAAATTGACTCAGTCTAAAAATGTCAATATTAAGAAGTCGAAAAACGTTCATCTTTGGTAAGTTTTTCTTTTTAACATGGTCTACTTAAATAGCCTTCAAAGATGGTAATATATATTTTAATTTATTTCGATTTCAGCAAAATTTATTGGCAGTTAAAACATTTAAGAATTTAATTTACCGAATTTATTTGATTAAACTTTAATATTCATTATCACCCCTTAAAAATATGCCAAAAGAGATCGTTCAAACAACTCCCAATATTTACTGATAAATTCTAGAAAATGCTGTAACCAACATCTTACGTCAACCACCTAAAGTTCATACGGTTTCGAAAAACAATAATAAATTGTGTTCAATCGTCATTGAAACAATAAAAATATTTTTCGAAATATACTCAATGAGTTGAAAATCCAAGGAAAATACATTCTTATCAATAACTTGCACTTCTGTCGGTAGTCATAGCTCATACATCATTATCAATGTGTCATAATATATTCTGCTTTCATTCCTCATATACAAACAGCAAACCGTTCCAGTTGAATTATAAGTTAAATTAATAAAATATACATGACATTGTTGTTGAGCATGTTCATTTTTATAAGAGTGAATGAATATTATGTGATAAGGAATTGTCGGAAGAAATTGGATGCCTATTGTTTGGTGAAATTATATAAATTGTAGAATGAATAGATATTTATGAATTGATTGATTGTTTGAACTTTGCAAAAATTCAATACATTAGTTTGTACAGGGTTAGCCATTTCGTGGTTAGAAAGGATAACCCTGCCGTTTGACATTTGTCAGAATTCAATGTCATCCAAAGCGTGTTTTTTAAGTTGAAGGTTTGCCATTTAGAAATAAGGATCATTTAACAGTCGAATAACGCGTTAAAATTATTAAATTTTATTATAAAAATGGTGATTCTGCTGTATCAACATTTAGGGCTTCACGAGCCGATTACGGTCGACATAATCGACCTACGCAGCAAACAATTTTGAACACAGTGAGAAAATTTGAAGAGACTGGATCGGTTATTGATATTTTAAGGCTTGTGCATCTTCGCAACATTCGTTCTGCTGAAAATATCGCTGTCGTTGCTCAAAGTGTGGAGGAAGACCCGAATTTGTCGATCCCTCGACGTGCTCAACATTGGGGCTTGTCTTACGGCTCATTGTGGCGGATTTTGCATTTGGATTTGCATCTCCATCCGTACAAAATCCAACTCACTCAAGAACTAAAGCCTCAAGACCATACACAACGCAAAATGTACGTGAATTGGGTGATTGAACAACAAGCCATTGATAACGATTTTTCGAACAATATTTTCTATAGTGATGAGGCTCATTTTTCGCTCAGAGGTTACGTAAATAAACAGAATTGCCGTATATGGGGCTCTCAAAATCCTCAGGTGATCGCAGAAAGGCCTTTGCATCCCGAAAAAGTGACCGTTTGGTGTGCATTTTGGTGGTGGTGTTATTGGCCCGTATTTTTTTGAAAACGATCAAGGAGAGCCATTACAGTCAATTCTGACCGCTATGGACGGATGTTAACCGATTATTTTTGGAGAGAAATTGAAGATTATGATCTGGAGAACATGTAGTTCCAACAGGATGGAGCCACACAACACCGGCTAATCAAGCACTTTCGGAAGAGAAATTTCCAGGACGCGTAATTTCGAGATTGAGTAAATTGGTACGCAAGATCCTGCGACCTAACACCTTTGGATTTATTTTTAAAGGGCCTACGCGAAAAATCGTGTTAACGCAAGCAATTCTCAAAATCTTGAGCAATTGAAAACCAATATTCGTGAAGTTTTGGCCGAGATATTGCCGGAAATGCGCCGAAAAGTCATCGAAAATGACCTAAAGAGGATTGAGGCCTGTAAGAGGTCCCGTGGAACCACACTAAAGTGAATCGGTCGCTAATACTTCGCAACTTAAGTTACACTACTACACTAGGCTATTGGGTGGAACCAGTGACGTAGATAGGGGGGGATCAGAGAGATATATCCCTCCTTGGCCCTATAATGTGTAAAAAATTAAAGTAAATATTCTGAAATCAAGGGTACGACTTTTGACTAAGAAGAAATTCTGTTACAGTAACATATTTAAAAGTAATAAAAACCATATTTGCAGCACTGAAAAATTATATTTAGAATGTTGTTATTGTATACAACTAACAAATAGGAGTAGAAAAACTACTGAATTTTACTGGTAGGGTGTTTACGCGCCATCCAGTCGTGAGCAGGATTGGTGACAAGAGGCTTGAAAATACTATTACATGTACCAAGAATTCTGCGAGCTACTGTCGCAATTGTTTTCACAACCATTAAGAACGTCAACAAAATGAATTTACTCGAAACCACGAGAACCCACCAAGCATGATCAACATCTGAAAGTGACGTCACTCCATTCATTAATCTGCTCGAATATACTAGATACCTCTCGGCAGAACATTCGCCAATGTACGAGAAATGCATTGAGCGGATGGAGACCCTATATAAAGGCGAGTTGAATGAATGGGGATTTGATTTTGATTCAACCGTGATAGTAAACACGGCGATAGTGTGTGGAGTGTGAATTGAAACGCGATTAAGTAATAGTGAAGTGCTTTTAGAAGACACTTGTGATAGGAATTTATGGACAAGTGGAAGTTTTAATTTTAATAGTGAAAATTAAAATTGTGAAATAATGAATAAGTGATTGTGCAATTTTAAGTAATGAAATAAACTCTCTTAATTTAATTTAAAAGACATAGCATTTTCACTTCCCCGGAACATTAAAATTATTGGCCGCGAACCATAACACGCGACAATGGTGTCAAAAAGTAAGAAAGAAAATTTTAGAAGTCAAAACGTTTAAACATTTTTAAAGTGCACAATAGTGAAAATTAACGTGGAAACTGGTGGAAAAATAACCGTAGCAATAAAAATGCCAGGAAACTTTCATCTAAAAATTGATCAATTGACCATATCGCAGCTCAAGGAGGAGTTGAAACAGCGGAATCTGGCCACACAAGGTACAAAGGCCATACTGATTGCACAATTGCGTGACGCGATCGAGTCGGAAGGCGTGAATCTGGATTTGGGGGAGCTCTCAGATGCGGAAAAAGGTGCAGAAGGTGGAGAAGTAGAAAAACCAAAATCAAAGGAGCCAGAAAATGCGCTAATGCAAATGTTAATGGTGATGCCATCCAGTCTGACTGCGAAGCTAGATGAACAGTCATCCAGTTTAACTGCGAAGCTAAGTGAATAGTCATCTAATTTAACTGCGGAGCTAAATGAACAATCAGTGAAGCTGGACCAACAAGCGATCGAAATCAAGGCAGACATCAAGACAGACATCACACAGAAGCTGGAGAAACAGTCAACCGAAATAAATGCGGAGCTCGGTCATCTGAGCAAACAAATTAAAGGCGTCAGGAAAAGGTTGGCCAGGTCGAGGAAAAGGTCAGCCAGGTTGAGGGAAAGGTCAGCCAGGTCGAAGAAAGAATGAACCATGAGATGGAAAAAGTAAAAAAAGAATTGGAAGCAGCGAAGGCAGTAGTAACCACTTCACCAGCCCCGCTTATAACCGCAGCGCAAAGCTCATCCAGAAATGTGCAAGCACTAATATTCGATGGGCAAACGGTCTGAAGTATTTACAAGACCCAGTTTGAAGCTGCCGCAGCTTTTGCAGACGATCCCCATTAAATTGCACTCAAACCCGAATGCTTTAATGAATGCGCTCGACATGCGTTATGGAAACGATCATCTAAAGCAGATTTATCGGTGACAGCTAAGGCATCGGGTACAGAAGTCTGATGAAACCCTACGGCAGCTAGACCAAGACATTGAGCGACTAGCACTTTTGGCTTACCCAGCCTACGACCGAGAACATCGAGATGATGCTGCGACAGAAGCATTCATCAGCGCACTAAAGGACCCGGAATTGCAGCAAGCCGTGCGTTAAGCTCAAAAGCAAACGGTTAAGGACGCATTGGCTTACAGTCTGAACTTTGAGGCAGCGAAAAATGTGACTCGTACCACTGCCCGGGTTCGTGAGGTAGTGACAGACGAGTGCAGGTGTGAGCGCGTGGAAATTGATTGAGAGCCGCATGTAAATGGTGCGACTAGATGCTAGAATTGCGGAGAGAAGGGGCACCTCCAAAGAGACTGCAAGAAGCGAAGAAAACCGAGCTATTGTCCAGGGTTTGCAGCTAGGAGGAGATCCAGACAGAGTCAGGAGCCCAGAATGGAAGCCCTTCAAACAGAGGGGTCGGGAAACATGTAAGGGCCAACATCGTGGGGCAGAGGTTGGCTAGGAGGATCGATGTCCCTAGCACCACCATCACCGTATCAAGACTACATCGTGGAGAAGCGGACTTTTGCCTTCCGGGTCAAGTTGACGGAGAACACTGCACCATAACAATCGACACAGGTGCAACCCGATCGATTATCCGACCAGACCTAGTTAGACAGCAACAACTTCACAAGGGCAGAATTTCCTCTCTACGGACAGCTACGGCAGAAGCTGCACCTGTTTACATAATTTTCTGGTCGTGAACATTGTGGATGACTGCATTCTCGGAATGGATTTTCTGTGACCACATGGAATCACGTTGGACTTGGGCAAGCGGGTATTGAAATGGCAGAATATCGAAACACTGATGGAGTATCCCAGCGTCCAAATTCTCAAGATAAATGTAATAGTATGTACTGACACTGATGTACCGAATTCTTCCGGAAGCATTGTATGGGCCAAGCTTGATGGTGATTCTAGAGACCACCGATCTTATCTGATAGAGGCAACGAATACGTCCGCATTGCGCAGTTTGATTGTAGGACGAAGCCTTGTAAGATCTATAAGGAACGAATACGTGCCGGTTAGAGTCCTTAAGACCGCAGACTCAACCACGAGCATCAAAGTGGGAGAAGTCATCAGGAGCTGCAAGCCTGTTTCCACCATCACCTCTTTGGAAGCCACTCACTACCATCATTGGAAAAGGGAGCAAGACGCAGAAAAAAAACCGGGAATCCACGTCTGCAATATTGAAGCAGGTCAAATCGCCAGTGCAGCTATTCAAACGAGCCTCTGATCTGGTCACCAAGTACAGTGACATCTTCTCAACAAGCCCGGATGACCAAGGCAGAACGAGTCTGGTGACTCACGTCATAGATACACAGGGAGCCAAGCCGATTCGACAAGCACCGGAACGTCTCCCAATAGCCAAACGAGGAGAAGTGAGCGCGCTGATCTCGGACATGGAAAAACAAGGTGTTATTGAACCTTCTGTCAATCCATTGGCCACGCCAGTAGTTCTAGTGAAGAAAAAGGATGGTAGCCCTCGTTTTTGTGTCGACTATAGGCAGCTTAACGACGTCACTAAGAAGGATAGTTACCCACTCCCACGCATCGATGACATCATGGACACTGTAGCCGACGCAAAATGGTTTTCTACACTCGATCTCAAGAGCGGCTACTGGCAGGTAGAAATCGACAAAAAGGACCGAGAGAAGACCGCATTTTCAGTTGTGACCGGATTGTGGCAGTTTGTAATGATGCCATTTGAGCTTTGCAATGCTCCAGCCACTTTCGAACGCCTGATGGAATACGTGCTACGTGGTCTAACCTGGAAAACCTACTTGGTCTACCTAGATAACATCATCGTCATCGGGAGAACGCTTGAAGAGCATGTGCGGAACCTAGAAGAGGTTTTCTCCCGATTGCGACTGGCAAATTTGAAACTTAGTCCCAACAAGTGTACCCTTTTTGCAGCTGAAGTAAAATACCTGGGACACGTCGTATCAGCAAAAAGGGTTAAAACAGACCCTGAGAAAATTGAAGCCGTGAAAAGCTGGCCAACACCAAACAACAAGCGCCAACTACGAAGTTTTCTAGGTCTGGCAACTTACTATCGAAGATTCATCAAAGACTTTGCCAAAATAGCTAAGTGTCTCCATCAGCTAACCGAGAAAAATTGTCCGTATGTCTGGAATGAACAATGCCAGATAGCCTTTGAGACCTTGAAGGAGAAGCTGTGTGAATCACCCGTGCTGGCATATCCGAAACCCGGAAACATGTTTGTAGTTGACACCGATGCAAGCAACGGCGGTATTGGAGCTGTACTCTCCCAGCAGATCGGTGGCGAAGAAAGAGTCCTCTCGTATTACAGTCAAGTTCTCTCAAAAAGTAAGAGGAACTACTGCGTGATCAGGAAGGAGCTATTGGCTATAATAGAGGCCACCAAGCAGTTCCACAAGTACCTATATGGCCTGAAATTCGTTCTTCGAACGGACCATGCATCATTGAGATGGCTGCTCAACTTCGAAAACCCCGAAGGACAAGTTGCGAGATGGATCGAAAGATTGCAGTCATACGACTATAAAATTGTTCATCGGAAGGGTGGAGTTCATGGAAATGCTGACGCCCTATACCTTCGTCCATGTCCAGCTAACTGCAAGCATTGCCGACGGATTGAGGAAAAGGAACCGCCCTTGATCTGCTATTGATAACGGCCGAATCCGATGAAGGTTGGTCACCGGAGGAGATTTGAAATGCCCAGCTAGCCGACGAAGATATCGGACCATTGCTCGTCTTGAAGGAGACAACTGGGTGACCTGAGTGAAAGGACGTTTCAATGCATGGCGCAACCCTGAAAAGCTATTGGGCACAATGGAACTCCCTTCAGGTGGAGGGTGGCGTACTCAAGCTGAAATGGGTAATGGCGGATGGCAGCTCCTATAGGATGCAAACTATACCACCCAAAAGCCGAATCCACGATGTGATGAAGGAAATGCATGAAGGATCCTCAGGCGGCCACCTTGGTGTTAAAAAGACCTTAGCGAAATCTTGGGAAAGGTTCTACTGGCTCCACGCTCGAGAAGACGTAGAGGACTGGTGTCGCAGATGCACAATTTGCGCTTCCGTCAAAGGCCCAAAGCGACGACTGAGAGGACAAATGCAAACCTATAACGTAGGGGTACCATTTGAAAGGATTGCTGTTGACATCGCAGGTCCCTTTCCTGAATAGGAATGGGGAAATCGATACACGCTGGTTGTAGCCGTTATTTCAGCAAGTGGCCCGAGGTCTACCCCATTCCCAACTACTGTAGCCGAACAGCTAGTGTTAAATTGGGTCAGTAGGTACGGCGTACCTTGTGAACTACATTCAGATCAAGGTCGAAACTTCGAATCACTAGCTTTGAGCGAAATGTGTGAGCTGCTGGGAATACGGAAAACGAGGACAACACCGCTGCATCCCCAATCCGATGGAATGGTTGAACGTTTCAACGGCACTATCAATAAAAACCTGGCCAAGATGGTTGACGAGAACCAAAGGGACTGGGACCGACACATTCCATTTTTTTTGATGGCGTACAGAGCTGCCGAATATGCATCGACTTGCTAAGCCCCAGGCAAAGTCATTTTTGGAAAGAAGATTCGTCTGCCAGCTGATATAAAGTTCGGAACACCCCCCAAGAAACCCCAAACCATCTCGGAATACGCAAGTGAGCTAAGACAACGGTTGAACCAGATACATCGGACAGTGCGAAAACACCTCGAATCGGCTACTGATCGCATGAAGACCAGGTATGATCTAAAGGCAAATTCTGGTGGCTTCCAGCAAGATGACTTGGTATAGTTATATAACTCGCAACGGCGTTCTCCAAAGTTGCAACATACTTAAGACGGACCATACCGAGTTACAAAACGAATCAACGACGTCGTATACCGCATACAGGAACACCGTAAGCTAGGAGCCAAAATGAAAATCGTGCATCTGAACCGTCTTGCCCCATATTACCTCCAGGGAGAATTGACTACAACTGGTGACACATCTTTTCGGAGCGAAAAGAACTGAGGTGGGGGCAGTGTTACATGTACAAAGAATTCTGCGAGCTACTGTCGTAATTTTTTTCACAACCATTAAGAACATCAACAAAATGAATTTACTTGAAACCACGAGAACCCACCAAGCATTATCAACATCTGAAAGTGATGTCACTCCATTCATTAATCTTTTCGAATATACTAGATACCTCTCGGTGGAACATTCGCCAATGTACGAGAAATGCATTGAGTGGATGGAGACCCTATATAAAGGCGAGTTAAATGAATGGGGATTTGATTTTCATTCAACCGCGATAGTAAACACGGCGGTAGTGTGTGGAGTGTGAATTGAAAAGCGATTAAGTAATAGTGAAGTGCTTTTAGAAGACAATTGTAATAGGAATTTATGGACAAGTGGAAGTTTTAATTTTAATAGTGAAAATTAAAATTGTGAAATAATGAATAAGTGATTGTGCAATTTTGAGTAATGAAATAAACTCTCTTAATTTAATTTAAAAGGCATTGCGTTTTCACTTCCCCGGAACATTAAAATTATTGGCCGCAAACCATAACACGCGACAATACAGTAGCTGGAATATTGGTGGCAGCGGCGAATATAACTGAAAGTTAACTGGCTGTGTGTATTAGAATCAAAGCGAAATTCTGCATTTACCGTTCCGTAGTCTCTGATAGTCACTGATTTACATACCCTGTATGATAACTGAATCTGACGGAAACAGTTCCAACACCTGTGACGCAGTGCGCGCGCATTACGCATTGTTCTTTCTGGCAATCACTGCCAAAGTGGCATTAGATTACAGTTTATTGCCTATAATAATATGTATTATAGATATAATAACAATATACTTCATATTATAGATATAATAACATTGTTTACTATTTTTGCCAAATGCTTTTCTTGTCCTATTTCTAAGAAAACTGTTTATTTTGAACGAAATAAATTATTTGTATTTATCAAAATGAATGAAACAATAGATTATTTCTCAGAACTGTAGTATAGTCGATAAGACTACTGGATTTACCAACTACCCTCATCCCCTCTAACGGACAGCTCCGGAACTAGCGCACCTGATCTGACCTGGACGTCTAGATGCGTTTATTTATAACTCGCTCAGTTGTGTTGGGTCTGTGACCTTGCGTAATTCGTAGCGTTACGACGTTGCATTTTTGTGTGATATGTCAAAACGATGTAAACTGACGAGGTTTTTCGTTCCGAAACGAAAATGAACAAACGGTGCTTCGACAATATTGCGTGGCTCTTTGCCGCCATCTTCTGCCCGGATGAGACTGCTGCCTCCGCTTCCATCCCTGCCCGAATAGGACTGCCGCTACCGTCACCTGCCTGGATGAGACTGCTGCCGCCACTTCCTCATCATCAACTACACCATGTGAGAGCGGGAGCTGTAACGTACCACACTCAGCAATAGCATTTGAATTTAAGGGACACTTCAATGACGACTCAAATTTCGTAAATAGTACATTAAACGATGATGACAGGTCAATACTATCAAATAATCCATGGATGCCACCAAAGAATTATGTCTTTCCTCTTATTGACAAATATAAGGATAAAAAACTTAAGCTTACGCAAATTAAACAAGTTGGGTAAACAGACCTACGCTCATGTCAGAAGGGTTTTGTATTCAATTTACAAAATGCAGTCACCAGATCGAATCAAATCAAGAAACATGTCAAAGACGATTTTATTGGAGAAAGTATGAAATACGAAGATCATACTATGATTAGCCAAGTTGAATGAATTTCGACTTCTGAGGTCGTTGGTATTGTTATACTCATAAATATCTCCCTTGATAATTATTTCAGATGTCCATCCGCGAGGAAGGAAACACATTTTTCATGTATTTCCCCCGATTAATAGCCAATTTTTTCGAATCCTAGCGTTGTTACAAAGCCCTTTTGTTAGAAGCTCCCTCCCGCCTCCTTGACTTGTTTCACTTATGAGTATTAATTGTAGGTACTCAGCTTCAGTCATTCATTAAATTGAATCAAGTGTTCAAAGCATGCACCTTAAACGTTGAAGTTGGGATAAAATAACTCAAAATTACTCAATCTTCTCATTTAAAACAGCCACTATTTTGTTTTACGATTACTGATACCACTAGCTGAACCGATTCTCAAAGATATACATGACACTTATCATTCCTGAAATTTTCATGCAAATCCTAGCAAAACTGTAGTGTCTGAGTCAGTAAAAAGCGCATGTTGTTACATAGCCATATGTTGCCATAGTAATACATGCAGCGCATATTGTTCCATAGTAATACAGGAAAATTCAAACCGCTATAACTTCGCTAAATATGATTCAATCTTTATGATACTTCAGGGTCAATCAATCTTATATATAGACATTTGTGTACTGAATTTCATTGAATTTAAGGGTACCGTGAAGATTTTATTCAAGAAAACATAAAATCGATCAATCATACTATTACTAACAAAGTTGAGTGAATTGCGACTTCTCACGTATTTGTTGTTGTTGTACTCATCAAGGCCTACATTCTTGATTTTTTTCAGATTTTTCGGATGGAAGGTGTCCAATCGCGAGGGGGGGGGGGACACAAATTTTTCGTGTATTTCCCCTCCCTGTGCGCCCCTCGAAGCAAACTTTGCCAAACTAAGACCTGTTTTGGAAAGTTCTGATCAAAACCTTTCATTTGATACCCATATCGGCTACCTTCAACTAATTTTTTTTTCGGGGGGTCACTCCCCTACATGGGGAGACCCCCCTTAAAAACCTTATAAAATTTTTTAGTAGTTGAACTTTGAAGAGATCACCACTTTACACCTACATACAAAATTTGATGCTTCTAGCTTAAGTAGTTTCCGAGAAAAACTGCTGTGACACACGGACGGACGGACGGACGGACGGACAGACAGACAGACGGACAGACGGACAGACAGGACGCGATTTTAGAAGTGTTTTGTAAAATTATTTTACAAAACCCTAAAAACGACGACAAAACACACAAAAAGCGTTGTGTAGTTATAAAGAATATATATATATTTCGAGGGTAAGTGTTCCCTCTTCATCAATGTCCTACTCTATAACCTAGTAAGAATTTTTTCCTCACTTAAATACCTAAACATTTTAGCTCCTGCTTGATTATACTCACTAATCCTACTATTTATTTGGACTTAATCCAATTATTTAAGAACATTATCTTTTTTTAACTTACCTAAACTAATTACATAACTTGCTCCGTTGTTTCCTCAGAATTAGTCCCAATAAAAGTTACTAAAATTCCTATTACCTTTAACAAATATTACTTATTCCTAATTACCTCTAACATCTTGGAATAGCCGTTTCCTAAATCATCGTTCAGCCGTAGACTTTCTGGTTGTCTCAATATCCATAGACTTTCGTAAGCGTCTAATTTCCTGACACTATTCACATCCTGTACGACTTGCAGATCTTCCCAATCGATCTTGTGATTATTCAGCCGTAGACTTTCTGGTTGTCTCAATATCCATAGACTTTCGTAAGCGTCTAATTTTCTGACACTATTCACATCCTGTACGACTTGCAGATCTTCCCAATCGATCTTGTGATTATTCGATACGATGTGCCTCGCAACCGATGATTTGATTGCTTCGATAGGTCCTTGTTTAGAAATGAACTTCTCCGCTTCCTTGGTGTGCTCATTAAATCTCGTTTTAACTGAGCGCCTTATTTGTCCTATATAGTTTTTTTTGGCATACTTGGCACGTGATCTTATAAATTCCACATATTTCTTCCTTGAGCCTCTTGTCCTACGTTGTGCCTAATCTTGTTCCAAGTTTTGAGTTTTTACTGCTTGGTATTGCCGCGATGCTCACCGTCTTCAACATATTTTTGATTCGCCCAAAAACGTTAGAGTATCTTATCGCTACTCTCTGGGTGTTCTCCAATTTTTGTTCTGTGTGAATAACGTAGAGAAAGATTCCGCTTTTAATCTCCTCTCCATTTTGCTCATGATAGAGGTCACCAAACCCTTATCGTATCCGTTGATTTTCGCCGTATCAAGTATTAGCTTATGCTCCTGATCATACCGTCCCTTAATTAGAGGGGTAGTTAACATCCTGTATATCCAGCTGTTGTACGGTGCCATTTTAGTTGCATGAGAGTGGTACGATGTCGCTGGTATTGTTCTCCGTGTATTGGTTGATTTTCGGTAAGTGTCAAATTCTACGCCGTTCATCTCCCTGATGATATTTAGGCCCAAGAAAGCTAAATATATTTGTGGACTTCATTGATCTTATTGAATATGCTGTCTAGTTCATTCTTCTTCACGATTGCGAACACGTCATCAACATGCCGGACCCATACACTTGGAAGTGAATTTTCTTCCGTTATCCTCTGTTCTATCCAGCTCATGAAAATCTCGCTAATGTGGGGGGAAGTGGGTTCCCCATCGCTACTCCCGTTTTTTGCTTGTAAAACCGTCCCCTTGCTTTCTTCCTTTGGATGCCGTTTGTGCTGTTAGATATTAGCCAATCCTCAAACAAAACTAGTGCTTGCTTAACTGGCACGCTTGGAAACAATGTTTTCACATCGGAAACACTAGAATTTCATCCTGATCATTGTGGTTGATATCTTTAAGTTTCTTAATCAATTCCCTCCTATCCTTCACTGAATGACTGCTTCAAAGATTTCCCCATTTGTTGCATTCTTCTGTTAGCCACTTTGCGATTCGGCTTGTCGGCGCATTCGTAGCGGTGATGATCTCTCGCATCTCATTCCCAGGCTTATGGATCTTTGGTAGACATTTTATCCGTGGAAGTACTGGGTTCGTGACACGAAGCATGATCCGGTTGGGTATGACGTCCTTGCAATCGGTGAGAGCTTTTTCCACTCTTCGAACAGAATCTGGTAGAGGATTGTGTCTTAACTCGTAGTACTCTCCGTTGTTCAGTTTGTCCAGCTCTGATTCATCGTATTATCTTTTGTCCATGATGACTACCTTATTACCTTTATCAGCTTTAAGGTAAAACACCGGTTTCTCCTAAAGCTGCTTAACCAGCTGATCTTCACTCCTTTGCTGGATGACTTTCGCTGCTTTGATGGTCCGAATAGTCTCCCCCCTTATCGCTTGCTTCTCCTCTTGAGGTAGGAATATAATGGCTCCTTCTACATCCATCACTATATCTTCCTTCGGTAGGTTCCCATTGCGGACAGCGAAGTTTAAGCGTTATTCAGTAGAATAAGCTGTTCCTTAGTAAACGATTCCGTTGATAAATTCACCCCAAAGTCACTTATCACTTCGACTCCTTTTTTCTGTTCATTTCCTCACTTCGCTAGTAAGTCTTTCTATCTTTTTCAACATCGGACGCACGTTTTAATTTATCCAGCACATCCTCCATTGTTCCTTTCATCCCAGTGATTTTGTTTGCAAGTTTGAGATGGAGATTATATGCTCTTAACGATAAGTCCGACGACTTTGCATAAAGTCGATTTACTATATGCTATCCTTTTCATGAGCTGGATAGAACAGAGAATAACGGAGGAAAATTCACTTCCAAGAGTATGGATACGGTATGTTGATGACGTGTTCGCAATCGGGCAGAAGAATGAACCAGATAGCATATTCAATAAGATCAACGAAGTCCACAAAAATATTAAGTTCACTATGGAGGAAGAAAAGGAGAATCAAAAAGCTTTTTTGGGCCTAAATATCATCAGGGAGATGAACGGCGTAGAATTTGACACTTACCGAAAATCAACCAATACACGGAGAACAATACCAGCGACATCGTACCACTCTCACGCAACTAAAATGGCGACGTACAACAGCTGGATACACAGGATGTTAACTACCCCTCTAACTAAGGAACGGTATGATCAGGAGCGTAAGTTAATACTTGATACGGCGAAAATCAACGGATACGATAAGGGTTTGGTGTCCTCTATCATGGGCAAAATGGAGAGGAGATTAAAAGCGGAATCTTTCTCTTCGTTATTCACACAGAACAAAAAATTGGAGAACACCCAGAGAGTAGCAATAACATACTCTAACGTTTTTGGACGAGTCAAAAATATGTTGACGACGGTGAACATCGCGGCAATACCAACCATTAAAAACTCAAAACTTGGAACAAGATTAGGCACACCGAAGGACAAGAGGCTCAAGGAGGAAAAATGTGGAATTTATAAGATCATGTGCCAAGTACGTCAAAAAAACTATATAGGACAAATAAGGCGCTCAGTTAAAACGAGATTTAATGAGCACATCAAGGAAGCAGAGAAGTTCATTTCTAAACAAGGACCTATCGAAGCAATCAAATCATCGGTTGCGAGGCACATCGTATCGAATAATCACAGAATCGATTGGGAAGATCTGCAAGTCGTACAGGATGTGAATAGTGTCAGGAAATTAGACGCTTACGAAAGTCTATGGATATTGAGACAACCAGAAAGTCTACGGCTGAACGATGATTCACGAAACGGCTATTCCAAGATGCCAGAGGTAATTAGGGATAAGTAATATTTGTTAAATTTTAGTAGACTAATGAGTACTTAGGCCTAAGTAATTTTTCAATTGTTAATATGCTTCAATTAATTTCGTCAATTGTTTGTAGTCAAAAATTTATTATATATAAAAGCAACGGAGAGTTTTTATCCTGCACATAATATCTTATAGTCTTATTGAAGTGCAATAAGCGGGTAACTCCATATTTTCTAAAAGGGATTTTTGTCATTATAAATTAGAGAACGCTTTTCCGTTTCTTTTGGTGAAATAAGCAGACTTCTATGTTAATTTGATCATTATTTATTTCATATTGAAGTTGTCGGTGCTATTGGTTCAGTTCAAAAATTGAACAATTCGTGGAGTTGTCTGGTTCTTGCTCAAAATGCATGATTGAACAAGATCGATCATAATCAGCCATATGCGGATATTATCAGCTGCACGAAAACGTTCTACAAAAAAGTTGTGTATGATGATTCAGTCTTCATTTGGCCTTTGAAAGTAGGCAAACAGTGATAATGAGTTGTGAAAATAGCAGTTTGAAAAATTCTTTTATTCAATGTATAGTGCCTTGAATCCATCTCAGGCTTTCAGTATAAACAAGTACATGCACGAAGACATTTCGTTTTGAAAACACTTATTCTTTCCTTAGTACTACCAGGTTGACATCCGTAGGTTAAAACTATTCTAACCAGGGTCTTTAATAGATAGCTTTGCCCTATTGATCAATGTATCTGGAATGACAGAGTCGTCGATGGACATGACTACTTTTTGTGCTTTACTGAGCACGATTTTGACATGTTCAGTATAGTACAGACACTGATCGAAGTGAAAACCGACGTATAGAACACAAAACGTATGTAAAACCCGTTCTAAACTACCCTCACTAGCCATAATGTGAAAATCCTTCAAACTATTGTACATTTCAGGTCTTGACTGGCCCCGTGCAGCAATGACCGAAACAAAATTGTTGCGCACTTCTGTGCATTGATTTTCATTCGCCAATTGTAAGTGTTAGCTGCACAACATTAAAAATTTTTTGAAGATTGATCTGAGCTATTGTAACTTTTTGGTCTGGTGTAAAAATCATCAGTAAACGCTACCAATGATCGTGCTAGTGGGACGTTAAAGTCAAAGCTGTTCACTAGCTTGCGAATGAATATTGAGAAGAGCAGAGGTACAATATCTGTTCCCTGCTGTAGACCATTCAAGGCCTTGAAGCCACGTATCGTCTTCAGTGCTTCATCACGCTATGGTGAAATGGGATACAAAAAAAAAAGAGTGTACAAAGGAGACACACTGTATCCTTTGTAAGAATGCTGATCCCAGGCTGAGTCTTGGGCACGTCTTGGGATCAGGGAAATGGCAAATTCTCCAGGAAATTCTAGCCAAGGTGAATCGGAACTTCAATGACCCGCATACTACACCGTCCTACACCACAGTTCCACTGCCCAAAACCTCCTTGAGCAGTGTGCGAGGGACATAAAAGCCGACTTTTTGCTGCTGAGTGAACAACGCAGCTTTAAAAATTCTGCATTATGGTATCCTGACGAAACTGGGACTGCCACTATCTTGGTTCAAAGCAGTGATTTCTGGGAAGACGTCTGTTGGCGGAGAGGTGGTTTCATCTGCGTTATTTACTCAGGGACTACCTTCTTCAGTGTCTACATAAAGCTGAACGAACCGATATCATCTTTTCAACCCAAGCTGAATGCTTGGGTTGGGCACTGTCTCAAATGCAGGTGGCAATGTGCTTATTAGGGAAGATTTTAACGTTAAAGCAATCAAATAGGTCATGCCTTTTACAGATCCGCTGGGAAAACGAATTCTAGAAATGGCGGCTAGGATGGTGTTTGTCATACTAAACACCGGAAATATGCCAACTTTTCGCCGTATTGGTTGTGAAGGAACCATACGGAACGGGAGATTCGCCTTGGAGTCCTTGGTATGGATGATACACAATTGCAGAGTATTTTCTGACAACTCAGCCAGTGATCGTCAGTACATTTTGGTTAAGATTAGTGATATCGTTTCCCGCCATCTATGCTGTCAAGCTTCTACAATTGGGCGGAACATCGGAAGGATGGACGTCGAGGTGCTTACAGCAGGTCCTCACAGCAGGCGCTCTAATGCAGGGTGATTCCCAGGAGAAAGAAGAACTGGCAGCTCAAGACCTGATGAACTCAACTATGAGCATCATCATGAGTACATGCACTGCTTCTACGTTCCGTCGAAACCCCGGCATGGCAAGCTGCTCATTTACTAGAAGTTGACTGAAATTGCTGAAAAGTGAAGGGAGTGTCACAAGCTTTGGCGTGAGGCTCAACGCGAATGGAACCCTAATGAGGCATGCAACCGGGTAACGGCATATAAGTTGGGCAGGGAATGTTTGCCCGAATACACTAACAACAGCAAGGCTCGCTGCTGTCAAGATCCAGTTGAGCATGTGAACGATGATCCACGGGGCCTTGATTATAAGCTACCTATGCAAAAACTTGATGCGATACGGAAGCCTTGCATACCTGAAGTGAAAAGAATGGACGAGATAGCGCGGCTTCCTTTCCTGCTCATCCCGTCCATATTGACGCAGTCCACGATGAAACAGAAGTCGACTGGCCACTCTTCACACAACTTGAACTAGAAGAGACAATCCCATCATTGAAAGCAAGGAAAACTCCAGGCTCAGATGGTATTCCAGCTGAGGTGATGCAACTTGTCTTTCACCATTGTCCTAACTTACTGCTCAACACTTCAACGCTTGCCTACGGGGCAGGGTTTTCCCGGTACGATGGGAGGTGACGAAGCTGATGGTGACCAGCAAAGTCAAGGGAAGTTCCAGATCACCGTGTGCATATCACCTGCTATGCATGCTTGCTATTGCTGGGAAAGCGCTAGAAAAACTCATCAAGAGAAAACTCACTGACTTGATTCGCGCCAAGTGACAGATAGTTCTGTTGATTACACTCGTTCTTAGGAATTCCTTCAACTCCGCTAGATGGGTGCATATTCTGGATACGTTGAAAAGCCCTTTTCAAGTTCTCGAATGCCTGATGCAGCTTTTTGGGGACTACTTAAAGGACCGAAACCTGCTTTATGACACAATACAGGTCAACGAAAAATGGATCTTCGATCCAGACCTGTGGAAGGATTGCATCTTCATATCCGACAATCGTAGTGGGAGTTATTGCAAGCGTGAAACCTGTTGCTCTTCGTACTAGAGAGAGGACGTGAGTGAGATGGTTACCCACGAGGAAAGATGGCACTCACTCAAGGATTGGAAGCAGACTTGTGTGAATTGCATGAGGAGAAGGTGGACTGCCCACCTCATCCCGGATCTGAGACCGAGGCTTAGTGGGAGGTATGGTGAGACTGACTTCTGTCTGATCCAACTTTTGAACGGACATCCATTTTTTCAGTTTCACCTGAACAATATTGGTAAATCGAGGCCTCTCGATAAGCGGTTTTACACAAGAGAGGAAAACGATGCCTGCAACACATTTTTTGATAGTATAGTCACGGAGATACTTGAATCGTCGAATGACAAATGGAAACATGTGGTACATTATTTTCCGGCAGGCCTAAAAGATTAAAGGGGCTCACAGCAACTGGAGATGTGGGAAGTGAGGATCGCTTGTCTTGTCCCCTCCCTCACTCCTCGCTATAGGAGGGATCTCCCACTTGAAGGCGCCTCATGGCTTAGATTGGCAGGGGAGATGTTTAATGGGTAGTCCAGTCACTCATGTGCATGGAAACGCCACACTCAGTGCGTAAATTGCATTCACCTCCCAACCACAAAAAAGAAATGCCTATAACTTCTATGGGTATGATTCGATTTTCTTCAAAAATCTAGACTATTTGAACCTTTTGCAATAACAAGTTAAAGTCAAGTCAAAGGCGCTTTATTCAAAACTAACCGTTATAAATTTCAAAAGAATATAAAGCAACTTACAAACAACAATAATACGAAAACTTAATGGCCCAAATGGCTCTCTAAATTTATACGTTATCAGTTAAACACCTTTAATAAAAAAAACTATAGCAAATTCAAATTAATAAAGATTATTACATACTTTTTGATTGGATTGGAAAAAGGAGAAAAATCCAACCAACGTTATTTCAAAATTATTTATAAACTTAACACAACAATAAACTTTGATCCTACACCTAATATGTTACAACGTTATTCTAATAAAATTCAATCAAAAACTTTATTTTATACTAAAATATGCTTTCACAATATTCCTAGCCTTAGCGTTTAACCTTATCTCTAAACGTAATATAATAAACATAAAATATACCCACTTTATCCCTAACTTTCAACACAAACAAACGATAACACTAAATGTAGCAATAATGAGCTGAAACTCAAAAACTAAGTAACAAAAAACACTAAAACTGAAAATAAACACGAATAACTTAGACATTGGCATTCAGCCGACAATCCCTAGATTGCTCCGTCTCATCTCGACCAGTCCCAACGAATCTAGCAAATGATTATCTCCATTGGAATTGTTGATCTGGTGAACTCAAATTCGGAGGATATTTTATCTTCTAATCGGTTGCCCGTCTATATATGTGATATATGATTGAGATGCCGTCAGAATCAAAAATATAGCGATTTATGTCTAAATACACAAATGCTTCTGGAGGAAAGAAGCCAGTAGCGAGGCAAGTCGCAATATATCCATCTATTGGGTGGAACGGCTGTGAAATCCACGGGGTTTTTACTCATAGTTACAGATCTTTCCGATATGATTTCGAGGAAGTTTCAATATGAAGGCTCTTGTCACTGTAGCGGTTTTATAAATACTTCTACTCGGTATATGCGCCCAATCCATCTCAGGCTTTCTGTACAAACTAGTACATGCACGAAGACATTTTCTTTCGAAAACTCTTAATTTGTCCATAGTACTAGCACTATGGTTGTACCAGATCTGATCCATATGTCAAAACTGGTCTAACCAGTGTCTTGAAAAAATAATTTTGACCTTTTGATCACTGTATCGAGAATGAAAGACTCTTCGTAGGGTTGTGGCTACTTTTTGTGCCTTATTGAGTAGGATTTTGAATGTTCAGTATAGTATAGATACTGATCGAGATGAAGTATTACACATATGATTTATGAGGAATACATTCTGAACTACCCTCACCAGCCATGATGTGGAAATCCTTCCAATACGTTTTAGGTCTTGCCTGACCTCCTGCAGCGTTGACCGGAACAAATTTTTTTCGCACTTCTGCGCATTGATTTTCATTCGGCAATTGTCAGCGTATAGCTGCACATCATTGTTCTTTTTTTGAAGATTGCTCTGAACTATTGTAGCTTTTTGGTCTGCCGTAAAGATGATCAGATCATCATCAAACGCTACCAATGATCGCGTTGGCGAGACGTTAAAATTGTAGCCGTTCAATAGCTTGCGAATGAATATTGACAAAAGCAGAGGCGCAGTAACTGTTCCCTGCTGTAGACCATTCAAGACCTTGAATTTGCGCATTGTGGTCAGATTTCCATTAGTTACAACAAATGATTTCCCATATAATAGTGCACATCATGGCGATAAGGTGTCTGGAGAACCTGTCCTGAAGGAGTTTAAAAATTATTCCATCTAACCATACCGTATCGAAGGCTTTTTTTTGCAAAACTATTTTAATATGGAGTTTCTTTGAGTTTAAGGGTATTCTAATAATTGTATTTGGCAAAGTGTGAACTTTTAAGATTATACTATTATTGACAAAGCCGAGCGAAATGCGACTCATAAAGTATTTTCTTTTTGTTGTGCTCATAAAGACCTATTTCCAATTTTTTTTTAGATTTTTCGGTTTACAGGTGTTCAAACGCCAGGGAAGAGACATATATTTCATATATTGCCCCTTCCACTGGGCTCCACGAAGCTGATAACACTGTTTTAAGACGTGCTTTGGAAGTGAAAATGTTCTAATGTGGATCGACTGGTTTCGAGGCCGAGGTAACCTACTAAGGGTACAAATTGCTTATTATCAGTAAAAAACTGGGCCCGGAGAAAACAGACGGACTTAAAAGCAGACTTTGTCGTTACTGACGACGCTCATAGCCCACAAATAAGAGTGGGGCATTCAGGTGGAAGCAGTGCCCCCTCGTACCCTCCCAACTGGAACAAGATCCAAATGTAAGCGTGGCCATATTTTGCATTTAAGTAAAAAACTCATACAAACACAATTTGAATGAATTTTACCATTAAATGAAAAATATAAACGTAGCAAATATATGTCATAGTATTATGTAAGGGAGTCACATAACACTATGCTATAATTAGGTACGTGAGCGGAAGGTGACCCTACCCGGGCAAGAGCCCCTGTAACGCATAAAAAGGGGTGAGCTCGCCCGATTGCTAGCTCATTATAGTGGAGGGGCCGGCCAACGTGGTGGGTCCCACAACCGGTCAAGTTCTACGAAAGGGAAGACCAACGGTATAATTTTAATAATTCATTGTATTATTATTTTTTTATAAATATGGTCTTAAATAGGTTTCTCTTTAATGTTGGAATGCAAACGATAAAACATCAAAGAAATTTGAAAATTTCAAAAAATGAAGCTCTAAACGAGAAGCAGATAAATTAATTGTTCATTTTAAATATGTATAAAATTGTGTTTCTTTTCAATATCGTGCATCTGAAACCATTTTGAATTAAAACCGAAAATTGTGCAATTAAGGAGTTTGTGTTCTGCAGCAAATTGGTAAATTTTTTTTAAGTTTTTATTCAAATACAATATGCCAACTGCTCCGTTCAGGACATTCAATAATATTTGATTAATAATTTCTGGATATTTGATGAGTATATAAAAAACAGGGGTACTCACCATCATCCTCGTCGGGTACTCGCCATCATCCTCACTAGCGGGCGCTGGTGATGCGGTGATGCCAGAAAGCTTACATTTTTTGCCTTAAAGTACGTTACAAGCGCTTGCACAAAACTGTTTGAATTCCATTATAGCTACTTTTCGAATACAACTCCTGTCAAACTTATAAACATCGCTTCACCTTTTAATGTTTTTCCATCCTTATATTGACGACCTTCAATTGCACCTACGAACAAAGTTCTACTGTCTGGAAATATCATCCGGCTTCCTTTTAGCCACTTATCTCTTGCGAACACACATCGCATCCAACATTGATTCGTAAAATAGACAGTTTCCCATTCATTAAGATATTATGATATCCACTTCTCAACCCCATCCGGCATTTCCACGTCGTCGATATTTCCTTTGATAACAGAAATCACGTCTGTTGATTCACTGTCAAAAACAATCTGCCATGGATAATCCACTATGCTCGAGCAATCTATGGAAAACGGAGACAAGTCAGGAAAATTGGTCCCATTAATCTTCTATTCGAAAAGTTACATCGTGTGATTTGTACCTTTTTTGCCGAGAGAAAGTGAATTAATGTTCAAGCAAAGTTTCTTGCATCAAAAGGTAATTCACCTTGGAAGCCGCATGCAAATGCCCACAATAGTTCGTGAATTGAACGCCGGTCTATTAGCCCACCAAGACACAATTCCGCAAATTCAATGTAAGGAAATTGAATTGAATGCAAAATATGACGATACAAAAGTACCATGAAGAGTTATGTAACGAACAAATGTCTAAAAAATGCCCACATTGTAATCAACATATTTCTGCACGACCTAAATCGCTGATGGTTGGTTCCCACGCTCGTCTATTCATGCAAAGCTTCATGTACCGAGTCTCAAACAAAAAAAGTAGTCAGCATCAAAGTTTGTCCCCGATTGCTCGGGAAATTTATTTTCATGTAGGGCCATTTCAAATGATTCAAAATTTCATACTTCATACACATACAAGTAGCTTCTTCCATTTCAATGTAAATACGCTTTCAATTTCGATACGTTTCCAATTTTAGTTACTGTAAGAAGCACAAAACTGTAGCCTATATTCGATGTTAATATCTACCAATCACAGGGCCTTTATAAAAATGAAATGTTGAATAAATGCATTTACTCCTAGGTTATTCAAACAGTTGAAGTGAATCAGAGATTATGATTCAATCATCTACAAAACACAGCAATTGGTTTACAATAATTAGGGAGAAATTGAAGATTTTCAAATTATTTGCAGTTCTATGCAAACGTTTTGTTTGCAATATATTGGCGAAAAAGTGAGTCAATAGAGCACATGTTTTGACATTTTCATATCACAATGGATTGGTATTTTCGCCTCATTAAGAGTATTCACTGGGCCGAGGATCCTGACAGGAATTCTCTGCAGCATTCACATTGGTCGCAAGGCTGGCACTCATTAACATTCTGGGCATTCTCGAACGAATGTTCGGTTGTGCTGCGTATTAACGATTCGTGGCAAAATATGTCACCTCTTGAAGGAAGTTTAATTTTCCCTTGACTCACCACCACTTCTCATGCAACACCACTAACCGACGCCTACGTGGCGCCTTTAAGTGGAATGTCCGCTCGCTGACTATCCAAGGTGCAGGCCAAAAGCAATAAATCCAAACACCTCGATCCCGATAGCGGCTTTGAAAAATAGTAGGAAGGTTGGATACTACTTGGGCGTATGCGAACCGAGATCCACGATCCGCTAAGAGCTTGCTACCAGCACCGAAATTTTTTAATTACATCTCTAAACCTAGATACCAGTACGTGCAGGACGAATTCCCGCCACGGTCGCGGCTGAAGCTGTCGTTGTTGCTTCTACTGCTGCAGGCGCTGTTTCCGCAACTTGTTCGCGGTAACGATCAATAACAGACTTTCCTTTTGGTTGTCAATTGTGCACTTGCTAGATGTCGCAGCGGGGCTCGACGGCATTACGCTGAACACTTGCCTTTGCCAACGCAATACGTGCATGTGCAGCGGGAAAAGGCATTGCTATGTCCGCATTTCAATTACAGATTTGAATGATTAAATTAATGAAAAATAATAGTATTGTCACGTGTTATGGTTCGCGGCCAATAATTTTAACGTTCCGGGAAAGTGAAAACGCACTGTTTTTTAAATTAAGTTAAAAGAGTTTATTTAATAAAAATGCACCATAATTGCTTTCACTATTTTACTAATTTTACTTTTCACTTCGTCTATAAATTTTTACTTTAACTGTCTATCAACGAAAATCACTTTACTATTACTCTGTAGTGAATAGATAAATTCAAAAGTCCGTAAGGGACTGCAGCGATGGTCTGCTGCCTCGGCAGAAGAAGATGTAAGTATCCGCCGAGAATGCCCTTGTCCGGGGACGCGTGAATGCGCTGGCAGGCTAGCATTGCGGTGTCGTGGGGCGGGTTCATTCCCCCAGCACAAGGATCCACTACAAAAGAATTTTGCATTCACGAATTTCTGGGGTCGAAAAAGCAAGGCGACCGAAGTCGCAAAAATTGTAGGTAACCAAACCGAAAGAGAATGACTTGTTCAGAGAACAAGTCATTCTCTCTCAAATGGGCGGAATTAGGGTAACTTCGTTTTTACCCGAAGAGGCTCATGGCCCACAAATAAGAGAGGGGCAACCAGGTGGTGATGGAGCCTCCGCGCGCCCGTGCAACCGGATCAAAATCCATAAATGTTGTAGTGGCCACGTATACAACTTAACTTGCATGAGCCTTCCCATCAGAGGAGAAGTACCCCGGTGACCGATTTATGCCATAGAATGACGCAGTTTGATTACATAACCCTATGTCATTAAGAGGCACCTTGCTCGGGCCACTCAACCCGTGAAGTCACCTGAAACAAAAAGAGGTTAGTTTATGCCCGATGGCTGGCTCATTTGTGGCGTGGAGAGCCTAGCATCGTACCGGGTCCTATACCCGGTCAGAGGAAAAGGAACGGAAAGACCGACGGTTCATTTTTACTAATCATTGCTTTTATTTTCTTGTTGAAAATACATATGTATTCCATTTTGACTTATCGCAATGCATATATTATGGAAATGGTGATGTATCTAGAAAAATTCAGTCTCAACAACTTTCGCTATAAAATGTTCTTGTCAGATTGCTTTTCGTTATTCAAATTCAAGTAATTTATTTCGATTTTAAATTATTGTTTGTCACCTATTTCTTCTTCGCTTCAAGTTCAAATGACCCTGTAAAATTTATTCGAATTAGTTTTAACATTACCTTTCCTTTGTTTTTGTTTTTCTTTTTGAATTAAGGCACGAGTAATTTTTCATTCATATGAAGGTGACGTATGTTACAACGGGATTTTCGGTTGTAAATATAGCAAATAGTAGAAAAAGTAATATAATAAATAATTTACAAAAACTGTGTACTTACCCACATGGTCCATCGAGCACTCGATGACGATGCAGGTTTTAAAGTGATCATTGCTATATAATTCACCTAGAATTACAAGTTTATAGCCCGTTAAAGCAAAACGATTTTCAGACTCTACTAATAATGCACACTTATAGGATCGACAAATCCTTATCGCTCGGAGAATTGATCTTGTGGTGATTGTTGGGGACAGATGATGAGCTGGAAGTAACAATCGCTCCACCACGTGACGAGGATGATGATTGTACTGCTGCCAATCTATTACCGGTGGATGACGAAGACGATGGGGCTGCCGCGTTTACAGGAGTTTGCGCAGGATATAAATCGTCGTACTGACTTTGCAGTTGTTGTTGTGACTGATTGTGTGAATAATGACCACTACTACCACCTGTTGTGGATTGATTTGCAGAAGAGATTGCACTTAAATTCTGACTACTGCTGCTGCCCGTATTTACAGTCTGTTGTTGGTTCGTGCTGCTTGTAGCGTTGCTTATATGACCGCTCTGTATGCCTGAGTGACTTGAAAAGTCATAATTCGACGGAAAATGCGATGTTTTCATTTGTATTTTATTCAGAATATGAACAAGAATTTCTTTCTCAATATTATCTTAAAATGTGACAAGTAACGATTCCTTTGATTAATAGAATTGATGTGGAAAAATAATTCAATTGATAAATGTGCGCGTGGGGGAAGTTAAATGTGTATTTCTTATGAATATTTTATTTTCTTCTGCTATTAAGAATGATAGCACAGTTTTATTTAAATTTTAGAATTTTACTTTCATTAATTCGATTATTTCATGCACTAAATGAATTATGGGTGTGGTTTCACTTATTTAACTATACTGAGAATAGTTATATCTTTTTTTCAACTCTAAGAAAAATTTTTCTTCAAAGGGGCACACAAACGGGACTCGTTCCCGGAGCTCAGAATATCCAAAAGGGTTCCACAAGCGAAGGCTATACGAAGCTCTACGAACGCCGAAATAAATATTTCGCTCCCGAAATTCTTTTTTTTTTTTGTAACTTTTCTCGGCGGCAATGGCTCGTTTTGTTTTCTTTGACGTTTTATTTATGTGAATTCGCTTTTCTCTACGCGCACATATCACACACACCCGCACAAAGTTTGCACGCACACCCACACTCGCGCTTGGAATTTATATGAGAACCGTTAAAGAACTCTAATGTTTAACTGGGAGAAAGATTTGTCTAATTTTCACGGGTAACGTAGTTCTCATGCAAAAACTGCTTGCGTAGAAATGGCAAATCAAACAAAACATAACTCCAACGACGGCGATAGGGCGTACATCCTCGCGGATGCTGCATCAACCAGAGCCAAAGAAATGATGATAATTAACTGGCAATTGACGGCTCTCAGCTTATTCCACGCACTATTGACCATCAGTCCAATGACTTCACTTTCCACTCACGAATTACACTTCGTCAACTGTGCAATAGAACATGAATTATCTCACTAGGAAAACTACAAAAACAATACTATTCCTATTTTCATTGTTTTATTGCAGCCACTATCCAACCGCAACGTTCTATCACACGCTAATCGAATCTTTTCTTCATATCGCTTATTATGATTGTCCAGTTGATGGTGGACTTCGCGCGATGTGCCCGCGGTGACGATCAGCAAGAGACTCCCCCCAAATGTGTAGGGACATGTTGTTGAGCTGACAACGACGATCGTGATGAGCATCATCGCTGTGTAGGATCCAATAGCATACCATGAATCTGTAGATCTGGATGCTGTTGATGTTGTTGTAGCTGTTGTTGATGTTGAATTGGATCGAACATTTTCATTATATGATCAATACAAACTGCACGCAAATGTATAGAGGCAGGTTGTGGAGCTTAAATGGTTTGTGCGACACGCCTGAATGGAATACCAAGTTGCGTTGAGTAGATTGTTCACTGATAAGAGTTGTTACTAACAATGCTATGAGTGTACATGGATATTTTATATGTCTAGGATTACGATGAGCTGGGTGAGAGAACATACTTTCAAGTCATAGTAGGATTTTCTAGATGGAAATGAATTGCTGGTTGTGTAGTGAACAAGTAGATCTGGTCTATATTATGCATGAATTTTCTTTAAACCTTTTCCTGCGCCGAATTCGAATCGAGCATTTTTATTTATAGCCACATTTTTGGTTGTTGAAAATTTTAAAGAAGGCCTTGGATATTTAAAAGAATTCTAAACTGCATAATCATTAGAGCAGTTTGATAGGGTAACTGCTCTATTACTACAACTCGATCAATATCGGTTTCCAATTCGCACTCCACACTATTGCAGTTTTACTATCGTGGTTGTAATAACTCCCCCATTCATTAAGCTTGCCTTTATATAGGGCAGGGGTTGCCAAATAGCGGACCGCGGTCCGCATCCGGACCGCCGACCCATTTTCTGCGGACCGCGAGAACACAGCAACTTGCACTACAAAGTACGTAATCCGCATTATCTTTGTCGACGTCAATTCGAAAAGCGCGGCGGTGAAGCGCGCGGGGCGTCGCGCGGCAGGGGGTAACCATGCGATCGCGCTGCCACCGGCCGCCAGTGTTTTGTTTTAATTTTGAGTGACGAGCGCCGCGTTGACACACGTGCTTGAAATATTACGTTTGCTTGTTTACGTTACGAGTTTAAGTACCTACCTGTTTACATTAGCGAGTTTTATTACTTTGAAACCGAGAAAAAGAAAAGTTGAAGATGAAAATAGACAGTTTTTGCCAGATTGGACCGATTTATCTTGTTTCACGCTGCCAAATCGTGCTGGAGCAGTACCAATGTGCTTGATTTGTAGCCAAACAGTGGCGTTAATCAAAAGCTCAAATATGAAACGACATTATGATACCAACCACAAATCATTTGCCGAAAACTTTCCACTTGGTGGTGATCTTCGTAAGTCTAAAATTGCAAGTTTACTATCAAGTTACTCGTCTTCGATCCGGATCATAAGTCACTCGATGACTGAGCAGGAAAAATGTGGTGAGGCTTCCTTACGTAGTTCTTGGACTCTTGCTAAACATATGAAACCATTTACTGATGCTGACATAGTTAAAGAATGCTTTCTCGAGGCGGGTAATGCCTTGTTTGAGAACAAAAAGGATCTGCTTCTACTAGCACCAGATATGCACACATTTTGGCAGAAGAAAATCATTGTGATGCCAAGCGGCAGTTAAATAATGCGAACTTTTACGCCTTGGCTTTGGATTAATCATGTGATGTCACTGATACGGCACAATTAATTATTTTTGTACGCTACCTGGACCAAGCGAGACAAGCTTTTGTTGAGGAGATATTGGCTATTTTGCCACTATTAGGAAGAATCCGAGGAGAAGACATGATCAAAGCAGTGATTAATCATTTTGATAAAGATGAGTTAGACTTAAAAAAGCTTTTAACGGTAACTACTGATGGTGCGCCAGCAATGGTTGGGAGGAAAAATGGACTAGTGCACCTGTTGAGTAGTAATGCAAGATGTAATGAAAATTTGATTTCCTACCACTGTATTATTCACCACACTGTGCTTTGCTGCAAACTCAATCATGATTTCAAACGTATTATGCAAGAAGTGATGAAAATAATCAATTTTCTTCGTGCGAAATCATCACTGCAACATCGTGAATTGAGATCATTTCTTGAAGAAGTTGACGCACAATATTATGATCTACAGTTGCATAATAATGTGAGATGGTTAAGCAAAGGCTGCGTTTTAGAAAGATTCTTCAGCATTTAAGAACACTTGAAGACATACGTATATTTTCAACAGTGATCGGACTTCAGCAAACGCCTACTTAAGTTTTTTAAACGGAAAAGAAAATGTAGCTGCCATTGCTTTCTTGACGGATATTTTTAAACATATCAATGACCTGAACCTTAAACTTCAAGGCAAGGGAAAGCTTGTATAGGAGCTCATGTCAGAAGTAAAAAGTTTTTCGCGAACACTCGATCTCTTTATTAATGATCTTGGTAATGAATGCTTACACTTCCCCAATTTAAATAAAATAATCACCAGTGACTACGAGATTGATGTGGGCCATCGGAATTTAAAAACAGTTTGGCAGATTTTAAGAAAATTGAGAATGTTGTAGAAATCCTCAGCAGCATTTACTCTCTGCATCCTAATGGTGAATGGAGCAACAAAGCTGAAATAGTTTTTGGGAGTGATAAAGCTACTCTGCAGATGGAAATGATCGATTTCCAAGAAAACACAGTGTTAAAGCACAAACCTGCGGAAGTTTCCAGTGAAAAGTTCTGGATTAAATTTGTGTATGGCAATAAATACCCAGAACTACAAAAATTAGCTTTAAAACTTCTTACTTTGTTTGGGTCAACATATGTTTGTGAAGCAGCATTTTCAAAGATGAACTTCGTTAAGAATAAATTTCGGTCTCGACTTACTGATGAACATCGCCAAAATTTTATGTCAATATCTTGCACCAATTATACACCAAATTTCAGACAGATAGTCCGCAACATAAAATGTCATTTTTCTCATTGATGTAAAAAAATACGTTTGTAATTTCTGTAATAACATTTGTCTAATAAAGATTTTTTTCTATAAAATTTATCAACGGTTGTGCGGACCGTGAGGGCCATTCCATTTCTTAAAACGGACCCGGAGCGAAACTGATTGGTGACCTCTGATATAGGGTCTCTAGTCATTCAATCCATTCCTCGTACATTGGTGAACTGCCTGGAATATTTGAGCAGCTTAATGAATGGAGCAGTGACGTCACTTTCAGACGTTGATCATGCTTTGTGGGTTTTCGAGTACATTATTTTTTTTGATCATGAGGTTCTAAATGGTTGTGAAAACAATTGCGACAGTAGCTCACAGAATTATTAGTACATGTAACAGTATATAAAAATTTGAATAATATCAGAAAAAGATAAATATCATAAGGAATATAATCATGAAGAAAAAATAAAATTTAATATTGGGAAAAAAGATAATTTAAAATTTATATTTAATTTAAAAGGAGAACTTAAATTTAATGTAGGGAAAAAAGATAATATAAAATTTATATTTATAATAAAAATCATATTTTATAATTTATAAGCTATAATTTGGAATGATTAAACTTTTCAAATCTGCAATTAAAATTCGGATCACGTTATGCCGGTTCTCGAGCGGTTTGCTTAGGTGACGGTTCGATTACTACAGAAGGTTCTCATCAACACCCTTCATTTGACCACATTTTGAGGCTCCCTACCCGATACATGGGGACCCTCTCTCCCCCCTTAAAAATCGTTGAAAAATTTTGTGATACCCAACATTTTAAGGTGTCTTCACTTTTGATCTAGTTATCAAATTTGGTGTCTGTCTTCACTTTTGATCTAGTTATCAAATTTGGTGTCTGTAGCTACGATAGTTTCATATTGTAGAGTAGCTGCTGTGATGCATAGACGAACGGACAAGCAAAACCGATTTCAATACGGTTTTGTATTTTTGTACAAAGCCCTAAAAATCATGTATTGTGACATAAAGATGTAAAAAATATATTTCAATACAACAATAATATTTGCAACCTCATAACTTGTTCAGTTACTGCCACAAATCAAAATAAACTTGTTCATTGTAACGAAGATCAAAAAGCGTAAATCTTGTATATTTAACCCAGTCATCTGATTTGCATCTTTATCTCTGGTTGGATAGTAAACAAAAGCAACTTTTTATCTAGCCGTTTAGCTACAGATACATTACAGATCGCTGACTACCTTGAGGGGCGTTCGCTCCAACCGCTTTACTGTATCACTGGTCGTGTAATTTTATGCTATTCGAGACTCCAACGCTTTTGCAATCCACACACCTATTACCATTTGCTCGAACTGCTCAACTTAAGGTGTGTCAGCATCTACGGCTACCAGTGAATGATGTAAGCGAATAAATGTTACAAAGTGCAACGAATTAATCGATTTTGAACTTTAAGATTTATTCGCTCGGAACGATTTGAAATGCAAACTTGGGTAGTGGCTAACTGGGTGAATTAATTGTTGAGGAATTATTATGTTACGTGTTGAGGCTTTCCTTTGCATCAAGGTGGATTAGATTCGATTAGTTAATTGATAACAATTAATTATGAAGAAAATAATGATAATAACGATTATTTGCATACCATAAGGAGAAATAAATGCTAGTGTTCAGCGCCATTATTTATACAATTCCTTCCATCCAAAACATCAATTTTTTTCTTTAACTGCATTTTTATAATGCATACTCCGATGTCAACAGAAAGAAGCCTTTAATTTAATCGAAATATTGAAAAGGCTTCAACACAATATGTTGTTCAGTGACCCAATTCTGAGCGTCTCATGCAGCAGACATTAACAATTGACACATTAATTGGTTTAATAGCTCTTTTCACGCTTCTATTAAGTAAATGTAAGATGATATTAGAGTATGAGTTACCATTGAGACACTTAAATACCCCTTAAAGTCGATGTTACCGACGAGAATGACTGCAAATTCACGATTAAATTTGGTCGTAGTTGCCTGCTCCGAGACGAAATGAGCTTGAGTTAATTAAAGAAATCATAGAAATGAGGAGTTGACTTTCACAGAATGTCTGAATATCTTAAAGATCTACTTAGAGAATAGAAAAAGTTTAAAGTGAGCTTGAATTTACGAGCCAAGCGAGATGAGAAGCCGAATTTCATATTCGATGCATCATTACTCACTCAAAATAATTAAAACCCCATACAGCAAAGCTGAAGCTAATTATTACAATAATTATGAGGACAAAAATAAGCGTTTGGTGAAAGCACGATTCAAGTTGCAGAAACGATACTTTCATAATTTTGTTTGACTTCTTTGGTTTATGTCATTGCTAAAGCTTTTTGAAGCTCCGTAAATTCTATCATTCACAATGAATCGCTGAATAAATGGATAGCATTGTGTTTCTATACATAGTGGTGTCACGGTGAACGCCAATTGGCAGGATAGATGGCGCTGCGATGTCGATTTTAGCATTTCGAGCAAAAGTTTCTTTCCGCCGATGGGTCTTAGATGGATGCATGTCGCTTTGGCGAGCTTCAATGCATCGTTGGCTAATGATCAAATCTGCTATGGAAGGAAATGAATTTTATCGTAGTTAATTGCAACGTTGCAAATGATGTTCGTGGGCTCTTTTGAGGAATATAATATTTGCGATAGGAATGTTGAATGAATGAATGGAGTTGCTTTAAAAAAAGTAAATCAATTATAATTTCCAAATAAGGGCAATTTGCTTGTCAGTTGGAAATAACTAACCCATTATGAATGAAGTAATTAATTCATATTATAATTTAAATCAAAATAAGTAAATTTTAATATCTTTTTAAACATGCCAACAGTTGCATGATGTAAAAGAAATAAATTACATATATAATTTTTCATGTACAATTTTTACATTGTATTCTATAGTTATTTTCCAGTAATGCAAAGCACATCTTTTAATACTAAGAGGGAGACCCGTAATCTCATGTATCAATTAGTGAAAAGAGTTTGCTTTGTATCGCTTCATTATAGCAATTCCTTATTTGAAACATCTAGGAAATATGCGATACTTGTATTTTTGTTGAGTTATTGGAGAAAAGGTGTGATCAAGTGACTTTCAAATGCGAAAAGTTCACAATATCGGGATTGAACTCGAAGGTAGCGTCGATGCAAAGTTGCCTGGTTATCATTATCTTATGAGAAGCTGAGAAAATTATCATTGTTAGAGGCAACATGGCAAGTGAGAAGTGAATTTAAAGATATTTTGTGAGTATTCGTAGGAAGATATAACTTGTAATATAAATTTTGCAGCTGTTAATAGAAGTTTTACGATACGCGAGTAAATGAATTTTGCATTGAGTGTAATTCAATTTAGATATGTGATTTTCAGGGTATGATTACGAATGCTTAATAATTCCTCTTATCATTTTGATTTGAAGAATTCCATACCCTACATAGATAGTAAGCTTTTGCGAATTAATTTCGAAATGTAAACACACATTTAATAAAAAAGATATACCTGACTTTGTGTCAGTTTCTTTATTTTGAGTAATGATGATTGTGATGTTTGGAATAAATGAGTGGATTAGGAAGCACGAACAGGATATACCTAGCGAAGTCATTCTGCTTTTATCTTTGTTGGAATCAAAGAAAATGTACGATGCACTTCTAAAGGGGAATAGCTCATCAAATAGAATCTAATTGAAAGAAAATATAGTTCGTAGCCAACTACTGGTAACAAAGTTGAAAAGAATGATAATATCATCTTTTTTGTATAAAATAATAATGATATTTGATAATAATTTCGACAAGTCACTAAAATAAAGAATGAAATAGAATAAAGGAATTCAAATTAGCATTGTTTTAAAATGGATTTGATGTGAATCAGATCTTCAGAAGCAGTTAAGATGGCCTAATTATCTTACAAACAGGTTTCAGAGCAGTTTCTGAAATTCGAAACATTCTTCAGTTATTAGATAAGCCTTTGTGCACATAATAAATGCGCAAAAAATACAAAGCAATAGAAGCGCTAAAGACTGTGAAATGAAAACTCTAAGAAGAATTCAAAACTGGCTCGGAAACACGCTTAAGAGTAAAAATGATAACAATTGAGAGTAGTACTCCATATGACTTATTCCATCTAAAGGCCAGAATTGCGAATTTATCTCGTCGGGATATGTGCAAATCGATGTGGCGAGACCCCGTGAAACTTTTGGACGTTTTACTGCATTTTTTGAATCCACAGATTTTTTAAAAACTTTTTCACATTCGTAGTACAGTGTGATATGTTTTTGCCATTGATGACCTGCGAAGAATTCTTTTAAAAACAACCGATAATCGATATTCAATAAAATGACCGAGACATCATGGGTACACATTATCTAGTGAGTAGAGCTATCCAATTCTAAATTCTACGAATAACCATTATTCTGAGTTTTCACGAGATATTTTGGAATATATTCCACAATCAAATCTTCTTTGAGAACCTAGTTACAAGCCCAAAAATTGTTGATTATAATGGATGTCATCCTGCGATGCATTTTAGAAAATTCTACCATTGTGACACAAAAGCATAAAAATGTATTCTAAATAAGTAAACAATCAACTAATAAAAGGGAAAAACAAAACTAAAATCGGTACACAGACCGGGTATCGAACCCACACCCCCTGGTTGAACCGATCGCGCACTATGAAAGACTTATTTATGGCAAATTTTTAACAACCCACAATCAGAAAAATAAAGCACCCTACGATTTTGGCTACCTTCGAAATCGCTTTCCACAATCAAGATGCCTAAATGAAAAGCGTCTAAATGTGGGGAAAATTCATGGTGTCTAATGTTTCATAGGCTTCACCGTTAGAAAGTTTTGAATAAATGCAATGTACTGAAATGGGTCATTACATCTTTAAATTTGAAGTGAGAAAGTGTTTAACTGTGAATTCATTAAAGGAAAGGCTTAATTATCAAATTTTAATTGTATTTTATTTTGAAATTTTTATGTAGATTTTTTATAAAGAAATTCATATATAGAATCACCTTCACGGCCATACGTTTGGTTTTTCCTTGAGTTATTTTGGAATATCTCAGGACAAGAGAACCAATGTCTAATTAAAGCGTATAGGCATTTCGCACTCAAACTTTTTGATAAAAATCCCAATTTCTGGGTGAGGATCATTTTTAAAGCCCTGCATTAGAAAATATGGCCACAGAAGGGTATTGAAGTAAAATGCATTGCTAATACCTGTCATTCGTAGCGTTTTTTCAAATAGTGAGTATGTTATGGATCCTTAGTGTAGTTTTCAGTTGGAAATTGCAAAGAACAATATTTTGAGAAACCTCATCCCATTTATTTTAGAGAAAAGCCCAAACAAAGCTTCATTCATCCAACTTTAGCCGATTTAAATTTAAATAACCTGTCATCTCAGTTGTTTCCTCCAATTGAAGTGCGAAAAAATCCGAAGGATGAAAGCCATCTTCGGAATGTTAACCTTCATTCAAGACCTAGCATACTAAACGTACACCCGTCTTAGTTTCCATCCCCAGACCGCCGCCTAACAAAAAGCACTGAGGAAAAACAATCAATTCCAAAAGCATGTTTTGTTTCTCTAAAGTATTACCGAATAAGGAAAAATAAATCGGATGTTGAAAAACAAGCAAGAAATTTGTTGAAGGATATAAGCCAAGAGGCTCAGCTTTTAATACGTTCCCAGCTTTCCCACAAGCCTAATGCCCCTATGGATCAATGCGCAAATTTTTTACTTGAAATACTACTATAGGCCCCCTTCCCTTTACAGAGAATTTCTAAACATGGAATTCAGTGTTCCTTCAGTCAGGACTATTCTGCACTGGTATTCAAATTTTCGCTTAAAAACTGGTTTTGTTGATTCTATAAAAGACCTGCTTGAGAAAAAATCAAAGGAATGTCTAGTTTAGATGGGCAGTATGTTTTACTTTTTAACGAGATATCAATAAGAACGGAACTGGAATATAATTGCGCAGAAGACATTATTGATGATTTTTGTGATTTGGGCGGCTTAACAACGTAGCAAAAAATACTCTGCTTCTAATTTTGAAGCAAGGAATTGGGTACAATGTTGGCTCCCAAAATGGAAATTTACTGGTTTTTATTGTAATAACAACCATAAATTATATTCTCAGTGTCGGCTTCGATGTATTAGGAACGGTTTGTGATCAGACCGCAGTAAATCGACGATTCTTATACTTACCTAGGTCCTCAACTGAAATTCATACTTTGCGAGAGAAGGTAGAGGAACATACAACTGTTTTGACATGTTTCAATATCTTAAAAATTTAAGGAATATCCATCTGAAACATGACATCAATTAATATAGTAAAATCTTTTCATGGAGAATTATTCGAAAGGTGCGTGAATTGGATAATAATGTTATCACCACTATTTGTAAACTCACGGACATGCATATAAAACCATGTAACTTCGATAAAATGCCAGTAAAACTAGAAATGCAAGCCCTTAGCAATGCCGTATTTGCAACGATTTCAGCCGCTGTTGAATCGGGATATTCCAAACGTAATGACGATCAAGAGGGATGTGCTGGTTGCACATCTGTACTAGTTGTACGGCCAAATATTTATTCAAGTAGTCTTTTCATATTGCAACAGTAATGTCTGTTAAATATTCCACATCACTTATGATTGTATGTTATCCACCTATTCCATATGCACTGCAACTAACCACCTCAGATCAAGATTTAAATGAGTAAGTAATCGGTGATGTTTCAAAGCCAAAGCATTCCAAAGCTCTAGTTTAAACCTGAAGCTTTGTTTTCTATGATTTAATCAGTTTGTCACCTAATTTCTACTGATGTGTACTATTTTTTCATTTATCGAGCGCAGATTTTTGGCATTGGGGCTAATTTTTTGAGTTGCATCATGCTTATAGCTTTTGTCACGCAACCATGCACCCCAGCATGCTTCGCGTGATGGTTGACTTTCAGCTCCAGAAATTATTAGCTACATACTACATATACCTCTTCCTTTTTCTCATCGCGCAACACCTTATCAATGCTTTCATAGTTTGTGCTTGTATTAGAAGGTAATTTTATCTGCATCTATTTCCTTTGACACAGTTAAAACCTTCGTGAAGATCATGTTAGTTGCCTTATTAAACCCAAAACTTTTTATTGTGATCAGCCCATCGGAGAGACTACGATTCTCACAAGTTTTAAACGCATGTTCTGTGAAATGGATAAGGCCTACAGAGGATACCACATTAAAAACACGTCTTGCACTTTGCCATGATTCTCACAAGTTTTAAGCGCATGTTCTGTGAAATGGATAAAGCATACAGGGGATACCACATTACAAAAACGTCTTGCACTTTATTCCTAGTGGTATGGGAAAACGTGCTTTTTTTTACGTAGAGCCCTTTAAAGTATTTTATATACTCAGGCCTCCCGAAATGCCTCTGAGGTTGTTTTTTTATTAAAAACGTTCATTAGCTTATTGCTTATAAACCAGTCCGAAAGGTCGATTATATCGTTTGTAGTTGCTCGAGAAACTTGCTGTAATGCAAAAACGGGCACACGGATGAGCAAACTGATATTCTCAATTTTGTTGAAAAAATAATTTTTATAAGCCCCCTACAAAACAAGATCATCGAAAGAACAATTTTCGAAACCTTCCTGATATCGAAATTACAAGCTTGAAATTAATGCATAGTAACAATTATTATCGATTTGACTTTATCATTGATTTTTTGCAATTTACTGATTGCAAAATATAGTTATGCTCGACGAATAATTATATTTACCATTGCTTGAAAATAAACACAAGTAAGACTTAACGGGTAATTAAAGAGACGAAATACGTCGAAGAATACAGCTCGCAAATCAAATATTTTATTCAGTATTGACGATCTTGAAGACCAGCTGCATACACAGGAGAACAAAGCTCCAAGTATACAAATCTGTGATGAGACCTGTGTTATGCTATGGGTGTGAAACAAGGACCCTAACCCAAGCATCCGCAAATATATTGAACGCCTTCGAGCGACGGGTCTTGAGGCGAATAATTGGAATGAAGCTTGATGGGGACCAATGGTGAATTCGATACAACCATGAGCTGTATGAAATTTTTGACAAACCGGAGGTCTCAAAGATTGTAAGACTGCAGAAGCTGCAATGGGCTGGCCACATGAATCGTATGGACGAACAACGGATACCCTAAAAGGTATTCGTTGGGAGAACTGAAGGCCGGAGGCCAGTGGGGAAACGGAGGAAACAAGACAGTTCATCACTGCTCAAATTTCGGAATTGGAAGACGCCGTCAACGAACTGAGATAATTGGAGGCGCTATTTGCAGGAAGCGAAGGCTCGAGAGGGGCTGTTGGGCTAAAAAGAAGAAGACTAAGCGAAAATCACTCTTCTCAGAATTAATTTTATAACTTTTATGAAACTAAAAATTTATTTCTAATTAACTTTCAGTGTGTAAGTATTTGACGACTATGATTTGTTCTTAAGTAAATTAGTTTATTATATTCACGAGACAGGTGGTACAGTGAAACCCGTAGATGCTAAAAATTAATCAAATAAAGTCACGAAAAGAAAACATGATTTTTATTTTGAAAGTTAAATAAGACAAAACACTTTAAAAAGTTTAATTGGTTAATGCTGCAACAGAATTTTTTGATACCAAGTGATACATTTTTCGTGCAAAAATCGACGTACCATTATTATACATTAAAATAAAAGCAATTATATTTCAGTCCTTGCAACCATGAATCAGCATTCAGCTGATATCCCTTGACATACCGTATATAGCAAAGACATACATTGATGTAACAATAATTTAGGAAAAATACTTAAATGAATTTCTCACTGATCGTACTTGAGTGTTTATTTTTTATTTCCAAGTGTTTGTCAGAGTCAAAAAGTCTTTTCATTGCAATTTATTCAATGATAACTTTAAAATCGACAAGAATAAAACCTATGGTTGTAATTTTATTAACATCACTATTTCCAACTCAAATATGTATACTTGCTTAGTTAGATATTCAACGTTTACAAATATGATTACACTCAACAATCTAGTTTCATATTTATTATTGTTTAGAAAAACACATAACAAGAACACTTAGCGATAAAGAAAATCGATTCGTATATAATGGATTTATAATCTTTTAAATTCTTTAAAAGTATTAATTCTTATATTTCACACAATAAAATTGTGCACTTCCATTCATAAAATGAACACACCCCAAATTTATGAATGGACACACAAAATCGAAAACATGTGCATTTATTTACAATCTTCTATAATCGCGAAGAATGAAATAATCTTACGACTAGCTTTAGCCCTACATGGCGGTGGTGAATCTTCACACAAAACGCATAGCGAACATACATACATCCTACATGATTTATTCGCTGGGATTTGCCAATATGTTGATATATGTACATCATATATCTCAAAACTCATAACCACTTTCAAAGCAGCTTTAAAAGTTTCTGTACTTGGATTGGATTTTCACTAAAGATATTCTACCTCAGACATTTACCAGCGATACGTGCGCCACCAGAAACATGGGTTCCCCCAATGTGGAGTTAAAATGTTCGCTACGATGACACCACTATGTATAGAAACACAATGTGGATAGTCAATTTATTTTATTTTTTACACTTGAACAATTGAACGACGCTAGATTTAATTGATTTCCGTGCTGCATAACCGAGATTTTTGTATCTGATTAGTGTCTAGACCCGAGCGTATGGAGTTTTTGTACGGGCTGTTCACACTCAAAATTTCAAACGGTGATTCCATACATGCTAAAATCATTCGAGAAAAATTTAAAGATTATTATGTGTAGCTATAAGGTCGGGTACGTTAAGTTTAGTATTTTTGGTTAGCGACTGCAAAATATAGTTTCTGGGCACATTTTTTCTGTTGTATCAGAAAGATCACGATAATATTGTGTAACCTCCTCGCAATTGGACAAAAAAAAATTGGAAGAAAAATCACGAAGGTATTTCTTTATGAGTAGAGCAATGTAGTAATCGACCAGTCACACAGGCAAACTGCTCGAAAATCTTCCTAACCCCTATTCGCAATTTTAATTGCAGATTTGGAATAAAATTCCATTAGTTCCATTAATAATTATAAATTATAAAATATTTTTTTCTAATATTGTAATTAAATGTAAATTTTATATAATTTTCCATTTTATAAAATTTAAATGTTTCCTTTTAATTACATTCTTTATGATATTTAACCTCTTATTATTATTTAAAATATTTTGTATGTTTCTTTACTTCTGTTAATTAAAAAAAAAATTAAAATCTGCGAATTAAAATTTCGGACACGGGAGCACTGATTTAGTGCATCCCATCCATGTATTGCATTTCCGAATGCAATCTAACTGGGCTAGGCGAGCATCGGGATTGGATTCATCGTTGCGACACAGTGAAATGAAGAAAGATTTGGACGGATCGACGAGTCCACTTAAGATCCCGATCTGGCAAGCACACGCGAGAACCGCGATCAAGAAAATGCTATAGGAGGATTAATTACCATGCACGTCGTCTCCGCCACCGGTTCGCCAGCTTGCCGGGAATCTTAGCGCGGAACATCGTAAATCTTCATGGTTCGCTACTGAATTACATTTCGTTACGTGTTTTACTATGCCGTGCAAATAAAAAAATCGTGGCAATGTCGATAAACAACCGAAATTAGTCCAATTTTCTAAATATAACGACTATACCTTGCCGGGATTGAAGTGTATCAGAAGAGAAAGTGGAATGATTTAGATGGAACCTGCATTTTCATAGTTTTTTCGTTTAATTGTCGTATATTAATGATAACCTTAATCTCTATTATCAATCATATACCCTAAGATGTTTATTTTTACTGTTCGTTGTTATGGTGTCGACTCATACTGAAAATAAACCGAGCAAATATATTCCTAAACCAATAAATGAGTTTCTTTAATAAAACAGAAAAAATTGTAAAAACGTGTTAAAAGTATGATACAAAAAATTTGAAAGCTTAAAAAACGGAAAAAAGAAACTCCATAGGTATTCATAGAAGACAAGTGGCGGTTTAGGGTTCGGCCACATTGCGATTTTACTGTCGTAACCAGCGATTGTTAGACGCAAATACGAACACACTACGACAAGATTTCCAAAGGAACTTCAGGCATGCGCAGAACTAATATGTTCATTTGAAGGTATGTCTTTGCCAGGAACACATGTGCTAACTCATTTGTGCGCTATGCAAGAAACTTCCATGCTCGTCAGGGTCAAATGTCCAAATGATGTGCGCCTGCGCAAGTATCACAAAAACTACTTACTAATATGGTTTTAGGCAAAATCGTAAATTCCTGCGACTGGCGATCTGGACAAAATTGCCGTAAATCGCAGTGTGCGGGCTTCCATTTAACCATGTGTAACTTGCGACAGTTTTGCGACTATATAGTCGTAGTCTGATGCATCCCTTAGTTTTTTCTTCTCTACGCAGCGGTCGAAATGATTACGTTAACGGAGGAATTGAAGCGCAATACAACATCTGAATCGGTAGACGAGTTTTCTTTATACCGCGCGGAAGCATAACGTTACATTTACGAATAAATCATCTAGTCAGCATTTTCGCATGCATTCTACAGCTGCTGTGCAGCGATTGCAAACGTAAACATAACGCCAATAAACGTCGCATACAATTTTGCATGTACAACCCAGAATTCCGCCTGAGATTAGCACGTACAGTGACTACGAAAGCGTAAATGAATGTATGAAGGGTATTTGCAAAATCTACGAAGAGCATTTAAAACACCGGAACCCGAATATGTTGACCATTACAAACGATATCAGCCAGCTTTTCGATTTTGTTGGTCAATTGGCTGACATTCGTTGATGGGTATACCAAAAAATTGACGAATGCATACGCGCCTTACGATAAGGGATGTATCAAGGAGAAAATCGACGTAATGAGTCGACAGAATGCCAGTGGCACTGATTAAACGTTGAACCGCCCGTAATCAATTTAGATTAAATAATAATTAGTCGTCCATGTGTGAATTTGTGCGTTTTTACTTGTGCGTACATTGTCATTGAGTACTCGTGAGGATGCGGTGAGTACCCATTTCACTTAATTTTGGTTAACATTGATATATAATTAAAACATATTTACATATTTTTGGTTGTCTGTATGTATTCACACAACAAATCTGTTTCTTATAACTAAATGTTTTATTCGGGTTTTGAAATACAAGCAACACCCTTGAACAGTTAAAGCTTTTTATGATTGTCTAAACAACGGTGTTAAGGCTAAATCAAATATCAAATCATTTTGATACTGTAAATTTTAAATTTCAAAGTCTAATTATAAATTCTAATGTAATTTGTTTAATTCAATTCACTCATTTAATTTTCTACTTGCAAAAAATGCCAAACAATCAAATTCACATTCTTCACAAAATTGTAATTTTAGATGCCAGACGAAAAGTCCATGAAATTGTAACGCTAGATGCTAAAAATCAAAAGCCCAAAAGTATTTGCTTACACGTTAAAGTTATTTTCAATTCAAATATTTTTGCTTACACCAAGAAAATTGTACACGCAGGAAATGTACATAATGAAATTTACTATGAGAAAATGTTATTTCATAGTTGACATTATTTAGGTATAAATTTAATTGTTATTTTAGAAATAAACAGAGTTGATATTCAGAACTCAATCTGTCTAGTTGTGTTTTTATTTATCGACTCTCTGGAAAGTGGAATTGCAAAGTGGAATATAGGTAACCTGTTTTCCTCTTTACATTTTTTTATATTCAATACTGTTCTGGAATGAAAAGTGCAAAATGAAACAACCTTGATTTATTATTGATACAGAGTAAATTTATTTTCACTATTTACAGTATTTATACAATTTATAATTTTACAATGGTTTTCATTAATTTAGCATTTGTGACTCTAGTCAGCATTTTGATGTTGCAATGAACTTCGAGGTGTTGTTCCACATAGAATGGCTGTACTTGCAGGGCATTGTTCTACCTGGAATTGCAGTTTCGTCATTTTCAGCTTTGGCTGTTGCATATTAATGTTTGAATTCGATGACTGTAGGTTGTAATTCACGCTAAAGATCGTTAGCGGTATGTCAAAGGCTTGAAACGTATTGTTCCCAATGGTTTTTGGAACCGGTGTGGGCTTGATCAGGTCGTAACGGTGTATGTCTATAATGGGGAGAAATGCGAGTAAATTCAAATTATTGTCATCGGAATTAATTTGAGTGGGCTCAATTGCCTGGTGTAGAATCTGTACGTGGTCAGGAAGTATTGTTTGAGTGTGGCTGATATCTTGAAGAGCATCGTCTGTTTTAATGCAGTCCCACATGCTTGTTCGTGACGAAAGCCTGGACAGTAAACTGGAATATTTATTGTAGACTTCATGTATGTAATTTTCTGCTCGCTGATGAGTAGCCAAAATGTGGATGCTGATTTTGTTGTGATCAGTTGTCTTGTACCAACGGCTGAATTCGTTGATACGGTTGAGACATCTTTGGAGTTGCACTTGGAACCGTCTCAATTGCGTGTTTATCCTTCCTGAAGTACTGTTTAGTGTCTTCGTTGCTTTGAGCATTAATTTGGTTTGGCTGTCCATAGATCGGGTGATTCTTTTTTGGTCGTCAGAAAGACTTTTGATGTCTTGGTAGATTTCATCATTAACCCCAAATACTGCTGTCAGAAGAGTTCCTAGTGCACCTCACCGCTTTTTACTATGTAGTAACCTCAAGATGGTCATTTTATGAGCAATCTCATCCTTGAATAGTTCTGAGCATCCAATTTCGGTTGAAACTGGAGAACTGACTTGACACAGTGCATTTTAAGTGCTCCTCTATGGATTCGTGCTGTCCCAATATGTTCAATGTAGAATCCGGTTGGAAGTTGAGTAAAACTGACGTAACAATTTATTTGTGGAAGTGCGCAACAAACTACCAGCAAGGAAAATAGCAGTTTTGATGCTAAATTTAAGGTTTGTGGCTGCTTTGGGACGTGTTTTTCTGTTTCTGGTTTTGTTTTCTTTGCGTAGTTAGTTAGATATTTGGACCATGTATCTTCAATTGGTGCGGACTTGCTTCTCTTTCTTTTGTTTGTCTGTGTAGTTGCTAAAAGTGTGCTTGTAATAGGTAATTGCTTATGTTGTTCTGGTGGAGCATCAGGATTTGAGTTAGTGAACGGCAGTCGGCAGATTTTCGTAGTAGGACGTCTAGTTATTCTACCGTGAATCTTGACGGAGACAACACGTACCATACCATCAGGTCCAGGATGTACGTCCGTTCGTCTTGCGAGTGGCCAGTAAATTGACCAAAAATTATCAGCCTTCACAAGAAAGAGGTCCCGACTCGAAGATTGGGTCGAATATTCACCCATTTTGGCCTTTGTTGAAGTCAGCTTAGATACTCCAGCTTCCACTTATTCCAAAAATGTTTTCAGATTTGCTGAACGGTTTCTCATTTAAGGTCAATGTGGTTATTTGATGAAATGGATGGGATTTCAAAAAAATTGCATCCGGTTGGAAAGTGCCCTGGGGTAATGGCTGTACAATCTGCGGGGTCATTGCTTACTTCGCAAAGAGGACGGGAATTAAGACATGCCTCAATCTGAGCTAGGAGAGTACATAATTCTTTGATTGTAAGCAACTGTTCACGGATTGTTCGAATTAAGTGTTGTTTCATTGATAATTCCCACTGGATTTCTTCATTTGCCAGGAACTCTATGCAGCGTTTCGTAGCTTCTTTGAATGCTTCTTTCAACTGTTTTTCGCTGTCTCAAAAGTTAGTTTCACAGTCGCTGTAAATAGTGTGGCATTTTCCTCTGCGAGCAATGAACATTCGAATTGCTGCAACACATGCTGTTGTGGTGTTGAAAGGTCACTGACTGCTTCTAGATGGAAGGCTTTGGTTGAAAAACAAACGAACACGGCTATATATGCTTTAGTCGTTTTGGCTCCACGTCCACCACTCCATTTGATCGTTATCGGACCGGCGTAATCTTGACCTGTCTGTGCGAATGGTTTTTCCATTTGAAAGATGGTGGCAGCTGTCCCATTAACTGATTTCCTGAACGTGCAGTGGATTTGAAGCAGGTGAGGCATTCGTGCAGTATGCTCTTGACGAAGGATCGTTGCTAACACCAATTGTGTTCCTCCATGTAATGTGGTGTGATTTGTCTGTCTGATGATCAACTTGGCAAACAAGTCTCGAGGAATAATTGCTGGATGTTTCGCGCTTTCACTGTTTGGGGCGTGATGTAACCTTCTTCTGACCCAGAGGGTTCCGTGCGTGTCAATCCAGGGAGCTAACGACTTTATGCTGCTATCGTTGGACACTTCGGTCTTTTTGCGTTACGAGGCCAATTCTTGCCGGAAGGCGTGTTGCTGGGAGAGATGTATGCAATTCAGTTTGGTTTGGTGGAATTCTTTGGCAGTTAAACTTCCTGTCCGCTTGTTGGTCGGACGCGATGCATTTTAGGCAAGTCGTATTTCTGGTTCCGGACTGGCTTCAGTAGCTACGATACCGACTGAACGGGCTTCATCTGTCACTGCTTCTTGTTCAATTGCTGATAGTGCTAAGCTGATCGTTGTAGGGATTACTGTATTTGTAAGCCATTCTGGTCGCTTCCACCATAGGGATGAGTGTAGCAACGGCTCCGGTCGGATTCCTCTAGATGCCAAATCAGCGAGGTTTTCATCTGTCCTATTATGGTGCCACTCGTTGGGTGCTGAGTCAGCATGGATAATACCTACATGATTCGCAACGAATGCTTTCCAAGTAGTTGCTGGCTTTTGGATCCATGCCAAAACAATCTTTGAATCAGACCAAAAGTACGTTTTTATAGTTCCCTATTTACAAGCTTGCTTTAATTGCTTCATTGTTTCTAGCAAAAGGACAGCACTGCTCAGCTCAAGCCTTGGAATAGAAAGTATTTTTGTTGTGATTTGTTTGATTGTTGTGATTTTGCATTGAGCAGGCTGCTACTGATACGTCCACTTGCATCCAATACCCGTAGGTAAATTGCACTCGCGTAAGCTACTCTGGAAGCATCGCAGGATCCGTGCAATTCTATGGTTGTGTTGCTTGTAACTTGGATCCATCTAGGGATCCGAAGTTTCTCGAGAATGAGTAGTTGCCTACGTGTTTCACCCCAGTCCTTTACAGTAGCTAATTTCAATAGCCATAGACTTTGACGGGTGATTTTCCGGTGATGATGTAAGGTTGGAGCCAGCCCAAAGGATCAAATAGCCTTGCTACTTCTGACAGGATAGACTGTTTTGTTAGCGTTTGGTTATCAGAAGGCTGAACCTTGAACGAGAAGACGTCTTGTGCAGGATGCTATTGTAGCCACAGTGTTTTGATTTCTAAGGATCACGCGTTGTCTAGCGGCTTTTGATTTTCTCGATCGTTCTTCGGGATGGCTTCTAGAAGTTCTTGGTGGTTGGCTGACCACTTTCGTAAATGAAAACTTCCTTTGCGTAGTGTCCTTCTGAGCTCATCTTGCAAGTGCTTTAAGTTTGTTAGGTCTTCTGATCCAGTAAGAAGGTCATCAACATAAAAATCTTGAAGTATCGTCGTGGTAGCCTTTGGATGGTTAACTCGTTCATCGGTTGCAAGCTGCTCAAGAGTTCGAATGGCTAAAAATCCTGCGCAAGCAGTACTGTAAGTGACAGTCTTCCGCCTGTAGTGACCAATTGGTTCCTTGTTAGAAGTTCTCCGTAATATGCGTTGGTAGTCGCGGTCATTTTTGTGAACCTGTATTTGCCGGTACATTTTCTCAATGTCAGCAGCAATTATATACTTCACCATTTCAATAATAAGCGCAGAAGATTATTATGTATTGCCAGGTTCACAAAAATGACCGCGACTACCAACGCATATTAGTTGGTAGTCGCGGTCATTTTTGTGAACCTGTATTTGCCGGTACATTTTCTCAATGTCAGCAGCAATTATATACTTCAACATTTCAATAATAAGCGCAGAAGGTTATTATGTATTGCCGGACCAACTTGCAACAGATCGTTCAGAGATTTCCCACCTATCGATTTCTGGGATGCGTTGAAGACGACGCGTAATCTTGTTGCCAAATTTGTTTCCTTTATGAACTCACCATGTGGAAGGTAGTAGCAGTTAGTACTCTGAAACAAATGATCAGGTACCTTTTCCATGTAACCAAGAGTCAGATACTCCTCCATAAATGTATGGTATTCCCTTTGCCGGCCAGGATGGTGGGCAAGACGCTGTTACAACTGTCTGAACCAAATGTACGCCATGCATACAGACTCTCTCAGTTCTTTCTCGTGATCTACGTTGTCTTTGAAAGGTAACATTACTGTATATTTTTCATCTGAGCCTCTACGAGTTTTATTGGAAAAGTGTTTTTCGGCTTCATCGTCGGCTTGAGACGTTTCCATTGTTGTTAGAGGTTCTTCGATTTCCCAGAAACGCCGGAGGGTTTTATCTAACTCTTCAAAGGCAACGAATGAAGTGGAGTCAGAGTTGGTTTGTTTGCTGGGGCTTGTTCCAAACAATACCCAGCCCAATTTTGTACTTTGAGCACAGGGTTGACCTGGAATGAATCCTTGATCTAGGATACCACCATATGTGTCACCTCCAAGTAACAGATCAATGTGTGAAGGACGATTAAATCCGGGATCTGCTAATTTTAGTTTTTGTGTGTGTGTAGGTAAGGCTACGTTGATGCTTTTTACAGTCAAAATCGCCGTAATCTTGGGAATTATTAATGCAGAAAATTGTAAAGATGTGGCTTTCTTGTACTTCCCTAGAGTTGCTGTGACCGTGACGACACCCTTTGTTGTGACTGTCTCTGAACATCCGATACCCCCAATCGACATTTTAGAATGGGTGCGCTGTAGTCCCAATAGCTGGACAGCAGATTCAGTAATGAACGAGCGTTGGGAGCCGATGTCAAGTAGTGCTCGCAGTGTTACGGAATCACCTTCATAGTTCTTTACTGTTATGAGTGCGGTTGCGTGTAGCACTTGAGTGTTTCATAACAGTGCATTATGTGCTTTAGTCTGGATATTAGCTTGTTTAGCTAATGGCAGTTCCGTTATCTTGGATTTGGGCATTTTGTCATATATCGGGTGCAATAGAATGTTGTGCCGCTTGGAACATTGGCTACAATTTTTCTTCGACTGACATAAGTTTACTGCATGCTTGACCGATAAACAGTTGAAACACACTCTTTTATTCCTCTCCACTTCCCGTCGCACTTTCACTGTGGCTCTCTTAAACTGCTCGCATTCAAATAAACCATGTTGTTCATTGCACATAGTGCAAAGTCTCGCCGAAACTTGAACGGTATGTGTAGTGGTTCTTTTTTGCGATCTTGACTCTGATCCTGGCTTTGATAGAGTTAGTGTTTCTAGCATGGTAAACCTTTGAGTGAGAAAGGTTATGGATTTCTTTAATGTTGGCACGTTTGTACTTTCGCTTATCAGTTTTTGCCATTCCGCTCTTGATTCTCTGTCAAGTTTGCTGTTGAGAATAAAAATGATAGCAAGGTCAAAATCATCGATTTTTAATGTTTTAAGCCTCGCTGTGGGCTGATTGGTGCTGTTTACCATGTCCCGTAGTACAAACGCGTGGTTTGCCTGGTACAATCCAGCATTCCACCAACGCTGCATAAGCTCTTGAATTATAAGTTTCATGTTCTCATACCTCTCACATAGAAGTATCCATCCAGCGTCATAATTGTTGCCGGTTATGTTTAGGTGGCTTATCAAATTTTCAGCTTCACCTTTCAAGTTGCTGAGGAGGTATTGCATTTTCTGCACACTCAATAAAGCTCTATTTTCATGTACCATGCTCCGAAATTAGTCACGGAACGCTATCCAGTTTCCGTAATTGTTATCAAACATCAGTATCTTGATTCGTTCCAGCTGTAAACTGTCATTTTGTCGTGGTACCTGCTGTGGTTGTTCTGAAGAACCCGACTGGAACCTGTAGATTTCTTCTCTGGAAATCGCCTGGAGTTCTAGCCCGAGATCCTCAATGTATCCGTAATCTTGAATATATTGTGCCAAGAACCCTTTCTCTTTTCCTCCTGCGACTTTTCATGGGTTTTAGCATGCATACCTTCACACAACTTCCACAGTTCTTCCAGTCGTGCTAGCCTGGTCTCGAAGTATGCCAGTGAATGACGAGTTGCTCCATCTTTCTAGTAGTTCGTGGTGATCTTGTTGATGCTGTCAAAATTGAGCTTTTGATCCGTGATTAGGTTGGTCATGTCCTTAGAACTCTCTTCCCTTTGTACGGGTAATGCGGGGGGACCTTTTCCTAAATGTTATGGTTTTCCTTTATACCCTTGTCCTCGTGGCACTGAAGACTTTAAAATTCTTAGCTGAAGAACTTTAATTCCTAGCAGACTTTAATTCCTAGCACTGGAGAGCGTTAATTTGCTGCGGGCAAATCCTCCTTGCTAATCAGATGTCCTGTAACCTCAGTCCTTATTGCAAAGAGCTATAAAGTTGTTGCTGTAAAGTTGCTGCGGGTTAAACCTCCATGCTAACCAGATGTCCTGTAACCTCAGTCCTTACTGCGAAGAACTGTGTGCCGGTATCCTTATCCGGCTCAACGGACGAATGTTCTGGAATGAAAAGAGCAAAATGAAACAACCTTGATTGATTATTGATACAGAATAAATTTATTTTCACTATTTACAGTATTTATACAATAATTTTACAATGGTTTTCATTAATTTAGCATTTGTGACTCTAGTCAGTATTTTGATGTTGCAATGAACTTTGATGTGTTGTTCCACATACAATGGCTGCACTTGCAGGGCATTGTTCCACCTGGAATTGTTGTTTCGTCATTTTCAGCTTTGGCTGTTGCATATTAATGTTTGAATTCGATGACTGCTGCAATTCATTGATCGGAATTATTTTCTGGTGATCGGAGCGGTTTTGGGCTACTTGTTGACCGTTTAGGTTATTGATCGTGGTGACGCTTGTGTTTATGATTTTGTTGAAGTGTACGTGATGGTGTTGTACGATATTGATGTTGTTACCTTACAAATACTTTATTATATTTTTCTTTGCTAATTTATTATATACTTTTATATTTTGTAATTTTTAATCACCATTTGCTACTTCAAAATGAACGGAATACACAGTCAAAATTGCTAGAAGAAAATGGTTTCGAATTGCATTGAATATTTTTTTTTACTTTTGAATTATCTAATTAGATTTTTTTCTCAGAAACCAGTAGCTTCAATTTGCCAATTTTTATCCAGACATAATGAAGTGTATATAATTCATGCTCTCTAGTCCTTCTTTTTTTGAGCAATTTGTTTAATATTTGTCTTGAATTCAAACATTAAAGTAATGTTTAAATGAAGAACTCGAACATGGTCTTCTCCTTTTGTTTCAACTTGACCGGGTTGTATTAATCAAGCAGTTTCAAAAGAAAACTGCTCGAAAACCTTCCTATCTTCTACTTGTGATTTTTTGTTTATGGTTTAGAAAAGTAATTAATTATTTCCGTTCATGATCGTCATTTGTAAAATAGTTTTCTTTCTCATTATTATTGCTAAATGTATTTTTTTATCAATTTCCCTCTATGTTAACCGTAATTCTATATCAATTTTCCTTTATATTAAATTTAAATGTTTCCCTTATTATGTTTCTTCTGAGATTTAATTCTTATTACTACATAAAATTTTCTTCATTTTCTTTACTTCAGTTAAATTTTGTTTTCTAAAATTTAAATCTGCAACATAAAATTTACAGTGTATGAAAACCTTACCGGTGTACTAAAATTGGGGATGAAATGGAATTAGAACGGCGTGAGTGATTATCAAATAATTTTTGTGGTTAGGAGGAGTGAAGTTTTGACGGCCGCGAGCGCGGAAGGTTAGCTTTTCCCACCGTACTTGTTTTCAACGAATCGGAAATTAAGAGTGAAATTAAAATTCGGGAGGAATTGGGATTTGGTGAATAAATAATTGAAATTGAATAAATTTTCAATTGGAATCGTGCTTAGAAGAACTAATTCTGTGGAATGAATCAAACAAAGAAAAGTTTTCTACACGTTGGAGGACAAGAGCATGCAGCCAAGTCTCGCAAACCTTAATGCATCGACAGTGGAGCTCCGTTTCTAAAAAATTAGAACTGATTGCAAATTCCAAGCTCGTAAGTCCAAGGCAAGGTACACATTTTAATGAAAAGGATGTTGTAAATGCCTCCGCTTATCTGGTTCTCGCTCCCGGTTCGTTAGCGGTATTTTATTGCTGAATAGTAACCGCATAGATATGTTGCACGCTTCCAACAGTATTGCAGCTGAATATTATATATCTTCAGAACAGCAACAATTTTTGAAAGCAAGCAGTTTTGTCAAGGTGACCAGCGCTCCTCACCTGGAGCCATCACGGACAGTCTTCACGGGTAGCTCCACGGGTTCTTTTTTGGTTCACTTCACGCTGCCTATTTGTATGTTTACCAAACGTTCATCTGTCCTTTTTTTGCTATAATGCTTTTTGAACGTGAAAGCCATCGAAATTTTCATGTACTAAATAGTAAAAGTTAACAAAAATTTTAATAATTACTTCCTCATAATCGTATGCTATACTTTCTAAAAAGATTCCTTAAATTCATCACCAAGCCCTTCATAACTTCGAAATTTCAAAGTAACTAGGAAAATTCAGAAATATGAATTGAAGGCATTTGTATCATAAAGGACAACATTTTGTAAAAACTCAACGAAATCACATTTCAGTAAAAGTTACGGGAATTCAAACGTAACTAAAAGGTTTCTTTAAGCATTTTATGAAGGGACAAGTACTTAAAACATGAACTAAAATCCATATCAAAAACATTTTAAATTTATTGTACAAAAAAAAAATGAAAAATAAACTGAAACTAGCTCCATGTATTTTCTAACTAAAACAAAATTCGCCGTTCTAAATCTCGATTGTAAATCTAAGCCTAATATACTTTGCTTAAAATTTAAGACAAAAGGTTTTTGATGAGTTTTGCTTTATTTATAAAATACGAAAAAATTTTAAAACATGAATTCCCGGTGATGGAAACACTTTCAAAAGAAAAAAAAAATTGTCATGACAATATTTTGCACATTAAAAAAAAATGATACGGAATTAATTTTGTATCATTTGGTGTAATAGCAGTTTTTGTGAGAAGATTTATGAATAGTTAAATTGAAAGCGTAACTGAATTTATTGTTTAAATTTTACTATCGAATCGTTCCAATACATAAATAGCGATATTACAATGAATTGCTAAACACTATATCTTGCGGTCTTTTCTTTTCTCAACCCTTGGATTTCACAGCCGTTCCACCCTACAGACGAGTATACTGCGACTTGCTTCGCTACTGGCTTCGTTTCTCCAGAAGCATTCGTGTATTTGGACATGAATCGATATGTTTTTTATTCTGACGGCGTCCCAATCATATATCACATATATAGACGGGCCATCGATAAGAAGATAAAATATCCTCTGAATGTGAGTTCACGGGACCAACAATTCCAATGGAGATACTCATTAGCTAGATTTATTGAAGCTGGTCGAACTGACATGGAGCAATCTAGGTATAGGTGGCTGAATGACAATGTCTAAATTATTCGTGTTTATTTTCTATTTTTGTGTTTTTCGTTACTTAGTTTTTGAGTTTCAGCTTATTATTGCTACATTTAGTGTTGTTGTTTATTTGTGTTGAAAATTAGGGATAGGTTAGGTACATGTTATGTTTATTATATTACGTTTAGAGATAAGGTTAAACGCGTAGGTTAGGAATATTGTGATAGAGTTTTAAGTTTAAGATATAGTTTTTGATTAACATTTATTTTAATTACGTTATAACGTAATTATAAGGTGTAGGATAACAGTTGACCGTTGTGCTGAAATTATAAATAATTTTAGAATAGTGTTGGTTGATCAAATCATAAAATATGTAATAGTATTAGTTAATGTGAAATTTTTTGATAAAATGTGTTTAACTGATAACGTATTAGTTTGGAAAGCCATTTTGGCCATTAAGTTTTTATAATGTAATTGCTTGGAATTTGCTTTATATTATTTTTGTAACGATGAGTATTGAATAAAGCGCTTTTGACTTTGAATTCGATCCAAATGATTTCCGCTGTCCGCCTACCACCGAATTGTATACTGGAATCCAAAAACTGAACAAATTTAGCGAGAAGATCGAAGAATGCATATCTAAAGCTCCTGTGTCTTCTATTTTTTCGTCCAAATCTCTTAGAACAGTGGAAGCTACAATACTTTAAAGATCGATATTTTCCATACTTTCATGGCTGCCTCAATAATGCTTTCCTAATGTTTTAATTTTGTTGCCTAAAGGTAACGCTTTTGAATGTTTTTACATAACAAACAAGAGAAATAAAACAGTTTAACATGCATGTTACAACATTCTGATGCGTTAAAGAGCTACACTAAAAAATCGCCCATGACTGCGCGCCATCAGTGTCTTCGTACTTTATTTCATATCTTCTAAACCAATTGAGATATCATTCTAAAACTATGGAAATACATAACATTTCTATGCTAAGAACTATATCTTGAAAGATATCAAATATTTAAAAATGCGAAGTTGGAAAAAATCAAATTTTTAATGTTAACTTCCAGTTTAATCTGCGCAAAAAAAATCCGATTTCAAATTTGATATGGTTCTCTAAAAAATGCTCTATACATTTATTATTCAAGCTATTTGAGTAACTAAATTAATAGGTTTTGACAAAATCATTCCCTGAATTTTCACAATTTTTTGAAGTCGCATAAATTAGCAACTAGACTTGCCAAAAAAATGTTATACATTTATTCAGGTCCTATAGAAGTATAATTAACCTAATGCTAGGTTTACATCTGCGAGAAATTGCGCAAATTTTCTGTCTGACAGTCAAAATTGCAAATCTAAACAGATGCGCGAGCAGTGTTGCAACTACTCTCGCGAGCGGTGTCGCGAGTAGAACGCGAAAGTGTCCGACAATGAAGCTTGCAGGTCTAAACATGAAGCTCCGCTCTATTCATTTCTCGCACTTGCACTGTCGCCCGATCAAACTTCGGGAGATATTTCACGACACTTTTGCGCGAGTACAGTTAGTGAGTGGTTGTGCTAAGTCTCGCGTATTTCTAATTGTGTTACTATGGCTGAAGATCAGAGTATGCAATCGACTCCTGAGCAATTATCGAATTGCATTTTGGAAACGACAACGAATGATAGCAAGAAGTGGACTGATTTGGAGACAAGGAAATTAATTTCTTTGTATGAAGAAAAGGAATTACTTTGGAACGTAAAATTGGCAGAATATAGAAATAGAGTTAAAAAATATCAAGCACTACGTGATATTGGCACAAAATTGAGAATCGATGTACCTGAAGTACAGAGAAAACTTCATTATTGAAGGAGTCAATTCAACTCGGAGCTGAAGAAATTAAAAAAAAAAGCATCAGGTCCGGCAACGGATGAAGTTTATGTTTCAAACTGGCCCTACTTCGCTGCTATGAAATTTATCAACGTGAAGACACCCACAACATCTAGTACTTTGGTAAGTACTAAAATCAATCATATATATACATATAGGATACTAAACTAAAATAAAACAAAATTAAATTTGAAAAATTAATTGATAAATGATAAATTGACAAATGAAAAAAAGCACTACAATGTATCTCATATGATTTTGTGTCGTCATCTAAATGTGCTTTTACTGCCAGTGGACCTTTCCTTGAGGAGATGAGAAGTATTCTGTGAACTCCATACGAACTTGTTCTGCAGGCTTTGGGTGGTTTCTACTTTTTGTTGCTTGTAGAGGAAGCAAGTCGTTTTCAGGCATACCCTCTTCTGAATGCCAGGATCCATCAATCAAGTTACCGGTTTCAGCCTCTTCCATATCAAATGTTCCTTAAGGGGCATAACTCTTTTTGGAATCTTTTCCTTGCATAAGATAACTATGCAGCATGCAGATTGCCAAAACAACAACCTTAACTCTTTCTGGATGTAATAACATTGGTTTACGTAAAACCCCAAATCTGTTAGCAGCCAACCCAAACACATTTTCAACAACTCTTCTGCATCGAGATAGCCGATAGTTGAACACACGTTGCTTTAGAGGTAGGTTGCGAAACGGATGTTTCATCAGATAGGTGTTTAATGCGAATGCATCATCAGCAACAATCACATATGGCATTGGTTTCTGTCTTCCTCTTAATCGAGACCAATCGGGTAGATCTTTGGACCCGTTAACGATGCTCTTTTTTTAGGGAACTGTTGTTAAACACCCCACCATCAGAAATTCTTCCACAACATCCAACATCAATGTAGATAAATTTGTAGTTACTGTCAACCAATGCGAGCAACACAATGCTGTGCATTCCTTTGTAGTTAAAGTACAAACTTTCACTGTTTGGAGGCGCTTGCATTACAATATGTTTGCCGTCGAGCGCACCAACGCAATTAGGAATGTTCCATTGAATATTAAAACCTGTAGCAATATTTTTCCATTCATCTTTGGTTCCCGGCATCTGCAATGAGACATAAAATAACACACGATATTTCAAAATGTAATTACGGAAAGATACATATACAAAATAACCACACCACTACTACCAACATTTATGCATTCTCATAGCGAGGACTACATATATCTTAAAAGTGGTTTCCATTTCAGGCAATGAAAGCGAAGGATGGCAACTTTGAAACAGCTGGAGAGTTACAATCTGAAGACGAGGATATTGAGCAGTCTTACACATGCATGACTGAACTGCAAGAAGATGCAGAAGCTGAAATTCGAGCACGTCCAGTCAAGAAAAAAAAATCAAGCCCTCTCAAGATGTACCACTCTACGTTCAGCAGACAGTACGTCAACTGAATCAAACCAACGATGAGGAACAGGTATTTGGCGATTTTTGTGCCTCAGAGCTAAGACAGATAAAAAACCCTGCCAACAAACGTATATTCAAAAAAGTTGTCATGGAAGCCATCACAAACATTGGGAAAGCTGAAGCATTGGGGTTGATTTACACGCCATACAATCGGTCCTTTGATGTCAATTTTTCTGTTCCCTCTACAATGCCTTCTCCGTCTCCCGGATCAAGCGATCATTCCTACCCTTTTCCATTGCAGAACCAGGGAAAACCGGCAAGCAGTACTCATCAGCAACAACAAATGTTACCACTGGAACAATCTAGACATGAACCGATCTTGTTGCAGCTAAGTAGTTATGACGAAAACGCCTAGTTTACAGGTACCGGTTTTAGTAGGATTTTGTATTTTCTTTTTTAAATCCTGAGCATGGAACAATAAATAAACTTTAATATAACTTGCTGTGTTGTTATCAATTAGGTAAATTTCTCGAGAAAAATTTACCTATTGCGGAGATCACTTTATATAAATATATATATATATATATATATATATATATATATATATATATATATATATATATATATATATATATATATATATATATATATATATATATATATATATATATTTATATAGTTACTCAACGGATTTTGATGAAATTTAGTTTTGTACTATCTAGGTCAAGCCCTTCAATCGTGCAAAAAATCGCAAAAATCGGACGATAAATAAGAAAGCCGAAAATGTTATTCTTAATTTTATTAGCTACTGTTTTGAACAAAACTAGTTGATGTATATTCTGGCCAAATATTAGTTCTATACGAACGAACGAATTAAGAAGTTAGAATTTTCGTGTTCATGAGAATATTACAGTGAATACACACTCTGTACACGTAAAAGTATTAACCTTACCTTCATTAACGTTTCGTTGAGGGAGTCAAAAATCGCTGCACATACTTTCGGTATGAATATACTTATTGTACATGCTGGGATTCTGAATAGATACATCAAAGAATGATACGAGTCACCTAAAAATTTATATCTAGGTTAATTGAATGGTTAAAAAACTTTTGTTAACTTACCAGTGGCAAGAAAGCGTAAGGTTACCATCAACCGCTCACTTGCTGGTATAGATTCCCTCAAAACAGTATCCTGTTTCTGGATTTTAGGTCCAACAATGTGTAGCAAATTCTCAAATTCGCCAGCAGACATCCTTATAAAATTCCTGAACTGTAGAGAGTCTTCAATTCTTAGTTCATTAATTAAATTATGGAACGCTCCTAGATCTCACCTTCTTTCTATCCAATCTCGAACCCATATTCGTCTCTTCTGCTTTTTCCTTTCATTTGCTCTCACCCAATAATCCACTATCACAAGTGCACTAGCAATTTTAACGCGTCTGTTTGGCGGCATGGTTAGAATCGACTGAAATTGGCATGGAAGAGACTGCTTAAGCAAGTTGGCATTGCATTGAATTCTCTCACGTGTAAACGGAGGTTATACGAACTGTCGCAACAACCAGAGACACTAGCTCGCGCGAGAGCTCGCAGGACAACTTGCGGCCAACTCTCCGGAAAAATTGCATCATTGTGTTTACACTACACGACACTACTTGCGCAATTATTGTCGCAATTTTTCTGGCAGGTGTAAGCCTAGCATAATAATGAACAAAATCCAAGACTTGAATTTTTTTTTTTGTTTTCTTCGTGTGAAACGCCCAGATTGCTAAAATCAAAACGAAAATAAACTTTGAATTCAATTTTATTATTGAATTTCGAAAAATTCTTTTGAATTGAACAATTCAATGATTATTTTTAACTTATCAAAATAACTATCAACTAGTAAGTCCTTAATTGTTAATTTGTTTTTATCCGCTTCTGCAGAGCCAGGTGTGATATCCTTCCGTCTAGACGTAACATTCAGCATAAGGATAAGGTGGTAAAATTGAAAAATAGCCAATTTATCAATCTCCTCTACGAATCTGAAAAATGCCCCGAAAGAGAATGTTATGAATTCTTACGTTGGTTTCAATGATTTTAAAATCATATTTTTCATCGATGAGAACAAATCAGAATATGACTTTTATTTTAATATATGATAATTTTTGATAGATATGATCAAATAAAAATGAAAAGCTCAATTCCAATGTCCATCAAAAATTGAAGTAAACATTTTTTACGGACAGCCTGTCAAGCCACACCGCATTTAAGTTTATATGCATAAAAAGTAATTAGTAAAAAATAGCAATGAGCATGCATAAATTTTTTGTAAAATAATTTGTTATCTACAATTGATATTCATTTGATAAATTTATCCTTAGCCCATGCAGAGATCCCCAACCTTTTCCGTTGTTAAATACATTCCACGTTTAGAAGATTTCTAGATTGCTTACTTTTGTACCGTGGTTCTTGGTCAATTTAAAAACGAGTACATCTAATTATAAACGATTCTCAGTTTTCCCCCAAATAATCCTTTTTTCTCATACAGCTCAATTATATTCCAGAGCTTCTCATGAAAGTTATCATGAAAGTAAGCTTGATTGAGTAAATGATTGCCGTCTATATAATCGGCGTTTGGAATTTTATCTTTCCTTAAAGATAGAACCTTATGCATCAGAACTATGTGCTGCAATTCAATTGCAGATGCGTTTTGTACTTCATTATGAAATCTGAAACATATTTTAAAGTTTGTTCGGTATTAATTTCAACATTGACAGCTTCTTGTTGCGTATCCCTAGCGTTTTGTATCAGAAATGTAGAAGAATTTTATAAAAGCAACATACTTCTCATAACTGTATTCATTTGTGTTGCATCCTAATCGGTCTAACCATCCAACAAATTGGCTATAGTACACTTTTAAGAAATCGTCAAATTTTGATTTAGCAATATCCATTTGGACACAGAGGAGCAGGAAGAATATCACATCATGTACTATGCTATCATAGTTGGCAGCTTGAAAATCCAATATTTTTATATCCTGAGGCTCTCTGTTCACTGAAAAAGGAAACAAATTCAATCTAACGACCTTAAACTAATGCAAAAAGATGCTACCGTATCGAATAAGGATATTGTTTGTCCAAAAGTCGTTATGAGCGACTGCTGAGAATAACGAGTCTGGGCAAGGCTTCAGGGTTTTGATATGCTCATCATAAGTACTGAAAGCAATGAGTACTTTTTCGAAAATTCCATCATCCATCCCTGGTAGATCTTTAATAAGCGCAAGATTATCCTAACAATAAGTAATTTGTCTCAAATGTTAATTTTGAAATGCAAGTAACGCTTACCTCGACAAGTTGCATATGCATGTCTTCAGGCACATTACTATCCAAAGAGAAAGGTTTAACAAACGGTTTAACTTTATCATTGAATTCTTGAGGATGTTTCAATCGGTATCCCACTGACATCGCATGGAATCTAGCCAAATCCCTAAGTATTACCAAAGTGGTTTCATAATCAAATCCTTCCAATCGATCGCCCATTTCATAACCGTCCACCCCAACGTTTTTCAGAATTAAAGCAGCTCCAGCATCAACTTTCTTCGCATTTCGGTCCAAAGAAATTCGGCCACCATAGCAATCAGCGAACACATTTGTCATCTCCTCATCGGGGATTCTGGCATCCCTTTGTAGTTGAATAAACGCTGGTGCTAGGACTTGATATACACCAAGCTCAGTTCTGAAGGTACGCTCTGGCTCGAATATTTGCAGAAACAATTCATTCTCCGGGATAAGTTTTGCAATAAGGTCGAGTTGATCTTTTTTGCCGTTTGTCTTAATGATTTGAGCTTTTACTTTGAATATCGTGCTGCCATAATTATCACCAGGTGCAGTGAAATATTCACTGTCATACGACTCCAATCTTCCTCCATTTAAGTATGGTTCAATAAGCTCAGAGAAATTTTCAATTGGAGGCGGTTTGGGTTGGCTTGACATTTTTGATCTGAAATCAAGGGAAAGAAGTTGAAAATGTGATTTTACCACATTGAATTATTTTTATGAATACGCTTGCTATGCAACTTAACCCTAATCACCCTAGGTCATTTCACTTACATTAATGCCTGCGATGAGTCTCTTGGACTCATATAGAGATTTTATACAGAAAGTGCTTTATTATGTTAGACTAGTTATTCTATTAGTCATTATGAAAGATAGAAATAGTACGAATAATTAGAGTTCGAAAAATATGTAATACAAAATTAAATTTATTATTTATTAATACAGTTCTCACAAACTATGATTTTCTCTGCATGCTCACTGCAAATGTTTTTCTTGCAGCCACTGCATGTTTGTTTGTTCATGCGATCAAGTGCTGCTGGACACATATAGCACCTTCGCTTTGTTGTCTTTAGATTTGGTGGATTCTGGAGCTGCTCTTCGGTATTATTGCCTGTAACCCTGTTCATAGCATCAACTGTCGATTTTGAGAGATATGCAGAGCTGCGCCTCTCGATGTTTGGTTTTACTAATTCCAACACCAATTCTTGAAGAAAAATCTTACGACGCGTTTTTGGTTTCGCAGCATTCCAGTCTGGATATATATTTAGCCACAGGATCTTAGCTGCTACTCCGGCCATGTCAATTATGTTGTAAAACTGTGCCATTGGCCATCGTTTTGTTTTCCGTCTTGCGGAAAAAGCATGACATTGCTGTTCCAATGTATCTACTCGACCTTTTGTAGCATTATAAAATAAATTGATAGCAGATTTGTTTTTATTCTCGGCATTAATACTGTTGTCGTGATGGATCGTCGATAGCAATATCACGGCTCGGGTTTTCTTTGGTACATAGCTTACCAATGTCATATTTTTTCGAAAACCAAAAATATTTGACTCTATAGGTCTATGGCGATGGGGGAGAAAATTTGGTGGAATGCACCTTTTGCCCAACGCTAGTCAGTCCGACGCTCAATAATTTTTGCGCTAGCTCAAAACTAGTGAAAAAGTTATCAAACGTGATGTTTCTGCTTGTTCTGTGAAATGGGATGCACAGTTCTTCTACCACTTTGGTTCCAAGATTGAAAGACCTATCCGGACCCTCTTTTCCTAAATATGGAATTCCATGAGGTGGATAGCTATTCGTGCTGTCATAAGTCCACCAGATTTTCATTCCGTTTTTATCTGGCTTAGAAGGAAGATTTTGCCGAAAAGATACTCTACCTCGAAAAGGCACTAGTTGCTCATCAATTGTCAGGTTTTCTTCAGGAATGTAACGTTTTAATAATTGGAATTTATTAAATCCCAAACCTCACGAATGGGCGCAAATTTGTCGTGGCTCCTTCTTACTGAGCGCGTGGTTTTGTCATCAAACCGGAGGCACTGACTAAGTACTTCAAAGCGATCGCGGGACATATTTGCTTTGAATAAAATATTACCAAACAAAGGATGCCAAAATTCTCGCATATGTGAACATCCTTGTTTATTGGTCCCAGCATGAATCAGCAGTCCGATATAACTACGAATCTCAGTTTCATCTGTGTTCTTCCACTTTTCTTTGTGTAATTACAAACCATGCAAATTGGTACATTTGACAATTATATCGATAACGTTATCACTTATGATAAGAGAAAAAGCATCAATTGGCGAATCAACTTGTATTCCCGGGACTAGTCTGACTTTGTGAACCCCACCTTTTATGATATTATGTGCGGGAGTCCTACCGTCCTCCGTCAATGGTCGTTTTCACGCAGCCATTCTACATATAATAAGAATATGAATAAACTAATTCAATTTCTGTTTACCTTTCTTTACAAAATTCACCTTGCACAAAAAACTCAGCACTCAGCACTGTATTCTATCAGTAATATTCGTTCAGTTCACTTATTGATAACAATCACAACCGATTAGAATGTAATAATTCAAAATAAGCAGTTGTCCATAGAAATAGAGAAGAAACAAGTTGGGTAAACAGACCTACGCTCATGTCAGAAGGGTTTTGTATTCAATTTACAAAATGCAGTCATCAGATTGAATCAAATCAAGAAACATGTCAAAGACGATTTTATTGGAGGAAATATGAAATACGAAGATCATACTATTATAAACAAAGTTGAACGAATTTCGATTTAAGGGTACCGTTAAGATTTTATTCTAGAAAACATAAAATCGATCAATCATACTATTACTAACAAAGTTGAGTGAATTGGTACTTCTAACGTTTTTGTTGTTGTTGTGCTCACCAAGGCCTACATTCCTGATTTTTTTCAGCACAGGTGTCCAATCGCGAGGGGGGGGCACAAATTTTTCGTGTATTTCCCCTCCCTGTGCGCCCCTCGAAGCAAATTTTGCCAAACTAAGAGCAGTTTTGAAAAGTTCTCATCAAGACCTTTTATTTGATACCCATATCGGCTACCTTCAATGAAATTTTTTTTCGGGGGGTCACTCTCCTATATGGGGAGACCCCCCTTAAATACCTTATAAAAATTTTTTGTAGTTGAAATTTAAAGAGATCACCACTTTACACCTACACACAAAATTTGATGTTTCTAGCTTAAGTAGTTTTCGAGAAAAACAGCTGTGACACACGGACGGACGGACAGACTGGTCGCGAAAGTAGTAGGGTTTTGTACAATTATTTTACAAAACCCTAAAAATGACCCGTTTTTGTTCTATTTTACTTCTATTCCATGCATTTTGTCTATAAATAGAATAGTGAGTGAGTGAGTGAGTGAGACTGTGAGACTCATCGCAGGCGTTAACGTTACTTTTTTGAGAATGACCCTATCGGGATTGTGTTAGTTGAAATAAAACATTTTTTTTTATACATATAGGTTCGTAAATAATAATAATTAGAATACATATACCGCCGTAGACAATAAAACATGATTCTGTCACAGTTTTGTGAGAACCAATTTCAAATGAGTCGCCGAGAGTCATACCAGGGTGATTAGGGTTAAAGTGAAACTATGATAACATTTTAAATGATATAAACACCCCACTACAATTATGCTCCGGTTTTGGCACTTTGGTCCTGGTTCGTTTGTCTGAAGTCAGGCGTGGGTGCGTCTTGCTCAGCGTAAGTCTTCTGCATCACTAGGCGAGGTTACATGCCACCAGAATACTTCCTAGGTCTTTGTAAAAAAAACGTTTATAAAGACCTACCAGCTTCGTGACCTGCCTATCCGTCCGACTGTTCGTGCGTCACAGCAGGTTCGCTCAGAAACTATAGAAGCTAGAAGGCTCAAAATTTGTGAAAAGGTCAGATGTGGTGATCTCTTAAAAGTTTAAGTCTTACCAAAAATTTTAAAGGGGGGTCCCCCTCATAACAAAGTAGCCCTTAAACATTTTTTGAAATCAAAGGTAGCCGAGTTGGATATCAAATGAAAGGCCTTGATTAGATCTTTTAGAATCTGAAATAAAACAGTCATTTTATGCATCAGGGGGTCCAGGAGGAGGCAAAATGTTCGAAGATTTGGAGCCTTCCCTTCGCGATTGGACATCTTTGAGTCAAAAAATCTGAAAATAATCACAGAGGTGGGTCTTTATAAGAACAAAGGCGACAAATACCACAGAAAATGAAATGCATTCAACTTCGTAAATAATAGTCTGATTTGTAGATTTTACATTTTCGCCAATAAAATCAAAGCGGCACCCTTAAGCTTTTGAAATTTTGCGGTTATATAGATTGATATAAGATCTTTATGTTCACAAAATTTTATGGAAATCGGATTATAATCAAGTGAGTTATAGCCGTTTCAATTGTGTGTAATTACATTAACAATGCTACGTTTTGATGGCTGATAAATTGTATACCTATTTTAAATTGACCTCAGCACTTTTATTTTCTTCCAATTTGCATGAAAATTTAAGGAATCATGTTTGATTTGAATATGCTCAATCGACCAAGCATTCAGAAAAAGCACTGATGTGGGATCAAAGTGGCGCCTGCAATATGCTTTTGAAAGAAACTCTGCATCTTCTGCATAAATTTGAACGATATTGGACCATTAAATCACTCTTATACTTAATCGTTGGCGTCAACTAATGTCACTCGAGAGCGAGCAAGCAAGCTGGCGGCAGTCTCCAACTTTCCGACTAATTTAGGTAAAATGTAATCTTTGGGATATATGTACAGAAGCGGGGAAAGAGGAAGTGGTTAGATGAACTGCCATAATTTATTTGCAATAGTTTTGTTGAATTCTGTAGCTTAATTGGAACAAAACTCGTGCGGAACTTTCGGTCCCCCATCGGACGTGTACTGAAGTGGAGGACAGAGGGTGCCCTAGCTAGCTAGCTGGTGGGTATGTGAAAATTAAAATACCACTCGCGGACCAAAACCGACTAAATTAAAGTGCTGACGATGCTCCACTTAGTATTTACTCATACTTGTCATGGAAACAGGACAACAGCCTCGGATTGGAATGGCAACGACTACTACAACAAATTAAGGACTTCGAACTTAGAACTTTAGGTCATTCAACAGATTAGGTGCACTGGGAAAACTTCTGGTTGAAGTAATCGAACATACAAATATATACATAGAAATACATATCAGCATCTTTGCAGTGCAAAACCAGATGGCAAGGTGAAGACACATTTGCCATGCAAACGCATACCGTGGTTAAAAGTGGTAAATCGCACGGAAGCCGTGAGTTTGGAGTAGCTTTCAATCTTGACAGCACATTTAAACAAATTATCATCCGCTTCAAGCTCGTTAACCAAATGGTCTGTGCAGTTCGTATCAAGACCAAAGTCTTTAATTTCTGGTTGGTCAACTGTCTTCCAACAACAGAAGACAAGGAGGAGGCAAAAAAGGATGAATTTATAGCACCCTGGAATGCACTATCGATGCATTGCCATCAAATGACATTAAAATTGTTCTGGGTGACTTGCATAGACACGGAAAATAGAGGAACAACCAGAAAGTACAGTCTTCATGCAGTGATCAGCGACAACGGACAGTTGTGGTAGACTCCGCTTCTAGCTGAGGCTCCACAGTACGCTTTACACATTTCCCCCATCGAGAATCCACAAGAGAACGTGGGTACCCTCAGAAAGTCACACACTCAACCAAATTGACCATGTTCCCATACAAAATCAATGACGCGCACTCGTTATGCGGTGCTGTCTGATATTACCACAACCCAATAAGGGCCAAGTTCCGATGCCTTATCTCCAAGAGCTTTAAAAAAAGAAGATCAGTTACCCAAAGGTACTATAAACAAGTTCGAGGATAGCATGGCAATGTCTATATAAATGTTAGCACTGGAAAATTGCATCAACATACTTCTGCAGACAGGAAAAAGTGATAATGAAATAAAAACCATGTGGGAGACTGTAAAAGATGCGGTAACTGAAGTAGATGAAGGAGTCTTGGGGCACCAGCCAAAGAAAAGTAAAAACCACTGGTACGATAAAGAATGCAAGGAAGCGGTTAAAAAATGTGACATGTGTACAAACTATACATCCAGCGACCAACTTGGGCCAGAGAAGAACAATAATAAGATAGTGAGCCGAAAATGAAACGACCGACATCAACATCAAGATCTAATAGATAATCTGAAACATGAAGTCAGATCGAAATTCAAAATAGATAGCTGCAATAGTTTCAGAGGCTATTCACAGCATTCCTGACAGCTACTGCAGCTACTAGAGACGAAGTACAGGAAGCAGTGCGTGGGTTCAGAAAAAAATTAGGCTCCTGAAATAGATAAAATGCCAGCAGAACTCTCCAAGAATGGGTACCCATCTAAGCAGTCTTCTCCATTGATTAATATGTAGAATATGGTTACCAGAGGACTGGCGAAAAATTGTAACATATCCTGTATACAAAAACAGCGACAAGTTAAGGTGTTGAAACTATAGAGGCATCGCTTACTGTGTACGTTTTATAAATTGCTATACAAAATCAAAGAAAGAAAATTAAAGCCGTACTTTGAAAGTATGTATTATAGTAGAGCATCAAGGAGGCTTTCAAAGTGGATTGTCTACAATAGACTAAGCATTCTCAGTTAAGCAGGCACTCAAAAAATGATGAAAGTGTAAAGTTGATGTGCACCAACTCTTTGTTGACTTCAAGTCAGCATATGACAGTGTTGACATATCTGCCCTGTATAAAATAGTGCTTGAGTGTCCCAATAAAATTAGCACACATTATTAAATTCACAATGCTAAACACAGAGTACTAGGGCAAGGTAAACGGCTAACTAACGGGCAGCTTCATAATGGAATCAGGCTTAAAACAGGGGATGGGCTTGCTTCAATGCTCTTTAATATTGCACTGAAATAAGCAATCAGGAAGACATCGGCTGAAACCTCTGGTACACTAATGTTCAAGTCTACACAATTAGCAGTGTATTCTGATAGCGTCAATGTTATGGCACGTTTAATTTCATATGCTAAAGGAGCTTTTCTCAGCCTTGAATCTGAAGCAAACCAAAACCTGACCATAGGCGACTATAACCTTGAAAAAGTGAATACTTTTATTTATCTTGGAGTCAACCTAAATAGACAAGACGCTGAAAAGGACGAAATTGAACACCGCATAAATGCCGCAAATAAAGCCTATTGCTCCGTACTACCCATCCTAAAGTTTAGAGTTGTGCACAGGCAAAATTACCTCCATATTTGCCAATCACTAATCAAACCTGTTCTGTTATATGGAAGTGGAACATGGACCCTCACTAGCGAATCCAAAAAGGCGGTAGACATATTGAATGTTAAGTGCTCTAAAGCTTAATGAAACAACGAATAGAGCGGAGACTACATTATAATGATGAGTTGTATCACCAATTGACGAACCACCTATATCCGCTTGCGTAAAGTAACGTAAATTGCAATGGGTGGGCTATATTAGAAAGAATGGAAGATAACTGGCTACCCATAAGAATATAAGAGGGTAGAGCACAAGATAGACGTCCAGCAGGAAGGCCAAGGACTCAATGGGAAGACATAATAGAAGTTAAAAGCAGATCCTTGCTGAAAGTGACCAACTGGCGAACGAGGTCGCAGTACCGTGATGATTGAAGGATATAAATCCTGTGTAGTAACTTGTGGCTTGGTCTTGGAGAGGAATTCGGCATTCGACACTATGGCAGTCCCAATTGGAATTTGACAAGTGTCGGAGTGACAGATCCCTGTCTGGAAACTGCCGCAAGCTTTCACGATGAGACTCTGCTTCGGAGCTTCCGCAAGGTAGGCACCACATTTTGCATTGACTGACGAGTAAAGTATCGTGCACGGATAAAATATAAATTTTAATCAATGTATTGGATAAATAATTCAAGTGATCGATTCGCGCTATGAGGAAACTTGTTATTAATCCTAGGAGGGTTATAAAGACCTTCAGGTAGGCGCACTCTCCTGATAACTCAACTTGTTTTCCATGAAAACACAGAATTTTATCCCAAATAATTAGATACCGTACTTGAAGGGACTTCATTTTCCGGCACTAGAAAGAATCAACGACACCCACACTACAATTTCTAACTCGGGTTTGTGATTTACAAAGAATAGTATATAATTGGCACAATCAAAGATTAAACTACCCTCATAGCTAACCGGTCTCCAACATAGCTAAACAAAAAGGAGAAGAAAATGTTTGGTTATGATTGAACTCTAGTTCAATCGTAGATTCACGGACCAACTTCTCCTTCTTCTTTTTAGCCCTACAGCCCATTTAAGGCCTTCGCTTAAAGATAGTTAGAGTATCTTAATATCACGATCGAGTGTATCGGCACTCGAAAAGGTGATATGATCATTATCATGCTTTGGCCGTGTGTCCGTCCACCTAGCTGCGATACGTTCTGATTTTAAAGTAGCACGTATCATAACTGAACAGGCTTATAGCACGTCCGAAGAATCACTCGAACTTAATCTCGTTGACGCCAACGAGATTTGAACCAGAGACCTTCGGCTTACGGGCTTAGTGCTCTAACCACTAAGCCACGCGGACCAACTTACTTTCCTGAAATTAATTCCTTCATCACTAGCATGCTGATTTTCTAACAGTCATTGATTTTGTTGGATTTCGGAACGTTTTTTCAAAGTTCCTTGTCAAAGTGTGCCATTTATTTACCAAAGTTCCTTTATTGTAGAAAGGAAGGAGCAATTTGCGAGGAATATAAAAGCAATACTATGATAAAAGTTCAGCATCTTGTAATCTCAGTGACCACCTTCTACAGTGTGTACCTAACGCTGAACGAATCGATATCATCTTTCCAAACCAAGCTTAATGCTTTGGAGAACGCTTTCTCGAACGCAGACGGGAGCTTGCTCGTTGGGGGAGACTTCAACGCTAAAACAATCGAATGGGGCATGCCTCAAACAGATCCGTGGGGAAAACGGATCCTTAAAATGATGGCCAGGGTGGCACTTGTCATACTAAACACCGAAAATAGGCCGACTTTCCGCCGCATTGGCTCCTGTGGAACCATACCGGACATGACATTCGCCTCTGAGTCCTCAGTACGGAGGATACACAATTGGAGAGCATTCGACGACTTTTCAGCCAGTGATCATCAGTGTATTCTGCTTGAGATCAGTGATAATGGCTTCCGACATCCGTGCTCTCGGCTTCCTACAATTGGGTGAAACATCGGATGGATGGACATCGAGAGGTTCGTTGAGGTGCTCACAGCAGGTACCCCGCTGCAGAGAGATTCGAAGGTGACGGAAGAACTGGCAAGTCAAGACGTAGTGAACTCTACTATGAGCATCATCACGATTGCTTGCATCGCTTCTATACTCCGTCGAAAACCCCGGCACGGCGAGCCCCTAGTTACTGGTGGTCAACTGGAATCGCTAAAAAGCGAAGAGAACCGTGAGGAGGCATGCAACTGGGTTACGGCATATAAGTCGGCAAGGAAATGCCTTCGTGAATTGATTGACAACAGCAAAGCTCGCCGCTGGCAAAATCGAGTGAACAAGGATCCGTGGGGCCTTGGATACCAGCTAGTTATGCGGAACCTTGGTGCCCTATGGACATCTTGTCTACATGATGCGGAAAAGATGGACAAGATAATGCAGGGAATCTTCCTCGCCCATCCCGTCCATGTTGACGCTGTCCATAGTGAAACTGCAGTCAAGTGTCCACTCTTAATACAGCCGAAACTGGAAGAGGCAGTCCTTTCATTGAAAGCGAGGAAGGCTCCAGGCCTAGATGGCGTTCCAGCTCAGGTATTGTAGCTTGTCTGTCACTATTTCCTGACTTGCTGCACAACACATTCAACGCTTGTCTACGGGATGGGCTTTTTCTGGAACGATGAAAGTGTCGAGGCTCATGCTGATCAGCAAAGGGAAGGGAGATCCCAGATCGGCGTCTGCATATCGCCCGTTATGCATGCCAGACATAGCTGGGAAAGTGATAGAGAAACTCATCCAGGAAAGACTCACTGACGCGATTCGTGCTGCTGGAGACCTTCCTCCTTGGCAGGACGTTCTACCATTGATACTATTGCAGAGGTGGTAAGTGTGGTCCAAAAGGCAGAGGCATACAGTCTTACCTGTTCAAGATTGGTCCCCCGATTGTCGGTTTTGCCCAGGAAAGTCAGACAATGCCTGCCACATATTTCCATTTGTCTGCTGATTTCAGCATATCTCCAGTAAAATTATTCAATGAAAGCTCCCCTGCTTTATGACAGAGGTCAGTGCTACTTGCACTATCTTTTGAATCCAAAAAATGTGTGGCGTCTTCCTATTCTGCACAAATCAAAAAGTTGGGAGACCGTGACATACCAATCCTGTTCAGGTGAGACTGAAATATCCTACAGTCACATGGAAAGGCTTTATGATTCATTGCCTATAAATGATACAAAAATAATTCTGGGTGACTTCAATGCTAAGGATGGCAACGCGCTACTTCATCGTGGAATGACTGGATGATATAGACCCGCTATGAAACAAATCACAACGGCCACTGGCTGGTTTATTTTGCTTGTAGCAGAAATCTAGTCATACGTTCAACTGGCTTTTCACATTGACACATTCATAAAATGAACTGGGTATCAACGAATGGGAATATTCAAAACAAGATTGACCATGTTCTGATCCAAAAACGTTGATCCTCAAGCATACTTGACGCTCCTACATATCGAGGAGCCGATCGTAGCATGGATCATTGCTTGATCAGAACGTATCCATTCTTTATGCCAAACGCTTATTCGGCAAAGATTATTCTTTTAAAGAAATACAGAAAAAAATTTCATGGAGACTTTTGCCAACCAGCTGGCTTCCATCCTATTAGACACATAGCTGAAAACAAGTAACAATCTGTGGGTAGAAGTGAATGCGAAAATTAAGACGATGGCTGAACTTAAGACTGGATATCAAGCTAGTGCAAAAGAAATTAATCAAAAATATAAGGCGTACAAACAATATTTATGAAGAAAAACTAGGATAAAGAGGTAAGACATAGACCCAGGAAGCTCATTGTAGCATAGTGTGGGCGCAACACGCTTTCATCAAAGGGCGCCGCTAAGTGTCAAACGCAGCTCATTGGTTTTCTCAGACCTAGACTTTTTACGTGTTTGCAGTGATCAGGGTAGAAATTTCCAATATAGACAATACTTTCATTCTACGAATGGAATAAACTTGCAAAGAATTTTATTTTTAAAGTGATTAGAACTCCTATTTTTGCCTTTAAACTTAGAAAAGTAGGCAAATCCCATGAACAACGTATTTTTCCTTTGTCCCGCAAATATTTTTGCAGTTAACCACTAGATATTCCCAGTTTCTACTCAAACGAATTTCTATAATGACTTTTTTCTTACTAAGAGTACAAAAATTTAGCAATAGTCATAAAAATAAACTTAATTTAATGCAATCACTTTAGATTACATACCTCTTTAACTCAAAACCACTAAGCACTTTTTTCTTGCTGTAAGAAGGAAAGTCAAGAACGTGATGCACCGATGTCGAGCAAATACGATAAACCATTTAACATTTCTTAAATATTTTCTATCAAAAAATATATTACGCGCATTTAAAAATGTTAATTTCCATATTATGAAACAATTCAATTCAACTTAACATATTCTAACTTTCGGGGCCCCCATTGTCGATTCCAGAATGAAAGTAATAGCCATGCCACTAAAATAAAGATTGGGGGCAGGCCAACTTCCAGTTTCTGGAACTAGATCGTTTCGAAACCTCCAACATTGGATTGGACCACCAGCAATGATCTCGCAACCTAAAGAAGGACTAAAGTATTGAATTCTGGAATGTAAGATCACTGAATAACTATTAAGGATATTTTACAACAAGACAATAAATATAAGTTTAATTTACTGCCTATCCAGTAAACGAACTGGACTGGGGTCGCACATAATATTCAAAAATGGGAGGCCCGCTGGAAATTTTGAGTTCTTGGTGGCCTTTATTGTGGATGGGAAGTTCAAATCGCGTATTATTGATGTCAAGCCAATTAATGAACGAGTGTGTGCGATCCTTATTAATTCTTCAAAATCTGGCTGATAAACACACACGTCCCTACAGAAAACAAGCTAGGTTAAAAAGACCTACGCTCTTGTCAGAAGGGTTTCATATCCAACTTCTCAGAAATGCAGTCACCAGCAATGAATAACGTCAAGAAATATATCAAAGAGATGAGTACGTTCAAAGGAAAATCCATTGTTTTTCTACTTTCAACGGTCGCCATTTTGTTGCGAACCAACAAAAATCACTCAAATCATGAATTCTCAAAAATATTAATGTTATTGACTTTATTGGAAAATTTCAAGAAGATCAAGTCAAAACTGCAGTGACTGATTGGATGGAAAGTTCATAAAATACCAAAATCATGTGTTATTGATGTTGTAATTGGAGAAATTTCAAACGCCTATAACTTCCGATTTTCATCACACTTACATCGTTTTAGAACTCTTGGTAGGACTACGTAAATATCGAATGTCGTTCAGTTTAAGGGTACCGATGCAATTTTATTGGGGAAAATGTGAAATTCGAATATCATACTATTATTAACAAAGTTGAGCGAATTTCGACTTCTAAGGTATTTGTTCCGAATCCTGGAAATGGTGGCCAGGACGGCCCTCGTCATACTAAACTCCGGAAAAACGCCGACTTTCCGCCGTATTGGCTGTGAGGGAACCATACCGGACGTGACATTCGCCTCGGAGTCCTTAGTACGGAGGATACACAATTGGAATGTATTAGAGGACTACTCAGCCAGTGATCATCACTACATTCTGCTTGAGATCAGTGATGCTGTCTCCCGACGTCCCTGCTCTCGGCCTTCTACAACTGGATGGAACATCGGAAGGATGACGCCGAGAGGTTCGTCGAGATGCTCACAGCAGGTCAGCCGCTGCAGGGAGCTTCGGAGGGGACGGAAAAACTAGCAGCTCAAAACGTGGTGAACTCTACTATGAGCATCATTACGACTGCTTGCATCGTTGGTACTGAAGAAGGAACACGATTGTTTCCGAAATGTACATTTACCTTTTTATTAAATAAATTCTGTGGTTTAAGGTAAAATCGATTTTATTTTAACGATCGCTTCTATGCCCCGTCGAAGACCCCGACACGGCAAGCCCCCAGTGTACTGTTGGTCAACTGTAATCGCTGAAAAGCAAAGGGAGTGTCACAAGCTTCGACGTGAGGTTCAACGGGCGCGGAATGGTGGCGAGGCATGCAACTGGGAGGCAGCATATTAGTCGGCCAGGAAATGCCTTCGCAAACTGATCAACAGTAGCAAGGCTCGCTGCTGGCAAGACCTAGTGGACAATGTGAGCAAGGATCCGTGGGACCTTGGCTACAAGCTGGTCATGCGGAAGCTTGGTGCCCTACGGAAGTCTTGTATACATGACGCGGAAAAGATGGACGCGATAGTGCGGGGACTCTTCCCGCCCATCCCGTAAGTGTTGCCGCTATCCATGGTGAGACAGCAGTCGAGTGGCCCCTCTTCATTCAGCTGGAACTGGAGGAGGCAGTCCTCTCATTGAAAACGAGGAAGGCTCCAGGTCCAGATGGTATTCCGGCTGAGGTTTTGTGGCTCGTCTATCACCATTGTCCTGAATTACTGCTCAGCACATTCAACGCTTGCTTACGGGACGGGGTTTTCCCGGTACGATAGAAGGTGGCGAGACGCGTGCTGATCAGCAAGGGGAAGGGAAATTCCGAATTACCGTCTGCATACCGCCCGTTATCCATGCTACACGCGGCTGGGAAAGTGCTAGAGAAACTCATCAAGGGAAGCCTCTATGACGCGGTTCTTGCTACTGGGGACCTATCTCCTAGGCAGTATGGCTTTAAAGCAGGACGTTCTACCATTGATGCAATTGCGGAGGTGGTGAACGCGGTCCAAAAGGCAGAGGCATATACTCGCACCAAGCGACGGACCGTCCTGTTGGTGACACTCGACGTCAGGAATGCCTTCAACTCCGCTAGATGGGTGGATATTCTGGAAAACTCTTTTCAAGTTCCAGAATATCTAATGCGGCTTTTGAGGAACAACCTAAAGGACCGAAGCCTGCTCTACGACACGACACAGGGCCAACGTAGGATGGAAATTACATCGAGTGTTTCCTAAGGATCTATCCTTGGTCCGGACCTGTGGAACGTGTCTTACGACGGGCTACTGAGACTTGAGATGCCAGATGAATTGCACTTGGTCGGCTATGTGGATGATGTTGCGGCTCTGGTCGCTGGATGCACCATTGAACAAGTGCAACTTAGGCTACGTATGCTAATGTGTCGAGTGAGGGACTGGATGACTGCTCGTGGGCTCAGTTTAGCACTGGTCATCTTGACAAATAAGAGAATCCCTAGAGTAAAGATGATCAGTATTGGCGACTTACAAATCGAATCGAAGCCAGCGGTGAAGTACCTGGGGCTACTGATCAACTCAAAGATGAGTTTCTCTGAGCAAATCAGGACAACGGCTGAGAAGGCTTCTTCAGGAATATCGGCTCTGAGTCAACTTATGGGGCGACGCTGTCAGCAAGGAGGTATACCGAAAACATTTGGTACAGGTACAGAGAAGAAGAGCACTGAGAATTGCATCTTCGTACCCAACAGTCTCTGACTCGGTGATGAGAGTTATTGCAGGCGTGATACCTGTCGCCCTCCTTGCTAGAGAGCGCCGCGCTATTTACCTGCACCAAAACGAGGATGCGAGGGAGATCTTTGTCCGCGAGGAGAGACAGCGCTCGCTCAACGATTGGCAGCAGTCTTGGGTGAATTGCACGAAGGGAAAGTGGACTGCGCACCTCATCCACGATTTGAGACCGTGGGTAAATCGAAGCCATGGTGAGACTGACTTCTATCTGACCCAGCTTTTGAACGGACATAGGTGTTTTCAGTCTTACCTGCATAAGATCGGTAAGTGGCGGCCCCCCTAATTGTCAGTTTTGCCCAGGAGAGGAGGACAATGCCTGTCACACATTTTTTGCGTGTACAAAATGGCTCAGGCTGCCAAGGAAACTCTACAGAGAGACGGATTATATAGCCCCGGATAATATAGTTGCGGTGATGCTCGAGTCGGTTGACAAATGGAACCAGATGGCACATTATGCTCGGGCAGTCTTAAATATAAAAGGGACTCACAGCAGCTGGGGGCACTGGGGCTGGGGGATCGCTCTTCTGGCACTCCTTCTTATCCTCTCCTCTCCCGCTAGGAAAGGGACTCCCCAGCTTGAAGGCGCCTCTCGGCGTAACAAAACGAGACCTGGTCCAAAGTAATGTGTCAAACGGTTCCAGGCTGGGCTCTCAGGTTGACAGGGGAGGTGTTTAGTGGGTAGTCCAGTCGCGCATGGGAGTCCCACACTCTGTGCATAAATAGCATTCACCTCCCTACCACAAAAAAAGTATTTGTTGTTGTTGTACTCATAAACACCTACCACCATTTTTTTCAGATTTTTCGGATCACAGGTGTCCAATCGCGAGGGGGATGGACACAATTTTTTTGTGTATTTTCCTTCCCTGTGCATCTCTCGAAGGAAAATGTATCAAATTAAGACCTGTTTTGAAAATTTCTCATCAAGACCTTTCATTTGATGCCCATATCGGCTACCTTTGTGAAATTTTTTTTTCGGTGGCCAGTCCCCTACATGGGGAGACCCTCCCTTAAATACCTTATAAAATTTTTTGTAGTTGAACTTTGAAGAGAGCATCACTTTACACCTGCTTACAAAATTTGATGTTTCTGGCTTAAGCAGTTTGCGAGAAAAAGTGCTGGGACACACGGACGAACAGACGGACAGACAGGTCGCGAAACTAGTAGGGCTTTGTAAAATTATTTTACAAAACCTTAAAAAGGACGGAGAAACAGAAAGAACATTCTATAATCAACTGGAAAGGGTATTTGACTCATTGTCTACTAATAATTTATAAATAATTCTGGGTGATTTCAACGTTAAGGTTGGGAATGAGAAATCTCATTGGGGAATGACGGGAGGATATAGCCTAGTCACGAGATATTTTTAGTTAATAGGGACGTTACCACAACTACAGCTCAATGAGCTCTAATTGAGAAATCGGAACCAATCAATTCATAAGAATGCATGCTGAGTAATGACATAGAGAAGTCAAATTTGTACGTTCATGTCATTAATAATAAGAATTTAACAATTTGAAATCAATGTATACTTGTCCAAATAAAATCATATAACGTAGTTACTAATATAGAGAATACTAACAGTGTTCCATTAGCAGTCGTTCGCCAGCATCAGGGTCCACCACATTTGCTTCGATCAGCGTCAATGCATGACGGCAGAAGGTTCCCGAAGTGACTGATGTAGAGCGTACACAAAAACAAAAATAGCTTTATAGCTCGTACCAATTTTTGGAGTCACAGGAAGCATTAAACGAAGATGCGGGATGTAAACGCGAAATCAACAACACCGTAAACACAGTGCCACCACAGTCTTTTAGCTGACAAGTGGGTGCTGGTTCTACCTGTCAATATTGGTCTGACAGATTTCAACGTGACGTATGAATATACGTGCGAAGAATTGATGCTTGATTATTTGATTCCCTATATATTGCAATCGTACGTAATCAAGCTAGATAATTTAGCACCCGTACATCCACTATAAACGATAAATCTACTTCTGACAAGAGCGTCACCAAACTCCACTGTGACCGAGTTTAGTGAAATTTTGGTGAACAGATGGTGTGTTGTGCAAAAGTGAAGACTCCGGCTTAATTCAAGCTCGTCTTGAAGCTCGGGAGAAAATTCGCGGGTAAGCATGTGGCACATTAGGATCTGTCTCCAACATAGTGAGCTGGGGCCCAAGACCCCAGCTAGAGTCAATTTCTTTCAAGGTTAGCAACATCCACGATGAAACCAATCACAATAGCCTTTGCATGTATTATTCTATCTACGCTCAACTTGCTCCCAGATGGTAATACCCAAAAAAAGGTCTACCATGTTTTAATCCAACACAGATGGGCTTCGGGCATACTTGACGTCTGTGCAAGGTTACGTTGGAAAAAAGGATCCGATTTGCAAACAATATTTACGTAGAAAAACCAGGATAAATTGAGAGCATTATCAAAACACCAGAAGGGTAGCGATTAAGATCATTAAAAATACTATGATGACCGATAGAGAAGCGTCGATGTAAGTCTTGGAAGCAACAGCACGAGACAAGCCTACAAAGTAGTGAAAAGCCAAAAACTAAGTTATCAGCTCAAGACAATGCGCTGCCATGTTGACATCAACAATACCATCGCTGAGGAAAATAGGATCAAGAAAAGATGGACATTATAAATCAAGAACCTCCTTACTGTTCCGCACACCTACAAAATAACGTAACTTATACGTATTCTCGGAGGGTTTTCATTGGCTCTGCGAACCCTGGATGTAAAACAATATCATAGTGGTAGACATCGATAAAATTCCAGTATAATACGTTAAATATGGTAGCAGTGGCATCCAGAAAGCCATCCATAAAGTTATTCGGCTCATTTGGAAACATCAGTAAAAAAGATAACAAGCTTTAGTGTGAAATCTATAAAGGCGTATCACTACTTTGTAAGGCAGGCAAAGTATTTCAAAAATCTTAGAACATAAAATCAGATAATATGCCAATAGTATCATTGGGGAGTATCAAGGTTTGCTTTGATGTTCCAGCCAAACTAGCTCGTCTTACCACAGTGAAAATGACGTTAATAACGTCTCGAGTCTGCATCAATCACCAACTCACCGATGCTTTTGATATAAAAATATCGCGCTAAAGCAGGAAGATAGGCTAGCTCTAATGCTATTTAATTAGGCGTTAATACGTCATAAGAAACGTACTTGCTGATACGAAAAATACGTTAATAAACAAGTCGAGCCGAATATTAGCCTACGGTATCAATACTTTGTCACAATCGTTAACAAGCACTAAAGAAATTTTCCTGAAACTTGACAGCGATGCAAAACTAGTAGGACTCCGAAGCAATGAGAATTAAATAAAGTTCTTGGCACAGTCGAGGAAAACTAACTCAAGTGATCAAACTATCGCACCTGGTGCATACAACATAGAAAAAGGTGGGCAAACTCGTATAATTAGGTGCCAAAATAACGAGAACCGCTAATGAAAGGCAGAAAATACGCAGAAGAATAAAGATTGTAAATAAAATATTTCATTCAATTTTGACGATCTTTCAGACCAGCCACATATACAGAAACACAAAGCTAAAAGTAAAAAAATCTAGTATTAGACCTGTTCTTTGCTACGGGTGTGAAACATGGACCCTTACCGAAGATTCCGCAAACATATTGAGCGCCTTTGAAAGGTAGGTCCTGAGGCGAATAATTGGAGTGGAGGTAGACGGGGACCAATGGTGAATTCGATATAACCATGGGTTGTATGATATTTTTGACGAGCAGGAGATTTCAACTATTGTAAGACTTAGGAAGCTGCAATGGGCTGGCCACATGAATCGATAGACTAGTTGTGGTTTCCTAAAAATGTATTCATTGGGAGAACTGAATGTCGAAGACCAGTGGGGAAACCGAGGAAATGCTAGTCTGAATCAATTAATGAAGACAGTGCATCGCTGCTCAGATTCTGAAATTTGAGGATGCGGTCAATGGACTGAGAAAATTGGAGTCGCGTTTTCGACAGAAGCGAGTGCCAGTGAAAGATTGTAGTGCTACGAAGAAGAAGAGGACCATCAAAATAGTTTCTAGCAAATTAAAATCAGCAACCGTATATGGAAATATTTAACGGTCGTGAAGCATTGGGTTCGATATCACTTAAGACTACTATTCGCCACATTTAGTAGAATTGACAACTGCAAAGTAGCAATGCCTGATATCAAGTGAGTCGATAAAAAATGTTGAAAACACAACAAAAATCGTCATCGATAGACTCATTTAAGTTTAACATTTCTCGGTCACTTTTTAACACATAATGACTGCAAAGCAGATCCGAAAAAAATAGAGGTGACCAAAAAAATCTAAGATGCCGTCAAATGTTCCTGAGCTACAGCATTTTCTCGGGATTGCCAATTACTTGGGCACACACACAGCCAATTTATCTGAATGAACTGATCTGCGGCAAGATTGGTAGTTGAAGAAACTGAATATCCGTGCTCAGTAACTTTGCAAACCAGTGCTAGCAGCCGCAATCGTCAAAACAATCATAATCCGCACAAGACAGAGGCAAATATTCAAAAACCGATTATAGATTGGACAACAAATGAATTGCTTTGAACGTGAATTCTGAGTTATTGAATTCAATATTTTCTGATGGTGATCAAAATAATGGCACTCCAAATGTGCAAGAAGAACCAACTACATTTGGTGGTGTCAACAAATCGAAACCACCATCCGCATAGGCGTCAAAAATATAAAAAAAACGCCGGCTGAATCATTGAGAACTACACAAAGTGGTCAGTTAGTAAAGCCAATTACACAATACGATCCACAATGAAATAAACAAATTATTATAAGATTTGAAAAAGTTGAAAATTTACTTTACGTGATTCTGATGACGCACGATTTTGAAAAAATAAATAAATGTAATAAAATAACGTGACAACTTGGAGAAATCCATTAACATAAATATTGAACACTAAAATTCCAAATGTTAATTTTTTCAAGATGTTAAGCAAAATTGTTTGTCATCAGAATCACGTCAAGTAAATTTTCAACTTTTTCAAATCTTTTAATACCGATCAGTCAATAATACAATGTTATACATTTTATTTTTAAGGGGGATGTCCACGCCTACCGGCAACACTATATCAGTCAAAACTGTAACAACTGTCATTTAATATTTATTTAAATTCTTAAAATATACGCAGGTCTTCCATTTGTACACCCTACGTCATGCCATTGTAGTTTTCAAGATGATTTCAGAAAGAATATGGGAAATTTCGGTAGGAAATGGCCTCAAAAGCTCGCTAAAATCGGACCAAATTCAGTTGGTTTGACTTCCAATGTTTCGAAAACTGGTTCAAAAATTTACTGCTTCCAATTCTTAAAAAGCAAGTGGGAACAAAATGAAAATAGGTGACAATCTCAGCTCTTACATTAACATTAAAGTGATACAACTGATGCATAGAACCGATGAGCAATCTACCAGAAAGGGCCGGATTTCGTAAATGTGGGATTTTTTCATTCAATCGAAATGAGTCTTATGCAAGTCATGGAATCTCTGCCTGCCATCAGAGAATTAGTCAGAGAGAGCTCGAAATCGCACTTCAAAAAACGAGGAAATAACATCTACAAGAACTATTAGAAGAAGAAGGAATAAGTATCACATTTGTTTATATAAACCCCCCTAACGATAATTATGCGCAGTCTTGAGCTTCAACAGGGGGAGTTCATTTAAGCCCATCGACACCTCCTCTAGCCCCAGTTATAAGATTGCCTGGTACATCTGACAACAAAAGTGAAAGCAAAGGACACGTTTCTTATGCAGAAAGCTCGCCTCTACGATTAGATGAAAGTTTGTCCAGAGACATGCGACCCAACGAAAACTCAAACCCTACAGACCACATAACATAATTAAAGTCAATCAACTTTACCCAGTTGAAGTAAAGGCTGTAGTAGACGATACAGCTTTAATATCGGTATAGTCAAAAGCGCGACTTTTTGGAAGTGGCCTGCTCAACCGAACTTAATTTGTAATTTGAACCACAACATAACACAAGCTAGATAGACAGACAGATCTACGCTCATGTCAGGAGGTTTTGTACAAAACATCTCCGAAATACAGTCACCAGCAGCGAATAAAGTAAAAAACATGTCACTCAAATTATGAATTCCCAAAAATATTTATATTATTAATCTTATTTGAAAATTTTAAGACGATCAAATCGAAGATACAAAAACATATTGAGTTTGCATAAGTAGAAAAATTAAAAATTAACTCCCTCATCTCTGAGCATGGTGGTCGCGATCATCGGTGTGTATCTAAGAGTGATGGCCTGAGGAGAATTAGTGTACACGTCGAAACCACCTTCTTCTAACATTTTCCTTCTCTAATAATTTTTCAGAAAAATTATTATTCAAAATATGCAACTCATTTATATGTAGCTGCAAACAATTCCATAAAAAGTAACTACCTCTATAATTTTTTTCAGTTTTTTCAGATCACAGGTGTTCAATCGCGAAGAAGGCGGGTGGGTGGGGATGTACACAAATTTTCGTGTATTTCCCCTCCCTGTGCCCGGCTCGAAGCAAAAAATGTGAGTTGAAGACCTGTTTTGAAAAGCTATCATCAAGGTCCTTCATTTGATACCCTGTCACGGGGTAACGCTAAGAATATAAAATTCTCGACAACCACGAAGGGATCTTGGCACAATTTTACGCAATCAGCCGTGGATGAACGCAAACATCACGAGCAGAAAGCATAAAGTAACGTACACAAAAATTTTGTAAGGACTTCTCAAAATCAATATATATATATATATATATATATATATATATATATATATATATATATATATATATATATATATATATATATATATTGTTACATGTACAAATAATTACATGTACAAATAATTCTGCGAGCTGCTGTCGAAATTGTTTTCATAATCATTAAGAACGTCAACAAATGAATTTACTCGAACCCACGAGAACCCAACAAGCATGATCAACATCTGCAAGTGACGTCACTCCATTCATTAATTTGCTCGAATCTACCAGGTACCTCTCGGTAGAACATTCGCCAATGTACGAGAAATGGGTGAATAGGTAGAGACCCTATATAAAGGCGAGCTGAATGAATGGGGGGATTCCTTCATTACAACCGCGATAGAAAACTGCGATATAGTGGAACGCGAAGTAAAGACGATTGATTGTTTGAGTGCGAAGTGATTTTAAGTGGACAGTTGAATGACAAATTTATAGAATTAGTGAAAATTAAAATTGTGAAATACTAAAATAAGTAATTGTGCATTTTTGTGATTAATTGAATAAGCTCTTTTAAGTTAATTTAAAAGACGTTGCGTTTTCACTTCCCCGGAACATTAAAATTATTGGCCGCGAACCGAAAACCCGCGACAATGGTGTCAGAAGTGGGATAGAAAATTTTGGAAGTGACAAAGATTAAACATTTTTGAAGTGCACAATAGTGAGAATTAACGTGGAAACTGGTGGAAAAATAGCCGAAACAATAAAAATGCCAGAAAACCTACATCTAAACATTAACCAATTGAGCATATCGGAGGTCAAAGAGGAGTTGGAGCAGCGAAATCTGGCCACGCAAGGTACAAAGGCCACACTGATTGCACGCTTGCGTAACGCGATCGAGTCGGAAGGGGGAAATCTGGATTTGGGTGAGCCCTCAGATGCGGAAAAAGGCGCAGAAGGTGGAGAAGTAGAAACACCAAAATCAAAGGAGCCAGAAAATGTGCTGATGCAAATGTTAATGCTGATGCAGCAAGAGCAGCGACAACTGTCATCCAATTTAACTGCGAAGCTCAATGAACAGTCATCCAATTTAACTGCGAAGCTCAATGAACAGTCGTCCAATTTAACCACGAAGCTAGATGAGCAATCAGCAAAGTTAAATGAACAAACAACGAAGCTAAATGAACAATCAGCGCAGCTAAATGAACAGACATCTAGTTTAGCTGCGAAGCTAAATGAACAATCAGCAAAAATGGACCAACAAGCGATCGAAATCAAGGCAGACATCGCACAGAAGCTGGAAAAACAGTCAACCGAAATAAAAGCGGAGCTCAGTAGTCTCAACAGCCAAATTAAATGCGTCGAGGATACCTTCCAGGTCGAGGAGAATCAACCTTGAGATCAGCCAGGTAAACCATGAGATGGAAAAAGTGAAAAAGGACTTGGAAGCAGCGAAGGCAGTAGTAACCGCCTCACCAGCCCCAATTATAACCGCAGCGCAAAGCTCATCTAGAAATGTGCAAGCACCAATATTCGATGGGCAAACGGTCTGGACTATTTACAAAACCCAGTTCGAAGCAGCCGCTCGCATAAATCACTGGAATGAGCAGGAACGAGCAACTGCATTAATTCTTGCTCTAAGAGGCCCAGCTGCCGCGCTTTTGCAGACTATCCCCGTTGAGTTGTATTCAAACCCGGCTGCTATAATGGGGCACATCTACGGCATCGGATGCAGAAGTCTGGCGAAACCTTGCAGCAGCTAGCACAAGACATTGAGCGACTGGCACTTTTGGCTTACCCAGCGTACGACCCAGAACATCGAGATGACGTAGCAGCAGAAGCATTCATCAGCGCCTTAAAGGACAAGGAATTGCAACAAGCCGTGCGGTTAGCTCAAAAGCAAACAGTCAAGGATGCATTGGCTTATAGTTTAAATTTTGAGGCAGCCAAAAATGTGACCCGTACCACTGCCCGGGTTCGCGAGGACCGGCAGATAATTGCAGGTGTGAGCGCGCGGGAATTGAGCGAGAGCTGCAGGTGAATGGTGCGCCTAGATGCTGGAATTGCGGGGAAAAAGGGCACCTGCAAAGAGACTGCAAGAAGGGAAGAAGACCGAGCTATTGTCCAGGGTGGTGGAGATCCAGACCGTGTCAGGAGCCTAGAATGGAGGCCCATCAAGCTGCAAGGGCCAACTTCGTGGGGCGAGCGTTGGCTAGGAGTATCGACATCCCCAGCACCGTGCCAAGGCAACATCGTGGAGAAGCAGACAGATGCCTTCCAGGTCAAGTTGATGAAGAACAATGCACCCTAACAAACGACACTGGTGCAACCCGATCGACGATCCGACCAGACCTAGTGAGGCCCCAACTGCTTCACAAGGGCAGAGTTCATGGAATTGCTGACGCCCTATCTCGACATCCATGTCCAGCTCACTGCAAACATTGCCAACGGATTGAGGAAAAGGAGCCGGCCGTTGATCTGCGAGTGATAACGGCCGAATTCGATGAAGGTTGGTCAGCGGAGGAGATTCGAAATGCCCAGTTAGCCGATGAAGATATCGGACCATTGCTCGTATGGAAGGAGACAACTGGGCGACCGGAGTGGAAGGACGTTTCGATGCATGGCGCAACCCTGAAAAGCTATTGGGCACAATGGAACTCGCTTCAGGTGGAGGGTGGCGTACTCAAGCGGAAATGGGAAACGGCGGATGGCAGCTCCTACAGGATGCAAACTATACTACCCAAAAGCCGAATCCACGATGTGATTAAGGAAATGCATGGAGGATCCTCGGGAGGCCACCTTGGTGTTAACAAGACCTTAGCGAAATTGCGGGAACGGTTCTACTGGCTCCACGCGCGAGAAGACGTAGAGGACTGGTGTCGCAGATGCACAATTTGCGCTTCCGTCAAAGGCCCAAAGCGACGACTGAGAGGACAAATGCAAACCTATAACGTAGGCGTGCCATTCGAAAGGATTGCTGTTGACATCGCTGGACCCTTTCCTGAATCCGATTGGCAAAATCGATATACGCTGGTTGTAGCTGATTATTTCAGCAAGTGGCCCGAGGTCTACCCCATTCCCAACCAGGAAGCAACTACCGTAGCTGAACAGCTAGTGTTAAATTGGGTCAGCAGGTACGGCGTACCTTGCGAATTACATTCAGATCAAGGCCGAAACTTTGAGTCACTAGTTTTTGGCGAAATGTGTGAACTACTGGGAATACGGAAAACGAGGACAACACCGCTGCATCCCCAATCCGATGGAATGGTCGAACGGTTCAACGGCACGCTCAATAAACATCTGGCCAAGATGGTTGACGAGAACCAAAGGGACTGGGACCGACATATCCCACTATTTTTGATGGCGTGCAGAGCTGCCGAACATGCATCGACGGGCCAAGCCCCAGCCAAAGTCATTTTTGGAAAGACTATTCGTTTGACAGCCGATATAAAGTTCGGAACACCCCCTGAGAAACCCCAAACGGTCTCGGAGTACGCAAGTGATCTAAGACAACGGTTGAACCAGGTACATCGGACAGTGCGAAAACACCTCGAATCGGCTACTGACCGCATGAAGACCAGGTATGATCTAAAGGCTGATTCTACTGGCTTCCAGCAAGATGACTTGGTGTGGCTTTATAACCCGCAACGGCGAAAGGGTAGGTCTCCAAAGTTGCAACATAATTGGGAGGGACCATACCGAGCTACAAAGCGAATCAACGACGTCGTATACCGAATACAGGAACATCGTAAGCCGAGAGCTAAAATGAAAATCGTGCATCTGGACCGTCTTGCCCCATATTACACCCAGGGAGAATTGACTACAAATAGCGATACATCTTTTCGGGGCGAAAAGAACTGAGGTGGGGGCAGTGTTACATGTACAAATAATTACATGTACAAATAATTCTGCAAGCTGCTGTCGCAATTGTTTTCATAATCATTAAGAACGTCAACAAATGAATTTACTCGAACCCACGAGAACCCAACAAGCATGATCAACATCTGCAAGTGACGTCACTCCATTCATTAATTTGCTCGAACCTACCAGGTACCTCTCGGTAGAACATTCGCCAATGTACGAGAAATGGGTGAATAGGTAGAGATCCTATATAAAGGCGAGCTGAATGAATGGGGGGACTCCTTCATTACAACCGCGATAGAAAACTGCGATATAGTGGAACGCGAAGTAAAGACGATTGATTGTTTGAGTGCGAAGTGATTTTAAGTGGACAGTTGAATGACAAATTTATAGACTTAGTGAAAATTAAAATTGTGAAATACTAAAATAAGTAATTGTGCATTTTTGTGATTAATTGAATAAACTCTTTTAAGGTAATTTAAAAGACATTGCGTTTTCACTTCCCCGGAACATGAAAATTATTGGCCGCGAACCGAAAACACGCGACAATATATATATATATATATATATATATATATATATATATATATATATATATATATATATATATATATAAATAAACATATATATATATATATATATATATATATATATATATATATATATTGTATATATATATAAACATAAATATATATATATATATATATATATATATATATATATATGTATATATATATATATATATATATATATATATATATATATATACATATATATATTTATATCCATATTGGAATATATATATATAGATATATATATATATATATATATATATATATATATATATATATATATATATATATATGTATGCATATATATACATATACATATATATACGTATATGAATTTAAGAATATTAAATTAAACCAAAGTAGCATTAGAAGTAAGATGTCATTGACTTGTTGCTGCAGAACATATATGATGAACATGACAAGTGTGGGAAAAGCTAGAGCTTCCACATTCCGATTCATTAACGCAACATTCATCATTTAGTAGTGCGTTGGTCAGATCTGATGGACGATTATTGGACAAACGATCAACGCAAGAGATATTAAAGATAATGCCAGTATTGCCTCCAGCGATATTACGGGCCAAACTTCCAACCAGAACTTTTATGAACAGTTCAGTAGCAATGTTGCAGAAAATCGAACACACGACGGACTTGCAGCGTTCTATTAGTTATATCACGAATTCCACAGTCAGCAAGTCAGATGTTCAATCGCCACCTGTGTTCTGACGACTCTCATGCAACCTGGATCCAAGAAAAATGTATTTCTGAGCACAGCCGTCATTAAAGTGGTTGCCAGCAATGGGAGAGTGACTGACTGCCGAGCAGTGTTAGACCCTGGCACGCAAATCAGTGGATTATCAAGAAACTGGGTCTAGTGTCTTCGCCGCAACTTAAACTGATTGAGGGGATGCGCGGAAGCATCGAAAAGGCACATCGTAAGGTGGATCTCGGCCTAAAACCTGGATATGCCGTGCAATTGGAGGCCTACGTCCTGTATCAAATCATATCTCCTCAACCATCTTAGAATCTTGACACATCAGAATGACGGATTCCTAGAAATATAAAGCTGGTGGATCCTGAGTTCCACTGACCGGAGCGAATTGACATGCTGCTGAGTGCGGAGCATTTCCACAAAGTCCTTGCCGTTGGGTAAGTCAAGTTGGGCCCTGAACTCTCTGTGCTCCAGAACACGCTCCTTGGTTGGATTGTCGCCGGAAGGGTAGTTACACCTCAAATGCTTCCAGTAACATGTGGAGTTCTCACCGAAGAGACTCAGCTGACCCAGGCTATCAAGCGATTCTAGGAGGTTGAGGAGGTACCGGATCCACAGCACAATTTCACAGCGACTTAAAGAGCCTGCGAAGGACAATTCACACAGATGACAACGTAAGTCCAATGGCCGGCCCTTGGTGCGGCTTCCTTTCAAGGAAGATCCCAAAAGGCTGAGCGACTCGAAGGACATCGCCATATGAAGATACATGGCGATCGAGTGCAGACTGGCGGAGAATCCCGATTTAAGACGGCAATATTTCGAATTTATGGACGAGTATGAACGACTGGGATGTATGAAACAGATCACATGATCAGCGAGTAAGAAAGCACATTATTTTCTGCCGCACCACTGCACCCTAAAGTCAAGTAGTAGTACCACTAAATTGGGAGTATTTTTCAAGGCGTCGAGTAAAACATCAAAGAACGTTTCCCTGGACAACATCCTACATACTGGACCCACGATTCAGGATAATCTGTTTAAGATTTTGACCCGTTTCCGTCTGCCATGCTTCGTTTTTATGGCCAACACCACCAAGATGTATCGGCAAATAGTGCTTCAGCATGACGATTCCAAATTTCAACTGGTGATTTGGAGAACAAGTCCAGCCCAGTCTTTGCGATATTTTCAACTCAAGACCGTCACGTACGGCACAATATGTGCCCCGTGCTTGGCAACGAAATGCCTCCAGGTTCTGGTATAGGCCGAACAGGATCGAGCACCCTTGGGCAGCAGCAAACTACAGGATGATTGTTACATAGACGACGTCATGACAGGGGCAGACAACTTTACGGAGGCAATTCAAACACAGGAGGAATCGCGTCAGATTCTTATCAGTGTAGGGATGCATTTGCACAATGTGTGCCGATGACCCGCAGCTTCTGCAGCAAATCAGCGTCGAAGACCAGGAGGTCCAGTTGGATTTCAATAGCCTTTCAGAAGACTACATCTAGACTTTGGGGGTAATTTGGTTCCCGAAAAAAGACGACTTCTTGATCGGCATTAACTTGGACCTCGCTGAGGTCAAATTCATGAAACGGATGCTCGCATCAGACATCGCCCGAATGTTCGACCCATTGGGAATCTTGGCCTCGGTTATCGTAACAGCCAATTGTTCCTGCAGGCGTTATGGTGATTGGAGTTGGACTGGGACGCGGCCTTGCCACTCGACATACATACACAGTGGGCCCGTTTTCGCGGTGAGCTACCATCATTGCGAAGGGTTCATTTTCCTCGATACGTTATCGGCTACAAGAAACCAGTCCAGCTGCAGCTGGAGAAGGCGTATGGTTCTGTGATCTATGTCCACTTAGCATCCGCGGGTAGTCAAGTCAACGTTCGGCTGCTCTGTGCTAAGTCCAGGGTGGCCCCCATCAAGTTGTTGACAGTGCCGTGTTTGGAGTTTTGTGGCGCAAAGCTGGGAGCAGAATCAACGAATAGAGTCAAGAGGGCGCTCGTACTGCCGGATGTTTTTCACGTCCTCTGGTCTGACTCAGCGGTCGCATTGGCGTGGGTCAACTCAACCGCTTCATCCTACAGCACTTTCGTGGCCTACTGAGTTTCGACCATACAATCGTTGTCGATACCAACTCAGTAGTGATATGTGGCGTCCCACGACCATCCTGCCCCGTGGCCTGGCGTCAGCCGAGCTAAAAGGCTGCAAGGGGCCATCCTTCTTGACCGGACCTGAAGGCTGTGAGGTCGAGCGGAAGCGAATCAGTGTTGCGATCATGTGTAAGAGGTTCAACACGGCAACTCATTTGGAAGGCTTCAACGGGTAGTCGGCTATATACTGCGTTTTGTGGAGCGTTGCAGGACAAGCTCCCAATCTCCTCAAGTGCGCAGCCGTGCAGTAATGAGTCATGAACTCTCCAGAGCAACCGGAGTGATCAATCCAACTACAGAGGCAGGTCAACAAGAGCAGCCCCCTATCGAGTTTGACTCCTTTCCTGGATTCGGACGGAATCTTGCGGGTTGGCGGGACGCTGGAGGCGAATCCACTTACAAGAGTACTGACGATGGATATTCATCGCATTAATTGCCATCTCGGAGTTGTTAGCTACCGCGAATCAACGTTTCTGGTCTATCAAGGGGAAGCAGCTAGCACGGGCGATTATTCGACAATGCGTGCGATGTATCAAGGCAAGGCCACAACTGTTCAATCAGATTATGAGGAATCTGCCCGTTCATCCGTAGTGCTGCTACACTACCGAGGCAGAGGTGTGCGGCCTTGGAAGGGATACATCGCTATATTCTGCTGTTTCGCTACCAAGGCCGTTCATCTGGAATTGGTGAGCGATCTCAGCACAAAAGCTTTCATCGGTGTTCTGAAGCGTTTCATCGGGAGACGAGGTCCCTGCAAGGTCATCTATTGCGAAAATGCGAACAATTTCGTAGGTGCACAAAATTAGCTACATGAGTTGTCTTCTTCACTTCACTCAGCCGAGGGTCAACACAAGGTGACCGACTCTTGCAACACTCGGGGAACACAATTTCATTTCATCCCGCCTCGTGCCAATCTTTTTGGTGGATTGTGGGAGGCGGCGCTCAAGTCAGCCAAAAACCTGCTTTGTCGAGGCACTTCATCAGCCATACTCACGTACGAGGAACTGCACACCCTGATGGTCCAGGCGGAGGCCATCCTCAACTCCAGGCCTCTAACTGCGATTTTCGACGAGCCCAACGATCTGGCAGCGTTGACTTCAAAATTTGTAATTTTTCGAGGAAGCCAACTAATTTTATTCCGTATCTCTTTGAGTTTCTTGTTCTCGTACTTCAATACTGCCTACCGAAATCAAGAGTTTAACTCTACCAGCCGCATTACGTACACATATAGTGTTTCATTTATCAACAACTGATAAGTAATTACCTAAAAGAAACAAATGAATGCAGATGCTAGCGTTACTATGTCAACATCTATCATCACACGTTTTATCACTGGACAATGTACACACTTATCGTTAATTTTAAAATTCACACACGTAGTAGATCTTTGCATGCACCTTATCTATGCCGAGGTTTTTAAATTCTCGTGAATAAATGGGCTTTTTGTACGGGGCTCTTTTTATATATTAAAATTTTATGGCAATATACGAGTAGACACTAAAATTCAGCAAATTTTTCTTACTTGGCTAAAGGGATCGATATTAATTAATTCTAATATAACTATCCGACACCAGTTGATGCGTGCTAGAACATAATCTTATCAAAAATGTACTAACCGTGGTTGCACCTCTTACTACTGGAACAATAAACTTACTCAAACAATTTAATCACTACTAATGATGTATCTAATAGTTCACCACCAGCAAACTTTTCAACACTTGAAATCTTGTTCTGTTGATAGTTAACGATCAAATGAGAGTTACTCATCCTACTCTAGAGTAGAAAACATAAAATTTCGCGCTGTCATAGAATGTTTAATCTTTTTTTCGCACTACGCTACTATCTCCTGGAATTATTTGCGATAAATGTTACGCAAGATAGAAAACAATTTTTATCAACACGACAAAAATAATTCGTTGAGATGTGTCCAACAGACTGGATAAACAACAACAGAAGCGACTACTGTTGCAAATTATATCGGGAAGTAGAAAAATAATTCATGTGTAAGTTTAATGATAGCACAAGCTGCAACAACTAGGGTTTTTTTCCACCCATTATTATATGAGATGAATTCACCGGAGAAAAGGTACTAGTAATGGCTTATGCTTAATTCCGTACTTTAAAAGTTAGAAAATCTCGATCGCGAGAGCAAATAATTGAGGAAATAAAGTATCTTTATGTTTTGTATAGATTGATAATAGTTATTTACAGATTACGAACGTAATGTTCTGGGAATTACCTCTACAAGAAATGATCAAATCACGGTTCATGTTGATAATGTGCTAATTATCTAAGCAAAGATGATGCAGTAAGTGTCCATTGAATTGTGGGAATAACCTCTGAAGCAATATAAAATTATGACCTAGCGCGATTCGGGGTACGGATTTGAAAGCATAGCCAGGTGACAAATTGAGTAGGGAGGAGCACGCTCCTACTAGAAGGGTTTCGGTACTAATTATTGGATATGCCACCATCTGAAAAGAAATTTTTTAATACGCTAAAATGTTCATTAGTTATTAAAATTTCTATAGAATTTAATTGAAGCTTTAAAGGCGTTAATAAGACAAATTGTTTCTTGAGATTTCCGAGAAAACTGCTGCAAAATTCTAGTGTCAATATCAAAGCTAATTCTTAATATTTCAAAATTCAAATCATAGTAACTGCGTTAAATGTTGATTGAATCTTTTGAAAGAAGGCATTTCAAAGCGTTAGGTTTGTTCTTCTTAGCTTGCAGTTACATGCGGACAGACAGCAGGGCATAAACACATTCTTTTCAACAGGTCACTGAAACTTTTAAACGCTACCCGAACAAGTTGTCGGCTTATGGTTTGTTTTTACCCCCATAAAACTGCTTCTCTTGAAAATATTAACTTAAGAAATGGATACGTATAATTAAGAAAGTTCATCAGAATTCAATTACAGCAAGTTTTGATTTATAATGACAATGATTTAACTTTTAACTGGGTGGTTGAGAATTTCAAAAGTATCTCCTTCGGTTGATTTTCATGAAATTTTGTATAAATTTATTAAAGTTGTTTCAACAAAATTTTATAATTTCAATCATTAATAATAAATGAAAACAAATGATTTAAAATTAGTTGAAGTTCCGCATTTCAATTAAAATGTATACTGGTTGCACACTTCAACAAGTTTTAATATTGTCGCGTGTTTTCTGTTCGCGGCCAATAATTTTAACGTTCCGGGAAAGTGAAAACGCAATGTCTTTTAATTTAAGTTAAAAGAGTTTATTTGATCGCAAAAATGCACAATAATCAGTTTAACACTTTCACTAATTTTAATTTTCACTATTAAAAAATCTAACACTTGTCCATAAATTTCTTATCGCAATTGTCTTCTAAATCACTTCACTATTACGAAACACACTATCGCAGTTCTTATCGCGGTCGAATGAATGATGATGCCCCCATTTATTCAGCTCGATTTTATATAGGGTCTGTAGTCATTCAACCCAGTTCTCGTACATTGGCGAATTCGCGGGAACATTCGAGCGACTGCAAATGAATGGAGCAGTGACTCACTTTCAGATGTTGTTCATGCTTGTTGGGTTCTCGTGGTTTCGAGTAAATTCATATTCTTCATTGTTGTGAAAACAATTGCGACAGTAGCTCGCAGAATTATTTGTACATGTAACACTGCCCCCACCTCAGTTCTTTTTCGCCCCGAAAAGATGTGTCGCCAGTAGTAGTCAATTCTCCCTGGATGTAATATGGGGCAAGACGGTCCAGGTGCACGATTTTCATTTTGGCTCTTGGCTTACGATGTTCCTGTATTCGATATACGACGTCCTTGATTCGCTTTGCAACTCGGTATGGTCCCTCCCAATTATGTTGCAACTTTGGAGACCTACCCTTTCGCCGTTGCGGGTTATATAGCCATACCAAGTCATCTTGCTAGAAGCCAGTAGAGTTTGCCTTGAGATCATACCTGGTCTTCATGCGGTCAGTAGCCGATTCGAGGTGATTTCGCACTGTCCGATGTATCTGATTCAACCGTTGCCTTAGATCAATTGCGTACTCCGAGATCGTTTGGGGTTTCTCAGAGGGTGTTCCGAACTTTATATCGGCTGGCAGACGAATAGTCTTTCCAAAAATGACTTTGGCTGGGGCTTGGCCCGTCGATGCGTGTTCGGCAGCTCTGCACGCCATCAAAAATAGTGGGATATGTCGGTCCCAGTCCCTTTGGTTCTCGTCAACCATCTTGGCCAGATGTTTATTGAGCGTGCCGTTGAACCGTTCGACCATTCCATCGGATTGGAGATGCAGCGGTGTTTTCCTCGTTTTCCGTATTCCCAGTAGTTCACACATTTCGCCAAAAACTAGTGACTCAAAGTTTCGGCCTTGATCTGAATGTAATTCGCAAGGTACGCCGTACCTACTGACCCAATTTAACACTAGCTGTTCAGCTACGGTAGTTGCTTCCTGGTTGGGAATGGGGTAGACCTCGGGCCACTTGCTGAAATAATCGGCTACAACCAGCGTATATCGATTCCCCAAATCGGATTCAGGAAAGGGTCCTGCGATCTCAACAGCAATTCTGTCGACTGGCACGCCTACGTTATAGGTTTGCATTTGTCCTCTCAGTCGTCGCATTAGGCCTTTGACGGAAGCGCAAATTGTGCATCTGCGACACCAGTCCTCTACGTCTTCTCGAGCGTGAAGCCATTAGAACCTTTCCCGCAATTTCGCTAAAGTCTTGTTAACACCAAGGTGGCCTCCCGAGGATCCTTCATGCATTTCCTTAATCACATCGTGGATTCGGCTTTTGGGTAGTATAGTTTGCATCCTATAGGAGCTGCCATCCACCGTTTCCCATTTTCGCTTGAGTACGCCACCCTCCACCTGAAGGGAGTTCCATTGTGCCCAATAGCTTTTCAAGGTTGCGCCATGCATTGAAACGTCTTTCTACTCAGGTCGCCCAGTCGTCTCCTTCCATACGAGCAATGATCCGATGTCTTCATCGGCTAACTGGGCGTTTCGAATCTCCTTCGATGACCAACCTTCATCGAATTCCGCCGTTATCAATCGCAGATCAACGAGCGGTTCCTTTTCCTCAATCCGTCGGCAATGCTTGCAGTTAGCTGGACATGGACGGCGGGATAGGGCGTCAGCATTTCCATGAACTCCGCCCTTCCGATGAACAATTTCGTAGTCGTATGACTGCAATCTTTCGATACATCTCGCAACTTGTCCCTCGGGGTTTTTGAAGTTGAGCAACCATCTCAGTGATGCATGGTCCGTTCGAAGAACAAATTTCTGGCCATATAGATACTTGTGGAACTGCTTGGTGGCCTCTATTATAGCCAATAGCTCCTTCCTGGTCACGCAGTAGTTCCTCTCACTTTTTGAGAGAACTCGACTGTAATAAGAGAGAACTCTTTCTTCGCCATTGATCTGCTGGGAGAGTACAGCTCCAATACCGCCGTTGCTTGCATCGGTGTCAACTACAAACATTTTTCCGGGTCTCGGATACGTCAGCATGGGTGATTCACCCAGCTTTTCCTTCAGCGTCTCAAAGGCTGTCTGGCATTGTTCATTCCAGATATACGGACGATTTTTCTCGGTTAGCTGATGGAGACACTTAGCTATTTTGGCAAAGTCTTTGACGAATCTTCGAGAGTACGTTGCCAGACCCCGAAAACTTCGTAGTTGGCGCTTGTTGTTTGGTGTTGGCCAGCTTTTCACGGCTTCAATTTTCTCAGGGTCTGTTTTGACCCCTTCTGCTGATACGACGTGTCCCAGGCATTTTACTTCAGCTGCGAAAAGGGTACACTTGTCGGGACTAAGTTTCAAATCTTCCAGTCGTAATCGGGAGAAACCCTCTTCTAAGTTCCGCACATGCTCTTCGAACGTTCTACCGATGACGATGATGTCATCTAGGTACACCAAGCAGGTTTTCCAGGTTTGACCACGTAGCATGTACTCCATCAAGCGTTCGAAAGTGGCTGGAGCATTGCAAAGCCCAAACGGCATCACCACAAATTGCCACGATCCGGTCCCAACTGAAAATGCGGTCTTTTTTGGTCCCTCTTGTCAATTTCTACCTGCCAGTAGCCACTCTTGAGATCGAGTGTAGAAAACCATTTTGCGTCGGCTAAAGTGTCCATGATGTCATCGATGCGTGGGAGTGGGTAACTATCTTTCTTAGTGACGTCGTTAAGCTGCCTATAGTCGACACAAAAGTGAGTGCTACCATCCTTTTTCTTTACTAGAACTACAGGCGCGGCCCATGGACTGACAGAAGGTTCAATTACGCCTTGTTTTTCCATGTCCGAGATCAGCGCGCTCACTTCTCCTTGTTTGGCTATAGGGGGACGTCTCGGTGCTTGTCGAATTGGCTTGGCTCCCTGTGTATCTATGACGTGAGTTACCAGACTCATTCGGCTTTGGTCATCCGGGCTTGTTGAGAAGATGTCACTGTACTTGGTGATCAGATCAGAGGCTCGTTTGAATAGCTGCACTGGCAATTTGACCTGCTTCAATATTGCAGACGTGGATTCCCGGGCTTTGTCTGTGTCTTGCCTCCTGTTCCAATGATGGTCGTGAGTAGCTTCCAAAGAGGTGATGGTGGAAACAGGCTGGCAGCTGCCGATGACTTCTCCCGCTTTGATGCTCGTGGTTGAGTCTGCGGTGTTAAGGACTCTAACCGGCACGTATCCGTTCCTTAAAGATCTTACAAGGCATTGTCCTACAATCAAACTGCGCAATGCGGACGTCTTCGTTGGCTCTATGAGATAAGATCGGTGGTCTCCAGAATCACCATCAAGCTTGGCCCATACAATGCTTTCGGAAGAATTCGGTACATCAGTGTCAGTACATACCACTACATTCATCTTCGGAATTTGGACGCTGGGATCCTCCATCAGTACTTCGACATTCTGCCATTTCAATACACGTTTGCCCAAATTCAACGTGATTCCATGCGGTCGCAGAAAATCCATTCCGAGAATGCAGTCATCCAAAATGTTCGCGACCAGAAAATTATGTCGGAACACAAGGTCTTCCAACTGTATCTGGAGGTTGACCTCTCCATGAACAGGTGCAGTTTCTCCCGTAGCTGTCCGTAGTGAGAAAATTTAGCCCTTGTAAAGTTGTTGCTGTCTAACTAGGTCTGGTCGGATAATCGATCGGGTTGCACCAGTGTCGATTGTTATGGTGCAGTGTTCTCCGTCAACTTGACCCGGAAGGCATAAGTCCGCTTCTCCACGATGTAATCTTGACACGGTGATGGTGTCGCTGGAGACGTTGATCCTCCTAGCCGACCTCTGCCCCACGTAGTTGGCTCTTGCATGTTTCCTGACCCCTCTGTTTGAAGGGCTTCCATTCTGGGCTCCTGACTCGGTCTGGAACTCCTCCTAGCTGCACACCCTGAACAAAAGCTCAGTTTTCTTCGCTTCTTGCAGTCTCTTTGCAGGTGCCCCTTCTCTCCGCAATCCCAGCATCTAGGCGCACCATTTACATGCGGGTCTCGCTCAATTACGACGCGCTCGCACCTGCACTCGTCTGTCACTACCTCACAAACCCGGGCAGTGGTACGAGTCACATTTTTCGCTGCCTCAAAGTTCAGACTATAAGCCAATGCGTCCTTAACCGTTTGCTTTTGAGCTAAGCGCACGGCTTGTTGCAATTCTGGGTCCTTTAGTGCGCTGATGAATGCTTCTGTCACTGCATCATCTCGATGTTCTGGGTCGTAGGCTGGGTAAGCCAAAAGTGCTAGTCGCTCAATGTCTTGAGCTAGCTGCTGTGGGGTTTCACCAGACTTCTGCACCCGATGCCTTAGCTGTGACCGATAAATCTGCTTCAGATGATCGTCTCCATAACGCATGTCGAGCGCATTCATTATAGCATTCGGGTTTGAGTGCAATTCAATGGGGATCGTCTGCAAAAGCTCGGCAGCTGGGCCTCTTAGGGCAAGAATCAATGCAGTTGCTCGTTCCTGCTTATTCCAGTGATTTGCCCTAGCGGCGGCTTCAAATTGGGTCTTGTAAATACTCCAGACCGTTTGCCCATCAAATATTGGTGCTTGCACATTTCTGGATGTGGTTTGCGCTGCGGTTATAAGCAGGGCTGGTGAAGTGGTTACTACTGCCTTCGCTGCTTCCAATTCTTCTTTCACTTTTTCCATCTCATGGTTCATTCTTTCTTCGACCTGGCTGACCTTTCCCTCGACCTGGTAAACCTTTTCCTCGACCTGGTCAACCTTTTCCTCGACGCCTTTAATTTGTTTGTTCAGATGACCGAGCTCCGCTTTTATTTCGGTTGACTGTTTCTGCCTTGATTTCGATCGCTTGTTGGTCCAGCTTCACTGATTGTTCATTTAGCTTCGCAGTTAAACTGGATGACTGTTCATTCAGCTTCACTGATTGTTCATCTAGCTTCGCAGTCAGGCTCGATGACATCAGCATTAACATTTGCATGAGTGCATTTTCTGGCTCCTTTAATTTTGGTGTTTCTACTTCTCCACCTTCTGCGCCTTTTCCGCATCTGAGAACTCACCCGAATCCAGATTCACGCCTTCCGACTCGATCGCGTCACGCAAGCGTGCAATCAGTGTGGCCTTTGTACCTTGCGTAGCCAGGTTTCGCTGTTCCAACTCTTCCTTAAGCTCCGACGTGGTCAATTCATTAATTTTTAAGTTTAAGCTTCGTGGCATTTTTAATGTTTCTTTAAATTTTACTATTGTGCACTATAAAAATGTTCAAATTTTCACTTTCAAAATTTTTCTTTCGCACTTCTTGACACCACTGTCGCGTGTTTTCTGTTCGCGGTCAATAATTTTAACGTTCCGGGAAAGTGAAAACGCAATGTCTTTTAATTTAAGTTAAATGAGTTCATTTGATCGCAAAAATGCACAATAATCAGTTTAACACTTTCACTAATTTTAATTTTCACTATTAAAAAATCTAACACTTGTCCATAAATTTCTTATCGCAATCGTCTTCTAAATCACTTCACTATTACGAAACACACTATCGCAGTTCTTATCGCGGTCGAATGAATGATGATGCCCCCATTCATCCAGCTCGCCTTTATATAGGGTCTGTAGTCATTCAACCCAGTTCTCGTACATTGGCGAATTCGCGGGAACATTCGAGCGACTGCAAATGAATGGAGCAGTGACTCACTTTCAGATGTTGATCATGCTTGTTGGGTTCTCGTGGTTTCGAGTAGATTCGTGTTCTTCATTGTTGTGAAAACAATTGCGACAGTAGCTCGCAGAATTATTTGTACATGTAACAAGATTATAATTGAACAAGTTGAGTAAGCAGGAGAGTGCTCCTACCAGAAGGTCTTTGTAAACATCCTATGGTTTAGAAACAAGTTTTCTAATGGCGTGAATCGATGGTTTGAATTATTCGTCCAATACTTGGATATGAAATCGTTCATATTTATGCAAAAGATGCACAGTTTCTTTCATAAGCACAGTGCAGCTGCCATTTTGATGTAGCTTAAATGATCTTTCTGAATGCCCGGTCGATTGAACATGTTCAAGTTAAACAGTATTCCTTAAATTTTCATGAAAATTAAAAAGAAATAAAAGTGTCCAATTCAATTTTAAATATATATAGGGCTTTCCAACAAGAGGTGTTATTTTGAATAGATCTTGTGATTTGACACCTTGCGACTTCTTCCTTTGAAGCCACGTGAAAAAGAACGTCTACGGCAATAGCCTGGCGTCAATTCAAGACCTCAAAGATGAAATTCGTGAGGTTATCGAGGACATAGGGCAGCCATTTTGCGATTTGGTTATGGAAAATTTCATGAAAAGGATATGATCCTGTAAGCGTGTCGTGGTGATTATTTGCCTGATGTTATCTTTTGCTATTAACGGCATATATTTTTCTTTATAATAAAATAAACATCCAACCATTCATATCAAAAATAGCATTTATTTTAAAATATCAAAATGACACCTCTTATTGGAAAACCCTATATCAACCATAAACACGTGTTATTGTTGTTGTAATTCCATACAATTGAAATGGCTATAACTCACTTGATTATGATTCGATCTAAATTAAATTTTGTGAACATATATATCTTAGTCTATATAATTGCGAAATTTCAAGAAGTTTAAAGTTACCGTTTTGATTTTATGGGCAAAAATGTAAAATCTACAAATCATACTATTTTTAACAAAGTTGAGTGAATTTCGATTTTTAAGGTATTTGTTGCCCTTGTACCCATAAAGGTCCACATTCGTGATAATTTTCAGATTTTTCGGCTGAAAGGTGTCCAATCGCGAGGGCGGGGAGGGGGACACAGATTTTTGGTACATTTTGCCTTCCCCTGGACCCCCTAATTCGTAAATTTTTTATTTCAGATTATAAAAGTACTAATCAAGACCTTTCATTTGATACCCTACTCGACTACCTTTGATTAAAAAAAATTTTAAGGCCCAATTCGTTATTAGGGGGGACCCCCCTTGAAATGTTTTTAAATTTTTGTTAAGACCTTAACTTTTGAGAGACCACCAATTCTGACCTTTTCGCAAAGTTAGAGCATTCTAGCTTCTATAGTTTCTGAGGAAATCAGCTGTGACGCACGGACAGACGGACGGACGGACAGACGGACGGACGGATAGACGGACAGACAGGTCGCGAAACTAGTAGGTCTTTGTAAAAAAATTTTTTACAAAGACCTAAAAAAACACCAAAAAAGAAACATTTTGACAGCGAGCTAAAATGGCACCAAATCAGCTTTTCCCGATTTTAGAAATGAAGGGTAATTTGTTCGTGAAGGGATTAGTACACGCAAACACAAAGAAGGTAGAAGAAAAGAACCGAGCAAACAAGTCCGCAATTGCTTGAGGAGTTGAAGCCACAACATGATCCCAATGAATACTATGAGGAATGCCATGCGAAGATTTGAAAGATCTAATATAAGACCAGAAAGGCTTTACGTTATTGGCAAACAAGGAGCTCTCCAGGCTACAAAAGTACGTTTTCAATGCCAATTTTATTTTTTTTTGCAGTACCCCTTAACTGAGCAAATTTCAATCGAGCTTTCAAAGTGCAATCTACTCGCTTTTAGAGTGCGAGTAGATGCTTAGCGGCGGGGTCCTCCCTCCGCATGTCCTTCCCCATCTAATTTCGGGTATCAACAAAGTTAGTACCATCGTCAAAAAATATTTCTATGCAATGCTACAAACCTTTTATAGACTGCCAAAAAAGCGTCAGTCGTCATATCACTAGCCAATTCAAGATGAATGGCCTTTGTTACCATGCGAATAAATAGAGCAATATATCCCTTAAGCGATCTGGTACCACGTCTTTTCAACATCTTTGTCATAAGACGTCCAGCGTAATCTACTTCAGCATGCAAGAACGGTGGAGAAGGCAGCACACGGACCTGCGGTAGGTTTCCCATTAGCTGTTGTGTGGGCCTCTGGTTATATCGTACAGAAGTGAGGCACCTGTAATTCCTAGTCTGCACATTATTTTTGGCATTAATTATCCAACTTTGCGTCTGGATATAGTTCAATGTCTTTTTGGGATATCGCCAAAAGCAATTGTTTCCGTATATAGTATATGACAATTTGCATATAACCAAACGCTATCATGGTTATGCAAATCGCTATACATGCAAAAGAGAAAAGATGTGTGGGTAGCGGAATCGAAGTATATTCAACTTCGATCATGTTACTCGGATGCGGCAGTGGTAATTGGGAATGAAAGGATTGCGAGATTGGTCTTTGGAGTTGATGGATTCAGTATTTGGTTTTGGGGAAGAAAAAGTGAGTTTTGCGTTCGGAAGGAAGTGGAGTGGTAACGATGACATTGTATGGTGTGCGATAGATGGATTTCGCATTTATGAAGTGCATGAATTTTTTTAGTGAAAAAGTGAAAGACGAGCAAAAAAAAAAAAGCAAAAGCCTGAAGGAAGAAAAGACGAGCATCGCGTGAATTTTCCGAAAAAGTGTCAGGACGATACAATATGTGAATGATTTTAGTGATTAAAATGATTGTGAACAATTCAAACTGACGTGTTCAATGAACAACTGGTGGAAAAGTGAATATTTTTCCATACCGCATGGAAACCATTTCGGCAAAAGAAGTTCAAAATTTGGACCATATTGATATAACACACTACCAAACGTGTCATCTTTTATAGTTTTTATAGATGTTTCATACAATAACGTGAAAAATAACAGAGTTCATTTGTTGCATTACGGCATTCAAAAAAAGCGTTTACCTTTCAAAAATGGGCAAGAAAATAAAATAAACAGCATCGTTTATTTCTACAATATTGAGTTCGAATAAATTAGCGGAAATCCGGAAAGGTGGAATCAGAAGAAAAAACGTTTATATCACATTATTGGCCGAGATTTTCTTAATTTTATTAAATTTAATTCATAACCAAGAAATTTTAAGGTTACTTTTCAGTATGAGGGTTGTCTATTATTCAAGTATTCAAGTATGAGGGTTAACTATTATTCATACCAAAACTATTGCCGAGGCACACCATGCAAACACATTGGGTGAGTCCATTTTTAGAACAGCTATTGTCATTTTTTGTAGCTGAATGGTCATCTCTTGGTTTAGAGGTGTAGCTTCAGGACTTTGTGGCTGACTTGTAGCATAAATTTTATTTTCTGATTCTTTCCAGGCCTTTTCTTTACAGGGTGCTACTTTGGCCTTTGCTATCAGGATCATACAGAAAACTTTACCTGGTAAGTCAGTGGCTCGTACGTATCTCTTTTCAGATGCGTCACAGAAACCATGCGGTTGAATTTCCTGGCTTTTGTGGCAGTCAATCTATCTAGGTAATTCCTTTTTGATTTAAATCCAGACCTTTATTATATTTGCTGATTCCATTCGATAAAATATTTCCAAAAAGCCTGAATGATAAGTTTTTCTGGTATTGTAATGAGTGATAGCCAACCTAATGGATCAAAAATGATGGAAATTTTTTACAACAGTGCTCTTTTAGTTAGCTTTGCACTAGATGATTCAATATTTGGCCTTGAACTGAAACTTATTACGTTTAGGGTTTCAGGGGGTTTCGAGTGTTTTGATTTGGTCTGACTCAGTAACTTTGAAGATTTTTCGCTCAACAATATTTTTAAGCATATTTTGGAGAAGATCGTTACTGTTTGAAGTCTATTTCGAAGGTTGAATCCTCCTTGCTCCTTCCCCTGTTAGCATATCGTCTATACAAAAGTCCGACATGAGTCCAACATTCTCTACTAGTTGCATAAGAACTTTAACCGCCAGATATGAAGCGGGCCCAGTACCATATGTGATCGTATTTAGAACATATTCATGGATATGTCCCTGAGGATGTTGGCGCCAAAGAATTCTTTGATAGTTCTTGTCTTATTGAGCTCCTCTATTTGCAATAATCGCACAACAGCAGCCTTTCTGGATTCATCAAGCTACTCTTTATTGTCTTTAAAACGTAAACTGACAATATATCCCCCCTTCCTTGTCTCTCTTGTGTGTGGACCGAAAGAAACTATCACCACCCCTGAGCTCTTCGTGAGGAGCGAAAAGACCATCTGGTTCCCAAAAGCTTTCTAAGTTTTTCTGAATTTCAGCGAACGATACATAGCTCGATAGTTTGACTCATGGGGGCCTTTTGGGATATACCAAAAAGAATCCACCCTAACTTAGTTTTCTGCGATGCTGCTTAATCACTCCTCCTATTACTATATTAGTAGAGACATCTGCCTCAGGAGAAGATCAGTAGCACCTGATGTGTTAAAAAAAGGTCCATCTCAGTCCATTGACCGCACCCTTCAATTTTGAAATCCGAGCAGCGATGAACTGTCTTCATTGACCGAGTCAGACCAGTATCTCCTCGGTTCCCTCACTGGTCTCCGCCCTTCAACTCGCGAACGAATACCTTTTTGGGTATCCATATGATTCATGGGGCCAGCCCATTGCAGATTTTGCAGTCTTACAACCAATTTTGGGAAAAATATTTGTAAGTTGGGTGTTAGTACAGAAAGTTTTAGTGGACGAAAGTGTAAGTGTCCGAATATAATTTTAATGAAGACACAATCATAATTCGAAGTGTTTTGTAAAATAAATGAAACTTATAAGTAACAGAAGAATTCAAAAGAAGTGAGAAAAAGAAAAGAAAGACAAAACGGTGAATATCAAGGCTTTATTCTAAAGTGAAGAGGAACGAAGATGCAGTGCCGGAAAATATAAGTGGGGAGTTATACGGTTTAAACAAGCCAGTACAGAAATTGCAAAGGTGGCCGTTTTACCATCTCTTTTTGATTTTTTTTGTAGATTACAAAGATTTCAACCTAAGTTTACAGTGGCCCCCCACTTCTTTCTTGGCCTTTCTCCGAGCGTTCGGAGTTTTGCAGGAAAGTAAGAGAATATAAATTTGATTTTTCCTCTACTTTTTTGCATTATTTCAAATTACTTTATTTTTCATAGTTTTTTATATTTCGTTAACCTTCGTTTGATTCATATTCATATTTGATTTTTGTGTTTAAATTAATTTTTTTTTTTTTGTAAAATTTGCGAATTGTTTTTATATAATTTTTTTATTTCCTTTCCCGTCCTTTTCCCTTCGTGTTAGTGTTTTTATGTAAGGTGGCTCAGCACGAGCAGAGGGTTTCCCGGAAGTCCCACGACACAATTGAGCCCTAGCCGGCCTCAGTATGCCACCCCGGGCTACACACCCCTCTGCTGAAACTTAATATCTGCAACTGCGGTCATTTCCGTGGTTGCAATAGTCTCTTTTATTACTGGTTCTCGTTATTTTGGCGCCTAAATACACGAATTTGCAAACATTTTCGATATTGTATTCGCCAAGTGTGGTATACTGTGTACTTGAGGTATTTTTTCATGACTGCGTCATCAGCTTTGTTTTATTCTCCTTGATTTGTAGTATGGATCGCCGATGTTCAAAATTCTAACATCGATGTTTCAACATCGATGATGCGAAATGAGCAACATCGAAACATCAATAATATCATCATAAAATAATAAAAAATAATGTTTAACACATAAATGGAATCACTCTGAACTCATCTAAAGCATAATTCTGAACGCTTCCAACATGAAAACGTCACAGTCGCTGTCATCAAGTGAATTTTTTACCGCTTAATAAGCGCGTACATTGCGTACATTTTGTGAAGTATGAAATTGTGCTTGCAACTTGCAAATTCATGTTTTAAATCGCTAACTTTTGTTATGAGACTACCATCTACAGGTACTTTAAATACAAAATCGTATTTAATCTAGAAACTGACTTGATTACTTTAATTTTAGAAACTGCAACTCAATTTAGCAACTATTTGATATGTCAATCATCGCAGTGACCTACGTTGTGAGTCTTGCTACTTAATTTTTCAACTTTGATAGTAAAAGCACTCAAATATGCAACTTTATTTCGCAATATCAGAGTACAATAACTGGCAGCGTAAGTAATGGAATGGAATACATAATGCCGCCGAAAAGTCGATTTTGGGAATATTTCGATAGACTCAACAGCGTTGAAGCTAAATATCGCGCCTGTTCGAAAGTTTTGAAAACTCGTGGTAATACAACGAATTTAAAGTTACACGTCGAAAAAATGCATTTTAAATCACTTGACAAAAATAAGAGTGACTATAGTATCGGCAATAATACAACCCCAAAGGAAACATGTAAGGATGTATATTCTTACAGAACAAATAGCTAATTGCCATAAAAGTGCTCCCCTAATGGTAAATGCAAAGGACATCGAAAAATTGGCAGAAATTTGCGAAATTTTACCATCTATCGAAGTTGCAACTAGAAAAGTATACGGAATGAGCTCTGTGACTAGTAGTAAAGTCATTTCCTTTACCCGAATGTTAGTTCTGAAAATCAACAGCATTCAGACAAAAAGTGATATAAGCTATGATCTTAAGAAAAACATCTTAAACGAAATAAACAAGCGCTTGCTGCCATCGGAACATGTTCAAATCTTTGCTGTTTCCACTCTGCAAGGCCCAAGATTTAAAAACATCCATTTTCAGATTTGTTAAGGAATGACTTACTACTACTTCCAAACTAGAAGTAATTGAAGAAGAAAAAAAAAGTACTAGTCATGAACCAGATCAAAAAGATGAGTTTAATTTAAGGAGTGAACATTGCAAACTAGTATAGGAAAAAAAATTCTACGCCTTCGCATGTTGAGCATGTTGATGATATGCCCTCGGAGTTGAGCTACTTTCTGAAAAATTCCCCGCTTCAAATTTGGGATAATGTCATTGGTTGCACCTACCCAAAATTGAATAAAATAGCAGTGAAATATCTAAACACCATCGCAAGATCAACGCCATCAGAAAGGCTATTTTCCAAAGCTGGCTATACTCTCTATCAACAAAGGAATCGATTAAAAGGGTATTCTTTATCAAAACTACTTTTCCTACAATGAATTGCCAAAAAGTATTCGAAATCGTAAATGGATTGAATTTAAATGCAGCTACTTGAACCATTCCAACATTTAATAAACAGGCTTAAAAACAGTTAAGTTTTATAAATATAAATTTATTGCCCAAGAGAAATCTAAAATTAAATGTTTGCATTGAAGTCAGTTACTTTTTTGTTTTTTGTTCGCAAGTAACAGACCCCTGTACCACGAGAAATCTTCGTCTGCCAGCCAATTCCACATACCAGCGGCACAAATAATAATAATTTCCTCGAGGAAATGGAAATGTGCTTGAGCCGTTCTTCTTACTTCCCATGAATTAAGATACATTAGAGAACCTAGGCAAACGCCACTACGGGCTCGTATTCAAAACAACAGGATCAACAACAGCGTTGTATCATCAGTATCATCACCAAACCAACAACATCACCATCATCATCATCAACAACAACGACATCATCATTCATCATCAACAACGATATCATCATTGATAATCTTCATCGTCGCAGCCGCCTTTCTCCTCGTAAACAAAAGGGAGTAATAAATTCTGTCATTTACAAAGAGAAAAAGATAAATATAGAGTAAAAGTTAAAGAAAAGAATTTTTACTACCAAAGTGGTGACCCCAACTCGCAACAATAATGGTAGTTGGACGAAACGACGAGGATGGCGAGCACCATCCTCATCAAGAAACACAAGCTAACGACGAGCCCGCCCCGCCACTTCTGGGCTAGACGGTCGGACAGGTCACTCCACCCTCTCCATCATCCTGAGGCATTCCATTACCAGGCCTGTTTGTAAGCAGAGCCTCGTGCTACAGGCAGTCAATGGCATGCCCAACACAACCTTTGGATCCTAACAGCTCACTCTAGATTTCGGGCTACACCGGTCACTCCACTGGTCGTTCGTGATAGCAGATGTCCAGACAGCCATTCTAGCAGCCGACGCACTAAAGCATCATAGTCTACTCATCGATCTTCGCAACCACCACTTCTTGGATGATCTCACTAAACTCTCCACAGTCTGCGTCCTCAGTCTAGCTCCAGATATACACAGTATTAGCGCCGTCACTAAAGTGAAGAACACCATTGGATGAGCTGGTCTAGGATGGCTACTCAGCGTACTATGTGGAGTTTAACGGCACCATTAAACCTTACCTGTCAGTTGTGCTCCGCGTCAACCTTTCGACATTGTCCTTCAACTGTCGCATCCGAGTGGACGTGCCACCTCGAAGCACGGAGCGCTTAAATACTTCTGGCCGAGTCTGCAGAAAGACGTATCCCGGTGGGCCAAGCAATACATACCTTGTTAATTGTCGAAGGTCCACCGCCACAACCAGGTCGAGCTATGAAATTTTAAGACGCCGGATGGGTGCCACATCCATGTCGACTTGATCAAGCTGCTACTGTGTGAAGGCTACGAGAACTGCCTTACCATTATCGGCCGCAATACACGGGGGCCTCAAGCAGTACCAATGTGTGACTTCAGAGCCAGCGCCGTCGCCAAGGCACTACTCGACCACTAGATATCAATACTTGGCCCGCCACTGGAGGTCATATCCAACTTAGGACGCCAGTTTGAAGCCGACCTCCTAAATCAGCTCGACCGCCTCTTACGCACAAATTACATCTACACGACTCCATACCATGCTCAAGCCAATGGCATGGTCGACCGGGTGCACCGCACGGTCAAAGCATGTTTCTGGGCTAACGAACCACATTCAAGGAGGACCTGCAAGCCTCTCCTGCAGAAATGATTTTCGGTGCATCGCTTCAGATCCCGGGTGAGTTCATTACGCCTCAAAACACAACAGCTGGCTGCCCTTAAGATTTTGTCACTGATTTACGCCACCTCTTCAAATCGATTCGTCCTGTCCCGTCAGCCAGACACTCGGACCTTATCGAGTCGGCAGAAAAATCAACGCCAACACCTACGTCATAGACGTAAACAGCGTAACCAAAACCCTCTCCATGTAAATTTTATAGATTTAGGGTAGAAAAAAATTATTGTAAATAAAAATAATAGTTATTTTTTGCTGTATTAGATGTAATTTTTAATATGATTGGTTGGTTTTTTCACATATCCTTTTCAAATAATTTTATGTAATTTACTCTAGCAGTAAGTTAAAATTTAAATATTAGAATATATATGTATAAATGTAGAGTGCCATCATGGCCATTAAGCTTTATAATAATTTATGTTTAAATTCGTTTTATGTTTCTTAAATGTTAAGCATATTTCCAATTCAATTCAATGGCTATAAATATGACAAAAGGTTATAATATGTGTCAGATTTTAAAGGCTTAGGACTATTACTCGTATATCATTGTGAAAATTCATAATAATAACTTAATATTCAAAAATGTAATGCTAATATCATTTCCCACTATGGAACCTCTAATACAAAAGACCTCATGTACTTGATATAAGATGACAATAAATTATCCATTTTATATCCTTGTGTAGTAGTGCATAGTAATTTGGTCGCTCCAATCATGTTACCAAACCGAATTTGGAAGAACGCATTGCCAGAGCTCCAACCGTTCAACTGTGAAAATGGATAAGCCACTAAGACGTCTTTCGTTCTTGGGTCCAATATATTGAAACCATTCCGATTAATCGCAATTAAAACTGTCCCTGGCAAATGTGGGTCATTGGTTTGTTTTACAACAAAGAATGTTGAACCAAACATGGGATATTTAGAGATTTTCACCAGGAACTCCTCTTTGGCTTGTTCCTCTGTAAGATCACCCAATGGAATTAATGCGTTAGTTATCTGTTTCCTCCATTCATCTGGACGTAGTATATTGATTAAATCTTCTGGTACCAAACGTGGGAGGATTTCAGCAGGGCGCTGTAGTGGGACGGTATTATCCTTAAACTGAATCCGATATAGAAGAGCTGCAAATTTGACAGCTTCTTCTTTGCTGACTTTATAATATGCATTAAGGTATTTTGGCACCTCTTGAGGGAAGTAGAATATTAAGTCAGCGTTAATGTCCTTGCCAGGAATCGTATTGACCCAAAGCTTTTTCATAAAGAAAAGTTGATATTGACAATTAATCTGTTGGTCAGTGTTTCTTGATGGCATAGTTTCTTTCACCCAATCAACAAGTTCATTGATAAAGTCAAAAATAAATTCGGTTTCAGGGATAGAGAAAGCTTTATCAGCAATTTTAACGAACAAACTAAATCCTTCCCATGATTTGAGTTTGAGACGTTGAGAAATATTTTCACACAGATCTTCACTACGTGTTGATGATTCAATTTCGAAAGCTTCAACAGTGTCATCAGGGAAGTAGATCTGAAACATTAACAATCAAATGAGCAATTCTAACGAAACTGATAAATTGAATGAGGATACCTTGTGAAAGATCTGCATAATTCTTTTCTGAATGGCTTCCACTTCTATTCCGTGTGGGGGAAGTTTGCGATGACCTACTTTAAGGGTTTTCTTAATTCTTTTCAGAGATTCCGCAGCGATTGGGTGAGGTCGAGTCCTTAAGAATTCCATTAATTCCTTTAGTAAAATCGAACTTGGTGCCATGATTCCTGTGGCCAACCACATTAAATCCCATCCACGATCTGCACTCACTTGAACCTTATTTTCAGTGAGTTGTTTCATGATTTGACAATAAACTTCATCCCGAATCAATTCATCTTGAAGAGCTGGTCGGAATATAAGATCAGTGTTGACACCCAGCCGACCGCTTGGCATATCACCCATATACTGAGAAATACATACCAATAAATTTTTCGAAAAAAAACTTCACAGAGCTCTAAAAATAATGAAGAAGCAAAACAATTCACCTTTAATATGTAGCCGAAAATAGTAACAGCATTTTCAAATAAATCCGGTATGTACTGTAATTTTTGAAGCAGAGGAGCTCTGATGGGATCTCTAGAGTGCTTCCACAAATCGTCAGGACGCGTTCTTGCAGCTTGCATTGTATATGACATTCTTGGAGCACTAAAATAGTTTATGAGTGGTTTAAACAATGAATCTATAGGATAAGAAATCAAACTCACGGTGCATTTGACCTGAAATGTTCACCAGCAAACTTCTTCAAGGTATGCATTTTTTGTCTTTGTATCGTGTTGTAATTGTCGGATGCATATTTCTTCTGTTTTACAACACCCTCTCTGAATAACTTCAAAATGACCTCCGAAGGTTCCATGAGTGTTGGTAAGACGTAAACACTTTCAACAGGAAATTCTCCGATTTTCCCATTGCACTCTCCTCGAGCCCATCCTTTTTCGACACGTAGTATGTCAACTCCAGTTGTACCTTTTGCGAACTTAATGACGTCACCTTTCTTAAATTCTAGATACCCATCTGGGTTTGAGGGATTATTGTAGGCTTGCGTTGCTATACCATACAATGAACGTCCTTTGAGGTTTGACAAAATAAAGTTAATAAGCGCGGCTACATCCTTAGAATCAAAGCACTTGAATGTAAAATCTTCTCCTTGAATTGTGTTTATTTTCAGCTCATCTATGTTAGAATCAGTCTCTTCTTTTGACGAGACTGATGCAATTTCCGGGTAAGATAGTTCAGCCTAAGTGAAAAATCTTTAAAATAATATTCAGGTTCACCTTAACTTAATACTTATACCAAAACTTGTTCGGTTTGATCGACCAAATAAACCCCTGTAGAGTTTACTGCAATTATTAAATTATCGCTGATCAGCTTCGGACCAGCTATCCTAACTGCTTCAAAAAATCTTGAAAACATCATTGGCCAATTGATTTGGGCAAATATTGCAATGTCTTCTTTGGCGCATTTTTTAGGAATGTTATTCTTGACATAGTCATGGTTTTGAAATGATTCGACTACAAGTTTCTCCCATTTCATCAGAGCTTTCTCACCAGATACTAAAAGATCTTTAGGAATGTAGTTTGGTAGACTTTGACGTAAAACCTGTCCAGACAGTAAAGAGCTCCTGAAAGCATGATAATAATTCATTGAAATTACCTGCGGATTCATTGTTGAGCCATGATCAACATAATACTGCAACAATGCTATTATTGCAATGTCCTTATCGCTTTTGCATCGGTACTCCCCGAAGTTGATTCCTCTGACAATCTTTTGGCCGGAAAAATATTAGTTATGCTTTGATGTTATTTTAATTGTACACAAATTTTTCACCTGTCTATAAATCAGATTTGTTGCTAGTTCATCTTCAGCTGGATTATACCAAGGTGCAAAAACTTCTTTCCTTAAAAATAGCTTCCATGGTGCTTTTCTATCATTCATCCCTTGTTCTTTGGCGTATTGTTCGCAGTTGGAAATAGCATCCATTATATGCTCACGTCCATTTCCTAGTGACATTACCTTATCTAAAAGTGTAATAAATATTGAAAAACCAAACACATCCCTTAGGCCGATATTTTGAGCAAGTTGAGCTACTGCCTCTCGAGCGGTAGATGCAGAGTCGATTTGAAGCTTCTTCTCCGAACCATCCATTAGAATTACCATAAGATTAATTGGCGTTTTTGTTCGAGTGGCTTGAAGCTCAAGCCAGGAAGGAGGTTGAGTTCGGATACCGTTCTGAAAAGAAAGGTTGAAGCTACTCAAAACTTTAAAACTTATTCCATTAGAACCTGAATAGTACGGTCAAGTCTAGTTTCACAATAAGGAGCATATAGCTCTGGACCAGACCGAATAAAGCTTCTCAGATAAAGCTGGAACTTATCTGACGGTGGAAAGCAACCAAGGCATAATGAGAGCAATATCCAGCCTTTTGCAAAAGATGTATGGTTTGGATTGTTTGTTAATTGCTTGCAAATTTGACAGTATATTTCATCCCTATAAAAAATTGTTTAAGAAAACAAATCGAAATTGTATTAGGATGTGCAAAGTATAGTTGAAAACTTACCTTAATTCTGGTCTTAAAATACCATGTCCAATGACAAAGTGAAGTTTCTCTAGATTTGAACTGCGAATACTTAACCAATGATGATAATACTCAACTTCCTCACTGTTATCCAAAGCTTTGCGAAGTATTTCTGGGAGTTTTGTTTTGCGTTTCAAAGTTTTGCGTACTAGTCTCTGTTCACTGGTGCTTTCCACCGACTTCAAAGCCTCTTGAAATTCTTTACTCTGTACAACGCCTCTACTTAAACTGACAGTAAGTCGTTGCATTACTGGGACCTTACTTGGTCCCTCGTCTTCTTCATCTTCTTCGTACTTTGCTTCAGCCATGTCGCCCATGAAACGAAGTATAGTTACCCAAATTGCCTTAACCGAGGAAACTTTAAAATATGGTATCCAGAGGGTTGATAAAAAAATCCGTAGTTACCTGTGAAGATATCTCATCCAAAGGAACAGGGTGACCAAGTAGTGAACTTTTTAAAGGCCTCTTGCTGAACTGTGGTGAAACGTTACCGACGAAATACGTTACAGCAAACTTTGGGAAATTATATTCGGTAATATCGATTTCTGGTCGCTTAAATTTTGGCATTCGTATTGTTCCGCCTTTTTTCAGTGTCTTATATCCTGGAAATTTCTGACAACGATGGAATATAAGAATATCAGGAAATATTTTCAGAACGTAGAATTTTAGTGTGTTTAGTAAAGCCATAGAGCTTATGTGAAATGTCAGCATTTGCCAGTATATTAACAAAATCTAGTTGTTGCGAATTTAAATGTTAATACAAGGATAACAACGCTTCTATATAGTATACTATTGATAAATACCCTGTGGAACGAAAAGTTTCTGAAACATAAAAGTCGTGAAATTATTTGGTTTTTAGGGTTTTGTAAAATAGTTTTACAAAACCCTACTAAAATCGCGACCTGTCTGTTCGTCCATCCATCTGTGTGTTACGGCACTTTTTCTCGCAAACTATATAAGCCAGAAACTTGAAATTTTGTATGTTCCTGTAAAGTGGTGCCCTCTTCAAAGGGGTCTCTCTATACAGGGGTGTGTGACCAGGCGGCACGCTTTCGTTCGATTTGGATACTCGAAGACGGTGCATAAATGTGGAGCACCTTCTATTTGCGCCACGTCGAGTGTCTTGAATTTTGAGGCGCGTAGATGACGACGGTGTGTGAATCCAGAGAGCCTTTTATTCTGGGGCGCACATAGGACGACACAGTGTATCAACGACGAGTGCCTTTCATTTCGGGGCGTACATACGACGACATCGTGTATCAACGATGAGTGCTTTTCATTTTGGTGCGTACATACGAGGATGGTGTATTAACGAAAACTACTAAAGTGCAAATACGACCATCGTGTCAAGCGGAGCACCGTGCATTTTGGGGCGCATAGACGACGACAGCAAGTGGAACTGGAGGGCCTTATTTTTGAGGTGTATGGGCGATAATAGTATGTCACAACGTGCGCCTTAAAATTTGGGGCACATAAACGAAACGCTATATTTATCGGCGTGATGTCGAGTGCTTTGACTTTTGGGGTGCACAGGCAATGACGACGGAGTAAAGCGGGATGCTTTGCTTTCGGGGTGCTCAAACGACAAAGGCGTGTAGAAGCTGAGTGCCTTACTTCTGGGGCGCGGCAACGGCTTATGACAACAAGCTCTTTACAAGTTGGGGCACACAAATGACGAAGAACATAGACGGAGAAAGGGTGACGTCGGCCGATGCCACAAGCGTTGATGGCGACATCAAAACAACGATAATAGTCGCAGATGAGCTGTGCAACTTAGAATCATTCAGTTGTAGAGTCAATTGCATGAGTTGGGCCTGAAGATCACGGGTACAAAGGACCAGCTGTGGGTACGTATAAAAGAAGCCATGTCGACGAAAGTCGAAGTCTATCATGGACAGGAGCCGGACGATGAACGAAGCCAAATTGAAGACGATGTTAGCACTCATAGTGAGTACGCGGCTGTAAGATTATTAGCCCCACACCTATCGTTCATAGAAAAAAGTCGAAAGGTTGCTCACGTCATTTAAGGGGATCGCCAATCTTTACCGTTGGGATAATTTACAAAAAGTTGTTTAAACGAAAAAGCTGCTTCGTGGCTCCGCTAAGCTTCGTAAATTTCGCATCGCATTCTAAATGCTGGACGACGTTGAAAAAATCACTGTGTTCGCGAATACAACTACTGGTAAGGGCGTTCATAGCCGGCTACATCAGACAAAGAAAAAAGGTAACGAATCATACATACTGTACCGAATGTTGGAAATTACCAGGCATACGGACATTGAAATCGAGGCCAAAATCAGGTATATCAATGATGGTATCCCTGACGCTGAGTCGAATAAAGCTATCTTGTATGGCGCTTCGACGATCGTAGAGCTAAGGAGGAAGCTGAGTCAGTACCAGGCAATGAGAAGTAAAATAACGGAAAAACAACCAGTGACGCGTACAAGACCACTGGCGAGACCAAACAATGACCAGCAAGAATAAGTCAACTGTGGAGGGTCTTTGCACATCAGCAGAAATTGTGCAAATAAGTATGGGCACATCACGCCTGTCTGCAAAAAATATTCACTATTGGAGCCGCTTAAAAGACATGTCAAGACCTTACAGCCGAAAGACACGAAGGTGTGCAAAGTCATTGTAATTCATCGCGTCGAGGTCGAAGCGATTATAAACTCAGGAAGCGACATAGATCTAACGACTGCCACAATGTACGTCTGGCTTGGGGCACCGGAGTTGGACACAGCAACAGTTCGAAGTGGCTGATGCACTTTACGAATATCGCGTTACTCTTCGATGCCACGTTGTTGCAGACAAAATTCTGGCCAATGATGTTTTGTTGGGTGGCGGATTGTCAGAAGTCACTGAAATCCACATTCAAAACCAAAAGGCCGTATTTTTTAAACTCCATACCCATGGAAAAAATGACGTTAAGAGCAAACTTAACATCAGCGTACATAATGACGATTGGCTGGATGGCATAGAAAGCATCAACGATACGACGATTAAAGACGAAGTGAAGAAGCTCATACAATAGTATCCACCGACAGATGAAAGATGTACCCACGTTGAAATGAAGATACGGTTGAAAGACGACATGCCAGTTCATCAAAGTCCTAGACGTTATTAAGCTGAACAACGCGAGATAGTCTACAAGACCGTGGAACAGCTTATGAAGGAAGGCGTTATTTCCCCTAGCATATATATTTTTTGAAAAAAGGAAGTTATGCTGCCGCACCCTGTATACATTAGATGGGTTAAGCGGATAATTAGCGAATGGGTTTTTGGTTAGTAAATAAACTCTGCTGCCGAGTCTTATTATTTTTTATTACATCGTACTACATCTTTTAAAATACAGGGTGCGGCAGCATAACTTCCTTTTTTGAAAAAAGGAAGTTATGCTGCCGCACCCTGTATGAATATGCTAGTCCTGTTGTGTTGATGAAAATGGTAGTATAAGAATGTGTGTCGACTATCGGTTACTAAATCAAAAGATGCTCGAGACCAATTCCCACTGCCGATTACAGACGATCTGCTAGACGAACTGCAGAGAGTGAGGGTGTTCAGCGTATTGGATTTGGAGAACGGATTCCAGCATGTTCCGGTTGAAGAGGACAGCATCAAGTATACGACCTTTATAATGCCAAATGGACAATTCAAGTTTTTGTGGATCCCATATGGCATTTGGAATGCACCAGTAGTCTTCCAAAGACACATAAGAGCTGTATTTAGGGATCCTTTGGCCAACGTGACGATGTTGACATGTCTTGACGACATTATCATTCCTACTAGAAACAAAACTGAAGGCTGCGCAAAGCTTGGATGAGTTATGAAGACAGCCAGTAAGTACAACGTTCATTTTAATTTGAAAAAAAAAAACGTAAAATGCTTACGCGAAAAGCTGAATACCTTGGAAACATTGTTGAGGATGGGACTATGAAACCAAATTATGACAAGATGGTAGCTATTGAACACTTTGGTCAGCCAAAGCCAGAGAAAAATGTGCAGAGCATTTTGGGCTTAGTAGGCTATTTCCGGAATTTTATCAGGGACTTACCTTAAATGCTCGTCTATTGTTGGACTTATTGAAAGACAAAGTGCCTTTCAAATTTCGCCACTTTGAACAAAGCTCCATTTCTGAAACTTTTTCGTATCGGAACTGAGACAGAAATTCACACCAACGCTTCCATGGACGGGCTGCAAGCCATTCTTCTGCAACGCAATCAGGACGATGGAAGCTTGCATCCAATATATTACGACAGTTTGAAAAATAACGCCAGCAGAACAAATATATACGAGTTATGAACTAGAGATACTGGCAGTTGTCTAGTCACTCAAGAAGTGCCGAGTGTCTCTTCTGGGAAATCTGGTGCAGATCGTAACAGATTGTCAGGCCTTGACTCTAACGATGGCAAAGAAGGAAACCTGTGTACGAGTAGTACGATGGGCGTTGTTAATTGACGAATACGAATATACATTCGAACGTAAAACAAATCGGTCGATAAAGCACACCGACGCTCTAAGCCGCAGCCCAGTATCGGTCTACTTGACAAGACAGGACCAATGCGCTTCAAATGAGTGCATTCAACGCGCACAGAAAGAAGATCCAGAGTTGGAGAAAATTATTGTAGGGCGAGGTACTGACGATACTTTCGTAGTGCAGCATGGTATCGTTTACAAAAACGGCCACGGAGCTTTGCGATTAGTAGTTCCCAAGGCAATACAATACGACCTGATTAGACGAGCCCACGTAAATGGTCATTTCGGGCTGAAAAAAGTTGAGCACCTGCTGAAATCTGACTTCTTGTCCCCACACATGCAAGCACGTATCATAGAGTTTATCGAAAATTGTATGACGTGTATCCTGGCACAAAGGAAAAAGAAAAGAGATGGCTTAATCCTCTTGACAAAAGGAATCGCTCGCTGGATACGTACCACATTGATCATTTAGGGTTGATGCTTTTAACAATGAAAAATTATAAACATATTTTTGAAGTTCTTGACGGCTTCATGAAGTTATGGGTATATTATGAAAAGCCAACAGCAGCTGAAGAGGTCATCGGCAGTTATTGGGAACTCCCGAAGGATCATTCAGACCAAGGTCCAGCGTTTACCCCAAATGTCTTCAGCGATTATTGTGAGAAGGAAAGTATCGAACTCGTTTTATTGACGACTGGAGCGACGGACAAATCGAGCGAATGAATGGGATCATTGTTCCAGTATTAACGAAACTTTCTATTGACAGTCCCGCCAAGTTGTTTGGACATGTCGAGAGGCTGCACCTGTATGTCAACTCGTCGTATGGTTGCAGCCTCCATTCGAACTCTCAATGGGAATGAAGATATGGTTCACGGATGACTTGCCTTTTGCGAGATACTTATATCATCGGAGAAGGGTCCGGGAGCCGTTTTGTCGAGGAAAGATTAAGCCTGCGAAATGAAGCAACCAAACACATGCAGCTGATTCAGAAGAAGAATCGTAAGGAGTTTAATCAGGAACATTGGAGATATCGTTGCTATCCGGAAGACGCAATTTGGCGGAGGCTTGAAGGTGCACAAAAAGTTCCTAGGCCCATATCGGATCAATACTGTTAAATGAAATGATCGCTATGGTGTCGAAAGGATCAGATACGGTGAAGGGCCAGGCAAAACAACAATAACAGCCGATTATATAAAGAGGTATCCAGGTCATCAAGATGCAGGTGCAGAAGACGAGCTATATTTGAGAAAGATACACGCGATAGCAGTGTTTGCGTCGAGCACAGCACTAAGAACAGGATGGCCGAGTTATTAGGCAAATTGCGAACAGAGGAAGAAGTCGACGCGGCCGACTGAGGAACTGATTTTGCTCAATATTATATTTTAGTATCTGCTATATATATATATATATATATATATATATATATATATATATATATATATATTATAAATATATATATATATATATATATATATATATATATATATATATATATATATATATATATATATATATATATATATATATAGCCCCTAGCCACTGAATTAGAACCAAGCACAAAAATTCAGCTTTCAGAAACCCACATTGTTAGACGAACAACATATTGTCCTGACATACAAGTAGCTTACGACACTAGAAAGACGATTCTGTAGCCATGCTAATTAGCTAATGCATTTTAGTTTTTCCTATTTTTTGCTCGCATATAAGGATGAGCCAACTTTTTCTTATGAACCAGTGAACCTACGTCTCCAATGTCCAACAGAAGTGAGGTTCAAGACATAACATTAATCAGTTAGCGTTCTGCATCCATTCTAATAAGATGCATTGTCCTTCTGGAATCTTCGCTCACTGATATTTGTATGTAGACTTTGTATTAGAAAGAAGGAACCAAAAGGATCTATTCCTTATGAAAAAAAAGCAAATTGAGAGAACATTTTGATCATTTTTTCACAACAAACTGAACCATTTTCCAGCGGTAAATAATCAGGAAGATTCTGCCTGCTAAATTCAACCATCCTTACCATCTATGGCACGACAGCCCAACCCGAGCCTTGGTCTCCAGGATTATTTTGTTCCAATCATCACTGCTTTACGAAGTCGTTCACCAGTCGATCACTCCCAACAAGGGTCTGCTGTCAGCTTCTACTGGTCTGACCATCAAGTTCTTGGTTTTACCGCTTGACGTTTAATTTGTGCTTTACTCTTTGATGTTCTTTGTGGTTGCTGGTTTACTTTATTCTTTCTACATGTTCCGCCCATTGCAATTTACGTAGCTTCAGGAAAGCACGTACAGGTGGTTGGTCAAATAGTTCATACAGCTCTCATTGAAATTTAGTCTCCAATCTGTTCTGTTTAAATATGTCCACTACCCTTTTGGATTTGCTCGTCAAGGTCCATGTTTCACTTCCATATCTTCTTCTTCTTCTTCGTAGCACAATAGCCCCTCTCGGGCCTATGCTTTCTGCGTCCTCCGATTTCAAAATCCATTTAACAGCACAGATTTGTCTAATGATTTGTAAATACGGAGCGTATTTTGCTTATGCCTAGCTGTGTATCTTCGAATGGGAAAAATGGAGTGAAAGGCTTTTTTTGTGGTTTTTTTGTTGTGTTCAATCTCATCCTTTTCGATGCCTCTTCTATTCAAGTTGGTTGCTTTTGCAAGCTTGTCACTCTGTAGGCCTTTGGTGGTGGTTCCGCCGTGCTGATACTGGTCTTATTTTTTGCTTGAGAGCACAGCCACAGAATCTACATGAGCGATTGAGGTAGTCGCTCATGAGGAGAAATAACGTACTTTATGTGACTGTCACCAATCATAAAGCAACGGACCACATATTGTCTAATATCGTGACGCAAGGCAGTGGCTAACTCAAAAGTACAGTGGGATTAACTTTTTCGTGGCTCAGATTTTGATTGAGCACTGATGTTTCCAGTTCTACCTTCACAAGATTGGTATGTCATTACACTCTAAATGTATATTTTTAAAAGAGAAAAAAACATTGTCTAACACACACATACCGCTTTAGAAAATCATTGACTGGAGAGGGATAGAATTCAATTGACGAATGGAACCATATGGCACATTACGTTTGGGGAGTGCTGACAATAAAACAAGGCATTTTTGATCAGCAGGAAGCATCGAGTTTGGATGGATCTCTTTTATAGCGATTCTGTATCCTCTCCTGCCAGAAAAGAAAATCCGGTAACTTAATGTCATCGTTAAGCATCACTTTTACGCATGTGAGGTTTTCAAGATTTGCTTTGATTTTTGGGTCTACAGGACTTAAAAGCTTTCTTGGCAGATGATTGGCTGAACTTTTTGAAGCATATTGACAGAATTAAAGCTGTGATTGCATAATAGGTGCAAAACACTAGATGGCAGCTTCAGGCTGATTTTTGTTTTCAGCTTAGGTCGCGAGCCTGCTAAAAAACAGGTTTTTGATTAATTTTGCTTACTTGTGATGCCCAATGATACGATAAGTTTTCAGCTTCAACCGAAATTAATTTACAAAATAAGAATTTACCTACTATATCACATAAATACATATACAAGATAAACTTTGTATCTTGCTTGTGACTCTCTCGCTTGAAACAATTTTTTGTATGAGGCCACGCTATCTTGCATATTTCAAGGTCTCCGGCCAGATGAATCAATATATACGAACCTTTCTTTCTGCTCGTATGTGTAACCATTCAATTTTGAACAGACGCTTACATCTTGGCTACCATAACGTTCAGTTGAAGGCGGCCATCAATAGGCAAAGCCAAGCAGACCATTAGAGGACTACATGGTGGTAGACAATTGAAAGTTTAGAAGCTATACTAATCAGCCTGTATGGATTTTTATGCGGGACTCCTTAGTGTGATAATCACACGACATCAAAGTTTGGAAAGTAATACCTTTGAAAAAGGAGTGATATTATTATCAATTCGCCGATTAAAAGATTAAAAATGTTTTTAATGATAACTAGAATTCAACCAAATTTTTTCAAGATGAATTTAACCAAAAGCATTTTATTATTCATATTAAATTTTCTTTAAATAAAATACCATTGATTAATTTCATCAAAAAAATTTATTGAATTCAATATTGTTGAATCTGACATAGTTTGTACTGTGAGTTAAAGTTCATTTGATACTTCATCCAAGGCTTTTTATCTGCTCAAATCGTCAAATTATTTTCCGATAGTTAAAAGCAAGTGCACACCTGAAGAATATATAAAATACGATTAAAACTACTTTACACTCTACATTATACCTGTATATCTTCTATATGTTCAAGAACTTTATAGCCAAACTACTATATATCAATTGGATAGAATTAAGAAAATAAAGATTTTATAATTGCTACCGTATTTAAACCTTTGATACAAAAATTTTAAAGATGAGCATCGCATTTCGGACTTTATTTGAGTCTCCACTTACCTATTTATTGGAATTTATACAACCTCTGCAGCTCAAAATCGTCAAGTAGAAACTTTAAAATCCTAAAGCCATGATTAGAGCAAAGGATTTGATGAAACAGTTGTAGTCATTAGTTCTAAATGTTTATCGGAAAAATAGACTTGTTCTATTTTACAGTTATTTACACATACAATAGCAGGATGCATTGAAAACATACTTAGGTGAAGCGAAATATACCATTTACCAAATAATTTATCACTCAATAAGATTCTCCGATAGAAACATACATTATCTGTCTAGATGAATATAAAACACCAGTTGCGCTAGATATTTCTAAACAACCAAAGCAATGGTACAGATTTACAAAAACCAAGTGGAACCGCTAATAGTTCATTCGCGGCTCGTTGAGCCGCCTATCATTGCTTCCCCCAAAAACCAACTTGGACCCCCTCTTCACAATCACCAGCTATATAAATCGGAATCCCCGATGGAAAGGCTTCTTGCCATTGCAGGCGTGATTTACGCCTTCCACCAACACTACACGCTCCACGCGCTTAAAAATTCCAAAATACAATCCAAATTATAATACAAAGTTATAATCCAAAATTATTTTTAATATTTTCCCTTACGAGTACAATTTTCCTTCAATTTCTTAGGTTAGGGGTCCTGTTCATGGTCAAGCTGCAGCTCATAAAATTGTAACACCTTCCGATTTCTCCACTTCTTCCGCTTCTGCCCGATTTGCGCGCTTGTGACGGAACTTCAACGCTGTTCGCTCTCTGATTCAATTATCCTCGTTGTTTTCTCCTAGTACCCGCACATGTTGATTACTGATCGTGGTGGCTATGATTCCACTCGTGTTTATCCAATTTGCAGCAAGATCGTCCTCTTCGTCGTTGAATGAATCCATAAAAGAGATCGCTCCGATCGTCGTTGGCTTTTTTATCAACTTGTTGCAACGGCTCTTTCTCTTGAGGTGAAAAATCCAAGTTCAAGGTCACAACAACCACCACGGCTGCTCAACCTTACAGTGTTTTCCTATGACTCGAACACAGTTTTTCTTGGTGGCCATCTTTCTTTCGCGCACATTCATCTGCATTATCCATAATAGCAATATCGACTTGTTTTGGTTGTAATGTCATTTGTTATTTTGATACTTTGTGTTTACGTGCACGATCGTCATTCCAATTCTTGCAGTTAGTTCTTGATTTGGTTGTTGGAAGCCAATCCCGAAATATTTTAAAGTAAAGAAGGTACACGTTTATGGTGGCGTATTTGGTTCACACTGCCAGGCTACAGTGGCCTTCTTCGTTGCCTATGCCATCATTGTGTCCGCGAAGGAATATTTTGGCAAGGCGATAGAGTGTGTTTCGGACGATAAGTTCAAGGATTTTGTAAGTACATTTTGTTGTGATTGTGCTAAATATAATTAAATTTTTTAATATCATCTTTAATCTCTGTGATACAACTGCTTTTATCCAGCGTATTACTGTGGTGTTCAACGTTAATCTCCTTAGCTGCAGAAGTGTATGCTTTGATCATATTTCAATTGAAAAATAAGCCCTTTCGGACAGTCGTAGAAGCTACGATTCCTCTTGATAAGGAATCCTTTGCTACTCCTTACAGTTGCAAGACAATTGATGCGATTTTTGAACCAAATTTTAGTGCATCTAGCCAGTAAGATTCGAAACTCGCCATACCTGAGGATTAAATCTGACAGATATAGCCATCCATCTCGTGCCAGAAGCACTATTAAATCGCGCAGATCTGCTGTTTTAAGCCATAGTCCAATTCAACCAAGATCTGCAATACGACAATCAAGCGCCATGCAAAATAAAACTGCCAGCAAGAAGAACAATATGGAAGAAGAAAGATCTCTGTGTGATATGCCAGGAATGACTAAGATGTATCGCATTGTTCGCTTGCAAACATTTGTGTGTGTGTGACGATTGTGCTGATTGTTAAGCATCTTATCAGATCACTTGTCCTCTATGTAGGATTTATACTATCAACTAAGAATTTATGTATAAAGACTGGTGTTCATAGATTATAAGTTCGATTGGATTTAACAAAGGAATATTTGGGCAAAGCGAAAGTCTGCGATAGACGCAAGTTTTCAAATTTAATGGTGGTATGGCGATATTGCTTGAATTTGATGTTGTTGATTTGCCGTCTGAGTATTATTTTGAGAACATTTAATTCGTTTAAGAAAAGAGACAACACATGAGGTTTCACCAGTCCTTCAGCGTGTGGAGTGGTTCCTTGACAATATTCCGATTAAAATCATAGAGTGCAAGGAATCCTTCTCTTCCTGCAGCGGCTCCGGTGTTATTTTTTTTATTTAATTTTATATTTTTCAACAAGGTCAACATAACATCCACTGCCAACCGGGTCAATAGCATAATTCATTCAGACAACAGGATCTTGATTTGTCCAATGCTTTCAGCATTTCACGGGTCATAAACTGGAGGCAGCTAATGCTGAGTACAATACTAGGTATTTAGCAGCACGTATCGCAAGCTTAACACCGGACTAATGCTTGGAATGCCATGCATTAGTGACTGCTACAACACAGGTTTCAAAAGTCTTCATTCTCAAAAGTCTTCATTCTTTCAATCAGACGTTAACTACATACTTGGGAAACACCATAAATAAAGACGACTGCTGGCCGACACTAGAATGGGTTGCAGCTCTCCTCAACTACGAAAAAACGGATACAATTATCAAATTACGTTTATTTTTGGGTGCTGTCAGCTACTACAAACTTTATATTTGACATGCAGCTCATTACCAGGCCTCGGTGAAACAATTTCTTCAAAACAATAGAAGAGACGATAAAAAAGGCCCCATTGACATTTGGAAATTAAACTGGTTTCGAAAACGTTAAATAGAGCCTTTCAAAGGTAGCTTCGCTTGTACATCGAGACCATAAGATGCCGCTTGCATTGATGACTAATGCGTCCAATACAGTTATGGAACTAACGCCAGAGTGAATTAATGGTGAGAATTGGAGTCCATTTGATTTTTCCCACGTAAACAGTCCAGTGGAAACTGAATACATTGCGCATGACCGAGAATTACTCGCTTTTCTCCAGGTATATACTAGAAGGTTGTACTTCCCACAAGGGCAGCTATATTCCAGCTCTGACCTGTGGACCGCAAACTCACCCAAAAACGGGCATAGGTGCCACTCGCTTTACCTGAAACTCTAATGGAAACAAGAACGTGGCTCCCAGAACTCAAGCAAAACACCTATAGGTCGAATTCGCACCTTTTTCCGGATAACCCATTCCCGTTTTCTCAATATATGTAACCAGCACACACTTACGCCGTTAAGGTTTAAAGTGAGGATTATCTCCATTTGAAGCTAGAACCACAGTCAATCACGACTTAAACCAAGACTCACATTAAATTCTGGAATCAACCCGAATACTAATTCCATACAATACTTACACATGAATTTTGAATTTTAAACCATCACTCTTTTTTGAAAATGTTCGGTTAAATCCTCCTCAATAAATGCATCAACATATGCGACTCTGCTGAATCGTAACCAAAATTACCCATTTCTAAAAAGAATCGTAATGGGAGATAAAAGATGGATTAACGATAACATAGTCTGACAATGACCATGAATCAAGCCAGATAAGCCCCCCACAACCGACATTCAAAGCCAATATTCACCAAAAGAAAATTATGTTTTCTGTGTGGTGGGATTACAAAGGTATAGTCTACTTTGAGTTGCTTTTAAGAAAAGAAACTATTGATTCAAATGTCTACTGTCGTCAACTATCGAAATTGAATGGAGAAATCAAGAAAAATCGCCCTGAACTGGCCAATCACAAAGTTGTGATGTTCCATCATATCAATGCCAGACCGCACACCCTTTTGATAGCCCGTCAACAATTAATAGAGCTCAATTGAGAACTGTTGCAATATCTACCCTATAGCCCTGATTTAGCACCGTCAGACTATCACCTGTTTCGCTCCCTTCAAAGCCATTTGAATGGCAAAACTTTGGATTCCGATCAAGCTGTTGAAAATGAGTCGGACAATTTCTTCGGTTCTGAAAACCAAAACTTTTTTGAACTTGGAACTTTTCACCTTACCGAAAGATTAGAAAGGTCATCCAACAAAATTTTCTATTTATCATTGATTAATGTTTGTTATTAATATAAATAAATTTACTTTGAAAAACATGAAAAAAAAAACGAAAAAAATATAAATATATATGTATACCCGTATATATATACAAGACCACTGGAGAAGTATAGATATAAGTCTAGCAAGTAACGACACAAGGTAAGGCATACAAAATAGTGAAAAGACTGAATCGTGGTTATCAGCCCAAAACCGCGCTCTGTCGTGATGAGATCGGCAATATCATCGCTGATGAAACAAAGATCAAGGAAAGACGGGCATCATATTTAAAGATTCTCCTTAATCCTCCGCACAGCCTTAGAACATCGAAGCCTATAAATGTCTGCGAAGAGTTTCCATTGGCCCCACCAACTCTGGATGAAGTTTGTTCCATCATCGAAGCCCAAAAGAATAATAAAGCGCCGGGCATCGATGAGATTCCAGTGGAGTTCACCAAATATGGTTGCACCAGTATTCATAAAGCTATTCACAAAGTCATCCAGCACATTTGGCAACAAGAAAATATGCCGTAAGAGTGGAGCTACTCAATTATATTCCCTATCCACAATAAAGGTGAAAACCTGCCGTCTGAAAATTGTAGAGACACATCACTGCTTTGCACGGCGTATAAAATATTTTCAAAAATCTTTGAAAGTAAAATAGGATCATAGGCCAATAGTATTATTGGGGAGTATCAAGATGGAGACCTTTTCAAGGTTTCAAATGCCTTGGTTATGGTCACACCACACAAGCATGCAGAGGACCCGATAGAAGTTCCCTGTGTTACAAATACGGTGAAATGGGACATAAAAGAAAAGAGTGTACGAAGGAGGCACACTGCATTCTTTGCAAGGATACCCTAGCCAAGGAAAAATCAGAACTCCGATGACCCGCATCCTGCAGCTAAACCTACACCGCAGTTCAACCGCCCAAAATCTTCTTGAGCAGTTTGCGAGGAACATGAACGCTGACTTCTTGTTGCTGGGTGAGCAACACCATAATAAAAGTCCTGCATTATGGTATTCTGATGAAACTGGTACTGCCGCCATCTGGGTTCGAAACAGTGACTTTCAAGTGGAGAGTTGTGGACGGGAGGGATGGTTTCGTGTGGGTTCGGTGCTCAGGGGACAACCTTCTTTAGTGTGTACCTAACGCCGAACGGACCGATATCATCTTTCCAAGCCAAGCTTAATGCTTTGGAGGGCGCTGTCTCGAACGCAGAGGGCAAAGTGCTCGTTGGGCGCGACTTCAATGCTAAAGCAATCATGCCTCAGACGGATCCGCGGGGAAAATGAATCCTGGAAATGGCGGCCAGGACGGCCCTCGTCGTACTAAACTCCGGAAATACGCCGACTTTCCGCCATATTGGCTGTGAGGGAACCATACCGGACGTGATATTCGCCTCGGAGTCCTTAGTACGGAGGATAAACAACTGGAAACTATTAGTGGACTACTCAGCCAGTGATCATCAGTGCATTCTGCTTGAGATCAGTGATGCTGTCTCCCGACGTCCGTGCTCTTGGCCTTCTACAACTGGCTGGAATATCGGAAGGATGGACGTCGAGAGGTTCATCGCGGTGCTCACAGCAGGTGGGTTGCTGTAGGGAGCTTCGGAGGGGACGGAAGAACTGGCAGCTCAAGACGTGGTGAACTCTACGATGAGCATTAACACGACTGCTTGCTGCACTTCTATGCCCCGTCAAAGATCCCGGCACGGCAAGCCCTCAGTGTGTTGGAAATCGCTGAAAATCGCCGAAAAGCGGAGGGAGTGTCACAAGCTTCCACGTGAGGCTCAACGGGCGCGGAACGGTGACGAGGCACGCAACTGGGTAGCAGCATATAAGTCGGCCAGGAAATGCCTTCGAAAACTGATCAACAGTAGCAAGGCTCGCTGCTAGCAAGACCTAGTGGACAATGTAAACAAGGATCCGAGAGGCCTTGGCTACAAGCTGCTCATGCGGAAACTTTGTGCCCTACGGAAGCCTTGTATACATGACGCGGAAAAGATGGAGGAGATAGTGCGGGGACTCTTCCCCGTCCATCCCGTCCGTGTTGACGCTGTCCATGGTGAAACAGTAGTGTAGTGACCACCCTTCACACACCTGGAACTGGAGGAGGCAGTCCTCTTATTGAAAGCGAGAAAGGCTCCAGGTCCAGATGGTGTTCCGGCTGACTTGCTGCTCAACACATTCAACGCTTGCCTACGGAACGAGGTTTTCCCGGGAGGATGGAAGGTGACGAGGCTCGTGCTGATCAGCAAGGGGAAGGGAAATCCCGAATCGCCGTCTGCATACCGCCCGTTATGCATGCTAGACATGGCTGGGAAAGTGCTAGAGAAACTCATCAAGGGAGACTCATTGACGCAATTCGTGCTGCTGGGGAACTATCTCCTCGGCAGTACGGCTTTAGAGCAGGACGTTCTACCATTGATGCGATTGCAGAGGTGGTGAACGCCGTCCAAAGGCAGAGGCATATATTCGCACCAAGCGACGGATCGTCCTGTTGGTGACATTCGACGTCAGGAACGCCTTCAACTCTACTAGAGGGGTGGATATTCTGGACACGCTGGAAAACTCCTTTCAAGTTCCAGAATATCTAATCCAGCTTTTGAGGAACTACCTAAAGGATAGAAGCTAACTCTACGACACAACGCAGGGCCAACGAAGGATGAAAATTACATCGGGTGTTGCCCAGGGATCTACCCTTGGTCCGGACATGTGGAACGTGCCCTACGACGGGGTACTGAGACTTGGGATGCCAGATGAGTCGCGCTTGGTCGGCTATGCTAATGATGTTGCGGCTGTGGTCGTTGGATGCACCATTAAACAAGCGCAACTTAGGCTAGGTATGCTAATGCGCTGAATGAGGGACTGGATGACTGCTCACGGGCTCAGTTTAGAACTGGAGAAAACCGAAGTGGTCATCTTGACAAACAAGAGAATCCCTAGAGTATGGATGATCAGTATCGGCGACTTGCGAATCAAATCGACGCCAGCGGTGAAGTACCTGGGGCTACTGATCGACTCAAAAAGGAGTTTCTCTGAGGAATTTAGGGCAACGGCTCAGAAGCCTACTTCGAGGATATCGGGTCTGAGTCGAGTTATTGCCAACGTTGAGGAGCCCAGCACATATAAAAGACGCCTCTTCATGAGTGCCGTAGGATCAGTGCTACTGTACGGAGCAGAAGTACGGCGCGACGCTCTCAGCAAGGAGGTATACCGAAAACGTTGGGCACAGGCACAGAGAAGAGGAGCACTGAGAATTGCATCTTCGTATTTGACAGTCTCTGACTCGGCGGTGAGAGTTATTGCAGGCGTGATACCTGTTGCCCTCCTTGCTAGAGAGCGCCGTGCTATTTACCTGCACCGAAACGAGGATTCGAGGGAGATGGTTGTCCGCGAGAAGAGACAGCACTCACTCAACGATTGGCAGCAGTCTTGGGTGAATTGCACGAAGCGAAGGTGGACTGCGCGCCTCATCCCGGATGTGAGACCGTGGCTGAATCGAAGGAATGGTGAGACTGACTTCTATCTGACCCAACTTTTGAGCGGGCATGGATGTTTTCAGTCTTAACTACATAATATCGGTAAGTCACGGTCTCCCGATTGTCGGTTTTGCCCAGGAGAGGAGGATAATGCATGTCACACATTTTTTGCATGTACAAAATGGGTCAGGCTGCAATGGGAACACTACAGGGAGACGGGAGAGCTCACCCCAGATAAAATAGTTGCGGTGATGCTCGAATCGGTTGACAAATGGAACCAGGTGGCACATTATGCTCGGGCAGTCCTAAAATATAAAAGGAACTCACAGTAGCTGGGGGCACTGGGGCTGGGGGATCGCTCTTCTGGCATTTCCTCTTCCCCTCTCCCCTCCCGCTAGGAAAGTGACTCCCCAGCTTGAAGGCGCCCCACGGCGTAACAAAATGAGACCTGGCCCGAAGGAATGTGTCAAACGGTTCCAGGCTGGGTTCTCAGGTTGACAGAGAAGGTGTTTAGTGGGCAGTCCAGTCACTTTCTTGTGAGCGTGGGAGTCCCACACTCTGTGCATAAATAGCGTTCACCTCCTTACCACAAAAAAAAGTGGAGACCTACTGTTTATAATCAAGCAGGTACTTGAAAAATGCTGGGAGTTCAACATAGACGCACACCAAATTTTTGTTGGCTTTAAAGCAAGTAAACGATAGTTTTGATCGTTATGTACTGTATCAAATAATAATTTGGGCATCCCAGCCAAATCAGTCCGTCTTATCAAAATGACAATGACGTCGACCAACTCCCAAGCCCGCATCAATAACCAACTCAGCAATACCCTTGATAAAAATATCGGAATGAAGCAGGGAGATGGCTGGCCCCATTTCTATTCAATTTGGCTCTGGAAGCTACCTGTCGATACGTGAAGTACATGACTACATAAGTCACGCCAAGTGGTAGCCTATGCGGACGACATGAACATTTTGTCCCAGTAATTAACAACTGCCAAAGAACTCTTCCTGAAGAGAAAAGCAAAACTAGTAATGAATGAAAATACTCTTACAACAAAGCTCAAGACGCAGTCAAGGGAAAATTCATCAAGCACACAAGATATCACACATGGCAAATACAGTATCGAAAACGTAGGCGAATTTGTGTATTTAGGCGTAAAAATAACGAGAACCATCAATGAAAGAGACGTAATACGCCGAAGAATACAGCTCGCGAATAAAATATGACGATCTTAAAGACCAGCTGTATACACAGGAAAACAAAGCTCCAAGTATACAAATTTGTGACAGAACCTGTACTATGCTGTGGTTGTTAAACATGTATCCCAACCCAAACATCCGCAAACAAATTGAATGCCTTCAAAAGACGAATCCTGAGGCAAATAATCGGAGCGAAGCTAGACGGGGACCAATGGTGAGTTCAAAACAATCATGAGCTGAATGAAATTTTCGACCAGCCAGTGGTCTCAACGAGTTTAAGATTGCGAAAGCTGCAATGAGCTGGCCACATGAATCGTATGGACGAATAACGGATGCCCAAAAAGGTATTCGTTGGAGAACTAAAGGGTGTAGACCAGTGGAGAAACCCAGGAAACGCTGGTCTGGCTCAGTCAACAAAGACAGTTCATCGCTGCTCGGATTTCAAAAAAGGGGGACACTCTTAATGGGCCGAGACAGTTGTATGCGCTTTTTGCAGGATACGATGGCCCAAGAGGGGCTGTAGTGCTATGAAGAAGAAGTAGAAGGCCTCTCCAATGACACCCTACTCGATTACTAATGGTGAAATTTTTTTTAAAGGGTCACCTCCCTGTATGGGGAGACCCCCCTTAAATTCCTTTGAAATAATTTTCCGCCCGAAAATTGTCAATGTCACCACTTCTGACTTTTCCACAAAGTTTCATGGCTCTAGCTTCTATAGTTTCGGAGAAAAACTGCTGGAACATACAGACGGACGGACGGGCAGACGGACACAGGTCGTGATTGCAATAGGGTCTCGTATTTTAGTACGAAACCCTAAAAAACATATACTCGTATGTACGCGCAAAACCGCTAGCCTACTCTCACATGGAAGTCGGCGAACAAGCATATCTGTTCACTGCAAAGAATCATTCTATACTAAGAGCAGTAACTTCATTTACGTCCTTAATGCCAGGTACCTAGCTGTCGCTACTCAGAAATTGAAAGAAGTGCAACTGCTATTATTGGGTTTTTGTCTCCGATTTTTATGAAATCGACGGTGGCTGGAGTTCCTGGGGTAGCTGAATCGGTTCGTTAAAAATACTAGGATATTAACTTGATCCGAAATGTAGTGGCTATGTGATTGTTCGATAATAAGACCAACTCATAGCTGCGATCCTCAACCCTGGAGGTATACTCAAGTACCACGGGCTACTGATGAGCCTCCACCTTCGGATGGTCAGCTGATTGGTTGTGCAAACAAAGGTTGGCGTTGACTTTATAGCATCAGAAACAGCTACGTCTCGTATCTACTAGTATAAAAGTTGAGAGTTCCGTCAGTGTAAACTGGAACCGTGCTTGAGGGTGATGATTGCCGCTTAAACCAATCACAGTCTAATACATAGTATACTCAACTAGTAACCACACTCCATCAACCCTCCGGAAAAATTCGAACACAAGCCGAACAGCGAGCCATAAATCTTCGGTAGCAGGTAGATGGTAAACGCTGATGCGAGGAATAGCGCGAATATAAACATATGCTTCGATGAGAGATTTCAGGGCTACCAGAGCTAAAAAATCAATAACATTGCAGAAAAACTAATTCGTTCCATGCAATCTTTTAGGTTTTTGTTAGGATGTGGCAGCACTCCTATGTTCTGAAATGCGCAAAAGAACACGTGCGTCGGAAATTTTATTCGCATTTTGCTTTGTTTCTTGAGCGCGGGAAACATGGGATCAGCTGTCATGCCCCGATCAGCTGACGTGCCCCTGGGAAAATTCAAAAAGTGTGCAACACAGGGTAAATGAAAGGTGTGGCTACTATTTGAGTATACTATGGTCTAATAGTGACCGTGGGGTAAGGCTCGTTCGCAGCAGGTACCCACGCAAATTATATCGACTCCATGTCGCTACTCAGACGATGAGGTTGGGGACAGATTTGACTAAAAGTCATGTCGGTCAAAGCAATTAGAGACAGAGCTAGAAAAAAACATAGAAACAACGTTTAAAGATAATTTTATAATCTACATGCAAGTTTTGGCTCCCCTTCTTTACAATAACACATCGTGGAAATAACGTTTACAAGAAATATTCGGGAACTTGATTTTTTTATATTTCACCTTCAAAAAATTTTTTGTAGAGAGAATTCGGTGAAGATTTTTGATATGCCATTTAAAATAGTGTATTTAAAACCTATCAGGTTTCAGCTCTATGTGATTTATTGTCAACGCAACTTGTTTTCGGTCTATTTCGATAGGATTAATTTGACCAATACTTTTCACTTTATAAGTCATTTGCTGATTTCTGAATATCCTGTTGCTAATCAAAGTATTTCAGAAAAATGTAAAATTATCTCTATGATGAAAACTAAATCTAATTATTTTTTCTAACTTAATGTCTATAATATTTCTAAGAAATTCAATGCCAATAAAATGAAACGTGTTTCAGTCTTTATATGTTTTATGGTATCTGAGTAATACAAATCTGTACAATGTTTATTTACAATGAATACTTTGTAGTTTAACATCTATTAAATATTTTAAGATGAATGATTGTTTGCGTAATTCGAGAATTTGATGAAATTGTGTCTACAATACTATTTAATATGTATATGGTACAAAAAATATGCTGCCTCACTACAATTCCAAAGCAAATAGAAGAAATTCAATCCGAAATTTAATAATTACAGCCTGGATTCGTATGTATAGAATCCAACAGGACGCGATAATAATTTACTAGGAATACGTTTTTTATCACGACTTTTAGCCTCAAAGTAAGCCAACATATTGCTGACATTGGGTGATTCACTTACTGATTCGTCACCAAGATCATCACCAGTTGCATCCAAAAATCCAAATACCGCATCAACCACTTTGTTGTCCTCTTCAGCGTTGATTATGTATGATTTTGGTGAAGCAATTCCATTTTCTACGACTCCATTTTGTTGTGCCGACATTGAATTTGTGAGTTCAGCCAAACGAACACGGTAGTTATTTTCAGCATCTTTCTTCCAATTTTTATTGCCAGCTTTTTGGAATTCAAGCTCTTCGGAAATCCTTAAATTGGTAATTTCACGGGTACGGATTAGTTTATCTTTCACAAGATTGCGTGTGAGATATCCTCGGCAACGTGCTTGAAGTGAACTGATGGTATCACGTAGAATCGCAAAGCGGTAGGATAATTGACGAGATCGAATACAAGCTTGAAGGCGAAGGAGTCCTTGTTGAATAATAGTATACTGCGATCGATTGTAATATCCGCGCCAAGCACGTTGAATCACAGAAGCAGCTTTGCGATGCCTTTGAAGCCATCTTTTGAATATAAGACGTCTGAAGCCTCGTTGGATAACTAAAATATACTGGAGGAACACTCGCTCCCGTTCTTTTTCCAAACGAATGTCGTCAACATCTTTTAAGAAGACTTTTGTTATGCCAAGTTGAAAATCGGCTTTACTTCCCAAGATGGTTCGGCATATTTTTTCGGTGGCTTCTTTACAGTTGATCTTATGAGCTGGACCTATGCCAGATACGAGATTGCGATATCTTAGTACGAAATCTTTGTACGTGTGCCGTATAGGATAGCCTGCCTGTCGAATTTTAGCAGTTTCCATCATGCCAGAATACCGGAGTTGACGGACGCATAGTGCTCGGTCAAAAGACTGGAAAGTAGAAAAAAACAATGTTAAAACGCAGTCAAAAATTAAAAAACCTTGATTTTGTCGGCTTTAAAAAGGTGAATCGCATGTATTTAATTTCTCAAGAGTGTTTTTTTAGTCGGTATACCTATGCTATATCTTTGATAATACTTAACCAAAACCAATGATCGACCTATATTTTGAAGATAATTGCGCCCGCCCGTAAAGAAAAATAATGAAACATATGATAATCAAATTTTTTCTTAAAACGTACACTCATGTTAAAATGCTCCAACGCAGGAAAGATGTATTCGATAGTTCCAAGCCACGGGTGTATTTCTTTTATATTATTTACTTTATTTAAAACTTAGTTTAGGCATTTTTGCAAACACAAACACTAAAATCCACGTATAAAAGAGGTTATCCTGGTCATGGTATCAAACGTGGTGCATTTACTTTATTCTGTAGTATTTGATAAGGTTAATTATCCATGAAGGACATGCAGTGATATCGGACGGGAAAAATTGGAATTTGTTTCATAGGTTTTATTTTGTGGCAACCTAGGACTACAGGACATCTAATTTTGTCAATCCGGAAAACGCCACGGATTCAGGATAAGAAGCTGAAGGAATATTTATCTAGGCGTTCGTTTGTTCTAAGGAATCCAACGTTGTTGCAGATGGACGGAGCAATGTAAGGGTTTTGAAATTAGATGTGGATGAACAGATAAACGTCAATACGGAATACATGGTCAGTTAGTTACAAAGGCATTAAATTTTTCTTCTTCTTTGTAGCACTTCAGCCCCTCTCGGGCCTTAGCGGCCTGCAACAAGCGCTTCCAATTGTCTCCGTCCATTGACCATGTCCTCTAATTTTGAAATCTGAGCAGCGATGAATTGTCTTCGTCGACCGAATCTGACCAGTGTTTCCTTGGTTTCCCCACTGGTCTTCGGCCTTCAGTTCCCCCAACGAATACCTTTTTGGGTATCCGTTGTTGGTCTATACGATTCATGTGTCCAACTCATTGCAGCTTCCGCAGTCTTACAATCGTTGAGACCTCCGGCTCGTCAAACATTACATACAGCTCACGGTTGTATCGAACTCGCCATTGGTCCCCGTCTAACTTCGCTCCGGTTATTCGCCTCAGAACCCATCGCTCAAAGACGTCCAATATATATACGAGTATTTGCAGATGCTTGGGTTAGGGTCCATGTTTCACAAACATAGCATAACACAGGTCTTATCACAGATTTGTATACTTGGAGCTTTGTTTTCCTGTGTATGCAGATGGTCTTCATGATCGTCAAAACTGAATAAAATATTTTATTTTCAAGCTGTATTCTTCGGCATATTTAGTTTCTTTCATTACACGTTTTAGTTATTTGAAAGGCATTAAATTACCAGGTAGATGGTAAATTTATTTATTTAATAAGTAAAACAAGGCAATCACAAAAAAAGTATTTATATCTAAACAAATCACAAAAAAAGTAAACATATATTTAACAATAACTTATTTTAATGCGTCAGTAATCTTTTTTTTTTGAAGTTTTGTATTGAGATAGAAGAAGAGTAATGTTCACTTAAAGAATTGAAGATCTTGCAACACCTATTAATTGGCTCGTTGTCTACGTAGGTGGTTTTATGTTGGTCTTCATGAAGCAAACGAGTCCTCCTAGTATGTTTAATCGTTTCCTTGAACGTGATTTTGCTTGATAGCGATGCAACTTTTACTATATTATAGATTTCGTCTAAAACAAAGCAAGAACTTAAGATAGTTCTTCGAGATGAGAGCGAGGAAAGATTCAAAATATTTAATCTTTGCTGGAAAGGTGGCAAGTAAGCGAAGTCTCTAGGGTCATAAGTATCACGCGAGGCAAAAAGAATAAACTGTTTCTGCACAGATTCAATGCGGATGCTGTGATTCCCAAAGCATGGATTCCAATTAATATAACCATATTCAAGGAGGGGGGCGAACAAATGAGGTGTATAGAGTTTTGGTGACCCATAGGTTTTTGAATTCTTTGGTGCGACGTTTTATGAAACCGAGCTGCTTACATGCCCGAGCAAGAATTATATCGTATTGAGAATAGAAATTCAACTTTCTGTCCAACAGAACGCCCAGGTCTGAGATCTGGTCAACTTTTTGAAGTGGTGAATCATTTAGATTATAAGTGTGCTCAAATACTGAATTTTTTCTCGAGAAGCTTATAACATAGCACTTTCCAACATTTAGATAAAGCTTGTTATCGTTACACCATTTCAGGAGTGAATTTATTTTGGCTTGCAGAAAAATACCCTCGGAATCGGAATCGACGGTATGGTTTATTTTGAGGTCGTCAGCATACAGAAGATGAGGTACGTCACTTAAAATTTCAGACAAGTTGGAAATAAAGATTTTGAAAAAAAGGGGACCCAGGTGGCTACCTTGTGGCACTCCAGAAGAGCCAATAATGCCCTAGAATTTTACAAACTGTGTTCGATTATTTAGGTATGGTCCAATCCAAATCAGTAAGGACCCAGAGATGCCGAACTTCAGAAGTTTGGAGGTCAATATTCCATGATCGACTCGATCAAAAGCTTTGGTGAAGTCCGTGTATACAGCATCAACCTGGTTACCTTCTTCCATTTCGCAGAGAATAGTTGAGGTAAGAAGCATTAGTTAGTGGTAGTTGATCAACCTTTGCGAAAACCATGCTGCTGTTCGCTTAAGCGTGGTTCAACCAACGTGGTAAGCTTATCACAAACAATTTTTTCGAATAACTTTATCATAGTTGATGGTATCGCAATACCTCTATAGTTTGTTATAGACCGCTTATTGCCACATTTGAAAATCGGAGTCAAATGAGAAGACTTCAAGACAGTTGGAAAAGCCCCTCTTGATAAAGATGCGTTGAATAGAATAAACAGAGGGGAAAAGATTTGATGTATACACTCAAAAAGAATTCTCGGCGGAAGAGAGTCAGGTGCAGGTCCCTTGTTAATATCAAGTTCTTTAAAAGCATTTACGATATCTTCACTTGACAAACTCATTTCATCAATGAATGGTGCTGTTGTTGAATGGCGAATTGGTATGCTGGAAGAATTGGTGGCCGGGCGGAAAACCTCTTGGAAATGCTCGGCAAAAGGCCGCATATAATTTGAGGGCCAATTGAATCACTATCACCGTAATACATTGATGTTGGAAACCTTGCGGCTTTTTGCTTGGTTTTTACGAAATTGAAAAATTCTTTAGAATTACAAATAATATTTTCCCTGGTTGAGTTGATGTATTGATCATATGCTTTGCGAGATCTTATAGTGAATTCCAAAGCCAGCTCATCATATTTAATCTTAAGGCTTGTGTCAAAGTTGTTATCTCTCATTAATTTATAGAGCTTGTTCCTTTGATTCCACAGATGTCGAAGGTTGCGGTCAAGCCAGGGCTCGGAAACTTTGGGTTTTTTCTTTATTTTAGGAACATGAGCCTCAATGCATTCGAAGAGTGTTTTATAGATTGAAGAGACTGCTTCCTCTAAATCTAAACTTGAAAGATAGTTCCAATCAATATTGGCAAGATAAAATTTAATGCTATTATAATCAGCATTTAAGAAATCAAATACAATGCAGTCATTGTACGTTCGGGAAAAGATACATCAGATATGGGAAGTTCAACCAAAGAAGTGAAATGGCTTCGTGTGTTAGAGAAAAGGTTCTCTTTGTCATTGGCTGGACTTACCATAACACCGTCATAAGCATTGGTAAAAATAAGATCCGACCAGTTTCCGTTTTGGTTGGGAGTCAGTGATACCTGTTCTAAGTCATTACCATAAAAGGCATTGATTAGATTAAGATCGATGGTATTTGAGAGGTTTACTGGTTATCAGTTTCATCAGGAGTAAAAGATAAATTAGGGTGGTTAAAGTCTCCCAAAATTATAATTTGATCTTGTTCCTCTAGAGATGCAGCAATAAAATTTATTATTTCACATATCTTCTCGTAGGAGGTTTCGTCAGATTTTGGTGGAATGTAAAATACCCCTATGTATAAAAACCACTTGTCTAAGCGTATTTGAACCATCTTATGTTCAAAAGTTTTATAGGAGGTAGTATCAACGTTTTCAGAGGCCATGGAAACTTTGATCGCAATTCACACTCCGCCATCTTTGGTTAGGCCTGAGGATGAGTAGTTACGATCAACTCTATAAGTGGTCCAGCAACTGTCTAGAATTTCTTTGTTTATGTAACCATCATGTAGCCAGGTTTCGGTGAACGTTAATACATAAAAATGACAGGACTTAGCATTAAGGTATAATTAATTTATTTTCTCTCTCATACCGCTAAAATCATGGTAAAAGATTTTAATACCATTCAATGGTAAGTTAGTATTAGGAATGATATTTTTTAAACTCTTTTCTTGCTTTTTGGAGCATAGAGACATGCTCAGATCTCACATGCAAAGCGTATGTTTCCAGATCATTTTTTACCTGGTCAGCAGAAAGTCCGAGCTGCTCGTGATATTTTACAAATAGATGGCGTAATGGCTCAATCTCAATAGGCAGGCCTTCTTGCTGAATTAGTACTTTGAGATTAATTTTGGTTTTACCATCAAAACAGGTTGATTCAGGCGCTTTGTGCATGCAAGCAAGATAAAGTCGAGCGCAATGAAACAATTTCTGGTCCCTAAGTCTAGAAAGTAGATATCTACTCTCAAGATTATCATTCATATCTGTAGCCAACTTCACAGGAGGTGGGTTTAGTGGGTCTAAGTGACTGACATTGATAGTAGAGATTGGAGTGTCTGAAACTGGCGGAACAATGATTATACCCTCAGAAGACGGAGCCAACGTATCACCACGGACAAAATTTGAGTAAGGTGTAAGTGTAGTTGATTGTACAGAAGTTTTTTGGGAGAGGCTGTTAACAGGTGCAATTATCGGTTCAATCAGAGGAGACGTCTGAGAATAAGACTGAATCATATCAAAAGAGTAAGTCCTTGGTGACGCGCCAACTATATTGGATGTTGAAGATCTTCTACTTCTCATTGAGTTTTGAATACATTTTTTATCGGTTTTTAAAAATTTCTGAAAATCATTTTTATTTTGATTTTGATCAATCGGCTTACTCTTAGTGAATTTAGATTTGGATTTCCATTTCCTAAAAGTCATTCTATTCCAGTTATGGCACTTGTTATCCTCTTGTAGATCGATGAACATCCAGGCATATCGTGCAGGAATAGATACTTTGAAGAATTTGTACTTGCGTTGCACCAACTCTACAGAACAGTTTTCAAGTAAAAGCTCAAATTTGAGTAACTTCCTCATCCACACAACATCTGCCGACTTTGGAGCTCCTTTGACGAAAAATTCTTGGTATTCTGCTCGTGATTTATTGATGGCGTTGAATTTACTTTAGAGTTAATTTTTTCAAGCAAATTGTTTTCCATACTATTTATGGCTCTTAGCAGTTGTTCCTCCGAAATTTTCGGCAATTCTGAATTTTGTTTGGAAATTTTGCTCTCGATATCAGAAACCATTTTTTGATACAACCATGAGCTGTATGAAATTTTTGAAGAGCCGTAGCTCTCAACGATTGTAATACTGCGCAAGCTGCAATGGACTGGTCACGTGAATCGTGTGGACGAACGACAAATACCCAAAAAGGTATTCGTTAAGAGACCAGAGGGGAAACTGAGGAAATTATGGTCTGACTCGGTCGACGGACAATTTTTCGCTGCTAGGATTGCAAAATCGGAGGACGCAGTCAGTGGATCGAGACAGTTAGAGACAATTGTTGCAGGAAGATTGGGTGGGTATATGATCGGATTGCTGCCAAGATAGTGCTGTTTAAATATTTAGAGGCGTTAGTCTGTGGAGATTATATCGGAGTCAGGTGATGGTTGACAACATATTTGGTCAGTAGATTATCGGAATTTGAACCGTACTTCATTACCGAAGAATATATTCCTAGGAGTTTCCAAAAATTTTACAAAAGGTGAGGCGGTAAATGTCCGGATTGGTTCCAGCAGAAGGAGCTTGGATAGGTGATCTAGGACAGCGATAGCACTGACGTGTCTCATCAAAGACCGTACATAAGGACCGAGAAGATCTACTTGTATATATTGTACAACCATTAGAACACCCAGACTGCGGTATTTAATATGCCCATTAAAGGATAAAGAATCTAATTTGGAGCTTTGGTGCTCTTACAGATGCTACAAGCAGCGAAGTAGTCCTTGACCCGCAAGGACATCTTCGGCCATTAAAAATGCTTTTTAGGGCAGCGCAGCATCTATGCGTACGCTCAGTGGGTGATCGTGTGCTCGGTGGATGTGAACATGCGTCATTTCTTTAGGCACCCAAGGTATTCAGGATTCGTATGTTAGATATTTAATCCCAACTAGCTAAATTTTTAATGATTATTTTAATCATTAGTTGAAAATTCAAATACCCAAAAGTTGCTGATCAATAAATACCCAGTCTGGAGTGATTTCTTTTCAATATGCGACAATAACAACAACGAACATTTGCTCGCGTCATTTGATGGTAGATTTTGCATTGCACCAACAAGTTTACGTCAGCAGGCGTGACGACGACATGAAATGTCGTTAAGTGCACAGCCGAGAAGAACCAGCATAGAAAATGTCATGGAGTACCAGCTGCGCGTTTTTCGAACGGAATGCGTCGACACTGGCAGTGTTCAGCTTATGAGCTTTTGACCGGAGTATGAAAGAGTTTTTGGCGGGAAAAGCTGCGGCAGTCAGTTGGATTGAGACGTTTAGAAAGTAAGGTGGTAGAAAGTGTGGTATGAAGAAAGTCTGGTTGGTATCAAGCAGTGGAAGGAGGAGTATGAGAAACGCGAATAGTTGTGGCTGTGCTGATGGTTCTTTGAGTTCACAACTGCAGCTTTTTTTCATTTTCGTAAGCGCAAGAAACTATCGAGTGAAATCGTCAGAAACTTTCATCGGGCATTACCGTCAAATTTCATTTATCCGAGTATCGATTACAATCTATAAAATTCGGAGTAGACATCGTGTTCTCTTATCTACTTTCATGAAGCAAAAAGACGTATAAAGTAACTATCGACGATAATTTTTTGTGTCCGGTCGCACGGTGAAAATGACATTTGTGAATTCATCGTGCAAAAGATGCCAGTCCTTGGCCTCAAGTGCACAAATGTGACAAATTCCGGTGACCGCTCGCATCACTCAGTAGTCATTCATCTTGTGAAGTAAGTTGAGCATTGGTTTGAACTGCGCCTAACATTTGTATGAGGGCTCTTTGAGCAAGAATTGTCGTAATTATGAAACTAAGAGGGACAGAAGCAAGATCCCTGAGCTTGAATCGGAGAAAAGAGACTATTATTTGGAATTAAAATAGAGAATAGTGAATTTGAATTAAAAAATACTGCAAATCATGAGAGCGAAATCGATGTTCTTCATTGATCCTTAAATCTTAAAGAAATTGTGAAAAGCAAAGCTTAGACATAGAGAGTGCCAGCAGTAAAGAAAAACATTAAATCGAGTTAGTGGTAGTTTTAATTGGAATTTTCTTGTTAAATATACGAAAAAGAGCATTAGTCAGTAATTTTCAGTGCGATTCTCAAAATGACTCCCTGTAACTTTCCTTTCCAAACTATGTGTTAGTTTTTATTTGCTTATGCTGTCCCAGCATGGGCAGAGAATCTTTCATGGTACCACTGAGCACTAGCCGACTTCAGAATGCCACCCCAGGATAAAGGATCCTCTGCCAAAGACCAATGTCTGCAGCTACGGTGACTTCCATCGTTGCAACAGTCCCCAAAAGCGTATTCGTTCCACTTTATATGCATGTCCTTGGATAACCTCTAGGTCCGGTATCTGTGACTGCTGTTACCCCATAGTTTTAATCAGTTAGATATAGTTATCTGACCTAAAATGCAGGCTGTCCAGGTCATTTTCAGTGGTACTATCATGGTTCTGCACTAATTCAGCTCCCTGTAGAACAAAAATTAAGGGTAAGGTGTCCAGTACCGCATTTTGGTAACCTTTCTGGTGTACTATGTTGAAGGTAAAGTCCCTGCGATTTCAAAATCTACCTGGCCAAATGTCTATGTAGATCTGATTGTCCCATAAACCATTACAAAGTGGCCTAATCGATGATGGTTTCGAATTTATGGCTTTCGATGTATGCTCGATGCTTCTTGACTTCAATAACAGCGTCCTGGCATTCCTGCTCAAAAATGGTGTCATTCTACTGGGGCAAGTTCAGCTTACTAGATTTGACAGCAATAGCATATTCTTTCCCCTCTTCCATTGGTTGCACTTAAAACAGTGCCGGCTCCATATTGACTTGGATCACAATGAGAGGAGATGGGCTTGTTGAAGTTAGGGCTGTGTAACACTGGAGAGGATGTTAGGGCTCCAATGCTTTTAAGCCATAATCAGTCCAGATAAACTTAAACTTCCACAGCATGTCAGGCAAAAAGATGAAAATGTAGAATAGTCTCGAACAAAACGCCGGTACAAACCACAAATTCGGAGAAATCGTCACCGCTGCTTCACGGGTTCGGGAAATGGAAGTTCAGAAACAACTTCTCGGAATAAGGTAACGTGTTCTGTGAAACGTTCAGTTATCAAGAGGATATCATGAAGATCAAGAAAGACCTGGTATAGGAGGTGTGGTGGCATCGCCTTGTTAATCAAGTGGCACATCGTTTGCGGAGCGTTGTACAGTACAAAAAATATTTGTCTCTAGATGACTCTGATAGCGGTATTTTCCAGAAGGCATCTTTGAAGTCAAGGATGGAGATGTAATGGGCTTTAGGCAATCTACTTGGGATACCGTTTATGAGCAAATCAACACCGAGGGAAACACAAGGTGATATGATCATTAGCACGCTTTGGCCGTGGGTCCATCCACCCAGCTGCGATACGTTCTGATTTTAAACCAGCTTTTAGTCCGTCCGAAGAACCACTCGAACTAAATCACGTTGACGCCAACGAAACTTGAACCAGAGACCTTCAGCTTACGGGCTTAGTGCTCTAACAACTAAGCCACGCGGAATACTTCTAGCTAAAAATGGCTTAATCTTCATTTAACGACGGGTCAGAACCTTCTGAAACCGAATTAACATTTTCCAAACTTGTTCAAACTCTCTAAAATCTAGCTTACAATTTATTTCCCATACCTTCATTATACAATACTCAATTTGTGTGATCTCGTGACACAAAAATCTTTTCACACATTTGTTTTCACTTGTCTTTCGATCCATCAAGACAATCATTGGAATGTGCAAGTGCATGTTTTCATCGTCTCAAGTGCATTTGAATTGTCCACAAAATGCACATGGGAATGTTTACGTTTCGGGATGCGGGAAAAGAAGAAAGTGAAAGTGAGGAACGAAATTGAGTTATGATTAATGAGGTAAGTATTGTGCTCGGGCTTTAGTGTTTGTTCTAGTTTTGAATAACTGCTATTTTGTAGGTAAGTGAATATCACAATTTAAGATAATGTTTAATGTTTTGTAATTTCCGCTATTGAAGATAATTATGCAATCAACCGTTGATAACTGAACAACACCCATATGAAAACTAAAGTCAAACGATCGAACAATAGTCACATATATTTTATCTGTTTTATCGTATTATGACACTTGTGTCTTGAGCCGCTCACCAACAAAACTTGACGGAAGAGTAACTACTTTATTGTCTTTCCAAGCTACTGTAGATATACAGGGTGGGCCATAAGGGTGTTGGCGGTTTAAATATTCGATTTAAAAAAAACTACGAAACATAACACAAATATATTTGTATTGTTAAAAAGTAGAAGCATAGGAATTTTTAAGACTTAAAAATAATGTTGTCCAAATGGCTTCCCTCGGCTGCTTGGCACTCTTGGAACCGAAGTCGCAAATTTTGGAAAACTCGTTGAAAAGTTGTTCTCGGTATTTTGTTATTTTCCTGAATAATATTCATCTTCAGCTGCTCTAAATTGGTCGGATTATTCTCGTAAACTACCGATTTGAGGTAGCCCCATAGAGGATAATCGGGGCTACGTGGGGGCCATTCAATATCCCCCCTTTTCGAGATGAGTTTTCCGGGAAAAACATTTTTCAGCAGCTCTATGGATACCCTAGCCGTATGACATGTGGCCCCATCCTGTTGAAACCACATCCTCGAGGTATTGCCTTGAAGTTCTTGCAAAGCTGGCACCAAAAAGTCTGTTATCACACACTAATATGGCCTACCCTGTATTTGTTTCACCAACGCTACCCACATATTTAACAGAAAAGCCGCGTTTTTTCGAAAGTTAGTTATCTGTTGGCAGTTTCCATTTGAGAATGCGATTTCGTCATATAATTCCTAGACTAAAGAAACCCTACTTGGCTAGATATGCTTAAAATTGGCAAAGATATAAAATAATTATCAAAATAAAATCGGTAATTTTGATTTCGCGGTATTCCACCCGAAACCCTCATGACAATATTTGATGCGGCTTCCAAGTCCGGCTCATTAGGTCCAATTATATTTTCTGCTCCCTTATCAGGTTCAAGTTCATACTCGAATTTGCTGACACGGTTCAAAACATAAAATACTTCAAAGCTTCAGTTATTCGGTTTTTTGGGGTTGTACCTTTTCAAATTGCGTCCAGCCTTAGTGGAGCAAACTTAATTATCCACACAAAGATAGTTCTCAAATTGCATGGACTGAAAGGTTGCATTTAATATTTGGACGACTGGATGAATCTTGAATAGTCGGTCATGATTGGCAAGTTTGCGAGACACATTTTTCAAATCATCACTGAAATGGCGAAATCGTCCAATCTCCTCGAATTTATTTACGGGCATAGTATCTTTTACAAGAGCTGTTCCTATATTTCAATCCAATGCTTTGTTAGTTTTTTTGTGGTTGGGACGTGAATGCCATTTACGCACTGAATGTGGGGCTCCCATGCTTGCAATCAACTGAATTACCCACTGAATAACTCCTCTGTCAACCCTAGAACCCAGCCTGGACACATCATTTGACACATTACTTTGGGCCGGGTCTCGTTTTGTTACGCCATGAGGCACCTACAAGCTGGAGATCCCTCCTCTGGCAGGAGGAAAGGGGAAGAGGAATTGCCAGACAAACTTTTCTCCAGCCCCGACATTGCCGGCTTCTGTAAGTTCCTTTAATCTTGTAGGACTGCCCAAACATAATGTCCCACATGGTTCCGTTTGTTAACCGATCCAAGCATCATCGCCATGACAATATTCAGGGTGAGCTCTCCTATCTCCCTGTAGAGGTCGCACCACACCCTGTCCCATTTTTTGTGCTTAAGGAAAGTGTGGCAGGCATCGTCTTCCTCTCATGGGCGAAACTACAATACAATATTTATCAATAAGCATCCTTTTGAGCATCCTTTTGATGGTTTTGATCCCCTTACATTTGCCATAAGTCAACTCAGAGCCAATACTCCCGAAGCAGCCTTTTCAGCCATTACCCTGATTGGCTCATTTTCGAGTCAATCAGTAGCCCCAGGTACTTCACCGCTGGCTTCGATTCGATTGATACGTCTCCAATCCTGATCATCTTTACTCTAGGGATTCTCTGTTTTTGTCAAAATGACCACTTTGGTCATCTCCGATGCAAGCCTGAACCCACGAAAAGTCATCCAGCCTCTCACTTGGTGCATCAGCATGCCTAGTCTATGATAAGTTGTGCTTCTTCAATGGTGCGTCCTAGAGCCACAACATTATCCACATAGCCGGTCAAACGCGACTCATTTGGCATTTACAGTCTCATCTGCCCGTTGTAAGGCACGTTCCACAGGTCTAGACTAAGGAAGGATCCCTGGCCAGTACCAAATGTAACCTTCATCCTTTGTTGGCCCTGTTCCATATCGTAAAGCCGGCTTCTGTCATTCAAGTAGTCCTCAGAAGCTGCATTAGATTTTCTGGAACTTAAAAAGGGGTTTCCAATGTATCCAGAACATCCACCTATCTAACGGAGTTGAAGGCGTTCCTAACGTCGCGTGTCACCAGCAGGACGATCCGTTTGTTGATTAGCCATGGATCCTTGTCTTTTGGACTACACTCATCACCTCTACAATCGTATCAATAGCGGAGCGTCCTGGTGCAAAGCCGCGCTGCCGACGAGATAAGTCCCCAGCAGCACAAATCGCGTCAGTGAGTCTTCCCTTAATGAGTTTCTCTAGCACTTTCCCAGCCATTTCAAGCATGCATAAAAGGCGGTATGCAGACGGCAATCCATATTATTCCTTCCCCTTGCTGACCGGCATGAGCCTCGCCACCTTCCATCATACTAGGAAAACCCCATCGTGAACTAGATCTTGCAAGCAGTGAGCCTTGCTGTTGTTAATGAATTTGCGAAGGGATTTCCTGGAAAATTTATATGCTGCTACCTGGTTGCATGCCTTGTCACGGTTTGCGCCCATTTAGCCACATACTTGTGACCCTCCCTTCACTTTTCAGCGGTTTCAGTTCACCCCAGTACACTGCGGGCTTGCCGTAACGAAATTTTCGACGGGGCATTGCAAGCAGTCGTGATGATGCTCACAGTTGAGTTTACCACGTGTTGAGCTGCCAGTTCTTCTGTCCCCTGAAAATTGCCCTGCAGTGAGATACCTACCGTGAGCACCTGCACAAAACTCTCGACGTCGCTCCTTTCGATATTTCACCTAATCGTAGAAGGTCGTGAGCACGGACGTCGGGAGACAGCATCACGGATCTCAAGTAGAATGTACTGCTGATCACTGGCTAAGTAGTCTTCTAATACTCTCCAATTGTAATATCTTTCATACTAAGGACTCCGAGGTGGATGTCACGTCCAGTATGGTTCCTTTACATTGAATATGGCGGAATATTACTCTTGACAGTTGCACCAAGATTATTCTGTACACTAGGCCAATATATTGTCAAATTTTCAGAAAGAATTGTATAAGAGCATCAAGTTCAAGAAATTTGAAGCGTTTTCATTTGTAGAACGAAGGTGTTCTGCTCATTTTGATCCAAATTCCTCTCTCTATAGCGCAAAATTCAATGTATGGTCTAGGTTAGCTACGTATTAGTGGTCCTGACACAGATGAAGCTACATCAATGGCTAGATTATCAACAACTTTGGCTCCATCCGGAACCTCTAGATCTGGACAATAGTCAGGGTCCGCCACACCCTCATGGTAATCATCAAAACCGTCCTCCCTAGCGTCATAATCAAAAACATGTGGATAGTTTTCATTTTTTGTTAGCCTTTGCGAAGATATTCTGGCAAAGAAACAAATAATATTCCATCTAATACCCTCGAGGAACATTATGACACAATGTTACAAATATGTTACAAGCCATAATTCAGTAATAATTCAAGAATGACTGAATATTACTCATTTCTAGCACTAAATAATAAAACTCATAGACTTACCCACAAGATAAATAGCACCGATATGCAATTGGTATAATTTTTGTATTTCATAGATTTTCATAGATATGTTACACGGTTATATAAAAGGTTTAGGCTACGTTAACCTTGCCAATCAATTTGACTGGTGCAAACGGCCTCTCTTACTGAATCTCCTGCAATAACGGGTTGACCATTTAACCTTGCGTATTTGTGATGCAACCTCTTCTATCGCAAAAATTTTTGCATGCGCCACCTGATATTTCCAGAGCCTATTATGATAAGGTTGGGGTAGGCGAATTATCATCTATCTGGGCTCCACTGGGATTTCAATAGGTGTTCTTTTCAACTGATTCATTGAAGAGGCCTCTGAAATAGAGACACCATCCGTTGTCGGTTGAGTCCTAGTAGAGCTGGCTTTTTTATAATTGGTGAGGTAGTCATAACTAATGACATGGTTAAGTTTCCTCTCTAAGGCTACGGTTTGGAGTACCTTTGATGTGCGCGGGTACTCTTTTACTGGTTTATTGAAGCGATGCAATATGGACAGTCTGGGGAATAAATGTTCGGCTTGCCACAAACGTAGCAGCAAACCTTATACTCCGTCCAACACGACACGAAGTGGTATCCAGTTTATCCGTAGTTCCAGTAGACCATCAAATTCGACACTGTGGCTTAAACAAGTGATTCGGACTCATCGGATCGCTCCAACACCCCTATGACTAAAATTTCTGATGCTGCTTCCCTGACTCCTCTCCGTGAATTTTGTCTGGTGGTCAGGTATGAACGTTTCCGCAAGTCTAAGTGGAAACCTCCATGCCGACCAAGTACTTGCATGAGTGAGGCCATACCAGGAGTGTCGATCATTGAAATATGTAATCGCAGCTCTGGTCGTAGCTCCCTTTTCAGCACTCTCGAAAGTGGAAGTTTTGTAAATGGTTTGGTAAATTGATCGCTGAGGCCCAAGATGTCTGCTTGGTTAGCGCCGAAAGATTCACTAAGCTGTTGCCAGGGTGAGAGAATTTTGTCTAGTATACTCTTTTCCTGGTCAACTGCTGGGAATTTAGCATGCAGTACCCCTTTGAGGCGGGACCAGCGTTGATGTGGTGTGGTGGTGCAGATTCTCCAATATGCCTTAAATGCAGAACCTTTTAGCAGCACACGTAAATACCAACGCCGTAGAATCCCTTCCCAGCATTTCATTTACTAACGACTCTACTCTGCCAACGAATGTTTCGACGGGAATTGAGCCCGATTCACCATTAAGTTGTAAGCTCCAACTGTAGATAGTAGTTGGAATTCGAGCTGGGTTGATTTTATAGGAGGTAGCCTATGAGATTGTAGATTCACAGCTTCCTCAGGTGGACGGGGCCTGGCAAACATCCTAGGTTGGTATACAGGGTCCATGGGATCCACAATCGAGCTGGTTATAGACTAAGCTAATTCATTCGGTGGCCTAGATGGTAAGGACCAAGTGTCAACATCATCGGTCAGGAAGAAGGGCATCCCAGGACGCTAAGCATCGTCTGGAATTGCTTGGTTTCTCGCTTTCTTTTCTAGCTGCTCTACCCTGGTTCAACGGTTCTGCAGTAAGGAAACCCCCTGCGCTTTATCATGGGATGTTGCCAGGGCTGGAGGGGAAATTCGTCGAAGCGATGATAAGACTTCCACGTCCCCAGTTGGTGGGGTTTGGGCATTGCTCTGCGGGTTTTAATCCTCTTGTCAGCTGGTTAGGTCTTTTATCATACGCTCCAAAGGTCGGCAGCATAAAGGACAGCTGCTGAAATTTAATACATGGTCCTCGATACATCCAGGATGAAATCTTTAAGTACATTCCAAAGTGAATGCAGGTTGGTCTTTAGATAGAGGTTCCTGGCAGATTGCGCATAGCGGGATCAAATTTTTAAAACTGGAGGCCTCTCTTAAAATCCTTAAAATTTTTTTTGTTTTTCGACTATATAGTATAACTGTCATTAACCAACCCCTTCTGAGCACTTAAAAAAGTTTGATAACTCTGGCTACGATAGTTTCCGGGAAAACTTGCTGTGACGCACTGATAGGCAGATGGATGGACAGACAGTTAGGTACCGACTTCCACAGGGTATTGAAAAAATTTTTTTAATTACCAGGCCAGCTTGAAAACTCGGCTTGTTTAAAAACTTTCGTGATAAAGTAAGTTGAATTAATTATTTATTAAGTAGAACTTAAATAAGAAGCTGCACTAAAATTATAAAAGTTTTGAATAAGAGCAGAAAAATATTTTCGGTGTGTAATATAAATTATAAAAATGCACTTACGTTTGCCTGTTTTGTTTCATTTGGCTTGATACATCTTATGAAGAACGGGTGACATGCTGCCAAAGTTTTCATAAGAAGATCCAATGAGTTACGAAACTGCACAGATAGCGTCACTGATTTCTTTCCTGTATCCTTCAGACCTTCTGGGGCAAATAAGTCTATTAGGTACTTATTACTAGATTGAGCAATCACTTCTTTTAAATCCATACTGAATGAATCACGATTTTTCTCCAGGAAACCTTGGAGGAAAGAACACAAAAGTGGGTCATGCTTGGACCTAATGATTCAAAAAGTAAACAAACCTTTTGGATTATAGTAGACTACTCCAGCGTAATGTTGAATACCAAAATGCGCCGTTTGTGATGACTTTGGCTTCAGATAGATTGTGCGCTTTCCGTGAGTTATATGGAGTTTATCCAATAACGTGAAATCACTACCTGAAAATTTGTCACCGTTGAAATAAGTTTCGCGTATATTCAGCAATTTTAATTTAACCTTTAGGAAACTTTGATTCCTCATCAATGAGGGACATAATGTTCACTGGCTTCATTCCGAGTATATCCAAAATTTGTTGATTATCAACAAAATCAATGACTTTCCAATCGATGTTTTCTAATGCATATTCTTCTTGTTCCATCTGAAAATTTCAAACTAATTTTATAATTTTTTGCCAATGTTATTGAAATCCAATTTTTCCCCTACCTTAAAAATATGCTGCACGAAAAATTGTTGCAGATTTTCATTCGCATAATTTATACACAATTGTTCAAAACTATTAACAAGGAAATTTTCAAACCCGAAAATATCCAAAACTCCAATTGTTCTCGCATTATTTGTGGGAATATTCTTAAAAATCGTATCATTTATCCTATTGACTATCCTCAAAAATATCCGGCCATAGATAGCTTTCACGAAAGCATCTCTGCCTTCCATTGCAGTGTCCTTGGAAATGGACGAAACCACTCGCTCACCTTGAGCGAAAATTGTTTTGCGTGTTAGTGCATCACAGAGCGATTGTTTGGTTATTCCTAGTAGAGTTGCTACCTTCATAGCATTAGAGTTATCATTGATTTCACTGGCATCGATGTTTTGAACGACAGCTCCTTTTATCTTTAAATTTCCTAAATGAAGGAAGGCAGCGAGCAGGCTGAATATGTTCCACATTTCTTCTGCTGTAAAGGATAAAACTTGCATTGCTGCACTAATATCAGCGAAGTCCTGAAGTATAAAATATCTGTTTTTTATAAAAGTTGGACAAAATAATACGCTGCGTACTTACTGCAGAATCATCTCGTCCTTCCCGAGTAAGACATCCACCTTGTGTAAGATAATTGTATTTGGCCGCCTCCTCCAGCTCCAATTTCTTCTTTTCCTCACGACTCAACCCAGCCAGCATTGCATAGAATATGTGATAGTTCCGTTCATCCTTACTCTGTGCCACTATTCTAGATTTTTCCAGTAAATACTGCTCAATTTTTGCTCCTTTGATTGCGTTACTATCATCGAAATGGATTTCAATGTATTTCCCGAACCGGGAAGAATTATCATTTCTTATAGTTTTTGCATTTCCAAAGGCTTCCATAATTGGATTAGCTTCTATAATTTGTTGTTCGATCCAGGAGTGCTTTCCACTTATCGCTGCCAAGTACTGCAAGATAAGTTTAGTGCTTTCCGTTTTTCCAGCTCCCGATTCACCACTTATAACAATGCACTGGTTGATTTTGTCACGCCTCAGTTCTTGGAATGCATTGTCACCAATAGCGAAAATGTGAGGTGGTAGGTCTCCTATCTTCTTATTGCGGTACATGGCAATTTCCCGGTTTGTGTAGATCGGGAGAACTTCATAGGGATTTATCGCTACTAACATAGCACCTGTGTAAGTCTACAAGATCGGAAAATTAAAGCCATAGTTTTCGTCGCAGAATTTTGAATAAAACTTACATAAATTTGCTTCCTATTATATCTAACGTGAAGATTCCTTAAAATTGCATATTCCTGCAAATCGCCCAATGTAATCATGTCATCAACATCTTTTTGGGAGGTGATGTGCATTGTTCGGATAATGTCCTTTTCAGGAATCCAAAACTCCTTGCCATCATCATCTCGTACGAGCGTTTTGTTTCTTTCAGAACGAAGGACTTGGCAACCAACTGGAACACTGAATTCATGCTCTTCGCGCGGTTTAATCCATACCAGTTCGACCTGAAAACAAAAGATGATAATTACTGCAGCAGTAAATTAAGAATTGCATTACTTAAAAAAATAGCTATACGAGTATGTTGAAAATATAAATTCCAAAATTAAATACTATTTTCAACAGCAATACATTTGTAAAGTTGCATTGAAAAAAAAGTGGAAATAGTGTCAACTTCTTCCAGAATTTTCAGCTTTATTGTTACAAAAATGAAAGAAAAATAGCTCAAACGATTTCGCGGTAATTTTATTAGCTTTGAGTGAATATTTGAAAACTAGTTGTAAAGGGTGGTCCAACCATTATGCACGATGTTAATTGTGAGTCACACCTTAACGACAAGTTTTTCGCCCAACTTAATTTGACATTTCTTTGTTTCAGTATTTGATAAATTCAACCATGGAGAGGTATACAGTTGAGCAGCGTTCAAATCAAAATGCATTTCGTGCACTTCGTAATTTTTTTGGTCAGCACAATCGACCAAATATGTCCACAATCGGGAGATGTTCGCCTAGTTCGATCCGCGGAAAACATTGCTGTTGTTCGTGATAGTGTGGCAGAAGAGCCGTCAACCTTGACTCGTCATCGTGCCCAACAATTGAACATCTCACAAATATCACTGATGCGAATGTTGAATAAAGATTTGAATTTTCACACATATAAGGTAAGCTGAAGCCTACTGACCATTTTAAGCGTCAGCAATACGCCAAATGTGTGGTTGAACAGACAAAAAGGAATGTTGACTTTACAAAGAAAATCATCTTCAGCGACGAGGCACACTTTTACCTCAGTGTATTCGTTAACAAGCAGAATTGCCGCATTTGGGTAAATGAAAACCCACGAGTAATTGTTGAAAAGCCGATGCGTCCACAAAGAGTGAATGATTGTTGCGGTTTATGGGCTGGCGGCGGTATCGGGCCATACTTCTTCGAAAATGATGACGGCGGAGATAATAACGGACTTCTTGTGGCCAGGAATTGACGTTATGGGCCTGGATGATATCTGGTTTCAACAGGATGGTGCCATGTACCACACAGCCAATGAAACAATGGCTCTTTTGTGCGAGAAATTCAATGGCTGCGATATCTCACGTTGTGGCGGTGCTAATTGGCCGCCACGATCATGTGATGTGGCACCGTTGGACTTCCTTCTCTGGAGATATTCTAAACGAAAAGTATACGTCAATCAGCCAAGGACAATTAAGAAACTAAAAGATGAAATAATTCAGCACATTAACGACATTGAACCTCAATTATGGCTCAGAGTCATTGAAAATATGGACCATCGCATAGAAGTATGCCACCGTAGCCATGGCAAGCGTTTGAACGATATTTTATTTTATGCATAATTGTCATAGATCCTTCTATTATAATAAAAAATACTAACATAATTCTCATAAAACTTTTTGTTTAATTTAAAATTAAAATCGTGTGTTTTGGTTGGACCACCATTTATATTTCAAATAACTTTTTCCGTGAAGGAAACATAATTTCGCACAATATCTTGCATTTTCGTCATAAAAAGTAAAATTTGTCTTAGTCAGAATAAATAACTTAATAATGTGGGCAAAGCGAACCAATGAATTGAAAGAATATTTATTTGTTTTTTAATGAAATACATAATGCACTTGCTACCGATATTTAGTTGAGGCAGCTGCATGAGAAATTTTCAATTAGCATTCGGAGATTTCAGGGTAAGTTGAGATCTAATCAAAGCTGCTAAAATATCTCCGCCCTTGACTATCTACCGACTAACATAGGAAAAGTGCTTTGATTATGAACTATGTCATTTGGTTGTAATATTTTTCTCTATCTGCTTTTTAATTTTTATAAAGAGAAGCGGAACGATCACTCAAATATTATGAATTCAACTTTTATGCACATAGCACATTAATTGCGTTCATATTCAAGGGCGTTTCAATAATAACGTGTTTGATAACAGAGGGTATTCCTGAGGAAAGTTGGTACTTGTAGTGACAAGACAATAACAGCTGAGGTGTCGTACAGAATTTTATCGCTACTGTAATGAAGCGCTGTAATCATTTTAAGGAAAAATCATACACGAATGCTCAACGTCCTTCCTTCTACCGGCCCCCATATTGTGCGCATTGCTGATTGTAATTATAATATATATATATATATATATATATATATATATATATATATATATATATATATATATATATATATATATGTATATATATATATATATATATCTATATATATATATATATATATATATATATATATATATATATATATATATATATATCTATATATATATATATATATATATAAAGATGTATATATATATATATATATATATATATATATATATATATATATATATATATATATATATATATATATATATATATATATATATACAGGGTGGGCCATATCAGTGTTGGTTAACAAACTTTTTGGTGCCAGCTTTGCAAGAACTTCAAGGCAATACCTCGAGGATGTGGTTTCAACAGGATGGGGCCACATGTCATACGGCTAGGGTATCCATAGAGCTGCTGAAAAATGTTTTTCCTGGAAAACTCATCTCGAAAAGGGGGGATATTGAATGGCCCCCACGTAGCCCCGATCTCTCTCCATGCGATTATTTTTCTATGGGGCCACCTCAAATCGGTAGTTTACGAGAATAATCCGACCAATTTAGAGCAGAACATTTTTTCAACGAGTTTTCCAAAATTTGCGACTTCGGTTCCAAGAGTGCCAAGCAGCCGAGGGAAGCCATTTGGACAACATTATTTTTAAGTCTTAAAAATTCCTATGCTTCTACTTTTTAACAATACAAATATATTTGTGTTATGTTTCGTAGTTTTTTTTAAATCAAATATTTAAATCGCCAACACCCTTATGGCCCACCCTCTATATATATATATATATATATATATATATGTATATATATATATATATATATATATATATATATATATATATATATATATATATATATATGGACTTTGGGATTCTTTTTATTATTGAGTGGTGTCAAAACCCCCACAGTGGTGAATTTCCGACGTGATATTGAATCCTTTCGAGTATTAACTCAAACAAAGTTCTCGGTGACGCCATTTATTGTCGAAAATGACTAGCTGACCAAGTGATACCGTGCAAACCCCGAAAACGTCAAAGGGTCCTGGTGTTAATTTACCGCCGATCGCGCCCAGCCCTTCTGAAAGTGCGAATGTTTTGTAGAAGCATCACGAATAACAAAATTCCCAACATTTTTTAAACTAGACCCCGAGTTTTGGTTCAAACAAGTGGAAGCCACATTTCACATGCATGGCATCACGCACGATGAAACAAGATTGCAGTACGTGATACAATACGCCGAGCTAGAAATATTACCGCATATCATTCCCGTCGCGAGAAACCCACCGTTGGAAAACAAATATAATGCTGTTAAGGAGCGTATATTAACAGTATTCGCAGCATCCAACGAATCGAAGCTGAGACGTTCATTTCAAGGACAAAATCTGGACGAAAGGAAGACATCACATTCCCTGCAACATCTTCGAAACACTGGAGGACAACACGTGACAAACTTCATGTTACGATCGCTTCTTATAGAGCAGCTACCAGAAAATATTCGAGTTGCATTGGCTATTTGAAGCAAACCTGACGTTGATAAACTCGCAAAGATGGCTGATCTGATGATGGAATTACAGCAGCCACCTGCTATTGCATATAAAAAGACCAGACAACGTAAATAGCGAAGTGCTACAACAAAAGTTGAGTCGTATTGATCGCCTGGAGCTCCAGACGTGATCTGGATCAAAATTAACATCTCGCAGAACAAGGGAACGATCAAAGTCTAGATCAGACGACCGATACTGCTTTTACCATAAACGCTTCAGACAACGCGCCAGAAATTGTCGACAACCATGTCAGTGGACAGTCGAAGAAAAAGCCAAAGCGGGAAACTAATTTCGTCGTCCCGAATTTCGCCAAGCGAGAATGACCAACCACATAATAATCGCCGACTTATAATTCACGACCAACAAAGTGGATTCTGATTCCTTATTGACACTGGAGCTGATGTATCAGTCCTTCCACGAGACAAAAATCAGAATATTCCCACGAAGTTCCAACTGTATGCTGCAAGCAATACACCAATCAAAACCTGTGGCCACAGGATTATTTCTTTAAATTTCAGATTACAATGACTATCTAAATGGAAATTTATGTTTGCAGACGTACGGCAACCGATAATCGGAATTGATTTCGTCCAACATTTCGGTTTAATAGTTAACTCACACAAGAAACAATCAATGGGCCATGAAACCAATCTGGTCACGACAATGCTATGTACGGATGAGCCAAGTGCATGTATCTCGACTATAAACAAAGTCGTAAATTATCAAGACATCTTTCAAGAGTTCGTTGGTGTGTCAATTGCCTTCGATACCCAAAAGGTTGCTGCATATGGGATTCACCATCGTATTCTAACGCAAGGACCACCAGTCGCTGAAAAAGCAAGACGCTTACCTCCAGAAAAGTTGCGTGAAGCAAAGGCCGGATTTGAATATATGCTTTAAAAAGGAATTCACCAGCCTTCAAGCAGCCTGTGGGCAAGCCCATTACATGTAGTGCCTAAAAGATCTGGACAATGTAGACCTTGCGGGGAGTATCGCCGCCTCAATGCTATTACTGTCTGGAGCGGTACCCTATAGGTCACATTAGTGATTTCACACACAATCTTCACAGATGCACCGTGTTTTCAACCTTGAACTAAATGAGGGCATACAACCAAATTCCAGTAGCACAGGACCATATTCCCAAAATAGCAGTGGTAACACCATTCGGACTGTACGAGTTTAATGTAATGACGTTTGGACTTCACAACGCCGCGCAGACATTCCAACGATACGTTGATAACACTCTACGTGTTCTAAATTTTTGTTATGCATAAATCGATGACATTCTAATCGCGTCCAAGTCAAACGATGAACACCGTGAACATTTGAAATTTGCGTTGAGCAGATTTAAGAAATACGGATTGTCGATCAACAAAAGCAAATGCACATTTGGCGTTTCAACCGTACTATTTCTGGGTTATCTTATCGATAAAAACGGTATAAAACTTCTTCCTGACCTTGTAAAAACGATATTAAACTTTAAAAAGCCATCAACCATATCGGAGCTCAGAAGATTCCTAGGAGTAATTAATTTTTACAGGAAATTGCTGAAAAATGCAGCATCTGTTCAAGCACTTCTACACGAATGTCTGATTGCAGCAACAACAAGTTGGGTAAACAGACCTACGCACATGTCAGTAGGGTTTTGTACCAAACTTCTCAGAAATGCAGTCACCAGCAATGAATAACGTCAAGAAATATATCAAAGAGATGTGCATGTTCAAAAGAAAATCCATTGTTTTTCTACTTTCAACGGTCGCCATTTCGTTGCAAACCGACAAAAATCCCTCAAATCATGGATTCTCAAAAATATTAATGTTATTGACCTTATTGGAAAATTTCAAAGAAGATCAAGTGGAAACTGCAGTGACTGATTCGATGGAAAGTCCATAAAATACCAAAATCATGAGTTATTGTTGTTGTGATTGGAGAAATTTCAAACGGCTACAACTTCCGTGTATATCATTCGATTTTCATCAAACTTTCAAAGTTGGAGAGCCCTTAGTAGGACTTTGTAAATATCGAATTTCGTTTAGTTTTAGGGTACCATTGCGATTTTATTGGAGAAAACGTGAAATTCGAATATCATACTATTATTAACAAAGTTGACCGAATTTCGACTTCTAAGGTATTTGTAGTTATTGTACCCATAAACACCGACCACCATAATTTTTTTCAGATTTTACGGATCACAGGTGTCCAATCGCGAGGGGGGAGAGGACACGGATTTTTCGTGTATTTTCCCTTCCTGCGCATCCCTCGAAGCAAAAAGTATCAAATTAAGACCTGTTTTGGAAAGTCCTTATCAAGATCTTTCATTTGACCTATATCGGCTACCCTTGATGAAATTTTTTTGTTCGGGGTCACTCGCCTATATGGGGAGACCTCCCCTTGAATACCTTATAAAATTTTTTGTATTTGAACTTTGAAAAGAGCACCACTTTACATCTGCATACAAAATTTGAACTTTCTAGCTCAAGTAGTTTGCGAGAAAAAGTGCTGTGAAACACGAACGAACGGACGGACGGACAGGTCACGATTTTAGTACGGTTTTGTTAAAATTATTTAACAAAACCCTGAAAAAAGAAAAATGACCAATAATATGGAATCCGCAAGCGGAATTGGCTTTTGAGGAATGTAAACGGCAAATTGTGCCGTCCCATCGAAAACGCTACTTTTGCGATCAAATCCGATACGGCAATGGGAGCAGTCGTCGAACAATTAAACGAGAATTCATGGGAACCACTCGGATGCTTCTGAAAAAAGTTCAGCAAAACGCATTGTGAATATATAGCACTTACGACCGTGAACTGCAAGCAATTTATAGCGCATTAAAATATTTTCGCCATTTGATCGAGGGACGCCCGATTATGTTCAAAACAGACCACAAACCGATCACTTACGCGTTTAACCAGAAGTCTGACAAAGCATGTCCACGTCAACTAAGACAGTAAAATTTCATTGGTCAGTTTTCCACAAACATCGTCCACATCACTGGAAAAGAAAACGAATCTCGAATTTATAGTATTTCCATGCCAGTAATGATCACCGTTGAGGATTTGGCAAAAGCTCAGGAGGATGATGAAGAATTAAAATGTCTACTCCAGGCTAACTCAAGCATCAACTTTCGGCAAATAAGATTTACCGGTAATGATACATCGATATATTGTGATGTTTCAATGAACGAGATTCGAACATACGTTCCGAAAATACTAAGGAGGAAGGTGTTTGAGCTAATGCATAACCTTTCTCATCCCAGCGGACATTCAACGAAGAAAGCAATAGCTAAGAAATATGTATAGCCTTGGATATTGAAAGATATATAGGATTGGGCTCGTGCATGCCTTGCATGCCAACGCAGCAACATAGGAAGGCATGTCAGACCTGCACTTGGGCAGATAGAAACTCCTGACGCGAGATTCAGGTATGGCCACATCGACATCGTTGGACCTTTAAAACTTTCGAAAGGATAGTCATATGTTTTAACAATATTGATCGCTTCACAAGGAGGCCCGAACTGCTGATGAAATTGCTGCTGCTTTCTATTGCAACTGGATTGCCCGGGATCACAGTTCAAACGTCTCATCTTTCAATCACTGACTCATTTAGTGGGCTGTAAAAAAGTCCGAACAACTGCATATCAACCTGCAGCTACTCACAAACATCACTCCACCCTAAAACAGCTGAGGATCATAGCTGGCTATTTAATTTTCTGAAGTGTATGAAAGTGGCTTGCTACACGTACACTCTTCCTGGAGGGAGAAAATTGACTCTCGTTCTCAAAGGCGTGCACAGCTCATACGACGAGAACGATGTCGTGGCTGAGCTGAAGGAACATCCCCGAGAAGATATCCTACAGGCATTTGCAAAAATGTTTTTCACTATAACCTCTAGGAGGGAAAAAAGGACGCTTTCATTCTCTTAGTCCAGTTCAAACTGGACTTTGAAGTAAAGAAAGTGATAGACATAAAGTTTCTATTGTATCAGAAAATACAATAGTAGCATCTGCAGAATATTGCACTTCCCAGTGCTTCAATTGCCAAAGATTTGGCTATGTCGCTTCTAACTGCAGACTTGAAGTTAGATGCCGAAAATGCAACAAGCAATATAAGCTCATTGAATTTCCAATCTCGAAGGACGAGAAAAAAATACGAGATCTTCTGTGTGAACTGCAATGCTAACGGACACTCTGCGAGTTTCAGAGGTTGTCCTTAAACAAAAGATGTTGAAGAGAGGAGGAAAAATCTCCAAAAGAAAAAAGAGGAAAGGAGGGATTTTATCACTGCCTCTATAAAAAATATTGAACGTGAAGGGGTCTCCTACTCTAGCCTTTTGCAAAGTGGTTAAAAAGCAGCCTGTACTTCAGCCTATACGGCAACCCAAACAGCAACCAATGCAGCCACCACAGCAGTAACAGAATGACCGAAAGACGGTTTTGAGCACTAACTGCCAACAATTTTTCGAGTTTAACTTGTTCACACTCATTCGATATATGGACTCTTTCATCTCTTACGATAAAAAACTCCCTAATAGCTGCGAGAAAAAAACTACGTACTTAGAACTCGCCTTCAAAGTATGTTGTCGTGATGAGTTCAATTAAACTCTCCATTCTCAACATATGTTCACTAGCTCCACGCTATAAATGGAATTTTGTTCAAGAATACTTGAACGCCCATAGAGCAGACTTCTGATTTATATCAGAAACAAGACTCCAAGAAAGACATAGACTGTATCTGGGAAAATACAAGATCATCAGGCATGGTGATCCAGATGGAGTTCTTGGACTTGCTATGGCTCAGAAAGCTCACTTGAAAGTCCAAAGGCACTGCCTTCCAAGTCTGAAGTGTATTGAAGCAGAAATGATAAGCTGCATGCTGGGAGGGTGCATCTTTGCGCTCGTAGGGATCTATATTCGACATAGATATCCGGTTAAGGAGCTCATTGATGACTTTGATACAGTGCTTATTCTGTGCAAAAACTTCAATTTCTATGCCGTGGAAGGTGATTTCAATGCTAAGTATCCCTCATGGGGAAATATTGCATCTTATGGCTATGGAACAGCTGTCTCTAACTAATTTCAATTAAATATGGATCTCATACTGATTGCCCCGAAAGAGCCTACCTTCCGCCGAAGCTCGTCTATTATTGACTTTTTCATCGTGTCTGCCGAAGTGGAAGGAATTTCGAATATGGCGTTCTTGACGCCAAGTCTGACTATCTTTTGGTTGAGCTGATCTTAAGTGTGAAAAAAAGTTAAGAGGAAATTTGAAGTTGCAGATCCTAAACTTTTCATTAAATTCAAGGGACTCGATTGGGCAGCAGAAAGTGATGAGTTTGACGGAAAATTGACGAAGGAGTCGCATGTATAAATTTAAAACTGGATACGGTGATCTCAAAGGCCTCCATTAAGAAATCCTTGACAAATTAGTTTTATCGAGATTTCCCAGAAGGTATCTTGAAGCTTCATCATAGGCGTAGTCAGCTTTGAAAACTCTAAACCGAGTGATCTCTAGGAGAACCATGGCTTTAGCTAACGAGTGATTTAAACAGGCCATGAAAAGTATCAAACCAGGTCCTTGTATGTTTCCTCATATCAATTGGATAACCGGCAGAAAAAGGCTGCTCGGGGTCCTCACTTATGAGGAATCCATGCTCATGGATGACAAAGCTATCGCTGACTCTATCACAAAAGATTTTGCAAAAATTCTTCAAGGAGAGAAAGCTGTTGCTTCGTTAGTAAGCAGCACCACGATGAATTTCGATAGGGACTATGAGCAACTGTGCTTGGCCAGGTTCTCTGATTCGAATCCCTTTGATGCACCTACTGGCCATGGTCTATTTGTCAGTCCTGAGAGACTCACTTTGTTGGCACTGGAGCAAAATTCCAAAAATCAGCAGGAGCTGATGAAGTATCAAGTTATAGTATGCTTAAAAGGCTTCTCCATGTTTTCTTTCTCCTCGTGATCATTCTGACTAATTACATTAACGTTTGCTACTTCCCTCAGCAATAGAAATGCGCAAAAATATTTGCAGTATCGAATAGATGGGGCAGTACTGACGTAGTCGCTACCTGTCCAATTTCGTTGGTAAGCTACTTGAAAGAATAATACTTGAAGACATCATGCAATTCTCTGCGGGGGCAGGAATTGTGCCGGAAAGACAATTTGGCTTAAAAAATGGCCTTCAATACAACGAGAAGTTAGTGCAACAATAAGCTTGCCTGATTGATATGGAGAAAGCCTTTGACTGTGCATGGATCAATGGGCTTCTCTATAAAATGATAAATTTTGGCTTTCTAGCCCATATTATAAAAATTATAGGCAGGTTCACGAGGGCAGGAATTGCCTATTCAATTCAATTCAAGGTGCTTTATTAAGTAAATCCATAACATTTTTTATAAAAAACATAAAGCAAAGTTTCAAAAACATTATACAATTAGAAAAACTTAGTGGCCCACTTGGCACTCGAAATTTAAACAGTATCGATACTAAAATGATTGTTAAAAACATTATGTGAACTTAATCAAATGAATATTATTAAATATGATTAATCAATTGGAAAACGGGGAAAAAACCAACCAACGCTATAGCGAATATATTCAAAAATTAAATGTAAAAAAGAACACAAAACAGGAATCTTTTGACTGACATCTAATATATTGTTACTTACGTCTAATAAAATTTACTCAAAAAACTCTAACTTATCTTACTACAATACTTTTACAATACTCCTAACCTACAAAGTAAACCTTATCTCTTAGCCTAATATAACGAACATCACAATATACCTATTCTAAATCCTGTAAGCTGATTTTAAATAACACAAACAAATAACAATTAAATTAGCAATAATGAGCTGAAAATAAAAAGAAAACAAACACAAACGAGACACGCGAACACGAATAATTTAGTCATTGTCATTCAGCCACCAATACCGTGCCAGCTCCCTCCCAGTTCGATCAACCTCAACAAATCTCTCAAATGAGTATCGCCATTGTAGTTCGTGGTCTCGCGAGCTCAAATTCGGAGCATATTCTATCTTCTTATCAGTGGCCCGTCTATATATATGATATAGAATCGGGACACCGTCAGAATCAAAAACATACCAATTCATGTCCAAATACACGAATGCTTCTGGAGGAACAAAGCCAGTATCGAGACAAGTCTCAATGTACCCGTCTGTAGGGTGGAACGGCTGTGAAATCCAGGGGTAATCACTCACAGTTACAGATCTTGCGATACCTATGATTTCGAATGAGTTTCAAAATGAAGATATCGACTCTTGTCACTTTAGCAGTATGATAAATTCTTCTGTTAGATATATAATGTTTCCAATCCGTCTCAGGTTTTCTGTACAGACCAGTACATGCACGAAGACATTTCCTTTCGAAAACTCTTACTTTTTTCATTGTACTAGCACTCAAGTTGTACCAGATTTGGCATCCGTATGTCAAAACTGGTCTAACGAGGGTCTTGTAACAGATAATTTTGACCTTTCGGTCAATGTATCTGGAATGAAAGAGTCTTCGAAGGGACTTGACTACCTTTTGCGCCTTACTGAGCATGATTTTAACATGTTCGTTATAATACAGATACTGATCGAGATAAACACTGAGGTATCGAACGCAGGATTTATGTGGAATCTGTTCTGTACTACCCCCACCAGCCATAATGTGGAAATTTTTCCAATTACGTTTCAGGTCTTGACTGACCAACTGCAATGTTGTCCGAAATAAAATTGTTTCGCACTTTTGCGCATTGATTTTCATTCGCCAATTGTCGGTGTAGAGCTGCACGTCATTAAACATTTTTTGCAGATTGATCTGAACTACTGTGGCTTTCCGATCTGCCGTATAAATGATAAGATCATCAGCAAATGCGATATGTTAAAATCAAAGTCTTTCAATAGCTTGCGAATGAATATCGAGAAAAGCAGAGGCGCAGTAACTGTTCCTTGCTGTAGACCATTCAAGACCTTGAAATCGCGCATTGTTGTCGAATTTCCATCAGTTGCAAGAAATGATTTCCCGTACAACATATTACACATCATGGCGACAAGGTGTCTGGGGAACTTGTCCTGTAGGAGTTTCAGTCCATCTAACCAAACCGTATCGAAGGCTTTCTCCATGTCAATGTGACACGCTCCAACACATTCTCTTATATTTAGTTTCCAACAGATTTCTGAGGTTACTTTCGTTATCGCATGTGTAGTCGAATGCCTGGCACGGAAACCAAATTGGCAATTCGGCATCAACTCATACTTTCCAATGTGGGCGTTTAATGCATCGTTCAGTATCACTTCAAAAACATTGCTGATGTTAGGCAACAAGCTGATCGGGCGATAGCTTTTAGGGCACGAAGATTCTTTTCATTTCTTCAAGATCGGAAATACCTTGGCCTTCTTCCACTGATTTGGAAAATATGAATTGTTCAACATATTGTTGAACAATATACAATAATCTCTAATAGCAACCTCCGGCAAATGTCGAAGTACTATGTTCGGAGCACCATCTATACCACAAGATTTCTTGTTGTTTATCCTGCAAAATATGACCCACAAGCGATCATAGCTAACAAAATAATCAACAAGATTCGAGCTCGGTATGAGGTCGGACGTGAATGTTTCATTGAAATCAAGAACGAATTCGCCGTTCAGGCTTGACTTGAAGTCGGAAACTTTTGCTTCAACGACTTCTGAAAGGACTTGATTCCCTCTCTCAGGGTTTGGCAGATGGACTGATTCAAAATGAGTTCCAATCAGAGCAAGTTTCTGTAATCCATCACATATGATCCTGTTTCTATTTGTATCCGGAGTCGTACTGTTGAGTTCGATACCAGCCCTATCAAGAAGATTTATCTGATCACTAGCGACTTTAAGATTCGATACCTTCACTCGAGACCTCTTGCGAAATATAGCATTCACTTTCGTGAAAACGCCACCTGGGTCCTGTGAGCTAATAATCCTCAGTTTCTCCGCCCATTGGTTGCTGACCTCACTCCTGAAGTATGAACGGATTAAGCTCCGAACATTCTTCAGGTGTAGTTTCCACAGAGCCAATGTGGGATGGTTGTAGTCCAAAAATTGCCGATAAATATTGTTGACGCGCGTGAGAAGAAGGCTTTTCAATCTTTTCAACCTTGCGATGGTTGGTGTTTCATATCATTCCATATTGTTTCGATGTTTGATCTTGAGAACTACTTTCTCCATCGTTTCGAATGTCAGCTTCTCTAACTTCGACAAATAGATATCTATTTCATCGTAAGTTAGATTCCTGTCAGTAGAAACCATTGAGCAATAGTTGCCATCATCAGAAGGTGGACATTCCTTCTGGTACTGCTGATCAAACTTTCTTTGAAGCCTTTCCCAATTGGTTTTTTTGAAATTCAGCCGATGGTTTTCATGTTGAACTGGAATGAGAAAGGCATCATCTCTTTGATGATTGATTTACATCACGATTGCGTAATGATTGCTATCGTAAGGAAGCACCTGCAGTTTCCGTTGAGGATTATTAAAGTTGAATTTAAGTCTTGCGTCAGCAATGCAAAGATCCAAATATGAATTTGTCCTAGGGTATGTTGGGAACTCCGACCCATATAGTTTGCACTTGTATTCAATCTGGTTCTCTGTTATCCACGATTTTAGGAGTACTCCTCTTGGATTATTGGTGGCATTTAGCCATGAAGTATGCCGTGCATTTAGATCTCCAGCAAGAACATAATAATTATGCAGCCTGTTCAATTCGAGTATTTGAAACAAGGAATTGAGTTCCTCCTTGAACTTGAGCACGTTTCCACTAGCTACATAGGCAGAGATAACAAAGAGGTTATCCCCGCCTTGCGGTGAGATTTTGATAACGGACACTTCAAGACATTCAAAGCTTTTGAATTCGACTTTATCAATAGTTTGGAAACAATAGGGTCTCCTAACCAATATCCCTGTGCCACCTCCCCCTTTCTTACGAATTCAAAATCCTCGAATGTCACGGAGTACCATGAATTGAGGTGGGTTTCAGTGAGAGGCAGGATGTCAGGCTTTTGCTTGACAAGGAAATCTAGCAGATAGTCACGTCAATGTATAGCAACAATCGAGTTGACGTTGATCGAGATGAGACGAAGTCCATCCACGGGAATGTGGCTGATTGACAAATTATTTCGAGACATTTAAATTAAGACGCTGAAAAATTAGATTAATCCTCGCGTCCTGCTTGTCCATTCTGCCAGACAATGAATCAAGCTGTTGAGTAATTTTAATAAGCAGCTCATTATTGCTACTTACACTATTAATACTAGGCTCTACTGGTCCTCTCGAGGTGAGTGCAAATGATACCCCGGGCTTGACGGGATTTGGAGCTATACTGTGGCGTTTTACTTGATTTTGCTGCGGTATAATTTTGTTTTTTGCATCTTGATATCGGGAGCATCCTCGATATGATGCTGGATGACCAAATGTGCGGCAGTCAACGCAATATAATTTTTCTCTGGGCTCCGTCTGAGCCAATTTGCACTCACCAGGAGCATGCACTTCTTTGCACTTCACACATCTGTAGTGCATGGCGCAATTGGCGGCCGAATGGCCAAATCGTTGACACCGGTAGCACTGGTTGACCTCTTGTTTCTGTAATCGCTCCCACCTCACAACTCTATAATTCAAGTACCTTATTTGTTGAAGGGTACTTGGGCTGCTAGTATTTGTGATTTGTGCCAAATAAAAAGGTAGCTCTTTATTCTCAATGGTTGATCTTCTTGTTACAAAATTTTTCACCGAAACGAACTCTACATTTGGTGCAGTTTCCTTCAGCATTGCAAGAAGATCAACGACATTTTCTCCACAATCCAGGCCCTTCAACAGAAAGGTCTGATTTTTTTTGCTTTTTGGTGTGTATGTGAAGTGGGGAACCTCTACAGATTTTAACGCGTCTTTAGTTGCTTGAAAATCAACCAGTGATTGCGTTTTGATGGTGATTTTTTCTGAGTTTACTCTCTTGCTACTGAAAAAAAAGGCAGGAGTTGCCTTTGCGGTGGCTGGTGGAGCTAGGTCAGACCCATTTTGTATTGCCTCGGGAGTCCCACAGGGGATCTATATTAGGCCCATTCATTTTCAATATATTTACTTCTGACGTCCCGGGCGTTAGATACGAGTATAAGTCTGGAATCTAGGTGAGCTTCTTCGCTAACGAATTGTTAGTGTGGTCATCTGGGCACAATTTGCGCTTTGCTAGGAGGAGGCTCCAAAAATATTTGGAATCTCCTACTGCATATTATCGGAAATGGGGAATCAAGGGAAATGCAAAGAAAAGTGAATTAATTGTGCTCAAGGACCCCTACAAAACTTTGGTAGTCGTTCTTGATAGCTTACAGATTCATGGGATATGAAATGACGGGGGAAACTTCAGCCAAAGTCATCTTCAAAAGAAATGTTCTACTACCACCTGCATTTTAGATCAAACAATTGTGAATTGCTGTTTTGAGTCTTTTTTCTCAGAGAAACGAACGACAAAACAACCATAAGACATATTCGAAAATTCTATGTACTTGCGATTCGCGAATAGTTTTTCCAAGTGTATTCATACGCGAAGGTACGGCCAAGCCTCCTTTAGCTGTTTCGCCTAACGTGAGGCTGCGTTGGGGTACCTTAATTACGATCTTTCATGTAAAAATTAAATACGTTTCGTTAATAAAGCTCTTGAAATAGAAGTGTATTTTTTTTTTCAAAAGCATAACCGCGAGTGATTTGAATTCTAGTCTCATTAATTTTAACTGCATAAGGAGGACGATAGAAGACATTTTTCTTTGAATAAGAGAATGATTCAAAGTAACAGTGCGAGAAATGTTAAAGTGGTATTTGAATTGAATCATTGTACTGTGCAACTAGTGATCGGAAAGTGAAGTGTTAATAAAGGTATGTTTTATTTGAATTCAAGAATAGTCTTCCACTTTCCTGAAAATTAAAATTATGGGTCATGAACCATACATAATGGCAGCAGTACTAGGGAGAATATTACGTGTAAGTTTGTACTTTACGATAAGAAATCAAAGATAATAATCATATCAAAACACGTTTCTCTTGACTACTTGTATATTAAATTATTAAGAAACAATAAACGGTAGCCTTTGAATTTAATACACACGTGCCCAAATAGCTCCAACAAGTATTATCGGAAAAAATACTAGACAATATCATTTCTGATAATCCAAATTTTATCAAAATCATTTGGAATAACCATAAACTAATTTTCAGACTGATAAGACACGATTGATTATTCGGATCAAATCACCAACAGATAGCAGCCCTACCCAAAATTAATGGACTTTGTTATTTTAAAGCTTAAAGCTCTAACATTCGAATCAAATTAAATTTTAAAAAGAAATTATGAAATTTTATTAGCTGGAGGGAGAAATTCAAACAAAGGAATTGAATAAAGGATATGATTGGAAATTGAGTACCTAAGAATAAAATAATTAACAAACTATAACACAAACATTTAATTCTTGAATTTAAATGATATTTTCAATTCTAATTCGATCATATCTTCAACGAGGGACGCCGTTATATACTCGTATTAACACGGCTTCTCCCTCATTGTCTCATTAGACAATTGCATTAATGTTGCTGAAACTGATGTAGGTAAATAACTATTGATGCACTCATATTTTCCAAAAAATGCATGATATCAGGTCACGGGGTTAATAATCACAGAAGCCAGTTTTCACGGTTTTTCGAATTAATTAAACGGATTGCTCCACGAAATGGAGTTATTATAAATTGCAATTTATCACACAATAACCATTCAAAACTACCAATAATAATTCACTGAATAACGTGATGCAAAGTATCTATTTATAAATAAACAAAATAAAAGCCAAAATATAGATAGCTTACAATAGAATCAACATTTCGTTGAAGTGGCGAAGACACCATTTGAATCATAATTAATTTCCATAAATGGTAAAAAAGCACTGATAATTTTGAAAGAAAAAACTAAATAAAAAATAAAGCTTAATTGTATGTATCCAATAATTTGCACGGTTTCTATGTAAGCGGGACTTTCGACTGTGATAAAATTCTTATTCTCTGACGTAGATCTCTCAATAGTGTAATAAAATTTACTCGCTTACTGATTGCAACCGTAATTTTTGGTTCAGCCGTAAATAAGATTAAGGGGTACACTACCGGTACATTGCTAAAATTTTACTTACTAAGAAATTTTAAAATTTATTTCATCCTGTGAATTATATTATTTCCATTTGAAATTACATCCTGTTGTACTTATCTTTTATGATTTAATCTTTAAATTAATTTCGATGCTGATTTTTACACTTTGTTCGGAGAAATCGGGAGATTAATTAGCTTTATTCAACAAATAGATATTTTTTTAAATATGAAACAAAGAATACTGTATTATTATATACGAAAATTATTCCTTCCTGTATGATTCATATTCATATTTTTAGAATGGTGACGAAAAATATTTTTCGACTTCAAAGAAACATCTAATCAGCTGGGTAACCCCTTAAATTTTAATATCCATATACACTGCTATGTCTAACCTTTCATTTGCCGAAAAGGGGATTAATTGAGATTTACAAAGCATTCATTACGGCTTTGTTCAAGTAAATCAATATAATTTGATAAGCGACCATATATTACCTTGCAAAGTGATTAGAAACCGCTGTTTGGTCATAATTCGCGTAATGCTTACGTAGGTGCCAATTTGATAGAATGCTATCTGTTGATTGAAAGATATTTGGGCAAATTTGAAATAAATTTTTTTAATAACATAATAAAGAATAGATTTCCGAAAATATTTTTATTCTATTTACCGTTGCCATTAGACGGAGATTTTTTAAGAGTTGATTCAGCAGACTTAGAGGAAATCAAATTAATTTTTAAAAAAATTTGGGACTCCTATATTGGAAAAAAACTGCATCTTAATTATTAAAGTACCTAAAATTTTTTTACAGCAAATCTTTTTCAATTCTATTTATAAATACTTAGTTGCATTATGTTCATTTTAAATTTTTAGCAGTTTTTTTTTTCAGAACAATCAATTGTGCGTTTTAGGGTTCTAGTCGATGTCGTTTCTACGAAATCAAACTTTTGAAACGCTAAATGGAAAATGAGGCTGCAACCAAATCTAGACTAAAATCTAACTGCTGCATTGGACTTGACATTTTCGACTGGCAGCGATGATATTTTGGACCTAGTTGCACGGTACCACTGAAGTTAAGCTCATGATCATCATCTTCTATGGTGCGACAGCTCAAGGTGGACCTTGGCCTCCAGGAATAATCTCCTCCAATCAACATGGTTTCGCCTCCTTGCCCACCAGTTTCTTACTCCCAACAAGGATCTGCTGTCAGCCTCTGTCTTGTCTTTCCATTTAATCCTTTTTTTGTGGTAGGGAGGTGAATGCCATTTATGCACAGAGTGTGGGACTCCCATGCTCCAGAGAAGGCGACCGAACTACCCACTAAACACCTCCCCTGTCAACCTGAGAACCAAGCCTGGAACCGTTTGACACATAACTTCGGGCCAGGTCTCGTTTTGTTACGCCGTGAGGCGCCTTCAAGCTGGTGGATCCCTTTCCAAGCAGGAGGGGAGAGAGGTAGAGGAAGTGCCAGAAGAACGATCCCCCAGCCCCAACGTCCCCGGGTGCTGTGAGTCTCTTTTATCTTTTAGGACTGCCCGAGCATAATGTGCCACCTGGTTCCACCTGTCAACCGATTCGAGCATCACCACGACTATATTATCCGAGATGAGCTCTCTCGTCTCCCTGTAGAGGTTCTTTTGCAGCCTAACCCATTTTCACACGCAAAAAATATGTGGCAGGCATTGTCTTCTTCTCCTGGGCAACACCGACAATCGGGCGACCGTGACTTACCAATCTTGTGCAGGTAAGGCTCAAAACACCCATGCCCGCTCAAAAGCTGCGTCAGATAGAAGTCAGTCTCACCATGCCTTCAATTTAGCCACGGTTTCACATCCAGGATGAGGCGCGCAGTCCACCTTCCCTTCGTGCAATTCACCCAAGGCTGCTGCCAATTGTTGAGCGAGCGCTGTCTCTCCTCGTAGGCAATTATCTCCCTCGCATCCTCGTCTCTAGCAAGGAGGGCAACAGGTATTACACCTGCAATCACTCTCACCGCCGAATCAAAGACTGTCAGATACGAAGATGCAATCCTCAGTGCTCCTCTTCTCTGTACCTGTTCCAAACGTTTTCGGTATACCTCCTTGTTGAGTGCGTCGCCCCATACCTCTGCTCCGTACAGTAGCACTGACTCTACAGCACTCATCAAGAGGCGTCTTCTTGATGGGCTGGGTCCCCCTACATTGGCCATAAGTCGACTCAGGGCCGATATTCCCGAAGCAGCCTTCTCAGCCGTTGCCCTGATTTGCTCAGAGAAACTCATCTTCGCGTCGATCAGTAGCCCCAGGTACTTTACCGCTGGCTTCGATTCGATTTGTATATCTCCAATACTGATCATGCTTACTCTAGGGATTCTCTTTTTTGTCAAGATGACCACTTTGGTTTTCTCCAGTGCTAAACTGAGCCCGCGAGCATTAGCATACCTAGCCTAATTTGCGCTTGTTCAACGGTGTGTCCAGTGACCAGAGCTGCAACATCATCCGCATAGCCTATCAAGCGCGAATCATCTGGCATCTCCAGTCTTAGTAGCTCGTCGTAAGACATATTCCACAGGTCCGGACCAAGGACCATTCTTTGTTGGCCCTATGTCGTGTCGTAGAGCAGGCTTCGGTCCTTTTGGTAGTTCCTCAAAAGCTGCGTTAGATATTCTGGAATTTAAAAATCCCCGTTGGCAGCATCAGCCGGAAAGGTAAATTTATCGTATGTAGCGTAAGGTTTTGAAAAAGAAATTGGCTTATCTACTACTGAACTTCTTACTGCAATTTTTGTAGCACTACATGGGTATTTATTAACAGAAAGGATCTGCCGCCGTTTGAATATGGAGACCCTTCATAGAGGCGCAAATATTTTGCTAATTAAATTGAGTCGCACACGTATGGATCACATATTCAAAATCGGCGGGTAATAAATTGTTCTAAACATATTTATACTCGTTTCGCCCTGCTCACATTTGCTGTTCATACATGTGACAGTGGTTGTCAAACAAAGGTAATAACTTTTTGGCTTAAAAAGCTCAAATAGTTAATTTCAAAAGATTTCCATAAAAGTTTATTCAGCACTTGCATTGCCATTAATATATACATTTTCGACTCTTTTCTGAACCATCAGGGGCCGTCACTTTGAATTTTTATTAAAAACGGCTGTTAAAATTATTAAGCTGTAAATTTTCGAATTTTTATTTGTCATCCGATTTGCATAATTAAATTAAATTAACTTGCCTTAATGACTTATAATTTCAAGTTTTATCGGAATCTGTTGAGAAACTTTGCTGCTAGAGGGCTACAGAAATTAAAAAAAATGTTTATGTCACCCCCTGTATGGGGAGACCCCCTTAAACACTTTAAAATATGTTCTTACACTGCAAATTTCAAGAGGCACCGCTTTTGACCTACGTAGAAAATTTCCTCATTCTAGCTCATGTGGTTTGCGAGAAAACTTGTGACACACGAACAAACGGACGGACGGATAGACAGACAAGTCGCGATTTTATAATTTTTTAGGGTATTGTTAAAAATATTTTAACAATATTTAAAAAATATTCTGATTTATAAATACGTTCAAGATAAGTCATTTAAAACGGTTCCATGAAAAAAATTCATTATTTCAGTTGCTACTAAAATAGCGAATTGCGCTTGTTCCTGACCTTTGGGGGCCGCCATTTTGAATGCATGTATTTGATTTTGGACAACTTTAAATCTCTGTGGCCTAGGACCTCATCAACCAATGTGCCAAATCTAGTTCAAATCGGAGTTTCACTCTAGACAGGGCAAAATAATTCAATTTTTAGTGAAAATGGCAGCTTAAAAATATTGGGTTTTAAATTTTCGACTTTTTTATTTTTCATTCAATTTTAATAATTTTCTGCATAATACAAGAACATAGTACAGAGATCCATAATCTAAAGTTTCATCAAAATCCGCTGGAAAATGTGACCGCTAGAGGGCCACAAAAACCTGAAAAAAGGCATATTTTGAAATTTGCACATTCATGATCACCAAAATATTAAAAACTGTAGATCTAAGTAATGCCTATCTTGAAACCAAGTTTCATATATATCAGATTAAAATTGCGACTTTTAGAAGCCTTTGAAGTTTTGAGATTCAACTGGCCGCAATTTTGTTTTTTGTGACCTGACTTCTCTCGAGAAATTTACCTAAAAGGCTTTTCTAGCATATCCAGAATATCCACCCATCCAGTGGAGTTGAAGGCGTTCCTGACGTCAAGTATCACCAACAGGACGATCCGTCGCTTGGTTTGACTATATGCCTCGGCCTTCCCGACCGCGCTCACCACCTCAATGGTAGAATGTCCTGTTCTAAAGCCGTATTGCTAAAGATATAGATCCCCAGCAGCACGTATCGCGTCAGTGAGTGTTCCCTTGATGAGTTTCTCTAACACTTTTCCAGCCGTGACTAACATGCATAACGGGCGGTATGCAGACGGCGATTCGGGATTTTCCTTTCCCTTGCTGATCAGCACGAGCCTTGCCACCTTTCCTCGTACCGGCAAAACCTCGTTCCGTAGGCAAACTTTGAATGTGCTGAGCAAAAAGGCAGGAAAATGGTGATAGACAACTTACAACACCTCAGCTGGAACACCATCTGGGCCTGGAGCCTTCCTCACTTTCAGTGAAAGGACTGCCTCTTCCAGTTCTGGCTGTGTGAAGAGTGGACACTCGACTGCTGTTTCACCATGGACAGCGTCAACACGGACGAGATGGGCGGGGAAGAGTGCCCGCACGATCCCACCCATCTTTTCCGCATCATATGTCCAACATTTCCGTCGGGCACCAAGCTTCCGCATAACTAGCTTGTAGCCAAGGCCCCAAGGGTCCTTGTTTACATTTTTCACTAGATTTTGCCAGCGATCAACAACAGCTGCGAGCCTTGCTGTTGTTAATAAATTTGCGAAGTCATGTCCTGCCCGACTTATATGCTGCCACCCGGTTGTTTGCCTCGTCACGGTTCCATGCCCGTTGAGCTCCATGCCGAAGCTTGCGACACTCTCTTTGTTGTTCAGCGATTTTAGTTGACCACCATTACACTGGGGGCTTGCCGTGCCGGGATTTTTGACGGGGCATAGAAGCTTTGTATGCAGTCATGATGATGCTCTTAGTTGAGCTCACCACGTCTTGAGCTGCCAGTTCCTCCGTCGCCTCTGAATCTCCCTGTAGCTGTGCACCTGCTATGATTACCTCGACAAATTTCTCAACGTCCATCCTTCCGATGTTCCATCCAGTTGTAGAAAGCCAAGAGCATGGACGTCTCGAGACATCACTGATTTCAAGCAGAATGCACTGATGATCACAGGCTGAGTATTCCCCTAATATTCTCCAATTGTGTATCCGCCATACTAAGTACTCCGAGGCTAACGTAACGTCCGGTATGGTTCCTTCACAGCCAATACGGCGGAAAATCGGCATATTACCGGTGTTTAGTACGACGAGCGCCATCCGGGCCACCATTTCTAGGACTCATTTTCTCCGTGGAAAGATGATGACTTGGAAAGATGATATCGATTCGCTCGGCGTTAGGTACATACTAAAGAAGGTGGTCCGTGAGCACCGAACCGCCGCGAAACCATTCCAACACCCACAGTTCTTCGCTTGAAAATTACTATTTCAAGTCTAGATGGCCGCAGTACCAGTTTCATCAGGATACCATGAAGCTGAACTTTTATCATGGTGTTGCTCACTCAGCAACAAAAAGTCGGCTTTGATGTCCCTCGCAAACTGCTCAAGCAGATTCTATGCGGTGAAACTGCGGTGTTGGTTTAGCTGCAGGATGCGGGTCATTTAAGTTCTGATTTTACCTTTGCTTGGGCTTCCTGGAAAACCCGGCATTTTCCTGATCCCAAGACGTATCCAAAATCTTGTCTTGGATCAGCATTCTTGCAAAGAATACAGTGTGCCACCTTCGTACACTTTTTTCTTCTATGTCCCATTTCACCACATTTGTAACATGGGGAACTCCTATCGGGTCCTTTGCATACTTGTACGGTGTGACCATAGCCAAGGCTTTTGAAACATTGAAGAGGCGTTGCTCTTTGCCGTAGCCTACAGACGACCCACCCTATTCGTACTTTGCCCTTATTCAGAGATTGTTCGGCGCCCTTTCCGGTCAAGTCAGTTATTGCCGTGCGTTGTCCCTTATGATTTTCTGGTGTCAGCCTTGCTTTGATCGTGTCCACGCTAAGGAACTCCTTTTTGATGGCCTCTTCTACCTCGGCCAGATCTGTGACGCAGTCGATATCTCTTATTTCGATCGTTGCCATCAGCTCGAGCGAGAATGTAATTGCACTTTTGCCGAGGACTTTCTTTACTGCGTTGCAGAATGCTTCCCTATTCTTGGCCTTCGCTCAAAATTTAGCCACTATGTGGCCCGACCACGTTGGCCGTACTGCTTTAATGACAGTGTTAGTGTCTTTGGGCCTCACGTCTCCCCTGATGTCCCAAAGCATCCTCGCGTAGGATCGACCATCTTGGGGTTTTACGAGCAGTGCCTGCTGCCGGAGTCTTCGTTGGGGCCTTTCTCCTCTTCTGCTTTGCATCGGGTCTTTTTTATTGTTGGGCGTCCTTGCGAACTTTACTTTCTGGCACTTTTTGAAGGACCTGTTTGAGGATTGACACGGTTTTGGTTGTTTTATAGAGGCATACGCCGACCTCATGTCATCTTCTCGTTTATATGTTGGACCTTGGTATTTATAGTCAGTCCTTTCTTTTTCCGGCACATTTTTTTGGCTTGATGTCAAAGTATTTTATATTATTCTTCTTTGCCCCGAGTTAATCACTGATTGTATTTTTTGTGCACCTGGTTCCTTTTTTTTCTTCGTTGTACCAGTTGTTCCTACTTTTCTGTAGCTGATGCCCCAAGAATTCTATACCTGCTTCCGTTAACCCATCTCTAACTGTCTTCCACATAGCTGGAATATCATCATTATTTTCTTCCACCGATGGGGATATGTTGATGCAGTTTTTCAGCGCTGACATATATGTGGATATTACTGAGCTACCATTTCGTTTGTGTATCTGATACCTTGGAGTAGCTCATGCTTCTTCTATACAGCTCTTGGAGATGCGGTAGAGGAACTTCACCCATATAAGATAGTGGTCTGAATCACAGACAGTACCGTTGCCGAGAATGCTGGTGGCCGCTTGGTTTTGTATGAGAACATCGCCGATATAGTTGAATGTGTGGCCAACTGGGGATGCCCACATTCTCTTATGGATGTCTCGACGTGGAGCTTATTGTGAAGCCTCTACAAGTGGCAAAGCTTACCAAGCACTGGCCATTGTTGCTGGTCTCTGTGTGGAGGCTGTATCCTCCAGTTGATCCTCTATGTGCTGTTTCCCGGTCGATTTTTCATTAAAATCAATTGTCCAGTCCATAGTATACAGGGTGCGTACGGTATTTGAGGACAACTTGAGAGTAAAATTAATTAGCTTGTATTTTGAACAAAATATAATGAAATTTCAGGAATTTTTTATACAACGTTAAATTAATATATGGCTATAAAGTTATCTAATAAAATCGCCATTAGCAGCAATAACCTCTTCGATCTATTCATATTGACCATAACGGCTTTAATAGCAGTCGTCAGCGAAGAAGTGGTATTATGAGGACGCTTATTGGTCTCACGCTCAACTACGCCCCATACGTAATAATCCAAAGGATTAAGGTCTGGGGAGCTAGGTGGCCATAGGTTCGGTGTTGTGTAGTCATGAACATTTTCGGCCATCCAATCTTGTGTCACCATCGCTTTATGTGAAGGAGCAGAGTCTTGTTGAAAAATGTACGGTCTGCCTCCGCTTGCATTGTCTATCCAGGGTTTCACTACCGTCTCCAAAACCTCGATTTATGCGGCAGAGTTCACTCGAAGTCCTTGAGTAAAATAGTGTGGTGGCATAACATGTCCTTCGTTGCTAACAACACCTTAAACCATAACAGAGGCTGGAAATTTAGTGTGCATAACAACAAGAACCTCCTTAGAATTTGAACATAGCCATCTGTTATTTCTGCGATTGGTCTTTTGATCTTGGTCAAAAATTTTTCCGTCGGGAAAAAACCATAACCTTTTGGGTGCCTCAGGGTGTTTGATTTTGTTTAAAAGGCGTTTTGATCGGAAAACTCTTTGTTCCCGTATTCGTTCTGACATGTACTGTTCTCTGCAACCGAAGGTCTTTGTGGTCAACTCTACGAATAAGGTACACAGAAACATGAAGCTCACTCGCAAGGACCCTCATTGATTTTGAAGGATCCTCGTCTATGATCACTTGCACTAGCTCTAAAAATTCTGCAGATCGGTCGGTGTCAGAACATTGTTCGTGCTTTTTGCGTTTTGCAACCGATTCTGTATCGCCTCCTGATGCTTCCAATTCACGGCGAACCTTATGCACGAATGATCGGGCGCAACATATAGCGACAATGACAGCATGTCTCGTCATTTTTTGAGTGATGTTATAGTCCGCCTTATCTGAAAAGGAAAAAAACTAAAAAAAAATTCGCGAAGTTATAGTCACATTTATGCATGTCCTCAAGTACCGTACATCTGAAAAGGAAAAAAAACTAAAAAAAAAATTCGCGAAGTTATAGTCACATTTATGCATGTCCTCAAGTACCGTATGCACCCGGTAGTATGCTGAAAGAGTGGCCACAATCAACTTGACTACAGTAAAGCTTCAGGACTAGCGAGACCATCGGCGGCGATCATCTTGGATTATAGTATCCTTTCGCAACCGCCCTCGATGTTGTCTCTCGCATAACAATTGCACTCCCATATTCGGTGTGATACCTACAATTCTAGTGTAACTTATAATTAAGTTGTACTTATTGGGTTCCTTGACCCTTTCGTAGAATGCCAGTACACTTTTGTGAAGCTCAAAGAGGTATCCGATGGCATTTACTAACAAATGCACATCTCACTAAATGTTTGGGCAAGGAAATTTGCATAGTGGGCAAGTACATCATTCCAATAATAAATATCAACCTTAAAACGATATAAAAAATGACTTTTGTTTACCGTTGGAACACCTTTTTATCTTCACAGGATATGCAATTTTTATGTAACTCACCATGCGCAAAGCTTTATGTTAAACGCATAATGAACCCATCATCATAAGATGCAGTGTATCCTAATCAACACTTTACAACGGACCACAGAAACCGGACTATGTAAGACATACGTGATGCGCCGTCTAATTTAATCCAAGGACCATGGTAAATGTTCCAAAACAGGTTTGAATTGGCTATAAAGTTATTTCTCTCCCACCGCTATTTATGAGAAAGAATCGTGAGTATTTATTCATGTGCGAGACCAAATGCTACATGCGTTGATGAGCAACGGTTACTCTAACTATTCCTCTTCAGGATGGTTTTTTATTATTTTTCTGCTTTAGTCCGATATTTATGTCAAAGGTTTTGGTGAGTTGGTTATTGATGCAGGCTTGGAAGGTTGTCAACATCATTATTATCTTGGTATAACGAACTAATTTGGTTGGGATATCAAAGCAAAGCATTATTTGGTGCAGTACGTTGTAGTTAATATTATTATATGGTTGCTTAAAGTCAACAAAAATTCCATGTATGTCTATTTTAAACTTCTAGCATTTCTGAAGCACCTGCTTGACTGTAAACAATTGGTTCAACGCCGATACACTTGCCCGAAAGCCACCCTGATACTTGCCAATAATAGTGTTGGCGTATAATTTGATTTTGTTTTCTATTTTTGGAAATATTTAGTACGCCGTACAAAATAGTGATATGCCTCCATAGTTTTCGAACTTATCACCTTTTTCATGGGTAATGAATATGATTGATTGATTCCAATGTTTGGTGTATGTTTTTTTTTGTCATATATACTGGATCACTTTATAAATAGCTTTCTGAACATCGCTGCCACCATATTTAATGAGCTCAACTAGAATCTCATCGATGCCCGGCGCTTAATTACTCATCTGGGCTTTGATATTGGAACAATTTTCATCCAGAGTTGGTGCAGCCAATGGGAGCTCTTCAGAAAAATCAATGGGCTCCGATGTTCTTGAGCTGCGTGGAGAATTAAGGAGTTTCTTGAGATATGTTACCCATCTTTCTTTAGCGCTGTTCCCATCACCGATTATGTCTCCGACATCATAATGGGAGAGCATGGTCTTGGGCAGATAACCTTGTTTCAGGTTTCACTGCTTTATATGCTTGCCTTGTACAGTACCTCATTAGAATTTTATCGATGCTTCTCAATTGGTCGTCATAGTAATTTCTTTCTTAATTCTAATAATCTTATTCGCAACTCTTATGGGAATTTCATAATGTTCTCTCTTTATCCTGGTGTGCTTACTTAATAATTGTTTGTAGGCCTGATTCTTTTTATCCAATGCTTTCTGGTACTCATCATCGAACCAATCATTTTTTTACGTCGGGCTTGATTTCTGAGGGTAAGTTCTACTACGGTCTTAATTGTCGCTTTCATTTTCACCCACAACTCGTTGCTTCGACGTCGCCATAGTGGAGTATTTCTTACAATAAGTTGATCAAAAGTCGATAACAAAAATATTGTCAACTCATGCTTTTCACTGTACATTTTTAAAGCTTAGTAAACGTTACATTCAGTCCATCACAACTTAGTGATGCTGCGCTCTTCCTCGTACCGTATCAGCAGTCGAAACTCAGACATCGCGCAAATCACTTGTGTTTATATTCCGAATCGTTTTCAAAACTTTATATTTCAAACGGTTGTTTCAGTTTGTGTACAGGAAATTCAGTGAAAATTCTAATGGATCTTGAAGAAGAAGGTATGAACGTAAATAAAAAAATATATTTTCTTTTCATTATACTTGAGATAGTAACGTTTCTCACCACATATATGAGACACCATAAATTTAGTGTATTTTTTCTGTAAACACTATTTTCAAAGTTCATTTTGTATGTCAGTTAAGCGAAGTTAAGTTATGATTTTGTGCAAAACATTAAAGCTGCTTATTGCTTTTAATATTATTGAACAGAAAAGTCCCGCATGTACCTGCAATTTTTTGATATCGTTTAATTTATTTAAGAGGGCTAAATCAGCTGTTTTCATGGCAAATCTTTTTTTACACTTAAATTTCAGAATTCCAAGTCAGTATCATAAAGGTGACTATGATGTCCTGAAACAATGCTCAAAGAGGAAAATTGACGAAAAGTTCGTTGTTTTGGAAGACCACATAAGAAGTGTCAGCAAATGTCCTGAAAATCAACAGAGCTCACTCAAGCCTATTTTGAAGGCATTCAAATACCAATTCAAACAAAAATCGGAAGCCGCTGCCAATAAAGAAGAACGTTACTTAAAGAAAAACGAATTATGGCTTAATAACACCATAACGTTACCATCCTGGAGAGTAAAAACGCCCGGACGACCATCAAAAGACTTCAATGAATCGAGTTCACCGACCAAGAGACGCAAAACAAAGAGTTTAAAGAGACGAAGTACCATGCGAACGGTTAACTTATGCTGCTCAAATGAGTTTGCGTGCTGCAGGACAAAGCGACTTTCTTTCCACACCAAAAAGGGCCCAAAAATATAGAAAAACGGTGCGCTGTACTCAAACGGATAGCATAAAGAAGCACACCTCATCACAAGCACTCGCAATTTTCGTAGAAGCTGATCTCACAATAAAGAAATACGAAGTAATTCATGCTGCCAACAAGAATATATATCCTTGTTATTCGCTTTTGAAAAAAGCTAAAATGGAATGTTGTCCACGGCGAGAATTGATGATAGTTACTGAAACGTATTGCGTTATCAATCTATAAGATCTTCTAGATCACACTTCGACGCGCTTGTGTGAGTATTTAAATGAAGTTTTGGAAAATTTAACGGAACAACAAAAAAGCAATTTAGAGTTGTTATCTAAATGGGGTTGTGATGGTTCGCAACAACAAACATTCAAGCGAAAATTCCAAAGCAGTATACATAGTGACGTGAACATCTTCCAAAGTTCATTTGTTCCACTAAGGCTCATAACCCATATTGGTGATCAGAAAAAGGCAATTTGGCAAAACCCAGTGCCATTTTCTGCCAGGTATTGTCGTCCTATACGGATTCGCTTTATTCAAGAAAGTAGAGACATCACAAATGAAGAAATCCACTATGTAGAAACTCAAATAAACAACTTGAGAAAAACTGAAATACCGAGAGATTTTGGTGGTTCACTTCAAATAAAACACACACTGGCATTAACAATGATCGATGGGAAGGTCTGCAATGCTGCGACAAACACATCATCGACTATGAGGTGCTATGTATGCGGGCAAAAATCAAAATATTTTAATAACTTAAATAAAAAATGCACATTGAATCCAGAAGCCCTCAAATTTGGACTCTCTGTACTTCACACAAGAATCCGATTTTTTGAATCCTTACTTCATTTATCATACAAAATACGAATAAAAAAATGGCAAGCTAGGTCACAAGAAGAAAAAAGAATCGTCGCTGAAAGAAAACAGCTTATACAAAATAAATTTAGAGAGGAAATGGGGCTGTTGGTGGATATTCCCAAGGCAGGTTTCCGCAATACAAATGACGGAAATACATCCAGGAGATTTTTCTCGGACCCTCAAATTTCTGCTCGCATCACAGGACTTGATATAAGACTCATCACCCAATGTAAAATCATTTTAGAGGCCTTATCAAGTGGACACAAAATCGATGTTCATAAATTTGAAAATTTTGCTGAACAGACAGCAAAACTTTACATTGAAATGTATAAATGGTATCTAATGACTCCGACAATGCATAAAATCTTGAGACATGGCGCTACATAATTGACCACGCTATACTGCCTATTGGTCGACTATCGTAAGAAGCTGCCGAGGCCCGGAATAAACATTTCCGCGCATAAAGGCAGAATTATTCAAAGAAGTTTTCGCGGGAAACATGTAATAGAGATATTCTAAACAGACTCCTGCTAAGTTCTGATTCTTTTCTGAGCAGTACGAGAAAGAGGCCGCAAAAAAAAAGTAAACCTTTCTCCAGAGAAACACTACAGCTCTTAATACCGGAGACATTGGACACACTACAAAATGATAATGATGAGGAAGACACATCCAGCGAAAATCAATCCGATTGATTAACATATATAAATATAGCCTTCTCTCAAATACTAATTTATTTTGAAGCCCGAGAACTCAATGGGAAGACATATTAGAAGCTGACAGCAGACACATACTAGGAGTGATCAACTGGCGAGCCAAGTCACAGAACTGTGAGGATTGTAGACGTTTAATCCTGGAGGCAAAGGCACGACTTCGGCTGGCGCGCCATAGATGATAGTGAATTCTATTTAATATACATTGATTTAAAATTAAAACACAATTTAATGCCTTCCCACTGCTTTTTATTATACATCATGTCTTTAAAAATCAAAAAATAATTTTGATTAACTTTTGTGCATAAATATTCCTCTGTGGCGTCGTTTGGAGCCTTTTGATATCGAATTTCTGTAGAGAACTGTTATTCGCCGAAAACGGCTTTCACATACGGCATAGATAAGTTGATTGGATCAAATAATGATCCGATTTGGACTCCATGTTATGTACAAAAATTAAGCATACTCAAGGCCCACCTTTGTTTGATCAGAACATGATCGATCTAGTTGTGTGTGTTCCCATCCAGGAATACCCAGGCTATTTTATGTATGCGTCGAAGGAAACAAGTCGAACGGAAAACTTTTATATGGATATTATATAATTTAATTTCCCGAGCAAAATATATGGAGGAGTGTAAAATGTTTACTTCTTTATCCATATAGTTTACTGTGAAAATTGAGCTTGTAAATTTTATCTCATCAATCCAACCCAGTTTTTGTTTTATATCAAGCAAATGGAGGTTGAGGTTATTTCTACGAAATGATCAATTCAAACGCCCCTGCAATCTCATATTTATAGCATATCAAAGATTTCGCTCAAATTATTATCATTTTATGGCTTTGAATTAAGAAAGCTTTTATCTATAATACGTGTACGGTGTGAATCTTATGATGTACAGATTACGCGCTCTTTTCTCTATGATCACGAAGTTCATACTTCCTTTAAAGTATTTATCAAAATAATGAATAACGCATTTGTTCAACATTAATATTCATTGTTTTGATTCAAAATTGCCATTGAAATGGAAACCGCATATTAGAAATCATTAAAAAATATCTTACTTTCCATGGAACAAGGATTTGCAATAAATAGTTACGTTTATTCCCACAATGTTTATTTGGCTTAAATAAAGTGAAATTTTAGGAGGGAATAGAAGAATATTTTTTTAATTATAAACCCTTAAGCTTGGGATTAAATAATAAATTATCTACCAATACTGATTCAGTAGTCTACTATTGACTGATGCTTAACGGGCTTAACAAAAATGTTATAATCCCTTCCAATGACAAATCTAGCCGACCATAAAAACAGAAAATATTTCAGCTCAATCAAAGTTTCTGCCCACTCTCCATAAATTAGTCATCGAAATATTTAAGACATTATATCACTCCCACATAGTCTAAGGTAGCGACACCCTCTCCAAACTACCTATACATCAAAATACACAACTACACCTGTTCTTTAAAAATAGAAAATTTTCTATATCTACTAACAAGCTCATAATTATTGATGATGATGATGACATTCGAACATTCCAAAGTAATTACTTTCTTATCGAAATGAAAAGCTTTTGTTCTTTGCTTACGATAACGAAAGAAATTTTCGAAAGACTTGTTAACGTTATATTATAGAATATTGAAAAAAATTTATTTCCCATTCAATAGAAGTACGAAATTAAATAATATTTCATGAATAGTATTTCATTGCACTTACGTATTTCGCCATTTTACATAATCCTTTTCAGCGTCGATTTATTTGAAAATATCACGTCGTGGAATGCATAGATATTCTAACAATTTGGGAATAGTTTGCAGTAATTGTGGTTTAAATATGTATTTTATCACTATTCTAAGCTAAGTAATATTTATTCCTAAATTTTCACAAAGTTTTATTAGAAAAGTTTATTTATGCACTTATTTGATCACTATTCTATCACTTCACACATTAGTAAATAGAAATTACACACACGACCCGTTAACGAATTCTTAGAGAAAAGTTGCGAGTATCTCACGCGCCGCGATCAAACTATTCACAATGATCGAATAAAAGTTCAGTTGTCGTTATCAAGTATAACTTGATTGAAAATATTCTTATCAATCACCTATCGCCTGATAACTCGATAAAATACTTGAAGAAAAAGAGTTGGTAAATAAACTGCACTCATATCATTCTGGAATCAAGTTCTCACCTATATCAGGTGTGTAAGTCAATGTTTAGATAGTGATGATTGCGTACAGAAGGGTGATTTTGTAATTACATCCTAATGCAATGACGACATTGTAAATATGTGATAGTAAGTAAACAATGTTTGCAGTGGAAAAAAGCTGATTTCCGTAATATAAAGTGTAATTAAGTTTATTAACGGTCAGGCAAAGTACTATTTCCTACGAAACATTTGTTTTAATTATTTGGTTACATTTGAAGCTTCTCAGTAAGTGCCAAAATAATATTAAGTAGTTCTTTGGACTACCTGCTGATTTTCAAATCTCGTTCACTCCGTCGAGAGATTTCCCAACGGAAACCTAACCCGACCTCTCATCGATTCTAGACGTGAAGTCTTGGAACGTAACAACGGACTGTGCCCATTACCTCGACAAGTCTGGACACTCGTACTCTACTCCAAGGTGGCTGCTGGCCCGCAGGTCTTACGCGAGCAGACTTAGTTCGATTTCAACGCCTCGAACAACTTCTAACGATACTACTTCAAAGCCTGTAGAATTTGCCTTTAGATCATACCTGGTCTTCATGCGGTCAGTAGCCGATTCGAAGTGTTTTCGCACTGTCTGATGTATCTGGTTTAATCGTTGCCTTAGTTCCTTTGCGTACTCCGAGATCGTTTGGGGTTTCTCAGGGGGTATTCCGAACTTTATATCAGCCGGCAGTTTTTCCAAAAATGGCTTTGGCTGGGCTTCGCCCGTCGATGCATGCTCGGCAGCTCTATACCCTATGAAGAATAATGGGATGTATTGGTCCCAGTCCCTTGGCTTCTCGTCAACCATCTTGGCCAGATGTTTATAGAGTGTGCCGTTGAAATGTTTGACCATTCCATCGGATTGGGGATGCAGTGGTGTTGTCCTCGTTGAATAGTATTCCCAGCAGCTCGCACATTTCACCAAAAACTAGTGACTCAAAGTTTCGGCCATGATCCAAATGGAGTTCGCAATGTACGCGGTACCTACTGACCCAATTTAACACTAGCTGTTCAGCTACAGTAGTTGCTTCCTGGCTAGGAATGGGATAGACCTCGGGCCACTTGCTGAAGTAATCGACCACATTCAGCGTGTATCGACATCTCCATTCATATTCAGGATAGGGTCCTGCGATATCAACAGCAATCCTTTCAAGCGGTACTACCACGTTATAGATTTGCATTTGTCCTCTCAGAAGTCGATTTGGACCTTTGATGGAAGCGCAAATTGTGCATCTAGGCACAAGTCCTCTACGGCTTCTCGAGCGTGGAGTCAGTATCGCCTCTCCTGCAATTTCGCTAAGGTCTTGTTAACATTAAGGCGGCCTCCCAAGGACCCTTCGTGCATTACCTTAACCACATCGTGGATTCGGCTTTTTGGAAGTATAGTTTGCATCCTATAGGAGCTCCCATCCGCCGTTTCTCATTTCCGTTTGAGCACGCCACCCTCCACCTGAAGGGAGTTCCATTGTGCCCAATAACTTTTCAGGGTGGTGCCATGCATCGCAACGGCCTTCAACTCAGGTCGCGCAGTTGTCTCCTTCCATACGAGCAATGGTCCGATGTCATCATCGGCCAGCTGGGCATCTTGAATCTCTCCCAATGACCAACCTTCATCAAATTTGACCGTTATCACTCGCAGATCAACAGTCGGCTTGTTTTCCTCAATCCGTCGGCAAAGCTTGCAGTTTGGTAGACATGGATGATGAGATAAGGCGTCAGCATTTCCATGAACTCCGCCCTTCCGATGAACATTTTTGTAATCGTATGACTGCAATCTTTCGATCCATCTCACAACTTGTCCCTCGGAGTTTTTGAAGTTAAGCAGCCATCTCAACGATGCATGGTCCGTTCGAAGAACAAATTTCTGGACATATAGGTACTTGTGGAACTACTTGGTGGCCTCTATTATAACCAATAGCTCCTTCCTGATCACGCAGTAGTTCCTCTCACTTTTTGAGAGAACTCGACTGTAATACGAGAGGACTTTTTCTTCGCCATCAATCTGCTGGGAGAGTACAGCTCCAATCCCGCCATTCCCCGCATCGATGTCAACTACAAACATTTTTCCGGGTTTTGAATACGCCACCACGGGTGATTCACACAGCTTCTTCTTCAAGGTCTCAAAGAGCGCCTGGCGTCCCAGAGATACTGACGATTTTTCTTGGTTAGCTGATGGAGACACTTAGCAATTTCGGCAAAGTCTTTGAGGAATTATCGATAGAAGGTCGCCAGACCCAGAAAACTTCGTAGTTGGCGCTTGTTGTTTGTTCTCGGGGTCTGTGTTGACCCCTTCTTCTGATACAACGTGTTCCAGGTATTTTACTTTAGCTGCGAAAAGGGTACACTTGTTGGGACTAAGTTTCAAATTCGCCAATCGAAATCGGGAGAAAACCTCTTCTAAATTTCGCACATGCACTTCGGACGTTCTCCCGATAACAATGATGTCATCTAGGTACACCAAGCAGGTTTCCCAGGTTAGACCTCGTAGCATGTATTCCATCAAACGTTCAAAAGTGACTGGAGGATTGCAAAGCCCGAATGGCATCACCACAAATTGCCACAATCCAGTCCCAACTGAAAATAAGGTCTTCCCCCGGACTTTCTTGTCGATTTTTACCTGCTAGTAGCCACTCTTGAGATCGAGTGTAGAAATCCCATTTTGCGTCGACTAAAGTGTCCATGATGTTGTCGATGCGTGAAAGCGGGTAGCTAGGTTTAATAGCGACGTCGTTAAGCTGCCTATAGTCGACACAGACACGAGTGCTACCATCCTTTTTCTTTACTAGAACTCCTGGCGCAGCCCATGAACGCGTAGAAGGCTCGATAAAACCTTATTTTTCAATGTCCATGATCAGTGCGCTCACTTTTCCTTGTTTGGCTATAGGAAGACGTCTCGGTGCTTGTTGAATCAGCTTGGCTCTCTGTGACGTGAGTTACCGTACTCGTTTGGCCTTGGTCATCCGGGCTTGTGGAGAAGATGTCACTATAGTTGGTGACCAGATCAGAAGCTTGCTTCAATAGCTGCACTGGCGATTTGGTTTGCTTCAATGCTGTAGACGTGAGTTCACAGGCTTTGACTCTTTTTCCAATGATGATCGTAAATAACTTCCAAAGAGGTGATGGTGGAAACAGGCTGGCAGCTGCCGATGACTACTCCCGCTTCGATGCTAGTGGTTGAGTCTGCGGTCTTAAGGACTCTAAAGGGCACGAACCCGTTCGTTAGAAATCATACAAGGTTTCGTCCTACAATCAAACTGCGCAACGCGGACGTCTTCGTTGGCTCTATCAGATAAGATTGGTGGTCTCCAGAATCACCATCAAGCTTGGCCCATACAATGCTCTCGGAAGATTTCAGTACATCATTGTCGGTACATACTACCTCATTCATCTTGGGAATTTGGACGTTGGGATCCTCCATCCATACTTTGACATTCCGCCATTTCAATACCCGTTTACGCAAATTCAACGTGATTCCATGTGGTCGGAGAAAATCCATTCCGAGAATGCAGGCATCCATAATGTTCGCGACCAGAAAATTATGTTGGAATACAAGGTCTCCCAACTGTATCTGGAGGTCGACCTCTCCATGGACAGGTGCAGTTTTTCCAGTAGCTAGCGGTAGTGAGAAAATCCTGCCCTTGTGAAGTAGTTGTTGCCTCACTAGGTCTGGTTAGATAATCGATCGAGTTGCACCAGTGTCGATGGTTATGTTGCAATGTTCTCCGTCAACTTGACCCGGAAGGCATAAATCTGCTTCTCCACGATGAAGTCTTTACACGGTGATGGTTTTGCTGGGGACGTTGATACTCTTAGCCAACCTTTGCCCCAGGAAGTTGACCCCGTCAATTTTAAGGGCCTCCATTCTGGGCTCCTAACTCAGTCTAGATCTCCCCCACCCTGGACAATAGCTCAGTTTTCTTCACTTCTTTGCAGGTGCCCCTCCTCACCGCGATTCCATCATCTAGGCGCACCATTTGCCTCTCGCTCTTGTTTGATTTCCACGATCTTATACCTGCGCTCCTCTGTCACTACGACGCGAACCTGGGCAGTGGTACGACTCACATTTTTCGCTGCCTCAAAGTTCAGACTATAAGCCAATGCGTCCTTAACCGGTTGCTTTTGAGTTAAAGGTACGGCTTGTTGCAATTCCTGGTCCTTTAATGCGCTAATGAATGCTTCTGCTGCTGTTTCATCTCGATGTTCTGGGTCGTAAGCTGGGTAAGGCAAAAATGCCAGTTGCTCAGTGTCTTGGGCTAGCTGCTGTAAGGTTCTGTCAGACTTCTGCATCCGATGGTGGCGTAGCTGTGACCGATAAATCTGCTTCAGATGATCGTCTCCATAATCCATGTCGAGCGCATTCATTATAGCATCCGAGTCTGAGTGCAACTCAACGGGGATAGTCTGCAAAAGCTCGGCAGCTGGCCCTCTAAGAGCAAGAATCAATGCAGTTGCTCGTTCCTGCTCATTCTAGTGATTTGTCGTAGTGGCAGCTTCAAACTGTGCTTTGTGAATATTCCACATTGTTTGCCTGTCAAATATTGGTGCTTTCTGATTTCTGGATGTGCTTTGCGCTGAGGTTATAATGGTTACTACTGCCCTCGCTAATTCCAATTGGTTTGTCATTTTTTCCATCTCATGGTTCATTCTTTCCTCAACCTGGCTGATCTCATGGTTGACTCTCTCCCCGACCTGGCTTAACTTCTCCTTGACCTGATAAACTTTTCCTCGACGTTTAGACTACCGACCTCCGCTTTTATTTTGGTCGACAGTTCTTGCACTTCCTTGATTTCGATCGCTTGTCGGTCCAGCTTCTTTGATTGTTCCTCTAGCTTCGCAGTTATACTGGAAGAGTGTTGTCGCTGCTCTTGCTGCATCAGCATCAACATTTGAATCAGTGCAATTTCTAGTTGCTTTGATTTTGGTGTTTCTGCTTGTTCACCTTTTGGGCCGCTTTCCGCATCTGAGGGCTCACCCGAATCCAGAAACATGCCTTCCGACTCGATCGCGTCACGCAAGCGTTCGATCAGTGTGGCCTTTGTACCTTGCGTAGCCAGGTTTCGCTGTTCCACCTCTTCCTTAAGCTCCGACATGGTCAATTCATTAATTTTTAAGTTTAGGCTTCGTGGAATTTTTTTTTTCTTACTATTCCGGCTCCTTTCGTTTCAGTTTCCACGTTAAATTTCATTATTGTGCTCTTTAAGAATGTTTAAAAGTTTTCGCTTCCAATAATTTTAATGTTCCGGGAAAGTGCAAATGCACTGTCTTTAAAATTAAGTTAAAAAAGTTTATCTACTAAAAATGCACACTGTTCAAATTCACTAATTTTACAAAAATTAATTAAAATGTCATTTTTCGCTTGTCTATAAATTTTTATTTCAAAAGCCTTAACAATCAATCAATATCGCCTTTAATTCGCACTCCACACTTATCGCAGTTCTTACTATCGTGGTTTTACTATTCCCGCCATTCATTCAGCTTGATTTTATATAGGGTCTCTAGTCATTCAATCCATTTCTCGTACATTGGGAAATGTTTTGACGAGAACTGCCTGGAATATTCGAACAATTCTGAGCGGCCGCAGTAACGTCACTTTCGGATGTTGATCATGAATCTACTTGGTCCATTCTTGTGATTTTGAGTACATTCGCTTATTGTTCATGATGTTATTAATAGTTGCGAAAACAATTGCGACAGTAGCTCGCAGTGTTATTTGGACATATAACAATATAATTAAATTTAATCTAGCATGCAGGTTGTGAACTAGCAAGCGCACCTCTAATCGCGATTCCGTCTTCGTCATCATCTTCATTTACTTTAGCTATATACGTGTCAATTTCATTGTTTGCTCGGTCTTCTGATTCACTTAGCCAGGATGTCATAACTAAATCGCATTCTTCATTAAGAAAATTGCATAAAATACAACACGCTCTAATGATGGTATGACCATTTGTCTCATTTGGCAGTTTCTTCAGGCAAGGAATCACTGTCTTTGTGAGGTTTCATGAGGTGTTTTGACAAGCGAAAATTTGAACTAACAACTAACAAATCAGTACCTGAGTTTCTCCAATGATTTTGATTTCATTATCAGTAACTCATTTGTTTCGAGATCTTGTGGCAAACCACTAGTACTAGTTTCGTGACCAGTCTGTCCGTCTGTCCGTCCGTCCGTCCGTCCGTCCATGTGTCACAGCACTTTTTCTCGGAAACTACTTAAGCTAGAAACATCAAATTTTGTGTGTAGGTGTAAAGTGGTAATCTCTTTAAAGTTCAAATACAAAAAAAAATTTATAAGGTATTTAAGGGGGTCTCCCCATATAGGAGAGTGACCTCCCGAAAAAAAAATTTCATTGAAGGTAGCCGATATGGGTATCAAATGAAAGGTATTAATGAGAACTTTTCAAAACAGGTCTTGGCAAAATTTGCTTCAAGGGGCGCACAGGAAGGGGAAATACACGAAAAATTTGTGTCCCCCCCTCGCGATTGGACACCTGCGATCCGAAAAATCTGAAAAAAATCAGGAATGTAGACCTTGGTGAGTACAACAATAACAAATACGTCAATTTTGTTATTAATAGTATGATTTATCGATTTTATGTTTTCTTGAATAAAATCTTAACGGTTCCCTTAAATTCAATGAAATTCAGTATGTAGATGTCTATTTATAAGATTGATCCTGCAAGTTTCATAAAGATTGCATCATATTTAGCGAAGTTATAGCGGTTTGAATTTTTCTGTATTACTATGGAACAATATGCGCTGCATTTATTACTATGGCAACATATGGCTATGGAACAATATGCGATTTTACCGACCTAGACACTACAGTTTTGCTAGGATTTGCATGAAAATTTCAGGAATGATAGGTGTTATATATATTTTTGAGAATCGGTTCAGCTAGTAAAACAAAATAGTGGCTGTTTGAAATACGAAGATTGAATAATTTTGAGTTATTTTTTCCCAACTTCAACGTTTAAAGTGCATGCTTTGAACATTTGATTCAATTTAATGAATGACTGAGGATGAGTAACTACAATTAATGCTCATAAGTGAAACAAGTCAAGGTGGTGGGAGAGAGCTCCTAGCAATAGGGTTTTGTAACCATTCTAGGATTCGAAAAAATTGGCCATTAATCGATGATAACAGTACAGGAGAGTGGCCCCTGAAAAAAAAATTCATCAAAAGTAGCCGGTATGAGTATGAAATAAGAAAGCAAATAAAAGTTTTCATGGGAGCTTTTGAAAACAGTTGTTAAACTGTCAGTTTTTGCTTCAGTGGAGGCACAGGGGGGAAATACATGAAAAATGTGTTTCCTCCGTCGCGGATGGACATCTGAAATAATTATCAAGGGAGATATTTATGAGCATAACAATACAAAAAACCTCAGAAGTCGAAATTCGTTCAACTTTGTTAATAATAGTATGATCTTTGTATTTCATATTTTCTCCAATAAAATCATCTTTGACATGTTTCTTGATTTGATTCGACCTGGTAACTGCATTTTGTAAATTGAATAGAAAACACTTCTGACATGAACGTAGGTCTGTTTACCCAACTTGTTTCGTACTCCAGTGAATTGCTGATGGTTCCATTCACTCATTTACCCCGTGAGGTGAACGATCTCCTATGGTTGACTGTCACTATCAGTATCACCGAATACCGTTCTTCAGAGTTTTTTGAGTAGGAATGATTTGAAGATATTTTTATATGTCAAGCATCGAGAAAGTCATAACACAGTGGGATTCCCATTCGCTCGGCACCAAAGGTTCCCCAATGTCAGTGCGCCAGACACCTGCAGGGTTAAAAAATCAAAAATCATAAGATTTTACGCGTATCTGTGACACCAGTTAGTCTGGTTGCTACACAAAGTGCAATAATCTTCAATGATCAATACGTATAACAATTTATTGCATTGTATTCGCTGAAGATTCCAGCATGAAAGCTGAACTACACGAATTTAAAGGTCAGACACGATATCAGTGTACATAACCTCTTCATTTATGTATTGGATTCGTGATGTTATTATGATGCTATCGTTATATTGAGCACGGCGTTACGTTGGAGTGGGGAAAATAGAAGATGAACATCAGTATTAAAAGTGATTTAACTTTATACATTGACTGAACTGGAAAGATACACTACGATAACTGTTTTGAAATGATAATCATGAGAGCACCATATGACCTTCACATAAGCGACCACTATAAATCGTCTCAACTTTCCACTATATTGCATGAATGCAAAGTTTGTTAAGCACTTCCTTAACACTGCTCAAAGTACGTGAAACCACGAATTTCAGTCGCTTATCTCACGACAGCAAGCAAACACATGACCGCCATTTTTTCAGTTCTTGCGGCGTCCAGTCGGCGAGACCTGTCAACCAACTTTATTCGATGGTTTGGACATTATATATAGGGGTGGCAGATCTCTGCGGAATATCCATCCGCTGAATTGCGGTTATCACATATTTTTTAAGCCAATAATGAATGACTAAATGAAGAATAACGCTTCATTTAAACCATTCTTAACGTTTTACAAACAGTAAGTGAATTTTAAACATTAACTATTTTAAAATTGAAAAGTCTCAAGGGTCATTCATATCTGATAAAAATCATCTTCTTCTTCGTAGCACTACAGCGCCTCTTGGGCCTTTGCTTCCTGCAAATAGCGCCTGAAACTGTCTCGGTCTATTGACGGCGTCCTCCAATTTCGAAATCCGAGCAGCAATGAACTGTCTTCGTCGTTTTCTATTTCCATCGTGAACTTGATGTTTTTGTGGATGTTGTTTTGTTGTATCAGCTAAGTATCTGCTTGACGAGCATCAACGATTGCAAATATATCAACCACGTAACGGAGCCTGACTCTAGGTGATAAACCTTTTTTCTCGATTATGTCTTCTTTGTGTCCCATTAAAATATCACTCAAATGTGGTGACAATGGGTTTCCCATTGTAACTCCTTTGGTTCTCTTGAAATCATTCCCTCTAAATGAGCATACGTTAGCTCTTATTCATGCACTGAGTTGCCTAATTTAAATACATTTATGATCTCTTTCTCCATTCCAGGGATGAGGCTTTTTGCCAGACCCAGTCTTCAAACCGGGCTAGAGCCTGTTTTACAGGAACACTCGGGAAAATTGATTGCACATCAAAAAATACCATGATCTCCTGTTTCTTTGTTGCATCTATATCCTGCCGCTTTTTAGTCAGAGCCCCCTGTTTGTATCAGATTGCTTACATGTACTGCATGATATTTGCATTTTCCTGTTAACCACTTTGCAATTTTTGATGTCAGCGCATTTTTGGCAGCATTGATCTCCCGCATTTTGTTGCCACCTTTCTGTATTTTTGGGAGACATTTGATTTTACGCAAGTCGAGATTGGATACTCTAAAATATGATGTATTTCCGGTAATTGACTAGTATTGCTTTAGCGTTTTCTTGATCACATAATTTTTCGTGCACTAACGATTCATTCAAAATCATGTCCATGATAACTACTGTATTGCCTTTGTCTTTTGCTTCTCCTTCACAGCACTAAAGTCCCTCTCGGACTTTTGTTTCCTATGAATAGTGCCTCTAACTTCTCGGTCTATTGACGGCGCCATCCAATTAGGAAATCCGAGCAGCAATGAACTGCCTTTGTCGGACTAGCGGCTTCCTGGTTTCCCCACTGGTCTCCACCTTTCACTTTTTCCTACAAATACCTTTTTGGGTATTCGTTGCTCGTCTATACGATTCATGTGTCCAGATCCCGTCTAGCTTCGCTTCGATTATTCGCTCACTAAAAGGCGTTCAATATATTCGCGGATGCTTGGGTTAGGGTCCATGTTTCACACCCATAGCATAACCCAGGTCTTATCACAGATTTGTTTACTTGGAGCTCTGTTTTCCTGTGTATGCAGGTGCTCTTCCAGATCGTCAAGACTGAATAAAATATGTTATTTGCGAGCTGTAGTCTTCGACGTTTTTCGTCCCTTTCATTACTGTTTCTTATTATTTTGACAGCTGACTACACAAATTTCCTCACATTTTCGATACTGTATACGCCAAGTGTGATATTTTGTATACTTGGAGTATTTTTCCTTGACTACGTCATGAGTTTTGTTTTATTTTCATTGATTTGTAGCCGTACTAGTTTTGCTTCGCTGTCGAGTTTCAGAAAGAGTTCTTTGGCGTTGTTAATGACCGTGATAAAAAGTTGATGTTGTCTGCATAGGCTACTATTTGGCTCAACTTGTATAGTAATGCACTTTGGGTATCGACAGGTAGCTTCCTTATGACGTATTCTAGAGCCAAATTGAATAGCAGTGCGGCCAGTCCATCTCCCTGCTTTGGTCCGATATTTGTGTCAAAGGCATCGGTGAGTGGGTTATTGATGCGGACGTCATTGTCATTTTATTAAGTTGGACTAATTGGGCTGGGATGCCAAAGCAAAGCATTATTTGGTACCGTATGTTGGATCAATACTTTCGTATGCTTGTTTGAAGTCAACGAAAATATGGTATAAGTCTATGCTGAGCTCCCAGCATTTTTCGAGTATCTGCTTGACTGTGAACAATTGGTCTATTGTTGATCGACCTGCTCTAAAACCACCTTAATACTCCCCGATAATACTGTTGGCATATGATTCAATTTTATTTTCTAAGATTTTTCAAAATATTTTGTACGCCGTACAAAGTAGTGATATGCCTCTATAATTTTCGCACTCTAGCTTGTCACCTTTTTTGTGGATAGGGGATATAATTGATTAGCTCCACTCTTCGGCATATGTTCTTGTTGCCAAATGTGCTAGATGGCTTTGTGAATAACTTGATGAACACTACTTCCACCATATTAGATGAGCTCCACTGAAATCTCATCGATGCGCGGCACTTTATTATTCTTTTGAGCTTTGATGGTGGAACACACTTCATCCAGAGTTGGTGGGGCAAATGGAAGCTTACCGCAGACATCTATATGTTTCGATGCTCTGGAGTTGTGTGGAGGATTATGGAGGTTCTTGGAATATGAAGCCCATCTTTCTATATCTTGGTTTCATCAGCGATGATATTGCCGATGTCATCACGACAGAGCTAGGTTTTGGACTAATAAGCATGTTTCACGCTTTTCACTACATTGTATGCTTGTCGTGTTTTGTAACTCACTAATCTTACATCTATACTTCTCAATTGGTCGGCATAGTATTCTCTTTTCTTTGTTCTAATTATCTTGTTCGCTACTCTTCTGAGATTTTCATAGTGTTCTCTCTTCGTCCTGGTTTTGCCACGTATGTATTCATCATCACCGAAGCAATCATTTCTCTTGCGCCGGGCTTGATGTCTGGTCGTCTGTTCTGCCATGGTCTTAATTGCCACTTTCTGTTCCATCCAGAGCTCGTTGGTTGTTTCCAAAGCTTCGTCTGATAAGATGGGAGGCAACTGGTTGTCGAGGGTTTTCCGTAAGGTTTTGGGCCGCAGACGCCATTTGGAGCCTTTCGATGTCGAATTTTCGTAGCGGACTGGTCTTCGCCGAATATGCTTTTGACATATGACATCGATAGGTTAGATTGCTCAAGTAGTGATCGGAGTTACAATTGGCTCCTCGGTATGTATGGACGTCAAGTATGCTCAAGGTCCAACGTTGTTGGATCCGAACATGGTCGATCTGGTTTTGTGTGTTGCCATCCGGTGATAACCAGGAAGCAAGTCGAACGTATGACTAAATTTCTGCTACATGTAAAGTCAATCAGGCGCTGGCTGTTGTCATTTGTTCATCATAAAAGCTGTATCCTCAGTCGTTCCCCGAGAGACATGTCATTGCCAACCTTAGCGTTGAAATAACCTAGAACTATTTTTTTGTCGGTTGTAGGCAATGAGTTGACTAGTCTTTTCAGGTGATTTTCGGACGTTTCTTTCATTGCTTCTCTTTTTTTTTGATCGGGGCGTCAATTTTTATCGGCCAAATTTTGAAGAATCTCGCTTTTATATGAATCGCATCCAAACGTTCATTGACTTCCTTAAAATCAATAACGTGTGATTTGAGCTCCCTATTCACAATAAAGGCCACTCCGAATTCTCATTTTCCAGCAGACTTCCTGTCTTGAATATCATTGTCAGTTCAGTTCTTTTCGTGGATTGCCAGTATTTTTAATTGATATTGACTGGCCTGTTGTTAAAGGTCCTTAACAGCGCCAGGGTATTTGAGGGATCTTACGTTCCAGGATCCAATGCCATAGTCATTTTTCCATTTGCAAGGTCGTTGCCATGTGGCCAACCCATTCCGAGGCCCGTCTGCAGGTTGCGAAACATTTTGAGGTTTTCCATAGTCGGGGAGTTGGCCTGTCGCCCAATCTCCATCCGATTCCGTTATCAGGTGCGGGAGATTCACTTACACCCTCTTACGTCCCCACAAAGGAGGTATAGGTAGGATTTAGTAGCAGAGCTGTGGATGTATTTACAGTTATCAGCGTTTTTCGGCATTTAATATCCCGTTATTGGGAACATTTATTTATTTATTATTATTCGGTCTACGGAGTACAATATCTTACAGACTATACAAAAATATCATAACTGCTACATAAATTAATTAAACAAAGCAAACAGATTTATTTTAAAACGGTATTCGTTTAAATTAAAATCAAGATCTTTGCAAAGTTATTACTAAGATGAATGCATCTATTGATAGGCTCGTTAGCCTTATAATTAGTTTTATGAATTTTAATGTCGAACAGTCTATTAGTCTTCACTGATCTAGGAAGCTCATTAAAAAATGAAACGATCTCGTAATTCACTACAATTTATTTTACCTGAAAGAATATTATAAACGAATAATAGAGAATAAGAGGTTCGTCTGTCAGTTAAAGATTGCAAACCAAGAAGCTTACGTCGAGCATCATAAGCTGGGAGATCATTGGGTCAATACATCTTTTTGAGAGCGTATCTAGTTAAATTCCGTTGAACTTGTTCAATCCGATTCGAATATTTAACATAAAAAGGGTTCCAAATGATGGAACAATATTCAATGACGCTGCGAACCAATGCTACATAAAGTGATTTGATTGTCATTGGGTCCTTAAAGTTTTGCGTGTTTCTCTTTATGAACCCGATCATAGCATAAGACTTCGAAATAATATAATCAACGTGAAAGTTAAAACTAAAATTAGAGTGGAATAATACACCTAAGTCTTTCATTTCTTGCTTGCGTATTAATGCGTTATCGCCGAGCATGTAATTATAGGAAATAGCCTTTATGCTTTTAGAAAATGTTACAACAGAGCACTTGTTGAAAGTTAGAGTAATATTTTTAAGAGTACACCAATCAAGGAAACGCGGTAGGTCACTCTGAAGTTTGTGGCAATCAGGTGATTGTGCAATTTTAAGGAAGAGTTTCACATCATCAGCAAACATTAAACATTTGAAGAATGTAAAACATTTTGGTAAATCATTAATGAAAATCAGAAAAAGGAGTGGCCCACAATGTGTGCCTTGAGGAATGCCAGAGGTGGCATCTATCAAAATCTCAGAAGTTGTTTTACGTATTTTCACGACAAGTTTTCTGTTAACTAAAAAGCTTTTTATAAATCTAAGCCAAACATCAGACAAGCCCAATTTACTTAATTTTAAAAGTAGAATATTGTGATCAACTTTATCAAAGGCTTTGGAGAAATCAATATAGACAACGTCTAATTACATATAGCATTCTAATGCATCAACAATATCGCCTGAGATTAATGCCAAATTAGTATAAGTTGACTTGCCCGGCAAGAATCCATGTTGGCAGTCACATATTGCATTTTTAACGTGATCAAATAATTTGTTCTTAATTATATGATCAAATAATTTCGGAAAAGTACATTGTTTGACAGTGGCTCTATAATTAGTTATGATATTACGGTCACCAGATTGGAAAATCGGAATAACATAACAAGTTTTCCAAGACTCTAAGAAAATACCTGATTTAAAGCAAAGATTGAACAGAAAAGCAATGGGCTTAACTATAACGTCAGCACAACATTTAAAAAATATTGGGGGGAAGTCACCACGTTCAAACATAAAACTAGATTTTAAATTTGATATAGCGCAAAGTACATCCTCAGTAGAAACACCAACATTTGTTACGGATAAAACCGAAGGGCACCAGTATTACCTCACCCCGAACACTATCGTAGCATTCGCGTGACTCGGTATAGTCAGAAAGCTAAGCCGCACTCGACTAGGGTTTGTTTGCCACTCCAAATTGTAATCATAATAGTAGTTTAAATACGATTATTTGTAGTTTTAAGCAAACTTAATTGTCATCGAGCGAAGTGTAATGGTTTTCAACTTTCTGATCGATCGCGGAACCGACCTCTCATCGGTTCTAGACGTTAAGTCTGAGTAGTGCCAACGGATGGTACCACCAGGTCAACCAATCCGTGCACCGTAATCCATTCACGCGGTGACTGCTTGTCGGCCAGCTAGTTCGGAGAGGATTTCGGTCGCGGGTCTCCGAATGGATTACGCTCAATTACAATATTTCAGTCACCTGAAATTGCCCGTTTTCTAAACGCGTCAACATTTACTCATCCAGAACGAGAAACCTACATTACGTTAGTTCTGGATGGGATCTATCCACAGATCTCAAATCAAAAACGCTACAAAAATCCACAGGCGCGTTACCGATTCACCGACGCGGTACCGAAAAATATACTACTCGAATTTAAACCGAAGAAAACTACTCTAAAGAAATGGCGAAACAAACAAAGGTACCGCGTACCGCGCGCGACGCGAAACCGACTTCAGCGGATTTGCAGAAACCCTACCCTCGCGACGGCATACTTACCCTACACTCTCTGTTCCCACTGAAAAAAGAAGAGTCACTGAAAAGGAAAGTCGTTCGTTAAATTAGCAATTCATGTTATTTTTTTATTTAGTTCCAACATATCATATATTCTTATATATCCTGGGCAATCTATGTTGAATAATGACAATGAGAGGGGACATAAGAGCTGAACAAAGTCAAATTATGATATTTACCCTCATATCAAATATTATTTTTACTTAATTTAAAATATATTTATTATGTGTGTATAAGTGTATTTTGAAAAGAAAAACAAACAGAAAATTGAAAATATTGTATATATATGCGAAAAGCTAATATCAAAAGAACTGTCTTCTCTTTACTTATTTTATTGTACATGATATCCCAGTATATAATTCATTGATTTTTTTGTTCCATATTTTTTTTTTATTTTTCTCATTAAATAAACCTTAAAAATTCAATAAAAAAATAAGAAACATGGCAAACAATTTTCATTTAAAAGACGGCGATATTATGTAAATATAGTTCTTTTCTTTAAGAGGAAGACAGCCGAATGCAAAAGAAGTGCGTTTTGATTAATGTCTGAACATGGAAACATTATACATAAGTCATTCGCGGTAATTAAAAAGATTTAAAAATATATCCTAATATTATCAGAAAAAAACACAAAGAACTTCCCCAAACATGTTGTGAATAAGGTTATACCGATATTATTTACAAAATAAGAAAAAAAACTATATGGATACGATTCCGGGATAAATAAGAGGTAAAATAGCTAAAGTAAATATAAGTGAATTAGAGATTGTGCAGTAAAGAAATGAAATCAGGGGCAGCAACTTGTGGAAATTAGTTTTCTGATTATCTTCATAACAGCTAACATCTAGCATCTAATATTATAGTTAGCACTTTTTATTCTCATTTCTTCGAAACTTTTTGCATATCATATCTTTTGTTTAGCGACTAAGTTCAACGAGATATTGCAATCAACTAATCAAATTAAGCTATGTACTAGCAACGTAAGTTAAAAAGTGGAAAATAATGCAGAAACATCAGCTTCCTAGTTTAAGCTATACACAGGAATTTATCTTCAAAGATGAACCCAAAAATCTAATAACTTAAGGAGAGAGTATCAGTTGCAGATTTGCGATTTGAATTTTGTTCTTTCTTTCGAGTAAGCTAACATGGGTTTATGTGTGTGTAAAACATATGATAAATTGTTTTGATTTAACAGATACGATATGGAAAACGAATGAACAAAGCAAAAATGGTTTTGAACTGTTGAATACTCCGTTGGGCTTGGAAAGTCATTTTATTAGCTGTTTTATATCTATCGGCAATCAATTCATGAATATAAATCTCCCAACATTTGCGATTCGATATAAAATCTCTCGACTTTCACTAGACTAAAATGCGTTACTGAAGCTCAGTATTTAAAATATATTTTTTTCGAAGAAACCGTGAAAAGCTAGGACTCAAAATACGGACGAAACAAATGATTTAAATCAGTAACATGAAAATCACTCAAAGGAAACAGAGTTAAAACAAATAATATTTTTGTAGTAGTGAGTTGAATACTATTTACGCCCTGAGCGTGAGACCTCCTGGAGCGCAGAGCTTCTGGACTATCTAACAAACGCCTCTTCTATCGGACTAAGAACCAAGCTTGGAACCATTTGACACATTACGTTGGGCTAGGCCTCGTTGAACAAATAAATCAATGGCATTGTTTAATATTATCGTATTCTGTGTTCATATCTTTCAGTGATACCTTGGTCCTGAATATAAGCTAAACTTTCTGAGACTGACACACCAATGTCTTGATTCGATTGAAAACAAAATAGTTTCGAATGTCCTACATATGACAATAAATACAAAGTTAATTTGAATCCGAAGTAAATTATACGAAAATAACGTTCAAAGTTGGGATACATTAAAGAAAATTATGGTGTCATATAAATATTGAAATTGCGAAAGAAAAGTATTGTATGGGTTGTTGAACACTATAAAGACTACTTTTGTGTCTATTACTTTTTCTCAGAAAACTTAAATTGTGCGGAAAACCGGGATTTATCAATAGTGAAATGTATCTGTCTATAATATGATTTTTGATATTTTACTTATTGTGAAAACTAGAAAAATTAGTGCTTACGTTGTGTATTTTAAATGGTATAATTTCCGATATCTCATTGAATATATTCAGTTATCATTTTTTTTTTAAGACATTCATTCATTTATTCTAACATTTAATTGTTTCATTTAAGTTTAGTATTTTTTTTTTTCTGAATTTAGTACTCGATTCACTAATCATTGAGATTTTTAGTTTATTTAGTTTATGTTCAAGTTATGTTAGCTTGACGTTTTCTTCATATGAAGCTTGTTTACGTTTGAAGTGTTGATTTTTAATTTTACTTCTTATAATTATTCCAAGAAAGCTCATTCAATTATCGCATATCAGTTGTCATTTGAAATCATTGATTAAAGTTTTAAAAGATTTCATTGGATTTAAAGAATAATGTTTAGTTGACATTCATGTTATACCATCTTTTGACATGCCCCCGTTTTTCATCTAATAATACATGTTTAAAAATTATAACAAGAAAATCGAACAGTTTTAGTCCGGTTAATACATTTTTGTCTTTTATAATTTGTTAGTAATTTATTTTGGTTTTTTTTTTTTTCATAAATTCCTAATCATTGTAAAATTCATGGAATCTGTGGCATGGTTGACGACAAAGGCACGCACCTGTCTCTAGGATCCAACCACGTTGTCTCCTTGTTATTGTGGTTAATGTAGTAGACTTTGCCGTCGTAATCGCGGGCAATATCCCAACCGGCTGGCAATGGAAAGTCACCAGTTTGATGATGTTGTCCTTTTTGGCATTTTTCTAGGCACTCGGTTCGTCGCCGTGTTTGCTTGCTTGCTTGTGTCCCTTGCACGATGTCAGCGATGGAAGTAATCCGAAAATAGTTTGATGGCAATGGCTGCTGGTGCTGGTGTTGCGTTGGGCTAACATAAAGTTACACAATCCACTCGAGATTTTCCCTGATTCGCTTCTCCTTGCGACTACAGGCACTGTTTTCCACGTTCCACCACGCTCACCCTTTTCTTTGGTCTTTCAAGTCTCTCCAGTCAAGTCCTCAATCGCGCGTTCCTACAATTATTTATGCATTTTCTACGCCGCGTTCCCAATTCTCTGTTTCATCAAATTTACTTTGAATTTTTATTTCTCAGATGGAATTTTTATTTTCAAATTTATTTAGCGCGCGGCAGCAACGAGGAGAGAGCGGCGGCCGTATTTCGAATTGGACGACGGCGGCGGCGGCTGTAGGGCACATGATTGTGAGTCAATTCTAACTTTCTTTTTAGTTATTAACTAAACTAACCTCTTTCCTAATGTTCTGCTCCGGTGAATGTCACTGCCTCACGAATAACGTTTTCCAAAAACTCTTTACGCACACCACGCGTTTCTTCATAGATTAAACCGGGAATACGTTTCACTCCACCACGTCGCGCCAAACGACGTATAGCTGGTTTTGTAATACCTTCGATATTCTCATGAAGAACTTTACGATGACGTTTCGCGCCTCCATGTGGCCGTCAAAATTTCCGGTTGTCACCTCGGACAAAACATATGTGCGTGGAATGGCACTTCATATGGCGGAAATGTGCTTCTTCAGATGTCGCCAGTGGCATAGTTTTCTCGATGGCCACGGTGGAGGGGCATTTCCAGATGGCTATGTCTCGAAATGTGCCGGGGTTGGATTAATTCTATATTCCGAATATTTATATCCACGGATCTAAATATTTGGACAGAAAAAAAAATATTTTCTGCACAACGATATCCGCACAACAGATGAAGTCCGCTGGCACTTCGAGGACATATCCATCTGGCAGGTTACAAGGGTTCGGGATCGGAATCACTTCGATTCCTGGGCGTAGTCGTCACATTACACATTCCCCCCCCCAAAATCGAAGTAATTACGATCCCGTCTCCTTTGTAAAAGGTCTTGGTTAGGGACGTGGCGGGTCGAAGATCCGTTTCGAAGGATAGGCTACAACCCTGTTCGTGAAGACTCGACAGTGACTATATAGTAGGAAGTCAGGTGTTATTCGGAGGCCTTCGTCTAGGCAGAGATTTGGGATAAGCCAAGGTTTCTCGTGGGAATTAGTTGCACTTCATCGTCTAAGGTCTTTTGCGTGGTAAATTCCCAGGGTCTTACCAGTCATGTCCGCGATGAGGTACCGGGTGGGGCTTATGACTTGCATGACTCGACACTTCACGAATTTCTTGTCTAGTTTGGCATTGTAATGGCGGGTGGCATCGCTCTGTCGGAAGTTTCGACGATATATTTCGTCGCCGGCCTTAAAGCCAGAAGGATGAGATCGCAAGTTGTACCGCTCCTCTCCCATCCGTCTACTTTCTTCAATCTTCTCCCGCAGTTGATCTCGCAGAAGTTGGAGCTTTTCGTGCGGTTCTAGAACCACGATTGGGTCCTCTAGCGATTTCAGCTGCCGCAATAGCCGGTAAGCGCTCCCATGACAGATCATGTACTGGCCGAACACTGCGAAATACGGCGAAATGCCGGTAGTGGCGTGGTACGACGAGCGCAGCGCACTAGTGATGGCGGACAATTTGCGATCCCAGTCCTTCTGATTCGGGTGGACATAGGCACGAATGGCCGCTATGAGCGTACGATTCAGTCGTTCGGATGCGTTGGCTTGTGGTGAATAGACGGCAGTTCGTTGGTGGATGATGCCGTATTTGGACATTAGGTCTCGGAACTTGCTGGAGGTGAACTGGACCCCATTGTCGGAGACAAGTTTCTCCGGAACTCCAAACATGTGAAAGACTCGGTTCTCCAAGAAGCTGATTATAGGTCCAGTGTGCATGTTACGTAGGGGTTCTATGATAGGGAATTTAGAGAGCTGGTCCAGGACCACGACAGCTCCCGTGTGACCAGAAGCAGATCGAGGGTAAGGACCGATAAGATCAATGTACAAGCGCTGGAACACGCGTTCGGGGACCTCAACCTTACCCATGGGTGGCCGAAGGATGGTGTTGGGCGCTTTAGTGCACTTGCATAGCTCACAAGAGGCTACGTACGCTTTTATCTGTTGGGCCATCTTAGGCCAAAAGAAACAGGTTTTCAACCGCCTAAGTGTACGACCGTATCCGCCGTGCGCACTTGATGGGTGGTCATGAGCCCGTCTGATAAGATCAGTGGTTAATTCTTCGGGCACCCACAACTTCCACTGTTCTTCTTCTTGTATGGGGTCTCCGGATGCGTGTCCCATCCGTTTGTAAATGAATCCATCCGTCAACCGCAGTTCAGGAAGCTGGGACAGTTGATTCTGGATAGTGTGAATCAGTTGGGTGTAGCTGGCTGACTTGAAGGCAGGATGGTCCAAATCGATCAATTGGGGGCTGTCGTCCTCTTGGACCAACTCGGCTCCTTCAGGGGCGAACATTCTGGATAGGGTGTCGGGGACTACATGCTGGCTTCCTTTTCGGTGGCGAATTGTGAAGTCAAATGCCTGTAGTTTCAGTGCCCACCTGGCCAATCTACCGTTGAGATCAGTCTGGCTCATTAGCCATTTCAGAGAAGCGTGATCCGTAACGATTTCAAAGGTGTGTCCCTCCACATAGGCTCGGAAGCGTTTCACTGCCAACACCGCGGCTAGACATTCTTGCTCGGAGACCGTGTAATTTCGCTGGGCTGGGTTCAGCTTGTGAGACATGAAGGCTATAGGTCTCTCCTCGCCGTCTTGTGCAACCTGGACTAAGACTGCTCCCACCCCATGTTGACTCGCGTCACAATGGATTGAGAACGGTTTGTCAAAGTCCGGGCTGTGCAGTACGGGGGCCGTAGTCAGACTCTTCTTTAGCTCTTCAAAGGCTCGCAAGCTGGGCTCTTCCCAGACGAATTTACGTCCCTTACGCAGCATGTCGGTCAAAGGAGTGGTAATGGTGGCATAGTCACGTACAAAACGCTGGTACCATCCGCATAACCCTAAGAATCGGCGTAACTGTTTGGTGGTCTTGGGTAGTGGAAAAACGTCAATCGCTTGAGTCTTTTCCGGATCGGTCTTGATATGCCCATGCCCAATGATGTGACCTAAATACTTCACCTCCGTCATCACGAACTGGCTCTTCCTTATGTTGATGGTTAATCTTGCCCTCCGGATGTGTAGAGCCACCTCCTGAAGCAGGTCGATGTGTTCGTCAAAGGTCTCGGTTATAAGCAACAGATCGTCCAAGTAAACGAAAACTTGGTGCCGCAAATGAGGTGGTATCACCTTGTCCATAAGGCGCGTCATTGTTTGGGGGGCATTACACAATCCGAATGGCATGGTCACGAATTGATATAAGGGCCGGCCTGGGACTGTGAAGGCTGTTTTCTCCTTTGAACCGGGGTCTAAAGGAATTTGCCAGAAGGCGTCCTTGAGGTCTAAGCTCGTGATGAAATGGGCTTTAGGCAATCGACTCAAAATGCCTTCGATCAACGGTAGAGGATATGCGTCCTTGACTGTGACGGCGTTCAAGCGTCTGGCATCTAAGCATAACCGGACCTTGTTCGGCTTGACCACTAAGGTGACTGGGGAAGCCCACGCGCTCTGTGATTCTTCGATTACGCCTAATGCTAGCATTCGATCCACTTCGGCATATAACGATTTTTCCTTCGCCGGAGATATGGCGAAATGTCTCTGTTTTATGGGTTTAGCATCCCCCACATCTATAGTGTGGAACACCAGGGCAGTCCGCCCGAGACCTTCCTTCTCGTGCGAGGGAAAAGCCGATATAGCCGAGTCGAGACGCAGTTGCTGAGTTACATCCAGTGTATGCCGTAATAAGTTAGTGGGTTGAGATTGGTCAGGAACGGTGGTGACGGACTCCAGGGTCGAACTGGAAAATAGTGCCGGGGCCAAGTTAAATTTTCGAACGAAATCCACTCCTAAATAAAGATTCTGGGTTAACTGAGGTATGATGAAAAATTCCATAGGTTTAGTTACCCCTTTAAAGGTGACATCCGTCATAATTTTTCCCACTACAGAGTGACGAGTTCCGTCCGCCGTGCTTAACCAGGAGGTGAAATGACGGATTTGGTCCGCGTGCTTTGCCAGTACCTCCCCTGCAAACTCGGCAGATATGCAATTCACACTGGCTCCCGTATCGACTAAGCCTGATACTCGTTTTTGCAGGAGGTGTACTGACGCATATGGCCGAACATCATCCCTCAATAATTCGTCTAAGTATATGTCCTTCAACCTTTGTCTCGACTGCCTGACTTTTCTCCAGAAGCTCCGCATCCGACGCGTGGCTCGCTTGCTTCGCGGTGGGACAGTTGTGGCCAATTCCTCATGGAAGATGCGCTGTCGAGTAGCCAAATAATTCCGCAACCTGACATGAAAAGGTTTTACATGCCAAGGAGCCTTCGTCTCGCTATCATTTCCCTGCGCATTGGCCTCGGCGAAGGACGGCGTCGGTTGTGGAACTTCGGGAGAACTGTGTTTAGCGGTGCGAGTCAGCAGAGTTGGAGTCATGTTGGGAGCTGGGTCATAGCTGGTGATGGGGTCTGGATTGGTTCGTCCGGGGTCTAGGAGTGCCGACGGGTGGTCGCGGCACTCGGTGGCCAGTTTTTTCGCCCTTTGCAATTTGCACAGTCAGGTGCGTATGTGTCGGCCTTCCCGCAGCGGTAGCAGAAAAGCGTCGGCTCCGCTGGACATGCATAGAACCGATGTCCCGGTTGTCGGCAGTTCCAACAGACCGTCGGGCTTGTAAGTGCTTCAAGGGAGGGTCGATCAATCAATGCGGGGTCCTCAAGCTCCGGTGGTGCTCCGCTCCTCGGTACTGGTACTGGATCAGCAAGCAGGTGGTCTGCTGCCATCAACTCCGCGGTGTGATGATTTCGGGGATTTGGTCCCGTTATGCGAGGTTGTGGGCGGAAGGTACCTCGTCGCTCATCCAAGTGTTCTTGTCTACGCGCATGGAGGCGCAATCCCTGTATGGTGTTGATGGGAAAATGTAGCAGGCTGTTCTGGAGATCCCAGCGCATGTTCTCTCTGATAATTTCTACTAATTCGTCCTCGGGCATGGTATTTCGCAGGCGAGTGCTCAATCTCACTATACTTGTGTAGTACTGGTCGAACGGTTCGTGAGCGCCTTGTTTCCGTTTCTTTATTTGCTCTCTTAGCTCTCTCTCAGTGAAGCCATCCTCAAATCGATTGCGGAAGGCTGCACTGAAAGAGTGCCAAGTGGGACGTGGCGTTGACTCTTTAAAGCTCCAGTACCAGTCGGCAGCGTCGCCGCTGAACAAAAGATGGGCATGCCGGAGGAAGGCCGAGGAATCACCTCCCAGGGTGCTGGACACCAACGCCTGAATCCGGAAAAGGAACCGGTCCGCCGATATCATATCGTTGAACCCTGTAAAGTTCAGGCGCCAACTCTCCATGATACGAGGCGTCGGGTCTCGAAAAGGTGCCAATGCGTTCCCGGGGGGAATCACATCCTCGATTGACCTGTTGTACTGAACTGCCTCGGGGGCTGGAGGTACCAACGGAGGTCCGGTACTGTGTCGCGGTCTGTATTCGGGAGCTCTGGGATCCATTCCCGAGTTCCTTGGGGGTGGGACCCATTGCTCGGATTGTCGGGAGTGGGGCATCGCCACACTGGGATTTGGCTCCCAGCCAAGCGGAGTTCTCACGCGGCTGGGTGGTTGGCTCAACGGGAGGTTCTGGATCTTTCCCTCCAGGTTGCCAATCCTCTCCGACATATCCCTCATCAACGCCACGAGGGTGTCAATGGAGTGGGCGGAAGGCATGGTTGTCACCTCGGACACGACACTTGCAGCCGGAACTTCACCGCCTACTGCTCCTTGCAGGTCTACAAGTGGTTGGGACTGTTCGGCCTCTGGCACTCCTTTCGCCACTGCTCCGCGCGTTGGTAGGGGCGTTCCGATGGGGACGTCTAGGGCAGACCGCTCGATGGGTCGCCGACATAATGGGCAACTCTCTGACGTGAGGAGGAGCTGTTGTACACAGGCACGATGGAATAGATGTCCACAATCCAATCGCACGCTGTGTACCCCCTCCACTACGTCCTCGAAACAGATTCCACAGTTCGCGGGTTGGACCGTTTTGGACCGGGTCCACCGCTTATCGGGCGTCCGCTTCGTTGCCATTTCGTGTGGGTTTATTATGAGTGGTTGCTAGTATGAAACGAGAGAAAAAAAAATATAAAACCTAAAATATACTTATTCCTATTATATAAGTGAAAAAAAAGAATTTAATATTAATTTAGTGGCCGTTAGTGGCGAGCTAATAATAGAGGGGGAAAAAAAAATATTTGACAGTCACTTTCCTTTTCAGTGGTCGACTCCTTCAACGGGAAAAGAGAGTGCGTGGTAATCTGCCGAAGAAAGGGTGCTTTTGGTCGATTTACGAAATTTAACCCCATACCCTCATACATTACAAAAAAAAACCGTCTCTAAACTACGTTAAAGTGACTCGACGAGACAAGTGGTAGAGCTACCGTAACGACTTTGTACGCGGTCGAAATTCCCGACGCGTGGAAGCATTCCGGGCTTCGCAACTCCAGCATACGCCATCGAACGTTGAACCGATACCACTCGTCTAACACGCATAAGAAATAGTTAGAATCCTTCCGCGACATAAAGGCAAGGTAGCCTTCTATTTTCTTGAGAGTCCATGCTGATAGGTAAACCCATCAGACTGGCAGTTCCATCAAGAAAATAGAAGGTCCTTACAGGGGTTAACCTGGGACAACACATCGGAAGGATTCTGTCGCGAAAAAAAAAAAAATCAAACAAAGGAGAGCGGAAGCTACAACTCACGTGAAGCGACTTCTAGTGTGTATCACACAAGTCCACTGCTCCTGATAGTGGGACTCGAGTACCAAAGTACCTTACATCCTCCGTAAAGGACCAACTCGTCAGAAGACGCGAAGTTCTTTCCCCCTTAGGATGTTTTGGCCCCACGTTGGGCGCCATTTGTAATGGTTTTCAACTTTCTGATCGATCGCGGAACCGACCTCTCATCGGTTCTAGACGTTAAGTCTGAGTAGTGCCAACGGATGGTACCACCAGGTCAACCAATCCGTGCACCGTAATCCATTCACGCGGTGACTGCTTGTCGGCCAGCTAGTTCGGAGAGGATTTCGGTCGCGGGTCTCCGAATGGATTACGCTCAATTACAATATTTCAGTCACCTGAAATTGCCCGTTTTCTAAACGCGTCAACATTTACTCATCCAGAACGAGAAACCTACATTACGTTAGTTCTGGATGGGATCTATCCACAGATCTCAAATCAAAAACGCTACAAAAATCCACAGGCGCGTTACCGATTCACCGACGCGGTACCGAAAAATATACTACTCGAATTTAAACCGAAGAAAACTACTCTAAAGAAATGGCGAAACAAACAAAGGTACCGCGTACCGCGCGCGACGCGAAACCGACTTCAGCGGATTTGCAGAAACCCTACCCTCGCGACGGCATACTTACCCTACACTCTCTGTTCCCACTGAAAAAAGAAGAGTCACTGAAAAGGAAAGTCGTTCGTTAAATTAGCAATTCATGTTATTTTTTTATTTAGTTCCAACATATCATATATTCTTATATATCCTGGGCAATCTATGTTGAATAATGACAATGAGAGGGGACATAAGAGCTGAACAAAGTCAAATTATGATATTTACCCTCATATCAAATATTATTTTTACTTAATTTAAAATATATTTATTATGTGTGTATAAGTGTATTTTGAAAAGAAAAACAAACAGAAAATTGAAAATATTGTATATATATGCGAAAAGCTAATATCAAAAGAACTGTCTTCTCTTTACTTATTTTATTGTACATGATATCCCAGTATATAATTCATTGATTTTTTTGTTCCATATTTTTTTTTTATTTTTCTCATTAAATAAACCTTAAAAATTCAATAAAAAAATAAGAAACATGGCAAACAATTTTCATTTAAAAGACGGCGATATTATGTAAATATAGTTCTTTTCTTTAAGAGGAAGACAGCCGAATGCAAAAGAAGTGCGTTTTGATTAATGTCTGAACATGGAAACATTATACATAAGTCATTCGCGGTAATTAAAAAGATTTAAAAATATATCCTAATATTATCAGAAAAAAACACAAAGAACTTCCCCAAACATGTTGTGAATAAGGTTATACCGATATTATTTACAAAATAAGAAAAAAAACTATATGGATACGATTCCGGGATAAATAAGAGGTAAAATAGCTAAAGTAAATATAAGTGAATTAGAGATTGTGCAGTAAAGAAATGAAATCAGGGGCAGCAACTTGTGGAAATTAGTTTTCTGATTATCTTCATAACAGCTAACATCTAGCATCTAATATTATAGTTAGCACTTTTTATTCTCATTTCTTCGAAACTTTTTGCATATCATATCTTTTGTTTAGCGACTAAGTTCAACGAGATATTGCAATCAACTAATCAAATTAAGCTATGTACTAGCAACGTAAGTTAAAAAGTGGAAAATAATGCAGAAACATCAGCTTCCTAGTTTAAGCTATACACAGGAATTTATCTTCAAAGATGAACCCAAAAATCTAATAACTTAAGGAGAGAGTATCAGTTGCAGATTTGCGATTTGAATTTTGTTCTTTCTTTCGAGTAAGCTAACATGGGTTTATGTGTGTGTAAAACATATGATAAATTGTTTTGATTTAACAGATACGATATGGAAAACGAATGAACAAAGCAAAAATGGTTTTGAACTGTTGAATACTCCGTTGGGCTTGGAAAGTCATTTTATTAGCTGTTTTATATCTATCGGCAATCAATTCATGAATATAAATCTCCCAACATTTGCGATTCGATATAAAATCTCTCGACTTTCACTAGACTAAAATGCGTTACTGAAGCTCAGTATTTAAAATATATTTTTTTCGAAGAAACCGTGAAAAGCTAGGACTCAAAATACGGACGAAACAAATGATTTAAATCAGTAACATGAAAATCACTCAAAGGAAACAGAGTTAAAACAAATAATATTTTTGTAGTAGTGAGTTGAATACTATTTACGCCCTGAGCGTGAGACCTCCTGGAGCGCAGAGCTTCTGGACTATCTAACAAACGCCTCTTCTATCGGACTAAGAACCAAGCTTGGAACCATTTGACACATTACGTTGGGCTAGGCCTCGTTGAACAAATAAATCAATGGCATTGTTTAATATTATCGTATTCTGTGTTCATATCTTTCAGTGATACCTTGGTCCTGAATATAAGCTAAACTTTCTGAGACTGACACACCAATGTCTTGATTCGATTGAAAACAAAATAGTTTCGAATGTCCTACATATGACAATAAATACAAAGTTAATTTGAATCCGAAGTAAATTATACGAAAATAACGTTCAAAGTTGGGATACATTAAAGAAAATTATGGTGTCATATAAATATTGAAATTGCGAAAGAAAAGTATTGTATGGGTTGTTGAACACTATAAAGACTACTTTTGTGTCTATTACTTTTTCTCAGAAAACTTAAATTGTGCGGAAAACCGGGATTTATCAATAGTGAAATGTATCTGTCTATAATATGATTTTTGATATTTTACTTATTGTGAAAACTAGAAAAATTAGTGCTTACGTTGTGTATTTTAAATGGTATAATTTCCGATATCTCATTGAATATATTCAGTTATCATTTTTTTTTTAAGACATTCATTCATTTATTCTAACATTTAATTGTTTCATTTAAGTTTAGTATTTTTTTTTTTCTGAATTTAGTACTCGATTCACTAATCATTGAGATTTTTAGTTTATTTAGTTTATGTTCAAGTTATGTTAGCTTGACGTTTTCTTCATATGAAGCTTGTTTACGTTTGAAGTGTTGATTTTTAATTTTACTTCTTATAATTATTCCAAGAAAGCTCATTCAATTATCGCATATCAGTTGTCATTTGAAATCATTGATTAAAGTTTTAAAAGATTTCATTGGATTTAAAGAATAATGTTTAGTTGACATTCATGTTATACCATCTTTTGACATGCCCCCGTTTTTCATCTAATAATACATGTTTAAAAATTATAACAAGAAAATCGAACAGTTTTAGTCCGGTTAATACATTTTTGTCTTTTATAATTTGTTAGTAATTTATTTTGGTTTTTTTTTTTTTCATAAATTCCTAATCATTGTAAAATTCATGGAATCTGTGGCATGGTTGACGACAAAGGCACGCACCTGTCTCTAGGATCCAACCACGTTGTCTCCTTGTTATTGTGGTTAATGTAGTAGACTTTGCCGTCGTAATCGCGGGCAATATCCCAACCGGCTGGCAATGGAAAGTCACCAGTTTGATGATGTTGTCCTTTTTGGCATTTTTCTAGGCACTCGGTTCGTCGCCGTGTTTGCTTGCTTGCTTGTGTCCCTTGCACGATGTCAGCGATGGAAGTAATCCGAAAATAGTTTGATGGCAATGGCTGCTGGTGCTGGTGTTGCGTTGGGCTAACATAAAGTTACACAATCCACTCGAGATTTTCCCTGATTCGCTTCTCCTTGCGACTACAGGCACTGTTTTCCACGTTCCACCACGCTCACCCTTTTCTTTGGTCTTTCAAGTCTCTCCAGTCAAGTCCTCAATCGCGCGTTCCTACAATTATTTATGCATTTTCTACGCCGCGTTCCCAATTCTCTGTTTCATCAAATTTACTTTGAATTTTTATTTCTCAGATGGAATTTTTATTTTCAAATTTATTTAGCGCGCGGCAGCAACGAGGAGAGAGCGGCGGCCGTATTTCGAATTGGACGACGGCGGCGGCGGCTGTAGGGCACATGATTGTGAGTCAATTCTAACTTTCTTTTTAGTTATTAACTAAACTAACCTCTTTCCTAATGTTCTGCTCCGGTGAATGTCACTGCCTCACGAATAACGTTTTCCAAAAACTCTTTACGCACACCACGCGTTTCTTCATAGATTAAACCGGGAATACGTTTCACTCCACCACGTCGCGCCAAACGACGTATAGCTGGTTTTGTAATACCTTCGATATTCTCATGAAGAACTTTACGATGACGTTTCGCGCCTCCATGTGGCCGTCAAAATTTCCGGTTGTCACCTCGGACAAAACATATGTGCGTGGAATGGCACTTCATATGGCGGAAATGTGCTTCTTCAGATGTCGCCAGTGGCATAGTTTTCTCGATGGCCACGGTGGAGGGGCATTTCCAGATGGCTATGTCTCGAAATGTGCCGGGGTTGGATTAATTCTATATTCCGAATATTTATATCCACGGATCTAAATATTTGGACAGAAAAAAAAATATTTTCTGCACAACGATATCCGCACAACAGATGAAGTCCGCTGGCACTTCGAGGACATATCCATCTGGCAGGTTACAAGGGTTCGGGATCGGAATCACTTCGATTCCTGGGCGTAGTCGTCACATTACAGAAGGTCAGAATCAACGCATGTTTGAAATTGGAATGTTCCCCAGAAATATTTCGGTAAAATCAAAACCTAACAATGATATTAGTCGCCCAGTGCATGACTCATTCCGACATACAGGACACGGAAGCCCGTTTGGTCCTTCATGGGATAGTCCCACATTTATTGACCCTGTTTGTTTGGATGCAGATATTGAAGTGAAAGGAAATACATTGGACAATAAGGCTCTAGATAGATGAAGAAATTACGGGAGTTTTTCACAATTCCGGTAGATTCATTTGAAATTCACAGTTGAACCAAAGATTTGACAGGAACTATGCACACATGGACTTGCACATAATTATCGTTATCGATTGTGTGTTTTTAGCATCGCTGATTTCACTACTTCTTATCCATAAGTTTTTCCGTGGCAAAACGTTTGAAGAAATGGCAACTGAAAAGCGTCTTCTGGCAGAAAAACTTTATGGAACTAAGTCGAAACGTGCCGGATCAAGTTCGAAACGATTATATGCTCACCACGGAACGAAAACTAGTAAGTGGAAAAAATAGTAACCCCAAATCATCATCCAATAATGCAAGTGCTACTAACAAGATCGAGCCAGATGTTGTCAAGGAGGATTCAGATGATGAATCGCTTAGCCCAGTAGAAGACTTCCAAAAAAAGATTGTTCAAGAGGTTGTTGTTAGCAAAAGGCATGTGAAAGAAGTGAAGGAAGTGAAGGAGGAAGCAGTTGAGCTTGCAAGGCCTCAAACTCCTAAGAATCCGTCAAAAGAGCAAAAGAAAGCAAAACAGTCGAAAAGAGAAGCGCCGGTAGCTGTGATTAAGGAAGTTGTTGCAGAGATTAAGACTCCTCCTACTGAAAACACGCCAGTCTTGCAAAGTAAAGAAACTTAACAACCCGATGAGAAATTGGCGAAGCAGGTTGATTCACCAAAAGCTCAAAACAAACAAACTAAAGTTAAAAAAAACCGAAGCAAATTTGACATCTGCTGCTTTGAAGAAAGATTTACCAATTCCGACTGTAAATTCAGTGATGTCCATTTTATCACATGCCGAGTTTACACGAGGTGAAATCCAAATACTTATTGATTATCTCTTAAACAAACAGCAAGATACTACAGCTAATCATTCTGAATGGAGCGATGATATTGTTCAGAAGTTACGCAAGAAGCTTGTAGAAAAAGAAAAGGCAACTGAAGAGGAACAAGCTGCTGCAGCAGGTACTCAAGCTAAGCTACGGGAACTTCGAACAACTCTTAATAATGAGCGAGTGCAGCACAATGCATCGGTCAAAGGATATATTGAAGAAATTCAAAGTTCGAAAGCTAAATTGCAAAACTCAACCCAAGACATGAATGAGCGAATTGAGAAGATGAAAGAGCAATACAATTCGCTTAAAATACAAAGTGAACATTTTAATCCACAATTGCTCTTAGCTCAAATCAGCTATCTAAACCAATTCAAAGATAACGCGAAACGCAATTCATTTGCTAATCAAGTTTTGGAAGACTGCAACCTCAAAACGAACAATTGACTCAATTGAAAAATGAAAACCTCGCATTACGTAATGAAATATTGCATTTGATTATTCAGAACAATTCTCTAATGATAAGTTTTAAGGAAACTGGAAATTAGCTCATTTGCCAAAGAATGAAGTGGACGAGGAGAAGGCCAACGCTCCAATGCAAATTAATAATCTGCAGTTAGCATTGGACAATGCTAAATCCGAACGGATGCAAATGGGCAATAATAATAATGATTTGCAAGCAGCATTAGATCAAGCCAAATCAGAGCTCATATTAATGTAAACAAATTCACCAAATCATGTTTATAATTTAACGTCTCAAATTGAAGACCTGAACAGGCAATATATGGAACAGGCCAGCGAATCACAAGATTTACGTAACATGTTGAGTAAAATGAATACTACAGTGCAGGAGAAAGAACAACAATGACAGTAAACAAACATCACTGGCAGGCCAAACTGTCAGTGAATTATGTTCAGCTGATTCAGCCGCACTTGGAGTGCTCGCCACCAGAGGGGAGCGGAGACCAAGTGGCGGCAGAAAGGAACTACCCCGCTGAAGAGGTGGATGACCGAAGAGTGGAACCATAGCCGTTAGGAGGAGGCTATAAAAGCGCGCGAAGAATGACGCGCCTTCTCTTTTTCTTTTCCTATCGTGTGTGACGAAGCAGTCGAGAAATAACAACAAGTGCGGAGGTAATTTGAAGCGAAGCGGAAATCTTCAGTGTACGACAGCAGAATCAGCAATTGCGGAAGAAAAGGGAGATTGAGATTGAAGCGAAGGGAGATTAAGATCAAAACGACGAGCAAAGCCCAGACATTGGAGGAAAGACTACAAAGTGCAACAACGGATACAATCATCGAAGGGGCCCCTTTGTAGCTACACAATAGAAGTAAGTTTTCTTGTTGAATTCAGTGTATCAAATGTTAAATTATATTGAATTTACGAATTGGAGTATATGATTTGAAAATTTTAAATAATCGTATTTTCTTTGAAACGAATTAATGCTTTGTGGAAGAAATTTACGTCTTTAGGACAAGAACGGTGAAAATCTTTGTTTTCAGATTACGGATTGTAACGAGTGCGGCTTGGAAGGGCAAGTCGAAGTAAGTGTATTAAAATTAAGTGAAACTAGTGATATCGAAAGTCAGAGTGTTCGGGGGTGGTGTAGTGGTCCACGCGAAGATTAGTGCTAGGAAGAAGTAGAGGAGTACGGTTGTGTAGGTGTAGAGTTGGAGTGAAAGTCATAGTGTGTTTGTTAGCTAGGGTTTTGGCCGAATAGCGCCGTGATTAATCCGGTTAGCCGCATTCTCGCTTGGCGGCTATCTGGGGCCTTGAGGGACAAGCGAGTGGCACCCCACGCCCGTCTCCGGACGAGCTAACTGGGTCCGTAAGCCCCGCCGGAGCACTCCAATTTCCCTGAGGGCCATAGTGGCTCTCGTGAAGTAAAAAGTGGGTGTAACACATTGTCTAAGATACCGACGGTAGGATAGTCAAAACTAGCTATTGAATAAGTGGAAGACAACCCATCATAGTTTTCATAGACAGTCTGAAAAAACCTAGCAAAAAGATTACATGACTCAAGTGAATTATTAGACTTGTCGCCATTAAACTCCATGCTTGACGGAAATCCATTTGTTTTGCGATTAGAATTGATATAATGCCAAAAAGATGAACGATTTGCCTTCAAATTACTCTCAATCCTAAATAAGTACTGATTGTATAGAAAATTGTGTAAATAATCGAATTCGTTTCGTTTTTGAAAAAAGTATAATCTATCTTCCTCAGAGTTTGATCTTTTAAATTGTTTGAATGCTTTATTTTTTACATTTTTTAAGTTGGCTAAGTGTGAATTAAACCAAGGAGGTTTATTCCTTAATACTTTATATTTTTTAGGGACAAAATTAGAAATGGCATGAGAAAACTTATCGCAAATAAATTTTTAAGCATCATTTGGGTCATCGAATGAATCTAAAACCGACCAGTCAACGGTTTCAAACATTTCAATAATCTTTTCAAACTTTGCTTTTGAAAAATCAAGTTGATCAAAAATATCATCATCGCTAGTTTCATCAAATTTATAAAACTCCAATTTTACTGTAAGTGCTGTGTGATGCATACTGTTATTGAATATTGGTGATAAGTTGCGCTCGCAAGAACATTTTAAATCATTTGTAATATATATTAAATCCACGATTCTATTTAAGTCATTTATAGTACTATTGATCTGCTGAAAATCATTAGATAAGAAATAGCCCATTACCATGGATTCAATATCTGATTTAATATTCAGAGGCAATAAAATTCCATCATCATGAGCCCAAAATACATTACCTAAATTAAAGTCCCCAAGAACAATACAATGAATATTTAAATCTAATGAATTAACTATAAACTCTAAGTTGTCCAAATGATTCTTGTATACACTTATATGACTATTTGGAGGAATATAAGAAACACAAACAGTTACGGCATGCTTTTCATTGAAGTTTAGGCGAACGCAAAGTTGTTCAACGGTAGCATTATTTATATGTAGCTGAACGATTGAACTATTGAGATTAGCTCGAGCGGCAATTAAAACACCTCCACCTCTCACGAGTCCAGTAGCAAGTGGGCAACGACCGCAACGATAGACATGGTAATAACTACTAAAAATTTCTGCAGTCGAAATACTATCGTGAAGCCATGTTTCGGTCAGAACAATAATATCATATTCACGCAGATGCGAAGCGAGTAATTGCTGCGATGTTTTTGTTCGGATACCACCAGCATTTTGATAGTAGATGGAGTAAGTCCTCAGTGAAGATAAAGCCGTGACTTCAAAATTGTTCATAGTAGGTGTCGAAGAATTTGAAGAGATAATTATTTGTTTTTTGGGCGAAGAGAACGCTTTATTGTTTCTGGTTGAAGTGATGTCTGAGGAAGATCCAGCCCAGGTTGAAGAGAGTGCAATAAAGTCTCTTCCGTATGTTGAGGAGGAAAAGTCGTTGGAGATTTCTCTACGTTTTTTGGCTTATAATATGTGATAAACGGACTCAATTTTACAGAAATGGGCTAAATTTCCTTATCAAAAACTTTGCTATATAAAGAAGATGGCACACCGAGCTTGAAGTTGATGAACCGTAGATTCGAAATGATCGCATCTTTTTTAATGAGCTTGTAGCAAGTAAGCATATTTGCATTTACGTTAAGTTTGTTGGCTACGTAATTACGAATAGCATCCGGTTCAGTTTGGATACTAAATTTAGATACATGCAAGTATTTCATTGTATGCACCACATTAAGAGTATCGCAATCTGCCGCAATACCGAAAATGTTCTTACTCTTATTTATCGATCGGATTTTTGGTTTTTTGCCAATTGTTGTCCAATTTTTTGAAGTAGATCTTTTGCCGATAGTATCTACAATCTGCTCTATATCATTCTCAGGAATGGCAGATGTGGCAGTAATCGGTAACGATAAGTTTGACGGACTATCAACATCATTAGTAGGCACACTCTTCATTCCTCTCTTGCGTTCCTCTTGCAGCGTAGATGCATAGCTCGTTGACTTCTTGATCCAAGTAGCATCATCGGAAAGTTTAGAGTCAAATTTCGTGAATTTAATATCCAACTCCTTTAGTTGAGTGGAGAGTAGCTCAAACTTTTTAAAAGTGATCAAGTCAGACAGCACAACACAAGAATTGCACTGCCATAACAGATTAGGCGAACTGTTCAAAGCATTAAAGAGAATATCAGTTAAATCGGCACACTGTAGGTGAAAAACTCGCTCACAAAACGAAGCACATCTTATGCAATCGCGCTTATTCACTGTGGCTTTAACTTCAATAGCACACTTTGCACAAAAAGTTTTATTAACCATCATAGAAGAGTTTCGTCTTTGGAGCACGGATCAACACGTAAAAATGAAATGTATTAAAAAGTAATCACTAAAATCGTATACACTATAATAATGTAATGATGTAACAAAACAGACTATTCAATCAATAACAATACATATCATTACATAATCAATACAATACATATCATCATATCATATTAATGATGTAACAATACAGATCATTTAATAATTAAATAGTACATATAATTCAATCGATTTATGCTATGATGCATATATTCTCAATGCATTTCATTCTTAATATTTACGTGTGTCATATTCATATTCACATTCCTAATTTTCTGCTTTTATTTACGATCGTAAATAAATTGAATGTGAAATGAATATGAAACCCATTTCATTCACACATGTAATATGAATCTCATATGAAGACTCATTAGTAAAACCTATTCACAACAAATGTGTGAACTAAGAGCTATCTTTCCTTTTTCATCGATGATGACACGCGACACTCGAGTTTATAGATATGGGTCAATATTGGCTGCACGTCGATCAAGTGCATGACTATGAATCATATGAGTTCATGTGTGTGGTATTTTTCTGCATGTTAAATTTATGAGTAATAAATTAGAAATTAGGGCATTTTGAAATTGTAAGAAAGAAATTTATGAATCATAAATTTCTTTGTTACATTTGGTTTGTAAGTAAAGAAATTGTATAAATACTCATAATTAATAAGGAAATACAATCAGTATATTGAAATCGCTTGTAGAGAAAGTTATTTTCTATTTCTGCGGAACCGCTGCGGCTCGTAGCGAGTTATAGTACTGTTTCACATTAGTAACCATGGCGCTAATGGAGTTCAAGATTCCACGCCAGAAATCTCTGCGGCTCTGCCGCTTGGATAGGTATTTTCAATTGAAAGTAATATTTTATTAGAAGGGTAAATTCTACGCTAGTTTCTTATTTAGCAAGAAGGACACCCACGAGGACGAAACATTATAATAAGCTTTTCAGCTAAGGCACACACCCTTTCGATGAAAGACTTTTAAGTATAAGTGTAAAAGTGAAAGGCAATTATATAATAGGTGGCACTGAATGATCACTGTCAGATTCAATGTAAACAAATTTGTCTTCAAGATATTGAATGAACATGAAAATTACTTAGCACAGATGCCACACCCATAGAATCACACCAACAGAATCACTGGTACGAACCCCGGCACGCAAAGATTCAAGCGGTATGACTTTCGATAGCCTATACGCCAATAGCAGAATATAAATTTGAAAAATAAGAGCAGCGAAAAATACACACGACCGACTCCAGTAATGACACGATGGAAAGCAAAATACTGTTATTTCAGATAAGAAAGCGTTAACTCCCAGTTCATGTGGTCATAGGCCGCCAAACGATGCGAGATCTTATTTGATGATCCCTTGATTAATGAAGTAAAGGTGAGGGAGAAATGTCGTTTGTCGCACAAACCATTTCCTATCGCATTTATCAATCGTTTGTAACATGTCACGCGTAAATACTCAGAGCTCCAATTAGTAACAATTTTTGCACGATCATTATAATAAAATTTGCACATTGCACACGTTAGAGTACGTATCCAATTCGCGACCGCCTATGAGAAATTAACAAATTAGCGTCCGTGCGCATGTATAAAAAAAAATTCCGTTTTGCTGTTTATAGTGATAGCAGAAAATTTTCCCGTCGTGACTTTTGATCACGGTCACGTAGAGTCATATTTTTATTTACCTGTTAGATCTTGGTGTTGATGGTAAATCTATTCTTTTTTCTTATATTGTTCTTCTTTCGCCAAAATTGGTCACTGGATGTATTTATAATACCAGTGCTTCCTACTTTTCTTTGGTCGATGCTTTACTGCCTCTTCAGCCACTTCTGTAGCCACATGTCTTTGTCTTACTTATCTTTCACATAGTTTTGATATCATCATTGCTTTTTCCCGCTTGCGGGGATAGATTGATGCGATTTTCCTGCCCTGTCGACTAAGTGGACGTTTTTGATGTATGGTTTTGCCTGTAGATCGGTTACCTTGGGATAACTGAAGTTTATTGCTTATAGCTCTTAGGAATACGGTATCGAAACTTAGCCCGCATCACAGACAGTACCGCAGAACGAGGGCATGTCGAGAACGCTGGTGGCCGCTCGTTTTTCTATGAACACATGATCGATCTGGTGAAAGCGGTTCCGAAGTTTGCTCTTATATTTTTCTGAAAGCTTTCATTTGATATTTGTCATGTTACCGTGGAATTGTGGAAAATAATATTTAATGCAAACTTTGCTAAATTATTATTTGCGTTTTTAACAATGAATACTTGTTAAAATAAAACTAATTTCATTTCCACGTATGGAAAGTGTGAAGCGGTTAAAACAATTTTTTCTATGTCAACCATTTTACTTTGAGTCACTGTTAGTTTCGTTGGTACATATTTTACACACATTACCGAACATATCTCAGCTTGAAGCTAGATTTTAAATTTGCTAACTTAATAATATTTACGGTTCAACGCAATACAAACCACACAAAGTACTGAAAGTTCATTCATGAAACAGAAAGCTGGCATTGGAGATCATGAATAACTTGGTCTTGACCGTGATTTCTAGAATACTTGGAATGAAGTTGAATAACGTTTCGAACTTGTAGAATCATCACTTTTCCGAGGGCTATACTAATGACTATATAAAATTGTGGAGCAAGAATATCAGCTGGATTAAAGATTTAGAATCCCAAGCGTCGTATTGTACAAAAATGGCGCTTTTATATACATTGATAGCCGGCGTATTCATTGCGTCGACAAATGGACTATACGTTCCTCCCGTCCACAACCCATTTTTGCAAAAAATAGCATTCTTAGGAAATAACTACGTTAACAGAATAGCCGAAACACTTTTGACCACAGCTAAAAACGCGATTTCCAACTGCGCGGGAGCCACAGCTGAAGTAGCATCTAGGATGGCGGATCACACTTATACCGCGCTCCGATGGAAACGGAGTCCAGAACGTGATTTGGAGTTTGCAGTGAAGGCCTTCGAGGCAGTGGCAAATGACTATGAAGCGGTAGATACCAAATTGAATAAAAAATTCAAACGCTTCTACGCCGACAGCGTGCATTCGGTGCGAAAAGGATTCAACAACGCCAACAACGAGCTCGTTGCAGCAGTAATGGATATGGCAGTTCGCACAACTCCTATCATGCGCCAGATTTCGCAGAGCTTCCTTAAACAGATGCTGCAGATAAGTGATCTCTTTGTGCACGGAATCGAAGATTGCTTCAACGAAGCAGAACTTTCTTCAGAAGCGAATGTTAATCAATTTGCTGGTGCTGTCTCGCAGTTTCCGAATAGCTTCAATCAGGATATGGCCAATATTGAAGAGTGTTACACGCAACTGGGTCAGATCGGACCAGCACCAAGTCTGGCTGATCCCTATTTAACTTGTGCAAGCGGCGCCGTGGAAAATCTGCTGAATCGGATGAGGCGCGATGTGATCAATGTGGGATTACAAATGCCAACTACCGCTTTTGGCTTCGCTAACATTGGATCCAGAGCTTCTATTTGTGTCACGGATAAACTTTACATTGCCAAATCGCGAATTGATGCACTGCTGATTGAGCTCGCACGAGCTCTGAACGGTGTGGGAAGTTATGGTGCCTTTCATCCTAATAATATAAGAAGATGATTATAGTATTTTGTTTCATAGAGATAGGAGGAATATACTTATAAATTAGTTTTTAAACCTCGTGTAAAGTTATTTTGTTTGTATACTTCTGTTAATAAACTTTTTTATCATCATCTGAAACTTACAAGTAAGCTTTATTTTCTAGCCAAGAGTTTTGAGAATTTGAATTTACCTCTAATAATTTCAGACAAACAACATAAATTCTGATAAATTGTAAAAGCTATTGTATGCAATTATCTCACAATTTCAAATTAAAGATAGTTGCAATATAATACAAAAGATACTTTCGCCTCGGCTCCGGTTCACATTGTACCAATATTAACGACTCCGTGGCGCAACGGTAGCGCGTCTGACTCCAGATCAGAAGGTTGCGTGTTCAAATCACGTCGGGGTCAAAGGTGCATTGTCTTTATTTTAAATCTTATTTGTAAAAACTAATCGTATGTACAATTAACACCACATACCAAAACATTTACATTTCAAATATCTAGAAATGAGTATATGTTATAAGTTGTATGCAATTGAGCATGAACCAAAATGTATACATAAAATTAGTAAGTCGCTAGCAAAAGCTTCAGACAGCGACTAGCTGGCTAGTGATAAAGCTTAATGATTTTCCGTTCGCTTGCTAAGTTTAGCTTTATTGGTTTCTAGCTTCCTAAATATTCACTGGAGCTGTCTGTAGCATATTCAGCAAGTTGAAATGTGAAAGCTCAGATTCTTAGTATTAACCTAGATGAGTACTGTGAATAATTTAAAAATTTAAATGTGTCCGATATCAATCGCCAAGAGTTGTGTGAGCTATTTTGTGTAGAACTTTATTTCACAAAGTGATGCTGGAGTCTTATTTTTATTATATAAGCAAATATTTTCTGGAAAAATAAAACCAATGGAATTTCTCAAATTTTTAGGAGAGTTCCTTGAGAGAAGTGCACATATCGAGGAGAATTCTTTATGTATACAAATACGAGTATATGAACCAAATACTTTGAAAATGGTGTAAGTCGATTTTTCTTGTTTTCAAAAATAGAAGAGTTTGTACTTAACTAAATCATAAAATATTAGTATATTGTACTAAGATTGGCGATATTTGAACGAAATTATTAGTTTGCAATTAGTTCAGTCACTGAAGGCAAAAATGAAGTAAAAGCTCAAAACTCTTTAAGATTAAGTATACTTACATGAAAATTTGCATGCAAGTCTATCTGACCTCCCGTTTAAAAATTAAATAACCTCGATGTGTGTTGTTTGGGGGTGAAAACTACCCCTGTATGAATAAAATGCAAAAATTACAGTTTTACGTATCCTTAAGATTTGCTTCATGTTCAAATTTGTTGATTAAGTTTCTTTCGGATTTTGGAAAATAAATAATAAAACAAGCTCCTTCTCAATCTTTGAAAACCCTTAAGAATCACCCTTTCAAAGTCAAAGTCAAAAGCGCTTTATTTAATACCAATCGTTATAAATTTTTAAAAGAACATAAAGCAAATTCCAAACAATAAAACTATAAAAAACTTAATGGCCCGAATGGCTCTCTAAATTTATACGCTATCAGTTTAACACATTTAATGAAAAAAATACACTAGCAAATTTAAATTAATTAAGATTATTAGATATTTTTTGATTCAATTGGAAAAAGGAGAAAAAACCAACCAGCATTATTCACAAATTACTTATACTACTAACACAACAATTAACTTATATCCTATACCTAATATGTTACACCCTGATTCCAAATAAGTTCAATCAAAAAAAACCTTACCTTATATTGAAACCTATACCTAATTTATAATACAAATAAACAACAACACTAGATGTAGCAATAATGAGATGAAACTAAAAACTAAGTAACGAGAAAAAAACACAAAAACAAAAATAAACAACAACATTGTCATTCAGCCACCAATACCTAGATTGCTCCATCTCAGCTCGACCAGCCTCAACGAATCTAGCAAATGAGTATCTCCATTGGCATTGTTGGTCTCGTGAACTCAGATTCAGAGGATATTTTATCTTCTTATCGGTGGCCCGTCTATATATGTGATATATGATTAGGACGCCGTCAGAATCAAAAACATATCGATTCATGTCCAAATATACGAATGCTTCTGGAGGAACGAAGCCAGTAGTGAGGCAAGTCACAATTTACCCGTCTGTAGGGTGGAACAGCCGTGAAATCCAAGGGTTTTCACACACAGCTACAGATCTTGCGACATGATTCCGAAGAAGTTTCAATATGAAGATATCGACTTTTGTCACTTGAGCGGATTGATAAATTTTTCTATTCGATATATAGTGCTTCCAATCCGTCTCAGGCTTTCTGTACAAACCAGTACATGCACGAAGACATTTCCTTTCGAAAACTCTTAATCTTTCCATTGTACTAGCACTCTGGTTGTACCAGATCTGGCATCCGTATGTCAAAACTGGCCTAACCAGGGTCTTGTAACAAATAACTTTGACTTTTTGATCAATGCATCTGGAATGAAAGAGCCGCCGAAGGGCCATGACTACTTTTAGTGCTTTACTGAGCATGATTTTCACATGTTCAGTATAGTACAGATACTGATCGAGATGAACACCGAGGTATCGAACAAAGAATTTATGTGGAATCCGTTCTGAACTACCCTCACCAGCCATAATGTGGAAATCCTGCCAATTACGTTTCAGGTCTTGATTGGCCCCCTACAGCGTTGTCCGAAACAAAATTGTTTCGCAGTTCTGTGCATTGATTTTCATTCGCCAATTGTCAGTGTACAGCTGCACATCATTAAAAATTTTTTGAAGATTGCTCTGAACTATGGAAGCTTTTCGGTCTGCCGTATGGATGATTAGATCATCAGCAAACGCTACCAATGATCGCGTTGGCGAGACATTAAAATCAAAGCTGTTCAATAGCTTGCGAATGTACATTGAGAAACGCAGGGGCGCAGTAACTGTTCCCTGTTGTAGACCATTCAAGACCTTGAATTCGCGCATTGTTGTCAGATTTCCATCAGTTACAACAAATGATTTCCCGTATAACATATTACACATCATGGCGACAATGTGTCTGGGGAACCTGTCCTGAAGAAGTTTGAAAACTAGTCAATCCAACCACACCGCATCGAAGGCTTTCTCCATATCAATGAGACATGCTCCAATGTATTCTTTGTTCTATAGTTTCCAACAAATGTCTGAGGTTACTTTCGTTACTGCATGTATGGTCGAATGCCTGGCACGAAAACCAAATTGACAATTCGGCATCAACTCATATTTCTCAATGTGGGCGTTTAATGCTCTGTTGAGTATCACTTCAAACACCTTGCTGATGTTAGGCAGCAAGCCGATTGGGCGATAGCTTTTAGGGCATGAAGATTCTTTTCCTTTCTTCAAGATTGGAAATACTTTAGCCTTTTTCCACTCACTTGGGAAATATGAATCGTTCAACATGTTGTTGAACAATATGCAATAATTCCTAATAGCAACCTCAGGCAAATGTCGGAGAACTATATTTGGAATACCGTCAGTACCACATGATTTTTGTTGTTTATTCTGCGAACTATGAAACACAAGTCTTCAAAGCTGACAAAATAATCAATAAGATTCAAGCTCGGTATGAGGTCAGATGTTAATGTTTCATTGAAATGAAGAATTGATTGGCCGTTCAGGTTTGATTTGAAGTCGGAAACTTTTGCTTCAACGACCTCCGAAAGTATTTCATTCCTTCTCTCTGCGTTTGGCAGATGATTCAATTCAAAATGTGTTCCAATCAGGGCAAGATTCTGCTAACCATCACATATAATCCTGTTTCCATTTCTATCCGGAGTCGTACTATCAATTCCGATACAAGCCCTATCGAGAAGATTTATCTCATCACTAGCGACTTTAAGATTCGATACCTTCACTCGAGACTTCTTGCGGAATATGCTATTCACTTTCGCGACAACGCCATCTGGGTCTTGTGGGCTAATACCCCTCAATTTTTCCGCCCATTGATAGCTGACCTCACTCCTGAAGTATGACCGGATTAAGTTCCGGACATTCTTCAGGTGTAATTTCAACAAAGCCAACGAGGGATGGTTGTAGGCCAAAAGTTGTCGATAAATATTATTGACGCGGGTGAGAAGAAGGCTTTTCATGGTTGGTGTTTCATATCCTTCCATATTGTTTCGATGTTTAATCTTGGGAACAACTTTCTCAATCGTTTCCAACGTCAGCTTCTCTAACTTCGACAAATAGAGATCTATTTCATCGCCAGTTAGATTTCTGTTATAAGGAACCATTGAGCAAGCGTTGCCATCATCAGAAGGAGGACATTGCTTCTGGTACTCCCGATTAAACTTCTTTTGAAACTTTCCCCAGTCTGTTTTTTTGAAATTCAACCGATGGTTTTCATGTTGAACTGAAATGAAGAAGAAATCATCCCTTTGATGATTGATTTCCATTACGATTGCGTTATGGTCGCTATCGTAAGGAAGCACCCGCAGTTTCCGTTGAGGACTATTAAAGCTGAATTCAAGTCTTGCGTCAGCAATGCAGAGGTCCGAATATGAGTTTGTCCTAGGGTATGTTGGGAACTCCGACCCATATAGGTTGCACCTGTATTCAATTTGGTTCTCTGTTATCCATGATTTCAGGAATACACCTCTTGGATTGTTAGTGGCGTTAAGCCATGATGTATGCTTGACATTCAGGTCACCAGCAAGAATATAATAACTATGCAGCTGGTTCAATTCGAGTCTTTCAAACAAGGAATTGAGTTCCTCCTTGAACTTGAGAACATTTGCATAGGCAGAGATAACGAAGAGGTTATCCCCACCTGGCAATGAAATTTTGATGACGGACACTTCAAGAAATTCAAAGTTTTTGAATTCGACCTTTTCGATATTTTGGAAACAATAGGGTCTTCGAACCAATATCCCGGTGCCACATCCCCCATCAACTATTACCCTGTCGTTTCTTACGAATGCAAAATCTTTGAATTCCATGGAATGCCATGAATTGAGGTGGGTTTCAGTGAGAAGTATGATGTCAGGCTTTTGCTTAACAATAAATTCAAGGAGATAATCACGTCGATGTATGGCAACGATAGAGTTGACGTTGATCGATATGAGGCAAAGCCTATCCATGAGAATATGACTGGGTGTCAAGTTATTATTAGGCATTTGAAAGACATAAACGCTGAAAAGCAAAGTTAGTTTTTGAATCTTGTTTGTCGATTCTCTCCGATAAAGAATTAAGTTGCTGGTAAATTTTGAGAAGTAGCTAATTATTGCTATTTACATTATTTACATTATTTCCAGCATTTTCTGCTGGTCCTCTAGCGGCGAGTGCAAATGATACTCCGGGCTTGACGAAGTTGGAAGGTATGATATTACGGTGTACTTGTGTTTGCTTTGGAGCAAATTTAACTTTTGCATCTTGATATCGGGAGCATCCTCGATAAGATGCTGGGTGACTAAAAACACCGCAGTTAACGCAGTATAATTTTTCTTTGGGCTCCGTCTGAGCCAATTTGCACTCACCGGGAGCATGAACGACTTTGCATTTAACGCAATGATAGTGCATGGCACAATTGGCAGCCGAATGTCCAAATCTTTGACACCGGTAACACTGGTTGACTTCTCTTTTCTGGATGCGTTCCCACCTCACCACTCTGAAATTCAAGTACCTTATTTGTTGAAGGGCACTTGGACTGCTCTTATTTGCAATTTGTACCAAGTAAAGTGGTAAATTCTTCCTTTCTATGGTCGACCTTCTTGTCGCAAAAGCTTTGACTCAAACAAAATCAATATCTGGTGCAGCCTCCTTGAGCACCTGAAGGAGATCGACCGTATCCTCTCCGCTGTCCAAACCCTTCAACAAGAAGGTCTGATTCTTTTCACTTTTTGGGGTATAGGTGAAGTGTGGAACCTCCCCAGAAATCAGTGCATCTTTAGCTGACTTGAAATTAACCAGTGATTTTGTCCTTATAGTTAATTTTTCGGCATTAACTCTTTTGATTTCGAAATTGGCCAGTTTATTTTCGGCTGCCAATAGCCGAACCATATCTTTCCCGGTCTGTCCGAACACGTTGATTGGCGGAACTTTTTTTGTCTTGATGGAAGCTTTTTCAGAGGAACCAGCAGAACTGCGGGCTGGTTTTTTCTCCTTATTTTTGTTCTTTAAATATTCAATAAAATTAACGTCATTATCTTGGTTAAAATTACCTCCGATGTTTTCTTCGATTTCCATATCTTCAGTTAATCCCTCCAGCACTGCAAAATAGTTTTGGCTCTCCTTGGTGCCACCAGCACTAAGAACTTCTTCTGGAATTGCTTGATTTGTACTTTTCTTCGGCTTTGTTACCTGTTGCCATTGATTTTGTGGCTGCGTCTTTTGAGGCTTCATCCCTTTCTTGAAGAGATCCTTGAGAGACTGTGTCTCTTGCCTTAGTTCATCATTTTCTTTCCGCAATTTAGCCATTTGTTGATTGTCCGCTATTATTTGCATCTTGCACCCTCCATCTGCGGAGTTTTCTTCGTCATGTTTTCTTTTGGTGATTATCGCCAGTTTTGTATTCGTCGTTTCCCCAGGTTGTCCCAACGGTGGGAAGCCGTCGAAGTAGAAATATTCGATAGAAATTTCCTGAGTCGATTACTTCGACAATATAAGATTTTTTCCAATAAAAATTAACTTCGGACTAACGTTTTTTAAAAATTAATTTAATTTTTTAAAACTTTTGACAGGAGCGATTTAAAAAACGTCTGTACGCAAAGACTACTACGATCCTCATTCTTAAGAATCACCCTTTTATGGCTGAAAAAGTAGAAAAAAGTTTTTAGTAGCTTGAAATGTTGTTTCGGTACATTCACAATGCATTAAATCTTTTTTGTCATTCATTAGAAAATTTACTACTCATTCTCCTTCTTCTTTGTAGCACTACAGTCCCTCTCCGGCCTTCACTCCCTGCTTCTACTCATTACAAAGCTTTAGATCCTGAAAAAATCACCCCTTACCATAATAATGTGCGAAATACATGAAAAACGTGCTACGGCTTCTGTGGCCTTCCGTTTCACGCTAAATGCGCCAAGTTGTCTGGCCAGCCAGCAGACAGCATTATGAAATTAGGAACAGGTGTTTATTGTTATTGCAAAGCATGTCGAAAATACACAATATCAGCGTACCTAACGAGGCTAAGGGTAGTCAACGAAAGAATTGATCGTCTCTCCAATTCATTCCTAAAGCTTAATGATCAACTGGAAACAGCGAACAGAGAAATCAACCAGCTTGTGAGAATTGCCGATATTGAACAACCTGGAAAATCTCAAAAGTCAGCTGGTGACCAGAAACCTGAAATTTTGAATGAAAATATCAAAAAAGAGGAGCTCACTACAATACCGATTACGCCAATAGCTCCCGTAACCGTAAAGCCTCATTTACACGATGATAGTACTATCACGATAGTACTCTCGTGATAGTACTACTCGATAGTCTGACATGATAGTTTAGTGTTTACACGCGGACTAGAATAGAGCGATAGTTTAGAATGATCATGACTGACAACTTGTGTCCTGCGGTGCTTGCCGTAATCGGTTAGATAAACATAAAAATGAAAAACAAAAGAAGAGAATATGGATCAGGCAGTGAATTCAGAAAAGGAAGGAGCTAGGTGCATCTGAAAAATTGGTTAAGGAGCTCGCTGTTGAGGATCCAGCAAGCTTTTGCAATTTTCTACGTATGAACGAGGATATGTTCAATACATTACTTAAAAAGGTAAATATCTGGCGATTTATTATAGAAACGGAAATTCAATTCAGTTTCTTTCATTTTATTTTTAAGGTAGAAGAAAGGATACAAAAAGCAAACACCGTAATGTGAGATCCACTCTCAGCAAAAATGAAATTAGAAGTCGCTTGCAGATATCTAGCTACTGGAGATTCACTGGGATCATTGCGGTATCTATATAGAGTGCCAAAGTACTCAATCATTAAATTTATGCCAGATGTTTTTGATGCCATATATGATGCATTGGAAGAGTATATAAAGGTAATTATTAAAGCACAAATTGCAATATTAGTTCGTGTATTATTTTGGGCTTAAAATTTCGTATACACGGTCGCTCTCATCCCTCCCAGTTTTCAAACAAGTGTACCGCAGTTTCTTCAAAAGATTCAGTGTGATGAGGTAGCACATTTGAAGTGTTGGAAGAATGTTCAAAAGATTCAGTGTGATGTGGTAGCACATTTGAAGTGTTGGAAGAATCAACGCCTGACGTACAGCTGTTGGCAGATGTGGCGGTTGATGAATAAAGATTCTCACATTGTTCGCTGCCACTCGTTGTAGCTATTGCTGAGCTAGATAATTGAAAATCAGTATTTGTTAAATGCCGAAGACGGGCAACTGTAATTAATTTTTGTATTGCTTCTTGAAGTAAAACTGCTTCCTCCAGTGGTAGGCAGCTCAACTGAACAGCAACGTGTGTTACAAAACTTGCAAACTCATTTGTTCCGGCTGTGGTCGAGCTGCTACTTGCTTTAGCACTTCAACAGCATTGTCCAATGCGTCATCTACTTTTGCTTTTTTTTATCCGGCTAAGTTGCAGGTCTTTTACGGGATAGCTGGAACCTTCTCGGTGAAGAAGCTGAGACTGAGGTTGTTCGTCGATGGTTGGCTGGTTTAATTTCCCCATTTTCTGCTTCTCTTTCTGTTAATGTCTGAAATAAAAACGAAAAAATAATGACTTATTTCTTTTTTTCAGGTTCCTCTGAGTAAAACCGAGTAGAAGAAAATTATACATGGGTTTGAAACTTCATGGAATTTTCCAAACTGTGTAGGAGCGATCAATGGGAAGCATATTGTGATACAATGTCCATCATATTCAGGTTCACAATACTTCAACTACAAAGGATCATTCAGTCTTGTTTTACTGGCCTTAGTAGACCACAATTATAATTTCATCTTTATCGACATTGGGAAATATGGCAGCTGTTCAGATGGTGGAGTTTTTGGAAATTCATCCCTACAGACTACTTTTGAGAACGACCTTTTAAACATTCCCAATGAATCTGTCATATTAGGCGACGAGGCATTCCCACTTAAACCATACTTAATGAAGCCGTATCCTCGACAAAACCAAATAAGTGTGGAGCAAAAAGTATTCAACTATAGACACTCTAGAGCAAGGCGAATAGTGGAAAATGGCTTTGGGATACTGTTATCTCATTTTCGAGTATTCCAAACGCCAATATTACTTGCTCCTCAAACAGCTGTCAAGCTAGTCAAAGCTGCATGCGCCTTGCATAACTGGATAAGAAGTAGGAGGAAGGACAGTACGATAACGGTTGATATCGAAGACCATGAAACTGGGCGAATAATTCCTGGTTCTTGGCGAAATTATCCCCGACCAGGAGGTCTGACTGATTTGAGAAGAACTTTGCAGTGAAACTTTTTGCCAGAGGCAAGGCAAATAAGAGATGACTTAGCTAATTACTTCATGGAAAAAGGAGCAATTGATTGGCAGTTTAGGATGCTAGAATAATCCATGTATATCTAGAAGGAGCTCGATATTTTTTATGTTGAAAATTATAAATGAATAAAAGTTTAGTAAAATGAAATCTGGGAAAGAATAAATAAATATAAACAAAACTTACCAAATTGGATTCACTTTCATTTTCCCCCTGTTTGCTTGAGGAAGCGATCCACAATTTCCAACCATGCTAGCTTGGGATGATACATTTCGCTGGTAGCTGATTCGGTTACTTTTGATTTTTTGACTTCCGAAACTTCCTGATTGTAGGTGCATCTTATATTCCTTATTTTTTGGCGAAGCAGCTTGATAGTTGGCAGTCCAGACAATGGCAGCAGCATCTGCTCTGCATGGTCCCGTTTCGAATGGTTTTTAAATTCTGGGCATCGTTTTTGCCACAGGCATGGAACTGATTGTATCGAAACTTGACATAGTGAATACATCACAACTTTTGAAATTTATTATTAACACCTCCGCGAACAAATATTTTATAAAAACAAAGCCAATTCAATCAGAGTGGCTTCGAGAGTAGCACTCTCACTCTCAGAAATCTGTTTCCACGCGAGAGTTGATGTGATAGTGCTTATGACGATCGTGGGAGTACTATCAACTATCTAGCAGAGCTAGATAGTGTAAGAAAGCTGTCGTGATAGTGTGATAGTAACTATCAGGCTATTTACACGATGATATTATCCGTGAGAGTTGCTATCATGACAGCTACTATCATACCAACTATCGTCGTGTAAATGGGGCTTAACAAGAAGTCTAGCTCAAATACCTTCTCTTCAAATTGAGCAGTCTTCAACACTTGGCATTCATTTTCCTTCTTGCGAACAAACATCTCAGCAGTTGAAGCCAATCCCATACGCTTCACATGCTGCAATTTCTATAAATGAACCTGATGTAGCTATTGATGAAGAAGAGACTCTTTGTGCTGTCGTACCTCCACTGCAGGTATATGTTTTGAGGCTAGCATATAAAAATACTGTCACAATGTTAACTAAACACGTGAAGCGTAAACTGGGATCATCTGTTCCCATATTAGGCTGTGTTAAGTTAACAAAAAAAAATCTTCCTCATTGTCAGATGGCTTCCTTCAAAATTAGCGTACCAGCAGAATGTAACGCTTTGTTGAATGTTGAATCAAAATTTGTGGTCGGATGGAACTTTAGTCAAGCGTTACAATCTTCCCAGAAGGCGAAATTTTCTGAGAACTTCACATCGAAAAATCAACGCATAACAGACACTAAAACTTATATTATTAAAATGTAAGAGGCTTGCGGACCAAATTACATAGCCTTAGCGTTTCATACATTCTTGCAAATGATAATATTATTTGCTTAATTGAGACATGGGTGAGAAGTGATATACAAGGCTCGGAATTTTTCCCAAACCATCATCTATCGGAGGGACCATGACTTTAACCTGACAAAGAAATCTGATGGTAGTGGATAACTGATTGCTGTTGCTAAAGATCTTTTAAGTGAGCTTGGCGACAATTTTTATCCCTCAGACTTAACCGAGCACGTACTTGTCAAAATCAAAACTGTTTCCCCTCCTTTGTTCATATTCTGCATCTTTCTTCCCTGTAACTCTTCTTCACTATTAACTCACTATCATCGTATTGTCTTTCGCTTCATCCCACTTCACGTATTATTATTTGGGGTGACTTCAATCTTCCTTCCGCAGAATGGGACTTAACATCATCTATTGGTATCTTGTCTTCTAATCGATAGTCTGTGTTACTGTCAAATTTTCTTTCCCAATCTTCCCTTAACCAATTTAATTACGTTCTAAATATAAACCATCGGATCCTAAATCTTGTAATGTCGAATATTGATACTGGGCATATTCACGTAGCTGCTGCACCTCACTCCTATATATCTCCTGACTTCCATCATCCCATTCTGTTGTTGGACATCAGCATGAGCTTTCCAAAAACACTTAAATCCCATCATCCATTCAAGTTCAACTTCTGGAAGGCCAATTACAGCGCATTGTCGGAATCTTTGAATTCGATTGATTGGTTCTCGTTTTTCGATTGCCTTGATTGTGAAGAAGCTCTTACTAAATTTCGTTCCCATCTCGACTCGCTTATCCGCCAATTTGCACCCCTATGTAGGTCCAAAAAGAGCTCTGAGCTACCTTAGCTCAACCGTGACATCTTAGAAGCTCTAAAGATTAAGAACAAACTTCACCAAAAGTTTAGATTGACTGGTGATTCTGTCTTTTATAATGAATACTCTAGATCCCGTGCCTCCGCGAAATTATTAATTAAAAGCTCAATGAAAAAGTACCTTACGCACAAAGAGCAGTCACTTCATTCCAACCAGTCAAAATTATTTTTATCATATATTAATCATCTAAAGTCCTCCACGCACTTTCCGAGCACCATGTATTGGAATGATAAACAAAGTTTCTTTTCACTATAACTTCCTCTTCAGCATCTGATTCTTCTTATGATTTCCGTCTTCATTATTCTCTAGCTGATAAAGCTCCTGCAGTTAGCCCTGCAGATATCGAGTCAAGCATTGGTTCTGGACCAGACAAAATTCTAAATATGTTCGTCAAATTTCTGTTATCTTCATTAAGTTTTCCTCTGAGTTTTATTTTAACGCCAGCTTGTCCTCTGGAGTTTTTCCTCGCTTCTAGAAGACAGCCAACATCTTCCCAATTCATAAATCTGGTCCTCTTTCGTGTGTCTCCAACTACCGTCCAATCACACTTCTATCGTGTTTCCCGAAGATCCTAGAACGTTTCGTTCATAATCACATTTATAAACTTATATACTCCTCGATACCTCCTGCTCAACATGGCTTTCTTCCAGGTCGGTCGACGACTACAAATCTACTTGAGTTTACTCACATTGTTGGTGAAGCCCTTGATAAGCACTTTCAGGTTGACATCGTTTATACTGATTTTGCCAAGGCGTTTGATTTAGTAAATCATAACGTACTGTGTAAAACGCTAACACAACAGAGTATTTCTGGTTGCTTGCTCTTTTGGCTTATCTCACACGTAAGCAATCGTTCATGTAGAGTAAGCCTCTGTAGAGTGTTGTCTCACTCCTTCTATCCACAGACTGGAGTCCAGCGAGATTGTCAGCATTTTCGTTTTTTAGTAATTGGAGTTCAATCCAATTGCTTAAAGAAATGGCCCATCGCAGAATTTTAGTTTTGGAATTGCTGATTTTTTTTTGGATAAATTACCCTGGCGCTCAAAGACCTTTTACGAAAAACCAGCCAATATAGATTAAAAATACTGGCAAACCAGGAAATGAACTGGACTGGGAAAGGTATTTAAGACATGAGATTGCACACAGCATTCAAAAGTGGGAAGCCTACTGGAAAGCGAGATTCGGAGTGGTTTTAATTGTGGATAGGGAGCTCAAGGTGCACTTTATTGATTTGAAGGCAGTCAATGAACGGTTAAGTGCGACCCGTATAAAAGCGAAACTCTTCAAAATCTCACAAGTAAATATTCATGCCCCAACCTAAGAAACGATGGAAACGTTCTACAATCACCTGGAGAGACTAATCGACTTATTGCCTACAAACGACACAAAAATAATTCTGGGTGATTTCAACGCTAAAGCTGACAATGAGCTCATCGCGGAACGGCTGGAGGATATAGCCTCTACGATGAAACAAATAGAAACGGGAAGCGGCTGATCAACTTTGCTTGTAGCGAAAATCTAGTCATACATTCGACTTGCTTCTCACATTGACACATTCATAAAACGATCTGCAAATCGCTGGATGAGCAACACACAAAACCAGATCGACCATGTTCTGATCAACAAGGTTGGGCCGCAAGCTTACTTGACGTCCGTACGTAACGAGGAGCCAATTGTAACTCAGAACATTACTTGATCAGATTAGCCTATCGTTGTCGTATGCCAAAGGCGTATTCGGCAAAGACCAGCCCACTACAAAATTTGACATCGAAAGACTCAAAACAGCTTCTGTCGCCAAAAATTTCACGCAGAACCTCGACAACCAGCTGGCTCCCATTTTATCAGACGCATCGTTAAAGACAAGCAACGAGCTCTGGATGGAAGTGAAAGTGGCTATAAGGACCGTGGCAGAACACACAATTCGACATCAAGCCTGCCGCAAAAGAAATGATTGGTTCGATGATGAGTGCCAGAATGCGTTTGACAAAATAAATCAGATGTTCAATGATTACATAGGTAGGAAAACCAGGACGAAGGGAGAACATTATGAAAATCTCAGAAGAGTAGCAATTAAGATAATTAGAATTAAAAAAGAAAATAATATGACGACCAATTCAGAAGGATAGATATAAGTCTAGTGAGCAACAACACAAGGCAAGCATACAAAGCAGTCAAAAGCCTGAACCGTGGTTTTCAGCCCAAAACCACGCTCTGTCGTGATGACGTCGGCAATATCATTGCTGATGAAACGAAGATTAAGGAAAAATGGGCATCAGTTTTCAAGGACGTCTTTAATCCTCCGCACAGCTCCAGTACATTGGAGCCTACAGATGTCTGCGGAGAGCAACTCTGGCTGAAGTGTGCTTCATCATCAAAGCCCAAAAGAATAATAAAGCGCCCGGCAGCGATGAGATTCCAGTGGGGCTAATCAAATTTGGGGGCAGCAATCTTCATTAAGCTATTCAATAAGTCATCCAGCACATTTGGCAATTAAAACATACGCCGAAAGAGTGGAGCCAATCAATTATATGCCATGTATACAAAAAAATGACAAGCTATAGTGTGAAAATTATAGAGGCATATCTCTACTTTAAACGGCGTACAAAATATTTTCGAAGATCTTAGAAAATAAAATCGGATCATACAGCAACAGTATTATTGAGGGGTATCAAGGTGGTTTTAGAGCAGGCAGATCGACGATAGAACAATTGTTTACAGTCAAGCAGGAACTTGAAAAGTGCTGGGAGTTCAAAATAGGCATTCATCAAATTTTCGTTGACTTTCAGCTATCATACGTATTGATCGGAACGTTCTGTACCAGATATTGCTTTGCTTTGGCATCCCAGCCAGATTAGTCCATCTTATCAAAATGACAATGATGTCGATGACCTCACAAGTCCGCATCAATAACCAACTCACCGATGCCTGTGACACAAATATCGGACTATAGCAGGGAGATGGGCTGGCTGCACTGCTATTCAATTTGGCTCTGGAGTACATCACAAGGAAGCTAACTGTCGCTACACGAGGTACATTACTATTCAAGTTGAGCCAAGTAGTAGCCTATGCGGATGACATCAACATTTTGTTGCGGTGTTTAACAACTGCCAAAGAACTCTTCCTAAAGCTCGAAAGGGAAGCCAAAATAGTAGGGCTACAGGTCAATGAAAATAAAATAAACCTCATGACGCAGTTGAGGAAAAACACCTCAAGTAAACAAAACACCACACTTGGCGAATATAGTATCAAAAATGTTAGTGAATTTGTGTATTTAGGTGCCAAAATAATCAAAATGGGCAATGAAAGAGACGAAATACGCCGAAACAAAGAAAATTATTGACTACTCTAATACTACATGTTACAGCAATTGTCGCAATCAAAACCAATGAAGGTACTGATATAAAGCTTCGAGCATTACTGGACATTGGCTCACAGAAATCATTTATCACGAAGTCTGCTATACAACTGCTGGGGCTACAGTGCAAATGCTCCAAAATATCAATTGGGGGTATGGAGTGCTCTGAGGCAATAACATTCCAGAGGAGTAGTAGCGGTCACTGCAAATATAGAAAAGAATGGGAAAGACGACCTCTTGAAATTCTCAACATTAATCATTCCAAAATTTACTGCCGTGTTACCAGCAATCAGTATCAACATAGACTTGTTTAAACACATCAGAAATTTGAGATTGGCAGATCCTGGTTTCAATCACCCATCACACACTGACATACTTCTTGGTGCCGAAATATATGGTAGCGTTTTGGACTACGGTTTCATTCAAGGGCAGCCATGTGCTCAAAAGACAGAGCTTGGTTGGGTTCTGTTCAAAACTGACGATAGATACAAGCCATATGGCAGCAGTGCTTACTACCACACACATGACCATTAGTAGGCCGACTTTGCTGGCTAACTTACATGGCGTTATATGAAGAATTGTGGAGGTGCCAACAAAAATTCGAGGTTTTATACGGTTTAGAGACGGATTTCTACAGTGAAATCCAGATGATCCGCGGAGAACACAATAGCGCTCCTAGTGAAGTGAAAATTATTTCAGTTCTTATACCCGTTTAATTTTTATCGCCTTCCAAAGTAAATTTATAGGAGTTTGTTTACATCTCAACGCTGAGCTATCAGTCGAAGGTGCAAAACGTGTGCTTCATTTGCTCGTCTTGGAAAGTTTAGAAGCACAATGGGCTATACAAGGTGAATTTATAGCATGCACGGAATGCGTTCGGCACGTTTTTTATTCGGAAAATAGTATAAATGACGAAATATAAGCATTTGCTAATGCCGCAGTTGGGTGACAGCTACCGGAAGCTTGTCCATAGTAGGCCGACTAATACATATGCAAATTGCTACCATATGGCTTGTATCTATCGTCAGTTTTGGTTCTGTTCAAATCAACACACAAAAATCACTTGGTGGCAAATAGTTATATGATCTTCTCCAATTTGGCCCTACAATACAATCAAACCTTCTGCACGTGTTATTAAGATGGCGCAATCATCGCTACGTAATTGCTGCTGAAATGGAGAAAATGTATGGACAGATACGAGTCCACGAAAACAATCGAGAATATCAGCGCATTCTGTGGAAATTTAACACTAGAAGGGTCACGTACCTTGACATACCTTCAAAGACCACGACCGTCAAATTGAGGATAATCGGATAGATAATATGGCTGTTTCTGAATCAAACGAATTTAATAATTTTAATAACAATGATTTATTAATTTGAGTGCTTACATGGAACTCCATTTATAACAAATATTTTTTTTTTTTTGTAAACTTGTTTTACGCATTTTCCACAAACAGCTTTTTGGCAAACAGTGCAAAGTACACAGGTTCGATTTTTTTTACAATGCACATTAATTTGACATTGACGTCTTTTGTTTGTTGTGGACATAGAAGGCTGCTCTTCAGTAGTGGTTATATTATCTAAGCGTTGGGTGACATCTGAACTATTTCTTTTTTTCACGTACGCTGCTCGAAGTTCACTCACGAGTTGAAGAATGTAATTATGGCGCGAAATGTTTTCACCTGTAATTTTTCGGTATACGACGCATGAATTTATTGCAGCCAAGTCTAAAATATTGTAGAAGACATGGACTGGCCATCTTCGAGTTCCAGCTCTTACGGTGTATTTTTTTGACATTTGATCAATTATGTCCACGCCTACTTTAGTTTCGTTATAAAACTGGACAGTCTCGGGAAGCTTTTTTGAGTCAGTATCAATATAAATATTTTGATGTAGCGTACTCAAGATAATGACATTTTTTCCAGGTTTACCCTGATAAACAGTTAAGGTTGCGTTGGTCTCCGATTTCAAGATAAACGTTTCATATCTTTGTGTGCGGATATTTCTACAAATTGGCGGTACTTCTCACCTTCCTCGTCGCATCGTTCCAATTACGCTCTTATTCTCAGATCTTCGCTTTTCCGCCAGTTTCAATGATGTGAAAAAATTATCCGTTGTAATGTTTCGACCTTTCTTGAAGTAAGGTTGCATCAATTTCATAACTACATGTTCTGGTAATGGAACATTACTTTGGCGCTCGCCATCTTTTCCTAAATAAGGAAAGCCTCCACATAAATATTTGGTCTCCACGTCCACTAACAACCAAAACTTTATTCCAAATTTATCGGGTTTATTTGCAATGTATTGCAAAAAGGGACAACGTGTTTTGGATGGAAACAACTGTTCGTCAACAGTCAAATTTTCTCCAGGGATAAAACACATTTGGCAATTTTCTATAAATTTATTCCAAATATCAGAAATCATTGCAAATTTGTCAGTAGATAAACGTGTATGACGTGTGCTTCTCAAATCAAACCGTAAGTATTTCATTATTTCCTTGAATCTATGTTTACTCATTGTATTTTTGAAAACTGGGGGACCCCACTCTTGTGACCACAAAATGTCTAAGTTCAAGTGGCTCATGTTGTAAGCCCCACGTGCGTAAATCAAGGCAATGAAGGCATCTAACTCTTCCAAAGAAATTTCCCAAGAATCATTTTGACATTTGTCACGAGCTTCCGTTTCAGTGCATAGTTTTATGCGTCGTAGTATGTATTCGTGGATAAAAAGACGCCACGAGGAAACAATTTGTCCGTTTTCTACATACCGTTTAGCATATGGAGTAGGTCCTGCAGCTTCTCTCATAACATTTTGCCGGCTTCGACGGCCCGCTACACCAGCACTCGAAATACACGTCCACACAGTTCCGTCACTAGCTACTTGCCTCATATCCAGTTCTGGCAATGATAATGTTCTAACCAGCCTTCCATCACGAGATAAACGTCCTGGTTGTTCTGATCTTCTGCCATGCCCAGGTCTGGTGGGATGAATTCTTCGTACACTATGCTCAAGATCGGAAACACTTGGAGTTTGAATCCTCCGATGTTGAGCTTTCTGGCTCTAGCTGTGGCTGAAAGTCCGGGTCTTCAGTTTCACAAGGCTCATCGCTGTCATCACCTGAGGCATCTTTTTCTATTGAACAAAGTCGCAATAACTCTTGCTCTATTTCTGAACTTGTCAGCTGTCGGTTCGAATTCATTGTGAGATTATTCTCAGTTGAAACTGCAAGAAATATCAAGTATCACAAAATATCACTTTTTATTTGTAATTGCTCCAGTGTGAGGACGAAAATTATCTCTTCTGGGCACTCTACTTTCACGGAATGCAAACACTCACCTGGTCGTAAATCTTTGTTTTGGGATTCTTGTAAAGAACAATTTGGTGGAGAAAAAACTTCTAAGGGGTTAGAACGGCACTGCACTTCCAAACAATTTTTTTTTGTAGCCACAACTGTATCCACCACTAGCTCGATTTCAAATGACCGATCACAGTGGACTTCTAAAACTCAGTTGAAATTTCACGTAATGTCAAGTGGTATTTTTGAAACAAAACCCTTATTTATGTCTTGTAACAACCACGGAAGTCACCGCAGTTGCAGACATTAAAAATTAGCAGAGGGGTTTGTAGCCCGGGGTGGCGTGCTGAGGCCGGCTAGCGCTCAGTCGTGTCGTGGGTCTTCCGGGACACCCTCTGCTCGTGCTGAGCCACCTTACATATAAATACTAGCACATAGGGAAAACGACGGGAAAGGGGGAGGTCATTTTGAGAAATGAAAATGAGGTTTTTAATGTGTCATGGCCGTTTTATTTACAGAAATCCAAAAATTATATCACAAAACCATTCACAAATTTTACAAAAATAAGAGAAAAAAACTAATTGTAATCAAATCCGCCCCTTCGAAATTGGATTTAAGCCAATAAAGAGAAAATCAATGTTAATTTAAATATACAAAACTAAATAAAATCAAATAATTTAAAACCATGCAAAAAGTAAGAAAATAAATTTAAACTCACTTACTTTCCTGCAAGACTCCGAGCGCTCGGCGAAAGGCCAAGAAAGAAGCGGGGGCTCTGAAAACCAAAAGGAAAAAAAGAAACAATAAAAATTCAAGCGGGATGGTAAAACGGCCACCTTTTGCAATTTTCACGCTGGCACTATATTGTTATTTTTCTCCACTTTATATTAGAATTTGTTTAATTTCAAAGTCTTTTCGTTCTTCCTGATTTTCTTTTCACTTCTTCTTAATTCTTTCGATTATCTTTAACTCTCAGTTAATTCACCACACAATTTGAAGTAGTTTGTGTCTTCGTTAAAGTTTCACTTTGTCACTTAGCTTTCTACTTTCTGTTCTATCATACAAATTCAACTATTTTCCCCCAAACTTCACCCAACACCAACACTGGAAATCCCAACCCCACATTCAATCTCCAAAACGCAATTTTAAGATCCACTTCTAATTCACTAAAAACTCTTCTTCCTCCGGACAAAGAACTTCCACTTGTTAACTTCCAACGGACTTGCAAAACCGAAAAAAATTCACTCCCCAAAGCGTTCAACCTTCTTTTTCCACGTCCAATACTGACTGCCTAATTCCAACCACCTCATTTCCACATTTCACCTTTCTCCCATCCGATCCCGCAATCCAAATTCTTTTCCAATTACCGCTGTCGCATCTGGGTAACGTAATCGAAGTTCATTACACTTCGATTCCGCTACCCACACATCTTTTGGTCCGTATCGACAATCACAATAGTTTCCATTGACTTGCATATATGGCAATTTACATCCCCAAGAATCGCTTGATTGAATGTAAAGTGTCACACATGCGAGTACATTACGAAAACTATTGATTTTGCCGATACCCCAAAAAAGAGTGCTTCCGTGCGCCCGGGGGAACTTGAACTCAGGGTTCCAGCAGTCGCACGGTTGAATCTCGCGACGTATCCAATGGAGCTATGCCTTATCGATCTCCCATTCATCAGATTAGCAACTTCAATGATTCATTTGGGCATGGGATTGAATTTTGTTAGTCAATTCATTTTTGTTAGTATAAAAATATAAAATTTGTTAGTGGGAATGGAATTAGTTAGTGTTAAGGAAGGAATTAGGTTTTGTTAGGGAAAATGAATAGAATGAAATTTTGTTAGTGGGAATTAATAAATGGAACGTTATTAGTGGGAAAATTGAAATTATTAGTAGGTATTATTTTTTGTAGTTGTTAATAAGGAAAAAGGGTAGTATTGTGATGATGGGGGAGTAAAAATTAAAGGGAAAATGGAAACATGTAAAAAAAATAAATAAATTTATGGAGGAAAAGGTAGGAATGCCCAAAGGAAAGGGACAATGTTACGGCGGCAATTTGAAGTTGCGAATGGGAGGAAGTTGGTACGCCGGAATTCGCAACAGTCTATGGGTATTTCTGAATGATATACATTGTACGAGTATATCTGAGCAAATTATAACGCAGTCTCAAGTAGTGTTATTGGAACAAAACCGTAGTTTATGTTTACGAGTACTTTTGTATTGTATACATTGAAATATCTATGTCTGTGCGTATAGCTCAAATCTGTTTCATATGCCGTCAAATTGACGGTGTCGGTCTTGATAGGTATGAATGAGCAATTCTTGCATACTGAATCAATATTTTTTTATTTTTATCAACTTAAAACATATATAATCATAAGTTAGGAAAAGTCAGGAAATATGAAAATAAACTGATAGTTACGTAAAAAACTATTAACGATCAAATTCGTGTTGCCGTCAAATTGACGGCTTTGACCCTTCTAGTGTTAACACAAACGAAAACTGTGACATAGCATGTACCTCATTTTTAGCGATTCGCACACTGCAGCAACTAGCAATTGACGAACGCGATGCACAATCTGAAATTGCCGGCATCATCCTTCAAGATTTTCACGTGGACGGTCTACCCACAAGTTCCGATGATATAGTTCAATTAAAACGTATACAGGAAGAGCTCCAGTTCGTCCTCAGTAAGTGAGGGTTTCATCTACGGAAATGGTCAGCGAACATAAGAAGCTTTTACAAGCCATTCCCGAAAACGATCGAGAGAACTAGAAACCATTGGAAATCGCTTTTTTAGAAGAAGTTAAAACGCTTGGATTACAATGCCACCCGGCGCAAGACCACTTTTCCTTCAAAGCTAAACGATCTAAGGAACAAAAATTGACGAAGCGATCCATACTTTCAGAAGTATCAACACTATTTGACCCATTAAGATGGTTGCAAATCTGTATGATCACTGAGAAAACTACCATGCAGAAACCCTGGCCTCTAAAGTTAGGCTGGGATGACGAAGTTCCTCCAGGTACAGTTAAAGATTGAGTTGTAACATGGAGACAATTTCCGATGATTGAGAAGCTGCAAATTCCCAGATGGAACGGATCTACAGAAAACGGCAAAGTAAAACTACTCGGATTCTGCAACGCATCGAACGTATTATGCAGCAGCAATTTACTTGCGAGTAATCTCCATAGAAGGAAATATATCAACCTGTTTGCTGAGTGCAACATCTAAAGTCACTCCACTATAAACGATATCAATCCCACGACTTGAGCTTAGCGGGGCTGTTCTAATGCTGGAAACGATAAAACAACTCAAACAAACATGCAAATAGGCAAACATTAACATTTATTTCTGGTCAGATTCAAAAGTTGTCTGGGCCTGGATCCAAAAAACAGCAGCTACGCGGAAGGTATTAGTCGCAAATCGTGTAAGTCTGATACACGAAGCCTCGAACCCAGTTGATTGGCACCATGTTCGCTTTACCGATAACCTCGCTGATCTTCCTACAGGAGGGATTCAACCAGAACAACTGATTCACTCATCCTTATGGTGGGAATGTCCAGAATGGCTAACAAATTAAGAAATCTCAACAGCATAAAATTTGGCACTTTCAGCAACAAAACAAAACGTCGTGACAAATGAAATACGCAACGTTGGAAAAGTAGCAACTGAGACCACCCAAAAGCCATAGATATTGAGCAGATATTCATCACATCCAAAACTCTTGAAGGTTATAGCATACATACGTCGATTCAAACATGATGCATCAAATAAAGACAACAAACGAGTGGGTTTTTTGATGATCGAGGAGCTACAGGGAACAAAAAACAACTGCATACAAATCTCTAAGCAGCATGCTTTTGCAAAGGAATTATCGGCGTTGGGCAGTAGTTCATAAGTCACCAATAATAGTAGCCTTAAGCACCCTACTCCAATGATTGACTCCAATGGTATCCTCAGGACTACCGGCATACTACAGTTTGCGCCAATCGATGAAACTGCAAAACGTCCAGCTATACTTCCGAGAGATTCAATTGCGAAATTGATCGTCAGTAGGTTTTAGCAACACTACAGCAAGACTTTCTCATCATTAATGCGCAATCGTCCGTGAAAAGGATCCTTCATGAATGCATTACGTGCTTCAAGACTATCGCCCGGCCAGAGAGCCAGCTAATGGGATAGCTACCTTCACCAAGATTGCAAATGGAAAAAACCCTTCACACAAACAGGCCTGGACTACGCTGGGCCAATCACAATCAAGTGGAACGGTGGACATGGGACGAAAACCACTAAAGCCTATATATCTGTCTTCGTGTGCTTCTCCAGCGTGCATTGCCTTAATTTGAAGATTCATTGCGCGAAGCGGGAAATGCTGCACCATATTTAACGACTGTGGAAGCAACTTTGTGGGCAGCGAACGACAATTACGCAAAGCATTTGTAGAGGTTTCAAAGGAATGCGAGGATCTTCTAATAAACGAAGAAATTCAGTGGAAGTTCATTTTTCTTGGCAGCTCACACTTTAGTGGACTCTGGGACGCTCGATTAAAGCCAATGAAACGGCATTTAGTCAAGTTGATTGGAGAATGACTCTTAACCATCGAGGAACTTTACACCCTCCTAAGCTCAGATAGAAGCATGCCTCAGCTCAAGACCTCTATGCGAAGTGAGCAGCAATCCAAGGGATCATTGGGCCATCACTCCTGAATACTTTTTAACAGGGAGTAACTTGATCGAAATACCAAAAATTGCATCTGACAAACATATCAGCAAAAAGTGGGAAATGGTCCAACAGATATTTCTCGAATCGATGGAGACTCAAATACCCCAGCAGACTACAGCAACGACCAAAATGGATTAGCATCAGACCCAATATACAATTCGGTGACTTTGTGCTTCAAAAAACGGAAAACTTCTCCGGAAGAATTGTGGAAGTATACAAAGGTGCTGATGGTATAGTTCAAGTTGTATCCATCAAAGTACATGGCAGAGTTTCCAGGCACCATGTAACCAAGATTTGCCGCCTACCGTTCGAGAACAATACCCCAGAGGCCCCAAAGGAATCACCTATCCAAGATCCCCCAACGGAAACTCCATCACTAGCATTCGCATCAACAACACGCAAATATAAAAGAGGAAAACTTAGACCCATTGACGATACTTGGACATAATACTTATCAGATCGCACGAAAAAACAGTGGGTTGAGTCTTCGAAATCCACACCAAAGACATCGGCCGCTCCTGGGTTAGCTACCAAACTCCTATACTCTCTGTTGGTAATCTGCTGCGTCTTTCCACATACATACGGCAATGTCAGTTTACTCAACTGATAACAGGTTTATACATCGAACATCTCGGAATAGCGCAACTATGTATTTGCGCGGACTTTGTCAATCTAGCATCATTTGAAAGAAGTCGCGGATCATTACGATCTTTGTTAACCGCTGTGTTTGGCGTAAACGACGAAGTGTACAACGATATCAACAGTTTGTCCGACAACCAGAAGAAAATAATTCGTTCCGTGAACAACCAAATAAACTCATGCTCAAGGCAGTGAAGACCTTAAACACCACCTCAGGGAGAGTAGACACATAGTTGAACCGATTTCAAGCTCAACTCCAACGAGGTTCCGATCATATCAACGAACTCAGTCATGGGTACAAAATCTCAGACCACAATGAAATAAACATTCACATCCTTGCTATTTACCAGAGAGCAAAGAGCTACTTGAAAGAAGTTTATCACAAATATTCGAGCATACTAGCAAGTCTGTCATCAAGAACAGGCATTTGGGATTGCATCAAAATCAGTGATGCCATCCATGACATCAACATAATGCAATCGTTACTGCCAGACCACGTACAAGTCATATTTCAGGTAGTAGATCCCATTCGGTTCATATCTAACGAAAACAGCTTCCATTTGTTGGCTTTCCTTCCGATTATTGATACACGCCCGTATGATGTCATAAAACTGACACCAATCTCGGAGAAAATCAGCAACTTCACATTTCAAGCATTTGACGTACCGCCAAGGATTCTGAGAGTCAACTACAACCTGCAACAATACTTCGAAACCTCCTCTAAAGACCTGCTTAAACTCTCTACCTACGAATATCTGGTAGATATTAGCGTTCTCTACGACGTAAACTCCAGGCCGAACTGTATCATTAATGATATACACAAAGTATACGGGTGACAACCATGTACAGCACACATGTTCAAACTGAACAATATTGTATGGAAGCAGCTTCATGACGCAAATACAGGAATGTTCACAGCCCCAATAGCAACTCCTGGGCAAACGTTTTGCCAAGGTGATTGGAAAAATGTGGTATTAAATGACACTGGTATCATTAAACTCTCATAAGAATGTAGCGTTTAAGCTGACAACTCGCTCTTCACTACCACATGGTCAGCTTTTACAAAGAATTTTTCGGACTTCATTCTTCCGCAGCCACCCGCCATCAATCAAACCATCAAAATACAAGACATCCCCAACCTCGTAGCTTCAGACCCAAAAAAATCCGAAGAATCCATAGGAGCCTACGTTCAGAAAGAAGAAGCGGTCATCGACGATTACCAATCAACATCCTGGTCGACCGTTCGACAACATGGAGTCAGCGTGACGTTATTCTTCTTGTTAATTCGACGTCACTTTTCAAACGTAACAACTTCACACCATTCCACCTGGAATGATACTAACTAAGAACCTCGGATGGTTCATGGCGGGCGTTCCCACATATGGTACTGAGTGCCATGTAGGGTTAAAGAAATAAATATTCTCTAACGTAAAATTATCCATTGTATTGTTCATATTCCAATATTCTTAATGATAAAGAAATGAACATTCTCTAACATAAACTTATCATTGTATTGTTCATATTCCAAATAGCCTAAAATCAACGACCTTAAATTACCATTTCATTATAAACATTCGAAAACATTCAACTTTGCAATCACAGCAATCAGCAAAATTCTGTCATTTACTCGTACCTTTAGCACAAATTGCAAACATAACTCAGCTATTCACTTTTAGCGCAAATTGTAAACGAAATTCAGTTATTCACCTTTAATTAAAAATGATTTGTCGACAAACTCAGCTAAATGCATTAAACCTTTGTGAACGATCTATGCTAGATAAGATATTAACGATTGATAATTATTGCTAGTAAAGAAATTTGTTAAAATGAAAATTATTGCTAGTGTAAGGAAAAATTATGTATAAAATATTTCAGAGCATTATGTTAAAATTCTTTAATTTTGATTCTTACAATAGCACATTTATTTGAGTTTGTAAAATTGAAAACCTATGATCATTTTGTGAATTATTAAGGACAAGTCCTTGGTGGGCGGTTATGTATAATCAAAAACTGTGTAGTGAGCTGTTTACGCGTAACGCTTTAGCCATCACGTACTAGATGCCGGTGTGCGTCTTGAAGAACGCGCCAGCAACTTGTCACTCAAAAAATAATGAGGCTGATCTGTGATCAAATTGTGAGAGTTCTTCTGGTAAAATAAATCAATTGTGTGCTTAAAGGTGGTTTTAATTAAACATGAAAATTCCTTATACTTGTTCTACATATTAACGAATGCGAAATACTTCGAATTTTTCCAAATAAACGTAACTGTTTATCAAAATGAGAACTCCGGTGTTTCTTGAATCAATACTATGTATATAAAAAATTACTTGTAACTATGAAATGATGAAATCACTTTCTGACGTTAAAATTTTTAATCCTACCGTAAATATTCATGAAGCCAAATTTATTGAGTGTAACGGATATTGTGTGAAGTTTTTTCACCTTAAATGCCTAGGCATCCCTGCATCCTTTTATGACATCCGAGCAAAATTCGATTCAAATATTTTCTTTCGATGTAATGACTGTCGCGGAGTGACAATCTTTGATGCGCTCAGACCATTAAAAGAGCAATCAACAATTTTACAAGAAATTCGCAGCAAAGTATGTACTCCTTCCATCAACGATAGGGATTGCCCAGTGAACAATCCTCCTGCACTATCTCTCTGATGTGTGTGCTGTGGTTGATGCCAGCAAGGGAGCCATTCCAAAAAAACCTCATCAGCAACTGTCACTTGGTTCTCAAAAGCAACATCGTGAACATCATGTACAACAACTACAGCAACAAGCACAGCCAAAACATCTACAATTGACATCAAATCAGCAGCAACCTGAACTTCTGCAGCTGGCTTCTATAACACCGAGACATTATGTTGGTATCGAGACAAACTCAAAGTCTTCATGCCCGCCTGAAACCTCTACTACAAGATTTTTAGCTCAAGGTAATGCTGATGCCGATCTGCCAGCCGGAGGCCCTCACATGCAGGCGATATGACGACAAACATCACTGCGATGAAACCGGGCGCCCCCCTGCGTGCTGTACCCCTACCGCTACAAATATTTCTCTCAAGATTAGAATATAGTACGCCAGTCGAAGACATCATCGCTCATATAAAGTAAAAACTGAATTTACTGCTGAGTTGCTCCAGTGCACCAATCTTACGCCTGATGGAAAGACGAACAGATTGATTGCGTCTTTTAAAATTACTGTTCCAGCTAACCTAGGTATCTTGTTTGATAAGGAATTTTGGCTACCTGGCGTATTCGTCAAAAAGTTCTCTCCGATTCGTAAGCGGAACCATCCTGTATCCTTTGGCTCCAGAAGAAACATCTCTTAGGCCTCGTAATTCATTCTTAAGTTGCTATTACCAAAATTTTCGTGGCTTGAGGACCAAGACTACTGAACTTCGTATTTCTTCCATCCTTTTTCCGTATAATATGATCTGTCTAACGGAAACATGGCTGACAGATGATATTAGTAACAGTTAGCTACAGCCAAACCATTTAATCTTCCGCAGAGATAAAGACCGTGATGCTTCTGGTAAGTCTGATGGTGGAGGCGTTCTAGTGGGTATACATGTTTCCCTTACCAGCAAATCCTGTGACGATTTCACTCAATCTTTACCTGTTGAGTGTATAATTGTGCTAGTCTCTATCTGTCTCTCTTAATTTCCTCGTATCATCTGTATATATCCCTTGTAAGAGCCCTGCTTTTGTTTACGAACGATTCTTTACAGAATTCTCAAGCTACATTAATGCTCGTTTCCCTTCTACCCCTATATTGTTCTGTGGTGCCTTCAATTTGCCCTCTATTGTTTGGAATGATTTGTATGTCCCCATAGTTTCTCGCGGTAGCGTGTATTTTGCTCTTTCTTCTTTTATTTCCCTCTGTTCTTTCACCTCATACAACACTTTTCCTAATGCCAATAACAAATTGTTAATCTTGTTCTTTCCAACTTGTTGCCTTCTTCTCTACCCACATCGGTGGCACTCTCATCCTTTGTCAAAGCTGATCCCCACCCTCCACCGCTCTCTATTGAGCTTACTATCACATCTTCTCGTTCTTTGATGAATTCCTCACCTTCCCGCTTTAATTTTTTTCAAAGCCGATTTATCGATCATGGAAGCTAAATTTAATCCCGTGAATTGATATTCCTTCTTCAGCAGCCTCCACACTGAAGATTGTGTTGATAAGCTCTATCTGTTTCTTTTGTCCTTAATCTCGCAATTTACTCCTGTGTGTCCAGCAAGAAGACCTAAAGATGCTCCTTGGTTTAATTCAGATTTTGCCACTGCAATTAAAGCTGAATATGCTGCCGGCAGAAAATTCTTATCCAGTGGTCTTCCAATTGACCTCGTTAAATTTAAAGAGCGTCGTGCCGCCGCCAAGAAAATTGCCACTTTTGCACTTCATGCTTATGTTAACCACATTGGTTGTACGTAAAATCTTTAAGGACCTCTCATCATGAGCCTGATAACTTTAGTCTTGATGGCGTGACATCGTCTTCTCCTCAAAGATCTTGTGAACTCTTCGCTTCTTACTTTTCTTCCTTTTTTTGCAGGGCTAAACATTTTCCTTCCTTCAAGCAATCTGCTTGCGCTTTTTCCTCTACTAATTTTCGAACAAACCCATCGCAGTTTGAGCAACTCTTAAATAATCTAGACAACAGCACCAGTGTGGGCCCTGATGGCATTCCAAATTTTCTAGCAAAATCTTTATCTTCTTCGCTTTGTGTTTCCCTTTCAATTATTTTTAACTTGAGTTTATCCTGTGGGGTTTTCCCCTCTGAATGGAAAATTGCGCACATTTTTCCTAGCTTCAAATCTGGTGATCGTAATATCGTCTCAAAATATCGTCCTTTTCCCCATCTTCCATGTTTTGGTAAAATTCTTGAAAAGATAGGTTTTGATACGTTGCATCCACTTGTCCTCCCATCTTTGGCAGACCAACAGCATGGTTTTGTCAGAGGCAGATCCACCTTTATAAATTCACTTTCTTTTACCGATCATAATGCAGCTGCCCTCGATCAACAACAACAAATGGACGTTATTTTTACGGATTTTTCTAAAGCCTTTGATTCAGTGGATCACTCTCTCCTATTTGAGAAACTTTTAGGGTTCAACGTCCCTAGTTGCCTCTCCTTTTGGCTCCTTTCCTATGTCCTGAATCGTCAAAGTGTAGTCACTTTAAGCTTCTGCTTTTCTTCTTCTTTTCACCCGAGCTTGGGAGTTCCGCAAGGTTCAATACTTGGCCCCATACTATTTTTACTTTTTATGAATGATCGACCTTTTGTTATCACATCCCCCCTGTCTCTTTTATGCTGATGACTTCAAGATTTTTCGACTTATTGATTTCCTGTTAGATGTGGATACTCTCCAAACCGATCTTCAGCGTGTTACGGATAAAATCGAAGAGCACCAGTATTACCTCACCCCGAACACTATCGTAACATTCACGTAACTATGTTTAGTCAGAAAGCTAAGCCGCACTCGACTAGGGTTTGTTTGCCAGTCCAAATTGTAATCATATTAGTAGTTTAAATACGATTATTGGTAGTTTTAAGCAAAAATAATTGTCATCGAGCGAAGGTCAGAATCACCGCATGTTTGGAGTTGGAATGTTCCCCAGAAATATTTCGGTAAAATCAAAACCTAACAATGATATTAGTCGCCCCGTGCATGACTCATTCCAACATACAGGACACGGAAACCGTTTGGTCCTTCATGGGATAGCCCCACATTAATTGACCCGGGTTGTTTTGATGCGAATATTGAAGTGGAAGGAAATAAATTGGACAATAAGGCTCTAGATAGACGAAGAAATTACGGGAGTTTTTTCACAATTCCGGTAGATTCATTTGAAATTCACAGTTGAACCAAGGATTTGACAGGAACTATGCAAACATGGACTTGCACATAATTATCGTTATCGATTGTGTTTTTGACACCGCTGATTTCACTACTTCTTATCCATAAGTTTTCCGTGGCAAAACGTTTGAAGAAATATCAACTGACAAGCGACTTGTGGCAGAAAAACTTTACGGAGCTAAGTCGAAACGTGCCGGATCAAGTTCGAAAAAAATTATTTGCTCGCCACGGAACGAAAACTAGCAATTGTGTTTCACTTACAAAATTGTTGAGAAATTGTAATACTAGTATCAATGAATTCTGCAATAAAATAAAAGTTTGGCTAACCTCAAGAATATATCGAAAAGTCTACGCTCACAAATTGAACAGCTTGAACAAAGTGTTCACGTTTTACTCTGCGTTTATCAAAAATATGAAGAAATATTTCTAAAGCTATTTCTGATCTCATTTACCGAAAGAAAGAAGAAAAAGGCTAAGCCAGGACGGTGTTCAGCGAATAAACTCTACGACTTTTGTTGGTGTTTATTTATTGCGGCAAAAGGAGAGGAACCAACTGGTAGAACTGATCTAGTTCTGTCTTTACATTTACTATTGTGTTGTATAGATTTAGTTTTTGTTAACGCTGTTCTTGACGATCGGAGAGACATAATCAGACCCGACTTTGCTGGTTTACCAAATAACTGGAACAGTGATGATTTCGATGTATCCGCAGTGAAAAATTATTGTGTTATACGTCACTTGTGCGACTTGGTGTCAGCTGATTATATGGAAGCAGCAAATTTAAAACGGTCGTCGTGGAAAGATATTTTGACAAAATTTATCAAACATAAGACGCTGCTGTGTACACCTTCAGAACTTATTTCAAACATATACTTTGAACCCAATTTGAAGTCATTAAGCAATACATACGAACAGTTTATTCTCAGTGTTGGAGAGTTTGATAAAAGGATATTTTTACATTCGGAAAAGGATAAATCGCTCCATTAGAATTCTAGCTCACGAGGAATTGCTGGTACGCCAGTATCAAGTACGGCTACAGAACTATATTTGGAAAATATTGCGATGAAAGATATTTCAAAAGACTTTGTTTCGCACATCGGGGATGAACATTTAAAAATGCTAGAGGCAAGGCTGGATCGGTTAAAAGCAGCATTTTTTGATAAATATCCCAAAACAGAAAATACAACCCGTGCAGAAGACATATTTAAATATGCAAAATCCTTGTATTATGAATTTCTTTGCAAAATTATACCCACCGAGCTGAAAATTAAACCTCAGCTAGATCCTAAGGTAATACTAGAAAATGAAACACTTCAAGTTACTCTCGTTGTACGCTATTGCAGAATTCATTGATACTAGTATTACAATTTCTCAACAATTTTGTAAGTGAAACACAATTGCTAGTTTTCGTTCCGTGGCGAGCAAATAATTGTTTCGAACTTGATCCGGCACGTTTCGACTTAGCTCCATAAAGTTTTTCTGCCAGAAGTCGCTTGTCAGTTGATATTTCTTCAAACGTTTTGGATAAGAAGTAGTGAAATCAGCGGTGTCAAAAACACAATCGATAACGATAATTATGTGCAAGTCCATGTTTGCATAGTTCCTGTCAAATCCTTGGTTCAACTGTGAATTTCAAATGAATCTACCGGAATTGTGAAAAAACTCCCGTAATTTCTTCGTCTATCTAGAGCCTTATTGTCCAATTTATTTCCTTCCACTTCAATATTCGCATCAAAACAACCCGGGTCAATTAATGTGGGGCTATCCCATGAAGGACCAAACGGTTTCCGTGTCCTGTATGTTGGAATGAGTCATGCACGGGGCGACTAATATCATTGTTAGGTTTTGATTTTACCGAAATATTTCTGGGTAACATTCCAACTCCAAACATGCGGTGATTCTGACCTTCGCTCGATGACAATTATTTTTGCTTAAAACTACCAATAATCGTATTTAAACTACTAACATGATTACAATTTGGACTAGCAAACAAACCCTAGTCGAGTGCGGCTTAGCTTTCTGACTATACATAGTCACGCGAATGTTACGATAGTGTTCGGGGTGAGGTAATACTGGTGCCCTTCGGTTTTATCCGTAACAAACGTCTTAGTGACTGGTGTGAATCAAACCATCTCTCCTTAAATGTTTCCAAATGCCATCAGATGGCATTCTCCTGTAAAAAATGTCCTCTTCTCTCAACCTATAGGCTTGTTGGTATACCTTTAAGCAATGTAACCTCCTTCAAGGATCTTGGTGTGCTCTTCGATTGTGAACTGAAGTTTGATATCCACATTGCTCTAATTATTAAGAAAGCCTCTCGCTTAACAAAATTTATTTGACGATCCGCTTCGTCATTTCAACATATCACATCCTGTATGTGTCTTTACTTCTCACTAGTACGTAGTCATTTGGAGTACTGCTCCCAAATTTGGAGTCCGTACCACAGGAAGAACATAATTGCTCTTGAGTCAGTTCAACGCAGATTCACACGGTCTCTATTCTTCAAATTCAACCTTCCTTACTCCCCTTATGATGACCGACTTCATACTTTGAACCTTCCTACTCTTGAGTCCAAACGATCTTTCCTTGATGAATTTCTTTTGTTCAAGCTTCATCATAGCCTTTTACGTCAAAATTTATGCAGGCAAATAAATACATTCGACGCGGCTCGCCCTAATAGATCCTTGCTTTAATTTGCACAGATCCTCGCTTCAGTATGCACGTACTAACTCCTTCTTCCACTCTGCTTTGCTACGCTTACCTCATATGCACAACCAGCGAGTTCTTGGTCCTCTACCATACTCTCTTGGCGTATTCAAAACTTCAATAAAAAATCAAATTTATAAATATTCCTTCTAATCTTAATTTTTGATATCGTCTTGTGATCTTTTTTCTTTAATTTCTGCCATGTTTTGAATTCTTATGTTTGTATTAATATATTGTATTAATTGACTTGTAATTGGACTACTAGTCTGTAAGTTGATTTTCTGAAATATATACATAAATAATAAATAAATGACACCACTTGCCTCCGGAACAACCACATTATGCATTTGCTTCGCATTTGATGTCCTTAGGGGAACTGCTAAAGCTCAATATCAAATCGAAAAAATAACCTTAAACGAACTAGTAAGATTTACGAGACATTCACATTTGCGCATAGAAAGTAAACATCTTACTCTCTATGGTGATAATGAGCTGATAAATAGGAGTGTCAAAATTTTCAGCAAGATGAGCCATCTTTATTCCCCATCCAATTTATCGAAGTTTCTCAGTTCCTAATAGCACAGTAAATATAGCATTTACGGTCTAAGAAATGACCTACTGGGATTTGACTTGATAAGTCGATAGGGGGTCATAAAAAAAACTTAACTTCAGATTTCCGAAGTGATCACCCCCCCCCCCCCCCCCCCTGCTTTTGAGAAAATCCAAAAACATTTTGAAACGCGTTTTTCTCTGAATCTGTGGGTTTTAGAGAAAAGTTTATTTAACAAAAAATGTTCAGGACACTGTTATCTACATTTTATCTCATTGGAGCAAAGTCGTCCGACTTAAAATACAAAAAATAGGTGGCGCTAAAGTATCAAAAAAGTGGTTTTTTTGGCATTTTCAATAAAAAAAAACTATTTTTTTATAATAATGTAAATGGAAAAGTTGTTCATCATAAAATCATCTACAATTTTTGTTTAAACATTTTTTTGTAAAGCTTACCGTTAACGAGCTGTAGGCGAAAAGATGCAGTGCAGCATAGTTAACGGTTCCTTTCACTTTCGCCGGGCCGGTCGGCATAGTTTGGACAAAGGACCGGTTTCCAGCATCTGCCTAAACCCTCACTGGCGTACATTTTTCAGTTGCCATGTGCGTTTTGAAGAGTAAAGGCATCTAAACTTTGCTCTCTCAAAATGGAAGTGTGTTTCGTTTGTGAGAAAAGTGTTGATGTGAATGATAAGAGCACCGTGGGGCCAAAAGCTCGAAAGACGCTGATAAGAGCAAGCAAAATCAGAGGTGATTCTGACATCCAAAAATTTCTTGAAAATGAAAGCAACGCGGTCGTGGTCCACATCCATTGCCGTAAGCGGTACTCAGATTCACGTTGTGATGCAGCTGCTGCTGCTCGACAAGAGTGGAGAAGGTATTTATATGCAATATAAATTCTTATCAAAACTTAATAAAAAAAACAGTATAAATATTTACCAATACGATAACGATAACTTAATTTGTAAAATGAATGAGACAGACGGACAGACAGACGGACAGACAAAATCGATTACAATAGGGTTTTGTATTTTAGTACAAAACCCTAAAAACTTTAAATTTCGCAAAAACTGTACTTATAACAAACAAAGACGTATTTAAATTTCATTGCAATTTAATTATTCTGATTTGATAAATAATAGACATAATAGACAGTTACATTCCGGCTAATTTTTATAAATTTTACTTGACAAACAAATGCATAAAGCAATCAATAAATTGTTAAAAACTACTTTGATTCAAAACTAAAGCGCATTGAAGCCCATGTTGCAAACTTTTAATTTGAAAAAAACGCTACATAATTTTCTATTCTTTTGTCAATTTGTTAATCTGTGATTAACACTGGACAGGCAGGCCGGAGCGGAAGTAATTCAAAGACAAAAACAATAAGTACCATGTTGATTGAAAAGAGAGGTACAAAATGTTCCCTCCAGCTTTTAGTGTTAAATCACTGTCCATTATTTTGACGTTAAATTGAGAATAATTGTTTTCAGAATTCGAAAGGATGACGAGGAAAACGATGAACCCGAGCCTGGCCCATCAACGGAGTCGGAACCAACCGTCCCAGTCTTGAATCCAAACGTATGTTTTCTATGCGGCTGCAAAGGACAAAACTTCTTAAAGGACACTCGTGAAGTGAAAGGATCTTCTGTTCATGATACCCTGATGAAGATGTTAACACCCCGAAAGGATGAACAAAGTTAGCTTATTAGAGATAAGATAAAAGATGTCGATTTGGTACTAGGGAAAGCTCGGTACCATAGGAAATGTTATATAAATCTTCAAAGACGGAATAATGAATGTGGCCAACAACTTGGACGTCCAACAGCAAAAGTCGATAAAGTCATGGAAATTATCTTTTCCTTCATCGCTGAAAATCGGGATGTATGTCAATTCGCCATAAAGGACCTCCTTAAACTAATTCCCGAAGATGATTAGCCTTCTATACACACTGTCACATTACGATTACAGGAACATTATAAGGATAAGATTATCACGACCAATGTAATGGGTGTAGGAAATGTCATATTTTTTCAAAGTGAAGCTGGACAAAAATTACTGTCAGATGCATTTTACGCCTCTCGAAAGAAAAATGTAAAAGATGAAAAAGAAAGACTTACTCGTGAAATAGCACGCGTCATCGGGGAAAAAATTCGTTGCAAGTATTACCAATCAAATCCAGCAGATTATCCTCCTAGTACCAACTTTATGAACGATGTTGAAAGGACGTCCCAACGTTACTAAAGATTTTGCTTGAAGAAATAATACTTCCTGGTAAGAAAGCAACTGCTATCCCTGCCTACAAGAAAAAAATAACAGCTATTGCACATGCTATCATTCAACTTACTCGTCCAAGATGTTTTCGGTCTAAAGTTCTTCTCAGTATTGGATGCTACTTGAAAAAAAATCACGGATCCAGAGAACTCATCGATGCTTTAGCAGCAATTGGTTTCTCCTGCTCCTATTCGGAAGTCAACCTCTTGGAGGTTTGTTATCTGGAAAAAAATCAGCCTGTACCTTTACCTTCTGCATTTTCTCAATGGGTCGCTGACAACGCCGATTTCAACGTCAATACCTTAGATGGGCATAATTCGTGGCATGTCATGGGAATGATTCAGTGCGTCACTCCGGCCGCTGCGATTCAGGAAGATCAGCCAGTAGCTAGGGAAATTCACAATAGAAGATCAGTTAATCCAGCCGAATTGGCGAAAATTGAATTGGTTCCATATGATGCTAAACCTTCAACTGGATTGAAGGAAATCACAGTCTTGAATCTGGATGTCCTGTACCCCTCTCCAGATCAAGCTTCACCGACAAAACTGGACTTGATTTTCGCTTATGCAAAATGGAAGTGCGATGCTGCATTTCCTAGTTGGAACGGTTTCATGGAGCAAGTTACAGAAGGAAAGTCCTTTGAAATTTCAAAAATATTGTTCCTGCCTTTCGTCAACGCGCCCCCTACGGACCTCTCAACAGTACTGACTACTCTTTTATACATCTGCAAAGTTGGAAACTTATGCGACCAAAATATCAAGTTTGTGAACTTCGATCAACAATTATACTGGAAGGCAAGAGATATTGTTGCATACGCTACCACTGAATTGGAAGTGCAGTATCCAGAATTACATCAGGTTGTTGTTCGCCTTGGTTGATTTCATCTCTTACTATCATTCATGGGTGCAATTGGAAATATCATGGAAGGGAGCGGATTAGCGGATTTGTGGGCTTAGATCTATGCTGAAGGATCGATACCGCAAATGCTTCTTGGAAAGGCGTATGCAAGAGCGGTTCTCTTCTCACCAATTTGTCTCTTGCAAAAATAATCTTAGATTCTTTGGATCAAAATGAGTCAACCTTCGAGGAAATGCGCAATCACCTTGACAAAGTTGTGGAATCCATCGATAGAACTGACATATTGGATGCTGTGGAGAGTGACGCAATTGACCGGTTCTCAAAGTCATTTGAAAAAAAACTGTCGGAATTTGAACAAAAAGGCCCAGCTGCAAAGCTGTGGGTTCAATACTACCGCATGACATGTCTTCTGAAACAGTTCATTGAAGCCGAACGTACGGGTAATTGGACATTGCACGTAACTACAATCAGGAAGATGTTGCCGTTCTTTCATTCAAGTGGCGTTTCAACTATGCTAAATCTGCACACCTTTATTTGCAAGACATGGCTACGTTGAAAGAAAAGATGACACCTGAGGAATTTGAAGACTTCACTGAACGTGGGTTTTGCACAATTAGGAGAAGTGACAAATTTTTCTCAGGGATATCTCCAGATCAAACAATTGAACAGACAACGATGCGGTTAGCAAAGACTCGAGGAGGTTTGACAGCACCAGGTAGAGGGATCACGGAAAATGAAACGGCAAAATGCCAAGTACGTGACGTACCTCCAGAAGTATTCTGCTCGTGGAAAAACTAAAGTGATCTTCGATGGATATTCGCCTGGCACAAAGTCTGGTGAACGCTTACGACGATCTAACAGATACACCTCTCCTTCAATTGAGTTTGACAAAACAACCGTTATCACAGTTTTGCAGAAAGTGTTTTTGTCGAACGACAACAACAAGGATCGTCTTATTCGTATTCTTAAAGGAGAACTCCAAGCTATTGGTATTGAAAGTGAACAAGAATATGAAGATGCAGATCGTTTGATAGTTACTACAGCTCTCAAAGAGTCCGCCAATTACGACTCTGCTACAATCATTGGAGAAGACATTGACCTTCTAGCTTTGCTCGTCGCGTTGCACGAAAACAAAGAGAATGTGTTCTTCAAAAAACTACAACATGGAAGCACTCCCGAACGCGTCTACTCATACACATCCTTCAACCATCCGGAATTAAGTTCTCTTGTACGGTTCATTCATGCCTTCAGTGGATGTGACACTACTTCTGCTCCATACTTGCTGGGAAAACAAAAATTTATCTCCGTTCTGAAAAATAACAAAGTTCTGCAAGGTACTGTCAAGATTTTCAGCCAACCATATTGCAGCACCAACATTATCGAAGCGGCAGGACAAGAGATGTTTACAGCTGTATACAGTGGTGTCAAATCCGGAAAAACAACCAAGAAAACTGAAAAAAGTCGACATTAAAGTACCACAGATGAACAATTTTTGGACGGCAGCCAGGCAAAAGAACTTGCATTACTTCGCTTCCAGAAATTCACTCAGTCTGTGACGAAAACAAAAGTGAATTTAAGTTCTCTTCCACCTTCGGTTGATGCAGCGAATTTTCATAGCCGACGAGTTTACTTTCAAGTACAATCGTGGTTGGAAAATTATTATGAACCAACGATCTGGGGGTGGAAAGAAACTTCTCGAGGATTGGATCCAATAAGGATGTTACAAGAGCCAGCACCAGAAGAACTCATGAAGCTCATCTCCTGTGGTTGAGATACCAGCAACTGTGGATCAGCTTGTGGGTGTAGAAAGGCAGGTCTCCACTGCTCGATTACTTGCAAATATTGCAGCGGAGAAAGTTGTAGCTACACACCACCCATTGAAGAAGATGCAATTCCCTTTGAAGAAGATGACTTGGATTTTCCCTCTCAAGTCGTTCACTGGCGACCGATGACAAGCAGCAACATTGATGACAACGGAGAAAAAAGAGACGCAGAATCGCTGAATATAACATGTACAGAAGAAGAAAGCAATTCTCCAGCCGAACCAAGGGTAAAGAGGGCCCGGCCCAGTACAAAATAATTTAGAACCTTAATTATAATTGACAATAAAATATAATTGTTTAATAAAACATATAGAAATGAAATGCATAGCAACTTTTTTCTTTACATAACCCAGAATTTTCTTACTTCAAAAAGAAATTTAATTTTAACACATGTAATTAATCAAACTCGTTCCTTTGAGTCATAAAAAGATGCAAAAATGTTTACTACAACTAAAAGAAATAGTTAAATTAAGTTTGTAATAATATAATTTTGCATTGACTTGAAACATTTACATAACTTCAAAGAAAATTCAATTGTATTATATGTAATTAATTAAAATCATTACTTTGAGTCACAGAAAGAACCAATTACAATTACAAAACTGTTCACCAAGAAGTTACATTAAGCTTGCAATAATCCAATTTTGCATTTTCTTCAAAGATTTACATAAATTTGACTCAAAATGAACATTGCATTGGACGCAAAATCAACAAAGGTAAAATTGTTTTATCGTAAAATATGCAAAATACAAATTGAATTGAATGCCAAATCGACGAAAGTTAAATTTCTGTCATAATAAAATCACACAATGTAAAGTTTAATGCTTGAAATTAATAAATAAATAGTTACGAATTTTAAATTAAAAAAAAATTAGTCTTCACATTTTGTGTGAATCTTTTACTACTACCTTCAGTTACATTTGTTTTAATTCAATGTTGACCGTTTACAACAATCAGTACTAAAAGGTTACTATTATTAATTGTTTATCAAAATTATTGTTAAAAATGAGAATATTAAGTGAACATTACGGTCTATTAATCGAAAAATAATGTTTCGATAAAATGAATGGAATACACGCATCGGCGCGGCACATAAATGTACGACTTTTACACTTTGGCAAGCTCCAGCTCGTTAACGGTAAGTTTTACAAAAAAATTGTTTAAACAAAAATTGTAGGTAATTTTATGACGAACAACTTTCCCATTTACATTATTATAAAAAAATAATTTTTTTATTGAAAATGCCAAAAAACCACTTTTTTGATACTTTAGCGCCACCTATTTTTTGTATTTTAAGTCGGACGACTTTGCTTCAATGAGATAAAATGTAGATAACAGTGTCCTGAACATTTTTTGTTAAATAAACTTTTCTCTAAAACCCATAGATTCAGAGAAAAACGCGTTTCAAAATGTTTTTGGATTTTCTCAAAAGCAGGGGGGGGGATCACTTCGGAAATCTGAAGTTAATTTTTTTTATGCCCCCCTATCGATTTATCAAGTCAAATCCCAGTAGGTCATTTCTTAGACCAAACATATTTTTTCGTGTTATATTTACTGTACTATAATCCTTCACTGTAAATTTATATTGAAAAAAATAAAATAAAAAAGCTGTGATATGTATTTTAATAGAATGTCAAAAATGTGTACCTTGTTTGGTCAAATGAATAAAGAAAACTGTGTAGTGAGCTGTTTACGCATAATGCTTTTGCCATCACGTACTAGATACCGGCATGCGTCTTTAAGAACTCGCCAGCAACTTGTCAGTCAAAAAATAATGAGGCTGAGCTGTGATCAAATTGTGAGAGCTTTTCTGGTAAAATAAATCAATTGTGTGCTTAAAGGTGGTTTTAATTAAAGATCAAAGTTCCTTGTTTTAGTTAGTGATTGAACAAAAATGAAATAATTGAAAATAAATTAACAATTGTCCCGCCTTTACTCAACTATAGACTTGTTCTAGATATTTACGAATGCGAAATACTTAGAATTTTTCCATATAAACGTAACTGTTCGTCAAAATGAGAACTCCGGTGTTTCTTGAATCAAAACTATGTACATAAAAAATTACTTGAAACTATGGAATGCTGAAATTACTTTCTAACGTTAAAATTTTTAATTCTACCGTTAATATTAATGAATCGTGCTATTTTATGTAATTTTATGCCAAATCATTTTTTACTATTCTGCCCGTGGTTTTTGGAATATTTTATTTCTGCTACGACTTATCGGTAAAAGTCCAATGACCAAAAAAAAAACTAATTTTAATTTTCTTATCATTTTAGCAGAATCACTCGAACCTGTTCAGCTTTCATTTGAAGAATTTACTAATTTCTAGAATTCAAAAACGCTAGCCTATGCAGTTCTATATACTCGCATGTATTCAACAGACGGTAGGTCAGTAACTTTCCTATTTACATTAGAAAAATATATCGATCAACATTCACACCTACCAATCAGATGCACGCACAATGAAGAGAAATAAAACCACTTTTAAAGTGGAGACATACCAAAGATAAGACTGAAGACAATGTCATATATTCCTTCAGCTCACATACCTATAAAAGCATTGGTCAGCTAATTGCATTCGCATTAGCTCAAGAATTTTCCGTTATCGCACTATCGCCAGTATGAAGTCATTACTAGTGCATATATGCACGTTAGTTCTTGTGATCGCGATACCTTTTACGTTATCCGAGAAAATTCGTTACGATGATTACCGTATCTTCCAAATACGCGCCGGGAATGCATCAGTTTACGAGTTGATACAAAATTTTATAACTGCTGGTGATGTAAGTTAGAGTTTTGTTTTACTTACAGTGTTATACCATTTTTTTATGGAATTGTTTTTTTTATTTCATGAAGTATCAAGTGTGGAGGTATCCGAGAGATTTTGAGGACTCTAGTGAGATTCTGATTCCTCCAGAGAAATTCTCGGAATGTTCCGAGTTCCTTGAATTAAACGAAATTAACTTCGATATTATTATCGATAATGTGCAAAGGTAAGGATTCCGCCGAATTTTGAAGATCCTTCCATGTGAGTATATGATGACTTTTACAGGTTAATTGAAGAAGAACAACCTAGTGATGTCGAACGAGATAGCTTCAACTGGGATAGTTACTTCCCTCTGGACCGCATTTACAGTTGGCTCGACGATGTTCTCCAGCAATATCCAAATGTAACATCGTCATTTGTGATTGGCAAATCTTTTGAAGGACGTGAAATTCGCGGATTGAAAATTTCATTCAAAGCCAACAATCCTGGGGTCTTCATTGAATCGAACATACATGCTAGGGAATGGATCACATCAGCCACCGCAACATACCTTATCAATGAATTACTGTCCTCAAATGATACCGAAATTCAATATCTTGCTAGGAGCTTTGACTGGTATATAATTCCAGTGTTGAATGTTGATGGATTTGTGTATTCTCACGAGCACGTAAGTTCTTCCAATAATTTCCTTTAGGATTTTATTATCCGTTCAATACACACAGAATCGACTATGGCGTAAGACTCGCCAACAATTTCCCAACGTGACCTGCATTGGAGTTGATCCAAACCGAAACTTCGATACTTTCTGGCTTGCCAATGGAGGAGCATCAAGCCAACCATGTTCAGAAACCTACGCTGGACCAAAACCGTTTTCGGAGCCTGAGACTCTAGCTCTCGTCAATTTCTACAAATCCATTAACAGCAACATAATTTTATATCTGGCTTTCCATTCATACGGTCAATACATTCTTTCTCCATATGGACATACTAACAAAGAATATCCAAGGAATTATAAGGATCTAGTGGCTATTGCTAAGGATGCTGCTGAATCGATTGAAAGTTTATACGGAACCACCTACACTTATGGATCAACGGCCTCAGTTTTATGTAAGTTTCAGGTTTTCCTTTAACTGCACAACCATAAGAATTAATTTTGCAGATATTGCAAGCGGAAGTAGTGCTGATTGGGCTTACAATGTAGGCGGTGCCCCCTTAGCTTATACCTACGAGTTCCGAGATCGAGGTAGTTATGGATTTATTCTGCCAGCTGATCAAATCATTCCAAATGGCGAAGAGGCTTTGAGAGGAATCTCTGCCATGCTGGGAACTGCGAAGACTTTATCTTATTACTAAGCCTATACATTATAGAAAACCTGTTAAATTTTTCAATAATGAAAATTTTTTAACAAAAATTACCTGACTCAGCGAGCATTATTCTCCAAATATTTTAAGATTCAGATGAACTACTCGAAATATTACAATTATAAGATGGAATGCACCGTAAGCTCTCCGTCTTTGCTATGCGTTTACGTTTTGAAACAAATGCAATTTAATAAATAATTCATAAATTCACAACTCTTAATAAATAATTCACTACTCTTCATAACTAAGATCTAAGAGGTGCTGCGGGATATCAAGGGAAACGTAAGGCCCGAAGACACCAATACTGCCATTAAAGAACTACGACCAATGCGGTCGGGCCACATACAGGTTGAATTCGAAGCAGAGGCTGATTATAGGGAAGCATCGTGCGACGCAGGAAAGGCAAAAGTGCAACTATAACCTTGCTCAATCTGATAGCAACTGTAGTGATGTAAAATAGGTTCCAAAGTCCGTGAAGGACTGCAGCGATGGTCTGCTGCCTCGCCAGAGGAAGGTGTAGATAAACGCCGAGAATGCCTTTGTCTGGGGATGCGTGAATGCGCTGGCAGGCTAGCATTGTGGTGTCGTGGGGCGGGTTCGTTCCCCCAGCACAAGGACCCACTACAAAAAGAATTTCGCATTCACGAATATCTTGGGGTCTCAGGAAAAAGGCGACTGAAGTCGCAAAAATTGTAGGCAACCACAAAGAGGGGAAGCGACTTGTTCAGAAAACAAGTGGAACAAGTAAAAATGGGCGGACTTAGGGTATTTTCGTCGTTACCCGACGAGGCTCATGGCCCACAAATAAGAGAGGGACAACCAGCTGGTGATGGTGCCCCCTCGCAACCGCCCAGCCGGATCAAAATCCAGAAATGTGGCAGTGGCCAGGTATTTCTCTTCTGAGTGGAAAACTTCTACAACATAACTTGCATGAGCCTTCCCATCAGAGGAGAAGTACCCCGGTGACCAATTTATGTCATAGAGCTATGCAATTTGATTACATAACCCTTTGCCATAAAAAGGCACCTTGCTCGGGCCACTCAACCCGCGGGAGTACCTGAAACAAAAGGAGGTTAGTCGGTGCCCGATGGCTGGCTCATGTCTGGTGGTGAGAGCCTGCTACCGTACCGGGTCCTATACTCGGTCAGACAGGTGAAAAATGGAAAGACTAAATGGTAAGGGTTGTTAATTCATTTTATTCATTACACCTGAAAATGCTTGAGATTCTAAAATCATTCTTGGTTCAAATTTAATTCATAAATAGTATAAATAATTTAAAAAAAGTTTATAAAATATATAATTTATAGAATAATGTAATCAATGAAAGGAAATGTTTTGTATGTAAGTGTTTCCTTTTGGTCGTTCTCCACTTTGTTTTTTTTTTTTTTCTTTCAAAGTTCTAGGTGAGAGGAAAACACAAAAAAAATTATTACTAAAACTAGAAACATGCAAAGGATACTCACAGACCTTGTCTGACAACGAGCGCTCGTTGACGAATGCAGGGGGTGTAAGTCTTGGAAACATTAGATAAACACGATTTTAGGATGCCGACAACGGTTGCTTAGAAAAAGATGACAGTCGCCTGGGTAAACCACCATACATAGATACTCCGGGATGAAAGAAGAACTGGTGAAGTTCACAAATTATAAACGAATGGGTTCCTTTGCTTCCTATAAAATATGTTGACAATTGTTACATCCCTCAAAATACCTCCCCTCTCACAAAATGTTCATTTTTGACTTTCACAAGTTTTTCAGAAATATTTTAATTTTTTCGAACTTCTTTGAAACTTTTCTTAAAATTAAGCAATCCGCACTTATTTTTGTTGCATTCAGAATAAACTTTTTTTTTACTTAAACACTTTGCATGCTGATCTACATCAAATGCTCTTTAAGACGTCAATTACTTATTTATAAATATCTCCGGTTTTTTTTTTCTTAACACATTAACACGACACTAGATCTTGAAAGAAGCATATTCAAGTTTCAAGTTAAAATTGCATTTCTACAATCACTACTTTACTATGATTTTCTTGATTTTTTCACAATTTTCTTCTCTTCATTCTTCTTTTGCGTTATTATTTATTATTAACCTTCCCATGCATTGAAGTGCGTGAGAAACTGTTGATTGAGACAAAAATATTTTATCTCAATTTTTCATTTGATTTGATCAAGATTCACTTTTTAAAAGCTAAAATATGTGATAATACTAATGAATGTACCAAAATCATAATTCTCATTTTCAAGCTTCTTCTTAAATAAAATATAAAAAGTATGCATATACCTCGCGTAATCCAGGTATACGAATCATATGCTACCTTACACTGCGTTCTGAAGACGACAAATGATCGATCAAATCTGAGCTAAGATAATGCCTTAATGATCCTTTATTGAATATCTTTATGCAGTTCCTCCGCGTCCAGATCTTCCGCCCAGTTTCTCATCTGCGGAGACTTCAATATGCCCTCTGTCCACTGGGATATTGAGACCGGCACTCCATCATCTTGCAATAACTTCTCTATTGCCATTTCCGCATTTCTGTCTCTTTGCTCCCTCTCCCAATTAAGAACTATATTGAAGACTTCCAACCGTATTTTGGATCTGATTCTTTCGAGTAATCCCCATACTGCAGACCCTGTATTCCCCACCTCTTCCCCTTATGTTACCCCTGATCCCCACCATCCACCTTTAGAATTACGTCTATTAATAGAATTGCCACGTACAAAGAAACGAGCAAACCCATCTCGCTTTAATTTCTTTAAAGCTAGTTACGAACGCTTAGCATCTGAGCTTATGGCCGTGAACTGGCACGCAGTTCGGACCATACTGATCCAAATGGTGCTGTTCAGATGTTTTACTCAGTCCTCCATAATATAATTCCTTATACACGCCAACCTCTCGTTCTTCAGGTAGTAAATGGTCACCCTGGTTTACCAAAGATGTTGCCCAGGCAGTGCGATTGAAAGACGCAGCCCACAAACGCTATCAACGTTCACGATCCGACATTGACCTTTCTGTGTTCCGTCAACTTCGAGCGATTGCCAAAAAAGTAATTTCACGAGCAATGCTCGCTCACTTCAAGTCCATAGAAACTACGTTCCTAACTAACAATCCCAAATCCTTTTGGTCCTATGTCCACTCCTTAAAATCATCCCACAGCTCTGTTAGTTCTTTATCATTCCAGAACAATACTGCCAACAATGAGCAGGCCATGTGTGACTTGTTTGCTGACTTTTTTTCTTCAGTCTATATCTCATCCTCTCCCTCAATCGTCACCAACTCTAGGGCTTCCCTGAACAAGTTAAGTGTTTTTTCTACGTGCCCTTCTGAAGTTGCTGCTGTAATCGCGTCGCTAAACACTAGCAGCGCAGTTGGCCCGGACGGGATCCCGAACGTTTTCATTAAATCGCTCGTTTCTTCCTTGAGTGTCCCACTTGCCCTTATCTTTAATACGAGTCTGGCAACAGGGATTTTCCCAGACACCTGGAAGCGAGCATACATTCTCCCTATCCATAAGTCAGGAGACCGCTCTTTGCTCATAATTATCGACCCATTTCTCTGTTATCCTGCTTTGGCAAAATCCTAGAACGTATTGTGCGTTTGAGGATTTATGATGCTTTACGGCTAAATTTCTGCGATAAGCAACATGTTTTCATAAAGGGGCATTCCACTGTAACGAATTTACTTAAAATTACAGATACTATTGCCTCTGCACTTGACTCAGGTGGTCAAGTGGATGTGATTTACACAGATTTCGCTAAAGCATTTGATAGCGTAGATCATAACATTCTGATTGCAAAATTTCAACAATTTGGCATTAGTGGCCCCCTCCTGGCATGGCTGGACTCGTTTTTCAAAAATAGATCCTGTACGGTGATTTGGGGTAGACAAACTTCATATTCTTTCAGTCCCACTTCTGGCGTTCCACAAGGTTCTATTCTAAGCCCTCTCCTCTTCAATCTATTCATTAATGATCTCCCGTCTATTTTTACTGCTAAATCCCTATTATATGCGGACGACCTGAAAATTTTTAGAGTCACCAGCTCAAATCAAGATTATCTGGATCTTCAAAATGACTTCGACCTCTTAAACTCATGGTTAATAATCGCCTCACTCTTAACATCTCTAAATCTTATTGGATGTGCTTTTCCAGGAAAGCAAATCGCATTCCTTTCGCTTACTCAATCGACCACTCAGTGCTCGTTTGCGTCGATACGTTTAAGGATTTAGGCGTAACGTTTGACCCCCATCTGAAGTTTGACATCCACATACTTCAAATGACATCTAATGCCTCTAGAGCTGCAGGCTTTGTTTTACGCTCTTCTCATAAATATTTCAATATTCAAACCGGAATACGTCTGTTCTCTATGCGTGTGCGCCCGATTCTAGAATATGCATGTCAGATGTGGTCACCGCACCTAATGTATCTCTCAGACACAATGGAGTCTGTTCAGCGAAAATTCACACGCACGCTCCTTTTCAAGCATAAGGTTCCGTATCGTCCTTACAATGACCGCCTAAGTTTCCTGTTCATGCCTTCGCTTCAAGCGAGGAGGCTCTTCCTCGACCAATGCTTTCTCTTTAAACTTGCCAGTGGCTTACTTTCATCTAACCTCATCAACGCGATAAGCACACGCCCACTTTTCCGAACCAGATCCTTTCAGTACTATATAGTACCGTACGCTAGGACAGAAGCATATCGTCAATCTCCGTTAGTTCAAGTGGTTAGACATCATCATCGTCTCCAGCTTGGTCGTCCTTTAGACTCGATTGCGAGCTTCAAACTAAAGCTGCGGAGAATACTCTGCCATCTAAAAATTTAATTCTTTTTTGTCTTTTTATAATGTAAGTATCTCTTTTTCCTTGAAATGTGCTTAATTTTTATGCGTTTTTTTCTTTTTAAAGCTCTTTTTAGGGTTTTGTTAAAATAATTTCACAAAACCCTACTAAAATCGCGTCCTGTCTGTCCGTCCATCCGTCCGGGTGTCACAGTAGTTTTTCTCGGAAACTAGTGAAGCTAGAAACATCAAATTTTGTATGTCGGTGTAAAGTGGTGTTCTTTTCAAAGTTCAACTACAAAAAAATTTTATAAGGTATTTAAGGGGGGTCTCCCCATATAGGGGAGTGACCCCGCGAAACAAAAAAATTTCATTGAAGGTAGCCGATATGGGCATCAAGTGAAAGGTCTTGATGGGAACTTTTCAAAACAGGTCTTAGTTTGGCAAAGTTTGCTTCGAGGGGCGCACAGGGAGGGGAAATACACGAAAAATTTGTGTCCCCCCCCCCCCCTCGCAATTGGACACCTTTGATCTGAAAAATCTGAAAAAAATCAGGAATGTAGGCCTTGGTGAACACAACAACAACAAATACGTGAGAAGTCGCAATTCACTCAACTTTGTTAGTAATAGTATGATTTATCGATTTTGTGTTTTCTTGAATAAAATCTTAACGGTACCGTTAAATTCATCTGTGTACTGTTTATAAGATCAATCTATCCTGAAAGTTTCATAAAGATTGAGTAATATTGAGCGAAGTTATAGTGGTTTGGATTTTCCTGTATTACTATGGAACAATATGCGCTGCATTTATTACTATGACAACATATGGCTATGGAACAACATGCGCTTATTACCGACTCAGACACTACAGTTTGCATGAAAATTTCAGGAATGATAGTTGTCATGTATGTCTTTGAGAATCGGTGCTATCAGTGCTATCAGTAATCGTAAAACAAAATAGTGGCTGTTTTAAATGCGAAGGTTGAATAATTTTGAGTTATTTTTTCCCAACTTCAACGTTTAAGGTGCATGCTTTGAACACTTGATTCAATTTAATGGATGACTGAAGATGAGTACCTACAATTAATGCTCATACGTGAAACAAGTCAAGGAGGCGGGAGATAGCTCCTGGCAAAAGGGCATTGGAACCATTCTAGGATTCGAAAAAATTGGACAGTACAGGAGAACGGCCCTTAAAAAAAATTCATCAAACGTAGCCGATATGAGTATGAAATAAAATTTTTCATGGGAGCTTTTCAAAACAGTTGTTAAACTGTAAGTTTTTACTTCAGTGGGGACACAGGGGGGAAATACATGAAAAATGTGTTTCCTCCGTCACGAATGGACATCTGAAATAACTTTCAAGGGAGATATTTATGAGTATAACAATACCAAAAACCTCAAAAGTCAAAATTCGTTCAGCTTTGTTAATAATAGTATGATCTTTGTATTTCATATTTTCTCCAATAAAATCGTCTTTAACATGTTTCTTGATTTGATTCGATCTGGTGACTGCATTTTGCAAATTGAATACAAAACCCTTCTGACATGAGCGTAGGTCTGTTTACCCAACTTGTTTGTTATTAAGAAACTACCTTGTAATTGGAATTCCATTCTGTAAGATAGTTTTGTAAATAAATAAATAAAAAATAAATAAACTACTACAACTAAATGATCTTCCTTCAATCCTTCTTCTGTTATATTGTGACTCGTCCGCTTGAGCAACTTTGCTGAAAAATCGCACGGTGGGAATGCATACAACCTGCCTGTAACTTCAGTTTCTTTATTTAGCAGCGAAATTATACCTGCTGCTTCCTTTTGTTTCAAATACGACACTAAGTTGCGTAGTGGTTGTGTTTGCACACCACTATCTTTGGATGTAACCGCTGATGTCGAGCCCGGCAAACCCAGGAAAATTGCATGTGATGTCGATGATGTTATGCGTTTTTGAACATCATCTAATTTAGGCGGATCCAAGCGCAAGTGCTGTGTGATGCGAAGATGATTTTTACCACCCTCGTCTTTCATTCATGATTCGATAATGTCCGTATCACCGTCCGTTAAATGGAACTTAGCGGGAAATAGTCAACTTCAATAAGTGTGTTAGCTGCTTTCAAATGTAGTCTAAAGCGTTCGTTGAGATTAGGATACGCTTACTTTTCCCTCTCCCGCTCAGAAAATCAATTGCAACCCCAGCGTACACTATCACTGGGGCTGAAATTTCTGATTTTTATGGAAAACTAGAGGAAAATCACTGAACAATATCCAAGCGACAATGGCAGCGACGTAAGTTGCGATACAACTTTATGCACTGCTAAAGCACACTTATCGATGGAAATCTCGTTGAAGCAATAGCGACATGCTCGCTGCCAATCACAATAAACACACGTATGTCCACTCAAAGACGTTTGCCCTGCGACTCCATGCGTCGAGGAACATCGCTTCACACCCATCTTTTGATGCAAGCCTCAAGGTAGGTTGCATACGATATTTTTTTAATTGTGTGGGTGCGCACAATTAATGGATACGAATAAACAGAATTGCTTCTTGGTGGTTGTTTATATTTTATGTATAATATTATCATCATGCGGTTTTATTGATAAATTTGAGTTCATTTCCAATGTAAATAAACAATAATGGATAATGCGTAATAATATATCGTAGTTTTTCTTTGGTATCACGTTGATTTGAAACAAAATCGGTGTGCGAGGCGTTTATTAATTCTGGATTGCTTTAAAAAGAAAACATTAGATATTTAGAAAAGAAAAATTCTCATCTGAATAATCATTAATGTCTACTTGTCGCCCCCTATCGCAATATGCGTTTGATCGAATTGTCTTCCTTTTTCTAGTGAGAATTTCAATTTTCTGGATCACCATGCTGTAGAGGTGACGGAGATAGGAAATGTTTAGAGCAGTTTGATAGGGTAACTGCTCTATTACAACACAACGATTGAAATAAGAGACATTAACTCCATCAAGGATCTGGCTGGAATAGAAGACGCCATCAAAAGGACGTTTTTAGCGTGAGCAGGATCAAAGCTAAACTGACACCAGAAAGCCAAAGGGGACAACGCGTGGCCATCATTGTTCTTCACAAGGACGTTGATCGTAGATAGGATCTTTGGAGCGTCCTAGAATCAGGGCAATGTTGGGTTTTCTAGGAAGCCCTAGCCAAGGCAAAATCAGAGCTACGATGACCCGTATCCTGCAGCTAAATCTACACAATAGTTCAATTGCCCAAAATCTGCTTGAACAGTTTGCGCGAGACATGAAAGCCGACTTTATGCTGCTAAGTGAGCAACGCCATGATGAAAGATCGGCATCATGGTGTCATCCATAAATGTTTTGCTATTCAACGTCTATATAAACTATGGCAACACCATCTATCTATATATTATATGCATGTGTGTAAAAACGGTTAAGGAGTCGATGCCGGTCCTTGAATAAAGTAAGATGTATAATCAAAGACCTTGGTATTTACGTTGTAGTTTAAACCCTGACTCTTGACAAAACCAGAATTGGGATAATCCCTATCCTAGCGAGTTGTTTTCTTAAAAAGTAGTGTAGTAATGGCGACGGTAGCGGAGCATCGCGGAAACATTTGCAAAGCCCGTTTATATGTGTCCGGCACAAAGGAAGAGCTTATTACGCGGTTGCGCAACCATGAAGGCGAAGTAGAGTTACCATAAATTCGTTGAAATTGGTGTCGAATGTCCAGGGTGAAAAGTGTTCGAAGATGGCAACCAGCGTGGTGTCGGCATCTACGTCATACGTATACTCGCCAAGCATACCAACACACACCAGTGTATATGCGTATAACAACGCAGCAGTTCCAGTTTCGTCTGTGCCGCCTACAACATTTCAGTAACATGCTACAACATGGAACACAATTGTTCTTGTCGCGAACGGGCATCATCATGTTTCCGACATAATGTCAATTATTCGGTCGTTAACGCATTTCATTGATCGAGTCGAGCAATTGCCAATGGGGTATGGATGGGAAGATGGTTTGCTACTCCTAGCTGTCATAAATAAATTTAAGTGCACGGCGAAGATGTGGGCTAACGCACAACCAGTGTTTCGTACATGGACGGAGTTCCGCATAGTTTTTTGGCAGATTTTCTGCTTCACATAAGTGCCGACGATGTGCATATGAAATTAATGAAGGCGAAAATGTTGAAGGCTGAATAGATGGTGAAGTACTATTATCGAATGCTTTCGTTGGGGCGCCACGGTGGTGTCGACAACTAGTCATTAATCCGCTATATGATTAACGGGCTGACAGACGATAACTTGCACCGGATATTGTCGGTCGTATGTGCTCCACGATATGCTGACTTGTTACAATCGTTTTTAGGCATTGACACATGCGCTGTGGTTGACAGTAGGGCTAGTGTCGTGATTGGTCCAACCGGGAACAAAAACATTTCCGTGCAAAAAGTGATCACTCACGATAAAGGTGGCTCGATATGTTTTAATTGTCGGGATCGGGGACACGTTTCACGCGATAGCCCAAAACCAATTCTGTGAACTCCATCAGTGAACCATCAAATGATCTAGTTACGAAAACCATCACCACGAACGATTTCGTGTGCGAAGCGCTTATAGACTCTGGTAGTTGCCACTCGATTATAAAACAGAACATTGTGGATCAATGTGTTGGTACAGTGAAGCCGTGCAACAAATGTCAAGATGGTAGAATGGGTAATGAATAAAACCAATAGAGTTCAACCAATTTTGCTTTTTTATTTAATTAATTTCTCTCTATTAGCAACAAACGTCTACTCGGCTTTACTGGCGTGCTCAACTGACTGCATTTCACAACTGGCATCTGTTGTTGGCAGTTGTCCAGTTTCTTCAGTGTTGACAGCTTGGCCATCCTGGAGTGACTCATCCCGAGACTCATCTTAAACCAAGGCGGGATCGGAACTAATTTCCGATTCGTCATCCATTGATTCATCGTCGCTGTTCGCTGTTGGTCCCAAGGAACACCAGCGTTTCAACCGCTCCGCGTGGAATACAGATTGGAAGGATCGTTGATTCCGTTGGCAATCTTCTAAATCTTCAATGAGGTATCGGTCGCAATCCAATACCCGATTAATTACATACGATCCCTTGTAGCGTGGCTGTAATTTTCGAGATTCTTCGATCACAGAAGGCACTCTATCGACCACAACTAGATCGTTAAACGCAAACTGTTTTGATTGCCTGTGTTGTTTGTCGAAACTTTCTTTTCATTCGATGTTAATTCTAATCGCGATTTCTTCATAGCAAATTTCCGTGGATTTAGACCCATCTAACTCGTGTAGCGCTTTGAGCTGCTTATTCGGAAAAAAATCACGTAGCTGGTATCGGCTTGTGACCGGTAGTCAAGTTTGCTTGGGAATTTAAAACAAACTGAAGCCTTATAAGATTTCGGTCCCATTTGCGTTCGTTATCTATTGAAGTTCGCATATATACAAGAATAGATTGATAGAATCTCTCGATTTCGCCATTTGCCCTGGGGGTCCTAACCGCATTTAAAACATGGCTGATATCGTTATCAGCACAATAACTTTCAAACTTTTTGGAAGTGAAAGCTGCGCTTCGGTCTGATATGATTCGTCGCGGAAGCCCAAAAAGATACTTAGATCATTCAGCGCTGAATTACTGGGAGCGTACTCACTGAATTTACAGCTTTTACCACAATATATTTCGAAAATGAATCAGTTATTCCTAGCACGTATTGGTTTCCAGCGGTACTTTTAGGAAAGGGTCCAAGGTGGTCTACCTGTATCGTTTTGAACGGGATAGGGACAACCGGGCAAACATACAGTTTCCCAATTGACTTCCTAGCAGCCTTTTCAAAATAACAGCATTCGATACAGGCACCGATATATCCCTTAACGTAATTTCGCATTCGCTTAAACCAATAATAGGGCCGTATCTATTCTAACGTTTTGTCCACCCTAAAGTGTCCTCAGTCATTATGAGCTTTCTTCAGAACTCTCCAGCGTACAACTTTTGGCATGACTCATCGAAGCTCTCCCCGCACTTTCCAATACAGCCACACTGTTTGCCTCGAATTATCCGCGTGATGTTTCATAGTGCCTCATCCTGTTGTTGCATTGTAACCAGCCAGTCTCCGTCGGTAATGTTGACTGTTGAAATCCTCTCAACAACTTCAGTGGTATTCTCGGTAGGTGCACGACTTAAGGTATCCACTTGTTGCATCCTGCGGCTGTTCCGGTGAATTAGTTTAAAATCATACTCGGTCATCTTCAGCCACCATCGTGCTATCATTTGAGATAGGGGCTTCTTTAGTCGCACCGTAGTAACTGCAGAGCAATCTGTTGTAATTGTGAAAGGTTTCCTTAACACATAGATTTGGAACCTTTCCAACGATTCTACGATAGCGACAACTTCCAGCTCATACGAATGGTAATTTTTCTCTGCCTCGCTACAACAACGGCTATAGTAGCAAACCGGTTTAATCTCACCTGAAGATTCTTCGTGGAACAACACCCTGGCCAGCCCTTTGGAACTCGCATCTGTTTGGATCTCATGGTGTTTCGTCCGATCGTACAAGGACAAAATAGGCTCATTGGATAACATCTCCTTCAGATGGCTAAATGCGGCTTCTTGATCAGCATCCCATAGGAGGTTCCATATTTCTTCAGTAAGTGGGTGATTGTCCGTGCTATTTAGGCAAAATTTTTCAATATACTTCCGAAAAAATCCTGCCAACCCTAAAAATCTTCGAGCGTCGTTAACATTTTCGGGTGTTGGGAAATCATTTATCGCTGCTTCTTTTATCTCCCCAGGTGCTATACTGCTGGCTAATCTCACTTTCCAAAAGTCTGAGTTTTGAGCGATGGACAGTAATGCTGACTACTCGAATCACTTCGAGTACCTTTCACAGCTTTCCATGCTTTCGGCAAAATATTTGCTTTTGATCATTAAGTTGTCGAAAAATGTAAGGAGTATCCCAGGGTGCAACATACGCTCAATTTTTTTCATTACTTTCTGGAACACAGCTGGTCCGTATACAAATCCGAATGGCATTCTTAGAAATTCAAAATCGTGCGTAATAAAGCAGTATATTTTCGATTTGGTAGGATCCCGATAACAGGTCCAGAGTTGTGAACAACTCAGCATCTGCAAGTTGTGCTAGCAGCTCAATCTCTACAGGCATCAAGAAGGGACGTTTCACCGTTATGTTATTTAGTTCTCGGTAGTCGACACATAGTCTATCTTTTCAATCTGATTTTTTTTATAAGTACCACCGATGCTACGACAATTCACTCGACTGAATAATGTGTGCTTCCAATAATTCGTCTCTGATTTTTGTCACCTCAGGTCTTTTCGCAAAAGCAATGCGATGAGGTCTGTGATAAATGGGTTTATCTGAAATTAACCGGATTTTCAGCTGTCCCAGTTTACACTTCCCAATCTCCGATAGATTTTCGGCGAAACAATCTTTGAATTCGCATAATAGTTCATCTAACTTGCGATACTCGTCTTCGTTTAAGTTCTTTTTGTCATCGATTTTACAAACTCCATCTCCAATGATTAGGTTTAGACGTTGGCTTTTTATCAAATCGGCTCCCACTGGAGCAGCACAAGGCAACATTCCATCTTCCATGATATAGAATGTGTGAAGAAAATCCCTATTATCAAACTGAATCTCCGTTTTGATTTTTCCTGTGGAGCGATATTTTCCTCCACCGAAGCCAGGAAATTCGATTTCAGTCGGTTCAATTGGCCCAATGGCATTAGCAACGGATCTAGCTAATAATAAACGCGAGCCTCCTGAGTCTACTAATGCGAATATACTTTTCCCCTTGACAGTTATTTTATTTGGTGGCAATAGCAGTTCAGAAACAATTGATAAATTTTCCTCCTCCTGTATTTGCAATACGACATCTGACTGCTGTGGTGTAGATCCTCTGGATTGTTGAGCTCATTCTATGTCCCATAGGACGATAATGATCACAGAGTGGATGGCGTTGTGGATGCGGACATCACACTGCCAAATGACCTCGCTGGTGGCAATTGAAATATAGTATGTCGGTCCGGTTTTGCGCATTTTGACTATATATATTGTTTGATTTACTAATTGTTTTACAATACCCTTCCGGCAGGAGCACTCTCCTGCAACTTCAACTTGTTATTTAATTAATTTCTCTCCGTAAGCAACACCCGTCTCCTCGGCTTCGCTGGCGTGCTCGACTGACTGCATTTCACGACTGGCCTCCGTCGTTGGCAGTTGTCCAGTTTCTCCAGTTTTGACACAAAACGATGATAGGATTTGCCGGTGGGCAGGTGGAATGCCACGAAATGAAAACATTAACCGTCACAATTGACCAGCAGCAATTTGTGGCTGACTTAATGAAAATACACAACCTTATCTCGGTGTATGGTGTCATCATTGGTACCGATGTTCTTTCGCCTGGCCGTATAGTGATTGACAAAGACAAATGTTATGTAATTAATAATGCGTGCGAAAATATCAATGATGCTTTGAACAAGTTCGAAAAATAGCGAGTAAAGATGTTACTGCATAAATATCGTGGCTGTTTCACGAAAAAGTCTGAAGGACCTCGGAAAGTGTAGTATTATGAAAACGAACATTGTTTTGACGTCAGACATTCCGGTTGGTAAAAAACCGTACCATGTTCCCATCCTTAAACATTCAAAAGCATCGTGAACGAGCTACTGCAACACGACATAATCCGCCCGTCGATGTCGCTGTATGTTTCACTCATTGTCTTGGTGCGGCAGCAGAATGGCGAAGACAGACTCTTTGTTGACTTCCGTGAGCTTAATGTGGTCACCCAAAAAGAACCATGGTCCAAAATACTTCACCGTGCTTGACGAGATGTCTGGTTATTACCAGTTGGAGATAGTAGAGGAGGCCAAACAGAACACGTTGTTCATAACTCACCATGGCCACTTCGAATTCAATCAAATGATGTTTGTACTTCAAAATGCCTCGAGCAATTTTCAACGACTTATGGCAAGGCTCATACCATCGATGAATAGTAAGGCGATAAGCTATGTGGACGAGATCATCATTCCATCTGAGACTGTCGAGCAGAGGCTGGAGTACTTGAAGGAATTCCTAGAAGTCATAAAACGTGAAGGACCAACGTTGCGCAAGTCCAAGTGTTCATTTTTCCAGAGCACAGTGGAGTTCCTTGGACATGAACTAATGGCTGAGGGCGTCATGCCCGGAAAGATAAAAACCGTGGCGGTACAACAATTCCCTATACCACAGAATGCTGCCGAGGTCAGGCGTTTCATTGGGCTCTCCGACTTCTTTAGGAAATTGATTCCGAATTATGCCATCATAGCCGCGCCACTAACGCAATTGTTTAAAAAGGGTATACTATCCAACTGGTCGACCAAATGCGGGGAGGCACATCAACAGCTGGTAAGACTGTTGACCGAGGCACTCACCCTAGTCATTTACGATGACGCAACACAGTATCAGTTGCACACCGATGCGAGCCCCATGGGCCTTGCAGGCATCTTGTTGCAGAAAAATGGATCGGGATTGACGAATCCTGTTGCGTACTATAACCGTCTGTGCAATCCAGTGGAGAGCCGATACTATAGCTACGAGCTGGAGGTGCTCGTGGTCGTCGACGCGTGTGAACAGTTCCGAATTTACTTCTTGGGAAAGGAGTTCGAAATAGTAACTAATTGCCAAGCCATTGCCATTCTCATTCTGCGAATGGCGAGATAGTTTTTGAAAATACAAGATTTCGATTATTGGATTGTATTTCATCCCGGAATCAAGACGCCTCACGTCGACGCATTGACTTGAATGCCTGTGAAGTCACTGATTGAACCGAGTGGAATAGAGGAATATGTTGGCAGTGTCAACTTGCCGATGGAGGATTGTGAACGCCCTCTACAGCGACAAGATTAAGACGTGAAGAACATCATGGACGTTCTTGAACTGAAGGTGAAGTCTGAGCAGCGTGAGCAAATTGACAAGGAATATGTTATAAAGAACAGCCGTCTTTTCAGAGTTGATAAAGAGGGAAAAAAAAATGCTCGTTGCTCCGAAGGGCATATGCTGGTGGGTGGCGAAGCTGTGTCACGACGACGCCAGACATCCGGGTTTCGATGGTACACTGATGCAAATGAAATGAAGTTTTTGGTTCCCTCGAATGCGTAATTTCATAAGGAACTACACGAAGACATGCATTTACTGTAGCTATGTGCGAAAGCCGAGAATAAAGGAATGTCAATTACATGGTATGGACATTCCTCAATTACCATTTGAAATAGTCCATATGGATCACTTGGATCCGTTTATTAGAAGTCACCATGGTAACGACTATGCGATGTTCCTGGTAGATGAGTTAACTCAGTACATGGCCATCAATCCAACAAGGCCAACGAAATCGAAACCTGTCCTCGAAGCAGTCAATCAGCTGCCGATGTATTTTGGTCCCCCGCGGGTGGTGGTCACTGATCGAAGAACAGCGTTTACCTCGCATATGTTTGAGGATTACTGTATTGTCAACGACATAACCCACATTAAAATGGCAACTCGAACACCTCGAGCAAATGGCTTTGCCGAGCGAGTCAACCAGTCGATACTGGCTTACCTTAAAATTTCATGCACTATACCGAAAACCTGGGATGATGAACTACGACAGCTTCAATAGATGCTGAATACACGAGTGAGTGCAACGACGAAGTATTCTCCAATCGCGCTAATTTTCGGCTACCCGGTGAAGGACATCAGCAGCAACATTCTTCTGGTAGCGATGCAGGATACTTGTTTGGTCGAGAAAACGATGACAGACAAGAGAGAAGACGCGATCAAAAATATATTCGAGGCTATATTTAAGTGGGAAAAGCGATTCGATGAGAGACGTCAGAAACCAAGACAGTACAAGGAAGGAAATTTGGTCATGGTGGAAAGGGCCATTCCAGCTACGGATGAGTATCGTGGCCCCTGTATCATCAAGAGAGTTCTGCGGCATGATTAATATACCATTGAAGACAGTGAAGCACATCAAAAATAGGCAACATACAGTTTGGTGATGAGCAGCGACAAAATAAAGCCCTGGTTCGAATCGGTGACGATTACGGTGATCTCGCAGATGAGGAATTCGACACATCCACTTAACTCCAGGCGAGTTATTGTCAGGAGAGGCTGACTGTCATCCATAAATGTTTTGCTACCCAACATCTATATGAACTATGGCAACACCATCTGTCTTCATTGTTATATGCATGTGTGTAAAAATGGTTAGGGAGTCGTTTTTGGTCCTTAAATAGAGTAAGACGTATAATCGAAGACGTTGGTGTTCGCGTTTAAGTTCAAACCCTGACTATTGACAATGGTATCCTGATAAAACTGGTACAGCTGCCATCTGGGTTCGGAACAGTGACTTTCAGGTGGATCCAGAGCTATTCGCGTGAGTTCAGTACTCAGGGACCACTTTCTTTATTGTGCACCTAACGCCAAACGAATCGATATCATCTTTCCAATTCTACCTCAATGCATTGGAGGTCGCTGTCATATGCCATATGTAGGGCGCTGTCATATGCCATATGGCAACATGCTAGTTGGGGGAGACTCAAACGCTAAAGCAATCAAATGGGGTATGCCTCAAACAGATCCGCGGGGAAAATGAATCCTAGAAATGGCAGCCAGGACGGTGCTCATCGTATTAAACACCGAAAGTACGACAACTTTCCGCCTTATTAGCTCCCAAGGAGCCATACTGGACGTGACATTCGCCTACGAGTCCTTCGTATGGAAGATGCACAAGCGGAGCATATTAGAGGACTACTCTGCCAGTTATTATCAGTACATTCTGCTTGAGATCAGTGATATTGTCTCATGACGTTCGTGCTCTTGACTTTTTACGATTGGGTGAAACATCAGAAGGATGGACGTTGATGGAGATTCGCAGAGGACGGAAGAACTGGCAGTTCAAGACATAATGGACTCAATTATGACCATCACCATGACTGCTTGCAGCGCTTCTATGTCCCGTCAAAAAACACGGTCGACTGAAATCACTGAAGTGCAAAAGAAGCATCTCAAGCTTTTGCGTGAGGCTTAACGGGCACGGAACCATAAGGAGGCATGCAATCGAGTAGCAGCTGATTAACTAAAGCAAGGCTCGCTGCTGACAAGATCTAGTGGACAATGTGAACAAGGATCCGTAGTGTCTTGGCTACAAGCTAATTATGCGGAATGTTGGTGCCCTACGGAAACCTTGGACGAGATAGTGGGGGCACTCTTCCCCACCCATTCCGTTCGTATTGATGTTGTCCATGGTGAAACAGCTGTCGAATGTCCACTCTTCACACTCCCAGAAATGGGAGAGGCAGTCCTCTCACTGAAAGCGAGGAAGGCTCTAAGTCCAGATGGTGTTAAAGCTGAGGTGTTACAACTTGTCTATCACCACTCTTCTGACTTGCTGCTCAACGTATTAAACGCTTACCTACGGGGTGAGGCTTTGCCGGCACGATAAAATGTCGCGAGGCTCGTGCTGATTAGTAAGTGGAAGCGAAATTCCAGATCACCTTCTGCATATCGTCCGTTGTGCATGCTAGACACTGCTGGGAAAGTGCTAGAAAAACTCATCAACGGAAGAGTCACTGAAGTTGTTCGTACTCCTGGGGACCTATCTCCTGGGCAGTGTGGTTTTAGAGCAGGAAGTTCTACCATTAATGCGATTAAGGAGGTGGTGAGGACGGTCCAAAAGCTAGAGGCATTTAGCCGCACTGTTGGTGACACATGACGCTAGGAATTCCTTCAACTCCGCTAGATGCGTGAATATTCTTGAAATGCTGCAAAACCGTTTTCAACTTTCAGAATATTTGATGCGGCTTCTGAGAGACTACCTGAAGGCTTCACGACACAATATAGGGCCAACGAAGGATGGAAATTACACCGGGTATTGCCCAGTGATCTATCCTTGGTCCAGACAGGTACAACGTGTCTTACGCCAGGCTACTAAGACTGGAGATGACAGATGAGTCACGCTTGATCGACTATGTGGATGTTGTTGCACCTCTAGGTAGGCTAGGTAGGCTACTACGCCAAGTGAGAGGCTGGATGAGTGCTTGTTGGTTCAGTTTAGCCCTGGAGAAAACTGAAGTGGTCATTTTGACAAGAAAGAGAATCCCTAGAGTAAGGATGATCAGCATTGGAGACATACTAATCGAATTGAAGCCAGTGGTGTAATATCTGGGGATACTAATTGACTTGAAGATGAGTTTCTCTGAGTAAATCAGGGCACACGGCTGAGAAGGCTGCTTCGGGAGTATCAGCTCTGAGTCGACTTATGGCCAGCCTATCAAGAAGACGCCTCTTGATGAGTGCTATAGGGTCAGTGCTATTGTGCGGAGGAGAAGTACGGGGTGACGCTCTCAGTAAGGAGGTGTACCGAAAACACTTGGCACAGGTACAGAGAAGAAGAGCACTGAGGATTGCATGTTCTATCCGACAGCCTATGATTTGGTGGTGAGAGTTATTGCAAGTGTGATATCTATTGCCCTTCTTGCTAGAGGGCAATGCACTATTTACCTGCATCTAACCGAGGATGCAAGGGGGATGGTTATTCGCAAGGAGAGACAGCATTTACTCTAGGCTGCAGTCTTGGGTGAATTGCACGAAGGAAAGGTGAACTGTGCTCCTCATCGCGGGTGTGAGACCGTGGCTAAATCGAAGGCAGAGTGAGATTGACTTCTATCTGACCCAGCTTTTGTGTGGGCATGGATATTTTTAGACTTACCTACACAAGATTGGTAAGTCACGGTCCCCCAATTGTTTGTTTTTACCTAGGAGAGGAAGATAATGCCTGCCACATATTTTTGCGTGCGAAAATGCGACAGGCTGCAAAAGGTTCTCTACAGTGACACGGAAGAGCTCACTCCGGGTAGTATAGTTGCGGTGATGCTCAAATCGGTTGATAAATGGAACCAAGTGGCTTATTTTGTTCGGGCACTCCTAAAAGATAAAAGGGACTCACAGCGGCTAGGGCATTGGAACTAGGGGATCACTTGTCTTGTAATTCCTCTACCCCTCTCCCCTCCCAATAGAAGAGGGATACTACAGCTTGAAGGCACCTCACGACATAGCAAAATGAGATCCGGCCCAAAGTAGTGTGTCAAACGGTTCCAGGGTAGGTTCTCGGGTTGAGAGTAGGTAGTCCAGTCACCTTCTTGCGAGCATAGGAGTCCCATATTCTGTGCGTAAATGACATTCACCTCCCAAACATAAAAAAAAAATCTATTCTTCACAACTAAAATCGTGAAAGCTTCTAAATTGAATCGGATATCATAGACTAAGAGTTAGCAGCATATAAAATTTTATGATTCAAAAGTCGTTAAAATTTATAGTAATAGAGCAGTCCGTCCAGGCAAACTGCTCAAGGAGCCTTCACGAAAAGAACAATAGGAGTAGAGAAAAAAAGACAAGACGAAAAAACGTGCTAATTATGAAATCGTCTTTCATTCTGTGTAGTTCCCAGATTCATGTTCTACTGTTTAATTTTTTATAATCAGAAAAAACGACTATGGTTGCCGATTGCAGGCTTAGATCAGAAAACTCTGCCAATCATTAATCAAACGATCAAATTCCATTTAATGCAATCATTCGCAGCACTATAAATTTTTGACCTAGGGATGGAGCAACAATAGAAGATATTCGTAACGATTTTTAACAAATATACCGGTGAAAAACTTCCATACATCGAAGACGAATGCGCTAGTTTAGTTACCTAATTAATTAATACATTGGCTAGAATATTTATTCATAGTTGTAATTACTCATTTGTGAAGGTCTATGAATGTGTCAAATTTACTCCAGATTAAGAGTATTACAAAAAAAAATAAAAATAAAATTTTGAATTATTAATTTCGGAACACAGTAGAATAAACATGTTTAATTAAGGGAAAAGATTCTCTCTTTCCATTAGCGCTTCGGACGGGTTTGGGACCCGCTACATTGGCTGGCTTCTCCACTCATGAGCTAGCCATTGGGTAAGCTCTCCCTCTCATCTTTGTTGCTTGTAGCAGGGGCTCCCGCTAGGATGCCTGGCCTTACACCAAATATGTGCCAAGGTATCATATTTTTGGATGGTGCGTGGGGGCAACGCCACCACCAGGATATCTCACTCTTATTTTTGAGGTGTGACCTTCGTCGGCAAGGACAAAATCGCCTTACGTCTCAGACGCGGTTAACCAATTATTCTTCGTCACGTTTCCGTCGTAATCCCTTTCTGTTGGTTGCTTCTGCCATTGATACCTTTACATTGGTCAATCGGCTCAATATTTCGACTTTAATTATCCTTTAATTCGTAAGGGCGATAATATTTTTTTGTTGTGGGCCGTTGTGCTGTGGGAAAAGAACCTTCCCCACGACACCGCAAACTGAGCTTGCCAGCACACTTACGCGTCCCTAGACAAAGCCATTTCGAGCATAGCATTAGTTCCAATCGCTGAAGCAGCAGACCACTACTGCAGTCCTTTACAGACATCTTCTGAAGCAGTACAAATTTGCATACTGAACATCCCATAATTGTTGAACAAGACAACCCAACCCGACAAGTCCTCCGAAATCAAATTATCGTCAATATCTTTGCAACTTTGCAACATTTGACAGGGCACCACGGACAGGTGGGGTCTTGATCATACAACTGAATCTTCCAATTTTCGAATCCAAGTAGCAATATGATGTATAAATTAACAGAGACCGATCACATTTCCTCTGCTTTCACACTATTGTCTATTCCTCAGTTTCTTACAACCTAATACCTTCCTAGGTACCCGTTACCCGACCATATGTATTTCGTGGCCATACAATCTATGTGTTTTACATAAACACATATCAATTTTAAGTCTAACCTAAAGGTCTCTGGATATGGGGCTAAATCAAGCTTTGGCCCTTCACCTGGATAATAAGGCCAAATTAACTGTCACTAGGACATTTGCTGCAAACTGAATCATGTCCTCTTTCTAGTTCCAAAGTAAAAACTGCAAGCCACCATGATTCTGAAACCATGGAGAGCGTTGAAAGTAACATGTCACGTGCTCCCCATAGCCTGTATTGCAGATCAACAAGTTCTACTCAGGTTGTCATGGCATTGTCCTTGAGTATTGCTACCAATTTTTGCTCCCAACAATAATGGGCTGGTGATCCGGCGTCGGGTCCATAGGGGAAACATTCGTCAAAGATCTCACGGCTTCCTTTTCCATCACCAGCATTAAGACCTAATCATCTTTTACCCACCGTGCATGCCAAAAATGCGATGATCTTAATAAGCCAATCACAATACATTCATAAAAATGAATTCAACATCATCCTTGATGAGCAGTTATACAGGCACTTTCCAAAAACTCATCAAGCAAACGTTTTTAATTGTACGGACATTGTACCACCTATCAAAGCCACTTGTACATCTTTAGGTCGACTGAGTGAGGCTATGCTGCATGCAATTCTAAGATTGACGAATGCTGGACACCCATAAAGCAAATGTCACCAAGTCTTAAACTTTCTTCAGTAGATTTTACAAGATTCACCTTCAATTAAACAAAAACTATACATTACCTTCCTCCATCAGATGGAATCCGCAACTAAGACAGATGTCAGGGTTAGAAATTTACATAGCTGACAGGGCATCTGATGGGAACATATATGTTTATCATACATCCACGGATGTACTCTCTTCTCCTAGTATGCTAGACAGATATCATCCCGTTCTTCAACATGGTCTCCCATAGCGAGAATGCCAATAGAGAGGAATATTCTTGGAGGTTAACGGACCTTGGGGAGTGCCACCTTCATAAATCATAAGGTTCCTATTGGGATGACAAGTAAATAACTCTGACTGAATCTGAACTACGACTTGGACAACGAGCTGACATTGATAAAATTGATACTGCCGCCATCTGAGTTAGGAATAGGAATTTTCAGGTGGAGAGTTGTGGACGGGGGCATAGTTTTGTGTGGGTTTAGTGCTCAGGGACCACTTTCTTAAAAGTATACCTACTGCCAAACGAACCGAAATCATCTTTCCAAGATAAGCTTAATCCTTTGGAGGGCAATGCCTCGACTCAAACGATATCGTGCTCATTGGAGGAGACTTCACCGCTAAAGCAATCGAATAGGGAATGCCTCAAACTGATCCACGGGAAAAACGAGTCCTGGAAATGGTGGCCAGGAAGGCGCTTATCGTACGAAACACCATAAATACGCCAACTTTTCACCGTACTGGCTGTGCATTCAGCTTGAGATCCATGATGTTGTCTCCTGCCTTCTATGCTCTTGACCTTCTAGAATTGGGTGAAACATCGGGAGGATGGACGTTGAGAGGTTCATCGAGGTGCTCACAGCAGATACTCAGCTGCAGGATGACTCGCAGAGGATAGAAAACGGGCAGCTCAACACGTGGTGAATTCAATTATTACCATCATCACGACTGCTTGCAGCGTTTCTATGTTCATTCGAAACCCCTGGCACGATAAGCCTCCAGTGTACTGGTGGTCGATTAAAACCGTTGAAAAGCAAAGGGAGTGTCACAAGCTTCGGCGTGAGGCTCAAAGGGCACGGAACCACGACGAAGCATGCAACTGGAAAGCAGCAGATAAGCCGGCCAGGAAACGCCTTCACAAATTGATTGACAGCAGCATGGCTTCCCTGCTTGCAAGATCTAGTGGACAATGTGAATAACTATCCATAGAGTCTTGGACACAAACAAGTTATGCAGAAGCTTGGTGCTCTACCGACTCCTTGCATACATGAAGCCGAAAACATGGATAAGGTAGTGCAGGCCCTCTTCAGTGCGCATCCCATCCATGTTGATGCTGTCCACGGCAAAAGCACATATTAATCATCCACGCTTTTCCCAGCTAAAACTGGTAAAGGCAATCCTTTCATTGAAACCGAGGAAGGCTGGAGGCCGAGATGGTGTTCAAGCGAATTTGTTACAGCTTGTCTATTATCATTGTCCTGACTTGCTGCTCAGCACATTCAACGCTTGTCTACAGGGCAGGGGCTTCCTGGTACGATGATAGGTAGTGAGGCTCATACTGATCAGCAACTGGAAGGAAATTCCAGATCGCTGTTTGCATACCTCTCGTTGTGTATACTAGACACTGCTGCAAAGGTGCTAGAGAAACTCTTCAAGGAAAGACTCACTGGCACACTCCGTTCTACTGGGGACCTATCTCCTCGGCAGTACGGCAATAGAACAGGACTTCTGCGGGACTACCTGAGATACCAAAGCCTGCTTTACGACTTGACACAGGGCCAACAAAGGATGAAAATGAAACGGAGTGTTGGCCATGGATCTATCCATGGTCCAGACATATGAAACGAGTCTTACAACGAGCTAATAAGACTGGAGATGGCAGATGAGTCGTGCTTGATCGGCTTTGTGGATGATGTTGCACCTCTAGTCACTAAACATGACGTTAAATAAACGCAACTTGTTGCGAATTCCGGCGTACCAACTTCCTCCCATTCGCAACTTCAAATTACCGCCGTGACATTGTCACTTTCCTTTGGGCATTCCCACCTTTTCCTGTGTGTATTTATTTATTTTATTAACATTTTTCCTATTTTTCCCTTTAATTTTTATGTCCACCTCATCACAATCCTACCCTTTCCCTGATTTCCAATAAGAACACCCTAGTAATATAATAAGAAGTTTAATCTTCCCACTAACAACACTCCCTACATTAATTCCCACTAACAAAATTTCATTCTATTCATACTTACTAACAAAACCTAATTCCTTCCTTCATACTAACAAATTCTATTCACTAGTTCCCATTACCAAATTTTATTTTCCTTACTAACGAAAATTAATTCACGCTTCCCTACTAACCAAAGATCAATCTCATGCCCAGATAATCGTTGAAGTTGCTAATCTGATGAATGGGAGATCGATAAGGCATAGCTCCATTGGTTACGTCGCGAGTTTCGACCGTGCGACTGCTGGAACCCTGAGTTCAAGTTCCCCCGGGCGCACGGAAGCACTCTTTTTTTGGGGTATCGGCAAAATCAATAGTTTTCGTAATGTACTCGTATGTGTGACACTTTACATTCAATCAAGCGATTCTTGGGGATGTAAATTGCCATATATGCAAGTCAATGGAAACTATTGTGATTGTCGATACGGACCAAAAGATGTGTGGGTAGCGGAATCGAAGTGTAATGAACTTCGATTACGTTACCCAGATGCGACAGCGGTAATTGGAAAAGAATTTGGATTGCGGGATCGGATGGGAGAAAGGTGAAAGGTGGAAGTTAGGTGGTTGGGATTAGGCAGTCGGATTTCGGATGGGAAAAAGACAATAAGTTTCGGAGTGGAATAAAATTGAGTTTTGGTAGCGGTATTTGACTGTTAATATAAAAATGAATTGTGCTTAGCGGTGCGGTATGGTGAATTCGTATAAAAATGAAATTCCGGATTTGGTTTTGTGAAGAAGGAATTCTTTTTTTTGGGATAGAGTCTGATTTTGGAGTGGATATTTGACTGGAAGTGAAGAAAGAATTGTGTTTGGCGAGACGGAATAATTAATTCGCGAAAGGCAGTCAGATTTTTGATTTGGGAAAGAAGAAGGAGTTTTTTTTTCTTTTGTTTCTTTTCGTGGAATGGGTATTTTGGCTGTTGTTTTTTGTGACGGAGGGAAAAAGTAAAAAAAAATTAGAAAACTGAAGGAATTTTTAATTTGGAGGATTATATTGATAAGTTGAAGTGCGGGACCGCCTCAATACTAAATATATGAAAACATTGAATAAGTGAGAGTTTGAAGTTTGAGAACTATGTTGTTAATTTGAAGTGCGGGACCGTCTCAGTCTTTACTATATGCAAAAGATTTAATTAACGAAATTGACGTAATTGAAATAGAACAAAGTGTTTGCGAGTGTACAATATTGACGGATCGTGGAGAGTGATAATTGGCCGTTCTATTAGTGATTGAATTTTAAAATTAGTTTTAAAGTTAATTTAAAATTTGGTTTTCAGTGGCCCCACACCCTTTTTTTTTGTCTTCGCCGAGCGCTCGGAGATCAACGAGGAAAAGGAGTGAGTTTTACCTCTATCACATCAACAAATTCTTATTTTTCTTTTGTTTTCCTTTAAATGAATTATTTAATTAGATTGTTTTTGCTACGTACATAAAATTATTGAGGGGCCGATTTGTTTTATTTGAATTGACATACTTTTGTTGAATTTGTAAATTTCTTTTTCTTTTGAGTTCAATAATCGGCCATGTTTTATTAAATCTTTTCTAAATTTTTCATTTCTCAAAATGACCTCTCCCTTTCCCGTCCTTTTCCCACTGTGTTAGTTTCTTTATGTAAGGTGGCTCAGCACGAGCAGGGGGTGTCCCGGAAGACCCACGACACGACTGAGCGCTAGCCGGCCTCAGTATGCCACCCCGGGCTACACACCCCTCTGCTAATTTTTAATGTCTGCAACTGCGGTGACTTCCGTGGTTGCTACAAACTTAGGCTAGGTATGCTAATGCGCCGAGTGAGAGACTGGATGAGTGCTCGTGGGTTCAGTTTAGCGCTGGAAAAAACTGAAGTCATCTTGCAAAAAATAGAATTCCTAGAGTAAGGATGATCAGAGATATACCAATCGAATCGAAGCTAGCAGTGAAGCGGGTAGCTCTACTGATTGACTTGAAGATGAGTTTCTTTGAGCACACCAGGGCACTGGCTAAGAAGGCTGCTTCGAGAGAAACAGCTCTGAGTAGACTTGTGGCCAACGTTGGGGGATCCAACCTATCAAGAAGACGCTTCTTGATGAGTGCTGTAGGGTCAATGCTACTATATGGAGCAGAATTATGAAGCGACACTCTCAGTAAGGAGGTATACCGAAAACGCTTGGCACAGATACAGAAAAGAGGAGGTCTGAGGATTGCATCTTCATATCCGACAGTCGATGATTCAGTGGTAAGGGTTATTGCAGGCGTAATACCTGTTGCCATCCTTGCTAGAGGCTGCCACATATTTACCTGCGTCGAAGCGAGGGCGCAAGGAAGATAGTTTTTCGCGAGGAGAGACAGCGCTTATTCAACAATTGGCAACCGTTTTGTGTGAATTGCATGAAGGGAATGTGGACTTTGCTCCACATCCAAGATGTGAGAGCATAGCTCAATCAAAAGCATGGCAGAATTGGTTTCTATCTGATCCATATTTTGAGCGGGCATGGGTTTTTTCAGTCTGACCTGCACAAAATGTGTAAGTCACGGTCCCCCGAATGTCGGTTTTGTCCGAGAGAGGGCGTCGACGCCTGCCACACATTTTTTGCGAGCTAAAGTGGAATAGGCTGCTAAGAGACCTCTACAAGGAGACGGGAGAACTCATCCCGGGTAGTATAGTCGCGTTGATGCTTGGATTGGTTGACAAATGTAACCACACTATGTTTGGGCAGTCCTAAAAGATAAAAGGGACTCACAGTAGTCGGAGCTGGGGGATCGGTTGTTTGACAATTCCTCTTCCCCTCTCCTCTTTCACTAGAGGATGGTTCCTCACCTTCAAGGTGCTTCACTGGGTAATAAAACGAGACCTGGCCTAAAGTAATGTCTCAAGCAATTCCAGGCTGGGTTCTGGGGTCGACAGGGGAGGTGTTAGGTGGGTAGTGCAGTCTCTTGCGAACATGAAAGTTCCACACTCAGTACGTAAATAGCATGTACCTCTCAACCTCAAAAAATAACATGCGATTGCTTTATACCCAACTTATCGTGACTAAATCATCCACTATGATAACTTTTACCAAAGGGGAGGAAGTTCGTCTGGTCATCAAGTTGAGAATCGTCGTTCAGAAAACCCAAGGGAAAAATAGTGAGTGACCACGTTTCTCAAGAAGATTTGAACTAGGGATCAAAAGCATATACGTTGACTAGAATCACCACTGCCCGACGTAAGCTACGTAACGTATAAAGTGAATTGTCATTATTTTTCGGTTCCCGGAAACAATAAAAAATCAAGAGGATTATATTAGGTGTAAAATTTTGTCGCATTTGCGATAGTGTAGGCACTTCTGATGCTAATATTATATCCCGTAATTCTTATTAAATTTGGTACCAGAATGTTTTATGATACCACTAATGTGGTACATCCACCATTGGACGTTGATCCAAAAAAAAATCCACAAGTAGAATTTTTGTTATTCAATTCTTCCTTTTCACAAACGAAGTTAAATCAATTCACAGTTTCATGGTGTAGCTGCTATACCTAGGTTGTCTCTAATAAAATCAGCAATATTAACTGACACTATGTTGAAATTATCCAAATCTCCGGACTCGAATTCCAATCGAACTTCCATATATCGTTGGGGTGAGACAGCGACCTCAGCCTGTCCACGAATAAAATCAATAGCCCATACGTAAACCTGAAAAAATGCGCGTGAATTCTTCTCATGATTTTTCAGAACTTTTAATCTCAACTTACGCCGTTTTGATTTTTCGCGTAATCCGTTAATGCTGTGATATTATCGTGTGGCTCAAAGAAAACTTGGAACAGAGTATATCCTTCGTACTTATCCGCAGGACTCACTGGTACACTGTAGACGATGAAAGCTAATCCGACTATAGAGAGCGGGAGCAAACACTTTCGGAGAGACATGGTGCAGACTATTTGAATATTCCAAAAAATAATATTTATTCTATATTTATATACTTTCGGTTGCATTTCTTGTTTATTTAATGAATATCTTTTAACGATTTGTAGAGCTTTGAAGGATTATAAAGATATCTTTTTTGTTTGCTTTTCAAATTATTAAACACACAGAAGCTACGGGAGCCTTGGTCTCCATTCATGATAATATGTCATTCAAGATTTCTTTGAGACTAGCTACTGATGTACGAGTATAGTTATAGTATAACGTATTTTTTTGGTAATTTTATGCTGAATGAGTTTAGGTAATGAAATTCTTCATTAGAGAAAGCTTTTTACCTTAGAGAGCATATAAAAGAGAATTGGGACAATTGGCGTGAGCAATTTTAGTTGGTATTTCGGTAATTAGAAAACTTTGGCGTCGACATACTGGCATTAAAATAATGCATTTTTATCTCTAGAATTTCATTTTGTTAGGATCCACCAAACTCATATTTGTAAACCTTGATTTAGAAAGTGCAGTTGGAAACAGTTCTCAATTTTCTCAAATAGTAGCAATTAAAATATTTTAGAGCGCTAAAAAACGGAAAAACATATTTTCATTTTTTTTCGAGCACCAAATTCGTATTTTAGTCAAGAGTAATTACTAAGCGGGAAATTTTAAATATTCGTATGTTTGAATACCTCCCGAAACGACTCAAGACAAGCTCCATGAATTTCATAGTGGGATGTTCATGATATCCTGGAAAGCCTGGAAAAGGTAGCATTTTCCTTAAAAAAAAATTCCTTAGTTCCTTTAAAGTGGCATTTGAATCCATTCTGAATGAAAACAAGTTGGGTAGACAGACCTACGCTCATGTTAGAAGGGTTTTGTACCCAACTTCCTAGAAATGCAATCACCAGCAACAAATAAAGTCAAGAAATATGTCAAAGGGATGTGCACGATTGAAAGAAAACCCATTGTTTTTTTATTTTTAACGGTCGCCATTTTGTTCAAACTAACAAAAATCACCCAAATCATGAATTCCCAAAAATATTAATGTTATTAATCTTATTTGAAATTTTCAAGAAGATCAAATCAAAACTGCAGTGACTGATTGGATGGAAAGTCCGTAAAACACCAAAATGATGTGTTATAGGTGTTGTGATTGGAGAAATTTCAAATGGCTATAACTTCCGTGTTCATCATTGGATTTTCATCAAACTTACTAAGCTTAAGGATCTTTTATAGTACTACTTAAATATCGTACATCATTCAGTTTAAGATTACCTATATGATTTTATTGGGGAAATTGTGAAATTCGAATATTATACTATTATTAACAAAGTTGAGCGAATTTTAACTTCCTACGTATTTGCTATTGTTGTACTCATAAACAACTACCTTCGCATTTTGTTTCAGATTTTTCGGATCACAGGTGTCCAATCGCGAGGAGGGCACACATTTTTCGGGTATTTCCCTTCCCTGTGTACCCCTTGAGGCAAAAAGTGTCAAACTAAGACCCGTTTTAAAAAGTTTTTATGAAGACCTTTCCATTATGAATTTTTTTTTTTCGGGGGTTACTCCCTTATGTGGGGAGATACTCCCTTATGTGGGGAGAAACCCCCTTAAATACCTTATAAAATTTGCTTGTAGTTGAACTTTGAAGAGAGCACCACTTTACACCTGCATACAAAACTTATTGTTTCTAGCTTAAGTAGCTTGCGAGAAAAAGTGCTTGTGACACACAGACGGACGGACAGACAGGACGCAGTTTTAGCAGGCTTTTGTGAAATAATTTGACAAAACCCCTTAAAATGGGACTCGAATTCGATTATTTTCTCAGCAGAATAACAACCCCAAGTGCAAAGTAGAGAAGACTCGATACTGGCTACTTTATAACAGCTCGAAATACTTCGGAACACATCCCTAATTCCATGACCTGAAGCCAATAGAACATTGCTGGCAATATCTAGAAACACAAATAAAGAGTATACACGTTTCTGGTAGGAGAGATCTTTGAAACACTTTCAAGGAGAAATAGGGAAAAATAATCCCCTTGAAAATTACGAAACGCCTTCGGGAAAATAAAGAGAATATTGGATAACCATAGCCTTGCATTTTAGTCTGAGTACGAAAGTGAAGTCAGCTGAAACTTCATAGTGGTAACCTCTCTTCACGAACACGTGGTTGTTCAAACTACCATATTCTTGTGCGATTCCGTCGGGAGTGCTGAGCCTTGGTGCTTATATCGCATAAAGCTATATGCCACTCATTTCACGTGCACTAGCTTACACACTTCACAAACCTACCTCGCCGATTGCTGTTCAGGTACGCCATCCAAAACGCACTAGCAATAGATGACATAGCATGCCGGCACGCAAGCAGCCTCACGCCATTACACCAGCATGCGACTCAACCGAAACGATGACAAAAATGCACGTATTGCCATGCTGAGTAACGATGAGCTTCATCTCTTTTAAGAGCAAGAATAGACAGCCAGCCAGCGGCCAATCAAAGTCGACTACTTCTACCTCATAACCAGGTACCATTCGAACTCTTCCAGCAGCCATCGACCCAAAAGGTCAACGCCGACAGCCAATGCAGACCGCCACCTTTTAAGCATGCTCACCCTGAACTGTAGTTTTTTCAGATTGAATCGCAATTTATGGTACCCAGAGTCACAAGAGACAGCGAAGTACCATCTCATAGTCTCCTCACTGGACCACGACATCATCACCGAAGTTGCAAACACCATCCGCGCACCACCGGAGGCGATAAGTATGCGGCTATCAAAGCAGCTATTTTTTCTCACCTAATGGACTCTCCCGATGCTCAGCTGCATAAGCTACTTACAGGCGTCGAGCTCAGGGACACACTACCTTCACAGTTGCTGCAACACATGCGCTAGCATATATGTCAGTGGCGATGTCCTGCGAATAAAATGGCTTGAGCTCCTGCCACATTAGACGTGACCCATACTATCGTTGACTAAAAAAAGCTGGAAGAGCTCGTCACTATTGCAAACGAGGCACATGTCATGGGCCCGGCAATAATGACCACGTCAGTGAAATCAACCTAGCACGCAGCAACACAACAGGTTCATCAACATGCAACTCTCCAGAGCAGGTGGTCATAAAGCTAGCTGCCGTGCACCTGATGATCACGCAGCTTACCAACTTGTCGCGTGAGGCACTCCTAGAACCACGCACTCATAACAGCGCCAAGCACGGCACGAGATGCCCACCAACAGCGAGCACGCTCCGCTACTCTTAGACCAAATCCTTACAAGCACAGTGCTTTAACCACAGCAAATATGGAGCCTCAGAAATTTGCTCCAGGTAGCCTTGTATCTTTCAACTCAAGACACTGCCACTAGGCACCCGAAAATCGAAGATCACCAGCGCTGCACTCGGTGAAAATTGTCAGCAGCATTCTGGGAAAACGTCTTTACATGCAGTGGGCTTCGGCTCCATTTTCTTCATCATTCCAAGGCATCCCATCGCCAAGCCGCTTTGCCATTAAAGCCTTGTGCTGCAGGCTGCCAATCATTATGTTCAGCGCCTAGCAACTTACATTGGACTTCAGACTGTGCCACCTATTTCACTAGCCGTTTATCATAGCAGAGGGCCAGACGGCTATCCTTGGAGTTGAGGCACTCAGCCACTACGGCCCGCTCATCAGCCTATGCAATCGATGCCTCTTAGATGACTTTGGCTGTGTAATCTAGCAAGCACCACAAATGCATAACATTAACCTTATTACCATGAGCAAGCCATTGGAGGGCTGTCAGAGAGCTATAGAAGTTGATCATTGCTAAGTGCTCTACCGCGCCTCTGAAGCCAGGCGAGGTGGCTTCGATCGTCAACATACCTGTCCACTATCAGATAGTCATGCTTCGCCCACCTGCCTTTACAAGACTGCGTCGTCTTGGAAGAGAGTGCTTCCCCATAGCGAAAGCCGAGTTCGATTTCCTATTGGAATGAGGCGTTATTCAACCTTCATCAAGCCAGTAGCCTAGCACCGTGCATATGGTGTCCAAGAGCACTGGGCGGTGGTGAGCTTCTAGGGATTAGCGCCAACTCAATGCACGCACCCACTTGAACCCCTACCCATTGCCCATCATCGAGGATCTGACCCAGGAGACCAGCGATTCAGTATTCTCGATCTCTAAGGTGCGTTTTATCAAATACTGGTTGCTCCTGAAGACATCTGTAACACAACAGTCACTATGCCCTTTGCCGAAGTGCTGGTGGTTGCAGTTCTCACTGCTCAAGCCATCAGCGTGGCTCAAGTTATAAATGACCAGCGGCCGCATATCTTGTTAACCCCTGCCTCATGCTAGATCAGATGTAGCTTGACAGCTTCTCAGCATAACACGTTGAATTCAACGGTGCAATCATTCTATAATTGCCAGCAGCGCTCTTCCACCAAGCCGTCAACACTGTCTATAAGTTCTTGCACCCCAGTGGGCACACCGCCGCAAAACGTGTAACGCTTAAATTTATCTGGTCGAATTTTCAAAGGAATGTATTTCGCTGAACCAAGCAGTGCATTCCATGCCAGCGGTCAAAGATCTATTGCCACAATCACGCCAAGCAGAGTAGCTTTAAGATACTGGATGGGCGTTTCGACCATATCTTCGTCGATCTTATGAAATTTCTACAATGTTAGCACTACGAGCACCGCCTCACTATTGTCAATCACAATATGCGCTAGCCTCAAGCTATACCAGTGCGGGACATCAAGACCAGTGCCGTCATCAAAGCGCTATTCGACAACTGGTTCACCATATTCAGCACGCCACTTGATACCACCTCAGACCAAGGTCGTTCATTTGAATCCAACTTCCTTACCTAATTGTGTCCATTCCTTGGGGACTAAACACTTCCACATGACACCATATCACCCACAGGCCAATGGCATTGTGAAATAGATGCGCCGTACGCTCTAGAGTGCCTTAAGGTGTGCTGTCAAAATTCCTTAGATGCAAGCACTCCTGGCAACTTATATTTATTCATTCACCAAACAAGGCATTATTTAAAATCAAATACATAGCAAATTGAATTAAAAACAACAATACAAATACAGAGCAAATGGAATTAAAACAAAAATACAAAGCACACAAAAATATTGTCTGGGTTATCGAGGAATTGAGGATTTGGAATGTTTTGAACTTAACCGAACTTGGAAGTGGTTGGGGAGTAATGCTGGCTAAACTTATTGAAGATTTTACAGCATCTGTTAACCGGCTTATTTTCTGCATAATTGGTGCTGTGCGTACTTGTGGTTAACATGGATAACATGATCGTGAAAGTGAATCTTGTCGAACGAAAACGGAACTTGAATATTACACCTTAAGACGTCGAAAGGTAGACATGCAGACAAAGCGACTCTTCTGGAAGCGAGTGATGTCAGGTTTAATGTTTGAAGACGATCCTTATAAGATGGTAGATTATGAAAAGAAGTCGGGTCGTACACAGATCTTAAGGCTAAAAGTTAAAATTGTTTTTGTACAGACTCAAGTCACGGCTGTAGAGTCGTATATAGGGTCCTCAATTATGCAGCCGTATTCGAGAATAGGACGGACTAGCGAGGTGAACAACGATTTTGTTCTCCAAATATTCATAAATTCTTTCGCTCTCCGTTTAATAAAACCTAGCAGCTTGTTTGTTTTACACAGTCCTTCATCATAGTGAAGGTAGAATCTGAGTTTGGAGTCTAAGATTACGCCAAAGTCTACATTTCTTTCAACTCTTCTCAGTTGTGTGTTATTAATTTCATAATTGTGTATGATGACATTCTTTTTTCTTGAAAAGCTTATTACGAGACATTTTTCCAAATTAAGTTCAACGTTATTCACATAGCATCATTGGTGGAGGGTGGTTAATTTGGACTGGAAAAAAGATACATCTGTCAAAGATTGTATTCTGTGATACAGTTTGAAATTGTCGGCATAAAAAAGGTGCGGAATATCAAACAGCGCTTTTGAAAGATCTGAGATGAAAGTGTTCAATAGAAGTGTACCGAGATGACTGCCCTGAGGAACTCCATAGGCGACATTGATCTCACGTGACAACTGACCTTGTGGCTTGACAAATTGTGTGCGGTTTTTTAAATAGGACTAAATCCAGCTGAATAGCGAACCAGGTATACCGAGGCTACGGAGTTTATTTAACAGAATTCCATGGTTCGCTCTATCAAATGCACTACTGAAATCTTGATATATGGCATCATTCTGATTTCCTTGCTCTATTCCTCTAAGAATATCTGACGTCAAAGAGATTAGATTAGTGGTATTTGATCCGTTTTTCTGGAAGCCATGTTGTTCTTCATTAAGAAATGGTTAAATAAGGGGGAAATTTCACTACATATAATTTTCTCAAACTGTTTTGGCATAGCAGTCAAGATGGCAATACCCCTTTAGTTCACCACAAGCCACTTTCCATCTTCTTTATGTATTGGTATTATAACGGATGGCTTGAAAAGCTTAGGAAAGAAACCACTTATTAAAAATATTGATGAGGGGTCTAGTCAGCTCACTTTTGCAGAGAGCCAAAAAGCAGGGCGGAATCAATCTAGGCCAGGTCCTTTATTCAAATCAAGATCCATCAATAGCTTGGAGAATTTCATCTTCAGAAATCGAAACGCTTTCTATTAGGATCCTTGATGCTATTTCCGGCGGTTCTCGATCTGGTGAAGTACCAAGATTGGAGTAAATACGCTGAAAAAGGTCTGCAAAAAACTCACAGATCTGTTCTGTACTAGATGACATCGAGTCTTTGGTGTGTCATTATCGAAGGGTAGCCATAAGTTTTACACTTAGGGTCATCTCATCGCTGGTGTCATTCGTCCTTTTTAGGAGCTTCTAGAATATATTCCTTTGGTTACGTAAATACCTGAGACTGCTGTTACACCCACTTTTTATTCCACGAAAGCCCCTATGGCCCTTAGGGAAATTGGAGTGCTCCGGTGGGGCTTATGGACCCGGTTTAGCTCGTCCGGAGACGGGCGTGGCACGCCACTCACTTGTCCCTCAAGGCCCCAATAAGCCACCAAGCGAGAATGTGGCTTGCCGGAATAATCACCGTCGCGATTCGAGCACACACGGACTATCACTCAAACCCTATACCAGCACAACCGTACCCCTATACTCCTTCCTATCACTAACCCTCGCCGGGACCACTACACCAACCCCGAACGCTTTGATTCTAGGTATCACTAATTTCACTCTGTTATATTGCCACTCAAGCCGCACCCGTCACAAACTCTAATCTGAAAAAAAAGTCTTTACCTTTCTTGATCTAAAAGCGTAAATTTCCTCTAAAAGCGTAAATTTGTTTTTCCAATGAAATACGACTGGGTAAAATTTCCAAAACATGTAATACAATTCGCAAATTCTATATAATTAAACATCTGATTCACGATAAAACTAAAAAGAACTTACTTCTACTGAGTACCTACATCCGTTGGTGCACTTTATGATTATTCCTCCAACGTCTGGGCTTTGCTTGTCGTTTCGATTTTAATATTCCTTTCTTCCGCAACTGCTGATTCTCGTTGTCTCGTACTTTTAATTTCCTCCGCACGTCGAATTTCCTCCGCACTTCAAATTTCCTCTGCACTTGTTGTTACTTCTTAACATTCTGGTTTGCCGCACACGATAAGAAAGGAAAAGGAGGAGGCGCATCATTCTCCGCGCGCTTTTATGGCCTCCTCCTAACGGCTAATGTTCCGCTCTTCGGTCATCCACCTCTTCAGTGTGGTAATTTCTTTCTGCCGCCACTTGGTTTCCGCTCCCCTCTGGTGGTGAGCACTCCAAGTGCGGCTGAATTAGCTGAACGCAATTCACTGACAGTTTTACCTGTCAGTGGTATTTGTTTACTTTTGAGATTTGGATAAAATATTCAGCCTTCATTTGAATCATTTTTTGAATCATCAACGTTAAGATCTGTATTCGTCGGTTTGAATTATGTTTTATCTTGAACTTCGGCCTTAATATTTAATTGCATATCATTCATTCGGTGATACTGTGGCTTCAGCGATGTGCCTGGTCCCAAATAGTTTAAGTGATCGTACTCACCTGGTTCTCTTAAACCTTCCTTTTGCTTGATTTCATCGTATACGTGCTCTTCTTTGGTCATTTTGTCTATACTGTGATACACATTTGGTACAATTGTTAGCGTTTGAATCATCATCATAGTTTGAAAGTGATGGTTGTCCATTTAGATTGTGCATCTTTGGATGTAAATTATTTAGCAGTCGCGTGTTGTCCGCTGGTGGTTGCATTCCGTAGCCAGGATTATCGAAATTATCCCGTTCTGGCTATGATTGCGGATTAGCCATATAAGCAACATGAGCTATTTCGGTTTTTAAATTCGATACTCTACGCCGGTAGTAGAAAAGCACGGCAGCAAATATTCCAATCAGTACTAAGGCCATTACAATACCAAATGCCAGACCAGCTTGATTCGTTGAATTGTCAATAACAGCAACACGCTCTAGAATTAATGGAATGTCACAGTTATCTCCAGTTTTTCCTTGACGACATACGAGGTGTGTTCAAAAAATATCGCGAATTTTGTTTTTTTTCAAAAATTATTTATTTATTCATGAATATCTATTTTGTTCCCTTCAAAGTAATCCCCATGAGATATTATACACTTGTGCCAACGGTTTTCCCAATCTTCAAAGCACTTCAAAAAATCATTTTTTTTAATCTTGTTCAGCTCCTCCTTCGATGCCGCCTTTATCTCGTCAAGCGTAGCGTAACGTCGTCCTTTCATGGGCCTCTTCAGTTTAGGAAACAAGAAAAAGTCACAGGGGGCCAGATGACCCTCTGGAGCAAATTTGGTTCGTCGCGGACAGAGTTTAACATCTCATTAGCAATGTTCATGCGTTGCTGTTTTTGGTCGCAATTGAGCAATTTTGGTACGAATTTTGCGGCGACCCGTCTCATGCCCAAATCGTTGATAAAAATCGAATGGCACGAGCCAATCGATATGTTTAGGTCCTCAGCAACTTCTCTAACGGTGATTCGACGATTGGCCAATACCATTTTCTCCACTTCATTAATTTTTTCGTCTGTTGTTGAAGTGCTCGGGCGTCCGGCACGCTCTTCGTCGTTCACATCTTCTCGGCCTTCTAAAAACATTTTGTACCACCGATAAACGTTGCTTTGGTCCAAGGCAGCTTCTCCGTATGCCACAGTCAACATTCGGAATGCATCCGCGCACTTAATTTCGTTTTTCACACAAAATTTGATACACGTTCTTTGATCCATTTTTTTGAATAAGTAAAAATCGAAGACGATTGAAAACACGTGCGGCATAAGTGACAGACATGAGTACCAACATAACGCCACAAAAAATCGAAATTCGAATATACGTAACCCGCGAAAATTCAAAATTCGCGATACTTTTTGAGCACACCTCGTATGCATCCCAGGGCCGCCTGACATACGAAATTTTGAGATGGAAAAGCACATGCTTCCATACACTGATTTCCAAAGAATCCATCTGGGCAGACTTGATCACATTTTTCACCCATCCATCCGGCTTTGCACGAACATGAACCATTTTCCGGGTGACACGCTCCATGGAGACATTGACATTTTTCTTTACAATCTTTTCCATAATGTTGTTCATCGCACGGTCGATCGCATTTTACATTCTTCCAACCAGGAGTACAGAAGCATTGACCAGTTTCCGGCGAACGTTTAGCTCCATTTTTACAATCACACTTTTGATTGCATTCGACTCCATACGTTCCTTCCGGACATGACTCCGTGCAGTATTTACCGCGGAACCCAGCAGCGCAATAACATTCACCGCTAACTGGTGAGCATTTCGCATTATTTTCACATTCGCAAGCTAGATCACAATTCTTTCCATATTCCAGGAAAGTGCACTGTCGGTTGCACTGCGCGCCACTCCAACCAGGTTTACAATGACACAAACCAGTCCAAGGATCGCAAAGTTCGGTGTTATGTATGTCAGAATCACATATTTTGCTACAATTCAATCCGTATTTGTTGATATCACATTTTCTCTTTTCGCATAGTCGTCCTTCCCAGCCCGCTGAGCATAAACATTCGCCAATAGAAGGATTGCATTTCGAATTATTTTTACCTTTACACTTTTGGGAACAGTTTTGGCCAAATGTATTTGGCGGGCAAGGAATCGAACACGTTTCTCCAGTGAAACCAGGGAAACATTCACATTCACCAGTTATATGATCACAGTTTCCATTTGAGCAGTCATAAGTTTGGTTGCAGCCCAAACCATACGTATTAGCAGGACAGCGATTGGCACACTCTGAGCCTATCCAACCCGGATGGCAGTAACACTTTCCGCTTACAGAATCACATGTACCATCATTCTGGCAGTTGCATACTTGTTTACATTCGGAACCATGCTTTCCACTTGGGCATTCATTGTCGCACTTTTTCAATGCCGCTAATCAACCTTGAAATTACCTCACAGCACTAAACGATAATATTCCATTTTCAACCATGCGTTGATTCTGCCCTTCGCTCGATGCCAATTATGTTTGCCTAAAACTACAAATAATCGTATTTAAACTACTATTATGAATACAATTTGGAGTGGCAAACAAACCCTAGTCGAGTGCGGCTTAGCTTTCTGAATATACCAAGTCACGCGAATGCTACGATAGTGTTCGGGATGCGGTAATACTGGTGCCCTTCTGTTGTATCCGTAACACTGCTCCTTAGCCACGGTTCTGAAATATTGTCTTGTTTCTTTATTTTAGGTATGAATGATTCAACGGCGTCAAAGATTATGATATAAAAAAATAATAGGGCTGTATCCAAATCTAACATTGACAGCATATCATTCCAATTAACTCGGGATAAAATAATATTAATTTTATCATAGTTGCCATTTCGGAAATCATATTCAATAGTGCGATTGTACGATATAGAATGAAAAGTATCAGAAGTGGACAATTCAACAGTAAAAGTAGAGTGATGAACTGAATCAGAAAACAGATGCTCGTTGACATCAGTTAAACTAACCACTACCTCGTCGTAAGCGTTAGAAAAAGTAAAGTCTAGCCATCTGCCATTTTGGCTAGGTATAGGAGCTACTTGCTGCAAATCGTTACTATAAAAAGGGCTTATGAGATTGAAATCATTACTATCTAGAAGATTGATAGGACGAGGGAGATCGTCTTCTTAATCGATCACAAATGTTAAGTTTGGCCGATTAAAATCACCAGTAATAATAATTTTTTCTTCTTCATTTGTAATTGCTGTGGTTGCAGCTATAACTTGATAAACGTCGTCTTAGACAGTATCTTTGGATTTTGGGGGGCACATCGAATACGTCAATATATAGATTAGATCTTTCCAGCTTTATTTTAACTACTTTCTGCTGGAACAATTTGTATTCCATGGAGGTTACTAACTCGCCCATAAAAGAATTGTGTACTGCAATTAATATACCACCTCCTCGTGATTATCCTGTGTTATAAGGATCTCTATCATCTCTGTATATACGCCAGTTACTGTCGAGGATCTCTCCGTTAATATGAGAATCATTCAACCATGTTTCGGAGAGGGTAAGGGTATTAAAATGGCATGATTTTGCGTCAAGAAAAAGTTTGTTTAACTTACTACAAATACTACCACAGTTATGGTAAAACTATTAAAAATTTATCTGTTGTTTTGTTGGGTGTACATACCGTCTACAAGAAATATCTGCAGGCCTCACTGGTGAAGATTATCTTTGAAACATCATTTTGATCCCGGGCGAATTCATTGCACCTTAGCTAGCACCAGGTGGATGCCCGCAAGATTTTGTCGTGGATCTACGCCACCTTCTCCAAGCTATTCACCTGATTCAGTAGCCAGGCACATCACACACCATCCTCTCATATTTAAAGAGCTGGTTACGTGCAAATATATGTTTTACCGCATCGATGCGGTCAAGAAGAAACTCCACTAGCCGTACACCGAACCCCGCGGAGTAACCGAAAGGAACAACAAACGTACGTATGTCGTAGACTTAAACGGCGTCGCAAAGACCGTCTCCTGCGACCACCTGAGGCCTGCGTACCTGAACTAATTGACGCCTCATCAGTGACACAATAGCCACCATCACCCCGATTATCGCCACCACACTAGCCCACTCCACAACCTATATTGCCGCCGCGTGTGCTTCCACCAGCTCATGGCTTACAGCCACAAATTGCCTCTAAGAAGAAGGTCATACTCTCATTCTCTCCTCTGCACGTGAAGGTTATTGGGGTGGGAGTGACTGTGCCATCTCACAATGTGCCGATGCTAATACCCTCATGTCTCTCATGGCGTAAAAAAGCCCTGGCCCTGCGACAAGTTTTCACCTGCCAGCCAGGTCCGTCTTCGACCCAGTAATACGTGTGCCCGACTTAAAGACATATAAAGTAATGGACGCGAAATGGGCTTATTTTCATCCATACGTGAGTGAAGTACTTTTACTACATACATGCCTTCCTCTCGCATGCGAATTGAAATTCCCCTGCCTTTCACGCCGCTAGAGAATGTACAAATTCAAGTGGCTCTCTAGTTGCTCTCACGAAAATCCCACTCGTCTTCTACCTTAACCCCCGAATTGTCAACGAAATATCAACCATATGATTGAAAACATATGATTTGTGAAAATTCAACATTGATGGGAAACGTCTAATCAAGTTGAATTTGAAATTGTACACAAAACAATTTTTTAAGATAAACCGTGTTGAATCTAGTGCAAAAGCGTTGCAAATGTGATAATTTAGCAAACTGAAAAGTTTGTTACAGATCGCGAGTGTTTTTGTGTCGAAAACTGAAAAATGAAGTGACGTGTGCAGGACTGTAAAAACAGCCCTGGGCAGCATGTCAGGGACATATCCTTCGTAGGGTAGTTATGTTCAATCTTTTATATCGTTCAAGATAGAATTACCGCACGGAAAATTGATTTAGTTCAAGATGCGAAAATTAGTGGGAGACGTCACGTCAAATTTATTTGAAATTTGAATCAGCAGCTAATAACGTGCCAACTTCACGCTACATGATAAAGTGCTTCAATTCTCTCGATGCATTTCGTATCCTCTCTCTAACATCTATGGCCCGACTAAACACATAGTTACATGTGTGGCAACACTCCTTTCTGGACATTGAATAACCACAGCCTCGCGTTTTAGGTTGAGTACAAAACTGCAGTCCAATTACCGAAACTGCATATAATAGTAATCCATCGCACAACAATCCAAATCCGAACCTCGGTGTTGAGATTTATTGTTAAGGTATCTCTTTCTGTGACTTTCATAATCATGTCGAAAATACACCAAAAACGTGGATCGTTCTAATACTTTTTGTGCGGGTCAAAATGGAGTTCTTCTATTTGTTATTTTCTCGCTGGTTTATTGGAATGTTTTTTAAGCCTTTTTTGGGCTATCAATAAAGGTAAGTAAGCAAAGGGTCGTACCAATACTTTAAACATTCACTTAATTAAGCTACGCTTTACAATATGATAGAATTGTATTGAGCTATGCAGGTTTCAATTAGTACAAGTTTCAATACTGGTTGCCACACTGTAAAAGGCCTTGCATCTAAAAAAAGCGATTTTTCAGTTCGCATAGTTTTTGACAAACATATTCCTGGCAAATATATACACTGCGTTGTGTAGTGGTGAGAGTGCTCACGTCATAAGCCGAAGATCCCTGGTTCGATTCCGTTCATGACAGTGACACAGTGTATCTAAGTGTGATGGCCTGAGGAGAATTAGTGCACACGTCGAAACCACCTTCTTCTAACATTTTTCTTCTCTAATAATTTTTCAGAAAAATTATTATTCAAAATATGCAACTCATTTATATGTAGCTGCAAACAATTCCATAAAAAGTAATTTAAAAAGCTATCGGAGCCATCCGAAAGAGTGATCGATATCCGCGCGACGTTAGATAAAGCTTCAAATGTAGAGCAAATTTGTCGTATAGATTTACATTAAATTGATGTGAAAAGGGTGAAATGATCCAATTAAAAAAAGTTTAGCTAATAGTGAGATTTGTTTCGAGTGACTATTCGGGTGAACTATAGCCCGGACCGCTATGACACGTACTGGCTTAAAATCAGGATGTATTGCAGCTAGAATATATGAGCACCCGGCCAAAGCGTAGTACTGACCATAACACCTCCTCGAGTGCCAATACATGGGATCAAGATGAGATGCTCTAATTAATTCTAAGCGTTTGCCTCAAATTGGCTTAAGTGCTAAAGCCAAAGTAACTCACTGCACACGTTATCAATTTTTTCTTTTGAATTTATAATTTTGAAAACACCCATTTTACTGAAGTGAATATTCCACTTTGAGTGATCACTATAAGCACAACTGACTCTGCTCGATCTAAGCATTACTGACGAAAAGCTTATAACATTTACACGAAAATTTTATAAGTGTGCTTAGTGAAAAAAAAATGTCGGTTGTAAAATCGAGCATTTAATTTCTTCGATGAGTCAAGATCATATTTTTCAAAGTTAATATTAAGACCCCAACAGAAAAAAATCGTTTATTTTAAGCTCTTATGCAATTCAAAAGTTCCCAACATCAAATTTCTTATATATTTTCACTTTCATTCAAAACAATCTATTTGCTAGTCAATCACTGATAAGCTTCTAATCAGAAGTTTAGAATGGACATCCTGGGTAAACAATGGAAATGTACACATTACCATTCACGGCAGCTATCGAGGAATTCACTTTAGACACTACTTCATTCAAAATCAGTTGATCAGCCAAAGGTGTAACGTCAGCCCTGAGTGGAGCAAATTCAATTCCTTCGAATTCAGGATCATCTTCTGGTTCTTGAGCGCTAGTTACCGGTAAATTTAATTTAGATACAACTTCGGTAAGTCGTTGCAAGCGTTCAGCATTGAGAAGCATCTCCTCACTCCACTCCGGTCGTGGAGGAACTGCTTCGATTGTCAATGCGAAAATCGCGAAAAGGAGAAGAAGGAATCCTAAAATAAAGTTACTCTCGAATCAAATACTGATAAAGACTATTCGAATTTTACCTTTCATTGTATATATTTTGCTCGCCATAAAGTGCTCCCGGTATGGCTATCAAAGCAAATTGTCTTTTTGATATTGAATAGAATATCAACCTTTAATCAGTTTATATAGCAGAAGTCCACTTTATCAAAATTAATTTGGACGAGCTGACTGTGTCTTATCGCTTCCAACTGTTCGTATCTATTGGTGTAATTTTCAATATCATCGATTAAATTTTTCTTCTGTATGGTTGAGAAAGTGAATCAGGAAAGGTTTTCGTGGATTAGAGAGTGGAAAATGATCGGCATTAAGAATGAGCGCCGACAGCGATTTTTAGTCATGCTGAAAAAATCGCTATTTGAAGTTGCACGAGCTTGCATATATGTAAGCGCACCCACTTTCGGTTTTCCATTAGGGATATAAAAACTTTGTTCTTTATGTAACTGCACCCTTAAACGTCTTTAATAAACTGTCAATGTCAAAACGTTAGTTAAAGTTACTTTAAGAACGCTTACTCCAATTTTCGGCCGTAATAATCGTTCCACCCGACAGGCTGTGCGTGCTATAGTGGATGATTTCGAGTCCAAATTTTCACTGTTGGACGTTCCGGTGCCAAAAAGAAGTCGTACCGCTCAAAGCGAAGGACAAATCGCAGCCGTAAGTGCATCCACTCAAAATGAGCCAAAGCAGGCGATTCCACGTCGTTCTCACGAATTAGGCATCGCTCAAACGACACTGTGGCATATTTTGCTAAACGATCTTAGCCTCCATAATGACAAGATCAAATCAAATCAAGAAATAAAGCCACTTGATCATTCGAAACGCCAAAACTGCTCCTATTGGGGTCTGGCAAAGTTTGAAGAAAATAAAGAATTTCTTTGAAAAATCATCTTCAGTGATGAAGCTCATTTCTAACTCTATGGCTCTATGGCAAAATATGTATTATTCGTCAGCAGCAAACCCACATGTGCTTCTTGAGACACTGTTACATCCTCAAAAAATTACTGTTTGGTGCGGTTTTCATGCTGGAGGTGTGGCGACCGTCATGTTACCGTCAACGGAGAGCGCTATCGTGTTATGTTGGAAGCTTATTTGTGGCCAGATTTGGATGAACTTGACATCAACGATATATGGTCTCAACAAGCCGATGCCACTAGCCACACAGCACCCTCACAATCGATTTATTGAAAGGCAAATTTGATGAACATGTTGTCTCGAGAAATGGTCCGCATGAATAGCCGCCTTGTTCATATGATCTAACGCCAATGGATTCCTTTTCATAGAAACTGTATCAAGTCACTGGTCTATGCCAACAAGCCAGCAACTTTCGATGAACTCAAAGACAACATCCAACGTGAAATTGTCAACGTTCCGGCTGAAACGCATGCCAGAATACTGGGAAATTTGGTCTGAATAATTGACCGCTATAAACGGACTCGTAGTGGTCATATGACCGAAGTCAAATATACACAATAAATCAGAATTCAATTTCTAAAATATTTTGGCGCTTTATTAATAGATAAACTTGTTATGTCCTTAATGGAAAACCCTTTATTATTCACTGAAAATTTTATTGTCCTCAGCATTCTGACCTGTCTGAAAGTCAAGCCACATTGGCGAATTTTCAAATATGATTGCCTATACCCTAGACTTAGGTGGTTAAGCTGATATGATATGCACAAATTGTATGAAGGTGTTCATTATAGTGGATCACAACATGCTAATCACTAAACTTTGTCAATTAAAAATTCAGGAACCTCTTCTCTCATGAACTATTTCTTCTCTCCTCAATAGATCCTACACAGTCATCTATTACGGGATTACGTCTTACTCCTGCATCCTGTTCTCGGGTGTATCCCAGGGATCAATCTAAGCCCACTTTAGTTCAAACTTTTATTAATGATCTCCCTGAAGTCATTGCATCCAACCTTCTTCTACAGGGGTCTGAATAATAAGTAACCGGACTTACTTCAAGAAATTTTTTATTGGCGAAATATGTACAATTTTTCTTTAGAAATCTTCAAAGTAGTCCCCATTGGAGTCGATAACACGCTGATACCGGATTTTCCAATCCCCGAACGCTCCCTGGAAGTTGGCAACCTCGATGCTGTCTAGAGCCCTCGTCGTAGCACGTTTAACGTTTTCCAGAGTTCCGAGCCGCGTCCCCTTAAGGTGTCTCTTGATCTTGGGGAACAGAAAGAGGCTGTGGCAACGTTGCTATAAGGAGGCTGTAGCAACGTTGCTGTAAGGAGGCTGTGGCAACGTTGCCCTCGACTGTTTGGCCAACTGCTTAATGACGAGCAGGCAGGTGTGCGACGGAGCATTATCGTGATGGAGGATCCACGAATCGGCAATCTCCGGACGGACTCGGCGAACCCGGGCGGTTAGTCGACGGAGCACCTCTCTGTAGTACTGGCCGTTTAAAGTTTGGCCGGGTGGCACAAACTCTTTGTGAACAATGCCTTTCACGTCAAGGAAAGCGATGAGCATCGACTTCACCTTCGATTTGCTCATGCGCGCTTTTCTCGGTCGTGGTGACGCCGGTGTGTGCCACTCCGAACAGTCGAGGGCAACGTTGCCACAGCCTCCTTACAGCCCGGATATGGCACCAGCGGACTTCTTTCTGTTCGCCAAGATCAAAAGACACCTTAAGGGGATGCGGTTCGGGACTCTGGAAAACGTTCAACGTGCTACGACGAGGGCTCTAGACAGCATCGAGGTTGCCGACTTCCAGGGAGCGTTCGGGGATTGGAAAATTCGGTATCAGCATGTTATTGACTCCAATGGGGACTACTATGAAGATTTCTAAAGAAAAATTGTACATATTTTGCCAATAAAAAATTGCCTGAGGTCAGTCCGGTTACTTTTTATACATGTATGCGGATGACTTGAAAAAATTTCGAAAATTTACCCTGCCATTGATTATCGCGCTCTTAAGAGGTAATTTAAACCGCTTGTCCTCTTGGTTTAAAATTAATCATCAGCATCTCAACATCTCTAAATGTGTTTTGATGAAAAAAAAAAAATCGTAAACCCTCTTGGTTCCGTATTCTATTTGTAACTCACATCTCGCATCGGTTGACAGATATAAGGGCTTAGGTGTCAAATTTGATCCACATCAAGTTCAAGGTGCACTTTCTAGAAATAAGTAAAAAGCATCTCGAATCGTTGGTTTTATCTCAAGTTGCTCCCACAATTCCTTTACAATTCAAATTTATATCCTTCTATTTACTATTTCGGTTCAGCCATGGTTTGTCAGATATGGTTTCCTCAACAAAAATTTCTTGTTATGGCGATTAAATCTGTGCAAAGTAGATTCTCCCATATGCTTCTACATAAATATAATTCAGCGTATCGCCTTTATGATGACCGTTTGAATTTACCAGGACTCTGTTAGTTTCAGCTAAGGACGTAATTTCTTGGTTAGTACTAAACTAGCTACGAGTAGAGGTATGGTTTCAACTAAATTGTCAAATACAATAAGCAAACGTCGTCCTCGCACTTTATTAACGCAATAATATGTGCAAGAACGGTAATTTACAGCCACGTGCTGAATCATAAGAGACCATCATTTTCTCTAATTTGGCCCTGCGCTAGACTCTTTTGCTTTCTTCAAAAGCATGCTGTTGAGAGTGCTCTATAATTATCAATCCACCTAAGATCTTTTCATCACTGTCCTGACTTATTATTATTAAACATTATGTTCACATGGCTCAGATTTGCCTAAACTGTTTTTTAAGTGGAATAATAACTCTCTAAAATAGTTATTTTGAATAAATAAACAAAGAAGCTCTCATTTTGTTGAAATACCGTCGGGCCTGGCGATATCAAATAAATAAATAATCGAAATAAAGAAGCCCTAACCAAGGCCAAACTGGTACAGCAATTATCTATATCCTGCAAGTGAATTTATATCGAAAAATAATTGCAAAGACTTTGCAGTTCCTTAGTAAGCAACACCATGGCAAGAATTCACCAGCATGATACTCAGATATACCTGATACCTTGATATCAATCACATCTGACTGGTGGGCTATGGACAAAGTGATGAGTTTGTAGGGACCTGGAGTTCTGGAAAAAGATTTCTTAATGTGGATCTAGTGGCAAATGAAGCAATGTGATGACTTCGGCCCCAGTTTTTGCCGAGGGATGAATGCCTTTTTTGTGGTTGGGAAGTAGAGCTCAGTTTTCTTCTACTTTTAATGCTACTCCCAGCAATAGCTCTTCGTTCCCAATCGTAAACACGCCACGCCACGCCCTTTTACTTGCTATCCAGAAGATGTTATGAAGCTTATTTTAGAACTTTATGACTCTGTTTGTTCCGGTCTTGATGGTATTCCTAATCATTTTGTGAAATCATTAGCTACTTCTTTTTGTGTCCCCCTTTCCTTTCTCTTCAATTCTAGCTTATCTTTTGGCTCTTTTCTTCGTTTTGGAAAAGATTTTATGTTACTCCTATTTTTAAAATAAGGTAGCACCTTAGACGTTGCCAATTATCGGCCTATCTCCTTATCACCCTGTTTCTCCAAACTACTGGAGAAAATTGTGTACTTCAGTTACTCATGAGTTGTTCGTACCTGAACAACATGGTTTTATCAAAGGGCGATCAACCTTAACGAATTTGTTCGAGTTCATGACCGTTACTTCAAAAGCCATGGAGGACCGTTTACAAGTTGAAACCTTGTATTTGGATTTCTCTAAAGCCTTCGACTCAGCAAATAACAGTATTTTGTTTAGCAAACTTAAATTTCTTCGTATCCGTTACCATCCGTTGTCATCAACTCCTCCTGCCTTCTTTATGCAGATGACGTTAAAGTTTTCAAAGTGGTGTCGTCAATCGATGACTGTGCTTTGCTTCAAGATGGTTTGAATTCCATTTTATTTTGGAGTTCTTATAACCAACTTACACTAAATGTTTCTAAGTGCATCCATCTTTCATTTTCTAATAACCAATGCCCTATTAGCTTTCAATTTACGTTAAACAGTTCGTACCTATGTACGGTGACACACTTCAGGGACATGGTTGTCACTTTCGACTCTAAATTAAAGTTCTATGTTCATATTTCTGAAATTACTTCTAAAGCCTCTCGCATTTCTGGCTTAATCTTAACCAATTCCTATATTTTTTCCAATCCTTTATCGTGTGTTAAACTATATTCTAGTTTGGTTCGTCCCATCCTTGAGTACTGTTCGCCAGTTTGGTCGCCTCATTTCACGCTAGAAGCTGTAGAAAAAAGATTTACCAGGATCGCCTTCTTGAAATTCCAGATTTCCTACATTTTCTATGAATCACGCTTATCTATCCTCAATTTTTCTTGGCTGGAAATGCGTCGACTCTACCTTGATGAATGTGTCCTTTACAGGCCTTGCCGTGGTTTGCTCGATACTTGCCTGGTCAACCAGATTCCTGTGAGACGCGTTATGCGTTCAACCAGATCGTCCAATATCTTTGATGTTCCGTTTGCACGTAGTTTGGTGTATTTTCACTCACCCATGCTCAGATTACCTCGTAACCATGCTGACCTTCAACTTGGGCCCTTCCCCCTCTCGTATTTATTTTATAAAAGATTTGTTAACTGTCTTCTTCTCAGCTCTCAGTCATTTTTCTTATTTATTTTCTCCTAGTTTTTGCATTTTTTACTATTTTGTTATTGGATTTTTTTTCTTTTAAATAGAAATAAATAAATAAATTTACGCCCTGAGTGTTTAGCTTCAGCCACAGAAGACCTATAGACTACCCACTGAACACCACAACTGTCAACCAGAAAATATAACCTGGGACCGTTAGACACATTACTTTGGGCTAGGCGTCATTTGGCTATGACATGAGACAACATCATGTTAAGGCAATCCCTTTTCCTCAGCCCCAATATCCCAGGCTATTCAAGTGAGCCATGTTTATATTTTAGGAATGCTCGAACGTAACGGGCTACATGGTTTCATTTGTCAACCGATTCAAGCAACTCCCCAGTTACACTCTGCAGAAAAAGCTCTTCTGTTTCTTTCTCTTCTACGAAAAAAAGTTGATAGACCGCGAATTACCAATCTTGTGTAAGTAAGACTGAAAGCATCCAAGCGCACTCAAAAGCAATAAGTCGGTGAAACTGAATCTTCGATTGAACTACGGTCTCAAATTAGGGAGGAGGCACGTAGTCCATCCTTTTTCGTACTGTTCACCCAGGACTGCTACCAAGCATTGAGTGAGTGTTCTCTCTGTTGCGCTTTTGTTTTGAAGCTGATAGATAATACGCTGCTCTCCTGCAAGGAAAGTGATGGGTATACTGCTGAGTCAGAGACTGTCAGATACGTGAGCTCTCAGTTCTCTTCTTCTCTGTATCTGCACCAAGTGTTTTCAGTAAAACCCCTTGCTGAGAATGTTGTCCTACTGAATTTTAATAACATGTGACTTGCCTCAGTTAGGGCTTTGTGGAAATAATATTGGAGGTAACATTTGCTTTGGAGTTCCCGTATCAAAGATGTATAATTGATAATTTCTAGAGCTCAACCAATGATACTAGTCGTCACTGTTTGAGTGTTTGCACTCGAAATTCGTAGTACGACCTCACAGCATAAACATGACTAGTATCCGGCTTATGAGTCAAATATCAAAAAAATGGTAATCAAGAGAGTCGTTGATGTGCTTCACAAGAAACACCACTGCTGAAGTTCCATCACGTCACATTCTTTGCCTTATTGTGTACTCCTATACGCCAAGACTCCAGTGCCCAGGTAATGAACTGAAACATCTGAACAGTGAAGCGAGTATCGCAAGCTTTAATGGTAGTAATGAGTGAAAGCACTTAGGCCTGCTACTGGTGGACTATGTGTACAGAGATAAGCAATTCATGTTGAAGCTTGGCACTCTATAAATACACTTTTTCTACGAAATGGCTCTTGATATAAATAAAAAATAACTTTAATTCCCCTGTATGGCCAAATACTTTGGAAGCACTAGAAAATCATTTCCAAGCTCGAAAAAATATCTATTACAGATTTTGGAGGTCTACCTGATAGACCGGAGCCTGCTATATATATAATAAAATGTGAAAAAGTCAACGAACGATCTTTTCTTGGCCCAGATCTGTAACATATCTCGTATGATGATCTACTTCGACTTGAGCTGTTGGATGAAACACGCTTGAGCGGCTACGCGGTTAAAATAATAGACACATATTTAAACTTTTGTTATATAAGCTAAGTGAGGGTGGAACCCATCGTCCTCCTTGTTAGAGAGGACAGAAATATCTACCTGCGCTGGAGCGAAGATAACAAAAAGAAATGGTTGCTAGGGAGCAGCAACAAAGTTTTCTCAGCGATTGAAAATAGTTTGGGGGAGATGGACTGCGTACCTGATCTCTAACTTGGGGCGGGGCTTAATCAAATGTATAACAAGACTAATTTTTACCTAGCTCAACGCTTGATTGAGCACTTTTTTTTGTTTGTTTGTTTTATGTTAGGGGAAGATGGCTATTTCAGCTACTCTAAACACTCAAACCCTGGTCGACTACACTTGACCACTCCACATATCAAACCCTCCTCGTTATTGTATTGTAATGAAGTAAATTTCCTTTATTTTCATTCATGAGTATATTTCAACTCTGTTACAACCGCGTAAGTCACCACAGTTGCAGACATTAAGTTATAGCAGAGGGATGCGTAGCCCGTACTGGCATACTGAGAACAGCTAGTGCTCAGTCGTGTCGCGGGGTTTCTAGGACACCTTTTGCTTGTGCTGAGCCACTCTACACATAAAAACTAACACGAAGTTAAAAGGACGGGAAAAGGGAAGATCATTTCGAGAAATGAAAAATATGGTTTCCTCAATACTTCATTCAATATAGGATTCAAATAAAATAAACCAACCCCCTTCTTACAATGTATTAATCCGAAAGCAATGTTACTAAAATAGTTAAGTGCATTTTGTTATCAAAACAACTACTGTATGGCAAAGAAAAAGACGTAAGTTCAAAAAATGATACTTAAAACAGAACTACCATATGGAAAACAAAAACAATATAAATTCGGAATATGATGTAATAAAATGAAAGAATGGATAAAAACAGACAAACTACTAACCTCTGTTGATGCTGCCGAGTGCTCGGCAACTGAAGGGGGGCACTGAAAAGTAACTATTAACGAATTCGGTGGTAACTATTTACATGAATAAAAATGACATACAATTCTTGAATCTTATCGGCCACTAGTTTGGTCTACAGTTTGAATATTTCATGTTCCAGGATCCTGCTTCTCTCACTTAGTATGTCAATTTATTTCGCCCGAAACGACGTTAATTATTCAATAACGACACTGTCCTGGACAAATCTTTGGCACAGTTCTAGTGAGCGCTCAACTTTCTACTTCAGAACAATCATCGCAATTCGCAACGTCTCAACACTTAAGGCCAAGGACTAGAATATTACGCACAATGGAGTCACAAAGGTCGTCAGCACTGTAAAATCAAACCCAAAGTATTATCATCGATAATCATGACACACATCTTGTTTGGTTTTTTTTTTGTTTTACGCAAACAGATTAGAATATACGACATTCACTTTCTTCCAACTTTAACACTCGTCCTCCACGTATGTTCATTACTGCCTCAAGCTAAAATTCATTCCATTCCCTAATTTTCTGAACTTCTTTCTTTCGAGCTTAACACTCGTCCTATACTTTTATTCATTAATGCAACAAACAAAACATTATTTCATTATCTGATTTTCCGAACTACTTTCTTTTTCTTCAAATCTTGTAATCACCCAATCCAAACCAAAATTTTTTTACCTTCTGCTGATTCCAAATCAAAACCCTTTGCTTTAAATTCTCAATCACGACACCACAAAAACTTTCTCTTCTTTTCCGAAACCAAATAACGACTTATTAATTTTGTGAATCATCACAACAAAACGCAAAAACTCCCTCTTGTTTTCAAAACCAAATACCGAATACCATCAACTCCAAAAGACCAATCCCGCAATCCTTTCCTTCCCCAATTCCCACTGCCGTACCCGAGTAACGTAATCGAAGTTCAAATCACTTCGATTCCGTTACCCACACATCTTTTCCATATCAGCAAACGCAACAATTTCCTTTTTGCATATATGACGATATACATAACCATGATAGCGTTTGTTTATGTGCAAATCGTCATATATACGGAAATAATTGTTTTTGCCGATATCCCAAAAAGAGTGTTTCCCTGCGCTCGGGAGAACTTGAACTTAGGGTCCCATTGGACCTCACTGTCGAGAAACTACGACGCTACCACCTGAGCTACCTTCTGTTGATCTCTCATGCATTTATTTATCAAGTTCAACTGTGAACCCTTCTTAATGGGCATAGAAATGAAATTTGTTAATAGGGAAGCGTAGATAAATTTTTGGCTAGTACAACAAAAAAACATTTTGTTAGTGGGAGTGAATGCATGAATTAGTTAGTATGAAGGAAGGAATTAGGTTTTGTTAGTGAAAAGCTATCGAATGAAATTTTGTTAATGGGAAGTAATAAATGTTAGTGCGAAAGCTAAGATTATTATTATATAATTTTTTTGTGTTAAAAACAGGTTAAATGTTAATGAAAATAAATAAATATATCGAGAAAAAGGTTTATGTGCCCAAAAGAAGGTGGAGGTGTTACGAAAGCAATTTGAAGTTGCGAACATTGCTGTGACACAAACTATATGAAGCCTAACATTAGAAAAGGGCAAACATTCTTATAAATAGTGTATGGTTTTCTCTTCCTCTACCAAAATCGATCGTAAATAGGGTCTTCAGCAATCTCCATTCTTTGCCAAAAAGCATGAAAAAATTGTACCCCATGACTAGCTCCACCATAACCCTGCACTCTTTCCCACTTAATTCATGAAGAAAATTTTCTCATTTCTGATCTAGCTCTTTGGATGGAGATTTGCTAACTCTTTAGTCATCACATCTCCGCCAAAACTTCCCCGACTAAATTTTCAGCCAGCAGTTTATTGTATAAGAGCTGTGGACTCTTATTAAACATTCCAGGCTGTAGAACAAGGTTTCAAAGCCCTCTTTTGCTTGAGCATCCGAATTTTCATTGTGTTTGTACCCTTTATGCTCTGGCTGTCACTGAAAATATTTATTTACCTCCCTTGCCATCTATTACCCTTGATCCATGAGACCACATCTAGTATGACAAACACAGACGTGTTTCACCAGCGTAGCCTGATAGCACTCCTTCTTCTACCTCTTCAGAGCACTACAGCCCCTCTCTCGTGCCCTTGTTTCCTGCGAATAGCGCCTCCAACTGTCTCGATCCATTAACCGCGTCCTCCGATTTAAAAACCCAAACAGCGATGAACTGTCTTCGTCGAACGAGTCAGACCAGCATTTCCTTGGTTTCCTCACTGGTCTCCGGCCTTCAGTTCTCCCAACGAATAAATCTTTGGGTATCCGTTCTTCGTCCATACGATTCATGTGGCCAACCCATTGCAGCTTCCGTAGTTTTACAATCCTTGAGACCTCAGAACGTCAAAAATTTCATACAGCTTATGGTTGTATTGAATTCACCATTGGTCCCCGTCAAGCCTCACTCCAATTATTGACCTCAGGACCCGTCACTCAAAGGCGTTCAATGTGTTTGCGGATACTTGGGTAAGGGTCCATGTTTCACACCCATAGCATAACACAGGTCTTTCCACAGATTTGTATACTTGGAGTTTTGTTTTTTTGTGTATGCAGCTGGTTTTCAATATCGTTCAAAATGAAAAAAATATTTGATTTGCGAGCTGTATTCTTAGGCGTATTTCATCTCTTTCTTTACCATTTCTCGTTATTTTGGCACCTAAATTTCAGACATTTTAGAATGGATGAAATATTAAGCGATTCTCTCAACATGACGCTGTAAAGAAAACGACTGGGACAGGTATATATAGAGTATACTTCGGAATTTTGGACAGCTTCTAGCAGCGGAGTGTCAAGGATGGAGAAGTTGTTTTTCGAATAATTTTTCACATTCTCTTCCATCTCATTAGAAAGTATTTTTGTAACTCGATGGTAAATTAGGGCAAAGTAAAACACCGTCTTACTCAAACTTATGGATCCAATGGTTTTAGGATAGTTTTTCAGGTTAAAGGGGGAGATGTTTAGTGGGTATTTGAGAAGCATTGCATATATGAAAGTCCTACAAATAGGTTTTACCTCCCTACCATGTAAAACAGGTGATCTAGTGTTATAGCTGATTGGTTTGTAAGTTTTTACTGTAAAAATCATAGATTGTCAGAAGCAAACCCACTTTTTAAATTTAATTTAATTAATAATGACGCAGGTGTACAGTGGGGTCTCAAGCATTGTAAGGCTGCGGAAGCGTCAATGGGCTGGCCACGTGAATCGTTGGGGGAACTGAAACGCAGAGACCAATGGGAAAACCAGAGAAACGCTGGTCTGACTCGTCAACGGAGACAATTCATCGCTGCTCGGATTTCGAAAATGAAGGACGCGGTCAATGGAACGACACTGTTGGAGGCGCTTGTTGCAGGAAACGAAGGCCCGAGAGGAGCTGTGGTGCTACGAAGAATTACAGTGATCAATGAGGCAATGTGCATAGTACTACTCTCGCGTTTAAATGGAATGGAAACGGTCCTTTGGGCAACCTAATGTTTTGCTTGGATTTTTGATTGATGAAAGCCTCATATGGAACTGTATCAAAAATTTGTAAAGCCTTTCGTTCACAAATCGTGTTGATTAGCTGTCGATGTTGTTCCAATATATAGGATTAATATTGTGTGAAATTTTTTCTTAGGTATCCAAAGATCCTTTTTGAGCTCTTCTCAAGGACCATTCTTCTTCGTATTACTCTTGTATTTTTCTTCATGCAAAACAGTAAATATACAAAACAAAAATCAAAATAAATAAATCATAGCTAGACCAAGAGAACATAAAGAATGTACTCATGCAGCAGACTCACTAAGCTTTATTCAAACAAAATTGATTAATTCTAATCTACCTCGGGTCATATTTTCGCTGTCTTTCGCATCCAAATTTTGAACATTCTACAAAAACAAATCAACTACAGATAACAAATTTGATATAATCATTTCGATACTATATAAACTCAGTAGCGGCCAGAAATCTTCATCAATCGTTTAGAGACAATAAGCAGGAAAACCTACACCCAAAATTTAATTTTTTCATTCAATTCTAGCTGCCAGTAAAATCCAGCGATAAAATGAAAGGTAAGTTATCATAATATACATATCATTTATCGTAAATACAGAAAGATAATCGCTTTTCCATTGTTTATTGCAGGAATATTTGTGATTACACTTGTTGGCTTGATTGCTTTTGCTTCCGCTGCATCTGTAGATAGTCCGGCAAAGTCTGCGAAACCAGGTGTATTAACGCCTCAAAATGGAAAATCGCCTTCAGAGGGACAGCAGAAAGATAATATTGAGTCCATTCTAGGAGCATCCGTAAATGCAGTAAATGGTACAATCTTTTATAGGATTAAATATGAGGGTTGTAAAAATCAAGATAAAAGTGGAATGATACCTCAGCAAAAGAAGAATTAATTTTGAGTTGTTTAAATTATCCATCAGGTTAATAAAATTTTGGGTTTGCGCTCTTTGCTTTTCTTGTACTCTTAGCCTCAAATTGAAATTTTGGATATTGATTCCTGATAAAAATGATTTTTTTAAAACAGATAAGATAGGTAAGGACTATTCTCACTTAGTAAGAGATTGCGTAAATATAAAGTACTCATGAATTTTACTTTTTGATAGTACTTCTTTTCATAGACTTATGATTACATTATTGGAATTGGTAAAAGATATCAGTGATATCTTTTATTTACATATTTTACATCATTTACATCTTTTTTTGTCCTGTAATGATTTAAAATGATTGCCTTGAATCAAAGGTTTAGTGTTGTAAAAAAAGCTTCCAAATTATTTGTCTTAATAGAACAATAAAATTCATTCGATACGGGAATGAATTTCTGTTATCCTTTGTCACTTGATGTCTTTTGAAAGACCCGTTCCGGCTATTCTTCATCTGATTGTGTTTTTTCATTTTCGTTTTGATGAATACCAAACTGAGAACACTCAAATATACTTCCCGCCAGAAGAATGCTGGTCAACAGAAGTATTCATTGAAGCTATTATTTTTCGTAGAGTATCCCTGCGTACCCTTGAAAATTGTGGTTTGCACAAGATTCCTCCATGGACTGTACGGAGTATCACCCTGAATAATATCTGAGCCGCGATTCGACTGATACATTTTAATTTACGTTTTTGGCCTATTGGGGTTGATATTTTGAACTTCGTTGCTTGCATAATGTCGGAATGTTGTTCGAGTGAAAATGACGGAAATCTAGATATCTAACCATCTTCGTTCCAGTGAAATCTTTGCAGCCCTCGGAGGCCAGTAGCTGGATCAACCTTGGTAAAAAAATTGTTATTGTCCACTGATTGCCAGTAAAATCTCTGAGGCGATAGATATAAAGGCCTAAAATGTACCACCTGAAGGGAGCGTTGAATATGACCTGAGATCCTACGTCTAGACCTCGCTGCGTGTAGATGTGTTTTTAATCGCTCCTGACATTAATTTTAAAACTTAATTAATTTTTCACAAAAGTCAGTTTGCCAATTGAATTAATTTTTTACGACCCAGTCAAAAGCAAATTTTGATTTTATTGGGACAGCATCTATCGTCGAAGGCATCAACCCACGGAATTAATAAATCGAAAAAAGGAAACAAATCGAAGCCTAATTCGAGACTGCTGTATGGAGGAGCCCGACAGCTTCTCTCCATTGGGGGGCCCCGAGGAGAGTAACAGTGTGAAATTGGCGGCAAGTGTCAACAAGTGAAGACACACGAGCACCCAGGACTCCGCAGATGGAGGCCGTTAGACTCAAGTAGTCAAAGACAAGCAAGAAGTGAGTTGACTTAAAGCGGGAATTGAAGGATTAAAATTAAGACTGAAAACGTACGAAGATATGTTCGAGACAGCGAAGAAAGTTCGAGATACTGAACCGGTACGAAAAATCGATACACAAGCAAAGCAGAAGAAAGCCGTTAATCCAATCATCATAGAAGAAGTATTAAGTGCTGGAGGCACTAACGACAGCCAGAATTACTTTGCAGCGCTGGACGGACTCCAACAGGAAATGGAGGTTGATGAAAAAAATGGAGGTAATGTTAAAGATAATGATAATATTATACTTTATTTAAAAAATAGAAATAAAGAGAATAAAAATAAGGAAAAGAAACCAGCCCATAGGTCTGCTGGTAGAGAAAGTTCCGCCAATTAATGTCTTCGGTCAAAGCGGAAAGGACATGGGTATCTATCAGAACAAAATCACTGGTTGATTTCAAATCAGCAAAAAATGCTTTAAATTCTGGGGAGGTTCCGCACTTCACATATAACCCCAAAAGCGAGAAGAACCAGATGTTCTTGTTGAAGGGCTTGAAATGCGGAGAAGATATCGTCGATCTTTTTCAGGTGCTCAGTGAAGCAGCACCAGAAATCGAATTTATCTCAGTTGAAACATTCGCGACATGAAGGTCGACGGTAGAAAAAAAAATTTGCCACTTTATTTATTTATTTATTTTATCAAACTTAACAAGGTGTCCACACAAAAATAAATACAAATACATTTCCTTATGAATAGAATATAACATATAGTATGTCTTAATAGTTTCTTAAAAATATATAACTATCATAACATCACATTTTTATTGCTTTAACGTTACGAAAAAGGATAGGGACGAGTAGGAATCAGGACGAAATTAACTTGGAAACGGCTGTTTTAAATTGGGATCTTGAGATGGTTTGAGAATAAAGGTGACCTACACTGTTCAAAATTTTGCAACATCTATTTATTGGCTCGTTCTCACATAGATCGTGGAATGTTTGGTTTCCACCAGTAAACCAGAATGTCGTGTAAATCTTGCTTGTTCGTTCAAGATTATCCTGTCGGTGAGGTACTGAACTTTAATAGTACCCCTGAGGACGTCAAATGCAAAGCAAGAGCTTATCATAGTCCTACGGGAGGCAAGTGAATTCATATTAAGAATAGATAGCCGATTTACATATGAAGGCATATTATGAAAATTTTGTGGGTCGTACAGGGATCTCAAAGCAAATAGCAAGAACTGTTCTTGAACGGACTCCAATCTCGCTGTATGAATACCGAAAATCGGATTCCAAACGACACTAGCGTATTCGAGAATGGGGCGCACTAGTGATGTGTATAAAGTTTTTGTCACCCACAGATTTTTAAATTCTTTAGCACGCCGTTTGATGAAGCCTAGCACTTTATTAGCCCTGCTCTTAACTTCATCGTAATGTAAATTAAAGCGGAGTTTCTTATCTAAGAGGACACCAAGATCTACTATACTCTCAACTCTGGAAAGCTTTATATTGTTGAGGTGATAATCATTGACCAAAATTATATTTTTCCGAGAAAAACTAATCACCTGGCATTTCTCAAGGTTCAGATATAGGCAGTTATTATTAGACCACTCCAGGAGGGAATTCATTTTATCTTGTAAGAACAGTGAATCCTTTTGGGATGCTATAACGTGGTATAATTTTCGATCATCCGCATAAAATAAATGTGGTATGTCAGATAACACTTCAGACAGGTCCGATATAAATATGTTAAAAAGAAGCGGACCTAGATGACTGCCTTGAGGTACACCGGAATAGACTTGAATTTCGTTGGATAAATATCCCTGAAATTTAACGTTTTGAGTTCGATTTGATAGATAGGAATCTAGCCAATCAAGCTGGGGGCCGGTGATTCCAAATTTACGTAGTTTAAGTGATAAAATCGTATGATTGACACGGTCAAACGCTTTACTAAAGTCAGTGTAAATTGCGTCGACTTGGTGTCCGTTTTCCATTGCACAGAGGATATTAGATACCATAATTGTGAAGTTTGTGATTGTGGATCGATTTTTTCTGAACCCATGTTGTTGGACATTGAGACGTTGCTCAATTATGGGGGACATTTTAGAACACACTATTTTTTCAAATAATTTTGGGGTTGCTGATAATATGGCAATTCCTTTGTAATTTTCAACAGCCCGCTTACTTTTGTTTTCTTAACTTACGAAGATTACTATTCAGCCAAGGCTCAGATAATTTGTCCTTTTTCTTAATTTTAGGTACATGGCTTTCAACGGCGTCAAGAATAATTTGGTAAAATAAATTTACTGCATCATCTATATCTAACGCTGAAAGCCTACCAGTCCAGTCAATACTAGAAATGTAATTATTAATGCTTTCGTAGTCAGCATTGCGAAAATCACATACAATGGAGTTATTGTACGAAAGATTATTGTGAGCTTCAGCAGTGGAAAATTCAACCGAAAGCGCGGAATGGTGAAGACTATTTGAGAAAAGGTTATCCGCATCACTAGTTGGATTAACCACCACTTCGTCATATGCATTAGTGAAAATGAGATCTAACCAGTTACCATTTTGATTTGGCGTTGGAACTACTTGTTGTAAATCATTGCAATAAAAGGTGGATACCAGGTTGAAATCATTATCATCTAAAAGGTTTACTGGAAGAAGACGATTGTCAAGTTCATCCACTATAAACTTTAAATTGGGCCTATTAAAATCACCAAATATCAAAATTCTATCTTCTTCATTCAAAAGCCCAACAATTGAAGAAATAATTCCACTTGCTTCATTGTACACTGTCTCACTGGACTTCGGAGGAATATAGAATACGCCTAGGTATAAGTCGAATTTATCAAATTTGATGCGAATTATTGCATGTTGGAATGTTTTATGTGCCGTAGTATTAATAAGATCACTTGAAAAAGAGTTGTGTACACCAATTAGCACACCCCCACCTCGCGTCAGTCCGGTGCTCTGAAAATCTCGATCGTCCCTATATATTGTCCAATCATTATCGAGAATCTCTTCATTACGATACGAGTCATTTAACCAGCTTTCAGTGAAAGCAAGAACAGTGAAAGTGCATGACCTAGCGTCCAAAAAGAGTTTATTTAGTTTGCCTCTCATACCACAACAGTTGTGGTAGAACATTTTTAGGCATTTAGAGGAATTAGTGTTATTATTGTGGACGAAAAAACTTATGATGCTGCTCCCGTGACTTTTGAAGTGAAGATAAGTAATTAGAGCTTACATATGAGGCGTTAGTTTCAAGGTCTTTTTTTGCTTGTTCGGAAGTTACTCCCAGTTGCTCGTGATAGCTGAGATATAGTTTGTGAAGGGCATCTAGATCTATTGGAAGACCTTCTCTTTGAATTAAAACTTTCAAATGGGTCTTCGTTTTGCCCTCGATGCATGTTGTTTCAGGTGCTTTATGCATGTAGGATAGATAGAGTCGAACAACCTCATACAGCTTATGCTCCCGTAGTCGTGATAAGAGATATCTACTCTCAATATCACTAGTAGAGTTAATTGTAGCTTTCACGACTGGAGGTAAAAGAGGGTCTAAGTAAGATTCCTTTTCTATCATGGAGTTTTTTGCCGAACACGGTAATTGAATTGTACATTGTCGAGATGAAACCTGAACCCCATTTTTAACGAAATTTGGGTATTTGGAGGGACGTTTCAAGTTCTCAGGTTCATCAGTGGAGGTATGGTCTATCTGAATAAAACTATCATTATTTTCTCTTGAATCACCATCTAAACAGGATTCTTTTTCGGTCAAAGAGTTTTTGGGTGAGCACGGTAGTTGAATTGAGCCCATACAAATATCAAATCAGAGCTGTCCAAGCGCTCTTCAACAAATCAGATATTTGAATTTCCGAGTGGTGAGGTGGGAACGCCTCGAGAAACGAGAAATCAACCAGTGCTATCGCTGCCAACGATTTGGGCATTCGGCTGCCAACTGCGCCATGCATTACCGATGCGTCAAATGCAAGGACGTCCATGCTCCCGCTGAGTGCGAATCGGCTCAGAGAGAGAGACAAAAAAGAAATCATACTGGGTTAACTGCGGTGTTTTTGGTCACCCGGCATCATATTGAGGGCGCTTCCGATATCAGGATGTGAGATTAAAATCTGTCCCAAAGCAAACACAACTACACCGCAGTATCTTAGCTCCAAACTTCGTCAAGCTCGGAGTATCATTTGCACAAGCCGCTAGAGGACTAGCAGAAAATGCGGTAAATAGTGTAAATAATGTTAGTGGCAATAATGAGCTGCTTCACAAAATTTTCCAGTTCAACATGAAAATCATCGGTTAAATTTCAAAAAAACAGACTGGGGAAAGTTTCAAAAAAAGTTTAATCGGGAGTACCAGAAGCAATGTCCCCCTTCTGATGTTGGCAACTCTTTCACAATGGTTCCTAATGACAGGAATCTAACTAACGATGAAATAGATGTCTATTTGTCGAAGTTAGAGAAGCTGACGTTGGAAACGATTGAGAAAGTAGTTCCCAAGATTAAACATCGAAACAATATGGAAGGATATGAAACACCAACCATTGTAAGGTTGAAAAGTTTGAAAAGCCTTCTTCTCACACGCATCAACAATATTTATTGACGATTTTTGGACTACAACCATCCCTCGTTGGCTTTGTTGAAATTACACCTGAAGAATGTCCGGAACTTAATCCACCCATACTTCGGGAGTGAGGTCAGCAATCAATGGGCGGAAAAATTGAGGGGTATTAGCCCACAGGACCCAGATGGCGTTTTCGTGAAAGTGAATAGCATATTAAGCAAAAAGTCTCGAGTGAAGGTATCGAATAAATCTTCTCGATAGGGCTGGTATCGAAATTTATAGTACGACTCCGGATAGAAATGGAAACAGGATTCTATGTGAGGGATTGCATAAACTTGCCCTGATTGGAACACATTTTGAATTGGTTCATCTACCAAACCCTGAGAGAGGGAATGAAATATTTTTAGAGGTCGTTGAAGCAAAAGTTTCCAACTTCAAATCTAGCCCGAACGGCCAATCAATTCTTCATTTCAACGAAACATTAACATCTGACCTCAAAGCGAGCATGAATCTTATTGATTATTTTGTCAGCTATGAGGACTTGTGTTTCATATTTCGCACAATCATGTGGTACTGATGGTATTCCAAATGTAGTTCTCCGACATTTGCCGAAGGTTTCTATTAGGAATTATTGCATATTGTTCAACAACATGTTGAACGATTCATATTTCCCAAATGAGTGGAAAAAGGCTAAGGTATTTCCGATCTTGAAGAAAGGAAAAGAATCTTTATGCCCTAAAAGCTATCGCCCAATCAGCTTGTTGCCTAACTACAGCAAGGTATTTGAAGTTATACTCAACAGAGCATTAAACGCCCACATTGAGAAAAATGAGTTGATGCCGAATTGCAAATTTGGTTTTCGTTGCCGGCATTTGACCACACATGCAATAACGAAAGTAACCTCAGACTTCTGTTGGAAACTAAATGATAGACAATGCGTTGGAGCATGTCCCATTCATATGGAGAAAGCCTTCGATACGGTGTGGTTAGATGGACTAGTTTTTAAACTCCTTCAGGACAAGTTCCCCAGACATCTTGTCGCCATGATGTGCATTATGTTATACGGGAAATCGTTTGTTGTAGCTGATGGAAATCTGACAACAATGCGCGAATTCAAGGTCTTGAATGGTCTACAGCAGGGAACAGTTACTGTGCCCCTGCTTTTCTCAATATTCATTCGCAAGCTATTGAACAGCTTTGGTTTAACGTCTCGCCAACGCGATCATTGGTAGCGTTTGCTGATGATCTGATCATCTATACGGCAGACCGAAAAGCTCCAATGGTTCAGAGAAATCTCCAAAAAATGTTCAATGATGTGCAGCTGTACACTGACAATTGGCGAATGAAAATCAATGCGCAGAAGTGTGAAACAATCTTGTTTCGGACAACGCTGGAGGGGGTTAGTCAAGACTCGAAACGTGATTGAAAGGATTTCCACATCATGGCTGGTGAGGGTAGTCCAGAACGAATTCCACATAAATCCTGTGTTCGATACCTATATTTTTCTCGATCAGTATCTGTACTATGCTGAACATGTCAAAATCATGCTCAGTAAGGCACTTAAAGTAGTCATGGCCCTACGAAGACTCTTTCATTCCAGATACATTGATCAAAAGGCCAAAATTATCTGTTACAAGACCCTGGTTAGACCAGTTTTGACATATGGATGTCAGATCTGGTACAACCAGAGTGCTAGTACTATGGAAAAATTAAGAGTTTTCGGAAGGAAATGTCTTCGTGCATGTACTGGTTTGTACAAAAAGCCTAAGACGGATTGGAAACATTATATATCGAATAGAAGAATTTGTCAAACTGCTGAAGTGACAAGAGTCGATATCTTCATATTGAGGCTTCTTCGGAATCATATCGCTAGATCTGTGACTGTGAGTGAAAACCCTTGGATTTTACAACTGTTTCACCCTACAGACGGGTATATTGCGACTTGCCTCGCTACTGGCTTCGTTCCTCCAGAAGCATTCGTGTATTTGGACATGAATCGATATGTTTTTGATTCTGACGGCGTCCCAGTCATACATCACATATATCGACGGGCCGTCGATAAGAAGATAAAATATCCTCCGAATTTGAGTTCACGAGACCAACAATTCCAATGGAGATACTCATTTGCTAGATTCGTTGAAGCTGATCGAATTGAGACAGCGCAATCCAGGTATTGGTGGCTGAATGAAAATGTCTAAATTATTCGTGGTTATTTTTAGTTTTTGCGTTTTTCGTTATTTAGTTTTTGAGTTTCAGCTCATTAATGCTACATTTAGTATTGTTGTTTATTTTTGTTAAAAATTAAGGATAGGTTAGGTATATGTCATGTTTATTATATTAGGCTAGAGATAAAGTTAAACGCTTAGGCTAGGAACATTGTTATAGAATTTATAGTATAAGATAAAGTTTTTGATTGAATTTTATTAGAATTAAGTTAAAACATATTAGGTGTAGGATCAAAGTTCACTGTTGTATTTAAATTATAAATAATTTTAGGATAGTGTTGGTTGTTTTTTTCTCCTTTTTGCAATTGAATTTCAAAATATGTAAGAATCTTAATTAATTGAATTTGCTATAGTTTTTTTTTTGAAGAAATAAATTTAATGACAACGTATAAATTTAGAGAGCCATTTGTGCCATTAAGTTTTAGTATGTTTATTGTTTGGAATTTGCTTTATATTCTTTGAATATTTATACCGATTAGTATTGAATAAAGCGCTTTCGACTTTGACTTTTGAATATTACCTGTTCTTTGGAAGAGTAGCTTATTAGAAATGCGAAAATAGTCCTGAAGAAAATAAAAGCCAGCTATGTTTCGCAAAAGAAGATTAAAAAGAACAAGCCTGAAGAGCTTTTAGACTGTGCCGAACACTTGAGACGTCGTTGGCTAAAACCCGAAGGAGAGCTCAAGGCTTAGCCGGCTGGCGAAGTGCCAACAGCTTCGGTGCTAATTACCAGTAAAAGGATATCATGCAGCCCAATCAATGAATATCAAGGATAAAGACGAAACCTTCAGCAAAAACGCTACAACAGAAGGAGGGTTCCAGAAAGAAAAAACAAAGGCAGCCGGAAAAGCGTCTAAAAGTTTTTGTTCCCAAAGTATAAGACAAAAAATATAATTTCAAGGAAAAAACTGAGGCACTATTCATTCAAAATAATCCACAATGCAAACAAAAAGGCGAGTACTGCAAGAAAACCACGCATGGTAAATCTTATGCAGACATGCCACACGATAAGAGGAGCTTGGAAACCAGATAAAATCAAAACTATGTACCATCAGAGCGATATGCCCTACATGGCCTGGCTACTCATTGAAAGAGTGCGGATTACATGAAGAAAATACGTAATCACCCTTTAAAGTAGTTGAAAAGCTCTTCAAGATCCATGATACGACTGTATTTTGGACTCCACTGAGTAAAAGGAGTCATGCTTCTAATTAGAAATATTTAAGTCAGTAAGGAAATACTTACGTAGGCTAATGAAAACAGATGCTTGTTGACTTAGCTGCAAGCTGGGCGCGTGGAAGCTTTAAACTTAACGGAAAGCTTACTAATGTTAAGCAAAAAAAGATGGACGAGATAGTGAGGGCTCTCTTCCCACGCATTCCCTTCCTTTGAATGTCATTCATGAAAAAACACCAATAGAATACATACCCTCCATGTGCTTAGATCTGCAGGAGGCAGTCTTCTCTATGAAATAAAGGAAGGCTCCAGGACCAGATAACGTCCAAGTTGATATCCTACAACTACTCTATCACTTTCTCAAAGCAATCAGTCCAATCTGAACAATGACTTACCAGGTCATGGTCTACTGACTACATATCTCGCTTAGTAAAGTAAGAGACTCCTACTACTCCTACCAATGTTTTCTCTCGATGGTTTGAATGGTAATATCTTATATCGATTTACAAATAGAACCATGTGGCACATTAGATTCATGCAGACCTGATAGTTGAAAAGGGCCTACTTTACTCAGAGGTAGCAAGAGTTGACCGATCTTTTGATTAGCAGATCCTCTCCTTCCCTTTCTTTTCACGGTAGAGACCATTTCTTCAACCACCTCCATGCGTAGCAAACTGAAGCCTAGTCTGAAGTTATGTGTCAAACGATTCCAGGCTAGGCTCTCAGGTTTCTTGGGAGATATTTTGTGGATAATCTAGGCATGTAGTCCGGGAGCCTGACCATCGGGGTATCAATGCTCTTCAACTTCTTACCACAAAAAAAAATACTGATATATGGTTTTGACTACCAACAATTGAGTCAAGCCATCGGCATATGTTGGTGTTTGTATAGACCATTGAAGTAATAGGAACCGTTTGGTACACTGTAAGAGTGCACGTATATTGTTAAGACAAAGAAAACCCTTCTTTGAAATCTTACTTTCTTACTGAAAATCGTAGTTGGAAAAATGTGCCGGATATTAGAGATGGAAGGTATTGGAAGGATTAACGGCTTTCATAGGACTGATAAAGCAAATTTGACATAACGAAAAGAAAACGCGTAAGCTTTCGTTGGACATTTTCTAAAGAAGAAACGAGACAGGAATATCGAGAGGAGCAGATAAAAAATTATTTCAGCAAAGGACGAACAAGACAAACAAATATGTGGATAAAAGAAGAGATGGTATTAAACTTATGGACATGCCTAAAGATAAACCCGGAAATTTAAGACACATTAATAATCACGTTTAAAATATGCGCATCAAATTTGAGTTTCGGGTCATAGGTTACTCCAAGGTCTTTGCAACTGAATACTTCAGAGAGCAAAGCATCATTTAATATATAATCAACATTGAATGGAGAGACTTTGAGAGGTAAGGCTATTTTATGACATTTAATGACATTAAAATATTTTGCTTTAGCACTACAGCCCCTTTTGGGCCTTCGCTTAAAGATAGTCAGAGTATCTCATTATCTTGATCGAATGTATTGACACTCTACAAGGTGAAGTACAGTACCATCCTTTGGCGGTGTGTCCATCCACCGGGCTGCGATAAGCTCGTTTCATAACGGAACGGGCTTATAGTCCGTCTGAAGTATCACTTGAACTAAATCTCGATGTCGCCAACGAGACTTGAACCAAGGGCCTTCGGCTTACGGGGGTGAGTGCTCTAACCACTACACCACACAGTCCACTGACGTTAAAACATACCTAGTTTGAAATACACCATTTACTTAAAGTATTCAGATCAATTTGAAGTAGCTGACAGTTTTAATGTATTGTTATTCGACTGCTCAAAATACTTTGAAGTCATCAGCATACAAGAGGCGTGGGAAGTTAATTACATAGAGGTTATCATTTATGAACAATAGAAGGAAGAGAGGCCCCGAAATTGGACCTTGGGGAGCATTAGATGAAGGATGAAAAGGACTAGACGTAGAGCCTGAAAGCTTTATTCGATAGGGATGACAGATGATAAGATTACGTCCAAGATAAAAGAGCAACCGAGATTCCAAAAGCTCAAGCTTATCACGAAGGCAAGGGTGGCTCACAGTGTTGAAGGCCTTGAAAAAATCTTTAAAGATCACATCAATTTGCAGTTGGTTATCCAAACCTCTTACAACAGTATTTGTGAGCTCCATTTAAGTAGAGTTAGGGGAGTATTCTTTGAGCAAATTTTGAAGAGCTTCGTATTTTTTTCCATAACAGAATTATTTAAACAACTGAAATACGTGTTTGGAGCATATTATATTACTTTTTTGGCAATGTCAGGCAGTCTGCTAAAATCATTTACTCGTAAGGTACTCAGTTCTCACCTACTAAGCCAAGGTTTTTGATTTTCTTCAGGGTACACATGAAGAGGTGTAAAACAGTGCATAGGGTTATAAATATTCAAGTATATGTTAAATTTTTATAAAGTAGCATCACAATAAAGGCCTCCACAAATCCAACCAGTTGATTGAAAGCACTTCTTTATAAATAGCTCCATAATTAGCTATTAAAAAATTTAATTTTGCAGCAGCATGAAATTCATTATATTTAATTTCATCACCAAAAAGATCTATAGATAAAGAATGATGATGCCAATCAGGAAGAGCATATGGGTGTAAGGCTTGAGAAACAGATAAACAGCTAACTGGAACATTTGATAGAACAAGGTCAAGAAGGTGACCACTAGGATTGCGAATATCATTAAATTGGAAAAGAGAGCAATGACATAGGAAAAAATAACAGCGTTACAGAAAGATAAATAACTGAAAATTTAGAAGGAGTAGGATAATTATTCCATTCTATGGATGGTAAATGAAAATCTGCGCAAACCAATAATTTGGCGGGAGGATGTCACAAAACTAAATGAGAGGATAGATATTCAAAAAAAAAACGTTTTATAAACAGTTAATGGTGAATTATAGGGAATATAAGCAGTGTTACGTTGAGGTACCTATAAGAAAAGACCCCGTATACCACACTCTCCGTCTAGCTTAAATAAATACGATGCTGTTGTAACAATTTTGAGGAGACCCCGATCCAAAATTTCAAGTGCCTAGTGAAGCTTGTAAGTGTATGTTAGTTTAAGCTGCATAACAACAGCCACTTCCACTGTTATCATCAGTAATAGAGTCAACCATCGCAATTGTAAGCAGATGAATCAAATTCCACCAACAATATTAATTTGAGCATTAGCTACTCCAGCAACAACCGCAGCAACAATATCATCAACAGCCCCAGCACTAACCAGAGCAACGAAAGAATGATACTCTCATCAATAGGATTTTGGCACCATGGCCTTTTCCCAGAGCTACCAGTCGCAAGCTGAACCGGCTACCACCTGAATGACATCGAGCACTATGTAGGCGAATATGGTTGATGGAGATGACAAATCAAGTTCAAGATAAATACAGGGGGACAATTTCCCACAACCTTTGGCACTGAACTGTGAAGACTGTCGCAAAATGCTTAAAACTGAAATATTTGGACAAGATGAAAATCAATCGAAAAGTGAAAATCAAAAGAAAAGTTGGTTTTTTATGTTGACGGGGATAAGATTTTGCCGGGTGAACTGCCATGTAAAAAGTGTCTAAGGTATCATCAAAATGCTTCTGGACGGGCTTGTAACATTGAAAACCTAAATATAACTGCCAGCTAGGTCATTTGCACTAAATAACAATCTTCCAGCCACATCTCAACCACCCACTTGACAAGAGAACGCATCAAATCAAATACTCGTTGTACTTACTGGAAATTTTTTATCCTGGCAGCTATTTTTCCAACCTCACTAGTTATTGGACCCATGATAAATTAGAATCAAACAAAACAAAAATTATCAAATTCAAACTCAACAGTACCTAAGAATGGAATACAATTGAAACATTTTTATCATCGATAGTGAATGCCCGAATAACAAAAGCACCAAATTATTTATTTATTTTGATGACAAATGATAATGAAATCAATTGTATTAAACCATTGGTCAATACACTAAACTTGAATTTAGAATAAGGATTCTTAGTATCGGCTATTTTGCCAAACGCTTCATGGGATGACTTGCATACATTACTGATACTACAGCGGAAGATCAGTTAAATACCTCTCTACAGACGCTCTACCACTCGCACTTTCCTCGCGCATACGCGTCTTTACAGCGCGCTACGATGCGTGAATTATTATTTAGACAAAACTGGCGACAAAAAAAATCTGTTACGGAATAAATAAATACTCGTACATCTCAAACAACTCCGCGACGACGGTCATCGGGAGTAAATATAAACATTCACTAATGTCAACCGCCACAGTTGACATACGTCGTATAGTAAAAGGGAAGCGAAAAGCTCCCGAAAGTGCAACAATTGTACGAACATGTATCAAACAGCATTAATTCCTACTGGATTGCGCCAAAACTAAACACTACTGATGGCTGTACGCGCGAAATACTCGACGGGACGAAAATTCAATTTCCTCGGAACGGCCGTTAATTGTCATTCTTGGTAGATACGAGGTGTAGAGGAACCGCGGAGTCATTGTTGCTGCCCTTTTTACAAGTAGAGCGATCAGAAGTGGTAATTTCTCTAGTTAATCTCAAGCAAAGACACTCTCCGGTCTTTTTTCCCCTTTCAATAGTGGTGCACTCAAAGATTGTCAACAAAGCGAGGAAAACTGGAGCAATTGAATACAAAGCGACGGGAATCGCAGCGGTTGTGTGCAATGTGACGGGAATTGGAGCAATTGAATACAAAGTGATGGAAATTGGAGCGATTGAATACAAAGCGATGGGAATTGGAGAACATTGTTTTGGGATGGCAAAATATTCGGTGGTGATCTGAAAAATATCCGGCAGTGACAAAACCTCGGGGGCCCCCCATTGATGTATGTAGATCTAAGTTTCTATTCCAATTGTAATTTTGTGTATTCTGTCTGACAAATTAAACAAGTCAAGCGTAAACCTTGGTGTTCGATTCTTTTCAAATATTGATCGATTCACGTGATACAACTGTGAACCCTGGTGTTTTTACGTGGATGTCATTCTAGATGGGAAACTCAATTGCCTAACTTCTTGACAAAATTTACCCGTAGGTACATTACGAGTATTTTTGTGAGGTTGAAATTCTTTTGGTTGCGTTACGGAGTGTTCTTCTAGGTAATTAGTTAACACTTAGGAATTCCAGTGAAGTAAGAATTCGAGGATAGGTAGGAAGTGAATTACAGTGTTGTGATCGATTTGCTTGATTTCTGGTGAGCCACATTCTCGCTTAGCGGCTCAAACAGGGTCTGTTGGTCAAGCGAGTGGCGCCTGCGTTTGACTCTGGACGAGCTTTCCGGGTCCGTAGACTCCAGCTGGAACCTACCCGCTCGTTTAGAGGCAACAGCACACAAAATCACGAACTTTGTATGGTCAGAAAATATTTCGCTATTTCAAATATTTACCTTCAACCATGTCTCGGAGAAGCAAAAAATAGAATTTTTAGTGGTAGGCGGGAAAAGGTTGCTCAACCTTGGTCCTTAACCCTCGTACACTTTGGTAGAAATGGAGATGCACTTTTTATTAGGAGAAGAGAAGCTGGCTATATTGCACAGTATGAAGATTTGACAAATATTCATTGAGGTTTAAAGAGGATACAGCACGAAAAAATTATGATTAAAACCATACTCATGGAATTACATGTGACTAAAACTTTGGGATTTCGTTCAATGTCCGGCGTAAAATTCTTTGGCACATTGCAAATGCATTGACAAGTACACATACAGGCCAGTAATTAAAATCCAGAACAATATCAGTATTTGCGAATGCCACCAATTTAAATACTTTGTCCGTTAAAATTTCCTGACTAATTAAAACTTAACGGATGATCCAAACTTTTTGGAGATATACCACTTTAAATCTTCAATAGAAGTGTCGTTCGCTACTCAAAAAATGAAGGCACGTTTGTAAGGTATAGAAGCACGAATAACAAGAGAATTGAGATCTGTTTAAGGAATATGGTGGCCACTCGATACTTGATATCCGGCTATTAGAAAAACCACAAAGTGGGCTGATGATAAGTAAATCAGATTCAAAGTAGCCTTTGAATCTGATAATTAATTGATGAGTAATAGACGGCTTTAACAGCCAGTTGCATCTAGTGACCATTGATTGACCAGGTTCAACTGTTTGTGCACAATTACAGTAACTTGCCTGCAGTACCAATGCTGGCTATTGTAGTTGGTGATGTACCAGGCACAGGTTTTGTTAAGTAGTTGGTGATGTATCAGGCACGTTTGAATTATCAAATTCCAAAACCGCTGGTAGTTGAGCAATAGTTAGTGGCTTCAACAATGACTTACTTCGAATAACCATTGATGGACCAGGTTCATTATTTCTGCAGAATTGTGGCAATCTGGTTATAGTAATAACTCTGGTTGTTGCTGTAAGTCATGTTTAAACTGTCACCAAAGGACCAGGTGGTCAATTTTCCGAGAGAAGTGATGTCTGTTGATTTTTCCTGCGATTTACTTCTTGTCGGTATTGATAAAGCTAGGTCTCATACTGCACGTATGGCCTTTTTGATTGAAATAGATGATGTATTGGAAGATGAAGATTCTGCAAATTGCAAAGGAGTCAACATCAGAGCAAGCAGAAGAGCACTTCGCTAGTAAGAATTTTAGCTCATCTGCTAAGCAAGTAATCATCTTCTTTGCAGTTTTGAGTCGAGAAACATAGGCAGATACTAAGTAGCGCCTACATATTGCATAATACCAATGAACTTCGTTGTCCACTTTGTTGATAAGGTCAGCCACAGTGCCTTTCAGGATGATGCACGCTGCGTGAAAAGGAAGCTCACAGAATCCAAAAATACAGCCATTGGATATTTCCCGCTATTAACGACACATTTTGAAGAACTATTTCATGCAAGATAGAAGGATGATCCCTACCGTTAATTACTGGCATAGTTACCTCTTCATCAAGACAAAAGAGGTCTCTCCTGGTGGTATTAACAAAAATATATTTCGACTAATTACAATATCTAGTGGAGCCATGTGGCTGATTGATGTTTGGGTCCTCCTGGCAATTGACAAGGGCATATTTGAGTGCCAGCATTCGCCGAGGGAGGTGGAGTTTCATTCGAAACAACCCTCCTTCTACCTTATTGCGAAAGATGGAACCAGGTATCCACTAAAAAATTGTATTTATGAATTCTTCATTTTTTTCCTTTAGCACAAAAATAAAAAAAAACTTTACTTTAACTCAAAACCTGCACAGCTCAATATCACTCTACTTTAAAGAACCAATTTATGTCTACTACACGCTAATGAGTTCACTCACTGCACAAATATTGCTTTGTCTTTCTTTTTCCTAATAATTCAACTATAAAAGTAATAATTATTGTCTTTAGAAAAATTAATAGTAATTCACTTTCTTTCACGTTTTTATAGTTTAAGAATTCCCTCACTTGGTTGCTTGACTTTTGTTAGGGTTTGATTGATTGATCAATTCATCCTTTTTTACATTTTAATCAATGTTCATCCACTTTGCGTCAATTTTAACTTGCGTCAATGTCAGTGTCTACTCTTTCTTAAGGAGTCCGTTCACTGCACTATTATTACGATTATAATTTTTAATCTTCTAACCAGCAAACTCGCCTTATTCTTTTTACAATAACCCAATAATAATAATCGGGACAAATGTTTTCGTCAGTTACGACTGGCCTCTAAAATATTGAATTTTTTTGATCTCGCAATTTACATCCCTGTACAAACTTTGTATCACTCTTCACTTCCGTCAGATTCCCACTTCTTAACCGTTACCATTTGCGATTTACATAACTATGATAGCGTTTAGTTATATGCAATTTGTCATTCACACGGAAACAATTACTTTTGCCAAAATTAAAAAGAGTGTTCTCGCACCCGTGGAACTTCAACCCAGGGTCCCAGTGGAGCCTTCTAACAACCTCCCCTTCATCATATAAACAACTTCAAATAAACAAATTTTTTAATGGGCAATGGTATGAAATTTGTTAGCACTTAGGATAGAATAGAAAGTTGTAACGTTGAGCCCCTTTGTGGTAGACTTCTTCCAACTTAGCTTGGACATGATCTGGTACAGCTCGCAGATAATCACTGTTTGCACCTAATTTTACTCTCATCCTCAAAAGCATTCGAGCTTCTAAGGAGAGCGTACTCAGAGCTATGCTGGATAGGGTGGTACCCGAGCATGTGAAAATAAGGCGAAAACCCGCGAACTCATGAATCACCTGACGGAAGGCAAAACTGACTCCGAAAGATTCTCGTCCCACCTGCTATGATCGGACCCTAAGTAGGCCCTAGTGGCGTTCAGTGTTGACTATTTGGACCTCTCCAAGACATTCGCTTGCGGTGACTGATCTGGAGTGAAGCAGTGCTGCATTCCAAAGTCACTTATAAGCTTAGCAAATACCTTGGAGACAAGCTGCACACCGTTGTCCGAATGAAGCTATTCGAGAACTCCCAAGGTTAAAAAGATTTCGCGCTCCAAATATCGCACGGCCAATTTCGCAGTGGCTTAAGCCATGGGCTTGAGTCGCAAAAGCATGCTGTAATGGTCTTGGGCCACAAACGATTCGGTGTTTTCCGATTGTAAATGGGGTATGGACCCATGAAGTCCACAAACAGGCACTGCATAGGTCTCTCCGATTCTCATGATGCGCCAATAGGGGTCTCTGAGTGGAATCCAAAGGTTTGACCTGTTTGCATGTCTAAAAGCTTTGAATGTGCTGAAAGAGATCTTGACGCAAACGAGGCCAATAGTAGTGTAATGTAAGTCCCGGGGATCATCATGGGTTCGTGCTATAAGAGCCTATTGGTGATTCTCAGGAACCCATGATTTGGTTTGGGGAATACCCGGAGCCAGCGTTACAGGAGAAGCAGCACACTCGGCCATCAGAAAGGTACGAATTCTGAAACTTATAAAGTTACTTTAGGACTTGCTCCTTTAGATGTTTATACTCGGGCTACTGAAACGCAGACTCCAAAATCAAACCGTCGATGTGATCGTACTCCTGCAGATAAATAATGAGCGAGGGCACCCACTCATCCTGCAAGCGAGATCTCGACGACGCATCCGGTACAACGTTGAAGGAACCCCTCTGACGTTCAGTTTGGAAATTGAGCCCTTGTGATTTGAGGCTTCATCAAGCCAATCGATCAAAAAAGTCCGACTGATGCATGAGCCACTTCAGGCTCGCATGGTCAATAATGACGGTGGAAAGCAACTCTTCAATATAAGCCCTGAATCTCTTCACGCTTTGCACTGCAGGTAAGTACTCCATCTCAGTAAGTTTAATTGCGCAGTGTTGAGCTTCATCATCATATATGCGATTAGATTCTCTCAACCTTCATGGTCTTTTCGGAACAAAACACTTCCAGTACCCACTAAGCTTGCGTTATATTGAATATAGAAGTGCTTTGTTAAATCAGGATTGGCCAACACTGGAGCGGAAACTAGCTACTGCTTCAATTTATTGAAGGCGCTCTTGGCAGTAGCAGACCACATGAGGGAGAGTTTACCCTTAAGCAAATGCATTAGAGGAGCGGTAACCGACGCAAAGTTTGGAATAACACATCGGTACCATCCTGCCAAGCCCATGAACCACCTCACGTCTTTAGCCGTTCGGGGTTAAGGATAGGAAAGTCTGCCTGAAACCTTCTCCGGGTTGGTGCGCAGGATACCATCACTTAGCTTAAAGTCAAGATATTTGATTTCCTTCTTAGCAAACTTGCTTTTTTCAATATTGATGGTCACGTTGGCTTCCTTGAGCAATTTAACAGTACTCAGGAGCCGCAAATGCTAATCAAATGTTAAACTCGTGACAACTAGGTCAACTAGGTAAACAAACACCTTGTCCTGCAGCTCATTTGGTATTAATTTATGCATCAACCAACATATCGTTTGGAGAGCATTGCATAAGCCAAACAGCATGACTTAAAATGGTACAAGAGCCTGCCAGGAACAGTAAAGACCATTTTTTCCTTACTAGCTGCATTCAATGGAAGTTGTCAAAAGGCGTTCTTTAGATCTAAGCTATTAATGAATCTGGTGCTATGCAACCGTTCCAAAAGACTTTCAATCAGCCGCAATGGATAAACATCCTTAACGGTCACCTCGTTGAGGCGTTTAACATCAAGACATAAACGTACCTTGCTGGGTTTTTTGACAAGGGTCACAGGAGAGCTCCATGAACTCCCAATTTCCTCTATGAACCCCAAAGACCACATACGATCTAGTTCGTCATGTAACAGTTTCTGTATAACGGGAGAGACAGCATAGTGCCGTTGCTTAATGGGTCGAGCAGACCCAGTGTCAATGTGATGAAACATGAGACTATTCCTACCCAAGCCTTTTGTATTATACGATGGAAACTGTTGTTTGGCGAAGCTAGTCGCTGCTGATCTCGTAGGGACAACAGATGGAGCTCAGGGCTTGGAGGCTCTGTGGCTGCTTTGAAAGCGTTGACCTGGATTGATGCTATTTTGAAGAGATCTCAAAAGTCAATTCCAAGATACACTGCGTGCATCAACAAAGGAACAACCAGGAATCTCATCAATTTGGTGGGGTTGTTAAATTGCACCAATGTCTTGACGTATTTCAGAACTGAATCTTTATGCCTGTATGCAATCTGGACATGGGCATGCATGGAATACATATGCAAGCCCAACTCAGACAATTAGTCCAAGGTTCCCGCTCCGAGGATACTGACACTGGCACCACTTTCAAGTAAACCCATTAATTTTCGACCCTTGACGAAAATCTCTGCAACAATTGACTCCACGGAGGGCAAGCTTCAAGAGACCCCTGGCGAAGATTTACCTCTAAAATCGACGTGCTCTAAAACAAGCGTATGGTTTTCCATCATCATCTTCCTTGCCATTACTTTTGGCGCAATTCGGTACACTACTCGGGGTAATCACATCGCCAGGAAACGGTGGTAATTCAGACACATGAGGGGAAGCGAAGTAATTTGTGGATGGACACCGAAGGCCTCTTCTGACAATCTTCCATCCATCACATAAGCAACTTCAAATGTGCGAATTTTTTAATGGGCAATGGTATGAAATTTATTAGTAAAGGGAAGTGAGAATAAATTTTTGTTAGTGTTGTACTAATAATGAATACAATTTTGTTAATGGGAAATAAAGAATGGAAGTTTGTTAGTAGGAAGAAAGGAATGAGATTTTGTTAGTAAAAGGTATAAAATGAAACTTTGTTAAGCGGAATTTATGCATGGAAGTTTGTTAGTGGTAAGTAAAGATTATTTTTTTCTTTTTTAATTGAGGAAATAATTAAAACAAAAGGGTAGGTGTATCCAAGAGTAGGTGGAGATGTTAATTAAGCAATTGAAGTTCTGAATGGGAGAAGACCGTTACGACTGGAATTCACAACAAATCTTAGGACTTACTCAGAAATAGGTTATGACTCTAATAATCCATATCATCTATACTTAGAAAGTCTTTACAAAATGGGGTCTATTTTACAATTTACTTTTAAAACAGTGAAAATCAGTTTACGCTCTTATGTTTTTTTTATTCAAACTTATAAGCCAGATAATTCAACTCCACACATTAACAATTCATTCAATTACGGAATCCATCGATTTCATAGTAAACGCTTCCTTTAATAGCAACTACAGCAGTTCCTACGACGGAACTAATTTGGTTGACAACGTTGTTAGAAACGGAGCCAGCTCTCATATTTTCTTGCATAGCTGTGACAGTGTCGTCATCTTTGACTGGTGTGTCCTTGCGCAATTTCTGAACATCGGTTGCCGATACAGGTAAGGCTACAATGACAGGGATGGAGTCTGGGGTCTTCTTTTCATCCTTTGGGTCCACAGCGGGAGCTGCTGAGGCGCAAGCAATGACCAATAAAGCGAGAAGCAAAGTGGCTGTTTGAAAAATAAAATAAGCAAAATTCTTCAAATTCGATTATTCGCATGAAAGATAAATCAATCCTACCTTTCATTTTGATTAGGAAAGTGTTTTTGTTAGGGGAGAGCTATGAATGAAATTGTACAAAGCTTTTGGCTTCTATCTATTACTTCCGAATAAAAATAAATGTCCAATATCTGTGGCTTTTATACAAGTTTTTATCTTTTGCGATTTGCGAATTATCAAAAATCCGCTTTTGTTTTCATTTTTTGAGTTAATCAATTTTCGCACGTATTTAACGCCGATACTAATCTGGATTCAGTATTTTGATTTAAATATCAGAAAAATGATTTATCGAAAAGTGTTAATTGAACATCTTCTTTTTTGTATTTTTTGCTTTTAAAAAAAATTCATGCTCAAAAATGTTGTCTGGAAAATTGATTTGGTATTTCCGGGTGGAATGTTTTAATGTTTCGAATCAATGAATGAAGAGTTGAAAATCGTGCCAGTGGCACTGAAGGTGGGGACTTTCGAGTAATTGTTTTTTATCATAGGAGGTGGCACTGATGATAGAGTTGACTCATTTCTTTATTGTTTTAGTTACTATTGACAATGTTTTGAAACAAGTCACGTAATTTGTGATAGCTGTTGAGTAAGCTGAGTAGTTAGATTTTCAAAGGATAGTTATTATCAACTTATTAATTTTTGAAAAAACTGGCATGCACTGGAAAATTAGACAGTTGCCGATATGTCTTAGAAATTTATAAGCTACCTGGTTATCATACAATGGGACTGTGAATCATATAATAGACTTTCTGTAGTCTAATCTGCAGAGTTGATCTTGAATTTCTTGTTACTCATCCAATAATATTTCAATTAATTCACTAGCAACTAATCAATAGTTCTTATTTTATTGTGTTGAAATTAAACTCATTGCATTGAGTATTTACCATAGTAGGCATTAAGATAACTTTTCGTAATAATTATACAAAATCCTTGGAGACTGTGCATGAGATGACAAAACTACAAGGCTAATTTAGATCAAGGGTAAAGATATTGAGCATGTGCAATGATTTTTGGGTAATAAATTATCAGGAATTTCCTTCAAGTAATCATTCATTAAAACAGTAACCATTTCAATTGCTCGTAGAAGTCTCAATAAAACTAACTAAATAGCCGGCTATGCGTTTTTACCCCTACGTAACACAGAAAAAGCAGACCCACCTACATAAATTTGTGCTTTCTTTTTGAAAACTTGTATAGTATATTTATATGGCTTTTTCAGAATCTATAATGCACCTAATGCGTTTGTACTAAACTAAATAAACAGAACAAGGGAGAGAGAAAAAAAGAGCCTTAAAAGTTATGGAGACTTACTACGAGTCGTTCAAAAAAACAACGTTTTAATGCTAAGCAACCGCTTTATTCCAAATCTTTTACACAACTGACAATAATTCAGTTTACCTCGTATTTAAAAAATTACAATTGCTTACTTTACAAAACGTGACACTATGCAATGTTTAAAGTTCATCCGCGAAACAGAAAAGAAATATGAAACGTATGTAGAAATTTTCATAGAAGCGAATCCGCGAAACAGGAAAGAACAAGTTGGGTAGACAGACCTATGCTCATGTCAGAAGGGTTTTGTACTCAACTTACAAAATGCAGTAACCAGCAACGAATAAAATCAAGCAACACGTCATGTTCCAGGATCATACTATTCTCTTGGCATCTCGGGTGCTCTTCTATCTTGGATGTCATCTTATCTATCGTGTCGTCCCTGTCGAGTAAGTCTCTCTGGTACTACGTCTAGTCCTTTTTGTCCTTCATCTGGCGTTCCACAAGGTTCAATTCTTGGGCCTCTTCTCTTTTTGTTGTTCATAAATGATCTTCCCTTTGTAATTAATTCCTCGTGCAGATGACTTCAAAGTATTTCGAGCAGTCAAATCCCATTTAGACTGTCAGCTCCTCCAAAATGATTTGAATGCTGTTATCCTTAGACATGTACATAAATTCAATAGCATCTCTTCTTCTGTCCGCCTATTTGTTTGTCTTGTTCGCCCTTTGCTTGAATACTGTTCTGTTCTCTGGTCCCCCCGATATTCCTATCTCGTGACTTCTTTAGAAACTGTCCAAAGAAAGTTCACGCGTTTTCTTTTCCTTAAGTTTAATTTGCCGTATCAGCCCTATGAAAGTCGTTTATCTTTCCTATCTCTTCCATCCTTATTATCCCGACGAACTTATTTAGACCAATGTTTTTTGTACAAACTCTGCTACCATCAAGTCCCGTTAAATATTTTTTCTGAGCTGCGTTTCCGACAAACATCTCGTTCATCTCGGATGAATTCTTATTTCGTTACACCATATGCTAGAACTGATTTATATTTCTATTCACCAATCTTAAGAATCGTACGAAATCATAATAATCTCGAGCTTGGTCCTTTCCCCTCTTCTTACATAGCATTTAAGAAAAAACTAAGGGACTGACTACTAGTTTAACTTTTAATCATCGACGTTTTAGTATTCTTTTTCATTTAAATTTTGCTGTAATTGTTCTTTGCGTTCCATTTTGTGATTGGATTGTTTTGTCTGTAAGATGGAATTAATGAATAAATAAATAAATATTATTGATAATTTTTTCAGATTTTTTAGATCACGGGTGTTCATTCGCGAGGGAGGAAACACATTTTTCATGTATTTCCCAACCCCCCTCCCCCCCTGTGCCACCACTGAAGCAAAAACTGTCAGTTTAAGAACTGTTTTGAAAAGCTCTCATAGAGAACTTTCAGTTGATTCTCATATCGGCTACCTTTCATGAAATTTTTTTTCAGGGGCCACTCCTCTGTACTGTAATCATCGATTCATGGCCTATTTTTTCGAATCCTAGAATGGTTACAAAGCCCTTTTGCTAGGAGCTCTCTCCTGCTTCTTCGACTTGTTTCAACTGTATGTACTCATCTTCATGATACCTATCATTCCTGAAGTTTTCATGCAAATCCTAGCAAAGCTGTAGTGTCTAACTCGGTAAAAAGCGCATATGGCTCCATAACCATATGTTTCCATAGTAATACAGGGCATATTGTTCCATAGTAATACAGGAAAATTCAAATCGCTATAACTTCGTCAAATACTATTCAATCTTTATGAAACTTTCAGAAAAGATTCATCTTATAAATAGTCATCTGTTATTTTATTGAATTTTAGGGTACCGTTTATATTTTATTCAAGAAAACATAAAATCCATTAATCATACTATTACTAACAAAGTTGAGTGAATTTCGACTTCTCATGTATTTGTTGTTGTACTCATTAAGGCCTACATTCATGATTTTTTCAGTTTTTTCGGATCACTGGTGTCCAATCGCGAGGGGGGGTACGCGAAAAGTTCGTACATTTCCCCTACCCCTGCCCCCCTCGGTACTCATAAGATAATTTTAAGACTTGTTTTCAAAAGATATCATTGAGACCTTTCCAATGACACCCTATTCGACTACCAATGGTGAAATTTTCTTTTTGAGGGGTCACCTCCCTATATGGGGAGACCCCCCTTAAACACCTTTGAAAAATTTTTCCACTCTTGAACTTTCAAGAAGTCACCACTTCTGACCTTTCCACAAAGTTTCATGGCTGTAGCCTCTATAGTTTCGGAGAAAAAGTGCTGTGACATACAGACGGACGGACGGACAGACGGACACAGGTCGTGGTTGCAATAGGGTTTTGTATTTTAGTACAAAGCCCTAAAAATGAAACGTGCGAGTATGTTGAAATGAATTTGTCTGGGAATGTGTAATGATGGAACTGTGGGAGGGTAAGTATGATTTGGATAGGGATAGAAGGAGCGTGTTAACTCCTCCCTTCTTAAAAATCGGTGTCACACAGATAGTATCAAAATGGTAAGGTTACAGGATTCGGTTAAGTAGAGGGTAAGTTAATTTTTCGTTGAAATGGTTTTTGACGAAAAAACAAAAATAGAAGCGCAACAATCATTATTATCACGATTATGGTGAAATCGGATGCAACTGATAAAGTATTGCCAAATGAAAAGTAGTCTAACTTGTTAACATTGTCCAAATGTAGTTTGTGGAGATAATCGAGATCTAATTTTATATCTTTTTCAGTTAAATTACCCTGCAGAACAAGTGGCAAAGGGTGGAGAGTGTGTAACTCCTTGGTTGAGTACTTAACATCGTTAATTTTCACTGTATTATTTTTAATATTTATGACATAAGTTCCGTTCAGGATATCTGTCCTAGTCTGATACTGTAGTTTTCCAACAAAAGTAGTTTAAAATATGTAGTGAATAGATAATTTCAAAGTCCGTAAAGGACTGCAGCGATGGTCTGCTGCCTCGGCAGAGGAAGGTGTAGATATCCCCCGAGAATGCCCTTGTCTGGGGACGCGTGAATGCGCTGGCAGGCTAGCATTGCGGTGTCGTGGGGCGGGTTCATTCCCCAGCACAAGGACCCACTGCAAAAGAATTTCGCATTCACGAATTTCTGGGGTCAAAAAGAAAGGCGACCGAAATCGCAAAAATTGTAGGGAATCATACCGAGAGAAAATGACTTGTTCAGAGAACAAGTGAAACAAGTAAAAATGGGCGGACTTAGGGTAACTTCGTCTTTACACGAAGAGGCTCATGGCCTACAAATAAGAGAGGGGCAACCGGGTGGTGATGGAGCCCCGGCGCACCCGCCCAACCGGATCAAGATCCATATATGTTGCAGTGGCCAGGTATTTCTCTTCTGAGTGGAAAACTCATACAACATACCCCGGTGACCAATTTATGTCATAGAGCTATGCAATTCGATTATATAACCCTATGCCATAAAGAGGTACCTTGCTCGGGCCACTCAACCCGCGACGTCAACTGAAACAAAAAGAGGTTAGTTAATGCCCGATGGCTGGCTCATTTGTGGCGTGGAGAGCCTACCATCGTACTGGGTCCTATACCCGGTCGGAGGAGAAGGAACGGAAAGACCGACGGTTCAAATTTAACAGTCCATTTTTATTCAAGTTCGTAAACTAAGTGTATAAAAAATATATATATATTACTCTCCCGCATAAATATTTCTCTTTTCTAACATATGTCATCAATTACTGTGAACAAGCAAACGAATTGTTCATAATGTTAACTGTATTAAGTATATTTGCAAGTCGAGTAACTATAATTCCGTAAGGCATACAAATGTAGCATGTTCGAAGGAAACAAAAATGTTATCACAATAGACGAGGAGAGGAAGTTCGCAGTTGTATGATTTTACTTTTTTTTCACGTGCATGCCTACAATAATCTTTCTTTTTTTCTCCTTTTTTTACATCTTCTTTAATCTTCTTTATTTTTGCCACAATCCAATAAATATCAATAAAAAATTAAATATAACAGCATGTTAAACTGTTCGTGTGGTTTGGTTTTCTTCTTTATTTCAAACACTGATGATTATCTTTAGAGAATATAGTAGCGAGTAAATTATGCAATATATAATTAAATATAAATATATTTAAATATAACAAAAACAAACGGGTACTTACCCACATGGTCCGTCGAGCGCTCGATGACGATGCAGGTTTTCTACTAAGTAAAGCTTCATTAAAAATTAGCTTATCCTAATTGCTAATATTGATTTCAGCGTTATTTCGTAAATTCATGGTAAACAAATTGCATGATGTAAGCTGTTGCAGTAGAAGAATCTTATGTTTCGGATATCCAAAATATTTCAAAATAAGCCAATACGGCTATATTAATCCAAGTTTGGGAATTATCAACAACACCGCACTTGCGCTAGTCTCACACAGTGCTCGTAAAATCGAAAATAAACCAATGTTGACCGTATAGGGTTAAGCTTTTTGTGTAAAAATTGACATTCACATTTAACCGAATTTCAAAAATTTGTTTCAATGTTCTATTATTTTGTTTTATTAAATATTTTAACTATTATTGTCACGCGCAGTCAGACGCGGTTGAATCATAACGGACATTGCAATTCACTGAAACTTAAAACATCACATTCGTGTATACAATCCAATTTACGGGAGCAACTCTTAGTACTTAATAATGAACCATACACTTGATAGTAAGTTAAACAAAATTCTTTATCACCATAAACACTATCAACTTAATCGTTGGATAATATATTTCAAAATGAGAAACTTCTGTAATTGTATTTCAACCTCTCCCTGGTGATCACTTAAATTTTTCTCCTTGTTTGGCTTTCGAGCCAAACTATTTTTAATCATATAAAGTAATGGACGCAAAATGAGCTTATTTTCATGCAACGTAAGTGAAGTACTCTTACTACATACATGCCTTCCTCTCGCATCCGAATTGAAATCCCCCTGCCTTTCACGCCGCTAGACAATCCACACATTCAAGTGGCTCTCTAGTTGCTCTCATAAAAATCCCACTCCTGATTTGTGAAAATTCAACATTGATGGGAAACGTCTAACCAAGTTGAATTTGAAATTGTACACAAAACAATTTTTTAAAGATAAACCGTGTTGAAACTAGTGCAAAAGCGTTGCAAATGTGTTAATTAACCAAACTGAAAAGTTTGTTACGGATCGCGAGTGTTTTAGTGTCGAAAAATGAATAATGTAGTGACCCGTGTCGGACTGTAAAAACAGCTCTAGGAAGCATGTCAGGGACGTATCCAACGTAGGGTAAGTCATGTTCAATCTTTTATATCGTTCAAGTTGGAAAACCCGCACAGAAAATTGATTTAGTTCAAGATGCGAAAATTAGTGGGAGACGTAACGTCAAATTTATTTGAAATTCGAATCAACAGCTAATAACGCGCCAACTTCACACTACATGATAAAGTGCTTCAATGCATTTCGTATCCATTCTCACTGAGATCTATGGTGTAAATGTATATTTTGTATGTCTAGAATTACGATGAGCTGAGTGCGAGAATGTGTGTTTTAAAGACTTTCAAGTCATAGTAGGATTTCCTAGATGGAAATGATTTGCTGGTTGTGTAGTGAATTAGTAGATCTGGTCTATATTATACATGAACTTTCTTTAACTCTTTGCCCGCGCCCAATTCGAATCGAGCATTTTTATGTAAAGCCACATTTTTGGTTGTTGAAAATTTTAAAGAAGACATTGGATATTTAAAGGAATTCCAAACTACATAATCATTAATGTCTTCTTGATTACCATGCTGTAGGGATGAAGGAGACAGAACAGTTTTAGAGCAGTTTGATAGGGTAACTGCTCTATTACTAGAAATATTGTATTTTCATTTAGGAATTCTAAGATTGGTTTACTATACTATTGGTATTCACATAGCGCACTGGTGCCGTCTAGGATTTGGGAGATGCAGTCATTGGAGGATAAGTTTTTTAACTGCTCCCTATTACAAATAGTAATATTTCGAATTTCTTTACCTGTCCTTTGAATACCATACTTTTCTTGTTGATTTAGAAAGAGTTTTTGATCGTTGAACGAATCAAAAGGTGATTATAATTTATTTCCTCGGTTTTGGGTAAGCATATAACGTGAGGAGTTTGGAGTTGACGATTCCGCGCTTTGCTAGTTGGCTCGCTAGGACAATTTCTTAGATTTCATCTTTAAGTATCGTTAATTTATTAAAAAGCATTTGCTCGTATTTGTCATTATTTTTAAGATCAATATCTTCAACTATCCTATTGTAGCTATCGATGAGCTCCGAAGTTACGCTTGTTATGTGTTTGTTGATTTTGAACTGCTTATTGTTGTTCCCTACAAGATCATTTTGGCTCTTGAGAATGTTGTCCCAATCAGTTGCATCTGGATTTCCGGCAATCCATTTCCATGATGGACCGTTTCCCTCTAATTGGTTGAAGCTGAGCTAGTAGATCTTGGATTTCAGATTGTTGGTGATTAAGTTGAGGCATTAAAATGCTAGATCTGCTCACGTTCAGGTTTATTGACGTTTTGATGTTATCGAGGATTTCTTTATACATATTGAGGTTGATGCTATGGATGAGTTTAAATTTTCCATTAATAATCTTGCCTGGACCTTGTTTAATTGTCAGTAGTGGGCTTTTGTACTCGTATATATTTAGTGCGGCGTCTATGTTACCGATGATTAGTCTGAAATGGAAGGGAAGTTTTTAAGGTCGGATTTATGAATCTTCTTCCCAGTGTTAGTAATAACAGTGACTCGGTTATCTTGGGATATAATTTCTTTTTTATACAATGGTTTTTCTTCGGACTTAATTTGCTTGTTTTTCTGATAGACTACATCACCTGACTCGTAGTTACAGGGCTCTGTTTGTTTGGTGTTATGTGTCGCTATTTGGGATTTTTGTTTCCGCAGTATTTTGTGCTTGATATTTTCATTGGATTTTGTTCGAAAATCAAGCAGGTTTTGGTAGGTGATCCTTTGAGACTGGTTTGGCTTTTGTTACGGAATGGTACGTGTTGTTGTACCTATCGACGGCTATATTTACTACAACTAATTATTTCCAATATAGTTGAATGGGCACGTTCAATTGCTCCGTTAACCTCGCTTTTTTGTGGCGGGGCCAAGTATACCGTGATGCCCAAAGATTCAATGAAATTTAGAATAAGGGAACTGATGGAGCCGCCTTCGTTATCGGAAACCAATATTTTCGGGACTATGAAATAGTGTAGTAGTTTTGTTATTTTTTCACGAAGGTGCGTAGCAGATTTGTTTTTAATTCGGAAGTATTTAACAAACTTACTGAATTTGTCGATGCATGTAAGATATTTCTCCCCGTGGATTATTGTAAGGTCTATGTGCAATACTTCCGTATGATATTCTGGAATCCGTGTTTCTTGCAGCTCTGGTTTGCTAGGATGACGATCATATTTACACATGTTACATGTATCACAATTCGTTGTAAATTTTTTAATTAGCCTACCCGTTCCAGGGAAATAATACTTTTCTAGTATCTGGGCCTTATTTTCCTTTGCGTTTCTGTGTGCTCTTTTGTGCTCCTGCTGAATAATATTGATTTTATTTTCTTCCTTAAAAATATCTTGAACAACTCGTTGTGTGATTCTAATTTTGAAATTTGAGACATTTTGCTTGAAAATTGTTTGGAGCAATTGAATGAATTCTTCTGGTATTTTAATGCCATTAACTCCGCTAGATGGGTGGATATTCAGGATACGCTAGAAAACTCTTTTCAAGTTCCAGAATATCTAATGCGGCTTTTGAGGAACTACCTTAGGGACCGAAGCCTGCTTTACGACACGACACAGGGCCAACGAAGGATGGAAATTACATCGGGTGTTGCCCAGGGATCTATCCTTGGTCCGGACCTGTGGAACGTGTCTTACGACGGGCTACTGAGACTTGAGATGCCAGATGGGTCGCGCTTGGTTGGCTATGCGGATGATGTTGCGGCTCTGATCGCTGGACGCACCGTTGAACAAGCGCAACTTAGGCTAGGTATGCTAATGCGCCGAGTGAGGGACTGGATGACTGCTCGCGGGCTGAGTTTAGCACTGGAGAAAACCGAAGTGGTCATCTTGACAAAAAAGAGAATCCCTAGAGTAAGGATGATCAGTATTGGAGACATACTAATCGAATCCAAGCCAGCGGTGAAGTACCTGGGGCTACTGATCGACTCGAAGATGAGTTTCTCTGAGCAAATCAGGGCAACGGCTGAGAAGGCTGCTTCGGGAATATCCGCTCTGAGTCGACTTATGGCCAACGTAAGGGGGCCCAGTCCATCAAGAAGACGCCTCTTGATGAGTGCTGTAGGGTCAGTGCTACTGTACGGAGCAGAGGTATGGGGCGACGCTCTCAGCAAGGAGGTATACCGGAAACGTTTGGCACGGGTGCAGAGAAGAGGAGCACTGAGAATTGCATCTTCGTATCCAACAGTCTCCGACTCGGCCGTGAGAGTGATTGCAGGCGTGATACCTATCGCCCTCCTTGCTAGAGAGCACCGCGCTATTTACCTGCGCCGAAACGAGGATGCGAGGGAGATAGTTGTCCGCGAAGAGAGACAGCGCTCGCTCAACGATTGGCAGCATTCTTGGGTGAATTGCACGAAGGGAAGGTGGACGGCGCGCCTCATCCCGGATGTGAGACCGTGGCTAAATCGAAGGCATGGTGAGACTGACTTCTATCTGACCCAGCTTTTGAGCGGGCACGGGTGTTTTTAGTCTTACCTGCACAAAATCGGTAAGTCACGGTCCCCCGATTGTCGGTTTTGCCCAGGAGAGGAGGACAATGCCTGTCACACATTTTTTGCGTGTACAAAATGGGTCAGGCTGCGAAGGGAACTTTACAGGGAGACGGGGGAGCTCACCCCAGATAAAATAATTGCGGTGATGCTCGAATCGGTTGACAAATGGAACCAGGTGGCACATTATGCTCGGGCAGTCCTAAAATATAAAAGGGACTCTCAGTAGCCGGGGGCGCTGGGGCTGGGGGATCGCTCTTCTGGCAATTCCTCTTCCCCTCTCCCCTCCAGCTAGGAAAGGGATTCCCCAGCTTGAAGGTGCTCCACGGCGTAACAAAATGAGACCTGGCCCGAAGTAATGTGTCAAACAGCTCCAGGCTGGGTTCTCAGGTTGACAGGGGAGGTGTTTAGTGGGTAGTCCAGTCGCGCATGGGAGTCCCACACTTTGTGCATAAATAGCATTCACCTCCCTACCCCAAAAAAAAAATAAAAAATTCCATTAATTACGTTCGGATTTAAAAATTCCTTCAATATTTGGGTTAGGCTTCTTTTTGTGATTGTATCGGGACGAATGTAGTATCTGTGGTATGTAGGATGGGGTTCTTCATGGACAATGATGTTTTTCCCTTGTGATATTATTAGTTGTGTCTTGAAAACATTTATTGGAGATTCAACGCAAGGTATAAGGTCACTACTGTCCTCAGCTGCACTGTGCATTGTCCCAGAATCTCCTATTAAGGTATTAGCTTCAAGTGGAAGTCTTGATAGGGCATCAGCCATGACGTTGGTTTTCCCTTGCTTATACACAAGCTCATAATTATATTCTTCGATTCTGGCTTTCCATCGTTTGAGCTTGGCGTTATGGTTTTTGTAGTTGAGAACGAAGGTTAAGGGCTGGTGATTGGTGAGGATTTTGATTTTTTTCGCACCATATAGGTATGTTCACAGCTTATCGAGAGCCCACACAACTGCATGCATTTCTTTTTCTCCTGTCGAGTAGTTCTTCTCTGTTTTATTGAGAGATCTTGAAATATAAATGATGGGCTTATCCCTTCCAATCTCTCCTTGCGATTAGATGCGTCTGTGGTCAAAATGAAAGCTTTCGTGAAGTCTGCAAATGCTAATATCTCGGAGGAAGTTAAGAGATTTTTTAGAGTATTGTATGCTTCTAGTTCAATTTTTCCCAGCTTAATTTCTCATATTTTTGACTGATTCGCCTACACTTGAGCGTTTTCTCCTTTTGTTAATTGTGTTAGTGTTGCGGCCTTTGCAAAATCCTTCATGAATTACCGATAATAGGACGCCAATCCAAGAAATGCTTTCAAGTCTTTTAAATTTTCCGGTGGTTTGATTCTGAATATCGCTGATATTTTTTTGGGGTCCGGAAGGATTCCATCTTCCGAAATAATGTAAGACAAGAACTCAACCTTCTTTTTGAAGAAGGAAGATTTTTCCAGATTAATCTTCAGGTTAGTTCTCTCTAATTGAGAAAATATTATTTCCAAATTTCGCAAGTGGACTTCCTCCGTTTCGCCAAGAATAATTATATCGTCGATATAAACAAAGCATATCTTCCCGATGAATGGTTTTAGGACGTCATCGATCATTCTCTGGAAGATTGCTGGTGCATTTTTGAGCCCGAATGGGAGTCTCGTGAATTCATACTTCCCGTTGGCTGCAGAAAATGCCGTTTTTTCGATGTCCTTCTCGTTCATACGTATTTGGTGGAATCCAGATGTTAAATCGAGCGTAGTGAAGTACTTTGATTGACCAAAGCTAGCCAGAGTATTTGTTATATCGGGAATCGGGTATGTATTTGCGATCGTAACCACATTCAGCCGCTTGAAATCGATGACGAGTCTGTATTGTTTTTTCCCGTCTGAATTGGCTTTCTTAGGAACTACCCATATGGGGGAATTATATGGACTTTTCGAGGGTCGGATAATTCCATTTTCGAGCATTTCCGTTATTTGGGACTCGACCTCAGATCTGAGATTAACTGGATAAGGATATGATTTTGTGTAAATTAGGGTTTCCTGCCCTGATGCTAGTGTTAATTATTTTTTTGTCAGAGATTGGTCCGAAAATATTTGAGAACTTATCAATTACTGATTGCAATTTAGTTGCAAGATCTTTTCCTAAATGACTAAATTTGGCCTGTAAATTGTAAATTTGTTTGGATATTTTTGGTTTCAGGGGAATTTCAATGTCAGGTTCTGTAATCAAAACATCGTTTTTCCTGTCGATAATTGCTTGCAGGTCTCGCAGTGTGTCGTCACCTATTATACCGTCGAATGATTTTAAGCCAGGTAAAATGAAAAAGTTCAAAATTTTGTTTATTCCTAAACTTTTGAAGAATGGTCGGCTCACTTTTTCCGTTATTTGGATTGTGCCTGCTGCTGAGTGTATTGTGAATGGTTCTTTGAAACGTTTTGAATTTTGATTTAATTTAGTTGAGATGAAGTTCTTGTTGGCTCCTGTATCGATAAGGAATTTTTGCGTCTGGTCATCTCTTGTAACATACTCTATGTAGGAGACGCTAGAGAGGCGTCCATCATAAAATTTAGGTCGGATACATCTTGGCAGTCCTCTTAGTTTAAAACCTCAAAATTTGAGTCCTCATATGCAAACTCAAGATCTTGTTGAAAATTTTCATCGGTATCTTCTTCAGGAGTTTGAATGTTGTATAAAAGCTGCGATTTTCTGGGGTATGAGATCGAATCGTTTGGCCGTTCCAGCGCTAGGGGATGCAAGGATTTATTCATATAGTCAACCTAGTGCGTTTGAATTGAAGGGTCAATTTCAACAGGTACAGGCGGCTTAGGTTGACTAGGTCTAGGGGGTTCGGGGTTAGCAGTCAACAACCGATTTGCGTTATGTTGAGCGTTATAAATTTTATTTCTATCTTGACTATCTAAAATTCTATTACCTGCAGGTTCTCACTTAAAAGTTTGGTTGGGTGTAAATATTTGGTTCACAGGTGCTGAAAAAGAATAATAAGGGTGCAACTGAAAATTCCCGAAATTGATATTTTGGAGTTCCAAGCAGGAGGCGTATGCTTCCGGCAAGGTTTTGGGTCTCTGTACCATTAACATTCCAGAGAGACCACCACGGACACCACGAATGAAAACATCGAGAGCTTTCTCGCGATAATTTGAACTAAGCGCAGCAACCGTTTCCTGCGAATAATCCTCTACCTTGATTTTATTTATCAGTAGAGAAAGTTGGTGATTCACGGCAGCATAAAATTCGCCAACACTCCTATGATTTCTGACCATCGCATGTAACTGATGTTCCAGAGTGCGGACATCGCGTTTATCCGCGTAGTGGAGGGACAAACATCTCTTCATGCTAGCCCAATCATTGTCGAATATGCTGTAAGAAATAAGAGCAGCGTCTGCTGGGCTTCTTATTTTTTGCCTAATATGTCTAAGTATTGCCGCGGAGATAGGCTTAGTGCGGACAAATATAATCCTCAAGGATGGTTTCGACGTTATGTACCCATGATATATATTCAACGGGATTGCCGTCAAAAGTTGGTAAACCCCTAACGCAATCAGGAAGTTTCTTAATTTCGTCGAGGTCCTGAACCGTTTTAGAGCGCGATAAAGTCTGCTGCGGCTCGTCAGCAGGATTAACGGATTTCCGCTCCATTTTAGATAATCTATTCTTCAACCTTTTCACTTGCTCTGTTTGAGCATTAACCGCCCTGGTGAGTTGTGTAAGGGTTGCCTGTAAAGCCTCCTTTTTTGTTTTAGAAAAAGGGAATCGGATAAATTTCAAGAGCTTTAGGAGTGACAAGGATGAGAGAAAAAGTAGAGTGAAAGAATGCGTGATTAGATTAGAACGCACCGATTCAACAACTTTGTTTTACACTTTTCACTAAATTTAAACACTTGCAACACTAAGCTTAAACACTTTTTATGTGAAATATTTAAGTTTGTAAGAAAAATAATGATTAAAAATATAATGGTGAAATGTTAAGTACAAAAAATTTAATTTAACGAGGTAAACTTACAAAAAAATGATTGAATCCAAAATACGTGGACCGCCTGGCTTCAAACTTTGATAGATTTATTTTCGCCTGAGCCTACTGGTGCAGGTTGGATCACTTGGCTTCCTTTACGTTTCATTTACTTCCTTTTGTGTTTTCCGTTGACCAATTTATAGGTGTTCTCCTAACCAATTTATAGGTGGCAATGTGTTCCTTGTTTCCTTCCTTCTGGGTTTTTTGTTGATGAACACGTTATATGTTAGTCACTATAGTTTCTTAAACACTTGTTAGAATCAGCTCTCTTGCCAGCCTCAACAAGAGATTTAAGACGCAAAAAAGGCCTATTCACTGATTTCCTTAAACAATGTAATCACGCTTCCGATGAGTTGTTTTTAAGTTTTATTTATTGATTAATTTAAAACACTCACTTCCGGAAACGCGTTTTCTAACTTTTATGATGTCCGCGATTAGGCAAGCACTTTATTACCTATTTTACTTTTCGGACATTAAATAACTGCTCGGGCGCCAGTTATGGAGACTTACTTCGAGTCGTTCAAAAAAACAACGTTTTAATGCTAAGCAACCGCTCCATTCCAAATCTTTTACACAACTGACAATAATTCAGTGTACCTCGTATTTAAAAAATTACAATTGCTTACTTTACAAAACGTGACACTAACAAAATTGCCAAATCTATGCAATGTTCAAAGTTCATCCGCGAAACAGAAAAGAAATATGAACCGTATGTAGAAATTTTCATAGAAGCGAATCCACGAAACGGAAAAGAAATATAAAACGTGCGAGTATGTTGAAATGAATTTGTCTGGGAATGTGTAATGATGGAACTGTGGGAAGGTAAGTATGATTTGGATAGGGATAGAAGGAGCGTGTTAACTTAAATGCAAGCTATTCATCTGCTAGTTACATAGGCGAATACAAACGAGGAACTAATTTCCGCGGTAATCCTTAAATTAAAGCTAACTAAACCATGAAGCTGGTAGTACATACAGTATGGGTTTTTATTTAGCAAGCTCAATTTATTAGAACGTATCAAAGCTGGGCAGATTGACATGCGGCCAAAGCGTGATACTGACCATATAAACTTTCCGAGTTCCGGTACATTCGATAAAGATTATGAGATACATTAACTTCCTCTCAGCGAATGCTCAAAAAGTGCTGTAGTGCTACGGTAGAAAAGAAATTGGTTTATAAACATGACCTTCGTTAGGTGGTCACGGAATCACCAATCTAAGTTAACGGGCGTAGTAGCCAGATGTTGCGAGCTGTAGATAGATCACCCCCATATGATACTACAATAGGTTTAAATGCCAAATGAAGTAACCCTCTCCCTGATGATTTGATGAAAAAATAAGAACAATGCTGTGTAACATTGTTCCTCATTTGGCACCACTAAACACATTGCCTGGTATGCTATACCGTTGGTCTGTGGACTTTTCTCTGATCCTCGAATATGAACCACATACAGGGTGGCTGAGACTAAACGTTACTAACTTCACTCTGCTGTCATTTGTGTAGTTGACATTTTCGCGCGTCAGTTTTTTGAGAGATTGAAGTTTGGTTAGTTGTTTACATGTGGCCAAAAAAGAATTGTTCTAAATTAATATCTTCATAAAAAGAATCGTAATGGAATTCAAACGCAATAGAGTAATTGCACTGTATTTGGCTGGAAATTCACAAACAGCAATAGTTCGTCAGCTCCAGCATTTGAATGTGAATAAAATGATTGTGTATCAAACCATAACTCGATACAACGAAACTGAACGCAACAGAGGTGGTCCTTAAAAGACAGCAACATCAAAAGAAATGATTCGAAAGGTGAAGAAACGAAATTCTCGTCAAAGTGCCAATCAATTAGCAGCACGTCTGGATGTTTCACGATACAGCATTCAAACCATATTGAAAAATGAACCACACTTGAAGCCATACAAGATACAAAAAGTTTAAGGTCTTACGGAGGTACAAAAGAAAGCTAGGCTTGAAAGAACACGAGCATTGAAGGCCTTGGCCGAACGTGATGAGATTCCAAAAAATTGTCTTTTCTGATGAGGAAGTTTTCACCATTCAACAGTATGTGAATGAACAAAATGATCGTGTTTGGTTAGAGCACAAGCCCAACGATAATTTAGATGCAAGAGTTGCCATGCGCAAGCAATCACCAGCTTCTGTTATGGTTTGGGCTGCAGTGACTGCAGATGGACGCACTCCTCTGATTTTCATCGAACAGGGAGTCAAGGTAAACCAAGAGGTGTACCGCCAAAAGATCCCACACGATGCTTTACTACCTTGGGCACGTACAAACCGTTGGACATTCCAACAGGACTCAGCACCGTCACACAAAGCTCGAGCGACACAGCAATTTTTACAAAATTGCGTTCCGCGGCTGATTTCGTCGGAAGAATGGCCACCATATTCATCGGACTTGAATCCCATGGATTTCTCCATATGATCCATTTTGCAGAGTAAGGTGTCTACTAAAAAATACGAAAGTGTTGATGCATTGCAGTCAGCTCTTGTTCGAGAATGGAATGAAGTTCCGCAAGACCACGATCGGTCAACATGCAATGCTCTCTATGGAAGACTGTATCAAATAATCAGAGCCAAAGGAGGTCATATCCAGCATTAACATGTTTTTCATAAAATGTAATATGTTATTAACATATTCCACGAAATTTCAATAAAAAATAATCAAAATTAAAAAAATTACAGCGTTTTCATTTAGTAACTCTTGGTCTCAGCCACCCTGTATTTAGCTCTTAATTTTGTATTCCGACGTGGTCAAAGTAGAAGGAAATGCTGTGAATGGCTCAGGGTTACATCAATTCCACTCCTTCTAAATCGTACCAACACCCCTCTTGGGCCTTCGCTTCCACAACAAGTGACCGCAACATTGACCGCGTCCTTCGATTTCGAAATTTAAGCAACGATGAACTGTCTTCGTCAACCAAGTCAGACCAATGTTTCCTTGCTTTCCCCACTGGTTTCCGTGCTTCAATTCTCCTAACGAATACCTTTTTCGGTATCCGTTGTTCATCCATACGATTCACGTGGCCAGCTTATTGCAGATTCTGCAGCCGGCTTACCAAATTCGTCATTTATCTCTGCCTAGCTTCACTCTGATTATTAGCCTCAGGACCCGTCTTTCAAAGGTATTCAATATGTCTGCGGATGCTTGGGTTAGGGTTCATGTTTCACATCCATAGCATAGCACAGGTCTTATTACAGATCTGTATACATTGAGCTTTGTTTTTCTGTGTATGCAGCTGGTCTTCAAGATCGTCAAAACTGAATAAAATAATTTATTTGGGAGTTGTATTCTTCAGTGTGTTTCGTCTCTTTCACTATCGGTTCTCATTATTTGGGCGTATAATATACAAATTCACCCATATTTTCGATATTTCATTCACCAAGTATAAAATTCTGGATATTAGAGGTATTTTTCCTTAAGTGGGCCATGTACGTTGCTTCATTCTCATTAATTTGTGGCCCTGATAGTTTTGCTTTGCTGTTGAGTTTCAGAAAAACTTCTTTGGTGGTTACCAACGGCCGTGACAAAATGTTGATGCCATTCTCATTGGCTGCCACTTGGCTTGACTTGTATGATACTTGCCTCTTGTATCGACATGTAGTTTTCTTATGACATATTCCGAATCACATTAAATACCAATGGTGGCAGCCCATTTCCCTGCTTTAATTCCATATTTTTACTATCGACGTCCTTATCATTTTTGTAAGACGGACTAACATAGCTAGGGTACCAAAGCGAAGCACTATTTGGTACAGTACTATTGCAAACTCCAGCGTACTGGCATTCTCCCATTCGCAACTTCAAATTGCCGCCGTAACATTTCCACCTTCCTTTTGGCACTTATACCTTTTCCTCGGTATATTTATTTATTTTTAGTATCATTTAAGAATTTCCTTATAATTTTTATTTCCCTATTATCTCAATTCTGCTCTCTTGCCCTATCTATAATTACAAAAAAAGAATAATCATCTTAACTTTCCCACTAACAACACTCCATGCATTACTTCTCATTAACAAAATTTCATTCGATACCTTTTCCCTTAAAAAAAAACCTAATTCCTTCCTTCATACTCTTTAATTTTAGTCATTAGCTCCCACTAACAAAATTTTACTTGTTATACTAACAAAATACATCCACGCTTCCCTATTAATAAATTTCATTTTCATGCCCATTAAGAAAGGTGCATAGTTGAAGTTGCTAATTCGATGAATGGAAAATCAACAGAAGGTGGCTTCGTTGGTAGCGTCGTGGATTTTTCACCGGAAGTCCACTGGGACCCTTAGATCAAGCTCTCCCGAGTGCAGGAAAACACTCTTTTTGGGATATCGGCAAAAGCAATTGTTTCCGTATATATTGTATATGACGATATGCATTTAACCAAACGTAATCATGGTTATGCAAATCGCCATTTATGCAAAATGGAAATTGTTGCATTTGTCGACATGAAAAAGATGTGTGGGTAGCGGAATCGAAGGGTATTGAACTTCGATTACGGGATTGATTGAGTTGGAGTCTGGATTTGAAGGTGAGATTGGATTGAGTTTTGAATAGTGACGGTTGAAAAGCGAAAATCTGATTGAGATGGAGGTGAAGAGTGAAAGAAAGTTCGTACTTGGATGTAAAATTACGAAGTCACTAAAATTGAAAGTTTTATAGGCCGATCGCAAATTATTGAAAACAATTGTCGTGATTATTATCATTTGGTTATTTTACAAATAATACATAAGGCAAGTTTACTAGTTAGAAAATAAAAATTATAATCAAAATATCAGTGCAGTTAACGGACTTCTTAACAAATATTAGACACTGAAGTGCCTTCGAATAGAAATGGAGGAAAATCAAAATTGACACAAAGTGCACATGCACAGCGATTGCAATATACAAAAAAGGATGAATAAATCAAATGCCAAGTGCAAGTTCTAACACTAGCCGAACAATCGAGTGTCGGAATTCCTAAACTATAAAAACGCGAGAAGAAAAGTGAATCATTGTTAATTTTTCTAAAGACCATCCGCATTACTAGTATAACAGAACTATTGGGGAAGAAGTAAGTCAAGGCAACAATCAAGCAGTGAGTGGACTCCTTTGCAGAGAGAGTAGACGTAAATTGCTTAGTTTGAAGGAGAGGTGAATTCGTTCTTTTGAAGTAGACTGAGATTGAACTAACGTACAGCAAACTAGTGGCTGTGTAGATTTTGAATTAAAGTAAATTTTTTTGTTTTTATGCTAAAGCAAAAGAAGAACAAAACGAAGAGTTCATAAATTTAATTTTTCAGTGCCCCCCCCCTCCCTTCAGTTACCGAGCGCTCAGCAGCATCAACAGGGGGGGGTGAGTAATGCGCACATTTTTGCTTTCTATTTTATTTCTTCTTCTTTTTAGCACCACAGCCCCTCTCGGGCCTTCGCTTCCTGCAAACAGCGCCTCCGACCGTCTTGGTCCTCTAATTTCGAAATCCGAGCAGCGATGAACTATCTTCGTTGACCGAGTCAGACCAGCGTTTCCTCGGTTTCCCCACTGGTTTCTGGCCTTCAGTTCTCCAAACGAATACGTTTTTGGGTATCCATTGTTCGTCCATACGATTCATGTGTCCAGCCCATTGCAGCTTTTACAGTCTTACAATCGTTGAGACCTCCGGGTTGTCGAAAATTTCATACAGCTCATGGTTGCATCGAATTTGCCATTGGTCTCCGTCTAGCTTCGGTCCGATTATTCGCCTCAGGACCCGTCGCTCAAACGCGTTCAATATATTTGCGGATGCTTGGGTTAGGGTCCATGTTTCACACCCATAGCATTTTCTATTTTATTTCCTTTCATCATATTTCAAATTTGCTTTTTTTGTAACTTTTAGCATAAGAATTTTTGTTGATTTTTAAAACATCACTTTAGGAATTAATTTAAAAACCAAGGAGCTCGATTTTTTTAAAACATTCTTCTGTTCCACGAATTGTTGTTACGTTTTTTTCTAACGGCCACTATTTTTTTCGTAAAAACATTTTTCATTTCTCAAAATGACCTCCACCTTTGCATGGGCAGAGGAATTCCCGGAAAGTCCAACGAAACGACTGAGCGTTATCCGGCTTCAGTATGCCACCCCGGCTTAACAAATCTTCTGCCAAAACATAATGTCTGCAACTGTGGTGACTTCCACGGTTGTATCAATACGTTACAATCAATACTGTTATATACTTGCTTCAAGTCAACGAAAATTCGGTGTACGCTTATGTTGAACTCCCAGCGTTTCTCAAGAACCTACTTGACTGTAAACAATTGGTCATTCGTCGATCTGCCAGCTCAAACGCCACCTTGATCCGTCCCAATAGTATTGTTGGAGTATGACCTGATTTTATTTTCTGAGGTCTTTGCAAATACTTTGTAGGCCATACAAAACAGTGATATGCCTCTTTTTTTTGCACCGTAGCTTGTCACATTTTTTTTGTGGATAGGGAGCATAATTGATTGGGCCCACTCTTTTGCCATGTGTTCTTAAGGGCAAATGTGCTAGATAACTTTATTAGTCACTTTTTGAACACCTTTGCTACCATATTTAGTGAGTTTCACCAGAACCTCATCAATGCCTGGCACTTAATTATTTGTTTAGGCCGTACTGGTGGAACAAACTCCATCCATAGCATGTACGAACGTCAAGTACTCGTATGCTTGAGACTCAATGTTGCTGGATCTGAATGTAGTCAATTTGATTTTATGTGGTACCATCTGGTGATACCCAGGTCATCTCACGAATGCGTCGATGTGGGAAGCAAGTCGAACGTATGAATAGATTTCTGGTAAATGCAAAGCCAATCAGGTGCTCGTCGTTGCCATTTGTTTCATCGGAGAGGCTTTATCCTCCAGTTGTTCCCCGATGAGATAGTCCATCGCCAACCCTAGCGTTAAAATTATCCAGAATTATTTTTGTGTCGTTTGTAGGCAATGAGTTGACTAGTCTTTCCAGGTGGTTGTAGATGATTTGCTTCGTCCTTTATCCGTTTATCAACCAGATTTTGAAGAATTTCGCTTTTATACGGATCTCACACAATTGTTCATTGACTGATTTCAAATCAATAACGTGCGATTTAAAGTCCCTATCCACAATTAAGGCTACTCTGAATTCTCTTGAATATAACTTCCAGTCCAGTTCCTGTTGTAAAAAGTCTTTGATAGCACCAGGGTTGTTCAGTGATTTGACACTCCAGGACCCAATGCCAGAGTCAATTTTTGGGCGTGGGGTTCTGGACAAAATCCATGCCAGATGGCAACATCTCGACGAGCCTTTCCATCAATACCGTACCAACATCCTGCAGCTAAACGACCAGCTGTCCGAGCCGATGATATCAACACAACTGCTGCGGGTGTTGAAACGTAACTTGAGGCCGGAACTTTGCCGCCATGTCGCGAACTCAGACCCACAGGATATGGAATCGCTGCTGAGAGCCGTTAGCCAACAGGAAGGAGTCGAGAAAGACCTCCGGGAATGGACATACCTGCTAGCGAGGACGGGTCCGCGACAAGGAATCGCGGAAGTGGCACTAGAATACAACACTACAGATCTGGAGGAAAACGACGTGGAGTCGGATAAGCTTACTGTAGCCGCGGTGGGGAACCTCAAGACCTGCTGGAACTGCAAGCAAACCGAACATCGGTTAATTGCATGTCAGGCTGAGCATATGGTTTTCTGCTACAGATGCGGTAAGCCAGATACCTATTTTCCGGACTGCCCAGATTGTGACACTCCAAAAAACGAACGAGCGAGTACCCGACCACCTCATTGATACTCCGAAGCCCCACAGTAAGTTCCCAGCCAGCTGTAAACCCCAATGTTGACGGTAACACACCAGCTTTGACAACTTTGACTGTGGATGTCCCCTCTCTTCCGAAAGCCCCACCAACGAGACTGTTGAAGCGACCATCGCAGTTACTGCCAGAAGAACCTCGGCAGCCTCGAATTCACGTACTAAAGCCATACCACGTTCGACTGCAGGAATATCGGGTGGCTCGAGAGCAAATATTTGCTTCCGAAGAAGTCACCTCTCGCTCGTGCAAAACAAAATGGTCAACTCGTCGTTGGCGGAGTTTCCGCAAGAGAGTGCGCACCTGCCGTCAAACCCTAAACTTTTGTAACATCTTGGAGGTTTCTGAGAATGATCACACTGATTGACACGGGTTCAAGTATCAGCTGCCTTGCCTCTAGTTTCAGCTCAAAGGTACTCCATCAACATCTTACCTTGATTAATTAAGCCCTGGCGCTCCGAAATCAGCACCACGGATGGCACCAAGCATTCTATCCAGGGTAGATTGACCACACCCGTGACGTTCCAAAGTCAAACCAAGGATATATATCTTCTTTATTATCCCTTCTTTGACTCAGAACGTGTACATTGGCGTCGATTTCATCCTCTAATTTGGTTTGGCCCCAGATTTATTCACCGATGCACCCTTTAATATTAGATATGTCAGCAAACTTGCTTCTGTAGCCGACAGGCATGAATTTATGCCCAACTAACAACAAAGTCTGGAAGCATCCAACACTGCCTTTGAATCTTACGCTACCCAAGGCTTTGGCCGTACCACTCTGGTCTCACATGTCATCGATGTTGGCGACAGTAAGCCAATAAAGCAGAGACACTATGCCATCTCATCTGCCATGGAAAAACTAGTGTACGCAGAGCTGGACAGGATGCTCAAGTTGGGGGCTATATAGGAGTCCTAAAGTGCCTGGTTCTCACCAGTAACCCTGGTGGTGAAGCCAGGTAAAGTCCGTCTTTGTCTAGATGCCCGAAAAGTCATTGTGGTGACCATCAAAGAAGTACACTAGCATGGAAAAGCTAGTGTACGCAGAGTTGGATAGGATGCTCAAGTTGGGGGCTATATAGGAGTCCTAAAGTGCCTGGTTCTCACCAGTAACCCTGGTGATGAAGCCAGGTAAAGTCCGTCTTTGTCTAGATGCCCGAAAAGTCAATGTGGTGACCATCAAAGACGCTTACCCTCTTCCGATCATCGATGGAATATTGGGGAGACTGTCGAAAGCAAATTATATACCCAGTCTTGACCTAAAAGATGCATTCTGGCAAGTTCCACTCGATGAAGGGTCGAGGGATAAGACCGCTTTCACTGTGTCCGGACAACCACTATACCAGTTCATCACAATGCCTTTCGGCCTGTGTAACGCTCCGCAAACCATGACCCGGCTGATAGACAAAATCATTCCACCCCATCTCAAACATCAAGGGTTCGTGTACCTGGATGATTTTCTACTCCTGCAAGAAGTAGCCCTGCATATCAGTAAGGCGGAACTTACCATCAACGTCCAGAAAAATAAGTTTGTCATGAATGAAGTCTGATATCTAGGACATGTCATCGGACATGGCACTATCGAAACGGATCCGGACAAAACTCAGGCGATTGATGAGTTCCCCAGCTACGACGTTTTCTGAGAGTGTGTGGTTGGTACCGAAGGTTCGTTCACCCCTTTCGGACATGCTCCGGAAAGGAAAGTTCTTTTGCCTTAACATCAGCTCCGATCTTGCACAGCCCCGATTTTAAGGAGCCCTTCTCCATTCCTTGTGACGCAAGTCAACATGGAGTGGGAGCCGTGCTTGTGCAATTGACCGAAGAGGGAGAAGAAGCTCCCAATGCCTTCATGTCCAATAAGCTGAACTTGGCCCAAAGGAACTACACCGTATCCGAGCAGGAATGTTTGGTAGCGGTGATGGTTGTTAAGAAATTCAGAAATGAGTATAGGAAAATAAGCTTCGTATTCAGAAGCCATTCATGAAGCCTTCACTTCTATATGGAAGCAAACCATAATCTCTAATGAGCAAATCTGAGTAGTCAGTTCGAATGCAAATTTCTTCAGTAGTAGAAGAACACTGACAACCCTGGAAAATGTAAAATAAAATGGAGCACAAGGGAAGAGACCAGCGGAAACCAAGGATATGTTTGGAAGACTCGATAGAAACTGATAGCAGATATTTTCTGGGTGGACTAACTCGCAAACGAGGTCGCAGAACTGGGATAGTTGGAGGCGTTTAACCATCTGCCATCAGGATGGCCTGCGGTGAGCTGGCAACCATCTGCCATCAGGGTGGCCTGCGGTGAGCTGGCAAGCCATTCGCGATCATACCATTGTATTTAAAATTTTGTTTTCCTTTTTTTAATAAGATTATGCAATACAAAGACTAAATTTCATATGATTTTTGAACACAACGGTCAAAACAATAAGTCAAAACTATATTTCTTGGGGAGCTTTTATTTATTCAGATTTTCCTTAAATTATTAAACAATTCTTGAGTCTCTAGAATTTACCATCAAACCCATCAATTTCATAATAAACATCCCCCTTAATAGCAACAACGCCAGTTCCAAGAGTAGACTTGATTTGGTTGTTGACTGAGTTGCTGACTCCAGAGCTGGAGTTGTTTCCCTTAACACCCAAGCCAACTCCGCTGATAGCTTCCATTATCTTCATAAGAACATCATCGGTATCAACGTCTTGGCTTACATCCTTCTTGTCAGCATCCTTGGTGGGGACTTGGGTTGGCCAGGCTGACACGCTTTGGAGGACGAGAAGAACGGCAAAAATAACAACAGCTGCAAATAATAAACGAGTCAAATAAACCCAACCAAACTTTTCTCAAGATAACAAACTTACCTTTCATTTTGATATGGTTAATCGGAAAATCGATTTGGCGACCGGCAGGCACTTTGGTTGAATGGAAATTGTCAATAAATTTTAGCAACTACTTATATTTATACCTGTGATTTTCATCCAATGTGTTATCAATAGAATTGTGGTTCTTGTACATACATACGAGTATATCTCTTTAAATGCCCACTTTGGGCATAGTAAGTTGTCATCCAGTTTCGAGGTGATTATTTCAATTGTGCAACATAATCTATCATTTCATTTAGATAATCTTGTCAAAATAGGTTTTCCACTATTTTTTGTCAATGTTAATTATTGTATAACAAATGTTTGGGGCAAATCATTAATATTTTAAATAGATTGCTTGCAATTTCCGGTCGGTAAGGTTTGGCATTTTCAATAATGTTTTTGTTTCCTTTTAAGAAAAATATTTAGTAACAAAAATATTAAACAATGAAATCTAACAAACGAAAGGAAAATCATTTGTACAGAAAACAGTTGGCGTAGAATGCCATTGATAAACTTTTGAAGTTTAATTGTATATGAATTAGATGCATTTTCGCACAATGTTATGTTTAAGCTATTTTTAAATTTTAATTTTAAATAAGCAACTAACAATGTAGGTTGCAGCCTATTTTATACTGGTTAAAATTTGTTATGCCTAATCTTGAGGTAATTTGTTTCAAATAGCATAGAAGAAATTTTTACAACTGGACACACCTCTGAGCAGGAACAATCTTTGACACTCATTCCGAAACAAGATAGTTTTGAGTAAAGAAGTCAAATATTGACCTAGATACTTTGTTCATTTTGAATGAGATGACTAGCTGTATAGATAAATGTTTTTAGGACGTAGCTCTGCTCTCCGATCTTCTTCACCTGTTGAATGTGTTGCTGTTTAAAAAAAATATTTCTCCTCGCCGACCTCTTCTAGCAGTCTGTCCTTATATTCCTTTTAGTACCTTGTTTCCATCTACTCAAAATCACAAAATTTCATTGAGGAGATTTGAACGCGTTTCCATATAGCAAACAGATCTTACTTGTCATCGTTAAAAAGGTAAATATGTCACTTTTGACGGTTTGATTTATGTTTATTTTTACAAAAACCATATAAATATTAATAGTACAAATAAATCTATGTTTGCTAATATTGCCATGAGCTCATTAAATATTACCATCGTCAAAAACGGAAGCACTTAAAAAAGATTCTGTCTTTATATCGAAAAAAAATTCAATTAGTAGCCACTACTTTAAGTTGGAGAGCACCACCGAAGAGATGGAGTCTAGTTAGTTATTGTATTGTATTATTGTATTGTATTGTACTGTAAAATCTACCATATAAAATTCAAGATTTACAACTTTGGGTTTTACGGTATCATATAATATTTGACAGTGTCATATAATATTTCCAACCCTTTTAAGCAAAGTAATGCAATACTGTTCTATATGCGCTCACACACATTTTGGGAGAGTGATGTTCCACAAAATGGAGATGTATTTTTTAAGGAAAACTTCCGAATGGCCAGAGAATCATTTGAAAGTCTCTGCTTTGAGGTGAGAGGAACAGCCAGACGTGATACGGTGTTCATAAGCTGCATTAGCCTACAGAAAAGAGTGGCACTTGTTGTTTACGCAGTAGGCTCTTCAGCGGAGTACAGAACGGTTGTTTTATGGTTAAATATTACCATCATATAATATTTTACAGTGTCATATAATTTGACTGCAACTTTTATAGTTGCATTTGCTGTCTGTTTGGCATATACTGAATATCTGAATAAAAACAACTTGAGGTATGCCATATGTAACGATAAGATTTTAAGTAGATTTTGGGCAAATCTACTAGATTTAAAAATCTTCAGGATTTGAATTTTATATGGCAAATATACAAGATTCCGAAGTAAATTTGAAAATATTGTCTAAATCTTGAGATTTGATGCAGATGGAAATGGGGTATAAGCCTCGCTGTGCCGTTTATGACCCCTTATTCTTAATTACCTATTTTTAAACGTTTGTCTAGTACTAGTCTCATAATATATAGTAACAGTGCTCCGAAAAGTAGTGTTGTGTCTTGTTGGGGAAATGGGCTAAGCAAGGTTACCCGTCATCCAGGTGGGTTGTCAAACCATTTGAAGTACCTAATGAAAACAATGACGGACATGAATGCTCCTAACAAACCTGGGGGTAAGGATATACATAGCGTCGTATGAGAGAGCCGTGATCTGCTGGAGAGAACCTCTCTAGCAACCTCCTTGCTATTGCAGACGTGGATTCCTGGGCTTTGTCGGCATCCTTTTCCGATTATGGCCATGAGTGGCTTCCCAGGAGGTGATGGTGGAAATAGGCTGGAGCTGCTGATGACTTCTCCCGCTTTGATGCTCGTGGTTGAGTCTGCGGTGTTAACCGGCACGTATCCGTTCCTTATAGATTTTAGAAGGCTTCGTCCTAGAATCAAACTGCACAATACGGACGTCTTCGTTGGCTCTATCAGATAAGAGCGGTGGTCTCCAGAATCACCATCAAACTTGGCCCATACAATGCTTTCAGAAGAATTCGGTACATCAGTGTCGGCACATGCTACCACATTCATCTTGGGAATTTGAACGCTGGGATCCTCCATCAATACTTCGACATTCTGCCATTTCAATAACCGTTTGCCCAAATCCAACGTGATTCCATGTGGTCGCAGAAAATCCATTCCGAGAATGCAGTCATCCATAATGTTTGCGACCAGAAATTTATGTCGGAACGTAAGGTCTCCCAACTGTATCTGGAGGTTGACCTCTCCATGAACAGGTGCAATTTCTCCCGTAGCTGTCCGTAGTGAGAAAATCCTGCCCTTATGAAGAAGTCGTTGCCTGACTAGCCCTGGTCGGATAATCGATCGGGTTGCACCAGTGTCGATTGTTATGGTTCAATGTTCTCCATCAACTTGACCCGGAAGTCATAAGCCTGCTTCTCCACGATGTAGTCTTGACACGATGATGGTGGTGCTGGGGACGCCGATCCTCCTAGCCAACCTCTACCCCACAAAGTTGGCTCTTACATGTTTCCCGACCCCTCATCTCGAAGGGCTTCCATTCTGGGCCCCTGACTCGGTCTAGGTCTTCTCCTAGCTGCACACCCTGGACAATATTTCAGTTTTCTTCGCTTCTTGCAGTCTCTTGGCAGGTGCCCCTTCTCTCTGCAATTCCAGCATCTAGTTGCACCATTTACAAGCCGATCTCGCTTAATTTCCACGCGCTCACACCAGCACTCGTCTGTCACTACCTCGCGTATCCATGCAGTGGTACGGCTCACATTTTTGGCTGCCTCAAAATTTAGACTATAAGCCAATGCGTCTTTAACTGTTTGCTTTTGAGCTAAACGCACGGCTTGCTGCAATTCCTGGTCTTTCAATGCACTGATGAATGCTTCTGTTGCTGCGTCATCTCGATGTTCTGGGTCATAAGCTGGGTATGCCAAAAGAGCCAGTCATTCAATGTTTTGCGCTAGCTGCTGTAATGTTTCGCCAAACTTCTGCATCCGATGCTGTAGCTGTGATCGATAAATCTGCTTCAGATGATCGTCTCCGTAACTCATGTCGAGCGCTTTCATTATAGCAGCTGGGTTTGAGTGCAACTCAACGGGGATGGTCCGCAATAGCTCGGCAGCTGGGCTTCTTAGAGCAAGAATCAATACAGGTGCTTGTTCCTGCTCATTCCATTGATTTATCCGAGCGGCTGCTTCAAACTGGGTTCTTTAAATAGTCCAGACTGTTTGCCCATCGAATATTGATGCGTGCACATTTCTGGATGTGCTTTGTGCTGCGGTTATAAGCGAGGCTGGTGAAGTGGTTACTATTGCCTTTGCTGCTTCCAATTCCTTTTTCATGTTCCCCATCTCATGGTTCATTCCCTCCTCGACCTGGCTGATATCATGGTTTATTCTCTCCTCGACCTGGCTGATCTCATGGTTTATTCTCTCCTCGACCTGGTAAACCTTTTCTTCGACGCATTTAATTTGTTTGTTCAGACAACCGAGCTACGCTTTTATTTCGGTTGACTGTTTTTGAGAATCTGCCTTGATTTCGATCGCTTGTTGATCCAGCTTCGCTGTTGGTTCATTTAGCTTCGCTGATTGTTCATCTAGCTTCGCTGTTAAACTGGATGTAAAATTGAAAGACTGTTGTCGCTGCTCTTGCTGCATCAGCATTAACATTTGCATGAGCGCATTTTCTGGCTCCTTTAATTTTGGTGTTTCTACTTCTCCACCTTCTGCACCTTTTTCCGCATCTGAGAGCTCGCCCGAACCGAGATTCCCGGGTTCCGACTCGATTGCGTCACGCAAGCATGCAATCAGTATGGCCTTTGTTCCTTGTGTGGCAAGATTTCGCTGTTCCAACTCCTCCTTGAGCTCCGATATGGTCAATTGATCAATTTTTAGATGTTATTTTCCTGGCATTTTTATTGTTTTGGCTATTTTTCCACCAGTTTCCACGTTAGTTTTTACTGTTGTGCACTTTAAAAAATGTTTAAACGTTTTCACTTCCAAAATTTTCTATCCCACTTCTGACACCACTGTCGCGTGTTATGGTTCGCGGCCAATAATTTTAATATTCCGGAAAAATGAAAACGCAAGGTCTTTTTCAATTAGGTTTAAAAAGGTTTATTTAAAAGAATGCACAATTATTAATTTCACTATTAATAGTCTAACTTTCACTTGTCAATAAATTTCTCTAACAACTGTCTTTACTTAACAATCAACGAAAATCACTTCACTTTTTAATTCGATCAATATCGCTTTTCAATTCGTACTCCACACTATTGCAGTTTTTACTATCGCGATTGAATGAATGATCCCCCCATTCATTCAGCTCGCCTTTATATAGGGTCTCTAGCCATTCAACCCATTTCTCGTACATTGGCAAATGTTTTGCCGAGAGGTACCCAGTATATTCGAGCAGCTTAATGAATGGAGTGACGTCACTTTCAGATGTTGATCATGCTTGGTGGGTTCTCGTGGTTTCGAGTGAATTCACATTGTTGATCATGAGGTTCTTAATGGTTGTCAAAACAATTGCAACAGTAGATCGCAGAATTATTCGTGCATGTAACAATATATATATATATATATATATATATATATATATATATATATATATATATATATATAATATATATATATATTTATATATATATATATATATATATATATATATATATATATATATATATATATATATATATATATATATATATGCACAGGTACAATTAACCGCTCAACCCGTGTTTTCCAAAACTATCAAATTTACACAAATTCGATGAATGGAATGTTGAAAGCAACTTTCGATACATTAAAACAAATGGTAAAATTGAAAAAAAATTATTTAATAAAATTTTCCTCCACAAAATTGGTTTTCCCAAGATTTCTTTCAACTGATTATTTTTGTTTAAATCAAGAAAAAGTTTATATTTTTGTCACATACTTCAAATTTAATAATTGGTGTTACTACCTCGGGCTCTAATGATTTCCAGTTTGGAACACCATCCATGACACCCTGAATGTCCGACCGCGAGATATTGTGCCAATTCTCTGAAACTGTGGTCTTGAGCTCTTCTAGGCTGATACGCACTGGAACTCTTGCCCAAACACGTCTTTTGGCATTGTCCTGAATGTGTTCAATAGGATTGAGGTCGAGACTACGCGCTGGCCATGACAAAGTTTGAATTATCATGCATTAGCCTGAAATGTTCTCCAATAATTGGAGCAAATGATACGATATGGTCTTGGAGAACTTTTTCCTCGTACTTCTGAGCATTCACACTGCCCCTATCAAAGACGAAAAGATCGGTAGGGGCCTCATAAGAGATGCCTCCCTAAATCATTATTGATCCGCTCTGGTAACCCACTGTTTCGGCGAAAGGTTTGGGAGCACACCTCTCATTTCTACGTCTTTAGACAAGCTGAAGCCCATCTGGACCACATAAGGCTATTCTGCTTTCATCTGAAAACAGTATATTCTTCCACTGCTCTATGGTGCAATCATAATATTCTCGCGCAAAACCAGGTTTAGCTCTACGATACTGTTGGAGAAGTTGTTGGGCGCAAGCGCACGAAAAGCCCTTAAATCACTTTCACCCAGTCTTTTTCTAATCGTGCGTTCCCTTACACTAACATTTCTGACCTCGAAGAGACGCGTACGAACCTCAGTAGCAGTGCAAAAGTGATTTCTCAACACGTTGCTGACGATAAAACGGCCGTCTTGGGTGGAAGTGCAACGATGTCTGCCTTGACCTGGCCTACCGTTCTATGATCCAGTCTCTCGATACCGTCTAATCGCGTCCCGTATCGTGGTTCGAGGTATACCGAGTATTCGGGCGATGTGACTTTGACTGTATCCAGCATAAGCGACAGCCCTAGCTGTTCAAATCACATCTAACGACATTCTTATTATTTTAAACACTAAGCACAACAAAAAAAATTATTTGTACAAAACCTACTGCGACACAAATTTTAAAACCAACTCGAGAGTCTAACTGTTTCTTATTCTTCCCAATTATCCATTCGATAAAAAACAAAGCCTGAGATAAGCTGTACTTGATACAAACAAGCAGGGTCACAAAAAGTGTAAGCGGGCGGTTAATTGTGGCTGTGAGTATATATATATATATATATATATATATATATATATATATATATATATATATATATATATATATATATATATATACATATATATATATATATATATATATATATATACATATATATATATATATATATATATATATATATATATATATATATATATACATATATATATATATATATATATATATATATATATATATATATATATATATATATATATATATATATATATATCCAGTGACTCCTAAAAAGATCCGCACAAGTAAGAAATGTTCCTTCTTTCTCATTTTATAAGTCAGTAAAAAATGGGAAAAATTGAAAAAAATATACATTATATTATGTGCAGAACATAATAGCCTTACACATCACACAAATACAAAAGTTTGTCACTTGATAGAAACCAAAAAATAAGAAATCTCATAAAAGAAACAAAAAAGCTGCACCTTTTAAAAAAATCCGCTAAATATTCGCTCTTCCACCGATTCCAAAACTGTTGTGATAAAAGCTGAGATAGTTGCCATCTATCCAGTCGAGAAATTTTGCATCCCATGAGATCGTCCTCCAGAGGAGTATATAAGGTAACTCCGATTAGCAAATGGGCTGGCGTGAGAGCTCTTGTGTAAGTAAGATCATCATTTAAAGGACACAATGGATGTGAATTTAAGCATGCCTCAATTTGTGCCAGTGTAGTACTCAACTCTTCATATGTTAAAATTGCACTGCTGAGTATCTTTCTCAGGTGCTGCTTCACGGACTTCACACCCGCTTCCCACAGCCCTCCAAAATGTGGATCAGCTGGCGGGCTGAAATGCCATGTAACACCATTATTAGCATCTAACTGAGTGCTTTTGCGGACGATTCGGGAAAGCTCGGTACGGGCATAAACAAATTTTGTTCATTGACCGATGAATATATACATGAGTCCATTGACCAACTCCAGGTGTACTGCCTTCACGCTTAACAAATAAAATTGCAATATATGCGTTATATGTTTTCGATCACCTCCCGTAGCTGTCCTTAATAATGATAGATCCAGTGTTACGAGCGTTATACAATAAGCCAACCAAGCACACACCTCCATTGTCGTCGAATCATATACCTGACGACCAATGAGCAAGCGAAAAGACTTCGCAGATCGCTTTACATAAGCAATCACAAATGTTACAAGCGATCTACAACGTTGTACATATACGTTCACGCTCCGCCAACCAAGTAGATAACACCATGGTCGTTGAATCATACCTGTATACCGGATGACCATTGAAGAAGCGAAAAGACTTCGCAAATTGCTTTACATAAGTGATTGAATCGACAAAGAAGCACACGTTAAGCTTTGGAGAATGCTACCAGCGGGGTAAAGCTGGAGAGAGAGCCGAAAGAAAAGCTTTAAAGAAAAACTCTCACTCACTCACCAATTCGCCGCGAGAGATTCACCATCCGGACAAGTGAGACGGAGCGGGGAGGAAAGAGCTTTTCTAAATTGAGAGCAACACGTTTCGGTTACTCAGCATTTTAAGAGTGAATCGAGGCCGAAAGCTTACTGGAGAACCATTTAAAACCAGCCGAACAAGCCAGTAGCAGTCAGTATTGGTACGATACTACCACCGTATTCGAATTCGTCATCAGGGCAGTAGTGCGTGCATAAGTTGCCGTAAAGCTGTTGCAGTTCTAGTTCTACGATTAGTTAGATGGTGAGGTGTTGGCTCAAGCCGCGAACCTCCTTCGGCTTGATTGCGTTTTACGCTGCGTAGCCACCATCAGCTAATCCTTTTTTCTATTCCCCAGACTCCTTCGCTTTAAAGGGCTTCACCCAGTATGGATAGTTGTTAAAAATAATTAAATAATTGATTGTAATGTTAGTGATTTAAAAAGAATGGACAATAAAATTCGAGTAATTCATTAAAAATTAACTGCCGTCTTTTGTTGTTCTAGTTTAAACGGACAGAGTAGCAGGTAAGTGGTAAATTAGGAGTTCTTTCCCCGGGAGCCTTGATGATGTATGTTGGATACACATCAAATGTGCTCCCAGTTCATACCAGTATACATAGGGTATACTGGTTATGTAACAGCAGCATAATAGAGCCCTGTGTGTATAAATAGGCGCGATTGAGTTACTCGGGGTGAGGGAAAATCGCCAAGGAGCTGTAAAGAGGCAGTTGCTTTGGATTGAAAGCACTTTAAGCATCAGTGAATGAATATGCATATTTGACGCCTTCTATTTATAAGCCAAAAACGTCTTCTTAACGTTACAAACACGAGCTGCTTCTCCCCGTGAAGAGTAACCTTGTGAAATTGATCGAGAATCAACTGAGTCAACTTGCCATGCTTTGAAAGTATGAACGGGGGTTTTTCATTGTAAGATAGGCTTGCGTGTGCCAATCTTCCTCCAAGATGCAATAAGCCGTCGGTGTCGATAAACGAATTCAGACTTTTCAAAGAACTGGTTTTTGACAATCGTCTTTCATTTCGAGGAGCGCAAATGTCTTCTTTGAACTGCAAGCGTTGAGACATGCTAATCCAGAATTTCAGCACCTCTGACAACTATTTGCTGGTAATATGTCCCTTTGGAGACGTTTTATCTGCACATAGCTGTGAGAAACGATAGCAGTAAGCAGTGATGCGCTGCAGACGGGTAAGTGTATTGACCTTACATAAAGGCTCAAATCCAGTTTCATTTGATTGGACAGGACAGAGTATGGTCTTCTGGACTTCGAGTTCGGTAGGTAGAATTTCTTGCACTTTCGGCCAACAAGTCTTGTCTTTCATAAGCCACACTGGTCCTGAACACCTTTACGAGAATTCTGCAAGATATATGGCTCCAACCCTACGAGATGCTGCATCTGCAGGGTTTTCCTGTGATCGAACGTGATTCCACGTGGCACTACCAACTGAATCTTGGCTGTCCAATTGGCAACGAAAACTGGGCATTTGGATGGATGCCCTTTGAGCAAGCTAGGACTATTTTAGAATCTGTCCACAAAGTCCTGAGAGTTTGACGTTCAAAGCACTTAGCGTTTCTTTTATGAGTTTGGCCAGTAGCACTGCTCAGCGTTATTCCAAACGAGGGATGCTAATGGGACGTATAAGCGCCACTTTAGTTTTCGCAGTTACAGTAGAACCTCTTTAATCCGAACTAATTGAGACCTGGTTTAGTTCGGACTAAGGAAAAGTTCAAATTACAGAACATAATGTGCACAATCATTAATTTCACTATTAAAATTTTATTTTTTATTTGTCTATAAAATTATATTACAACTGTCTTCACTCTCAAACAATATCGCCTTTAATTCGCACTCCACACTATCACAGTTTTTATAATCGTGGTTTCACTATTCCCCCCATTCATTCAGCTCGGCTTTATAAAGGGTTTCCAGTTATTCAATCCATTTCTCGTATATTGGCGAATGTTCTGGCAAGAACTACCTGCAATATTGGAGCAATTCTGTATACCCCGCAGTGACGTCACTTTAAGATATTGATCATGCTTGGTCAATTCTCGTGCTTTCAAGTACATTCGTTTTTTGAACATGATGTTATTAATAGTTACGACAACATTGCGACAGTAGCTGACAGAATTGTTTGGACAGGTAACATTGCCCCCACCTCAGTTCTTTTCGCCCCAAAAAGATGTGCCGCCACTTATAGTTAAGTTTCCCTGGATGTAATATGGAGCAAGATGGTCCATATGCACGATTTTCATTTCGACTCCCGTCTTACGGTGTTCCTGTATGCGATATACGACGTCATTGATTCGGTTTGTAACTCAGTATGGTCCCTGCCAATAACGCTGCAACTTCGGAGACCTACCCTTCCGCCGTTATGGGTTGTATAGCACACCAAGTCATCTAGCTGGAAGCCAGTAGAATTTTCCTCCAGATAGTACCGAGTGTTCATGCGGTCAGTAGCCGAGCTTTATATCAGCCGGCAGATGAATAGCCTTTCCAAAAATGACTTTGACTGGCACTTAGCCCATCGACGCGTGTGAGCTCTATATGCCATCAAAAATAGTGGGGTGTGTCGGTCCCAGTCCCTTTGGTTCTCGTCAACCATCTTGGCCAGGTATTTATTGAGTGTGCCGTTGAAACGTTCGGCCATTCCATCGGATTGGGGATGCAGCGGTGTTGTTCTCGTTTTCTGTACTCCCAGCAGCTGGCACATTTCGCCAAAAACTAGTGACTCAAAGTTTCGGCCTTGATCCAAATGTAGTTCACAAGGTACGCCGTACCTACTAACTCAATTTAACACTAGCTGTTCAGCTACAGTAGTTGCTTCCTGGTTGGGAATGGGGTGGACCTCGGACCACTTGCTAAAATAATCGGCCACAACCAGCGTGTATCGATTTCCCCATTCGGATTCAGGAAAGGGTCCTGCGATGTCAACAGCACTCCTTCTAATTGGTACACCCACATTATAGGTTTGCATTTGTCCTCTCAGTCGTTGCTTTGGGCATTTGACGGAAGTGCAAATTGTGTATCTACGGCATCAGTCCTCTACGTCTCCTCGAGCGTGGAACCAGTAGAACCTTTTCCGCAATTTTGCTAAGGTCTTGTTAACACCAAGGCCACCCGAGGATCCTTCTTGCATTTCCTTAACCACATAGTGGATTCGGCTTTTGAGAAGTATGGTTTGCATCTTGTAGGAGCTGCCATCCACCGTTTCCCATTTCCATTTGAGTACGCCATCCTCCACCTGAACGGAGTTCCATTGTGCCCAATAGCTTTTCAGGGCTGCGCCATGCATCGAATCGTCATTCCACTCAGGTCACCCTGTTATCTCCTTCCATACGAGCAATGGTCATGTAATGGTCCGATGTCTGAATTGCCTAGATGGGCGTTTCGAATCTCCTTCAATAACCAACCTTCATCGAATTTGGCCGTTATCACTTACAGATCAACGGTCGGCTCCTTTTCCTCAATCCGTCGGCAATGCTTGCAGCTGGCTGGACATGGACGATGGGCTAGCGCGTCAGCGTTTCTATGAACTCTTCCCTTCCGATGAACAATTTTGTAATCGTATGACTGCAATCTTTTGATCCATCTCGCAACTTGTCCCTTGGGGTTTTGGAAGTTAAGTTGCCATCTCATCAATTCATGGTCCATTCAAAGAACAAATTTTTGGCCATATTGGTACTTATGGAACTGCTTGGTAGCCTCTATTATAGCCAATAGCTCGTTCCTGGTCACGCAGTAGTTCCTCTTACTTTTGTAGAGAACTCGACTGTAATACGAGAGTTCTCTTTCTTCGCCATCAATCTGCTGGGAGAGTACAGCTCCAATCCCACCGTTGCTCGCATAGGTGTCAACTACAAACATTTTTCCGGGTTTTAGATACACCAGGATGGGTGATTCACACCGCTTCTCCTTCAACGTCTCAAAGACTGCCTGGCATTGTTCATTCCAGACATACGGACGATTTTTCTCGGTCAGCTGATGGAGATACTTAGCTATTTTTGCAAAGTCTTAGATAAATCTTCGATAGTAGGTCGCCAGACCCAGAAAACTTCGTATTTGGCACTTGTTGTTTGGTGTTGGCCAGCTTGTAATGGCTTCAATTTTCTCAGTGTCTGTTTTGACCCTTCTGCTGATACAACGTATCCCAGGTGTTTTACTTCAGCTGCAAAAAGGTAAACTTATCGGAGCTCAGCTTCAGATTCGCCAGTTGCAATTGAGAGAACACTTTTTCTTAGTTCCGCACATGCTCTTTGAACGTTCTCCCGATAATTATGATGTCATCTAGGTACACCAAGTAGGTCTTCCAGTTTAGGCCTCATAGCACGTATTCCATCAGGCATTCGAAAGTAGCTGGAGCATTGCAAAGCCCAAATGGCATCACCGTAAATTGGCACAGTCCGGTCCCAGCTGAAAATGCGGTCTTTCCTCGGTCCTTCTTGTCGATTTCTCCCTGCCAGTAACCACTCTTGAGGTCAAGTATAGAAAACGATTTTGCGTCGGCTAAAGTGTCCATGATATCATCGAAGCGTGGAAGCGGGTAACTATATTTTTTAGTGACGTCGTTAAGCTGCCTATAGTCGACACAAAAACGAATGCTACCATCCCTATTCCTTACTAGAACTACTGGCGCCGCCCGTGGACTGACAAAAGGCTAGATACTACCTTGTTTTTCCATGTCCGAGATCAGTATGCTCACTTCTCCTTGTTTGGCCATTGGAAGACGTTGTTGAAATCGCGGAAATCACCGCAGTGAGGGTTGAGTAACCCGTCGTGTCGTGGGTTCCGGGACACCCTCTGCTCCTGTTGAGCCACTCTACTCATAAAAACTAACACGAAGGAATAAGGACGGGAAAGGAGGAGGTCATTCTAAGAAATGAAAAATAAGTCTTAAAGAGGCATGGCTGCTTTAATCAATTTAAAAGGGAAAACATACAAAAAACTTCACAAATTTTAATTTAAATAAAAAACCCCTTTAAAATTTTATGAGAAAAAAACAGTCAATAAAATTGTTTATAAAAGAAAACAAAAAAATGAGCTTGCTAATGTGAATCAACTGTAACATAAATCGAAAAAAACCAAATAGGTACTCACTCTTTCCTCATTGAACTCCGAGCACTCAGCAAAGACAAAAAAAAGAGTGTGGGGCCACTGCAAATTAGGTTTTAAATTAATTTGAAGTTACAAAAACAAAATCAATAGAGCACGCAACGACCACTTATCTCATTATGATCCGCTGTCCAAAAGTTTCTTCTGCGTAATTTAATTTGACGAAAAAAAATCCAAAATTCGGCACTTTGCCTTCTCAATATAGCGTTATTTAAAATCAGGTGATATTTACTTCACACTTCCGATTTTCGGTTCTACCTTCAACACAATGTTGGTGGTTAAAGTCACAAGCAAATTTACACCTTCGTTTTTTTTTTACTTCACTCCTTGGACATCCGCTGTGGGTCCGTTTTTTTTCTATGTCTTTTTCCTACTTCTGAAAAACTTAGCGCCATATGAAACCAATCGCGCTTTATTCGGGCTTTTCGCTTTGCCATCCCCTTTAAAATCCAAACATAGTAAATTTATTCCCGGCGGCCGAAAACAAAAATTCTTTTCCCTCACTCATATTTACGCACAAATCTTAATTTATTCCACATCCGATGCAGTTTTTCGTTTCTTTTTCACATTCTTACACCAAAAATTCCGCCACTAAACTTCGCTATCAATTAAATTGTTTTTTGCCTTCTTCTTCCGTCACCAAGAAACTTAATTCCAATCCAGTCCAAACCCAGACTTCTTCTTTCTCCCCGAATAAAAAATTAACAAACTTTTCCGATACCGCCAAAAGCACTACGTCTTATTTTAAAGCCAAATACTGACTGCTCCGAATCCAAGAACCCGATCCTGCAATCTTTTCCTTCCTAATTACCGCTCCCGCAACCAGGTAACCTAATTTTGCATATCGACAACCGCAACAATTTCCATATTGCATATAAGGCGATTTGCTTAACCATGATAGCGTTTGGTTAGATGCAAATCATCATATACGAGTATACACGAAAACAATTGCTTTTAACGATATTCTAAAAAGAGTGTTTTCCTGCGCTTGGAGAACTTGAGCCCAGGGTCCCAGCGTACCCCCGGTCGAGAATCCACGACGCTACCAATGGAGCCACCTTCTGTTGATTTCCCATTTATGGAATTAGCAATTTCAACTATGCATCTTTCTTGGTGGGCATGAAAATGAAATTTTTTGCTAGGGAAACGTGAATGACTTTTTTGTTAGTATGAAAAGTAAAATTTGTTGGTGGGAGCAAATGAATAAAATTAGATAGTATGAAGGAAGGCATTAGGTTTTGCTAGGGAAAATGTATCGAATGAAATTTAGTTAATGGGAAGTAATGAGTGGAGTGCTGTTAGTGGGAAAATTAATATTATTATTATATAACTATTGTTTTTAAATTAAAATTAGGATAAAAGGGTAGGATTGAGATGATGGGGAATTAAAAATTATAGGGAAATAGGCGTAATGTTAATAATAAATAAAGACGTAGAGGAAAAGGTGTGAGTGCCCAAAGGAAAGTGGAGATGTTACAGCGGCAATTTGAAGTTGCAAATGGGAGAAAGCCGGTACGCCGCAATTTGCAACAACGTCTCGGTACTTGTCGAATCGGTTTGGCTCCCTGTGTATCTATGACGTGAGTTACCATGCTCGTTCGGCCTTGGTCATCCAGGTTTGTTGAGAAGATGTCACTGTACTTGGTGACCAGATCAGAGGGTCGCTTGAATAGCTGCACTGGCAATTTGACCTGCTGCAATATTGCAGACGTAGATTCCCGGGCTTTGTCTGTGTCTTGCCTCCTTTTCCAATTATGGTCACGAGTGGCTTCCAAAGAGGTGATGGTGGAAACAGGCTGGCAGCTGCCGATGACGCTTTGATGCTCGTGGTTGAGTCTGCGGTGTTAAGGACTCTAACCGGCACGTATCCGTTCCTTATAGATTTACAAGGCTTCGTCCTACTATCAAGCTGCGCAATGCTGACGTCTTCGTTGGCTCTGTCAGATAAGATCGGTTGTCTCTAGAATCACAATCAAGCTTGGCCCATGCAATATTCTCGGAAGATTTTGGTATATCAGTGTCGATACATTCTACCACATTCATCTTGGGAATTTGGACGCTTGGATCCTCCATCGATACTTCGACATTCCACCATTTCAATACCCGTTTGCCCAAATCCAATGTGATTCCATGTGGCCGCAGGAAATCCATTCCGAGAATGCAGAAAATTATGTCGGAACGCAAGTCCTTCCAACTGTATTTGGAGGTTGACCTCTCCATGGATAGGTGCAGTTTCTCCCGTAGCTGTCCTTAGTCAGAAAATCCAACCCTTGTGAAGTATTTGTTGCCTCACATGGTCTGGTCGGATAATCAATCGGGTTGCACCAGTGTTGATTGTTATGGTGCAATGCTCTCCGTCAACTTGACCCGGAAGGCAAAAGTCTGCTTCTCCACGATGAAGTCTTGACACGGTGATGGTAGTGCTGGGCACGCCGATCCTCCTAGCCAACTGCTGCCCCACGAATTTGGCTCTTACATGACTCCCCACCCCTTAGTTTGAAGGGCTTCCATTTTGGGCTCCAGACTCGGTCTGGATGTCCTGAACAATATCTTGGTTTTCTTGGCTTCTTGCAGTCTCTTTGCAGGTGCCCCTTCTCTCCGCAATCCCAGCATCTAAACGCACCATTTACCTGGAGCTCTCGCTCAATTTCCTTGCGCCACCACCTCGCGAACCCGGGCAGTGGTATGAGTCACATTTTTCGCTGCCTTAAAGTTCAAACTATAAGCCAATGTGTCCTTAATCGTTTGCTTTTGAGCTAAACGCATGGCTTGTTGCAATTCCTTGTCCTTTAACGCGCTAATGAATGCTTCTGTTGCTGCGTCGTCTCGATGTTCTGGGTCATCAGCTGGCTAAGCCAAAAGTGCCAGTCACTCAATGTCTTGGGCTAGCTGCTGTAGAGTTTCGCCAGACTTTTGCATCCGATGCCATCGTGGTGACCGATAAACCTACTTCAGGCGATCGTCTCCGTAACGCATGTCAAGCGCATTCATGATGGCAGCCGAGTTTGAGTGCAACTTACTCTGCAAAGGCTCAGCAGCTGGGCCTCGTAGGGCAATAATTAATGCAGTTGCTCGTTCCTGCTCAGTCCAGTGGTTTGTCGTAGCGGCGGCTTCAAACTGGGTTTCGTAAATACTCCGAACCGTTTGCCCGTCAAAATTAGGTGCTTTCACATTTCTGGATCTGCTTTGCGCTGCAGTTATAAGCGGGGCTGGTGAGATGTTTACTACTGCCTTAACTGCTTCCAATTCCTTTCTCATGTTTTCCATATCATGGTCGATTCTCTCCTCAACCTGGTTGATATCATGGTTGATTCTTTCCTCGACCTGGCTGATCTTATGGTTGATTCTCTCTTTGATCTGGTACACTTTTTTTTCGATCCATTTAATTTGTTTGCTCGGCCTGCCGAGGTCACGTCACTCACTTCACTATCAATCAATATCGCCATCACTTTGCGCTCCACTCTATCGTGGTTTTACTATCGCGTTTTTACTATACTCTTCATGCATTCAGCTCAGCATTATATAGGGTTTCTAGTCATTCAATCTATTTCTCGCACATTGGCGAGTGTTCTGACGAGAACTATCTGGAATATTCGAGTAATTCTGAATGGATGCAGTGACGTCACTTTCAAATGTTGATCATGGATGTACTTGGTCCATTCTTGTGCTTTCGAGTACATTCATTTATTGATCATGATGTTTTTAATAGTTGCGACAAGAATTGCGACAGTATCTCCAAGAATTATTTGGACATGTAACAATATGTACATAGGATATAACGAAATTGGTGCCTGGAGGTCACAGTTTTGCATTGATTTTTGCCAAATTTTCAGAAATTAAATATTTCGAATAGTTTTGTTAATCATTTAAATTGGTTAAGCAAAAACAAAATAGAGGCTGTTTTAGATGAAAACCCGTAATTTCTGGTCTGAGTATAGCTCCGATTCGTACAAAAATTGGTACAGAGATTCATTCAAGTGTGTTATAGTGAATTAAGGTAGATTAAATGTCTGTGAAAGACTGCAGCGATGGTCTGCTGCCTCAGTGGAAGAGGATGGTAAGATCCGCCGATATTAACCTTGTCTGGAGATGCATGAATGCGCTAGCAGACAAACGTTGCGATGTCGTTGGGCTTGTTCTTTTCCCCAGCACAAGACCCACTACAAAAAGAAAATTCGCATCCACGAATTTCGAGGGTCAAAGGAATATCGACCGAAGTCGAGAAGAAGGTAACCTACTTAGGGTCAAAGAAACTTGCTGACTCAAAGGACAAACTGGGCCTTGAGAAAACAGACGGACTTCACCGTTACCACAAATGAGAGTGGAGCATCCAGATGGTAGCGGTGCTCCCTCGCACGCTCCAAACCGGAGGTGGCCATGTATTTCCCATTTGAGTGGAAAACTCATACAAAAAAATTTGCATGACTTCTTCCCTCAAATGAGGAATACAAACGCAACAGATTTATGCCATAGCGTTATGCAATGAAATCACATAACCCTATATCATAAAACCGCATGCGAGCGGAAGGCCACTCTACCCGGCAAAGAGGAAAGAGCGCGCCCGATGGCTAGCCCATTTTAGTGGAGGAGCCTGTCATCGATGCGAGTCATATGCCCGGTCAGGTTGAATGAAAGAGAAAGACCGAGTTTTCAAGTTTTAACAATCCATTTAAATTTATTTTTTATATACTGAAGTTAAACCAGAATACATAATTGCGTGTCTTTCGTTTTTTTTTTTTTTTGTATCGATAAAGTTCAATTTTTAATACATATAAACTCTTAGTTGTCGAAATTACCAATAACGTCAATTTTGTACCTTAGTTTAAAAAAAATTCTATATTATGATTGCATTAGGGGTTTTCTCCAGTGCAAATAAGTATAAGTTGAAAATTGAAAACGTACATGAAACATGCTTGCAAATTAATCAATTTGATTTGCCTTTTTATCTCTAATGATGTAAAATTAATTATTGATAATTATTTAAATTCAATTAAATTTCTTAAATGAACTGCAAGCCTATGAGAAAGAGCGTTCAGAAGATTAGGTTTTCATTTATTTGATAGAAAGTAGAAGTGTCTTCTGCAATCATAATATCTACGTAAAAATACACAATAATTATATGCAATAAAATTTTTTAAGTACTTTAGAATTCGTTTAAAAATTAGTTTCACTTCTCTTTGAACATATTTTAAGAATCAATCACTGATACACATTGGTCGTCATATTTGAACCATTTCCCGTAAATATTGCACTGCCGGGTAATGACACCATGATTAAATTTGTAACCGAATCAGTTAGTTGGCCGCACATCGACAGATATTCAATTAAATGTTGAGCATGTTTGCGCTCTTCACTGGCAGCCTTGAAGAAGGTTTCCGTAAAACCTGGACGGTTAATGGTATCAGGCGAGGAATAAGCTCTCATGGACAAGTACGTAAATGACGCATCAATTGTTTTTTGAATTTGTACAGGGTGCGCCAGAGAAACTTACTTATTTGAAAAAATTCCCGCGTGGTGAGTTAGGCGGGTAGAGTGGCGAGAGGGGGCGCATCTGGAGGGGGAAGTTCCCAAGTTTGTTTCTCCCTCCAGTCGAGCGAGTTACTGTCTGGTGTGCAATGTCGGTAATGGGAATAATTGGTACTTATTTTTTTGAAGAAAACGAACGCGCAGTTACCATGAATGGAGCTCGTTACTGGAACATGATCGAGAAATTTTTTCTTCCAAGACTCGAAGAAATGAACGTTAGGAACGTGTGGTTTCAGCAAGATGGAGTCACAGCACACACAGCACGAGACTCAATGAATTTGTTGCGACAACATTTCCCCGACCGCCTCATCTCTCTCAGAGGCGATCTTCAATGGCCGGCACGCTCTCCAGATTTGACCCCATGTGATTTCTTTTTATGGGGTTATTTGAAATCCCTAGTTTATATCGATTGACCACAGACCATAGCACACTTCAAGAACAACATTCGCGACGCCATTGCCAACATACCGATTGATATGCTGCAAAGAGTGGATACGAATTTCAAAAAACGACTTCATCAGTGTATGCGCAATGGGGTCGCCATTCATCCGATGTCATTTTCAAGACTGCATGAAAAAAAATTGGGATATTGTATTCTCAAATAAAAAAAATTTAAAACAATAACTGAAGTACTTTTGTTTTTATTGACCTTTCAAATAAGTCAGGCCAAGCCACTCAGTTGGGAGATCCTGAGTTGCAATGCTACTAACTGGAGGTTGATTGAAGGGAAAACATAGTTTAAATATAAGCATGGTCCGTAAACATAATCATAGTGGCTAAACGGTTTCACGTGATTTCCACTTACGCGTCAAAAGGATTGTCGATCATATATCATTTCCGCCAATTTTATTCGACACGAGAACTGACATATGCACTAATACTCAAATAAGTTTCAGTCTTCGGAAAAGATATAATTTGCAATATTTACCGTTCTTGAAACCCCACTAGATTTCAATGTCCTCTTTGTATTTTAAATTTGATTTTCCTCTGGAAACTTTGTATGCTGCTTGCACTAGTTGTTAATTTAAAATTCTCAGCGAATTTGTTCAAATTGAGATAAATTATTTACATTCATATCAACTTAGTTTTCCGCACTCTAAGGTAAAACGAATAAGAATATCTATTTAAGTGGTTTGTGTACATACTTTTTTACTTTAGCGCCGATAAGAACGCGCTAGCATGCTATGTTTGTGTTTTCTCTTCCTCCTCAATGACGCATGCATTAAAATTCATAGGATGCCGCATCAGCTTGTCGCGATTTCGTACCTCATTCTCAAACACGAAAACCCGGGCAATATTTTTGATCTTCACTGTACTCCCTACAACGCAATTGCGCAATACGTTCAATGTTGATCAATATGCGGATTAGATCACTTTACTCGGGCACTAAATTCTTAAATTCGTAAACTTTTATCGTTCAAGAACTTCTCAGAAAGAATAATCAAGACACTAAATGCGTCATCAACAATGGCTTTGTGGCTTTACTCTGCAGTTAATGACTAATCTCACTGAACGTAAATAACTTACACCAAGTTGTCAACCAAGTACCGAACCATTGAAACACCAGGTTTTAACTCTTTAACTTGAATTACGTTCTTGGTCGCGTTGTTTCTGAACAATATTTTACCAGCTTAATCCGCCATGCTAAGAAAATTGATTTCGATTGGTTTTGTTGATTCACTGTCCGTGTTCACAGAACAATTTCAACAATTCCAATAAATACTGACGGCACGACAGTCAACCTTTACACACACTCGTCTAGAAGGCGGTCCAGAAACGTTTTTCGTTGGTTGTGTCGTGAAACCGTATGATTTACTCCACTTAATTTCGCTCGACTATGTCTCGCATGGCAAATTACTCTCATGCGTTGGCCGTCAAAGATTCCTTTCTTTAATTCAAGAGAATCGGGTATCTTGCGATAACTCCCAAGATTTATGCTAAATATTTAGTCGAAGCGCGAAGGATTGGGGTTCCTGCAAGTTTTACGGCAACCGTCAGAGACTTTTAAATAATTGGTAAAAACTTCCCAACAAGTATTGATTAAGACGCGATGTTAATAACTTCACATGGCATCAAACTAAATGGCGACAATACTTGTCGAATTACAAAAGGGTCTTATCGAACAAAAATCCGCCAATTTATCCGTGGTTCTTCATGATCTCCCGTGGATTACCTCATCCGTCCAAATCTTTTTCTTTTTCCTTTCCCCGCGTCGGCATGGTAGATTGGATCAGCTGTTCGCTCAGCTGAGTTTGATCGCATTCAGTAATGCAATACACAGTTGGGATGCACTAAATCAGTGTTCACATGTCCAAAATTCTAATTTGCGGATTTGAAATTTATCAAAAATTTTCAGAAGTAAAGAAAATTGATAAGGATTTTAAATAATAATAAAAGTTAAATATCATGAAGAATATAATTAAAGAAAAACGTTTAAATTTAATATAAAGACACATGATATAAAATTTATATTTAATAATAATAAGGAAAAGATTACATTTTATAAATTACAACTATCAATGGAAGTAATGAAATCTTTCTTTTTTTTTGTCTAAATCTGCAATCAAAATTTCGGATGAGTTAGGAAGGTTTTTGAGCAGTTTGCTTGTATGACAGCTCACAATAAAAAATTTAAAGTCAAACTATCTGAAAGAAAGTGAGGGTCAGGTCAAAATATCAAAATGGCGGCTAGACAAAGTTTGAAATTCGAAAACTTATTAAAGTAACAATTTATACTGTATTTTTGTGAAGCCTAAAATCAAGGTAGACGTTGATGAGACCTTCTATTAAATGCACCATAACTAAATTTGATTCCCATGAACGCTGCAGATTTCAGCAGTAGTGAGTTTTGCATTCCAGTCAAAAACTTATATTTTAATATACATGGTATAATGCATTCAAGAAACTGAGTTTTGAAAGGTTTGAAATTAAAAAATTTGCCATTAAGAGGAGCCAAATAAAAAATTTTTAGAAAAAAAAAGGAAAACCGGCTTTGAAATTCCCTAAAAAGGATGAAATAAATTTTATGGAAGCGGTGCCAAATCAATTTTCCCATTTCAACATTTAAACTTCAACATGTGCACCATCACAAAAGAAACGGGGAAAAACTGATATGGCACCGCTTCCATAAAATTTTTTTCATCCTTTTAAGGGCATTTTTTTATTGGCTTGGTTTCAATCCATGTTAGTTTAAGTGTGATAATGGTTAGTTTAAGTGTGATAATGGTTAGCCTAGAACAGATTAGAATGCATATGCCCTTCGAGGTCGTCATAATTTCGTTAAAAAAATTACTCTGAATGGACTGATGGGAATGAGTTGCAATATTTTTCGAGCTCCTTTTGTTTCTCCGGACATAAGTTATCATTTAATTCATTCTAAAATATATGTTTAAAATATTTATGCCAATTTTTTCTCCAGCCAATAGCTTGCGTTGGCGATTTTCATCAAAAACATTAAAGCCCAAAAACAATTTTTTTCTAGTTTTGTCAGACATCGTTGAAATTCAAAACAAGTGTGGAAATGAATTCTCAAATGATCTAAAAACTTTGTTCCTTTTTTTTATTGTTGCATAGTTCAACATCCCATCTCAAATAATCCACAATCATTTGATCAGGTTTTTTCGACTTCTAACTAACCATGTGCATATTGATTTCAACTTCCGCTGCTCATACCAAATCACGGATTGGAAAAAGTCAATTATTTTCATATCTCTGACATTGTAATTTCCCGAAATTCTACTATACTCCCGTATAAGACGATAACATTGTCTTAAGATACTCCTTATTTATTATAAACACAGTGTTATCGAAAAACGTAGATCATCCATTTTGATCAGACTAATCAGATAACTCAATCAACTGTAATACAAAACCGTTCGATGAAAAAAAAATAGATTATTGAAAATTTCACGATGACGAATCCATAATTGATAACCCAAATAATATCTTTCGATAGTATATAAGCAACGGCCGTTTCAGGAAAATTATCATTCGTAGAAAAACTTTCAATTCACTTAAACTAAGAAACACTTCTCGATCCTTTCAATACTAATCAAAATGAAAGGTAATTAAAATTATTTATATTCACTGAAGACAGTTTCCATATAACTGAATTTTTTTCTTGCTTTGTTAACAGCCATCATCATTCTCGCTGTTTTGGTTAGCGTAGCTGTCGCTTACCCACAAAATCCATCTGGTAACGCATGGGGCCAATGGGGACAATGGGGCCAAGGTCAAGACCAAGAACAAAACCAACCTGAACAACCCCAACAACCCCAACAGCCTGAACAACCTCAACCAACATCGCAGGAAGGAAAGAAGGCAAAGGATACCAACAACGTTGTCAACAAAATTGACTCCACCGTTGGATCTGCTATCGTTTCTGTTGGTGGTAATGTTTTCTACAAGATCAAGTTCGCTGATGCTGGCAACAAAGCCGTTCAAAAGCCACGCACCGAATCAGACTAAATGTATTTTTTTCAAATTTAAGTTTAATGGGGATGATGAATAAATTGCTTTAATTATCAAGAAAAATTGCAGTTACAATAGATTAAAGATATAAGGAAAGAAAAAACTAGTCTTTAGAGAATCTAAACTCAAATAAGATCCTGCCAGACTGTACCTGCTAACCTAGATATCAAATTGCAGGTCTATCATCCATTCTATTGAGATTTCTCCCTTTTTCACAATTGAAATTTCATCTATGGTCTGGGTAGATTTGCGAAAATAGTTCCTTATTCACTCTGGTTCATCCATTACTTGATCAAAAGTATATTAAACGCCTTTTGGTAAGACTTGTTAGGATTTGGGATTCACTTTTGAACTGCAGCTAAGGTTTATATTCTTTGTCACGCTAGAAATCAGTTTTATTCATTCCTAACGAGAATTGTGTTTTAAAAAAATTAAATTTGATCTGTCCATTTCACAAAAATTTCCAGAAGGAAATTCGTATGCTCTCGCGACCGATTCACGAGGGATCGATGGCCAAGTCGAACGTGATTATGGAGGGTACCATTGTTACAAGTGAAACTGCCTCCTATTTAGAGTCGGGCTGCAAGTCGATTCAGCTTGCACAAGATTAGAAGTAAAAAAAATCCTTTCCGAGCTGAGGTCATCGCTTTGCAAAATGTCCATAATGTAACGTAATTAATATGTACATACCGTTACTATTGTAAACTTGACTTTTAATCTATCTGAATATGAACTCACAACCCATTGTTGGAGCGAAGAGACATTGAGGGAAGTACTGGACCCTAACAGCAACAACTTCAAGCAAACCGGACCCCAATCATCCTCGCCTTCAGCAATATGGGTGAAGAGTAAAAGTGGTGGAGGCAGCACTATCACTCACATAACACCATGGCAGATGGCAAAGCTCGTAAACAAAACAATTTTTGCAAACAAACATTCTCCCATATCAAAGACGAAAGTGTTATATTTTGCTGCTATTACTTGCGATGTTTCATACATTGGTTCAAAGGTATGCTAAGTGCAAGTAGTTGTCAGTTTGAGAAACTACGATGGAAAAGACTATGTTGCTGATTGGGAACTGTACGAGAAAGGTTGATGGCTGGTCATCGTCCCTTTTGATTAGCGGACAACCCCTGTTGTTATGCAAGCTATTTGGGGGATCAAAACGAGTGAACGGGTCTGTTTTTTTATTAATTAGTATCTCGAGAGTGAATATTGGTTGTTCACTCGATATTTCACACGTGAAGTGCCAACAAAGGAATTAAAAATGGATCTTCTGATGAATGAAAGGAAACAAGTAAGAAAGTGATTGAGAAGAAAATTGACACCGCGGACGGGGATTATTTTAATGTGAAAAAGGGAACGAAAAACTTAGTCAAGTGTTAGTGGAGTGACTGAGAAGACAAGTGGGAATAATTCTGTGAGTGGAAAGAGGCGAAAACTCTTGGAAAAATTGAACACTAAGCAGCTTTAAAAGTAAATGTTAGAATAAGGGTGAAAATCCGGACTACTGCGACATAGGTTTAAAAGAGCGAAGTAAAATAAGAATCAGACTCATTGAATGCCCTTATGAACGTATTCTGAGTGGTGAATTTGGAAAATCGAAGCAGGAAATGAGTTCCGAAAAAATACGCATCTTAAAGGAACTATTTAAATTTGCGCAACAATCGAGATTTTACGAAGCGGGAGTCCGGTATGCATAAGGTGGATAACAGGAAGCAGAAAAGGCCGTCCAACATTGCCGCGGAGAACGTTATTGTAGTATAAATGTTTTCTCATTTAGCTTGAATGCAAAATAATAATTTTAATTGAAATTATTTCTCGTTTCTGTGGTTCGTTAAAATTGAAGTTTTTTCTTTGCCATTTCCAATTTTCAGCAGACTTTGACCCAAAAGGAGGTATGTAGTAGATCCACGGAAACCAGTCAAACCTGGTAGTCCGACGGCAGTGGGAGGTAGTTTCTCCTTTGTTCTTCTCTTGGTTTCCTTCGCAACTTCGCTCGATTTGGGTGAAATTTAACTGCAAGGAGGTGCAAGGAAGTTAAATTGTGTGGTTGAGCTAATATTCTGGCGACTTCGGGGGACCACTGGCATAGCGAGTGGTGCTCATGCCCATTCTTCGGGGCTATCTGGGACTGGAGGCTTCCAGCCAGAATACTCTCTACAAGGAGAGTAACACCAAGCAGGTCATCAAGGTACTGCTTAGCAGTGAGAGGGTTTATGGCAAATTGATGTATGGAATACCCAGGATTCCAGCAAAATTTCTGATACCGAGATCCCGGGACTTAAACCTACTAATCCCGGGATTTTCGGGACTGATAAAATATTTAAAATACAAATTTTACATGCAAAAATGCAACTTGAAACATTCGAATAACTTCCCGTTTACTCGGCAGTGTAATGTATGTGTGCATTTGCACCTTTTCCGCTTACTCTTATACCACATCGGCATTTCAATTCTGTATCACACTGCCCCTAGGGCAGTGTGATAGCAGAAGCCAGTTGAGTGAGTTGTGTTGTGTCATGTGATGCGTGTAAAGAAACAACTTCAATAAAAGGTATGTTTCGATGTAAGTAATCCCTAAAAATAGTTTTCTCATTACATTAATATCACAACGAGTTTCTAAAGATAAAATTTTTCACAATCGCCTCCAATTTTCTCTCGTTTAAATGCTCAGATTCGTCTAGCTTCTCGCCTTCACTTTGTTTTCCAACGTACAATCGTTTGTGTAAAACATAGTTTTATTAGTTTTACCCTCGTATTTCTTTTCTTCATTCTGTTTTGTTAATGATGCGATTTGATTAGATTTTTTTGGTTCACGTCCTGTTTGCTATAGGAGCACGTGTATTTTTTGAGGTTTTCATACAGAGGGGTTTGATAATATTGTCGCGTGTTTTTGGTTCGCGGCTAATAATTTTAATGTTCCGGGAAAGTGAAAACACAATGTCTTTTAATTTAAGTTAAAAGAGTTTATTTAATTACAAAAATGCACAATAATCAATTCAACACTTTCACTAATTTTAATTTTCACTATTAAAAGTCTAACACTTGTCCATAAATTTCTTATCGCGATTGTTTTCTAAATCACTTCACTATTACGAAAATCACTTTTCTATTAATCGAACAATATCGCTTCCCACACACTATCGCAGTTCTTATCGCGGTCGAATGAATGATCCTCCCATTCATTCAGCTTGCCATTTTATAGGGTCTCTAATCATTCAACTCAGTTCTCGTACATTGGTGAATTAGCGGGAACATTTGTCACCACAAGATAATCGGGGCCAAGTAACCACCATACACTTCCGCCCTCGCGAGATGTATTCGAACCATGACCGACAATCACTCAAGGGTGAACAGGCTCCAATCCGTTTTCAGGTCAGGAGAATAGAAAAATGTAACCAGGATCACATTTTATTTTATTGAATAGAAGGCACTATTTACCTGTAGCAATAATTTAACTAACCACCAGGCACTATTAGATTAACTAGATACCAGGCATATTATTAGAGCGCATTACATCAACTACTACGAGGCTATGTCAACCGTCGCAGCAGCGTCAACGATATACAATTTATGCGCTACATGATGACAATCCGCCACTTAATCGAACTAAAGCTAAAGCGAATTGCCACCGCAAGGACCAAAACAGGGCAGCTAAACTGCACGGCACAACCAACCAAGTAATCGCTAACCGCCACCCACTCGATGGAGGACACATCGAAAAGGAGAAGACAGAAAAGGATGCATCAGTGGCAATAGGGAAGAACCTAACCGAAACGTCGTTGTGGGTAATTCAACACCTGATGTCGATCGCCCCATTTCGCCCCATTACACGAATTGTCACTTCCACAACATCTGCGCGGCGGCCGCGGAAACTCTGCAACCAACCTCAAACCTAATTATTTTAGGGGGAAAATGCTAAGTGGAAACCTACTAGGGAAGCCTAGGCCCAATTATCACACGAGTTTCCATAATAACCGCGCGGCGGCCGCGACAACACTCTGAACAACCACAAAACTAATAATTCTAGGGGGAAAGTAGCAAGCCACAACCTACCAGGATTGAGGAATCCACTTTTCGCGACTCGAGCACTCATAATCGCGCAAAACCACTGAAAATAGCACCCGCGCGGCGACCATTGCAACACATAAACACCTATCAGGATTGAGGAATTCACTTTACGCGACTCGAGCACTCATAATCGCTTAAAAACCAACGAAAATAGCACCCGCACGGCGACCATTGCCAAACATAAACAATTGCGATTGACGTTTCGGAACAACTCGGATAATCCATCCCATATGATTTCAGTGGGACGGCGTGAACATGGAACATGGGAAATGGAGCGAACTAACCCGAACTGGGACGATTCTCGGAAGAACGGGGGAATGTGGGCAAAGTTGGTGAACCGGGGAGGAAAAAAACCGGGAAAGTGGTCCTGCCGTTATTTTGGGGTGGAGAGGATATATAAGGAGGAGATTTGGTGCGCTTGGCTCTTTTTGTTCTTTTCCCTCTGTTTTTTTGCTGTGGACGGAGGTGCTGAAGTGATTACTGGTGTCGAAGTTGCGAAATAAAAGTTATTAAGGGTGATCATTGTTGACGAGCGTTAAATTTGTGACATAAAGGAACAATAATTCTCGGTGCGGATTGTGTCGGTTGGCGGAATCCTCCTCTAAGGAGCCGTTCGAGTACGAAGGACGCAGAAAGGGGCCCCCATTGGTTAGGGAAATTGTAGGTGAGCGAGTAAGAGTGCCTTTAAAATATAAATTACCACATTCGATACAAATCAAATATATTTTCATTAATGTGTAAATGCTGAAATGTAAGTGATCCAGGAGGTTAGGTTTTTGTTTTGTTCTATTAGTGGAAAAAAATATATGAATTGTGTAACGGATTGGAGCCGCTGTTTTTTCCTTCAATTTTTGGTGTTCTTTCTTTCCTCGCTAATCGCGAAAGTGAAGGTTGTTGCCTAAAAGGAAGTGGCCACAAAGTGTATGGTGGCGGAACGTAGTGCCGGTGGCTCTGCAGGAAGTGTGGTTCTAGGCGAAGATTCCTTTTGTGTGACTAGGCAAAGTTTTCTTTCAGCGGGTTTTAGGCAAAGACTTTGTTACGGTGTTAGGAGGAGACTTTCGAGTGTGCCGCGACGGGGGCTAACGCAACGAATAGCACATCCTGTGAAAACCTAGCTCCTCAGGGTATTCGAACAAGGAGCAACGGCTCTGGTCGAGGGTTCGCGCTTCAAGCGACCAGTTGGCCCCAGGGATACACAAAGTAAGCGCGTGGCGTCACCACGACTCGTCTCCGCGAGTTGGCCGGCAACATCCCTGAGGTCGCGCCGTGAACGGCTTGATTTTGTACGTAACAGTTTTGGCGCCCAACGTGGGCCGTTGCTCCTTGTTCGAATACCCTGAGGAGCTAGGTTTTCACAGGATGTGCTATTCGTTGCGTTAGCCCCCGTCGCGGTACACTCGAAAGTCTCCTCCTAACACCGTAACAAAGTCTTTGCCTAAAACCCGCTGAAAGAAAACTTTGCCAAGTCACACAAAAGGAATCTTCGCCTAGAACCACACTTCCTGCAGAGCCACCGGCACTACGTTCCGCCACCATACACTTTGTGGCCACTTCCTTTTAGGCAACAACCTTCACTTTCGCGATTAGCGAGGAAAGAAAGAACACCGATAATTGAAGGAAAAAACAGCGGCTCCAATCCGTTACACAATTCATATATTTTTTTCCACTAATAGAACAAAACAAAAACCTAACCTCCTGGATCACTTACATTTCAGCATTTACACATTAATGAAAATATATTTGATTTGTATCGAATGTGGTAATTTATATTTTAAAGGCACTCTTACTCGCTCACCTACAATTTCCCTAACCGATGGGGGCCCCTTTCTGCGTCCTTCGTACTCGAACGGCTCCTTAGAGGAGGATTCCGCCAACCGACATAATCCGCACCGAGAATTATTGTTCCTTTATGTCACAAATTTAACGCTCGTCAACAATGATCAACCTTAATAACTTTTATTTCGCAACTTCGACACCAGTAATCACTTCAGCACCTCCGTCCACAGCAAAAAAACAGAGGGAAAAGAACAAAAAGAGCCAAGCGCACCAAATCTCCTCCTTATATATCCTCTCCACCCCAAAATAACGGCAGGACCACTTTCCCGGTTTTTTTCCTCCCCGGTTCACCAACTTTGCCCACATTCCACCGTTCTTCCGAGAATCGTCCCAGTTCGGGTTAGTTCGCTCCATTTCCCATGTTCCATGTTCACGCCGTCCCACTGAAATCATATGGGATGGATTATCCGAGTTGTTCCGAAACGTCAATCGCAATTGTTTATGTTTGGCAATGGTCGCCGTGCGGGTGCTATTTTCGTTGGTTTTTGCGCGATTATGAGTGCTCGAGTCACGTAAAGTGAATTCCTCAATCCTGATAGGTGTTTATGTGTTGCAATGGTCGCCGCGCGGGTGCTATTTTCAGTGGTTTTGCGCGATTATGAGTGCTCGAGTCGCGAAAAGTGGATTCCTCAATCCTGGTAGGTTGTGGCTTGCTACTTTCCCCCTAGAATTATTAGTTTTGTGGTTGTTCAGAGTGTTGTCGCGGCCGCCGCGCGGTTATTATGGAAACTCGTGTGATAATTGGGCCTAGGCTTCCCTAGTAGGTTTCCGCTTAGCATTTTCCCCCTAAAATAATTAGGTTTGAGGTTGGTTGCAGAGTTTCCGCGGCCGCCGCGCAGATGTTGTGGAAGTGACAATTCGTGTAATGGGGCGAAATGGGGCGATCGACATCAGGTGTTGAATTACCCACAACGACGTTTCGGTTAGGTTCTTCCCTATTGCCACTGATGCATCCTTTTCTGTCTTCTCCTTTTCGATGTGTCCTCCATCGAGTGGGTGGCGGTTAGCGATTACTTGGTTGGTTGTGCCGTGCAGTTTAGCTGCCCTGTTTTGGTCCTTGCGGTGGCAATTCGCTTTAGCTTTAGTTCGATTAAGTGGCGGATTGTCATCATGTAGCGCATAAATTGTATATCGTTGACGCTGCTGCGACGGTTGACATAGCCTCGTAGTAGTTGATGTAATGCGCTCTAATAATATGCCTGGTATCTAGTTAACCTAATAGTGCCTGGTGGTTAGTTAAATTATTGCTACAGGTAAATAGTGCCTTCTATTCAATAAAATAAAATGTGATCCTGGTTACATTTTTCTATTCTCCTGACCTGAAAACGGATTGGAGCCTGTTCACCCTTGAGTGATTGTCGGTCATGGTTCGAATACATCTCGCGAGGGCGGAAGTGTATGGTGGTTACTTGGCCCCGATTATCTCGTGGTGACACATTCCAGCAGTGAATGAATGGAGCAGTGACTCACTTTCAGATGTTGTTCATGCTTGGGAGGTTCTCGTGGTTTCGAGTAAATTTGTTTTGTTGATGTTCTTAATTGTTGTGAAAACAATTGCGACAGTAGCTCGCAGAATTATTTGTACATGTAACAATATTATAATGAGGATACTATTATAATGAGGTCTAGTCCGCGTGGTGTAGTAGTTAGAGCACTAAGCCCGTAAGCTGAAAGTATCGTTGGTGCCAATGAGATTTAGTTCGAGTGATCCTTCGGATGCCTTATAAGCCCGTTCAGTTATTATACGTGCTGGTTTAAAATCAGAACGTGATAATGATCATATCACCTTGTCGAGTGCCGATACGTTCGATCATGATAATGAGATACTCTATCTCTAAGCGAAGCCTCGAAAGGGCCTGTTTATTTACATTTCTTTTTGTTTATTTACATTTTTCTGAAAGTTTAGCCGTGTCGACGCTCAAAAAATTATTCAACCATTCAAATTATGCTGCATGGTTTGTAAAAAAATTTGTTACTCCTTCAGAACATTTATATTTGACTTAATTTCTATTTCTTATGAATAATCGGGAAAAAACGATGAAATAAAAGTTGATTAATGAACATTTCTTGAACCAAAAATATTGTTTTAACAGGTCACAACTGCAGTGCCAACAAAATATTGGAACACGTGATGTCGTCGTTGTTGTCTTCTGTTTTTGTCAATCACAAAAAAGATGCATACCCAAATTCAGTGTGGAACCATTTTAGGGTAGCTGCAGTCGGAAATAGAGCCCAATGCAAAAAGCGCCCATCTATCCTTAAGACTATAGGAGGCCCAACAAAGGGGTTGCCCACCTATTTAGCTACAAAGCATAAAACTTTCAGACAGGCCATCGCCAATCCCAACATCATTCGACTAGTTCCATCTTGACTCCAGCAAAGCGACAAACTACTGATTTTTTCACGAAACTCAAGGGAGAAAGGACACACTTGATGAAATTTTGTCGCGAATGGTTGCCTTAGATGGTTTACCATTTGGTATCTTTATCACTTTTAAGAGTATTGTAAAATCATTTTACAATACCCTACTAAAATTGCGTCCTGTCTGTCCGTCCGTCCGTGTGTCACACAACTTTTTCTCGCAAACTACATAAGCTAGAAACATAAAATTTTGTAAGTAGGTGCGAAATGACGCCCTCTTCAAATTTTCACCACGAAAAAAATGTATAAGGTCTTTAAGGGGGGTCTCCCCATATAGGGGAGTAGCCTCCGAAAAAAAAATTTTCATCGCATGTTGGCAATATGGATATCAAATGAAAGGTCTTATGAGAACTTTTCAAAATGTTTTAAACCAACAAGTTTTGCTTTGAGGGGTGCAGGGGAAGGGGAAATGTACGAAAATTTTGTGTCTCCCCCTCACATTTGACCCGAAAAATCTGAAAAAAATCACAGAGGTGTAAATTTAGAAGTACAAGGGCAACAAATACCTAAGAAGTCGAAATTCGGTCAACTTTGTTAATAATAGTACATAATATAAATTTTACATTTTTGCCTATAAAATCACGATGGAACCCTTAAATTTCCCAAAACCTACAATTTACGTTTCTCAAAAGTAATTGCATGCGGTCCGGAAATTTCACAACAATTGAACGGTAAACAGCTAAGTTACAGCCGATTGAATATTTAACAATTACAACAACATTAACACGTGATACTAGGGAGATACACGTTTGCAACGGACTTAGACACTAAAAATATGTAGGAATTTTGATAAAAATTTTAGAAATGGTTTGTAGTATTGACGTTTTATCATGACTAATCAAGCGACGGGGTCAAAGCACTTTTAACAAAATGGTGGCGAATTTAAAATCATAGTACATATAATAAATTTTTCGAACTCAATTGATGGAATCTATATATTAGTCAAGTTTTGATATGCAGAATATATTGTTTGATTTAGTAATTGTTTTACAATACCCTTCTGGCAGGAGCATTCTCCTGCTACTTCAACTAGTTATGATCTAAGACCACTACTATGAGCCTAGGGGTATGCAGAATTACCGAAGATTGCAACAACAATTCGCTGCAGAATAATGAATTTTAGTGATAACATCCGGCATCACATAAAAGACTACATTAAGACATTAAAATCAGTATGGGCCATGTTCTCACTTGGTTTTGACGAGTGGACATCGCTCTCTAACAAAAAGTACATGAATATCAATGTTCATTCAGAAAATATGTTTTGGAGCTTAGGGCAGGTTCAAATTGAAGTTTCTATGACGGCAGAAAACTGTTTGCTACATTTGAGGAAGCTTTTGGGTGAATTCAATCTATCTTGAGATCGAGACATCGTAGCAATAACAACAAATTGACCAAACGTAATACTGAAAGTTGGAAGACTTGTCGCCAAAACTGAACATCAACTTTGCTTGGCACATGGAATACATCTTACTGTATGTAATGTCTTTATAAGAAACAACACAATGAACCATACACTTCTTTGACTAAGGTTGTTAATGACTCTTTAAGCGATACCGATGATGAGGAAGAATATCCAAATTATCCTGAATTCTGTTTAAATATCAATGGAACAGAAGCTAATACAGCTAGTGATCAAAACTTCACTCAAAAAATATGGCATTCATTATGTCATAAAGAAAGTCCGTAAGACTGTAGTCGCCAACAAAAATGACACTATCTTGAAAAAGTATGTAAAGTCTGCAATTAATAAAGAATTATCATTGTTGCTAGAGCGCCGAACACGATGGAACAGCCCAATGACAATGTAAGAATGCTTTCTAGTACTGAAAATTCCCATTCAAAAAACCCTTCTTGATCTTTACTATCCTTTTACAATAAATGAAGCAGCGTTTGAGATTATCAAGGATTTAGTTGATACTCTAACACCTATGAAACTAGCTGTAGAAGCTTTTTGCCATTCCAACGCTAACTAGAGTACAGACGATGCTGCACTAAAATTCATGATAAACGATTCACACGGGAAAATAATAAAAATTCTGCAAAAAAAATGAAAGTATCGCTGTTAAAAAGAGTACAAGAAAGAAGATAATCGGAGTTATCAGGTTTGCTAAACTACCCACAAAATCCGGAAAATCATGATCTGTCTCTCGATTTAAAATCTATTTTTTCAGCTCCGCCTAGTACAATCCTTCGTGAAAAAATTATAAAGCTTGCAATTAAGTTTTGTCCAACTGACTCTCAAAGTAATCTATTCCAGGCTCCAGTTTCAGATTCAGTTGACAAAATAGATTCAGATTCAGTTAAGAAAACAGAGTTAACATTAGAACAGAAACTGCAGACCGGAATTGATAAAAGTATGAAACAAGTTGGGTAAACAGACTTTCGCTGATGTCAGAAGGGTTTTGTACTCAACTTCTCAGAAATGCAGTCACCAGCAATGAATAACGTCAAGAAATATGTCGAAGAGATGTGTAAGTTCAAAGGAAAATCCATTGTTTTTCTATTTTCAACGGTCGCCATTTTGTTGCAAAACGACAAAAATCACTCAAACCATGAATTCTCAAAAATATTAATGCTATTCACCTTATTGGAAAATTTCAAGAAGATCAAGTCAAAACTGTAGTAACTGATTGGATGGAAAGTCCATAAAATACCAAAATCATGTGTTATTATTGTTGTAATTGGAAAAATTTCAAACGGCTATAACTTCCGTGTATATGATTCGATTTGCATCAAACTTACCAAGTTTAAGAACCCTTAGTAGGACTATGCAAATATCGAATTTCGTTCAGTTTAAGGATACCGATACGACTTTATTGGGGAAAATGTGAAATTCGAATATCATACTATTATTAACAAAGTTGAGCGAACATTGACTTCTAAGGTATTTGTTATTGTTGTGCTCATAAACACCTACCACCAAAATTTGGTTCAGATTTTTCGGATCATAGGTGTCCAATCGCGAGGGGGGGACACAAATTTTTCTTGTATTTCCCCTCCCTGCGCGTCCCCCGAAGCAAGAGGTATCAAATTAGGACCTGTTTTGAAAAGTTCTTATCAAGATCTTTCATTTGATACCCATATCGGCTACCTTTGATGCAATTTTTTGTTCGGGGACCACTTCCCTATATGGGGAGACCCCCCCTTAAATATCTCATAAAATTTTTCGTAGTTGAACTTTGAAGAGAGCATCATATTATGCCTGCATACAAAATTTGATGTTTCTACATTAAGTAGTTTGCGAGAAAAAGTGCTGTGACACACGGACGGACGGACGGACAGACAGACTAGTAGGGTTTTGTAAAATTATTTTACGAAACCCTAAAAAGTTGTGGCAAAAGATATCAAAGCCACCGATATTGCTAAGAGTATTAGAAAGGGGATGAACTTTTTAAAGCGGAGCTGCTATTCGAGGTCCTAATCTTGATAAAATTTACAAAAGAGCATTTTCTTCTACTTCATACATTGCAAACACGTTGAGAAGCCGGCTTAATAATACCAGCCTTGACAGTCTTCTCATGTTGAGGTCTTATTTTCAAAGATCAAATCAATTAATATCTAAACTTATTGATTATTTAAAATGCCAATTAATGTGCTACTTTTATAACATTTTTTAAGTTTTAATGCAATTAAATATTGTTATATTGAATTATCAGGTAAATGTATTAATATTTTATTTTTAAGTTCTTAATGTTTAGATTCTCAATAAATTGGCCTATTACACTCTGAAATCAATTTAATAAAACTTTTTGCATCATTTTTATTACTGCTTCAAAAGTTTTGCCAATTCTGGGACTAGTCTCGGGATCCCGGGATCAGTGCTCCTTGGCCCCGAAATCCCAGGATTGAATGACGGTCCGGGATATTATTGCCTAAATTGATGGCATATAGAGAGCTCTGCTGGCGTGTGCTTGCGCTGCCTGGGACTCGACCACTGGGTGTCTAATTGTCGGGCCATGGATATAGTGTGCCCTTGCTGCTCACAGCCAGATCAAAGTACATCACGTTGCAGTAATCTACTGCACTGCAGAAACTGTGCCGCTCGTGGCGAATTAGGGCGAATACTAGACACTAAGTATGGCTGCTCACAAAATCGTACAGTTTGACCGTGGGCAGCACCAAACAGGACCATGGGTCCTGTTTCGTGCTGTCAAGGCCCTCCCTCCTGGTATGTATGTATATGCGTCCTGGAGTAGGAAATGCAGATATTGTTGCTAATGATGTGATTGTTGAATGTTTGCCCATGTATGACCTGACGGATGAAGGGGGTGTGTGCGTATGTGGGTGAAGGGTAGTTTCGGTGATTGTTCTAAGTGAGCACTGTAAGTTTGGTAGCCCCATTGAATTATTTCTAGGGTATTTGGATCGGATCCTGCCACTGATTGGTGGCAAGCCCTGCATTCTGGGATTGGATGCTAATGCTGACTCGGTGATGTGACACAGCAATTCCTCTTCACAGAGGACTTTTTTTGTTACTATACGCCGGGAAAAAAGCTGGTGAAGCTGACCCTTGTTTGTAGTTTGCATATGGTAAATGTTTCTTGTGAATTGTCTACGTGAATTCTGCTGCGTGTTTCCTGAAATTCCGATGGAGGCTGGTGCCTGGCTGGGAGACAAGTGAACATAACCTCATTGCAGCCGTGATGACTTCTAATGGATGTTCGTCAACCTGCTAGGAGCAACTAGAGCCTGGTTCCGAAGTGTGAGAAGGTCATATACGAGGTACTGATGCAAGAGTAGGTCAAAAACCTGTCACTAGTAGTTTTCAGTGGCCTCAACAAGGACGGGATGGTATCTTATCTCTATGAGTGCTTTGTCTTTTTCAGCGATCAAAAGCTAAGAAGAAGTCACCCAGCTACTCTTGAGCGTGTCATGTGGTGGACAGATGAGCTATCTGCCAAGCGTAGGGATGTCTGGCGTGCAAGGAAGAAGTTCCAAAGAGCGTGATTCTCGAAGCTGGAGACAGCTGGGTAACTGAAATGGGTGTACCAAAAACTTGCAAAGGAGTATCGTGGACTACTGTTTAAGGAATAACATTGACAGCACTTTGTTAGTGATAACTCTAGCAACCCGTGGAGACAGGTATATAAAATCTACTGGGGTAGGATCAACATCCATGAGGTGTTGGGACTTTGCATTTGTAACAATGTGACACCAAGATAGACGCGTGTTGAGGGCTTCTCCTTCTTCTTCATCGTAATAATACAGCCTCTCTCGTGCCTTTGCTCCCTGATAATTGTGCCTCCAGCTGTCTCAGTCAATTGACCGCATCCTCCAGTTTTGAAATCCGAGCAGTGATTAACTATCTTCGTCCACTGAGCCAGACGAGCGTTTCCTCGGTTTCCTCACTGGTCCCTGGCCTTCAGTCAGTATCCGTTGTTCGTCCATACGATTCATGTGACCAGCCACATCCTTCTCGCTAGGTATGGGATCCCCCAACTCAAAGGCAACCCACGGCATAACAAAACAAAACCTGGCCCGAAGTAATGTGTCAAGCGGTTCCAGGCTGGATTTTCAGGTTGATAGGGTAGGTGTTTAGTGGGTAGTCCAGTCACCTTCTTGCAAACATGAGAGTGCCACACTCTGCGTAAATGGCATTTACCCCCCAAACACAAAAAATTGTGATCATTGAGACCTCTGGTTCGTCAAAAATTTCATACAGCTCATGGTTGTATCAAATTCGCATTGGTCCCGTCTAGTTTTGCTCCGACTATTCAGATTAGGACCCGCTGCTCTAAAGTGTTTAATATATTTGTGGACACTTGGGTTAGGATCCATATTTCAGACTCATAGCTTAATACTGGTCTTATTGTATCACAGATTAGTAAAGCTTTGATTCTCTGTGTATGCAGCTGGTCTTCAAGATAATTAAAGCTGAATAAAATATTTTATTCGTGAGCTGTATTCTTCCCCGTATTTCTTCTCTTTCATTACTCATTCTCGTTATTTTGGGGCCTAAATATATGAATTTGCACATATAGTATTTTTGATATTGTATTGCGAAGTGTGATATTTTGTGTGCTTGAGGTATTTTTCCTTGACTGTGTCATGAGTTTTGTTTTATTTGCATTGATTTGTAGCCCTACTTATTTTGCTTTGCTGTCGAGTTTCACGAAGATTTTTTGGCAGTTGGTAATTACCGTGATAGGCTACTACTTGGCTCGACCTGTATAGTAATGTACCTCGTGTTGTATAGTAATGTACCACGTGTATGACGTACTCCTGAGCCAAATTAAACAGCAATGCAGTGAGTTTGTTATTGATAAGGACTTGGAAGGTCGTCAATGTCATTGTCATTTTGGTAAGACAGATTCATTTGGCTGGGATACCAAAGCAGATCATTATTTGGTACGGCCCGTTACACTTTCAAGTATCTGCTTGACAGTGAACACTCGGTCTATTGTCGATCTACCTGCTCTAAAACCACCTTGATACTCTTCAATAATATTGTTGGCATATGATTGGATTTTATCTTACAGGACCTTTGAAAATATTTTGTACACCGTAGAAAGCAGTGATATGCCTCTATTATTTCCGCACTGTAGCTTGTCACCTCTTTTGTCGATAGGGAATATAATTGGTTGGCTCCACTCTTTCGGCATATGTTCTTATTGCCAAATGTGCTAGATGACTTTGTGAATAGCTTCATGAACACTGCTGCCCCCATATTTGATGAACTTCACTGGAATCTCATCGATGCCCGGCGCTTTATTATTCTTTAGGGCCTTGGCGATGGAACACACATCATCCAGAAGCACTTCATAGATATCTATAGGCTCCGATGTTCTGGAGCTTTGCGGAGGGTTAAAGAGGTTCTTTAAATATTGTCGCGTGTTTTTGGTTCGCGGCCAATAATTTTAATGTTCCGGGAAAGTGAAAACACAATGTCTTTTAATTTAAGTTAAAAGAGTTTATATAATTACAAAAATGCACAATAATCAATTTAACACTTTCACTAATTTTAATTTTCACAGCGGAGGGTTAAAGAGGTTCTTTAAATATTGTCGCGTGTTTTTGATTCGCGGCCAATAATTTTAATGTTCCGGGAAAGTGAAAACACAATGTCTTTTAATTTAAGTTAAAAGAGTTTATATAATTACAAAAATACACAATAATCAATTTAACACTTTCACTAATTTTAATTTTCACTATTAAAAGTCTAACACTTGTCCATAAATTTCTTATCGCGATTGTTTTCTAAATCACTTCACTATTACGAAAATCACTTTTCTATTACTCGCACATCATCGCTTCCTGCACACTATCGCAGTTCTTATCGCGTGATTCCCCCCATTCATTCAGCTCGCCTTTATATAGGGTCTCTAATCATTCAACTCAGGTCTCGTACATTGATGAATTAGCGGGAACATTCCAGCAGCGTAATGAATGGAGTAGTGACTCACTTTCAGATGTTGATCATGCTTGTTTGGTTCTCGTGCTTTCGAGTAAATTCGTTTTATTGATGTTCTTAATTGTTGTGAAAACAATTGCGACAGTAGCTCGCAGAATTATTTGTACATGTAACAATATGATGCCCTTCTTTCCTTAATCTCGATTTTATCAGCGATGATATTGCCAATTTCACCAAGACAGATCGTGATTTCTGGGCTGATAACCACATTTTAGGTTTTTTACTACTTTGTATGCTTGTCTTGTGTCGTTGCTTGCTAGACTTACATCTATGTTAAAGTTTTCAATTGGTTATCATAGTATTTTCTTTTCCTATCTCTAATTATCCCATTCGCTACTCTTTTGAGATTTTTAAAGTGTTCTCTCTTCATCCTGGTTTTGCTAACTACGCATTCTTTGTACGCCTGATTCCTTTTGTCTAACACATTCTGGCACTCATCATCGAACCAATCATTTCTCTTGCACCTGGCTTGATGTCCGAGTGTGTGTTCTGCAACATCTTAATAGCCGCTAACAATTCCATCCAGAGCTCGTTGCTTATCTTTAGCGATACGACTGATAGGATGGGAGCCATGTGGTTGTCGAGGGTTTCCGTAAAACGTTTGGCCACAGGCGCCATTTTAAGCTCGAGGCCCAACGTTGTTGGATCAAAACATGGTTAATCTGGTTTTGTTTGTTGTCATCTGGTAATACCTAGGTACTTTTATTGAAACCTCAATTTGGGAAGCAAAACGAACGTATAAATAGATTTCTGCTACATGCAAAGTCAATCAGGCGCTAGCTGTTGTCATTTATTTCAACGTGGCGGCTATGTCTTCCAGTTGTTCCCTAATGAGATAGCTTATTGACATCCCTAGCGCGATAATCACCCAGAGTTATATTTGTGTTATTTGTTGGCAATGAGTCGACTAGAACATTTGCTTCGTTTCATCGTCCTTCCCTTCGGTCGTGGTGTGAACATTTATCAGCCAAATTTTGAAGAATTTTTACAGATCATACACAACCGTTCATTGATTGCCTTAAAATGAATTATGTGCCATTTGAATACCCTATCAACAATGAAAGCCACTCCCAATTCTCGCTTTCTAGTAACCATCCCACTTTTGAAAATTGTGTGCGATCTCATATCTTCAATGTCACTACCAGTCGAATTCGTTTCCTAAATTGCCAGTATTTTTAATTTATATTGAATGGCCTGGCTTTAACAGCGCTAGGGTAATTCAGTGTTCTGAAATTCCAGGATCCATTGCCATAGGCCTTGTTACAATTGCAGGGTCATTGCTGTAGATTCAATCCATTCCGAGGTTCAGTTGCAGTTTTCAAAACAAATGAGGTTTCAAAACAATGCAGATTTCAAAACAATCTAAAGTTTTACAGAGACTGGGGGTTGTTCCATCGCCCAACCTTCATTCCGATGGCACGGTTATTACTTTCAAATCTGTTATCGATTCGTCTTCACCCTCTTACGTAACATTTTATTACACTATTTTAATTCCATATATGTATGCCATTGTTGTGCAAAAGAAGCCGTACAAAACCCTATAACAAACAAAAATATCGTGGTTTACGCATAATCCCTTTAACCGAAACATTCTCAAGTGAATTAAGTGCCGTTGCGGAACATAATCAAAGTGATTTATCGTATCTGTTCATTCATGCTGAGGTCTCAGAAGAGCAAATTGATTCAGCAATGGCTTGCATCTCAGATATTATCATATATTGGATAAGCAAGTTACATTTTCCAATTCAAAATCAAATTCTTAATATTTAAATTTCACCAGTATTTCTATGGACAGCTAGGCTTAAATGCACTCAGACAGTTACAAGCCAGAGTAGATCTGGCCAATAAAACATTAGTCACAAGCCAAGCCACAATCTCCAAATACCAAATATTATTTCAAATAAATATAAAGTGCCTAATCAGTTGACATACACGAAGGAGATGTACGAGTATACGAGTATGTAAAGAATACCAAAGATACTTCTGGACTCGTCATTTCGGAAGACATATATAAAGCGAAGGATTGGTTTAGCCTATTAGAAGTAATCAACCAAATTCACGAGGAGAGATTGATTTTTCTGTAGCAACCACTAAAGGCCTCCGAATTTTCATCCTTGAAGTTTGATCAAATTCATAACTTCAACATCGTACCGCGGAAACAGATTGTTTAGTCACTTCCAAAGATGTTTCGTAATTATTACGAGTTTCTTACCTTACCGGACAAGAAAAAGATTTAATTCTGAAGATAAGCTATGAGTACCAAGATATGTTTTTCTAGGAATGACAATAAACTTAGCTTTAGGAATAAAATCAGGCACTCAATCCCAACTACTGACGACATACTCATTTACGCTAATCCACACATTTGCAAGGGTAAAGTAAAAAGGCAAATAAATGACACGCTCAACAAAAGAATAATCCAACTGAACTACTTTCCATGGAGCTCAACGGTCAATAAACATGCAAGTGGAAAGCAAAAATTGCGATTAGTTATCAACTATCGGAAGCTCAACAAGAAAACGGAAATTGATCGCTATCCCTTGCCAAATACAAATGACATTCTTGACAAACTAGATAAAAGCCTCGCAAGTGGATTCCACCAGATCGGAATGGATCCCAAAGATATCAAGAATACAGCTTTTACGGTTGAAAAAGGCCATCAAGAGTATGTTCGGATGCCTTTTGGACATTCCAAAAGATTATGGATAAGATACTCCAACATATCCTGGGAACAATCTGTCTGGTATACATGTACGACATCATAGTATTTTCAACATCACTTCAAGAACACGGCGACTGTCTGAGAAAGGTATTCAAAAACCTCCAGGCAGCCAATTTCAAAGTACAACTCGATAAGTTAGACTTCCTTCGAAAGGAAGTGGTTTTCTTAGGCCATATAGTTACGGCTGACGGAGTTAAACCAAACCCAGATAAAATAAAGGCAATCAAGGATTTTCTGATCCCAAGGATTTTCTGAACTTGAACTTTCGAGAAGTCACCACTTCTGACCTTTTCACAAAGTTTCATGGCTGTAGCTTCTATAGTTTCGGAGAAAAAGAGCTGTGACATACAGACGGCCGGACGGATGGACAAACGGACACAGGTCGTGATTGCAATAGGGTTTTGTATTTACGTTTCTTATGATTCAATTGGAAAAAGAAGAAAAAGACCAACCAACACTTTTAAAAATTCATTATAATTTTAACACAATAGTGAATCAAATTCAAACTAAAAACTTTATTTTATACTAAAAAATGATTACAACGTAGTCCTAACCTAAACGTTAACCTTACCTCTAAGCTTAATATGATAAACATAGTGTATATCTAGGTATCCTAAATATTGAAAAGAATTCTTAACCTTTAACGCAAACAATCAACAATACTTAATGTAGCAATAATGAGCTGAAACGCAAAACCATGCAACAGAAAACACAAAACAACAAAATAAACACTAATAATTTAGACGTTGTTACGTCTCAGCTCGACCAGCCTCAATAAATCTAGCAAATGAGTATCTCCATTGGAATTGTTCGTCTCGTGAACACAAATTTGGTGGATATTTTATCTTCTTATTGGTGACCCGTCTATGTACGAGTATGTGATATATGGTTGGGACACTGTCAGAATCAAAAACATATAGATTCATGTCCACGTACACGAATGCTTTTGGAGGAATGAAGCCAGTACTGAGACAAGTCTCAATATATCTGCCTGTAGGATGGAATGGCTGTGAAACTTAGGCGTTTTCGCTCATAGTTAGGGATGTCCGATATGATACTCAATCGACTCTTGTCACTTTAGCAATTTGATAAATTCTTCTATTCGATATATAATGCTTCCAATCCGTCTCAGGCTTTCTGTACATACATGCACGAAGACATTACCTTTCGAAAACTCTTAATCCTTCCATAGTACTAGCACTATGGTTGTACTAGACCTGACATCCATATATGAAAAATGGTCTAACCAGAGTCTTATAACAGCTATCCTTGACCTGTTGATCAACGTATCTGGAATGAAAGAGTCGTCGAACTGCCATGACTACTTTTTGTGCTTTACTGAGCATGATTTTGAAATTTTCAGTATAGTACAGATACTGATTGAGATGAACACCGAGGTATCGAACACAGGATTTATGTGGAACCCGTTCTCAACTACCCTCACCAGCATAATGTGGGAATCCTTCCAGTCACGTTTCAAGTCTTCACTGGTCAATCGCAGCGTTGTGCGAAACAAAATTGTTTCGCACTTCTGCGCATTGATTTTCATATGCCAATGGTAGGTGTAGAGCTGCACATCATTGAACATTTGAAGATAGCTCTGAACTATTGTTGCTTTTCATTCTGCTGTATAAATGATCAGATCATCAGCAACCGCTACTAATAACCTCTTTGGCGAGACGTTAAAATCAAAGTAATTCAATTGCTTGCGAATGAATATTGAAAAAAGCAGAGGCGCAGTAACTGTTCCCTGCTGTAGACCATTTAAGACCTTGAAGTCGCGGATCAACGTTCGATTTCTTTGAGCTACAATAAAGGATTTCCCATACAACATATTGCACATCATGGCGACAAGGTGTCTGGGGCACCTATCCTGAAGGAGCTTAAAAACTAGTCCATCTAACCCAAAGACATATAAACAAATGGACGAGCAACGAGAGTTTGTGTACTCGTCCATGTGAGAAGCAAATTTGCCACATAAATAAGTTATAAATAACTTACGCTCTCGAAACTATATGATTCCCTCTGTTTCTCCTTCCCCTTTTTTTCCAGACAGGTTTTTCTTCTCTCTCTTCAGAAGAATCCCTTCCCCCACTGGCACCCGCGCACACCAACGAAATTTCATTTCACGTGCACACGATCGCGCTTTCGGTATCATTCGGAAAACAGTTTGAGTGCAAACAACAAACGACACTCACGGAAAACTCGAACGTCAAAGCAAAAGAAAATCGAAAAGAGCTCGAAACACGCGGGGAAACTCATGTGTCAAAGCGGATGGAAATTTCGTAAATTTTTAATTAAAACAGTGAATTAAAGTTCCGATTACGTACGCGCGATCTTTAAAATTAAAAACTTTTTAAATGTGAACGTGTTTCGCCGTGAACAGAGTGCTAAAACAAAAGCATATCACTTCAAACCTCAACTTCACACAACTTTAGCGAAGGTTACCAATTGCTTCGGCTCTCACGACCGGTTGCGGATGCAGTATTCTCTATATCTATGATCTAACCACACCGTCTCGAAGGTTTCCGCCTTGTCAACGAGACACACTCCAACACATTGTCTATTGTTTAGTTTCCAACAGATGCCTGAGGTTACTTTCGTTATCACATGTATGGTCGAATGCCTGGCATGAAAATCAAATTGGTAATTTGGCATCAACTCATATTTCTCAATGTGGGCGTTTAATGCTTTATCTAGTATCCCTTCATACTCCTTACTGATCTTAGGCAGCAAGCTGGTTGGGCGATAGTTTTTAGGGCATGAAGATTCTTTTTCTTTCGTCAAGATTGGAAATACCTTAGCCTTTTTCCACTCATTTGGGAAATATGAATTGCTCAACATGTTGTTGAACAATATGCAATAATTCCTAATAGCAATCTCACGCAAATGTCGGAAAACTATATTTGGAACACCGTCAGTACTACATGATTTCTTGTTGTTTATCTCACCAAATGTGAGACATAATTCTTCATAGCTGACAAAATAATCAATAAGATTCAGATGTTAGTGTTTCATTGAAATGAAGAAGAGTTTTACTGTTCAGGCTTGATTTGAAGTCGGAAATTTTCGCTCCAACGACCTCTGAAAGAATTTAATTCCCTCTCTCAGGGTTTGGTAAAGGAATCAACTCAAAACGAGTTCCAATAAGGGCAAGTTTATGCAAACCCATCACATATAATCCTGTTTCTATTTCTATCCGGAATCGTACTACCAATTTCGATATCAGCCCTATCGAGAAGATTTATCTCATCACTAACGACTTCAAAATTCGATACCTTCACTCGAGACATCTTGCAAAATATACTATTCACTTTCATGAAAACTCCATCTGGGTCCTGTGGGCTAGTACCCGTCAGTTTTTCCACCTATTGATCGCTGACCTCACTCCTGAAGTATGAACGGGTTAAGCTCCAGACATTCTTCAGGTGTAATTTCACTAAAGCCAACGAAGGATGGTTGTTGTCCAAAAGTCGCCGATAAATATTATTGACGCGTGTGAGAAGAAGACTTTTCAATTTTTTTAACATTGCGAGGTTGAGTATTTCATTTTCTTCCATATTGTTTCGATGTTTAATTTTGGGAACTACTCTCTCAATCGTTTCCAACGTCAGCCTCTCTAACTTCGACAAATAGAGATCTATTTTATCGTTGGTTAGATTCCTGTCATTGGGAACCATTGAGCAAGCGATGTCATCATCAGAAGGAGGACATTACTTCTGGTGCTATCAATTAAACTTCTTTTGCAACTTTCTCCAACCCGTTTTTTTTTTGTAAATCAACCGATGGTTTTCATGTTGAACTGGAATGAGGAAGACATCATCCCTTTGATGATTGTTTTCTATTACGTTTGCGTTACAGTCGCTATCGTAGGGAAGCATATGCAGTTTTCATTGAGGACTATTAAGGCTGAATTCAAGCCTTGCGTCAGCAATGCAAAGGTCAAAATATGAATTTGTCCTGGGGTATGTTGGGAACTCCGACCCTATCGTTTCTTACGAGTTCAAAATATTTGAATGTCATGTTCCATGAATTGAGGTGGGTTTCCGTGAAAAGCATGATGTCAGGCATTTGCTTAAGAATGAACTCAAAGAAATAGTCACGTCGGTGCATGGAGTTAACGTTGATTGAAATGAGACGAAGCTTATCCGTGGAAATGTGACTGGATAACAAACTATTTTGAAGCATGTTGGCATTTTTCTATCTTGATTATTTATTATTTCCGAAAGAGATTCAAGCTTTTGGTAAATTTTGAGAAGCAGCTCATTATTGCCACTTACGTTATTTATTTTATTTTCATTGTTGTCTGCAGGTCCTCTAGCAGCAATTACAAATGATACTTCAGGCTTTACGAAGTTGGAAGGTGACACCTTGCAATGTATTTGGGTTTGTTTTGGGAAAAATTTGACCTTTGCATCTTGATACCGAGGGGATCCTCGATTTGTTGCTGGATGACCAAATTTACCGCAGTTAACACAGTTTAATTTTTCTCATGGCTCCATCCGAGCCGATTTGTATTTACTGGGGGCATGAATATTTTTACATTTAATGCAGTGATAGTGCATGGCACCATTGGCAGCCAAATGACCAAATCTATGGCACCTGTAACACTGGTTGACCTCAGTTTTTTAGAGATGCTCTCACATCACAGCTCTAAGGTTCAAGTAGCTTACCTCTATTAGGGCATTTGGACTGCTATCGTTAGAAATTTGTACCAAGTAAAACGTTTATATTTTACCTTCAACGGTTGATCTTCTAGTGGCTAAATTTTTCACGCTCATGAATTTGACAGCTGGTGCTGCTTCCTGTAACATATAGAGGGGAACTGTATTCGCCCCAAAGTTCAAGCGCTTGAACAGGAAGGTCTAATATTTTTCCGCCTTTGGCATGTATGTAAAGTGGGGAGCTTGTATACTATTAAAAGCATCTTTCACTAGCTTGAAATCAGCCGGTGTTTTTGTTGTAATGATAAGTTTATCAGCGGTCACTCTCTTAACTTCGATATTATCAATCTTATGTTCGGCAGCCAATAGCCGAACCATATCTCTTCCTCAGTTATCTTATTATTTTTAATAGGAGAACCAGCAGACACACCGGCTGGCTACGGCTCCTTCTCCTTACTTTTTCATTTTAAGTATTCGAATAAATTATCACTAGAATAATGAATATTACCTATGTTTTCTTGGCGCTCCATCTTGGTATCCATTTCACCATTCATCGCAGCAACTACCGCATAGGAAATTTGCGCTGTGGTTTTGTCCTCCCGTGCTAAGTTTGATATCAGCATCATGGATTGTTGTCTTTTTCGTATTTTGTAATGTGGATTTATATGTTTGTTGATTTTTTTGAGTGGCTGCTTTGTTTTCGTTCGTCTTGTAAGTTGTCGCTTCTTTTTTTCGTTCGTCTTTTTTTCGCTTCTTCTTTTCCGGACGTATTTTGTGGCTTAATAATTTTTATTTTATTGACGTTTTTTAACTTATGGATCATTTCCTCAAAATTTTGAATTCGGAGTTTCATCTCTACATTTTCTCTAGAATCTCTCGCGTTTTTTTTCTGATAACTCTTTATAATTCTTCGCTTGAAAGCATAAAACGCTTCCCATGCTCAAAGCTTTCTTGGTCGCTTTTTCGTTTCATGATTTTTTCATTGATAGTTTTTGAAATGCCTGGCCCGGGCCCGCCAGCGGTGGGAAGCCGTCGGGCTCCTCCATGCCCCACGTTTCTTCTTTTTGAAATTTTCCTGATTTCCTCGTAAGTGAAATCCAGGTACTTCCTCGTAAGTAAAATACAGATTGTTTGAATAATTCAACGATGTTATTATCTTGATCCGAGATTCTAAAAACACGTCTACTCGCAACGAATGCTAGACTAAGCCTAACCACAATATAAATATACTTCAAATGATTATCAACCGTCATCTCATATTTCAATATGGCGGACTCTTGTGCTAAATATTTAGCTAATTTTATCAGTTAAGCAATCCAAACTTAATTTAAAAATATAAGCAATTAGATATTAAGTAAAATGACGTTCGTACTGTTAGCTTAAGTTAGTATATAAGACGACAAAATTAAATTTTCATTCTCTCTATACCCTGTGTTTGCGCCGGGACTCTTTTGTCTCGAACTTTGATTTTATTATTTATTATAGACTTTAAAATTTAACTTTATTTTACTTTCTTTTTAACCATACAGAGGTACTGAATAACCAACAATTCAAACAAGGCACATTAAGACAAGAATCCGCAGAATATATAACGACCCAACCAGCAATTGAACAATGAATCAACTTTTGTTTCAAATTTTTGACAAATTAAAAAATGAGTTGAATGATCCGTTCAACCTCCTCCAAGGTGTGCGGTAGGCTGTAGCGTCTAGATGACGGCACTGGTGGTTGAACATGCAGGATGGATTGTTGATTACAGGAACACCAGAGGAGGTAGATCACCAGTATGACTAATCAGAGAATGCCCAGGTAGCCGATGGTGTAGTGGTGGATGTCGTGGTCGGTCACTTGATCGGTCCATGAAACATCTTGTGCTTGTAGTTGTCGTCGCAGTTCCTCGATTTCAGATGCAGACTCAGTTAAATGAGTGGAGTCGTTGGAAGAGTCCACAAGGTTCGTACCCGTTCTGCAGAACAGCTAATTCCCGCCAATATGGTCCCGAATCGTAATAAATGAGCAACTTCCACCCGCTGGAAGATAAGTAGACTCGACCTAATGGTTGAAAATACAGCCCCGTATGGGGTCTGTTTGTTGAGCCTTATGTTGGAGAGGCGTGCGCCATGGGAGCTAGCAGGCACATCAAGAGGAGCACAACAATTGACTTACCGGCTCGCATCGATCACCACCTTGTGCTCGGGATTTCGTCACCGCTGATCTGGGACCCTTCTTTCGTCAAGTGGGGGGAACTTGCTTGTGAAAGTTATTCGTTAGACTGTGCGTCGTCGAGTACTGGTAACGGAGCCAGTTTGTGTATTGGCTTTTTCAAAGTTCCGGAGGCGGTTTTGACATCAGTGACTAGAACGAAACCATCAGCGCCTTCGTACGTTTTGATAATTCACCCCAGTGGCCACTTCGTCGAAGGGGTGTTATCTTCGCTTATGATGACCACTGTTCCCGGGATCGCATTGGGGTGTGATTGTCTCCACTTCACACGATGCTGCAACTGTGCCAAGTACTCGTGCAACCATCGTCTCCAGAATTTGAGTTTGAGGTGATTGATTAGCTTCAATTGGGCTTGGAGACCTCCGGTGACTAGCTCTGTGCGACCATCTACCATGGCTGTGAGGGGTTCTCCGATGGGAAAGTGTGCTGGAGTTAAGGCTGCCAAATCATTGCGATCGTTTGACATCGGAGTTAGTGGTCTAAAATTGAGGATAGCCTCCACCTCAACCACCAAAGTATGCAGCTCCTCGTATGTGAGACCCGCCGACGAAGCGCCTCGACGGATCATGTTTTTGGCTGATTTGACCGCTGCCTTCCACAAGTGGCCAAAATGAGGCACACGTAGAGGGATGAAATGGAAATCGATTCCCCGGCTGGAGCACGCCGTTGTTACTTTTTGACGCTCTTCGTTGGAATATAATGAGGACGACAATTCTGATAGCTGGTTGTGAGCTCCCACAAAGTTGGTGGCGTTGTCGCAAAAACAAGGTTTCCGCAGTGTCCTCGTCGTCCAATGAAACGTGTGAGAGCACAGTGGAATGCCTCTGTGCTTAGATCGCTGACTAGCTCCAGATGAACGGCCTTTGTAGCGAAACAGCAAAATATGGCTACGTAACCTTTTTGGCGGTCGAGTACCTCTAGCTCGGTAATGGATCATCATAGGTCCACCGAAATACACGCCGGAACTGGTGAATGGACGAGCTGGCTGAATACAAGCACTCGGCAGGTTTCCCATGACTTGTGAAAACAGCTTAGGCTTGAGTCGGGTGCACCACACGCACCGTTGAACGATCAATCCCGCGAGTTGCTTTCCTCGAATTGGCCAAAACCACTGTCTAGTGGTAGCGAGCAGTATTTGCACACCTAGATGGCAGTGATCGCAATGGATGTCCAGCAGTCTGATGAACGGATGTTTGAACGGTAATGAAATGGGATGTTTGGCGTTGAATGTGATCTTAGCAGCCTCCAGCCTCCCATCGACATGGATTATGCCCTCCGCATCCAGGAATGATGCCAGTCCTACAAACGGACTGTGCTTGGAGACTTGCCTCCCCGACCTGATGTCCAAAAGTTCGCAGACATACCTCACGATGATCTCCAGGGCTGTGGATAATTCATCACTCGTGGACGCTTGATTTTTCAGTTGAGATTGCTTGACTGCCGGCTTGAGACCACAGATAAACCGCATCATGTAGGCTACTATGTGCTGCAGCTTCTTGAAAGGGTTGCCGTGTTGGGTCTACCGAATAAAGTGTGTTTCAGGAGCCTCTGCCGCTACCATAGCGGTCTTGGTCCGTTTCTTCTCCAAGTCACAAGGGCCCCCACTCTTATACTTGGAAGGCCAAACTGATTCTGCCCTCGACAAAAATTGCGGTGTTTGTAACCACATACTACACTGGCTCAATTGAGCCGGCGCCATCCCACGTGACAGAATGTCAGCCAGGTTGTCTTCAGACGCTACGAGTCACCATTGGTCTGACCTTGAGAGGGTTTGCATGGCTGAGACCCTGTTCGCCACAAAGCTATTGTACGATGATACAGTAGAGTTGATCCACGCCAAGACAATCTTGGCATCAGTCCAATATACCTGAAAAATCTCCTGCAGATTGAGCGCTGTCTTAACTCGTTTTGTAAGCTGTAGCAACCACGGAAGTCACCGCAGTTGCAGACATTAAAAGTTAGCAGAGGGGTTTGTAGCCCGGGGTGGCATGCTGAGGCCGGCTAGCGCTCAGTCGTGTCGTGGGTCTTCCGGGACACCCTCTGCTCGTGCTGAGCCACCTTACATATAAATACTAGCACATAGGGAAAAGGACGGGAAAGGGGGAGGTCATTTTGAGAAATGAAAATGAGGTTTTTAATGTGTCATGGCCGTTTTATTTACAGAAATCCAAAATTTATATCACAAAAACCATTCACAAATTTTACAAAAATGAGAGAAAAAAACTAATTTTAATCAAATCCGCCCCTTCGAAATTGGATTTAAGTCAATTAAGAGAGAATCAATGTTAATTTAAATATACAAAACTAAATAAAATCAAATAATTTTAAAACCATGCAAAAAGTAAGAAAATAAATTTAAACTCACTTACTTTCCTGCAAGACTCCGAGCGCTCGGGGAAAGGCCAAGAAAGAAGCGGGGGCTCTGAAAACCAAAAAGGGAAAAAAAAACAATAAAAATTCAAGCGGGATGGTAAAACGGCCACCTTTTGCAATTTTCACACTAGCACTATATTGTTATTTCTCTCCACTTTATATTAGAATTTGTTTAAGTTCAAAGTCTTTTCGATCTTCCCGATTTTCTTTTCACTTCTTCTTAATCCTTTCGATTATCTTTAACTCTCAGTTAATTCACCACACAATTTGAAGTAGTTTGTGTCTTCGTTCAAGTTTCACTTTGTCACTTAGCTTTCTACTTTCTGTTCTATCATACAAATTCAACTATTTTTCCCCCCAAAATTCACCCAACACCAACACTGGAAATCCCAACCCCACATTCAATCTCCAAAACGCAATTTCAAGATCCACTTCTAATTCACTAAAAACTCTTCTTCCTCCGGACAAAGAATTTCCACTTTTTCACTTCCAACGGACTCGCAAAACCGACAAAATTCACTCCCCAAAGCGTTCAACCTTCTTTTTTCCACGTCCAATACTGACTGCCCAATTCCAACCACCTCATTTCCACATTTCACCTTTCTCCCATCCGATCCCGCAATCCAAATTCTTTTCCAATTACCGCTGTCGCATCTGGGTAACGTAATCGAAGTTCATTACACTTCGATTCCGCTACCCACACATCTTTTGGTCCGTATCGACAATCACAATAGTTTCCATTGACTTGCATATATGGCAATTTACATCCCCAAGAATCGCTTGATTGAATGTAAAGTGTCACACATACGAGTACATTACGAAAACTATTGATTTTGCCGATACCCCAAAAAAGAGTGCTTCCGTGCGCCCGGGGGAACTTGAACTCAGGGTTCCAGCAGTCGCACGGTCGAAACTCGCGACGTATCCAATGGAGCTATGCCTTATCGATCTCCCATTCATCAGATTAGCAACTTCAATGATTCATTTGGGCATGGGATTGAATTTTGTTAGTCAATTCATTTTTGTTAGTATAATAATATAAAATTTGTTAGTGGGAATGGAATTAGTTAGTATCAAGGAAGGAATTAGGTTTTGTTAGGGAAAATGAATAGAATGAAATTTTGTTAGTGGGAATTAATAAATGGAACGTTATTAGTGGGAAAATTGAAATTATTAGTAGGTATTATTTTTTGTAGTTGTTAATAAGGAAAAAGGGTAGTATTGTGATGATGGGGGAGTAAAAATTAAAGGGAAAATGGAAACATGTAAAAAAAATAAATAAATTTATGGAGGAAAAAGGTAGGAATGCCCAAAGGAAAGGGACAATGTTACGGCGGCAATTTGAAGTTGCGAATGGGAGGAAGTTGGTACGCCGGAATTCGCAACAATCGTGGGGACGACCCAGACCCTGAGTGTCTCATTCAGCCGGGCAAAGAAAGAATGTCGGCAGAGGTAACCGGAAAAAAAAAACAAAAAAAGTAGACATTCACTGGACTTCACACCATGGAAATATTCTGTCTGGTTTCTGTTTAGTTGATTGGCGAGCCCCAGTATCCGTCACTTAACTCGCTCCTCCCGGCAGACAATGCTCCATCCGAATCATTGTGCACCTCATTCAGCAGTACGATTTCACCACTGTAATGAGTATCGACCGTGCAATGAGCAGTACCCGAATAATGACGTTTAGAAATCGGGATGCTTTTGCTCAGCTTCACCTTATCGATGGACGATAGGTGGTGGTCAACAACTTCGGATGGGTCACCGGCCGCAAGAGAAGAACGACTCAAGGGGACTGAAGTAGACATAAAAGATTCTGCAGACAGGGGCAATACAACTGGCGCGATGTTAAAAGCGTCCCAAAAATCAATCCCGAGATAAATAGAATACGTTAATGCCGGAACAATCAAAAACCGAATCAACCGAGTTCGATTATTGAATTGAACCAATGCAGTAACGTATCCCAACACGTCAGCCCTATGACCTGATGCCGTTTTGACATCGGCATGCATCGAATGAAGATACAAACCAAGGTCCCGGACGAGGTCAAGGGCTCCAGCTCCCAGGATGCTAACGCTTGCACCACTGTCTAACAGACCTTTCAATTTGCGTCCCTTAATGCTGATCTCAGCATAAGGCCGCTTGTCTTCGTGCGATGCCACGATTGACTCAATGCACGCTCGCTTGAGAAACCGTCGCGTGACAAAATATTTCCATGATCTGTGGAATCGTGACTTCGATCCTCGCCGCTTGCGGTTAGGCTTGCAGTCAGAATCAAAGTCACAAGCCACGTCCAGGGAATTGCTTTGGTGAAATTGGACCTCAGGCAGCGACGTCTGTGTAGAAACATCTACAGACCTCGGTGACTGAATTCCAATTCCCCGAGAAAATGATTGCAGGGGAATAGTAGGATGCGCTTCAGCAGGGAGGGCACCGGACCGGAGACATGAATCATAACCAGCCGAAAATTCGTCATGCAGTTGCACAGAATTGACTTCACATGTCTGAACTGGATATCGAAGGTTATCCATTTCCAGCCGTTGCCATGTGATTTCAATTCGGCGACACATCCTGACGAGATCTCGGGTGGTTGAGAACTCACGTCCAGCCAGATGCTCCTGCAATCGGAGATTCATGTTCTTAAAGACTAGTTCTTGCAGATCCGTGTCTTTCATCGGAGTCCTGAGTTGGAGAGACATCGCTTCAATGGATTCAAAGAACTCTATGAACGGCTCGTGAGATCTCTGCTTGCGGGCGAACATATTTTCCCAAATATGTGCATCATCAAGCCGAGATCCAAATCGTTCAATGAGTTCACATTTCAGCTGACTCCAACTCAAGTCTCCATACAGTTCACGCATCTGCCAGTACCAGTTTTTGGCAGATCCTTGCAGGAGAATATGTAAGGTCGACACCAATTCACGCTCCGAAATACCGTAGCTTTGAGCCAAGGTGCTAACACGGAACATAAACTGGCGAGCATCCATTCCACCTGAGCCTCCATCAAACTTGAATCCCCATTTATGCATGGGAATAAAAGTTTCATCCGATTCAGATATCTGGCCATTATTCCGAAACGGATGCTGTGAATGAGATTCTGGCAAATCCTGAGAAGAACGCGGTGAAGGGCAAGCGAAGTAATCATACGGCGTGTGCGGAAACATGATGAAAATTAAAAATGATAAAAAACCACAGATCATCGAAACAATTTAGAAATATAAAAATCTATGAACAGACGGACAACACCGACAATATGAATAAAATAAATAATTTTATAAATCACAGACGGACGAACAAACGATTCTTTAAAAACAAATTAAAATTTGAATCCCAGACGGACAAACGGACAAGTAAATAAATATATAAAATTTTAAAAATTTTAAAAACTTACTAGCTAAAATAAATACTGAAATTCTCTATAATATACAATACTTGAATCTTAACCCTAACCAAAACCTAACTGATAAACATAAACTAAACTCAATAATCAAACCCAACCTAAAATCACTCAGATCCAAAATAAACTAAAACAAACTCAATCATTAAAATTAAAAGAAATTATTCTAAACTAACAACCGTAAAATCAATAATCTAAATCATAAACCCTAATTAAACTCAATAATCTATAACTAAACTACCTAAAACCAATGACTTTAAAACTAAACAAGCAACCTAACGGTAATTACTACACAATCAATAATGCGATGGCGAAATAAAAGAAAATATATGATTAGAAGTGAAATTAGTGCAGGCGAGTGTAAATGAACTAAATATAACAATTTACTTGCGCTATCATTTCTCAAAATGAATCTCCCCATTGATGGAAAGGGAAAAGAAAAGGTAATTGAACGGGATAGTGATTAAAATTGTACGAGACGCAAAGCAGACAAACTGCAGCATTGCCTGGCATAACGATGGTACTTGAAGGCGGACTCCGCTCAAATTGTCGCCACAAAGGGCCGACTACGAGACCATTATGAAACTCGACGGACTTCATAGTGGCTCGGACAAGAGCCGCACAAATCCCAAAGTTACCACCAGATAGATGATGGAAGGGCCGAAAGCGTTGGCTAATTCCAAGAGATGGATCTAAGTCCAACTATCCCGTGCAGGGAGATATAGCCAACGACTCAAAATTCGGTTGATCCCAACCAACTTCCACACTGCTAAAGTATGCCTATTATCATAGCCGGTGGAGACTATCAAACACAAAACAGCACGGTAGGCGCCACTGCAACTGCGGCGAACCCCGTGATCAAAATTCTATCATTAACTATCAAAACTTAAAATCAAACTTAAAACCGTCAATAGAATCATTTTAAAAACCATATTCAAAATCATAAAAAATATCTGACAAAACAAAAAAAAATAATTTCCCTGGAATGCTCAGACCACTATTCAAGTCAGGCACTCCAGGTACTCAAGCCCATACAAATCTGAAATTGAAAAATTTAAGTTATAATTAAAAACTGATAAAATCAACTAAAACCTCCTTGGGCGCCATATGTAGCAACCACGGAAGTCACCGCAGTTGCAGACATTTAAAGTTAGCAGAGGGGTTTGTAGCCCGGGGTGGCATGCTGAGGCCGGCTAGCGCTCAGTCGTGTCGTGGGTCTTCCGGGACACCCTCTGCTCGTGCTGAGCCACCTTACATATAAATACTAGCACATAGGGAAAAGGACGGGAAAGGGGGAGGTCATTTTGAGAAATGAAAATGAGGTTTTTAATGTGTCATGGCCGTTTTATTTACAGAAATCCAAAATTTATATCACAAAAACCATTCACAAATTTTACAAAAATGAGAGAAAAAAACTAATTTTAATCAAATCCGCCCCTTCGAAATTGGATTTAAGTCAATTAAGAGAGAATCAATGTTAATTTAAATATACAAAACTAAATAAAATCAAATAATTTTAAAACCATGCAAAAAGTAAGAAAATAAATTTAAACTCACTTACTTTCCTGCAAGACTCCGAGCGCTCGGGGAAAGGCCAAGAAAGAAGCGGGGGCTCTGAAAACCAAAAAGGGAAAAAAAAACAATAAAAATTCAAGCGGGATGGTAAAACGGCCACCTTTTGCAATTTTCACACTAGCACTATATTGTTATTTCTCTCCACTTTATATTAGAATTTGTTTAAGTTCAAAGTCTTTTCGATCTTCCCGATTTTCTTTTCACTTCTTCTTAATCCTTTCGATTATCTTTAACTCTCAGTTAATTCACCACACAATTTGAAGTAGTTTGTGTCTTCGTTCAAGTTTCACTTTGTCACTTAGCTTTCTACTTTCTGTTCTATCATACAAATTCAACTATTTTTCCCCCCAAAATTCACCCAACACCAACACTGGAAATCCCAACCCCACATTCAATCTCCAAAACGCAATTTCAAGATCCACTTCTAATTCACTAAAAACTCTTCTTCCTCCGGACAAAGAATTTCCACTTTTTCACTTCCAACGGACTCGCAAAACCGACAAAATTCACTCCCCAAAGCGTTCAACCTTCTTTTTTCCACGTCCAATACTGACTGCCCAATTCCAACCACCTCATTTCCACATTTCACCTTTCTCCCATCCGATCCCGCAATCCAAATTCTTTTCCAATTACCGCTGTCGCATCTGGGTAACGTAATCGAAGTTCATTACACTTCGATTCCGCTACCCACACATCTTTTGGTCCGTATCGACAATCACAATAGTTTCCATTGACTTGCATATATGGCAATTTACATCCCCAAGAATCGCTTGATTGAATGTAAAGTGTCACACATACGAGTACATTACGAAAACTATTGATTTTGCCGATACCCCAAAAAAGAGTGCTTCCGTGCGCCCGGGGGAACTTGAACTCAGGGTTCCAGCAGTTGCACGGTCGAAACTCGCGACGTATCCAATGGAGCTATGCCTTATCGATCTCCCATTCATCAGATTAGCAACTTCAATGATTCATTTGGGCATGGGATTGAATTTTGTTAGTCAATTCATTTTTGTTAGTATAATAATATAAAATTTGTTAGTGGGAATGGAATTAGTTAGTATCAAGGAAGGAATTAGGTTTTGTTAGGGAAAATGAATAGAATGAAATTTTGTTAGTGGGAATTAATAAATGGAACGTTATTAGTGGGAAAATTGAAATTATTAGTAGGTATTATTTTTTGTAGTTGTTAATAAGGAAAAAGGGTAGTATTGTGATGATGGGGGAGTAAAAATTAAAGGGAAAATGGAAACATGTAAAAAAAATAAATAAATTTATGGAGGAAAAAGGTAGGAATGCCCAAAGGAAAGGGACAATGTTACGGCGGCAATTTGAAGTTGCGAATGGGAGGAAGTTGGTACGCCGGAATTCGCAACAAAGCTCAGCGCCTAGTCTCGCCACACACAACTCCAGGCGTGAAACAGTAAATGTTTTGATCGGGGCCACCCGTGACTTGGCGCACAGCAGCCTGACGATGACTTGACGGCTCGTCAGGGTTCACCGCATGTATATCGCTGTGTTATATGCCTTTTTGAAGGCATGACAAAAGTTGTGCAACTGTACTTGCATAAATTTCTGGCCTGTGCTGATGTGACGAGAAAATTAGGACTGCTGCAATGATGGCAGACCACTGCGGTAATCGAACTCCTGGATACGGATCCCCACTGGTAATGCTGCATCCTACTCCAATTCGAATCGCTATAGTTCCTGCAGGAATAGCTTGGCTGCTACTATCACAGGAGCCAGAATGCCCAATGGATCGAACATTCTGGCTATATCGGATGCCATCGTCCTCTTGGGGAACTTCGCATCGATTGGATTCAGATTGATTTGAATCTGGAATTCGTCAGTTTTCGGATGCCAGATGGCTCCTACCGTCTTAATATAGCCCTCGTGTAAGCAACTGAAGTCCAGCTGGACCTGTTGGTCCTCAGATTTAATCTGCTTCAACAATAGAGGATGGTTGGTACACCATTTGTGCAAATGCGTACCTGCGCTCGAGAGTATGGTGCACAGCTCTACCAGTTTGTGAAGTGCCTCCTCTAAGCTGTCTGCCCTGGTCATGATGTCGTCGATATAGCATTCCTTCTCCAACCTACTGCTGCCCAGGGGGCCTTTCTGCAGGTCTTCTTGTGCTACAACTTGCAGGTATTTTGTAGCTAGATACGGGGCACACGTCGTATCGTAGGTTACTGTTTTCAACTGCTAGTATCGCACTGGTTGCGTTGAAATATTTCTCCAAATTAAGCCATGGTACCGACAGTCTTCAGGATAGAACATTATCTGCTGATACATTTTCTCGATGTCAGTGGTGAATACGAGACAAGGCACTCTAAAACGCAGGAGTATCGCAATAAGGTCATCCTGGACAGTAGACCCTGTATGGAGGACATTATTCAACGAAACGTTACTGGTCATCTTACTGGATGCATCGAAAACCACCCGCAGGTTGGTTGTACTGTGCTTTCAGGCTTCAGGACACCGTCATGTGGAAGAAAGTATCGTAACTTCTCCCGCTGCTGCAATTTCACCTCCTCCATATGCCCAAGCCGAATATGCTCCTCCGCGGCATATCCCGATAATCTGGATCTTAGGCCGAGGTTCGCCTTACGTTATGCCTTCTCAGTACTACCGCGTACCCTTTCAATGGGGGCAAGGTATGGTGTCGACGATAAACCCGATTTTTTGATGATTCTTTTGATGACAAGGTTTATTTGTGAGCCCGGATCCAGCACAGCTCGGCATCCATCATCTTCTCATTGCTAGTGACCAGCCTGATGACGGCTGTACCCAGAAGTTCATGTCCGTGGGGCCGAGGCTCCATCAGAGTCGTTAAAGCGAGCGATTGTGGTTTTGCATTTGTTTGCGATTTCGAATATTGTTTCGGTATTGTCGTGCTCATCATCTTGCTCTATTTGGGCTTGTTGTCTCCAGCCAGATGCAGCAGGGTGTTGTGATTCTTGGAACACTGCTTGCAACTTTTGGCCGCGCAGCTGGAAGCGTGCACGAAACTTAGTCTCTTTGCAGCAGTGATCCTGAGGAAATCTGTGCAATAGTAAAGCGGATGATCCTACTCACACATTAAGCACCAAGAACCTATTGTGGTGGCTACGGTCGACTTGGTGGCTTTCCAACGGTTGATCTCCGGTTCCTTTGTTTTATGGCCGAGTGTTTCGAGGGCCTGGAATCGCGTTTTCATGAGGCCCAACAAACTCTTCAAGAGTGGTAGCTCGCGCAAGTTGAATAACGATTGTTCGTATGATGCGTGAGTTGCTGGATCCAATTTTCGGATTAGCACATGTAGAAGCAACGGATCCCAGTCCCCTGTACACACTTGCAGGTTGTCCAGGCTTTATATTGAGCCTTTATTGCTGCCACTGATGGCCTTTCATTAGCATGAGATAGCTGACTCATCAATTTTTTGATGAGCGTCACTACCAATAGTCGCCGGTTGTCGTAACTTTCCTTCAAGGTTGTCCAAGCCACCTCGTAGTTGTCATCCCACAATGTAAAATTTCGAGTCAGAAGCTCCGCTTCTCCGGTGAGACCGGCTTTGAGGTACCATAGCTTCTAGCACTTGAACGACATCGGTTGGCTATGCACCATTTCCATGGACAAGTCGTGGAATTATTGCCAATGTAAATAGTTCCTATCGACGGTGCGATGTTTTATTTTCGGCAGAGGCATGATAAGAGGAGTCACAGGCAGAGTCGCTGAAGCAGGTGTGGCGCTGAACTCATCCATTTTCAATTCCAGACGTATGACCCAATCTTGGGTAAGCTCTGCCAAATGAGTGTGCTGTTGCACGTTAAAACCATACGCTTTAAGATCGTCATGGAGCTCGATGATCTGTGGGTTATATTCATCCAGCTATTGCCAACCACGTTGGAGGGTCATGAGTTTACTATAGTCTTGTCTGCACCAGGTCAGTGATCTCCTCCTGGCCCAAACGGTCGATAATCCTCCTGAACGACCCTGCCATGACTTTGAAGTGACGCACTTTATTAACTACACTATATATATTAACCACACTGGCATCTCTTGGATCTGAGGCTTCTGCAGTAAAGTCCTTGTCCTCGCTATCCTGAATTTCGAGCCCTCTTAGTCGTATATATGTGGGGTAAAATACTCGTGCGAAGGAGCAAGCACCGGTAGGGATCGGATGTGACTATCGCCAAGTTGGAAATTCTCCCATGCAGCCTCTAGTCGCCGCAGTCGCTTCGCATAATACCCGGCTCCTACTTCCTTGAGGACGAATACTTCTTGTGGTTTGAAATGACGCCTTCGACGATTTGAGCCAATCCTTTAAGGTCCTCGATTAGGCGATCCACATTCGCCATCGCGTAGAAAGTGGGAAAGCGACCGGAAACAGAAAGCGTGGATATACCACGACACTACACAAAACACCACACAGCACTTCATGACCTGTTCACCGGGGAAAAAAAAAACAATTATTCAGTTATATACGGCAAAATAAATGCCAAGTTTACCTTGCCGGGGCCTCCAAATGTTTGCGCCTGGACTTTTTTGTCCCGAACATTTATTTTATTATTTTTTATAGACTTTAGAGTTTAACTTTATTTTACTTTCTTTTTAACCATACAGAGATACAGAATAACCAACAATTTGAAGAAGACACATTAGGACAAGAATTCACAGAATATATAACGACCCAACCAACAATTGAACAATGAATCAACTTTTGTTTGAAAGTTTTGACAAATTAAACAAGTTGGGTAAACAGACCTACGCTCATGTCAGAAGGGTTTTGTATTCAATTTACGAAATGCAGTCACCAGATCGAATCAAATCAAGAAACATGTCAAAGACGATTTTATTGGAGAAAATATGAAAAAAGGAAGATCATACTATTATTAACAAAGTTGAACGAATATCGACTTCTGAGGTTTTTGGTATTGTTATACTCATAAGTATCTCCCTTGATAATTATTTCAGATGTCCATCCGCAACGAAGGAAACACATTTTTCATGTATTTCCCTCCTGTGCCCCCACTGAAGCAATAACTGACAGTTTAACAACTGTTTTGAAAAGCTCCCATGAAAACTTACATTTCATACTCATATCGGCTACGTTTGATGCATTTTTTTTCAGGGGCCACTCTCCTGTACTGTTATCATCGATTGATGGCCAATTTTTTTGAATCCCAAAATGGTTACAAAACCCTCTTGCTAGGAGTTCTCTCCCACCTCCTTGACTTGTTTCACTTACGAGCATTAATTGTAGGTACTCATCTTCAGTCATTCATTAAATTGAATCAAGTGTTGAAAGCATGCACCCTAAACATTGAAGTTGGGAAAAAAAACTCAAATTTTTCAATCTTCGCATTTCCAACAGCCACTATTTTGTTTTACGATTACTGATACCACCAGCTGAACCGATTCTCAAAGATATACATGACACTTATCGTTCCTGAAATTTTCATGCAAATCCTAGCAACACTGTAGTGTCAGAGTCGGTAAAAAGCGCATGTTGTTCAATAGCCATATGTTACCATAGTAATAAATGCAGCGGATATTGTTCCATAGTAATACAGGAAAATTCAAACGGCTATAACTTCTATGAAAACTATGGCTATGAAACTTTCAGGATAGATCAATCTTATAAATAGACATCTACATACTGAATTTCATTGAATTTAAGGGTACCGTTAAGATTTTATTCAAGAAAACATAAAATCGATAAATCAAAGTTGAGTGAATTGCGACTTCTCACGTATTTGTTGTTGTTATACTCACCAAGGCCTACATTCCTGATTTTTTTCAGATTTTTCGGATCACAGGTGTCCAATCGCGAGGGGGGACACAAATTTTTCGTGTATTTCCCCTCCCTGTGTGCCCCTCAAAGCAAATTTTGCCAAACTAAGACCTGTTTTGAAAAGTTCTCATCAAGACCTTTCATTTGATACCCATATCGGCTACCTTCAATGAAAATTTTTTTTTTTGGGGGTCACTCTCCTATATGGGGAGACCCCCCTTAAATACCTTATACAATTTTTTTGTAGTTGAACTTTGAAGAGATCACCACTTTACACCTACACACAAAATTTGATGTTTCTAGCTTAAGTAATTTCCGAGAAAAACTGCTGTGACACACGGACGGACGGACAGACGGACAGACTGGTCGCGAAACTAGTAGGGTTTTGTAAAATTACTTTACAAAACCCTAAAAATGAATGGAAAATGAGTTACTCGACTGATTAAAATAAAAATGTGGTATTCGAAACTTAAAGTATTTTCGCTTTGTGGCGAATTGAATTTGAATTTGGTGAAATGAATTAAAATGATCGATCAATTGATAAATCAATCAAATAAATCGAATTAATTACGAATGGGCTAATTATTATAGTACCAATTAACCTTTAATAACTAGGTAAGTTGATTGAAGCATTGATGTTGCCGGATCAGGCCGTAATGGGTGCTCAGGGGTGTCAGGAACTCAACACCCTGGTCTTTTGTTGGACTTACTGCGTAAGTACAATATGTCCCTTTACTAAAGGCGTGTAAGCGCTTGCATGGGACAATTTCTCTATTAGGGTAGACATAGACTGGAGGCATTCCACGCTTGTGTCTGCCTTCTCCAAGTTATAAAAAGTTTAGTATTTTCTAGAATATAATCCTCTGAGTAGGAAACAAACTGGAATGCGTCTAATGCTTGTGCCTGTTTCCCCATATTGCAAGCATTTCACCCTAATATTCATACACGATAAAAAAATATGAAAATGCTGCTACAGGAAAAATGGCTGGAGTTACCAAAATAACCAAAACATTACACCCTCTTTCTCTACATTCTGTTAAAATGTAATGTTTATTATGCCCCAATTAAGGTCATTTAAACTCCAAAGCATTGTTTAAAAAAAACTGCAATCAAATGTCGCGTTGAACATAAACGCAAGTATTAGTGTATGGCGCTTATTTATATCATCCACCAAAAACACTTTATAATGTCACACTATTAATAAAAGCACTTCGTCTACATGTAGCTTTAAAATTTTATTAAAGACTGCCTTACCCCTCAATTGTCACAATTACAACAATTCACGAGCTTTTTGCAATAGGTCATGACTTGATCTTCAACTGATAACAAATTTAATTACATGCTTATCACATCAAAATAACTAGAACAGTTTTTACAAACATGAAAGAGAAAGTCCAAATGCATGAAATGATTCACTTAAAATATTGCTAGTTATCTTTTTTCGTAATCTTTAAGAAAATCCTGAGCACCGCCAAAGAAATGCTTTCTTAAGAAATTTGGTGGCAAACACTTTGAATTATATTTGAATTATCTTGACAATTTTATTTTTCATTTAAGGCTATGAAAAGAGTATTCCACACTTGAGACAAGTAAATATAAATGCAATTAAATTACATATTCAGTAAAACTTAAACCATTTAACCCATATCCACGGAAATAAATGACCTTAAAGTTTTCGCTACTTAACAGCGCATTACGCAATACTGTGTTGGCGCGATGCTGGTGAAAAAAAGATTATTAAAGTAACCGTTTAAACAAACAAATCGCTTTTAAGTGGAAACCATTAATGAATGTCGTAAAGGCCGTGAAAACCGGTACAAATATTAAATTGCAAGGGCAAGGAAGATGCGGGTGTTGCTTTTGACGAGTTGTCAAGGGACTTTTCCCGTAGAATCTTTTACTATGTTAATGAAATTTAATCAATGTAATGTTGACTGTTAAATGTCTTAACATTAAAATCAGTTAATTTATTGTACATTGTGATCTGTATCAATTCGCGGAAATGACGCTTTAATCGATAATTTCAAATGCATGGGAGTCCCCGTTTCCAATTTGCCATATATAAAGACATTTTCTTTGAATAATTTGAATAGTTCTTCCTTGAGTTGAAATACTTGTGAAAAATTAAGATTGTATAAGAAAGTGTTAAACGATCTTTAAGATAGATTCATGGGAATCGTATTCAAACGATCCAAATATTTGCGCTCAGTTACAAATAATATGCGGGGATTTTTCACAATGATCGTCATTCTCACAAATGAAATACTTCATAAACGTGCTCGACTATAATATGCTCTCAGAATGGATTTCCCAATGTTTTTCATTTGTTTTCTACATCAAAATAACATTCTTCTGAGAAGTAAAAGAAGCAGCTAGATCCTTTTTTGTATTTGATAACATCACAAAAACTAGAACTATTTATTAAATGAATTTTTCTAGGTAGATATTAATTAAAAATTATGCATACGTAATTGGGCATAAATTGCAATTAAACTCATCTTTCGTTGCGGATATGAATAAATTAATTAAGCAATTCATGTCATCATTTATAAATCAAATGAATGTTGGATTCATATAAGCAAAATAATCTTCAACAGAATGGACAAAAAATTTATTAATGTGTAAAATGTTGAAGGTTATCGAGAGTTTTTGTGTGTTAATGTTTTGAATTTATTGAGTACACTTGAATCTTATTCTCAATTCTTGGATTGCGTAACAATAAATTCTAATAATAACATTTGAATGCCTTAGATAATCAATTTGTCTATATTTTGGCTCATCTTCAAGAGAATGTCTCGTTATTTGGCGTAATAATTGGTTAGCGGACATTTATGGGAGGTCTACAGTATATTGAAACACATCTGAACCGCAATCGGTATGAAATATCGTTTGAAATTTATGGACCTATATGCCTTACCGGCAAGTTGCTCTATTCTCCAACGTCTATGCTTCAATACATACTTATGTGTAGCAACTTCACCATACCTTAAAAGTGTGCACTACTCATCTGTACCACGAAAACGATACCAATATTGTCGCATGTTGTGGTTCGCGGCAAATAATGTTAATGTTCCGGGAAAGCGAAAACGCAATGTCTTTTAAATTAAATAAGAAGAGTTTATTTAATTACTTAAAAATGCACGGTCACTTATTTCACTATTCACAATTTTAATTTTCACTATTAATAGTCTAACTTCCACTTGTCCATAAATTTCTATCGCAATTGTCTTCTAAAATCACTTCACAATTCACGAAAATCACTTTCCTATTACTCGATCAATATCGCTTTTCTATTCGCTCCACACTATCGCAGTTTTTACTATCGCGGTTCTAATGAATAATTCCGCCATTCATTCAGCTCGCCCTTATATAGGGTCTCCAGCCGTTCAATGCACCTCTCGTACATTGGCGAATGTTCTGACGAGAGTTATCTGGTATATTCGAGCAGCTTAATGTATGGAGCAGTGACTCACTTTCAAATGTTGATCATGCTTGGTGGGTTCTCGTGGTTTCGAGTAAATTCATTTTGTTGATGTTCTTAATGCTTGTGAAAACAATTGCGACAGTAGCTCGCAGACTTATTTGTACATGTAACATTGCCCCTACCTCAGTTCTTTTCGGCCCGAAAAGATGTGTCGCCAGTTGTATTCAATTCTCCCTGGATGTAATATGGGGCAAGACGGTCCAGGTGCACGATTTTCATTTTGGCTCTTGGTTTACAATGTTCCTGTATTAGATATACGACGTCGTTGATTCGCTTTGTAACTCGGTATAGTCCCTCCCAATTATCATCTTGCTGGAAGCCAGTAGAATTTGCCTTTAGATCATACCTGGTCTTCAAGCGGTCAGTAGCCGATTCGAGGTGTTTTCGCACTGTCCGATGTATCTGGTTCAACCGCTGCCTTAGCTCAATGGCGTACTCCGAGATGGTTTGGGGCTTCTCGAGGGGTGTTCCGAACTTTATATCAGCTGGCAGACGAATAGTCTTTCCAAAAATGACTTTGGCTGGGGCTTGGCCCGTCGATGCATGTTCGGCAGCTCTGTACGCCATCAAAAATAGTGGGATGTGCCGGTCCCAGTCCCTTTGGTCCTCATCAACCATCTTGGCGAGGTCTTGATTGAGAGTGCCGTTGAAACGTTCGACCATTTCATCGGATTGGGGATGCAGCGGTGTCGTCCACGTTTTCCGTGTTCCCAGCAGCTCGCACATTTCGCTAAAAACTAGTGATTTGAAGTTTCGACCTTGATCTGAATGTAGTTCACAAGGTACGCCGTACCTACTGACCCAATTTAATACTAGCTGTTCGGCTACAGTAGTTGCTTCCTGGTTGGGAATGGGGTAGACCTCGGGCAACTTGCTGAAATAACTGGCTACAACCAGCGCGTATCGGTTTCCCAATTCGGATTCAGGAAAAGGTCCTGCGATGTCAACAGCAATTCTTTCAAACGGTACCCCCACGTTATAGGTTTGCATTTGTCCTCTCAGTCGTCGCTTTGGGCCTTTGACGAAAGCGCAAATTGTGCATCTGCGACACCAGTCCTCTACGTCTTCTCAAGCGTGGAGCCAGTAGAACCTTTCCCGCAATTTCCCTAAGGTCTTGTTAACACCAAGGTGGCCTCCCGAGGATCCTTTATGCATCTGCTTAAACACATCGTGGGTTCGGCTTTTGGGAAGTATAGTTTCCATCCTATAGGAGCTGCCATCCGCCGTTTCCATTTCCGCTCGAGTACGCCACCCTCCGCCTAAAGGGGGTTCCATTGTGCCCAATAACTTTTCATGGTGGCGCCATGCATCGAAATGTCCGTCCACTCAGTTGTCTCCTTACATACGAGCAATGATCCGATGTCTTCATCGGCTAACTGGGTATTTCGAATCTCCTCCGATGACCAACCTTCATTGGATTCCGCCGTTATCAATCGCAGATCAACGGGGGGTTCCTTTTCCTCAATCCGTCGGCAATGCTTGCAGTTAGATGGACATGGACGACGAGATAAGGCGTCAGCATTTCCATGAACTCCGCCCTTCTGATGAACAATTTCGTAGTTGTATGACTGCAATCTTTCGATCCATCTCGCAACTTGTCCCTCGGGGTTTTTAAAGTTAAGCAACCATCTCAATCACAATCGGGAGAAAACTTCTTCTTAGTTCCGCACATGCTCTTTGAACGTTCTCTCAATAACAATGATTTCATCTAGGTACACCAAGTAGGTCTTCCAGGTCAGGCCTCGTAGCACGTATTCCATCAGGCGTTCGAAAGTGGGTGGAGCATTGCAAAGCCCAAATGGCATCACCACAAATTGCCACGATCCGGTCCCAACTGAAAATGTGGTCTTCTCTCGGTCTTTCTTGTCGATTTCTACCTACCAGCAGCCACTCTTGAGATCGAGTGTAGAAAACCATTTTGCGTCGGCCAAAGTGTCCATGATGTCATCGATGAGTGGGAGCGGGTAACTATCTTTCTTAGTGACGTCGTTGAGCTGCTTATAGTCGACACAAAAACGAGTGCTATCATCCTTTTTATTTACTAGAACTTCTGGCACGGCCCATGGACTGACAGAAGGTTCGATAACGCCTTATTTTGCCATATCCGAGATCAACGCGATCACTTCTCCTTGTTTGGCTATAGGAAGACGTCTCGGTGCTTGTCGAATCGGCTTGACTCCCTGTGTATCTATGACGTGAGCTACCATGCTCATTCGGCGTTGGTCATCCGGGCTTGTTAAGACGATACCACTGTACTTGGTGACCAGATCAAAGGGTCGCTGGAATAGCTGCACTGACAATTTGACCTGCTTCAACATTGCAGACGTGGATTCCCGGGCTATGTCTGCGTCTTGCCTCCGTTTCCAATGATTGTCGTGGGTGGCTTCCAAGGAGGTGATGGTGGAAACAGGCTGGCAGCTGCCGATGACTTCTCCCGCTTTGATGATCGTGGTTGAGTCTGCGGTGTTAAGGACTCTAACCGGCACGTATCCGCTCTTCATAAATCTTATAAGGCTTCGTCCTATAATCAAACTGTGCAATGCGGACGTCTTCATTGGCTCTATCAGATAAGATCGGTGGTCTCCAGAATCACCGTCAAGCTTGGCCCATCCAATGCTTTCGGTAGAATCCGGTACATCAGTGTCGGTATATACTACTACATTCATCTTCGGAGTTAGTACGCTAGGATCCTCCATCAATATTTCGACATTCTACCTTTTCAATACCCAGACAGGTGCAGTTTCACCCGTAGCTGTCCATAGTGAGAAAATCATGCCCTTTTGAAGTAGTTGTTGGCTCACATGGTCTGGTCGGTTAATCGATCGGGTTGCACCTGTGTCGATTGTTATGGCGCAATGTTCTCCGTCAACTTGACCCAGAAGGCATAAGTCCGCTTCTCCACGATGTGGTCTTGACACGGTGATGGTAGTGCTGGGGCCGTCGCACCTCCTAGCCAACCTTTGCCTCACGAAGTTGACCCCGTCAGTTTGGAGGGCTTCCATTCTGGGCTCCTGACTCGGTCTAGATCTCCTCCACCCTAGACAATAGCTCAGTTTTCTTCGCTTCTTGCAGTCTCTCTGGAAGTGCCCCTGATTTTCGCAATCCCGGCATCTAGGCGCACCATTTACCTGCGGTTCTCGCCTAACTTTAACGCGCGCACACCTGCACTCATCTGCCACTACCTCGTGAACCTGGGCAATGGTTCGAGTCGCATTTTCCGCTGCCTCAAAGTTCAGATTAAAAGCCAATGCATCCTTAACCGCTTGCTTTTGGGCTAAACGACGGCTTGTTGCGATTCCTGGTCCTTTAATGCGCTGATGAATGCTTCTGTCGCTGCGTCGTCTCGATGTTCTGGGTCGTAGACTGGATAAGCCAAAAGTGCCAGTCGCTCAATGTCTTGGGCTAGCTGCTGTAAGGTTTCGCCAGACCTCTGCATCCAATGCCGTAGCTGTGACCAATAAATCTGCTTTAGATGATCGTCTCCATAACGCATGTCGAGTGCAATCATTATAGCAGCCGTGTTCGAGTGCAACTCAATGGGGATCGTCTGCAAAAGCTCGGCAGCTGGGCCTCTTAGAGCAAGAATTGATGCAGTTGCTCGTTCCTGCTCATTCCAGTAATTTGCCCTTGCGGCAGCTTCAAACTGGGTTTTCTAAATACTCCAGACCATTTGCCCGTCGAATATTGGTGCTTTCACATTTCTGGAAGAGCTTTGTGCTGCGGTTGCAAGTGGGGCTGGTGAGGTGGTAACAGCTGCCTTTGTTGCTTTCAATTCCTTTTTCATTTTTTCCATCTCATGGTTCATTCTCATTCAATAAACGACTGGCAAGGAACATACTCTCCCGGCTGAGGAGTGATAACACCACAGAATAATTGAACCAGAGAATCGTCCTGTAAGTATATTGGTTAGTTATTAAGTTTTTATACTTTCTGTGTCGTTTTCTCATCGTCTTGCTTCCATTCACCATGTGAAGAGTTTCTTTGTCGTATCCATGTCAGCCTTTAGTGGTTCCAATCATTCCCAGCGGCTTGTTGCATGATATAGGCGTGGTGAAGTTATCCCACCTTATGCTGGGCGTTCACTTGCACCTTTTTTAAAATTTGACATTTGTTCAAAATTAGATTATATATTGTCTGACGTCAGGGTCCGGTAAAAACAAAGGTAAAAGAATCTATCTTGGATTAACGAATTCTATATTCTAGGGTACAATCGTGTTAGATCATTAGGAAAGATATACAGGTCACGTGGATAGCGTTATAACAAATGAAGTAGGAAGAATAACGTTAGCGATATGATACATCGTGCGCTACTTTGCACTGGTTTGAACTTGCGAAAGTGCAATTTTCGTGATTGCTCTTTTGTAGAATTTGCTGTTTGAAAGCACCGTTACGACTCGTACTGCCGCATCATGTCCTAGGTGGACTTGAATGATCCTGGCTAGAGGCCATCGGCATGACGGAGTCCTTTCTTCCTTCAATAAGCATAAGTCGCCTACTTTGGTATTATTTTCATTTTTGATCCACTTCGGTCGGCGTTGTAAGCGGCTTAAATAATCCATCCGTCACAGTTTTCAAAAATATTGGGTGATTTTCTGTTCCAATTGCCATCTGTCGAGTTGATTCATATTGACCTCCTCCAACGTAATCTCCAGAGGAGCTATCATCGTATCACCGATTAAAAAATGGGCAGGAGTTGCTGTGGTATCCATCGGGTTGTCACGAAGGGAGCACAATGGTCGGGAATTAAGGCAAGCTTCTATTCGAACGAGTACAGAGGTCAATTCTTCGTAGTTTAACGATGCATTACCTACTACTCGACGTAAATGTGATTTTATGAACTTGACTCCAGCTTCCCAAAGCCCTCCGAAATCGGGTGGAGCTGAAGGATTAAAATGCCATGTTATTCCATACTGTTCCAGAGCTTCAGCCACTCCCATACTGATTTCCGACATATTTTTCAGCTCAACAGATGCACCAACGAAATTAGTGCCACAGTCAGAGTACATATGTTCGTTGTAGCCACGTCTACCCATCAACCTCGTTAAGCTGCAAGGAAAGCGGGCGTAGGCAGGTCACTGATGACTTCAATATGTATGGCTTTCACTGCCATGCAAATAAATATAGCTGCATATCTTTTTGTGGTTTTGCATCCACTTCCTCGCCTGTCTTTTATAAATCAACTCCCGTGTAAGTGAGCGGACGGGACATGGTCACTCGAGTTTGCGGTAAATCTCCCATCAATTGGTTTGATGTGATTGCTTTGACACGGAAACAACGGATGCACCCATGTATGAATCGTTTGATGCAATTGCGGGCATCTATTAACCAGAATTTCTTTCTGAGCGTATTCAGCATCAGCTGCGTTTGTCCATGTAAAGTCAACTGATGAATCTGATGTAGTATTAGATCAGTTAGTTTCCCATCCTGTCGTAGAATCATGGGGTACTTTTCACCCAAAGGTAACTGGGCATGTTTTAACTGCCCTCCAACACGCATGATTCCTTTGTCGTCCAGGAATAGATTTAAGTCAACCAGTTTACTTTTGTTCCCCACGGGGGCTGACCTTGTAAGATGTGTTATTTCTTGTGAGCCTTCAGTTCGCTGAGCAAGACTGCCTTAACTTATCGCTGGTCAAGTATGTACGACAACCTGACTGGTTCGCTTTTGATTTGATGAAACGGAAACGGAACAGTCCATTCAAAAAATATTCTGCTTGTCAACTGACATTAGCCATTATAAATATGTTTCCGCTTTTCGATATCAATTGATTGGGTCTCTTTAATTTTAGGCCATCGATCGCTACTTTCAACTAGCCAACGTGGTCCATTCCACCAAAGTTGATTTTTGATTAAGTCCTTGGGTTTGACTCCCCTCGGTGCTATCTCGGCTAGAATATTGCCAGTATTTTCTAAGATATGGGCTGTTCTATTACTCACGAAGAACGTCCACTGAGTTGGATGCCCTTCCAACCATGCTAGGACAACTTCAGAATCGGTCCACAACCAGGTAGGTATTTTCTCGAATTTGAATGACCTTGTGATTCCTTTCAGTAGTTATGACAACAAGACTGCACCGCATAATTCTAAACGGGGAAACGCTAATTGGTTTCACTGGTGCCACTCTGGTCTTGGCTAGATAAATGTTGATCTATGACCCTGATTGCACCACTATATAAATTTCTGCTGCATACGCCCATTGAGACGCATCACAGAACCCGTGGAGTGATACTGCTGAATCTTGTTGGTATGTTACCCATCTTGGGATTTTAATGTCTTCAATATTATGTAATTGTTCCAACAGATTGACCCATTCTGTATTTATTGCATTTGGTATTGGTTGATTCCAATTTTGTCGAGATAACCATAGGCTTTCTATTAGAGTTTTTGCTGTTATCATGACAGGTGGTTTTCATCCCAATGGGTCGTACAGACGTGCTATTTCAGAAAGAATTGAGCATTTTGTATGTGTTGTTGATTGTTCCCTTTTTTCAATCGATATGTAAAATGATCCTTCTGAGGGAACCACATAACCCCTAGTGACTTATATCCTATCCAATCCGAAATGTATTAAATCTTTCATTTCAATGTCTCCAGCAGGGATATCTTGTAGTATTCGCTTGTCTTTTGCATTCCATTTCCTTAGTTGAAAGCCACCAGATTTCAAAAGTTTGAGCAACTCATCTCTTTTATTCACGCTTTCTTGTAGGTTGCATCCCCCTGACAACAAATCATCTACATAAAATTCCTTTAATACCGACTTACTTGCGACAGGATACCCGTCCATTTCGTCCATTGGCAATTGATGTAATGTGCGGATTGCAAAAAAGGGGGCAGAAGTTGTTCCGAAAGTGACAGTGCTAAGACAATAATCTTTAATTGATTCATCTGGTTGTGGCCTCCAAACGATTTTCTGGTAATTTGCATCTTGAGGATGCATATTCATCTGCCAGTACATTTTAGTGATATCAGCCATCATTGCGAATCGCTTTAGTCTCCAATTGATGACAATCGACGTCATGCTATTCTGGATGGTCGGTCCAGTTAATTATGTGTCGTTCAGCGACAGACCAGAACTTGTCTTCCGTGAGGCGTCAAATACCACTCGTAACTTTGTTGACGTACTCTCTTTGAATATAGCATGATGTGGAAAAAATTGGCTCTGTTGATCCTTCTGCTTTGGTTATACGTCCCTCCCTCTGAACAAGGAACTTCCTTCAAATGGCCCAGATCTATGTATTCTTGAATTACTGCCGAATATTCTTTCCGGAGTTTTCTATTTCCCGCAAAGTGTCTTTCTAGATGACATACGCTTGCCATTACATTTACTCTGGAAAAACCTAGTGAATGCTGGCTATCTGGCTTCTCTTTGCACATTTGCTTTGTAGTGCTGCTCGCAGGCTTCCTCCTCTTGCGTCATATCGTTGCCAACTCCAACTTCTTCTATCTCCCAGAATCGTTTTAGCTGTTCACTGATTTCCACATCTCCATTTGTTTCTATTTTGAAAGTGTGAATTGCTTGCACATCATCACTATCAACTTTCCCTGATATTATCCAGCCTAGTCTGGTGCACTGCAAAACTGGACCTAGTTTCAATTTGCGAACTCCTCCGAGTATAATTTGAGCATAAACATCTACTCCCAATGGAAAATCAATTTTGTTTGGCTGATCAAAGTGAGGATCGGCCAAATCTAAATTTCCGATGAGCTCCCGCATTTGTGTGGAAATTGTCTGTGATGGAACAATGTTGGTTAACTTATTCAGTATGAGAGCGTTTATTGTCAAACATTCGTTTGTTCTAGTATGTAGTCTAATTTTCAAGTTTCCGTTAGTTGAGATACCCTTCGTTTTTCCAATTCCGGCTATAGTAATTTTCATGGGCTTTCTTTTGAGTCCCTATCTTTGAGCTGCGCTCTCAGTGATGACTGATGATTGTGACCCTTGATCCAGCAAGGCACGTAAAGTCACACGCTTGCTCAAAGCTTCAACCTTTACTAAAGCTGTCACTAACAATACCGATTGTTTACTGTTACTGGTAGCAGAGCTGGCTTTAATAGCTGTTGACGATGAGTGGACATTTGTCCAGAGTGCGAGAATGCCGCCACAGAATGCTGATTGAATACTGTTGATGAAGACTAGTTATTATGTGACACTGGATTCGATGATTGCTCCCTATGTTCAGACAAAAGTAATAATTGATGAACTTTCCCATTATTTAATTCGGAGGATTTGTAAAGGAGTGTGTGATGTGCTTTTTTGCACTGGAAGCATTTCGACATACTAGGACACGTTCCAACTAAATGTCTTTTGCTCAGAAAATTGAGACACAAACCATTTTACTTCACAATATCAAATTTTTCTGAGTGTTTCGATTGTAGGAACCCAGTATATTGACTCAAATGATGATTCCCCCTGCACAAAACGCACGTAATTCCTTGTTCTCCCTTCGTCGTCAACATACTATGTGAAGCTCTGCTGGCCCTTTGCTCTTCCACCCCAGCAGCTACTAGAGCTCTCAAACGAGATTGCAAAAAATCCTTTAGCTTCCGAAATGACGCTGTTCCAGACTCTACTGCTTATTGCTGCTCCCAAATTTGGCGTATGTCAGATGTTAGTCGCTGCGCTGTTAAGTGTACCAACATTGCCTCCCATTTGTCCTGAACCTCCAGTTTTTCTATTGCTTGAGTACAATCGAGAGTTTTATCCAACAACATTTTTATCGACGATACAGATTCATTGGCGTTACCAATCATTTATAACTTTTTTAATTGTGCGCTTAGCAACACATGTTTGTTGTCATAGCGTTCCACAAGCAGTTTCCATGCTGACTCATAATTTGCTTCAGTGATGGAATAATGTTTAAGTAATTATTCAGCCTCACCTGACCGACTGCACTTCAAGTAATGTAATTTTTCCACCATAGATAAACTCCTTTTCCTGTGAATCAGAAATGTGGTAAAGTCTTTCAACGACGTCCACTCGTAATTTTCACTAAACTTCGGAAGGTTGATCCGTGAAAGTCGAATATCTGCGTCATTTGCTGCTACAAATTATTGATTTGGTACCTCTTTGCCTCCTTGTAAAACTTGTGCTCCCTGTTCCATCTGCAATTCCTCTAACTCCGTTTCCGATCTTGAAGAAAGGAAAAGAATCTTCATGCCCTAAAAGCTATCGCCCAATCGGCTTGCTGCCTAACATCAGCAAGGGGTTTGAAGTGATACTCAACAGAGCATTAAACGCCCACATTGAGAAATATGAGTTGATGCCGAATTGCCAATTTGGTTTTCGTGCCAGGCATTCGACCATACATGCAATAACGAAAGTAACCTAAGACACCTGTTGGAAACTAAACAACAAAGAATGTGTTGGAGCATGTCTCATTGATATGGAGAAAGCCTTCGATACGGTGTGGTTAGATTGACTAGTTTTCAAACTTCTTCAGGATAGGTTCCCCAGACACCTTGTCGCCATGATGTGTAATATGATATACGGGAAATCATTTGTTGTAACTGATGGAAATCTGACAACAATGCGCGAGTTCAAGGTCTTGAATGGTCTACAGCAGGGAACAGTTGCTGCGCCTCTGCTTTTCTCAATATTTGTTCGCAAGCTATTGAACAGCTTTGATTTTAATGTCTCGCCAACGCGATCATTGGTAACGTTTGCTGATGATCTGATCATCTATACGGCAGACCGAAAAGCTACAATAGTTCAGAGCAATCTTCAAAAAATGTTTAATGATACGCATCTCTACACCGACAATTGGCGAATGAAAATCAATGCACAGAAGTGCGAAACAATTTTGTTTCGGACGACGCTGCAGGGGGCCAGTCAAGACCTGAAACGTAATTGGAAGGATTTCCACATTATGGCTGGTGAGGGTAGTTCAGAACAGGTTCCACATAAATCCTGTGTTCGATACCTCGGTGTTCATCTCGATCAGTATCTGTACTATACTGAACATGTCAAAATCATGCTCAGTAAAGCACTAAAAGTAGTCATGGCTCTTTGGCGACTCTTTCATTCCAGATACATTGATCAAAAAGTCAAAGTTATTTGTTACAAGACCCTGGTTAGGCCAGTTTTGACATATGGATGCCAGATCTGGTACAACCAGAGTGCTAGTATAATGGAAAGATTAAGAGTTTTCGAAAGGAAATGTCTTCGTGCATGTACTGGTTTGTACAGAAAGCCTGAGACTGATTGGAAGCACTATATATCGAATAGAAAAATTTATCAAACCGCTCAAGTGACGAGAGCCGATATCTTCATATTGAAACTTCTTCGGAATCATATCGCAAGATCTGTAACTGTGAGTGAAAACCCTTGGATTTCACAGCCGTCCCACCCTACAGACGGGTATATTGTGACTTGCCTCACTACTGGCTTCGTTCCTCCAGAAGCATTCGTGTATTTGGACATGAATCGATATGTTTTTGATTCTGACGGCGTCCCAATCATATATCACATATATCGACGGGCTACCGATAAGAAGATAAAATATCCTCCGAATCTGAGTTCACGAGACCAACAATTCTAATGGAGACACTCATTTGCTAGATTCGTTGAGGCTGGTCGAGCTGAGGTGGAACAATCTAGGTATTGGTGGCTGAATGACAATGTCTAAATTATTCGTGTTTATTTTCTGTTTTTGTGCTTTTTCTCGTTACCTACTTTTTTAGATTCATCTCATTATTGCTACATCTAGTGTTGTCGTTTATTTGTATTATAAATAAGGTATAGGTTTCAATATAAGGTAACGTTTTTTTTTTTGATTGAACTTATTTAGAATTAGGGTGTAAACATATTAGGTATAGGATATAGGTTCATTGTTGTGTTAGAAGTATAAGTAATTTTTGAATAATGATGGTTGGTTTTTTCTCCTTTTTTCAATTGAATCAAAAAATATGTAATAATCTTAATTAATTTAAATTTGCTAGTGTATTTTTTTCATTAAATGTGTTTAACTGATGACGTTTAAATTTAGAGAGCTATTCGGGCCATTAAGTTTTTTATAGTTTTATTGTTTGGAATTTGCTTTATGTTCTTTTAAAAATTTATGACGATTGGTATTAAGTAAAGTGCTTTTGACTTTGACTTTACACCAGCGAGAAAATAATTTTTCTGTTGGATTTTTCTTGCATCGTTTTTGTGGTAAAAAAATATGTTTCCTGTTATAAATGAAACATTATTGAAATTATGCTCTGAGGTAATATTTAATTTTCTGCAGGAAATGCTACAACAATTGCCAGAGCCCAATCCTGCATATCCTTATACGACATTTTCACTTTTCTTCCAATGAAACTACCAACAATGCAATGAGTCAAGGCCCGTTGTCTTTTGTGGTCCAAATTATTGTGTTGCGCATAGTACGATAAAATCAGTTAACCCTTGACCGTAGATTTTAAAAAGCTCAGAACATTACTGCTGTGTGGAAAAAATGAAGCCTCTGATGACTCAGAGGGCCGCAAAACTGGTGAGCAAGAGTCTCGAATCGAAGTGGCGTTACTCAAACTATTTGAAATCTTTTCGAGCCAGTCTAAATTTTGCCTGTGGCAGTTACTGACAAAGTATCTTGAAAGCAAAGGAATGGTTTTCCCTGTGGATCATATAAAAAATAGAAAGTAATCAAAGAACTTTCTCAATTTGTATGAATAAAACATGCAATTTGTGCTTTCCTTTGCCTCAATCCAGCTTTAAATTTTATGTGATTGTCAAAAAAACCAAGGCTATCTATTCCACTGAAGAAAGTGTTGATGTTCTCCATTTCCTTATTGTCAAGGACTTCAAACGAGTTTAAGCCGTAAGCTCTTAATAAAGAGCATACTGACTCACTCAAGCCCTATTCCCGGGAAACTATCTGAACACTTTCAATTTCTTGATTGTTCCATACTTAAGGGGGCACATTCAATACTTCTCTTTCCAAACGGCACTCTGTCACTAAATTACATTCACTTAAGTTTATGTTTTGTGTCATTTGATTAAAAATTTAAACACTTGAACAACAAATTACAATAAACTTTTAATTTTAATGCAAAATATCCTTCGGACCACAGCCAAAAACTCTTGTACACTTCTCCACTAGACGCACGTGAATGACAAAATAACTTTTTGCATAAATTTATTGTATCCATATGAAATTCAACTCGCGACTCTAAATTAAAGTTCGACGTTCATATTTCTGAAAATATTTCTAAAGCCTCTCATTTCTGGCTTGATCTTAAGAAATTCCTATATTTTTTCCGATCCTTTGTAGTGTGTTATATTATTTTCTAGTTTGGTTCGTCCCATCCTTGAGTACTGTTCGCCAGATTGATCGCCTCACTTGAAGTGTTTGAAGTTCACGCTAGAAGCTGTAAAAAAAAGATTTACCAGGATCGTCTTCTTGAAATTCCAGATTCCCTACATTTTTTATGAATACTGCTTAGCTTTCCTCAATACTCCTTCGCTGGAAATGCGTCGACTCTACCTTGCGGAATGTTTCCTTTACAGGCTTTGCCGTGGTTTGCTCGATACTCGCCTTGTCAACCAGGTTCTAGTGAGGCGCTTTATGCGTTATACAAGATCGTCGAATATCTTTGACGTTCCATTTGCAAGTAGTTTGATGTATTTTTACTACCCATGCTCAGATTACCTCGTAACCATGATGACCTTCAACTTGAGCCCTTTCTTCTCCTGTATTTAGTTTATAAAAGTTTTGTCAGCTGTCTTCTTCTCAACTCTTAGTAATTTTTTTTATTTATTTTCTCCTAGTTTTTGCATTTTTTATTACTTTTATCTTGCTTTTTACATGCTGTGCAATTATTTGATTGATTTTGGTGTACTTTTGTTTTATCTATTTTGATTTTTTTCTGTTAAATAGAAATAAATAAATAAACAAAAGGATGAAATCCGCATTTGCCTTGGTTTTGATAGATGTCAACTCAAATAATTTTAAAAAGTCTTCTCAGCCCACAGGAAGACGCAGGTGATCCCTGATGTCTGTCATTGCTGCATTAAGCTGTTGTTGAGACAACAGCAGAGGGTTGAAGTTCCCGTGCTGTGTGTCCGTGATCACGCCCAAGATGCTGGATTGAATACGTTGCAGATTGAGAGTCGCCAAGGTCATTTGTAAAGATAGCATTGAAATTAAGTTTGGGACTCGATCTGTGGTGCCTTCGAGTTGCGAATCCTTGATCTCATTGGAGAGTTTCGCCAATTCGTGCTCTATGGAGGCGAACCGTTTTTGAGCCATCTGTTCCGTTTTGCCGTGGAGGTTTAATGTCGGGTCGATGATTTATGTTTGATTTTTGAGAAGGGAGTGCAGCTTGTTCTGATCTCCCTGCATCGTCTTAATGATCTGAGCCATTTGGTTAGCGTACTCCTCGTTCAGAACTCCGAACATCGACCTGGCTAGTCCGCCCACTGCGTTTATTGCTCCTTGCCTTAACCTGATCCTAAGCGCCTGGTTTGCGCTGGAAAACTGGTCGGTTAAGGGGCGGAACTGCTCATGCAGATGTGAGCAGTCAGCGTGCCGAGGATCATCATCACATAGTTATTGCAGCCAGATCGTGCCATTCTACAGCGTGGCCAGCTCCGTCCAGTAGGCCTCCAGGTCACAGTAGACCAAGAGTTTCCACTCACTTGTCGACAGGAAGGCATTTCCCATTGATTGAAAATGCAGTCCTGGATGTGTTCCAGTTGATGATACCTTGATGGGATTGGCCACTGTTTAAGGGACCAGTAGGTAGACCAGCAGTAGCGGTTGGAGAGACGTCCTTCCACTCCTGGAGCAAAGCCCCCCTTGTGGTAATTACTGGGTGTATCTGCCTGATGCTGTGCCTTGGGTCAGATTTGGGTATTCGCTTCGGGGCCAGCTGCTTCTGGTGTAGTGTTTTCCATCACTGGTAGCGGCGCCAGACGATGGATTGGCCTTCTTACTATTCCAGTGGCTGTCCTCACGTCTGCATCTCTAACAATGCCGTAAGCCCTTGAAGTGTTTCTATGATTCGTCCTAGGGGCCATTGATGATGACAATGGTTCCCCGGGTAGCATTTGGTTGACCTTGTCGCCACTTAACGTGATATTGCAGTTGGTTCAAATATTTGTGGGACCATCGTCGCCAGAACTCGTCCTTTAAATGATTTCTCCACTTCCATCGGGCATGAAGTCCACCAGTGGCAGGCTCCGCCCGAGCATCCACCATGGCTGTGAGGAGTTCACCGATGAAGAATTGTCCTAGAGTCAACGCTGCCAGATCGTTGGGGTCATCGACCATCGCAGTTAGAGGTATGGAGTTGAGAATGGCCTCCACGTGGACCACCAGGGTGTGCAGTTCCTCGTACGTGAGTGTGGCTGATGAAGCGCTTCGACGAAGCAGATTTTTGGCTGATTTAGCGGCCGGCTCCCACAATCCACCAAAGTGAGGGGTGCGAGGCAGGATGAAATGAAATTGTATTTCTCGAGTGCTGCAAGAGTCGGTCACCTTGTGTTGACCCTCGGCTGAGTCAAATGAGGAAGACAGCTCATGTAGCTGATTTTGCTCACCTACAAAATTGGTCACATTATCGCAATAGATGTCCTTGCAGAGACCTCGTCTCCCGATGAAACGCTTCAGAGCACTGATGAAAGCTTCTGTGCTGAGATCGCTCACCAATTCCAGATGGATGGCATTGGTAGCAAAGCAGAAGAATATAGCGATGTATCCCTTCTGAGGCCGCACACCTCTGCCTCGGTAATGTATCAGCATTGGTCCGCGGAAGTCGACACCTGAGCGGATAAACGGGCGAGCCGCTTGCACGCGAGCACCTGGTAGATTCCTCATAATCTGATTGAATAGTTTTGGCCTTGCCTTGATACATTGCATGCATTGTCGAACAATCGCCCATGCTAGCTGCTTCCCCTTGATAGGCCAGATGCGTTGTCTCGTGGTAGCTAACAGTGCCTGAACTCCAAGATGGCAATTGTTGCGATGAATATCTGTCTTCAGTAATATTTTAAGTGGATTCGCGAACGGCAGCAACATAGGATGCTTGGCCTTGAAGGTGAGTTGTGAAGCCTCTAGGCTCCAGCCTTCCACCAACGTGCAGGATTCCGTCCGAATCCAGGAAAGGAGTCAGACCCGATAAGGGGCTGCTCTTGTCGCTTTGCCTCTGAAGTTGGATGTCTCGCAGGTCCTCACGAAAATCATGTTGCTGAATATATTTCACGATCACTTCGGTTGCTCTGGAGAGTTCGTGTTTCGTTACTGCACGGCTGCGCACTTGAGGAGACTAGGATCTTGTCCTGCAATGCTCCACAAAACGCTGCATATAACCGACCACCCATTGAAGCCTTCCAAATGAGTTGCCGTGTCGAACCTCGTACACAAAATGGTTGCTTGCACTAGCTGTTGTTATGATTGCAACCCTCATTTGCTTCCCCTCGACTGCACAGGCTTCGGTACCCTTGTACGAAGACAACCAGTCCACCTCAGGTCCGGTCAAGAAGGATGGCCCCCGCGACCAGAGCTTGCAGTCTTTTAGCTCAGCTGGTGCCAGGCCACGGGACAGGACGTCCACAGGATTGTCATCGGACGCCACATGCCACTACTGAGTTGGTCTTGACAACGATTGAATGGTCGCAACATGGTTGGCCACAAAATTGCTGTAGGATGAAGTGGTTGAATTGACCCACGCCAATGCGAACTCTGAATTGGACCAGAAAACGTGAAAAACATCTGGCAGACTGAGGGCCCTCTTGACTCGACTCGTTAATTCTGCTCCCAGCTTGGCGGCACACAGCTCCAAACGCGGCGGATGGGGGTCACCCTGGACTTGGTATAGAGCAGCTGAACGTTGACTTGACCGCTCGGGGATGTTGAGTGGACAAAGATCACAGCACCATACGCCTTCTCGAAGGCTTCACAGAAAGTATGTAGCTGCAGCTGAATTGGCTTCTTGCAGGCGATAACGAGTCGAAGAAAACGAACCCTTCGCAATGATGGTAGCTCCCTGCGAAAATGGGCCCACCGCGTATGTTTGTCAAGTGGCAAGGCCGCGTCCCAGTCCAACTCCAATCGCCATAACACCTGCAGGAATAATTTGGCGGTTACGATAACTGGAACTAGGATGACCAATAGGTCGAACAGTCGGGCAATGTCTGATGCGATGGTCCGTTTTGTGAACTTGACCTCAGCGAGGTCCAAGTTAATGCTGATCTGGAAGTCGTCTGTTTTTGGGGGTCACATTATTCCCAAAGTGTTGATGTAGGCTTCCTGGTCTTCAACGCTGATTTGCTGCAGAAGATGCGGATGATTGGCACACCATTTGTGCAAATGAATCCCTGCACTGGTAAAAATCTGACGCAATTCCTCCTGTGTTAGAATTGCCTCCGTCAAGCTGTCTGCCCCTCTCATGACGTCATCTATGTAACAATCATACTGTAGTGCGCTGCTGGCCAAGGGTGTCCGGTCTGGTTCCCTCTGTGCCAGGAACTGGAAGCATTTGGTTGCCAAGTACGAGGCACGCGTTGTGCCGTACGTGACGGTCTTGAGTTGATAATATCGCAAAGGTTGGGCTAGACTTGTTCTCCAAATCACCAGTTGAAATTTACAATCGTCATGCTGAAGCACTATTTACTGATACATCTTGTCGATGTCGGCCGTAAAAACGAAGCTTTGTAGATGGAAAACGGTCAACATCGCAAACAGATCATCCTGAATCGTGGGTCCGGCATATAGGATGTCGTTCAGGGAAACGTTCGTTGATGTTTGACTGGACGCGTCGAAAACCACTCTCAATTTAGTGGTACTACTACTTAGCTTCAGGATGCAGTCGTGTGGCAGAAAATAATGTGCTTCCTTACTCGCTGAGTACGTGATCTGCCAAGTCATTCGTACTCGTCCATGAGCTCAAAATACTGCCGTCTTAGATCGAGATTCTTCTCCAGTCTGCACTCGATGGCCATGATCCTTCGTATGGCAATGTCTTACGAGGCTCCCAGCCTTTTGGGATCTTCCTAGAAAGGAAACCGCACCAAGAGCAACCCATTGGGCTAGCGTTGAGTCGTCTGGGTGAGTTGTACTTCGCAGGTCTTTTCAGTCGCTGTAAAATTGTGCCATGGATCCGGTACCTCCTAAATCTGCCAGAATCGCTTGATAGCTTGAGTCAGCTGAGTCTCTTTAGTGAGAACTCCACATGTTACTGGAAGCGTTTCAGGTGTAACTACCCTTCCGGCGATAATCCAACCGGGGAGTGTGTTCAGGAACACAGGGAGTTCAAGGCCCAACTTGATTTACCCGACGGCAAGGACTTCGTAGAAATACTCCACACTCAGCAGCATTTCGATTCGATCCGTTTGGTGAAATTCAGGATCCACCAGCTTTATGTTTCTAGGGATCCACCATTCCGATGTGTCGAGATTCTGAGAAGGTTGAGGAGATATGATTTGATTCAGGACGTAGGCCTCCAACTGCGCGGCATATCCAGACACTCCAGATTTTAGGCCAAGATCCACCTTACGATGTGCCACCTCGATGCTTCTGCCCACCCTCACAATCAGTGTAAGTTGCGGTAAAGACGCTAGACCCAGTCTCTTGATAATTCACTCGATTACTAAGTTGATTTGCGAGCCAGGGTCAACATTGCTTAGCAGTCGGTCACTTTCCCATTGTTGGCAACCACCATAATGACGGCTGTGCTCAGCAGAATATTTTTCTTGGATCCAGGTCGTATGAGAGTCATCAGGCGGCATAGGTGGCGATTGAACATCTGGCCTTCTGACTGTGGAGCCAGGCGTTGTCGTCCTGGTCTGTTTGGAATTTCTGTCTCCCGTCATATGCAACAGGGTATTATATTTCTTGGCGCACTCCTTGAAGCTTCTTGCCGCGCAGACGGAAGCCTAATGACCTTCTCGCAAGCAATTCATACACAGCATCCTTGAACGTACAAAGCCCAGCCTCTTCGCAGCATTGTCCTGGAGAAACTCCGTGCAGTAGTACAGCGGTGATCCAGCGAGCACCTTGGGTATCGCAACGCGGCCACGGCAGTCTTGATAACCTTCTTGTGGTTGCGATCTAGGTCCTTAGTTGTACCGCCGAGCACTTCGAGTGCCTGGAATTGCACTTGTAGGAAATCCAGTAAACGATTCAAAGGTGGCAGCTCGCGCGGGTTAGCCAGAGATTGCTGATAGAGGGCATGCGTTGTTGAATTCAAATTTCGCAGCAAAACGTGTAGTAGCAATGGATCCCAATCCCTTGTGAATATTTGCAGGTTTTCCAGGCCTCTGATACACTCTTGTGTGGTGTCATGCAGGTACTTTATGGCTACCACTGACGGTTTGTCACTGGCCTGAGATGGCTGCTCCATCAATTCGTCAATGAGGGCCGACACCAAGAGTCGTCGATGATCAAATCTCTCATAAAGTGTATTCCTGGCAGCTAGATAATTTTCGTTTCTGATTAAGGACCCAGCCTCTCCTGTGAGGTTAACCTTCAGATACCAAAGCTTCTGGCACGCGGACATCGGCTGGTTATGCACCATTTGCATAAACAAATCCCGGAATTGTAGCCAGCGCAGGTCATCTCCGTTGAAAGTGGGCACACGAATTTATTTGCGATGGCTTTTAAGGTTGTATGGCCGCTTGGATGCGAAGGCTGATGGAAAATGTCAAAAAATTTTCTTCGTAGGCATGCGGCTACAAGGAACCGAGCTCGAGGCCTAGAAGTGTCGATGATCATTTTAATGTTGTCGTCCATTACGACCTGGGTTAGCTTAAGTGATGTAGTATTCAGTCGAATGAGCTGCTGGGTTTCGTGGTCGTCCTGCTGCTTCCTTGCTAAGTCTTTGATATCGATAGTGGATGGAGTAGTTATCATTTCCAATCGTGAAAGAGCGTCCGCCACTTTGTTACTTGGGCCCGGAATATATCGTATTTCAGTGCAGAACTCCGATATAAAATTTAGGTGACGTAACTGGCAAGGAGACGCTTTATTGGCTGGCTGGGTGAACGCGAAGGTAAGTGGCTTGTGGTCTGTTAACAAATGAACATGTGTGCCCTCCACATAATACCGAAAGTGACGGATGCTGGCGAAGATGGCAAGCAGTTCACGATCATAGACACTGTACCTGGTTTCTGTGGCGGACAGTTTCCTTTGGAAAAACGCGAGAGGCATCCAGCGCTTATTTTGCTTTTGTTCCAGTACTGCACCTACTGCCACGTCCGAGGCGTCAGTTGACAATCTTAGTGGCATATTTGATTTGAAATGCACGAGCATTTTGGCCTTGGCTATGCTGTTTTTGCATTGGAGAAACGCGTCTTCAGCTTCGGGTGTCCAAACGATGGGTGTTTTGTCGTTTTTTCTTGCCTTGACGCAGAATTTATTCAATGGTGCCTGGATGTCAGCTGCCTTCGGTATAAAGCGACGGTAATAATTTATGGTTCTTAGGAAATGACGAAGTTCGTTGACGTTGATGGGTTTCTTAAAATTTAATATTGTTTCCACCCGAGATGGGGGGGATGAGACACCGTTTGGGCTAACCAGACGCCCCAGGTACTCGACTTCACGCACTCTTAATATGCATTTTGCGACGTTCAACACTATTCCATGCTTCGCTAGTCGTTCGAACAATTCAGTGAGGTGTTCCATGCGCAGATTCCGATGCCACCAGGATGTCGTCAATGTAACAAACGCAGGAATTCAACCCACGGAGCACACTGTCCATGAAGCGTTGGAACGTCTGTGGAGCGTTTCGTAAACCAAACGTCATGACCGTAAATTCAAATAGGCCGAACGGCGTTGTAACGGCCGTCTTCGGAATATCATTTTCCTCAATGGGAATCTGATGGAAAGCTTTTAGCAGGTCGATCTTCGAAAAGATTTTTTTTCCATTAAGCTCCTCAGTAACGTTTTGTATATGCCGCATCGGGTACTTGTCCGGTACTGTGGCGTTGTTCAGGTGCCGGTAGTCCCCACAAGGTCGCCATGTTCCGTCCTTCTTGCGCACTAAATGCAGAGGACTTGCCCACGGACTAATCGACGGCCGACAGAATCCCTGATCCAATAGAAATTTAAATTCCACTTGTGCTGCTTGCAGTTTATCCTTCGATAACCTACGCGGGCGTTCCGCTGTGGGGGTCCGGTGGTGTTGATGAAATGATGAACCCCATGCTTAATTGGCATTGGTACCGCGGTGGGGTTAGAAAACGTTGGAAATTTCCTGAGCAACGCATGGTAACGTGTGATGCTGCTGACGGTGAGTAGCGAATCGTGTTGGTTTTTGTTAATGCGACCTCACGTTGATGAATTTGTTGCCGGATCAACCAGTTGCCGATTTCGCAAATCCACCAAAAGTCCAAAATGACCCAAGAAGTCACCACCAATGATTGGACGTGACACGTTGCCCACAATGAACGTCCATTCGATTGAACGCTGAAAACAGAGGGACAACTGTAGTGTAATTTTCCCGAATGTGGCGATGGGCGTGGCGTTGGCCGCGAAGAGCTTGTATGATGATTGCTAACGGCTGCTTGCCAAACATTTGGGAATGACCAAAACAACCGCACCAGTGTCGATAAGAAATTTGAATTTCGTTGAGTTATCGCGTATCAAGAGGCGACTTTGTGAAATACCACCAGCTGTCGCCTGCAGAGCTAGTGGCTCGATTCGTTTCCCGCCTTTGATTTACAGAAAGAGCATGGGGGGTGACAACGTCTGGCTGCGGTTTCGAAACCTCTATGATAGTAGCAGACCTTCCCCGGCGATTTCTTTCGCGGTGGTGCCTTGCGTGGCTATGAGTGGTGGCATGTGCTACAATTTGCTGTGAATGCATCCGAGCGGATACGATGAAGTTCTGCTCGGAGTTCTGAAACTTATTCCACCACTTCGCTGTCAGTATTCTTGTCTTGCTGGGAATGAATTTCTGCGCTGCGTTGCACGCCCGCGATGGCATCCGTTGCTTCATAGGACAAAATGCGATCCGCCGCCACGGCCATCTTTTCTCATCCCTTGAACTCGGACGCGACAAGTATTGAGCGAACATTTGCGGGAAGGCGCTGCAGCCACAATGATTTGATTATCGCCTCCGGCATATCAACACTTGCGATCGACTGCATTTTCCGAAGGAGTTGTCATGGGCGCTGGTCCTCTAGGTCGCTGCAATCAAGGAGTGGCTGCAAACGTTCGTTTTCCTGAAGCCCATAGACAGAGAGGAGTCTCGTTTTAATTGCATCGTGCTTTTTTGTTTCTGGTGGCGCTCTTAAAATATCGGCCACCTGGGCGATCACTTCGATCTCGAGTTCTGATACGACCTTGTCAAAACGCGTGGCGTCGTTTGAAATTTTGTTAGAGTGAAATTGGGCTTCGACTCGAGCAAACGACATATCCGGGTTGTTCTGCCAAAATGCAGCCGCCTCGACTCTGAACACTTTGACGGGCGAATTCCTCCCGGAGTCACACTGCACATTGTGACTCCAGTAATTCGTCATCTGACATTTTAGAAAATTGAAAAAATATCACCTTAACCGGGGTCACCACTGTACGGATTGATGAAATGTAATAACAACGTTCAAAGTTTAACGTAATACAAACAACATTTATTTCGTACAACAAAATTAATTACATTTAGTATAAAAACGACGTCTACAACGCTCGTGGTTGAATGCTGATGATCGAGTGGGAACTATCGTACTTAGTTCATTCTCTTCCTATTTCGTTTTGTACTAGTGGTACATCGTCGTTCACAGTAGCGATTGCTGCGCTACAAGCCCTTCGAAAATTGAATCAAATGAGCGTTCGTGGTGCGCTTGGAAATCGTGACAGAATTTGAGTTGATGTTCCACTCCAGTCTTCCATTCTCAAAGGACATGCAGACAAGGAAAGTGACATTCAACTGCCCTTATGTGAAAACTTTGGGGGGGGAAGTACTGTAGTGAATATCGAACTTCAGAAGCGCCATCTAACTGACAATAAGATTCAAACATTAAAAATACTTAGCGACCTTTTACGTGAAAGCAGATGGTTTTTCTTCGAATAAAGTAGAATTTAAGATTAACAAAATATATTTTATTTTATTTACAGTAGGTGAAAGTCCAATACCTACTAACCAAATTTCATGCTCCTAGTTTATGTAGTCCGCGAGAAAACTTGCTGTGACGCACGGACGGACGGACAGACAGGTCGTGATTTTAGTAGAGCTTTGTTAAAAGTATTTTACAAAATCCTAATATGTAATTAAATAATGTATACTGAAATGTACTCGGCAATAATTATATTGATAAAATTTTAGCCGTGACCGCACATATGCGTAATTACATGAAAACACTCCACGCTTACGTCAATAATGATTTATAATCATATTCATCGTGGACTATCCCACAACCATACCTGACCTATCAGCAGCTAATCAAAGGCACTAATTCCCATGTAAGCTTCGTATGTAAATGATTGTAATTAGCAATTATCATTGACCATACTTTCTTCACGACAATTGCTCTCATGTTGACAGCATTGAATTTATTTACCACCCACTGAAAAGCTATATAACAAATCCACTTGAAATTCTGGTCTGTAATTGTATGACTGAACAATTGATGAAATATCACCATGTTGGCTCCGGGGGAAAGGTTAGCAGTGATAAGCCCAGGGTTATCATATTCTCCTACGATCTTTCCGATGGACAACAGGTTGGTGAGTCTTTTGCTGGGTCTACATCCAAACGTGACTGTGTTCATTTGCTCGGCGAACGTTTCATGACTGCAAAATATCTTTGATTACGTCACAGACGGTTATCATAGATACATAAATCAGTTAGCTACAAGTTAAACGATGTTGGACTTGAATGAAACCTCTGAACTGATCAAGTCACCGCTGGAGACCGTTGATTGACAACCTGACTTGACTCATATGTGATATTGCTGTCCCCGACTTTGAGAATGTGGGCATACATATGTGTATCTAGAGTTTTCTCCTCACTATACCACTCTAGTAGGTACTAGAATCATACTACAACCGGTCTGTTTAGTGTAAGTAAACAAATCTTCATAATGGAGAGCATCAAGCTTAAGGGAGGAGTGTAAGCTTAAAAACAGGGAAGTTTTCAAATTTTACTTGCAGCAGTTAAGTCTTAAATTTTTATTTTAAATTCGTCCAAAGTTAGCGTTAGTGAAATTTCCAAGAACAACATAGGGCTATAGGTAGAACTTTGTGGGAAGCCATTTTTCTTCTCTCCTTACTGATATTTATAAGATTTTTAACATGGGAATTCCCGCTTTGAAGATACTTTCTGCACTATCTCCATTTCCCTTCATTTTCCAAGCCACCGATTCAGAATTCCACCTTGTGACCGTGTACGGGTCACATTAACCTCCCACTCGACCCAACGATCTGGTGGGGCCCATTTAAAAGAAGACTCTGTGGAAAAAACAGCATAGCCACGATAAAAAAGTAACTAATGCGAGTATGTCGTGTTGTAGGCTCCAATCAAAAGCTTTATATGTATATAGATAGAATTTACTCAGAAAGTTTCAATCAGTCGAGGTTCGCTACTCAGATCACTTGTCTAACGAACCACTCAGTGGGTCGTCTATCTGTTGAAAAGTGGTGTATGTGGATCGTGTGAGTGCTACTGTGTGATAGTGTGGACTTTTGAAAAGACCTTTCTGTAGCCCATTACAAACCTTTTCTCAACTCTTTTCCGATTTCGGAAGAGTTGTGGAACCTTTACAAAGGCTCGCATTAAAACTCGGTTGGGATCGAACAAGTGAAAAGACTGTAACTTTGCTAAAGATAGATTTGCATATTTGCGTATTCCGTTAGTCAATTGGAAAAGTGGTTGTTGTATAGTTGTGATTAAATTATAACGAAAGTGTGTGGATTTGATTGAAATATCAAAGTGAAAACGACAATAAAAGACGTAACAAGTGCCTACATTGGCGCGACAAAATTAAAAATGACGCGGTCAAGTATTTTACTAGCGATCCTTGGATCAATTTTTGCGGTTGGCGAGTGTACAAAGTAAGATATCATCTTTATAATTTTCCTTTATTTACCGAGCTAAAACCATTAAACATCAACATCATGCACCATCATTGCAATTATCTGCAATATCCAAGATGCAGAAAAAATATTTTCACTTAAATGCACGTAGAAGAATTCATTAAAAAAAATTCCTCGCGGTCCATGCTGTTGTGCTTGTAGGCAGTTATATGGCAACCACACGCTAAGCAGCAAAATTTCCCCGGAAATTTCAATTTCCATCGCAATCATTGCAATTGAGTGGAGAATAAATAAAAAAAAAGTTTGTTTACCCGGTATGTTTATCCGGACGCTGACTTTTGACTTTGATTTCAAGCTTGAAACTTTAAATATTAGGCGAAAATATATTGGACAAATATTTATTGATATCTCATGATATACGAATTTACTTAAAGAATTTATAACTTGAAAAATTCTTCTGAACTCCCGGATTCAGTGGATTTGATAATTATTGATATTTATATTACAGTACTGGTTTTTGCGATTAGTAGGAAACACCTTAGCCTAGATAAATCTCTGATCTAAGATAAATTTCTTAAAAAATAATTTTGCCTGCTTATTGAAATTTTCTTATTCCATAAAATATCAGTAAAACTATTCAAAAACATATTCTCAGTTTCAAAGAAAAATTTCAATTCATTCTGACATTACGAGCCATGAAGTGAGAGCCCCTAAAGCGCATAGCATGTAGAACAGAATTTTCAAACGCATATATTCGAAATAAGATTTTGTGCATTTGTATTTAATCCAGATCAAACGGTTTTCGAACAATCATTTTAGAAAATAATTGATGGCGCTCCATGTGAATCTGAATTTGAAGTGATACTATTTATTCCAATTATATTTCATTCAACAAAAAGTCGCAAAAATACAGCAATATAATGCTTTTTGCTCAAACCTTTCTTAAAAATGACAGTTTTCAATTTTTATAGAAAAAATTAGTATCACATAGGAAAGAAATATGTTTTGTAAGTAAATGCGAAGCCTCAAATACAGGGTTTTCCAATAAGAGGTGTTATTTTGATATTAAAAGAAAAATGACATTTTTTAATACAAATGATCGAATGTTTATTTCATTATAAAGAAAAAGTTATGCCGTTAATAGTGAAAAATAACATCAGGCAAATAACCTCCACGACCACGCTTACAGGGCCATATCCTTTTCATGAAATTTTCCATAACCAAATCGCAAAGTGGCTGCCCTATGTACCCGATACCCTAAAGAATTCCATCTTTGAAGTTTTGAATCGACGCTGGGCTGTTGGCGTAGATCTTCTCTTTTACGTGGCTTCAAAGGAAGAAGTCGCAAGGAGTTAAATCACAAGATCTCGATGGCCAATTGTGATCACCTCTTCCAGAGAAAACACGGTCCGGAAACTTTTCCCGTCAAAGATCACTGGTTTCGTTGCTTGTGTGGCACGTAGCGCCGTCTTGTTGAAAGTAAACGTTGTCTAGATCAAAACCATTCAATTTTGGTAATAAAAATCATCAATCTATCCCTATCTCTCGATAGCGAAATCCATTCACCGTAACTGTTGTCCATTCACCGTAACTGTTGTCCAGCCTCATTTTGAACAAGTAAGGTCCAATGACTCCACTGGACCATAAACCGCACCAAACAGTCACACGTTGAGGATAGAGAGGATTTCCAACAATAATTCTTGGGTTTTCCGAGCCCGAGATGCGACGATTTTGCTTGTTGACGAAGCCACCAAGGTGGAAATGGGCCTCATCACTCAAGATGATTTTTCGATGGAATTCCGGATCATTTTCATGCATTTCAAGGACCCAATCAGCAAAGACACGACGTTGTTGATGATCGGCCGGCTTGAGCTCTTGTGTAAACTGAACTTTATAAGCCTTAAGACCAAAATCTTTATGCAAAATACGGTGTAATGACGTTTGTAGAATGCCTGATTCCAAAGAACGATGAGGAATGGACAAACCTGGGTTTTCTTCAACACTTTCGGCTACAGCAGCAATATTCTCAGCTGTTCTTGAGTGACGTGCACAGGTTTTATTCCTCACATCACTAAGTTGTCCCAGCTGGTCTTCAAGATCGTCAAAACTGAATAAAATATTTTATTTGTGAGCTGTATTCTTCGGCATATTTCAGCTCTTTCATTACCCGTCTTCGTTATTTTAGTGCCTAGATACACAAATTCGCCAACATTTTCGATACTGTATTTGCTAAGTGTGATATTTTGTGTATTTGAGGTATTTTTCCTTAGCTGCGTCCTGAGCTTTGTTTTATTTTGATTTTATAGCCCTACTAGTGTTGCTTCGCCGTCGAGTTTCAGGAAGAGTTCTTTGGTGGTTGTTAATGACTGTGGGAAAATGTTGATGTCGTCCGCATAGGTTACCACTTGGCTCAACCTGTATAGTAATGTACCTCGTGAATCGGCATAAGCATCCTGTTTGCAAATGAACAACATGGATTCATTAAAGGTCGTTCAACAATAACTAATTTGTTAGAATTTACGAATACTATGTCTCTTGCTTTTGACAAGAGCCAACAAGTTGATGTCATATACACCAATTTCGCTAAAGCCTTCGACAGTGTGGGTTATAGAATTCTGGCTCAGAAACTCCGATCTTTCCGCACTTTCGACTCAATCCTCTCTTAGATATTCTTCCTATCCCATCGCTCCTACTTTTTTTTTCATCGGCCTCATTCAATCCGAAGTCTGGTGTTCCTCAAGGATCAATTTTAGGCCCTTTACTATTTAACATATTCAATAACAACCTTCCTCAATGCCTGTTCTCTAATTGTCTCTTTTACGCTAATAATTTAAAAATTTATCGTTCCACTAACTCCAGTAAAGACTTCTCGTACCTCCAAAATGATCTTGACAATCTCCAAAACTGGTATCAAGGTAATTTACTTTCTCCTAACATTTCAAAATGTTGTCACCTGAGATTCACCAACAAAATTCATCCAGTATTAAATGAATACCGGATTGATGGATCGTTGCTCGTACTTGTGAGCAAATTTAAAGATTTAGGAGTAGTATTTGATCCAGGCTTGAAATTTGACACCTATATTTCATGCATAACCGATAGAACTTCACGTGTCGCTGGTTTTATTTTAACGAACCTCCTGCAAGTCCGTTAACATCTTAACCAGCGTCAATCTATTTGTACTCTTAGCCCGGTCAATCCTTGAGTATGCGTCCCAAGTATGGTCTCCTCACTATAACAATCTGTTGGATGCTATTGAAATTGTGTAGCGAGAATTCACACTTTCTCTTTTCTACAAATATAATCTCCCTCATAGCTCCTAAGATGTGCGCTTATAGATCCTCAACATCCTGTCGGTCAAAAAAGGAGAGGATTCTTAGACCTGAGTTGCTTATTTAAAATATATCACGATGTTCTTTCATTCAACCTTCGGGAAAGTCTTTATATACGTCCCGTCTCAAGAGCGCGTTCAGCTGAAATATTCATTGCGCCCTCTGCTTGAATCTATATTTATTTTTATTCGTTTTTAGTACGCGTATCACGTCGCTACAATGAACTCCAGCATATTTCAGAACATTCTCGTCAGTTCCAAATAGTTTATTAGTATTTTAAATTCTTGTTTTTTTCTATTCAAGTTGCTCATTTGTTTTTGTTGCATATATTACATTTCGTTTCCTTTTTTGTAATTGAATTCATAGATCTATGAAATAGCGTGTATAAATGAAAAGATTTCGACCAAGTTTCAAAATGAATTGATAAATTTTTGGATCCGATATGTAGTGCTTCCAATCCGTTTTAGGCTTTCTGTATGGATCAGTATATGAACAAAGACATTTCTTTTCAAAAATTCGTAACATTTAAATCGTATAGGCACTCCTAGGGATGGGAAAAACCGCACCGATTTAACCAAAAACCGGTGGTTTTAGTTTGAAAATCCGCTTTTTTCCAAAGGTTTTCCTCCCGGCTTAGACCGGTTTTCTCTTTCAAATTCAGGAATCGGATAAAAAACAGGATTCAGTGAATACAAAAACCGGAAAACAGTTTTTTCGCCATCCCTACCTAGGCATCACTAATAACCGCAGTCATCAGAGCAAAGCAAATTTCCATCTTTGATTGGTTCTTGGTATTAGTCGTTTGCTTCGTTTCAGTGTGGAGAACTTCACTCAGAGTGCGAAGTGAAGTTAAGCCACGATACACAATATATGCAAAATGTTTGTGGACTGAACTGAAGGAATTTTCATCCTTATACTGTAAACGAATGAGTTAGCTTAACAGTAAGCTGTTGGCTTAGGTTTCAGTAAGTTAGTTTCTTATTTTTAACACAAGATGAAATATCCATCAGTTCATTTTGATTTGAATAATCATGTGAATAAAAAACCTAACAATAATTTATACCTAGAGTTAATCCAGGGACATAAAAATATCAATTTAATTTTATTTAGAATTTATGATTTAAAAAATTTGATAAGAAAAAAACCAAAAAACCAGTTCTTCCAAAACCAGTTTTTCGGCTATAAAAAAAACAAACAGTTAAACTGAAGATGAAAAACCTGGAAAACAAAGGAAGCGGTTTTTTAACCAAAAAACCACCATCCTTATAGTATTCAGATTATATAGGGTTTTCCATTAGGGACATAACAATCTCGTATCTTTATATGGTTGCATTCTTGCATTTTTCTAATAAATTGTTAATGTTAAAACGTTTGTCAAAGTCAACATTTTCATCATGGTAAACTTCACGAACCAGCAACGTTTGGAAGTTATTAAAAATTACTACCGAAATTCTGAGTCGGTGGTCGCAACTTTAAGAAAGCTTACTCCGATTTTCGGCTGTAATAATTGTCCCACCCGACAGGCTGCGCTTGGATAAGTTTGAAACCAAATTTTCACTCTTGGACGTTTCGGTCCAAAAAGATCTCGTACCGTCTGAAGCAAGAGAAATTTTGCAGCCGTAAGTGCATCGATTCAATATAAGCAAATCAGTCAATTCCACGTTGTTCTCAAAAAGGGCACCGCTCAAACGGTCTGTGGCATATTTGGCGAAAAAATCTTAACAAACATGGTTACAAGATCAAATTGACTAAAGAATTAAAGCCAATTGATCATTCAAAACGCCAAAACTTCTCCACTTGGACTCTGGCAAAGCTTGAAAAAACTCCGCCGTAGACGGTCCCAGACTAGTCGACTCATTGCCTACAAACGACACAAAAATAATTCTGGGCGATTTCAACGCTAAGGTTGGCAATGAGCTATCTCATCGGGGAACGACTGGAAGATAAAGCCTCCACGATGAAACAAATGACAACGGCCAGCGCCTGATTGACTTTGCATGTAACAAAAATCTAGTCATACGTTCGACTTGCTTCCCACATCGACGTATTCATAAAATGACCTGGGTATTACCGGATGGCAACACACAAAACCAAATTGATCATGTTCTGATCCAACAACGTTGGGGCTCGAGCATACTTGACGTCCGTACATACCGAGGAGCCAATTGTAACTCAGATCATTACTTGATAGAATTAACCTATCGATGTCGTATGTCAAAGGCATATTCAGCGAAGACCAGCCCGCTACAAAAATTTGACATCAAAAGGCTCCAAACGGCGTCTGTGGCCGAAAAATTCACGGAGACCTTCGACAAGCAGCTGGCTCCCATCTTATCAGACGCATCGTTCAAGACGAGCAACGAGCTCTGGATGGAAGAGACAGCGGCTATCAGGACCGTGGCAGAACAGACGATTGGACGCGAAGCCCGGCGCAAGAGAAATGATACCTTCGATAATGTGTGCCAGAATGCGTCAGACAAAAAGAATCAGGCGTACAAAGAGCAGGAAGGTAGGGAAAGCAGGACGAAGAGAGAACACTATGAAAATCTCAGAAGAGTAGCGAATAAGATAATTAGAATAAAGAAAAGAAAGTACTATGATGACCCATTGAGAAGCATAGATGTAAATTTAGCGAGCAACAACACAAGACAAGCATACAAAGCAGTGAAAAGCCTAAAGCGTGGTTACCAGCCCAAAACCACGCTGTGTCGTGATGATATCCGCAGTAACATCACTGATGAAATGAAGATTGAGGGAAGATGGGCATCATACTTCAAGAACCTCCTTAATCGTCCGCACAGCTTCAGAACATTGGAGCATATAGATGTCTGTGGAGAGCGTCCATTGGCCCCACCAACTGTGAATGAAGTTTGTTCCGCCATCAAAGCCCAAAAGAAAAATAAAGCGCCCGGCATCGATGAATCAATGGAGCTAATCAAATTTGGTGGCAGTAGTGTTCATCAAGCTATTCACAAAGTCATCTAGCACATTTGGCAACAAGCACATATGCCGAAAGAGTGGAGCCAATCAGTTATATTCCCTATCCACAAAAAAAGTGACAAGCTACAGTGCGAAAATTATAGAGGCACTTTGTATGGCGTACAAAATATTTTCAAAGATCTTAGAAAAGAAAATCGGATCATACGTCAACAGTATTATTGGGGAGTATCAAGGTGGTTTCAGAGCAGGTAGATCAACAATAGACCAATTATTCACAGTCAAGCAGGTACTTGAAAAGTGGTGGGAGTTCAACATAGACGTTGGCTTTAAGCAAGCATTTGACAGTATTGATCGTAACGTATTATTTTATTTTATTTATTTATTCAAATCTATTTAACAGACAGAAATCCAATTACAAAATAGACTTAGACAATTAAATATAGTTAAATATAATTTAGAGTAAGACAAATCAATACAACAAATCAAGCAGAAAAGAGTTAATCTAAAACATGAAAGAAATGAAGATAGAGTCAAGATCAAAGTTTGTAAAATTTAGTGCTAAGGAACATTAATCACTATTCGCAAAAAGTAACATCTTTAATTTAATTTTAAAAACAAAGCAGGACGTGGATAGAGAGCCAAGCTCGAGGCTGTTATGCATTCTGATGATTCGTGGCATAATTGAGTTAAAATATAAATCTGTTCGGGCGTACGGAACCTCGAGAATGTGATTCGACCGACTAGGTCGTGCATACAGTCTGTATTGCAAGTCTGCACTTAGGGTGGAGGCGATTTGTTGGTGGTACAACTTATAAAGGAAACATTGATCTAAGAAGGTTCTACGGGACGACAGAGAAGGGAGACGAAGTATGGATAGACGACGCTCATAAGACTCATAAGCTACGTTGAATTTGAAAAACACAATACGGGTAAACTTACGCTGAACAGCTTCTATTGAGTTCATAAGATATAAATGTCTAGGAGACCACACCACTGAGTAGTACTCAAGGAGCGGGCGGACAAGACACGTGAACAAGCGAACAGCGGTAGCAATATTTGCAAACTTATGCAAATGCCGCATAAGAAAACCCGAAACTTTTGATGCCTTGTTAATTAGGCTAAAAATGTGGGCATCAAATTTAAGCTTGGGGTCAAATATTACACCAAGATCTTTACATGAGTCTGCAGAGGAGAGAACAACATCACATAAGGTGTAATTAAAAATTAAAGGGACAATTTTCAAAGTAAAAGTCATTTTAAACCATTTGGAAACATTAATACGAAGGGAGTTTACATTACACCAGTTATACAGGTTAAAAAGATCAATTTGGAGTTGCTGACAATCTTCAAGGGATCTAATTGTCCGAAATACCTTGAAATCAGCAGCATACAGGAGTCAAGAAGAGGAAATTACAGAAGGAAGATCATTGATAAACAGTACGAAAAGAAGAGGTCCAAGGATTGACCCTTGAGGGACACCAGATGTAGGATTGAATGGAAAGGAAAATGTGCCATAGAGATTGACACGACATGAACGGAAGGATAAATATGATGAAATCCAAGAATGAAGGGAACCGGATATGCCAAGCAAAGCTAACTTTTGACAGAGCAGAACATGGTTCACGGAGTCAAAAGCTTTTGAGAAGTCCGTGAATATTGCATCTACTTGAAGCTGTTTGTCTAAAGCTCTAGCAATATAATCTTCGAACTCAGCCAAGTTCGTAGAAGTTGAACGACCCTTTAAGAATCCATGTTGCTGTGGTGTGACAAATGAACTCAGGGACTCAAGAAGCCTGTTGTGCACAAGTCGTTCCAGCAGCTTAGAGAAACAGGAGAGGAGTGATATGGGACGATAGTTTGAGGCAGATGATGGGTCGCCGTTTTTAAATATAGGAACAACATTTGCATCTTTCCAGTACGTTGGAAAGGTGCCAGTACTAAGACTGAGATTGAATATAAGGGAAAGAGGAAAACACAAAGAGAAACAAAGTGACTTTACAAATATATTAGGTAATCCATCAGGACCAGGGCTAACATTCGGATCGAGCAAGTTAATAAGGGATTCAACTTCAGAAGGATCAGTGGAATAGGATGTACTTGATGCTGGATAAGTTTGAATTGAATTAATAGGGGAGTGTAGTATGTCAGAAGAGGAAAAAGGAGAAGAAAAATATTCCGCAAATAGGTTAGAAATATCCTGAGGGGAGGAGGCTTCAGTGTTATTCCATTTGACAGTATACCAAATGATGCTTTGCTTTGGCATCCCAGCGGAATTAATGCGTTTTACCAAAATGACAATGTCATCGGCGACCTCCCAAGTCCGCATCAACTCACCGATGCCTTTGACACAAATATCGGACTAAAGCAGGGAGATGGGCTGGTCCCATTGCTATTCAATTTGGCTCTGGAGTACGTCATAAGGAAGCTACCTGTCGATACGTGAGGTACATTACTATTCAAGTCGAGCCAAATAGTAGCCTATGCGGACGACATCTACATTTTGACACGGTCATTAACTCTTCCTGAAACTTGACAGCGAAGCAAAACTGGTAGGGCTACAAAACAAAGAAAATAAAACAAAGCTCATGACGCAGTCGAGGAAAAATACCTCGTACACACAAAATATCACACTTGGCGAATACAGTATCGAAAATGTTAGTGAATTTGTGTATTTAGGTGCCAAAATAACGAAAACGGACAATGAAAGGGACGAAATACGCCGAAGAATACAGCTCGCAAATAAAATGTTTTATTCAGTATTGACGATCTTGAAGACCAGCTGCATGCACAGGAAAACAAAGCTCCGAGTATACAAATCCGTGAGAAACATGGGCCCTAACGCAAGCATCCGCAAATATATTGAACGTCTTTTGAGTGACGGGTCCTGAGGCGAATAATCGGAGCGAGGCTAGATGAGGACCAATGGCGAATTCGATACAACCATGAGTTGTATGAAATTTTTGACGAACCGGAGGTCTCAACGATTATAAGACTGCGGAAGCTGAAATGGGCTGGACACATGAATCGTATGGACGAACAAAGGATACCCAAGAATGGTCGGAGGCCTGTGGGGAAACCGAAGAAACGCTGCTCTGGCTCAGCCGACGAAGACAGTTCATCGCTGCTCGGATTTCGAAATTGGAAAACGCGGTCAATGGACCGAGACAGTTAGAGGATCTGTTTGCAGAAAGCAAAGACCCGAGAGGGGCTGTAGTGCTAAGAAGAAGAAGTAGAAGGAAAGAGGAGAGTACTCAGGGCTTTTGCTGAGCTGCACGATATCATTTTCCAGTATTTCTTTCGCCTATCCGTGAATGACTTCTTTTTGTGGTGAAGCTACTCTGTACATTTTTTGAATTATGGGGTTTTATCGGCGATCAATGGTATGTCATGCTGCATTGCGTTCATGTGGGTGAGTATATCTCCTGATAAAATTCTTGGCATTGTTGCTTAGTAGCCGAGTTTTCTTGGGGATTTAGATACTCGCAGAACATTAATTTATTCTCTAGCCTAGCATTTCTTTGTTTATTTGTGTATTTTGTTTTATTTATCAAGGGTTGCTCAAGACTGCTGAGGTTATTTGAGTTCCGCTGGTTTAGAAATGAGCGCTAGATGCTTCATTTGAGCCTTTGAATTATTATCTTTGGCTGTAGGGGAGCCTGATAACTTCACCTCTTCAGCTGTTAGCTTCTTGATAGTGTATTCCGTGGTCGCTTCTAGAGTAACATCCACATGTGTCAAGATAAAAGGCATACTTGTAGTGTTAATTCTACTGATCAATACTCCGGATGGGCCCAATGAGGAATTCGCTATGAAAACTACTTTGCAAAATTTCTTGAGAATGACAGATTGTTCCCCGCGGAAATTTTAGGAGAACTATCTGTTGGGTATCTTTCCTATCCCTAGTTGTCGTGTTTTCCATTGGGTTTTGTCTCCCGTGAATGAGTAGCTCGAGCGTTACGCCTGCCTGCCCCAAGCAGGGTCTAAGTCTGCGTTGTTTGGCGATCCTTCGTATCTCTGCTGCAGATGGTTATCATTCCGAGGAAGAAATAATGGGAGGAAAAACTCTCTAAAGTTAATTTCTGTGCGAGGAAGAGTTTGAGCGGGGCCCTCCACATTGCATTTCTGAGCTAGAAAATCGTTGCCTAATAATCCATCATCAGCTAGTCCAGATATTTCATTTGCCGCTTGAAAGTTACAGAAAAAGAGAGTGGGGAGGTTAAATTTGCCAACTATAGCTCCTTGAGTTCTCCCCTATCTGAACGAACACTATAGTGCTACGTTTTTACGTGAATCGATTTAACTTGATTTAATAGCTAATTTTTTGATCAGGCTTACTTCTGCGCCAGTGTCTATAGTTGATGTAGTTGAAGGTCGTAATCCTATAATCCACGGGTAGAGTGGCAGAAAACAATTTGGTTCCACCGAAATAAGGGCCCAATTTAATTCTAATTAGAGTCGTGTCGGGAATTTTCGACTCGAATTTTTGGCGTTTCCCGAGCTAGTACTTTCCCATTTCTTTTTTGATAGCAATCTCCCACCTGATGGGCCTGTCGATCACAGAAGTCACAAATTACTCACGTGCGATACACTTGAGGACTACCATTTTGTTTTATTGTTGCTTGTTGGGCCCTGCAATCTCTTAAATCATGACCATACTGCTTGCAAGTAGAACAAAAAGGGGTGTTTTCGCGCTTCAAACACTTCGAATAAGTATGCCCGAGTTTATGAGAGAAGCTGCAAGTTATTTTGTATTGCTTCTTTCATTTTTATGCGTGTGTTGGAAACCTTACTTCGTTTTCATTTTCAGGCTGGAATGATGGTGCAAAAGGGTTGGGTGAAAAGGTTGTTGGGCTTATTGGGTAGCTAAAACTGAGTTTCTAGAGAGTTGACTGAACATAGTGAGCCCCTTGCTGCATTTTCTTCATGTCTAGAGCCTTAAGTATGAGTTCGACAAACGTAAGCTTCTCCTATAGCAGAAAATACTGGCGTAGGTGAAGATTCGTGACTCCCCTTTTGGAGATATCGTAGCGAAATCCTCTGATTGTTGCTTTAAAACCTTTATTGCCTCCTTCCCATATTTGATATATGCTATTTCCTGGCAATGCTTCAACAGTTGTCGCATTCAGGAGGTGTAGGCAGTAGGCGTTTCGGTAGGGAACTACTTGGCTGTAGATAGTCCGATAACCAATTCCTGATAAGCCATATACTTCGTGATTGTCCAGTTGGCTTGGAATTGATCAACTCAAGAAACTAGGGTAAATTGAAAGAGTACATATACAAAACCACTTCTGGAAAAGCTTAAGCATTGTTACAATGTAATTACGAAATTCAATTTGTGAAGCGTTAGTAATTCTCGAGACATTGGCAGAACCTAATGTCTAGAGGTCATGTCAAATCAACCCAAATTATTTTAATAAATAAACTCAAAAAAGTGATTAATTTATTTTTGGGGGGCAATGAAGCCTACCAAGTAAAGGTAGTATAGCCATAACTGCAGACAGAAATCTTGGTCTACCGAGCTCTTGCAGAAATGTTCCTGTCGGAATTCCTGACAGAACTGAGTGGAAGCAATTGAAGTTTCTCTTTTGAAACGCATATAATGCCTTCAATACTTCAATATAGATGAATTAACGAGACAACTGGAGCAGGGTGGTTCTACAATTATATCACATAGCAATTGATACCTCTAGGAATGCTGACCCCTGTGTCTCTGGCAAAAGTGTTCATAAAAAATTAGAAGCGACCGCCATGCATTGCTCTTTTTTACGAAGAGAAATTTAAACTTATACATGACTTTTTCAAAAAACTGAGTTCTGTTGGCAAGTTAACAGTGGTCGGGATTTAATAGATCCTAGGCCACAAGGCCTAAGACGCATTCATAAAAGAGGCCTCAGTCTTTGGAATGTTAGTGAGGATGTAACTGTTATGGGCATACCAAAGCTTGAGTGAGCTAACCAGAACCACGCTTTGCCGTGGTGTTACCGGCAATATCATCGCTGATGAAACCAAGATTAAAAAAAGATGAGCATCATATTTCAAGGACCTTCTTAATCCTCTGTACAGCTCCAGAATATTGTAGAGAGCTTCATTAGCGTCACCAACTCTGGATGAGGTTTGTTACACATCAAAGCCCAAAAGAATAATAAAGTGCCGGGAATGGATGAGATTCCAGTGGAGCTCATCTAATATGGTGGCAGCAGTGTTCATAAAGCTTTTCACAAAGTCGCCCAGCATATTTGGCAACAAGAACATATGCCGAAAAAGTGAAGCCAATCAACTTTATTCCCTATCCACGAAAACATGACAAGTTACAGTGCGAAAATTATAGAGGCATATCACTTGTTTGTACGACGTGCAAAATATTTTCTAAAATCTTAGAAAGTAAAATTATTTTAGCATATTAATTGACAATAGACCAATTGTTCACAGTCAAGTAGGTACTTGAAAAATACTGGGAGTTCAACATAGATAGTCATGGAAAAATATCTCGAACACACAAAATGTCACACTTGGCGAATACAGTATCGAAAATGTCAGCGAATTCATGTATTTAGGTACTAAAATAATAAGAACCAGTAATGAAAGAGCCGAAATACGCCGAAGAATAGAGCTCGTAAATATAATATTTTATTCAGCTTTGACGATCTTGAAGACCAGCTGCATACACAGGAAAACAAAGCTCCAAGTACACAAATCTGTGATAAGACCTCTGTTTTGCTACGGGTGTGAAACATGGACCCTAACCCAAGCATCCGCAAATATATTGAACGCCTTTGAGCGACGGGTCCTGACAGGAATAATCGGAGCGAAGCCAGACGGGGGCCAATGGTGAATTTGATACAACCATGAGCTGTATTAAGCTTTTGACGAGCCAGAGGTCTCAATAATTGTAAGACTATGGAAGCTGCAATGGGCGGGCCACATGAATCTTGTCAAAGAACAATGGATACCCCAAAAAGGTATTCGTTGGGAGAACTGAAGGCCGGAGACCTGTGGGGAAACGTAGAAAATGCTGGTCTGACTCGGTCAACGAAGACAGTTCATCGCTGCTCGGAAATCAAAATTGGAGGACGCGGTCAATGGACTGAGACAGTTGGAGACGATATTTGCAGGAAACGGAGACCCGAGAGGGGCTGGAGGGCTACGAAGAAGTTTGTAATAAAAATAAAAATACGCCGATGAATACAGCTCGCAAATAAACATTTTCCTTACTCCTAACGTTCTTGAAAACCAGCTGTATACGCAAGAAGACAGAGCTCCAAGTATACAAATATGTGATAGGATCTATGCCATGCTACGGCTATATAGCATGGACACTGACTCAAGTATCCCTAATATTACTGAACGGCTCCGCAAGCTGAATCCTGAGGTGAATAATTCTCGCAAAGCTAGACGGGGACCGATGGCGAATTCTATACAACCATGAGCAGTACGAAATTTTTGACGAGGCGCAGATTTCAACGATTATGAATATGCGGAAGCTGCAATGTTCTGGCCACTTGAATCGTATGAACGAACAACGGGTAAACCAAAAAGGTATTCTATAGGAGAACTAAAGTGCGGAGACAAATGGGAAACCCGAGAAGACGCTGGTCCGACTCTGTCGACGAAAACACTTTCTCGCTATTCAGTTTTTAGAATCAGAGGACGCAATCGATCGACTAAGACAGGTAGAAGCACTAATTACTGGAAGAGAAGACCTGAAAATGACTGTAGTGTCACAATGAAGAAGATTGACCACAGAGCATCGCTTCTCGCGTGTTCATATTCACTGAGTTCGTGTTGTTTTTGGCTCCATTTGCCAGTGATGCTCAAAATAGGATGCCACAGCCATGCACTACGTATATGACTATGAAGCCTTTGTTTATACAAAATTGCACATATTTGCGGTCACGGCACGCATGCTCTTGGTAAATTATTTGGAGCATTTTTTCCAGTACTCCAAAAGATATACTCAGTTCTGAAATATGGACTTTTCAAGGACAATGAACCGTGTTTTGAATGCTCAAAGCAGCCAAATCGGTATCATACCTCAAGCCAAAACACTAACAACAACAAATCTATTCTTTGTGCTATATTTTCAATCAGCAAATTAGTTTACTCTGCATTAAACTTTCCAGTTTTCAGCAAGTAACCACATACCACGAATTCAATTATCTAATTAACGTTGTGATTCTAATTGAATCTAACATTTCTAATTTGACATCAAATATTTATCATTTCTGAGTAGCAAGATCAGAAAAAAAACCGCTTTTATGTTAGTATACTCAATGAAAACTACTCGAAAATATAAACAACTTCAAAGTTTTCATTGGGAATACCCGTCTGTTGTTGTTGTGTATATGACTCACATATGTTAAACGGAAAATAAATTGAAGAAAATGATTCTAAACAATAATTTAATGAAATTGAGTTCAATGCCAATTATGTTATAGCGTACATTAAATTAAACTCAGACTCACTGATGAATATAAAACAGTCAGTTCTGGCGAGTTGATGGCATGAGGTGAGTTAAAATTTGAATAATTAAATGAAGATTTAATTGAGTTGAGGAAGAAGGCTTTAAGGACTGTGGTATATGTGAGAAAATTTAGATACGATTGCTGGTATGTTAGCATCGAGCTTAAGATACATTTGCAAATTTTTGGCTTAGAATCTATTCGAAGCTCATGGTGAATAAGAGCGGTTAATGTTAAGTCATTTTCATTCACGAAAAATAAGAAAAACTACGGCAGGAAATTCAAATTGTTCTTCATACCCGGTCAGATTGAAAGCAAACTGAGATAAAGGAAAAACAAATTTTAGTTACAATAAAAGATGAGCATACACGCTCACTTAATTTGAAATACATGATACTTCGATTTCAATTCTATTCTCTCTAAGCTTATAATGATATTTAATCTTTTATCCGAAAACTTTCATCGGCCATCATAGATCGCATGGTTCAATCTATTTATAATTTCTATTCATAAATATAATTATGTGCTGATATTTTGTGCGCTTCCGCGGTTGGTTGCGTTTAATTACCCTAAACAATTTCAATAAGCAAAAAAAGACTTTAAAAAATTGTGTTTTTTTTCATAGGATTATTTTCCGTGTGCCCCTTTTATCAATCTGTTGGAAAAGCCTCATGACAACATATTCACGCAGCGGTAGCTGTATTATATTTCAACCAACATTTGGTTTTTCCAATTGAAAATGAAATTTGCATTCAATTTTCTTATTGAGCGTAGTTTTCCACTGTTTTTATCCATGCAGCTATCAAGAACTACCAGTTTCATATCATAATTTAGTGACTATAAAAGCAACAATTGACTGCATTCAACAAAATCTACACAAAAAGTTTGAATAAAGCTTAAATGAAATATGATGATAAAAATAAACAAATACAAAACGTTTGAAGTAACGCCAATAATTAGCATATAAATGTCACGATTTTAAATTGCATATACAATAGAATGCAGTCAGTCTGTAGAAACGATTCGAAATTCGAAGTCCACGAGCGCGCCAAAAAAACTTGTTTCAAGATACTTAATTCATTGTATCGATTAATTCATAAATTTTAATTTATATCCTTGTATGAAAAATTTATTTACATACTCGTATACTGGACCTTTTTTGTTTGATTTTCAAATATTTAATAATATAAAAACAAACCAAGTGATGATCGCGCGAATTTTGCTGTACATTTATCATTAACGTGTCCCCCATATACCAGCAAAAAACAGATCAGGTTTTCAATTGCATGCTGTGAAGGTGTGAAATTTTTTCCATAGTTACTTTTTATTCGAAATTGATTCTTGGAAAGTCCGCCTTAATGATGTTTACAATATTATGTAAGATATATTTTTTAATGATTCGGCACATGTACGTTCGAGTCAAGAGCTGCGAGTTGATCGTCAACATCATTAAAATCATTTATGCGAAAATGTCAAGAATTGAAGGCTAGTTCGGTATCTTGATGCGATTAATTAATGGCGGGATAATCAAACTGAAATATGGGTTTATGGAAAATACAGAAGATACTTGAGGCAGTAGTAAAGTTAATATTCATTTAAATTTATTGCCTCTATAAATGTCACAGTAAACACCGCAGTGTGATACCTTCGAACCCCGTCAATCTCGAGGTATTATTTGCACTCTCCGTTAGAGGACTAGCAGACAATACTGTAAATAATGTAACAGTGAGCTACTTCTTAAAATCTGCCAACAACTTAATTTCTTATCGAAAAGAGTCAATAAATGAGATTCGAAATTTAACTTTGTTTTGCAACACTTAGATCTTTCAAATGTCTCAAAATATCTTACCATTCAGCCAAATTCCCATGAATGGGTTTCGTGTCATCTCGGTCAACGTCAACTCCATTCTAACCACGAGTATATCTCGACGTGAGTATCTCCTTGAATTTATTGTTAGGCAAAAAAAGCCTAACATCATGCTTTCCACTGAAACCCTCCTCAATTCATGACACTCAGTGACATTCAAGGATTTTGAATTTGTAAGAAACAACAGGATAAGAGGTAACAGGGGAAGTGGTACCGGTATATCAATAAGAAGACCTTATCGTTCCCAACATATTCATAAACTCGAATTCAAAAACATTGGATTTCTTGATGTGTCCGTCGTCAATATTTCACTGAAGGATTACGTCTTCGTTATCTCAGCCCATGCAACGGGGAGAAACGTTTTTAAGTTCAAGGAAGAACTCGATTGTTTGTTTGAAATACGCGAACTTAAAAGGCTCCATAGTTATTATATTCTTGCCGGTAACCTTAATCCTTAAAAGATAACCTATATCGCATATTTTTTTCACACTATCACAACTCAGTCAGTGATCTTAGCTCTCTTGACGCGGCTGTTTCAACCGTGTGGTGCATGTAGTTCAGCATTTATGTTTAAGCATATCGTGCGCTCATGAGGCGTGTGGTTATCTTTTGTGTAACTTTTAAGGTTGTTATTTTTCTATGGAAAGTGCGTTAGTGTTAAGAATTTTTTGGTGTTTAGGGAAAATCGTTTACGCAATACATAAGGATGATAAGCATGAGGATGAATGTTGGGAAAGTGACAGCGAGTTAGAAGATCATTTGATCGAAGGAAATCAACAGAACGACTATGAAGACAAATTAATCGATAATGAGACAATAGAGCAGTTAAGGGTTGTTTCGGGTGAAGAAGATTTTTTTCAGCCTTCATCTTTATAGTTTGCAGGAATGTCAGAGTATGACCCTCGTCAAGTTATCCCTAATCAAGCCATACTTTAAGGATAGAATAGACATTGCTAGTCTACTTTTAAGGGTCGAAAATATGCTAGAACATATCCTATAAAAATCAGTTGCGCAAAACCAAATTATTGAGAGCATACGAGTATTTGAAAAATGCCATTTTAAGAGACAAAAATTCTACAGGACCCAAATTTGCTCGGTATCCTAGCTTTGACTGCAGCTATGATAGACAATCAATTATTGACTGAAGAGTTATTAGAGAGAACTTTCTCAGGAACAAAGTATGAGTAGATATCTTTATGATTTCCTGATGAGATGTCTAAATATGGACGACAAATCCTTACATCCCCTAATTGTGACCACTGGTTTACTTTGGTACCATTTGCAAAGTTACTTCTTCAGGAACCGTATAAGCTCATCCTTGTTGGCACGTACAAGTCTAACATTTGTGAGATTCCGGACGAATTGAAAAATAGTCGATCTCGACTAATAGGGTGGTCAATCTTTTGCTACGAGGGCGTTCCAAAAGTACCCGACCCGACAAAGAAAACAGTAAAATAACTGCGATAATGTTTTTTTTATTTTTCAACATATTTTCCTTTCAGCTCGATACACTATTCTCAACGATGTTCAACAGCTTTGATACCCGCTTTATAGTAGAAACCGTCAAACTCGTTGGCAAATTTTTTGCCGCCGAGCCAGTTTTTCAAATTCGGAAAAAGAAAATAATTCGAGGGAACCAGATCGAAGCAGAATTCGAACTTCAACTCATTGATTTTAGCTATCGCAATGACGCACGTGCGGTCTGGTGCGTTGAAGTGAACACTTTTTTTTCGTCAGGTGGGGCCGTTTTTTAGAATTTTGTACTAAAATACAAAACCCTATTGCAATCACGACCTGTATCCGTGCGTCCGTCTGCATGTCACAGCACTTTCTCTCCGAAACTATAGAAGCTACAGTAATGAAACTTTGTGAAGAGGTCAGAAGTGGTGACTCCTTGAAAGTTTTGGTGTGGAAAAATTTTTCAAAGGGGTTTAAGGGTTTTTTCACAATTAGTAGTCGAATAGGGTGTCATTAATGAGATCTTTTCAAAACAAGTCTTAAAATTGTCTTATCTTTACCAAGGGGGCAGGGGAAGGGGAAATGTATAAACTTTTCGCGTACCCCCCCTCGCGATTGGACACTTTTCATGAGGAAAAATCTGAAAACAATCGTGAATGTAGGCCTTTATGAGTACAACAAAAACAAAAACATTAGAAGTCGAAATTCACTCAACTTTGTTAGTAATAGTATGATTTATCGATTTTATGTTTTCTTGAATAACATTTTAATGGTAACCTTAAATTCAATAAAATTCAGTACACAGATGACTATTTTTCTGAAATTTTCATAAAAATCAAATGGCATTTAGCGAAGCTATGTTGATTTGAATTTTCCTGAATTACTATGGAACAATATGCGCTGTATTTTATGGAAACACATGCCTATAGAACAATATGCGCTTTTTACGAACTCAGATACTGCAGCTTTGCTAGGGTTTGCATGAAAGTTTCAGAAATTATAGGTATCATGAATATCTTTGAGAATCGGTTCAGCTAGCAGTATCAGTAATCGTAAAACGAAATAGTGGCTGTTTTTAATGCGAAGATTGAATAACTTTGCGTTATTTATCCCCTACATCAACGTTTAAGGTGCATGCTTTTAACACTTGATTCAATTTAATGAATGACCGAAGATAAGTACCCACAATTAATACTCATAGATGAAACACGGTGAACAGGCAGGAGAGAGTTCCTAGCAAAAGGGCTTTGTAACCGTTCTAGGATTCGAAAAAATTGGCCATGAATCGATGATTACAGTACAGGACATGTGAATATCAAATGATAGTTCTTTACGAGGGCTTTTAAAAAAAGCTCTTAAACTGACAGTTTAACCTGCTAGCTGAGTATCGGGCACCGCTCTCAGCAAGGAGGTATACCAAAAACGTTTGGCACAGGTACAGAGGCAGCTCGTACGACCTCGCTTAAACTCAGCTATCCAATATTTGACCGTTGTAAACGAAAGACACACTTCCCCAGAGTAGAATCCAACTCGGCTTTGATATCGTTTGGATTTAGTCCTTTTAAATGAAAGTATTGTATCACATAACGATGCCCGATTTTTCCCATATTTACAAATTCACTGAGAGCGGTCACTTTGCATGTCTGTAAAAAAATAATAATAAAGGTACCGTTATGCATTTTTCTCATTAAGTTTTTAAAAGGTGGTATTGTCAATCGCAGTCATTGTTTTTTTTAAACTACCTGTATTCGTAAGTCAGGTCGGGTACTTTTGGGACTGCCCTCGTATGACGGATGTTTGACATAATTGTCGTACAAATCGAAGCCCTCAAAGATGGTTTATTTATTATAATCCTGTCACCAAGAAGGTTTCTTCGACTCTGTAGCTGGAAAACCAAAAATGGTATGTTCTGTAATCAAGCTAAGGGCAGCGTTGACATACTGAATGTGCTCTGCTATGTCATGCTCGAGGAAAACCAATAGATGGCCAATGGCCATTTTTCCTGGCATGCTGAGCATAGCTTTTTAAATTCATATGTTATATACTGTCATAATTCTTCTTCTTCTTCGTAACACTTAAGCCCCGCGCGGGTCTTCGCTTCCTGCAACAAGCGCCTCCAACTGTCTCGGCCCATTCACCGCGTCCTCCAATTTTGAAATCCGAGCAGCGATGAACTGTCTCCGTAGGCCGAGTCAGACCAGCGTTTCCTCGGTTCCTCACTGGTCTCCGGTTTTCATCTCTCCCAACGAATACCTTTTTGGGTATCTGTTGTTCATCCATACGGTTCATGTAGCCAGCCCATTGAAGCTTCCGCAGTCTTACAATAGTTAAGATCTCCGGCTCGTCAAAAATTTCATACAGCTTATGGTTGTACCGAATTCGCCATTGGTCCCCGTCTAGCTTCGCTTCGATTATTCGCCTCAGGATCCGTCGCTCAAAGGCGTTCAATACATTTGCGGATGCTTGATTTTAGGGTCCATGTTTCACACCCATAGCATAACACAGGTCTTACCTTAGATTTGTATATTTGGAGCTTTGTCTTCAAGATCGTCAAAAGTGAATATTTGGGAACTATATTCTTTGGTGTATTATGTCTCTTTCGGAACAGGCTCTCGATATTTTGACGCCTAAGTACACGAATTTGCTAACATTTTCGATACTTTTTGATTGTCTTAAAAATTATTGAGCCTTTTTTGTCACTAGATAATATTCGTTGGCAATACTAATCAGATTGAGTCAAACTGACCTGCGTTTGAAAGGTGATATTCCAGTCTCTAATTTTCACATGGACAGTTTTGTATTTCAACGTTCGTGTCAAAAGTTGTATACATTTAAAAAATGAGTGAAATTTCTGAAAAAATTCGTTATATTTTACAATATCGCTACGATCAAGGTGAGAATGCATCGCAGGCTCGTGAAAAAATTTGTGGTACCTACGGTCAAGATACTTTATCAAAACCCACAGCCAAGTGATAGTTCGCTCGCTTTCGTTCTGGAAATGTTGATGTCAAAGATGCACGTCGCTCAGGTCGACCAATCACTGAAAAAGTCGATGAAGTCTTACAAAAAATTGAAGAAGACTGACACATAAACAACCAAGACATTGCTAAGAAGCTGAATATCCATCACCGAACAGTTTTGAATTATTTGCGCAAGGCTGGATACACAAAGAAGCTAGACGTGTGGGTGCCGCATGAATTAACACAAAAAAATTTGATCGACCGAATTTCCATTTGCGAAATGCTAATAAAACGCAACGAAGATCATGGTAAAACAAGTTGGGTAAACAGACCTACGCTCATGTCAGAAGGGTTTTGTATTCAATTTACAATATGCAGTCACCAGATCGAATCAAATCAAGAAACATGTCAAAGACGATTTTATTGGAGAAAATATGAAAAACGAAGATCATACTATTATTAACAAAGTTGAACGAATTTCGACTTCTGAGGTTTTTGTTATTGTTATACTCATAAATATCTCCCTTGATAATTATTTCAGATGTCCATTCGCGAGGGAGGAAACACATTTTCCTGTATTTCTCCCCTGTGCCCCCACTGAAGCAAAAACTGACAGTTTAAGAACTATTTCGAAAAGCTCACATGAAAACTTTCATTTCATACTCATATCGGCTACGTTTGATGAATTTTTATTTTCAGGGGCCACTCTCCTGTACTGTTATCATCGATTCATGGCCAATTTTTTCGAATCCTAGAATGGTTACAAATCCCTTTTGCTAGGAGCTCTCTCCTGCCTCTTCGACTTGTTTCACTTATGAGCATTAATTGTAGGTACTCATCTTCAGTCATTCATTAAATTGAATCAAGTGGTCAACGCATGTACCTTAAACGTTGAAGTTTGGAAAAAATAACTCAAAATTATTCAATCTTCGCATATAAAACAGCCACTATTTTGTTTTACAATTACTGATACCACTAGCTGCACCGATTCTCAAAGATATTGATGACACCTATCATTTCTGAAATTTTCATGCAAATCCTAGCAAAACTGTAGTGTCTGAGTCGGTGAAAAGCGCATGTTGTTCCATAGCCATATGTTTCCATAGTAATACTTGCAGCGCATATTGTTTCATAGTAATACAGGAAAATTCAAACCGCTATAACTTCGCTAAATGAAACTTTCAGAATAGATCAATCTTATAAATAGACATCCACGTACTGAATTTCATTGAATTTAAGGGTACCGTTAAGATTTTATTCAAGAAAACATAAAATCGATAAATCATACTATTACTAACAAAGTTGAGTGAATTGCGACTTCTCACGTATTTGTTGTTGTTGAACTCACCAAGGCCTACATCGCTGATTTTTGTCGTGTACTTCCCCTCCCTGTGCGCCCCACAAAGCAAATTTTGCCAAACTAAGACCTGTTTTGAAAAGTTCTCATCAACACCTTTCATTTGATACCCATATCGGCTACCTTCAATGAAATTTTTTTTTCAGATTGACACCATAAAAGGCTATGTTGTGTGTATGGTGGGATTGGAAGGGAGTTGTTTATCGTGAAGCGCTAGAACCAGGCCAAACACTCAATTTGGCTCTGTACTGTCAGCAATTAAGCAGATTGCTACAAGCAATTAAAAAAACCGGCCAGACTTGATCAATTGAAAGGGCATTGTCTTCCATCATGACAATGCCAGACCACACACATCTTTGATGACCCGGCAAAAATTGACAGAGCTTCGTTGGGAAGTTCTGATGCATCCATCAGACTACCATTAGTTTCGGTCTCTGCAAAACTTCCTTAATGAAAAGAAATTCACTTCAAAAAAGGACAGTGAAAATCATTTGTTAAAGTTTTTCGCCGAAAAACCACAGAAATTCAAAGATAATAATGGACAATATATACTTAAATAAAATCCATTTTAAATAAAAGAAATATTCAATCGAAAATATGACAAAACTTTTTAAGACTTCCCAATATTTGAAAGCTGTGAATTGGGACAAGAACCGACAACGTCAGTACTGCTCGACTTCTTGGGTATTGCAAATATTTTTGCACATTCCCAATGCTCTCTTACTCAGAATGATCGTGAGGAAAACAAAAAAAAAAACATGGCGACAGCTTTCACTCATATAATTGAAATATTCATCAGCTACTGCTGATTTTTTAGAATTTTGCTCCAGTGTCAACAAAGTTTTTTTCTCTCTGTGATTGGTGAGCTTTTTATAGTGGGGGATGAATAAGCGCACTTTTTGATTGAGTGTAAGCAAGTTACACCCGGAAAATTGTTGGCAGTCAGTGCTCAAAACTGTTTTTGGGTCATTCTGCGACTACTGTGGTTGCTGCATTGGCTGATGTTTGGGTTGCTGTACAGGCTAAGGTGCAGACTACTTCTTTGCACCTTGCAAAAGCAAGAGTACAAGACCTCTTCTTGTACAGTATTTTTATAGAGGTGGTGATGAAATCCCTCGTTTCCTCTTTTCCTTCTGTAATTCTTATTCCTCTCTTCAACTTCTTTTACTTTAAGATAACCTCTGAGACTCGCAGTGCTCTTCTTTTTTAGGGACGACGGTTTTTGGTAAAAGAACCCGTTCTTCAGTTTTTCGTTTTTTTTATCTTTGGTTTAACTGAGTGGTTTTTTACAGCCAAAAAACCCGGCCTCTCGAAGAAACGGTTTTTCGGTTTTTTTTTTCTTAGCAAATTTTTCCAATAAAAAGCCTCGAATCAAAATTAAACGTATATTTTTATATCCATAGATTAGCTTTACGTATAAATGGCTCATAATAGATTTTTTACTCACAAAATTATTTAAATCAAAATGAACCGAAGGAGATTACTGTTAAGCTAAGTTATTTATTTACAGTATAAGAATGAAAGATCCTTCTGCTCAGTCCCCAAGCATTTTGCATTTATTGTGTATCGTGTACTAGATTCAATTCGCACGCTATGTAAAGCCCTCCGCATTGAAACGAAACATTAACAAGAATTAATCAAACATAGAAATTTGGTAACTGTGGTCATTAATGCTGCCTAGGTAGGGATGGCGAGAAAGCTACTTTCCGGTTTTTTGTACTCGGTATTTTTCTTTTCCTTTGTATCTTACTTTTGACCGGTTCTTGAATTTGAAAGAAAACACTGATTTAAACCGGAAGAAGAAAACCTCTGAAAAAATCAGTTTTCCATACAAAAAAACCGGCTTTCGGTTAAATTGGTGCGGTTTTCCCCATCTCTTTTCTTTTTTCTTGTCCTTTGAATTAATTTTTGTTGCTTATTGCATTATACGCATCTTACTTCTAGTCCGCAGTTAGAAGCAACGCGGCCAAATCTATGGCAATCGGAGCACTGGAAAGTGCTCCTTTTTTGTAGACGTTCCCATCGTATCAGTTGATACACTTGGAACTTTTTGTCCATCGCTTTCTTCACTTCAAAGTCTGTTTTGGACTGAAACAAGAAAAAGGAAAGCGTCCTTTTTCCCTCCTAGAGGTTATCGTCGAGAACCATCTAGCTGATAGGATATCTCCTCCGAAATTCTCCTTCAGCTCAGCTGCGACATCGTTCTCGTCGGACGGGCTGTGCATGCCTTTGAGAAGAGAGTCAATTTTCTCTCTTCGAAAAATGTAAGTGTAACAAGCCACTTTTGCACTCTTCAGAAAATTAAACAGGCTGGTATGATACTCAGCCATTTAAGGGTGGAGCGAAGTTCGTGAGGAGCTGTTCGCCGTTTCGTTGAACCCTGGCTCTTTTACAGAATTGCATGTGCATGCTCTTTTAACGTTATCCCTGAAAGTCTTCAGGTCAAGTCTATAGCACATTACAGGAGGTACCTTCTCATTTTTGGTAGCCACCACACTTGGCTGCTGGTGGAAGCTACCTTTGCTACCTTTTTGAGAATCCCGCTCACCCTAGACATCTTTCTTGCTTCCTTTTCCTTGTCCAATTCCATATCACTGGAAACCTCTAGAACTTGCAATTACATTTTAGAACTAGCAAGCAAGTCCAAAATAAACTCTTCTTTATGTCCCCTCCAAACTTCTCAGCGAAACGATGAAAGTTTTTCTTGGCTTTCCACGTGAAGCTTGATTTCACGGCGGAAACCTACCCATACTCGCTATTTTCCCCCATACCCACAAACTCTAAGACAGAACTTGGAATACTGTCGCGAGAAAGTAAAAGAAAAAAAGAAACTACAACCCTTATTATCCAGTGACTAAAAGAACCAAATAGCAAAAAATTGCGTTGTAAAAACTAAAAGAACGACAGTTAACAATAATTTATAATAATAATTTTTGTTATTCCAAATATGCCAATTTTAATTTAATGGCTTCTGTCCAGTCCTATCATTCCACTCGTCCTCCTCTTTGCATTCACTCTGCGCGTCTTATCCAGGCGCTTTACTTTCCTTTTTCACAAATTTTAAAATATTCCGTGATTCCAGAAAAATTTCATATTTCCGAAAAAAATCCGTAAAAATCCTTCAAAATTTACGTGCTGCCTCGATGATTGCCGTCTATCACCTTTGTCGACATAATGACGGACACAAGGCGTGAAGACCAGTGTGACCAGATTTTATTTGAGGAACCTACTGCTGGTGCAGGTTAAAATCTACTAAATTATACTGAAAGGAAACCTGAAAATCACTGATAAATCTACTTCATTTTTTCACTTTTACGTCAAAATAATAAAATTAAAAAACGCAATATAAATAAGAAAACAATGTTTACTATAAAAAAATCAACAATTTCGGTTTACATATTAAAGTAAGAAGCTATTTCAAGTTTAATTAAAATATTTGGAGGAGTTATGGTTCCTCGTCTTCTTTAGTCTGTGCTTTCATACAGCTGTTTTGAGTCCATTAATTTAAGCATGTTTTTGTGGGGTACGAAATTGCTACATCCTCCTTCAATCTTTCGCAATCCTTCTTTTGTATGCATTATTCCCTCTACATTTTTAATCTCGAAACGATTCCGATCGTTAGTTTTAATTCTATTTAGGTCTGAAAATATTCTTCCAACCTTTGAATTAGATATAGGCAGTGTCGTCATCTGTTGAGCGAATCGCGAAAAATTTTGATATTTGGGTTTTCCATTCAAATCAGAGATTTTGCTGACTTCACTCCAAAATTTATCAACCGTAAATGTTTCAGTGCTCAAACTGGAACTGGATAATAAATTGGAAATGCAAACATCAAATTTTAATTCTCTATATATTCATTATCGATAGTCTGTATATTTTTTATATCTTCTGAAATCGTCGATGTTTTGAAAATGGTATCAATTTGTAATCAAAGAAATAAACCGAGAAATGTCTGAGACATTTGACAAACTTTGCAGGTTTTATACTATGGGTAGTTTTACGTAAATTGTCCATATAAAGAATAATTGTCGGTTCCTTGTTGAAAGCTTCTAAAGAAAGTCGAATTGAAAGAAAAATTCTAGGAATCATGGAATGGGACATGATTATTTTGGTACTCCAAGAGTGATTTGACGAGTATGGGATTACAGAGTCAAGAAACTATCTTTCTTTTAATTCTCTGAATTGAATTTATTCCCCACTTTGATACGTTTCAAACTAAGGTAAAATGATTCACAGGCAAACGCGCTCTGAGTTCAGAGTGTTATCCGGTAATAATAGCACAAACTCACTAGATTTTAAACTGTTTGAAGAGAGTAGTAAATTAAATTTTGAGATTTATATAAAAGGTAACTTTTCCGAAACTAGTCCTATGCCTGTCAAACCATCCTCGAAACTTCCAGATATTCACCTTCCATTCCATAATTCATAGACTCTTAATTTGTCCACTTACCCTAGCAGCTTTCAAGAAGTAATCGACATCTATTCAAAACGTAGATGTGAACAATGATTATCGGAAGTGACATATTTTTAACGTTTAACGGGAAAAAGGACAGCCTCAATCCTTAAAATGATCAAGCAGATACTACGGATACTGAAAAAATAAAAAAATTATAAAATTTCCTTTAAAAGCGCTATTTATTATTAATCTTTTCAACCAGATACCGGTATTTCGAAGACAAGTTATCCTCTTCATCAATGGCGGTATTCTGAAGCTCTTCTTATAATCATCCGAGTATTTAAACCTTTCACATTTAATGGTAATAAACATGAATATCCTTAAGTACTACTACGAGAAATAACAAACAATTATAATGCAATTAAGGGTATAAAATTAACAAAGAGCTTAAAGGTAAATTTATTACAGGGAATAAGGAAAATGGTAAAGTAATTACGGGTTAGCTGAGGCAAGTAACATAATTATGGAGATTTAATTACAAAAAAAATTATTAGTTAATTGATGATTTTCATTAGGTCACTGTATCCGTTCCCTAGATCCGTATTTAAACGTTGTTCACTGGGGACTCTCGAGATCCATAAGGATTCGCAAGCATCCAACTTTTTCCAGTCCCGGACTTCCTGTACTATGTCAAGATTAGCCCATTGAATAGTATGAGATTCCTCAATAATATGTCTGGCTAATGATGATCTTGCTGTTTCTATTCCACCTCTTCTGATGATTTGTTCAGCCTCCTTAATATGTTCTTGGAATCTAGTTTTTGCCAAGCGTTTCGTCTGTCCAATATATACTTTATTACATTCTGGGCAACTGATCCTATAGATTCCACTCTTTTCCTCTTTTTTCTTGCCATCCTTAGTTGATCCAAGGATTGTTTCAATGCTGTATTTTCTGCTCGTGCTAGCCGTATTGCATCCTGTCTTTCTCAAAATGCGTTCCAATCTTTTGGTAGAAGATGAATGAGTGATTGGCATCCATTTTCGTACTTGTCGTCGTTCTTGTAGAAATAGTGAAGTGAGCCCATTTCTTCTATGTTGTTTCTCCATTTTTCGAATACGTTGCTCGATCAAACTCCTCCTATACCCATTTTTGCTAGCCGTGTCCACGATGTACTGTTTTTCTCGTTCCAGACGCTGGTTATTCAATGGTACTGTTAACATTCGGTGGATCATACAATTGTATGCAGCCATTTTCTGTGCATAAGAATGGTTAGAAGAACAGGGGATTGTTCTCTGGGTACTTGTGCTCTTCCTGTAGATATCAAACTCTAATCCACCTTTGGCCTTTATGATCAAAAGATCCAGGAACGGTAATTGGCCCTCACTCTCTTTTTCCATCGTGAATATTATTTTAGGGTGTATCCCATTGAGTACATGTAGTAACTCATCCGCCTGATTTGCTTTAACCATCGCGAAAATGTCGTCCACATATCTGGCCCATATCTTAGGCATCATTCCTTTTTTCTCCACCTCGAACTCTAGCCAATCCATGAAAATATCACTCAAGAGAGGTGAAAGAGGGTTACCCATAGCTGCTCCTATCGTCCCTTTGAAGAAGTTGTCCCTAAAAATGAAATAGTTTTCATTCATACATACAGCTGCTAATTTGCTATAGCATTTAACCCGTCTCCTCCATTCCATTGAATCACTGTGTTTCAACAGCCAGTCCTCGAACAGTGCCAAGGACTGCTTAACTGGCAAGCTAGAAAACAGTGATTTGACATCATAGGAAATCAATAAATAGCCCTCCTCAACTTTCACATTTCGAAGCTTCTCCACCAGTTCGTCCCTATTCTTCACTGATCGCGTGCTAGGTTTGTAAGGAAGTTGTGCGCATTCCTTTAAAAGCCATTGGGCTATATTCCTAGTAGGTGCATTAGTGGCTGCGATAATTTCCCTCAGTTCATTCCCCTCCTTATGGATTTTGGGCAGACACTTAATTCTAGGTAGGCAGGGGTTAGACACTCTAAGTTTTTTGATGTCACCAATTACTGGTTTTGATTCTTTCAGGACTTTTTCCACTCTGTTTATCAAGTCCGGTAGGGGGTCTGCTCTTAATTGGTGGTAATCTCCGCTATTCAATTTATCAAGCACCATATCATCATACTGCTTCTTGTCTATAATTACGACAGAATTCCCTTTGTCTGCCCTTACATAATACACTGGTTTTTCTTTGAGTTCTTTAAGCAGCTTCCATTCAGTATTTCCGTTGATCCCTCCTACTCGACTTGCTCCAATTATCTCCGACGTTCTCTTCCGTACAAATTTCTTTTCGTCAGAGTCCATGAATCGTATTCCAGCCTCAATATCTATGACAATGTCCTCCGCTGGAAACTTGTTGCTAGTGACTGCGTATTTTAAGCCTTTATTTAAAAGGCTCATTTGGTCCTGTGTGAAGGTTTCTGATGATTTATTAATGATAAAGTTTTGGATAAAGTCAATCTTCTCCCGTTGATCGCGTTTCGTATGAATTTTCTTCTGCAAAATAGCCAACTTTTTGTCTAAGATCTTCCTTTTTCTCGCCTTTTCACACTCCTTGGCCCGTTGTATTTTGTCTACGATGTCCAATATATCTCCTTTTCTTCCAATTACGCTCTTCGCTATCTTCAGGTGCAGGGAGTAGCTTTCCAAACTAGCAGAATCCAGTTTTGAAAACAACCGGTTGATATTTTTTTTAACTAGGATTCTTTCAATGGCTAAAGTCTCCCTTTCCGTTTCAAATATTGATGATTTTAACAAAACCTTGTGACTCTTCGGTGTCACGTTAAACTTAAGGCACAGTCTCAGAAACCTGATGTCTTCTGTCAACCCCCCTATAGACTTGTTGAGCTTCAAGAATCTGTTGAATTCCGAATTGGACCTGGTCGTCTCATCTTCGATTTGCATTTCGGCAGTAATAGCACCTGTAATGATACTGAAAAAATAAAAAAATTATAAAATTTCCTTTAAAAGCGCTATTTATTATTAATCTTTTTAACCAGATACCGGTATTTCGAAGACAAGTTATCGTCTTCATCAGTGGCGGTATTCTGAAGCTCTTCTTATAATCATCCGAGTATTTAAACCTTTCACATTCAATGGTAATAAACATGAATATCCTTAAGTACTACTACGAGAAATAACAAACAATTATAATGCAATTAAGGGTATAAAATTAACAAAGAGCTTAAAGGTAAATTTATTACAGGGAATAAGGAAAATGGTAAAGTAATTACGGGTTAGCTGAGGCAAGTAACATAATTATGGAGATTTAATTACAAAAAAATTATTAGTTAATTGACGATTTTCATTAGGTCACTGTATCCGTTCCCTAGATCCGTATTTAACCGTTGTTCACTGGGGAGAAACAACATAGAAGAAATGGGCTCACTTCAGTATTTCTACAAGAACGACGACAAGTACGAAAATGGATGCCAATCACTCATTCATCTTCTACCAAAAGATTGGAACGCATTTTGAGAAAGACAGGATGCAATACGGCTAGCACGAGCAGAAAATACAGCATTGAAACAATCCTTGGATCAACTAAGGATGGCAAGAAAAAAGAGGAAAAGAGTGGAATCTATAGGATCAGTTGCCCAGAATGTAATAAAGTATATATTGGACAGACGAAACGCTTGGCAAAAACTAGATTCCAAGAACATATTAAGGAGGCTGAACAAATCATCAGAAGAGGTGGAACAGATACAGCAAGATCATCATTAGCCAGACATATTATTGAGGAATCTCATACTATTCAATGGGCTAATCTTGACATAGTACAGGAAGTCCGGGACTGAAAAAAGTTGGATGCTTGCGAATCCTTATGGATCTCGAGAGTCCCCAGTGAACAATGTTTAAATACGGATCTAGGGAACGGATACAGTGACCTAATGAAAATCATCAATTAACTAATAATTTTTTTGTAATTAAATCTCCATAATTATGTTACTTGCCTCAGCTAACCCGTAATTACTTTACCATTTTCCTTATTCCCTGTAATAAATTTACCTTTAAGCTCTTTGTTAATTTTATACCCTTAATTGCATTATAATTGTTTGTTATTTCTCGTAGTAGTACTTAAGGATATTCATGTTTATTACCATTAAATGTGAAAGGTTTAAATACTCGGATGATTATAAGAAGAGCTTCAGAATACCGCCACTGATGGAGAGGATAACTTGTCTTCGAAATACCGGTATCTGGTTAAAAAGATTAATAATAAATAGCGCTTTTAAAGGAAATTTTATAATGTTTTTATTTTTTCAGTATCATTACAGGTGCTATTACTGCCGAAATGCAAACCGTAGATACTACGGAGTTGAGACTGAAGTTAATGTATGGAAGAAAATCCTATGCACAACGAGAAGAACACTTTCAAAACTAACAATATAAATCACAACTTTATCCCTAAAAGTTCACATAAACATACGATTTTTAAATAATTAAACCAGAACTAAAGAATTGATATGTATATACGTCAACTCCATACCTGTGAAGTTCCAGAATATCCGTTCATACTTCGTATGTGCTTTGATGTAGCCATATGGTCCTTCAAAGACGCCAATCTACTTAGCACTTCGCAATTGCATGCTTTGCACCGAACATTTTTATTGCTCAACTTTGATTTACAAAGCCAGCTTTTAAAAAATGGATCTTGCTCCCACTCTTCACGATAACTTTGCTTATACAAGCGCTTCATTTTTTATCCCAAATTTCAACATAAAATAGTTCACTAATGTTTTCCATTCCACACGTATGACAGGAACTGTAACTAAACTAGTCAACTATCAAAACATATGCGAAAACTATGAGGAAATGGGGGGATCCCTCGAAACTTTTCTCTCGTTTCGTATAAGAATGGTGCAATTCTTAAATTCTGATTCAAAAGAAAGGAGAGTCTCCGGTATTGAAAGCAGTTTTACACAGGGTGCCTATATTACGCGGGAAAAATACAATATATTAATAAAAATTGCACATTCTACCAAAATATACCAAATTTATTTCGCCTACTAAATACTGTTTCCAATGCCTCGAAAACTACCAAAAAAGTAGAAATCTACTAAATCTGGTCACACTGGCCGTCTATCACCTATATCCAGACATAATCTGTAGAGGTGATTCAATTACAGATAGCGTTGTGGTCGAAAAGGTTGTTTCGGTTTTATTGAGCAAATTTACTTGTCCTCCAAGAACACCGACAAACAGGGCAGTAAATTACAAATGAATACTTTGCGATTTCTTAAGACTCATAAGAATACCTTCAGCGCAGACTGCATAATACAATGCATATCTACCTGGTCTAAGCCTCTCCGAATCCCAAGCAGACCGTTCACCAAAAACTTACATAATGCCTGCAGCCGAAGTTAGTTGAAGAACCGGTTGAAAGCGAAACGTTTACATTAACATATATTTACATAAAATTATAATAAGCCAAACGAAGTGCAAATAAGAAATAACGTTTTGCTTTATTTCTCATGACTGAAAAATTGCACAATCGTTTTTTGACACCGTCCAAATACCCGCGGGCCTTATTGGCATATCAATCCATTATCTCCTTCTTCTGACCATTTAGATTCTGGTCATAACTATTTTAGAACAGAGGTCAAGTTCAATGACAAGAAAGAAACATTTCGAAAGCTTTGAAGGAGGTGGAATATGAAAACAAAATTACTGAACATCTGATGATAAGCTCTTGATTAATGGACAACTTGAAAATTAAATCTTGTTTATTCAATAACGTCTCCAGACAAAAACATTTTATTCTCTGCTCAATTAAAATTCTATTCAGTTATCAATACAATCGCATTATACGAGTATGTGCATTACGTAACCGCCCACATGAGTTAATTCGCACTCGAAATCGTTACGTCGTTTCAAAAAAGCCTTACGGCTAAACTTGAAGGTAAGGTCAAGATCAATGTAATGAAATTGTGAGTTTAAATAGACGTTACTACCGATATTGAGGCATATCATTGCATTCGTTTACAACCGCTACCGGCATTGTAATCAGATATTTCAATGCTGTGCGGGTATAATTTCATCGAAAGAAAATTAATGCAAATTACAAAATTTAATCTATTTTCAAGTCAAACATAAAATACTACTCTTTAATAAAATCAAGAAGATATAAATGATTTGCTTCCATAAAATATTCCTTCTCTAATATGAGTAATTTTTGCAACTGCAGAATCCCATTCCATTAAGAATCTAATCCAAACCGGATTTCAGATTAATATCCATACTGTCTAAATTGTTTGGATATTTGCAATAAAAGTTACCTATTGAATAAAATAAAGATAAATCAATATATGTACGAGTATCTCGCTTGAGGTTATTGAACCGCTTTCTAGTTCATTGCTAGGGATACCTTCAGAATTATTTCGTGCAGTGCCACACATATGAGGTCTCATTTGCATATTCTATCTTTGAAATGTATCTTTTCTTAAATGACATTTATAAATGAGTTGAAGATAGAAATTACTTTAGCCGGTTGATAATTTTCGCATTGCATGTCTACTCGCGCTCTTGGCTCTTGGCTCTTGGAATAAATTAGCACTTTAAGTTTACTTTAAGAAGTGTTTGCATTCTGATCATATGTTTGTTTTCAATAAATATTGAATAATCATCGAAATATTCTAGGTAAGAATTTATATTTATTTTATGATCTCGTAGATTTATTCCATTTTGCTGTATATAGCAAATAATGGGTTTTGCATTAGGAACATAACTATTTCGTATCTTTAGATGAACGCACCCTTAAACTTTTTTAATGAACTGTCAATGTAAAAACGCTGGCTAAAGGCAACATTTTCATCGTTGTAAAGTTCACGAGCCAGCAACGTTTGGAAATTATTAATAATTACTATTATCAAAAAATCATCTTCAGTGATGAAGCTCATTTCTGGGTCAATGGCTTTGTTGATAAGGAAAATATGCATTATTCGTCAGCAACAAACCCACATGTGCATCTTCAGACACCGTTGCATTAGCAAAAAATTACTGTTTGGTGCGGTTTCATACCGGAGGTGTGATTGGGCCGTATTTTTTCATGGATAAAAACGACGGTCATGTTACCGGCAATGGAGAGCGCTATCGTGATATGTTGGAAGATTATTTGTGGCCAGAATTGAATGATATTGACATTAACGATATGCAGTGCCGGTGACGCCACCTACGAAAACTGACAATATTCATATTTTCCAAGGCCAATATTCATATTCCTAAGGTTTTTAGGTTTTAAAATATGATGTTGATTGGAATGATTCAATTATGTTTTATCATATCTATAATTGTTTTATTTAGGTATTGTGCAATAATTTCTGCATAAAATACTGTTAAATAATAATAATTTGTTGATATCAGAAAAACTTCGAAAATAAAGTTTGAATATTTATTTACGTTAATAATATTTTATTGTAGCTTATTTTATTTCATTTGTGTGATTACGTAAAAAAACACAGAAATAACAATATATATGTAATACGATTCTTTTCATCAAAAACTTATTTTGTTATTGTCAAAAATACGTTTTCACATCAGTGCACTAACCGACTAATTACAGCAATAAGGCTACAACAAGAAAAATGTACAGTATCCAAAATTTACTTTAGCGCTTTTTTACTTGCAAAATCTTTCATAATATTAGTAATGTCAGGCTCTGATGCTATTTCATGTTCAATAGATAAAGTTTGTGATGAGTTTCGAAATGTCCGTGTAGGACACGGGTGCCGATGGTCTGGCACAAGTGTCAGCGAACTTAAACAACACTGAGCTCAGCCAACTAGCTCCGAATAACGACCGCGTACGCGTGCTTGACGACTAGCATTTGCGGGATCATATGAGGCGGGTTCTTGTCGAGCCACGAAGCTACACTACAAAATACTTATCACGCGTACTCTTCTCTACAAGACGTATCGATCAATTTTTATTATCTTTAGAAATGTTCTATTATGTGTTAATTAAGCTACTATACAGTAATTCAATATTTTTTTTCTGCCTCGTTAAAGTTGGCGGACACGGAGGCTTGAGACAAACGCAAACATTACACAAAAAGCAACCGTTACTTTCTCCGAAGAAGGTCGTTGCATTACAAGGGGAATGTCAAACCTAAAGATGTTGAAGTGGCTGAAGTGAACCACTCATCTCTGCGTAAAGGATAGAAACTTGACGGATGTAGTTTACTTTGAACTAGTAAAACAACAAACTAAGCAGTTTCGACGGGTTGACCACCTTACCTCTTCAGGAGCAGCCCCTCCTGATCACCACGGGGCTGCTCGACTGCTTATGTTTATTACAAGTTCCTAAGCTTAAAAGTCTATCTTGCGACATGGTTGGTCTCAAAAACGTTTTAATGAGCTTAAGTCTTGAAAAACTCCTTTCTCCAGTTGCCACTGTCACTGGTATTGTCAGTAATATCCTCATAGTTACCCAAATATTTGCATACAAAGCCTCGAGTTTATGTCGTTTAATAAAATTAGTATGAAAAGTGAGCTGGCTTTACTATCGTTTCCACTAATAAAAGATTTAATATTTATTAACTCTTCGCATTGCATCAGTCCATTTATATCACGCGTAGAATTCGCAGTTAGATTTTTTTCGGGATTCATACATCGATCAAGAAGCTTCTCCCTTTTAGGTAAGTTATTGAAGCTATACAGAAAAGTGCACTATTCTGAAAGTGAAATGAATCTCTCATTGATCGAAGTTAAAATTACATCCAATCACGGATTGAAAAATTCTTTTTCAAATTTTTTTTCTGCACAAATAATAGGCTTAACAGAAGCTTGTTCGTCGAACTGACGTTTTACACGCCGTATTCACTTTACGAGTTTAAAAATTGGACCAAGCCCTAACTTGTTTGCTAATTCTTTAAGGAAGGATCCACTTCCTGAAAGTATCAAACGGGTGGAAAGAGCCTAAAGGAGTGCAAGGACATATTGGGTGAAAAGACAAACTTGAGAGCGAGCAACCCCGTACTTTCAAGAATTAAATGCCAACCAAAGATCCACAAGAAGGAAATGGAGATGAAAGAAATCATAACATAAACAAATGCTCCAACATCAAAATTAGCAAAGTGGTTTCTGCAGGAATCTGAACATATGGAGATTTTGACCAACAAATACTCCGTCAAAAAACAAGATGAATTAATTAAAAAACAATAGTACAATAGTTACAAAGTGAGGATAAAATGGTGTCTTTTGACGTCAAGGCTCTGTTCCCAAGCGTACCAGTGAAGCAAGCTCTCGCGCTCTTGGAAGATCAACTTATTTCAAAAGACTCAACAAACAGTGGAAGAAAAAAGAAAAGCAAGAAAAAACATAAAGCTGACAACACTGTGCATGTCGGAAAATTATTACACCTTCAGAGGAAAGTACTACAGGCAGAAATCTGGAGCACAGATGGGTAATCCTCTGTCACCGTTCTTACGCGAGATTTTTATTTCCTGGATTGAAGAAATAATGGAGCGAGATGGCATTGTACCCAAACTGTGGGTTCGATTTGTTGACGATATTTTCGCCATAGTAAATAAAAAAGACCTAAATGAATTGCGGCCGAAATTAAATAACATCCACAAAAACATAAATTTTATAATTAAAAAAGAAACGAACAACGAACTACCTTTCCTCGATTTGAAAATTATGAGGGTTAGCGAAAAATTAGAATTAGACATATACGAGTACCGAAAAAATACAAGCCCTCAAAGGACCGTACCAAGAACATCATATTTCCGAGCATGGATATATCGGATTCAGTTTCAGTTCCGACTGAACTTTCTATCCTAATTCGTCCTGATTTTTAGCCATAGGAGACGCTCGTTAAAGCATTCGATACAAGACAACCTAAGCGGCGATTTCGTCCCGATGCAGGTTCCAAACAGCCTCAACAACCGTCAAGAATCGTCTAGCACTGAAAAAATGTCTTCCCTTCCTAATCGTTCAACTATTCTATTTATTGCCGGAATGTTCGTGGCTTAAGAAACAAACTTGAAGACTTATTACTCGTGTCTCAATAACTAACGATTCTGTTATCTGTTTAACTTAAACGTGGTCGAACGAAAATATTTCAAATGTGGAAATATTACCAGATTACTTAGTCTACCGATGTGACCGTGACCTTAACATCACTAATAAATCTGAAGGTGGGGGATTCTTGGTTGCGGTCTGCAAAACCCTTAATAGTTTACTTTGCGCTGACTTCAAATTTGCTCGTACTGTTGAGTGTGTAATTGTTAAACTCCCTCTTCCTAATAACTCCTCTTTACTAATTTCCTCTGTGTATATTCCCTGTAATTCTTCCTTAACTGTGTACGAGGCCTTCTTCAGTGAACTCTCTGCCTATCTCCTTGCTTGTCATCCATATTTCAAAATTATGATTCGTGGGGACGTCAACCTACCGGCAGTGGAATGGGATCCCTTAACAACACCTGGCATTTCCTCTACACATAATCCTTCTTTGTTACTTTCTTCCTTTCTTTCCTTTTGTTCTTTTTGACAGTTTAACTCTAATGGTCGCCTTCTGGACCTTGTCTTGTCAAATGTTCAAACTGGGTGTCTATCTATAGCTCCTGTTTTACATCCTTATATTCAACTTGATCTTCATCATCCACCTTTGTCTCTAGCACTAACCGTTGATACCCTAAAGCCTCAAAGAATTGCCTCAGTTTATCGTTACAACTTCTTTAGAGCAAATTATGAGGCATTTAAAACCAATCTGGGATCGATCAACTGGTGCACCTTCTTCACTCGTCTTGACTGTGATAGTATTGGGTGTACAACTTAATAACCGGAATTCGGCACTTGATGTCCGTACTAACAAATATCGTGAAAAAGCTATCAAAATCAGTCAACAAAACAGTTTTATCTTGTGTGCATCATTATTATTTTTCAAGATGAATAACTTCGAAAATTGGAGAAAAGTCAGCATTTGCGGGAGGTTCTTTTGGGTCATTTTTTCCAAAGAAAAATGCTGCGGAAAGTGATCGTTTGCTTATAGAAGTTTGTGGCGACGTGCTTTAGCGAAAACAGTGTTTTGAATAGTTTCAACGCTTCAAAAGCGCATCAAAGACAAAGAACGCCCAGGACAGCCAAAAAAGTTTGAAGACGAAGAATCGGAGACGCTACTCGATGAGGATTTGTGTCAAATGCAAGACGAACGTGCCAAATCGTTCGAAGTGACTCAGCAAGTCATTTCGAAACGTTTGAAAACCGCCGGATACATTCAGAAGCAAGGTAATTGGGTCCCCTATGAGTTGAGGCCAAGAGACGTTGAACGGCGCTTCAGTATGTCTGAAATGCTGCTTGAGCGCCATAAAAAGAAATCATTTTTGCATCGGATCGTGACTGGGGATGAAAAATGGATCCATTATGATAATCCAAAGTGCAAAAAGTCATACGTGAAGCCCGGCCAATCAGCCAAATCAACGGCGAAGCCAAATATCCATGGCGCCAAGGTTATGCTGTGTATTTGGTGGGATCAGAAGGGGCCGTTATATTATGAGCTATTGAAATTGGGCCAGACCATCACAGGTGACCTGTACCGAACACAATCAATACGTTTGAGACATGCCATCATCGGGAAACGCCCGGAATATGCAACCAGACACGAGGCTATAATTTTTCATCATGACAACGCTCGGCCGCATGTTCCAAGACCCGTGAAAAACATTTGGCAAATAGTGGATGGGAAGTTTGGCCCACCCGCCTTATAATCCGGACCTTGCTCCGTCCGACTTTCATTTATTTCTCTCGATGCAAAATGCCCTCATCGGAATACGCTTCACTCCAGAGCAAGGCATCCGAAATGTGATAGATTCGGCGCAATTTTTTTTTTGGATGCAATTCATAAATCGTCTGAAAGATGGAGAAATGTTATAGCTTCCGATGGACAATACTTCAAATAAAATATATGGTAAAATTTATCCACAATAAAGCATCAAATTTCGCTTTAAAAAATTCAGGTTATTAAGCTGTACACCCAATACTTTGAACAAATTTTACGGCTACCTTAATAATCTGATTGCTCTTTAGACTCCACTGCAAGATCCTCGCAAAGCTAAAATGAAGCCTTGGCTTACTCGAAAAGTTCTTTGTGCCTCAAAAACCAAAGACTAGGGGCATAGGCACTATAAATGAACCGGAAATAATAATGCTAAACAAAATTTTTTTAGACTGCATTCTTTGGCTAAAAAAGAGCTCAAAATGGCCATGAAAAACTAGTTCAGCAACTAAGACAGTTCTCTCCTAAACCCTAAACCCTTTTGGTCCTATATCCGATCTTTTAAATCTTCCTCTACCATCCCGTATACTGTTAAATGGAATAACACTGAAGCCTCCTCCCCTCAGGATATTTCTAACCTATTTGCCGGATATTTTTCCTCTACTTTCTCCTCTTCTGATACACTAATCCCCCCCATAAACTCAATTCAAATTTATCAAGCATCAATTACATCCTTCTCCACTGGTCCTTCTGAAGTTGAATCCTTTATCAACTTGTTCGATCCGAATGTTAGTCCTAGTCCCGATGAATTGCCTAATATATTTGTAAAATCGCTTTGTTCCTCTTTGTGTTTTCCTCTATCCATTATATTCAATCTCAGCCTTGGTACTGACACCTTTCAAACGTACTAGAAAGATACAAATGTTGTTCATATCTTTAAAAACAGTGACCCATCATCTGCCTCAAACTATCGTCCCATGTCACTTCTCACCTGTTTCTCTAGGCGGCTGGAACGACTTGTACACAACGGGCTTCTTCAGTCATTGAGTTCAATTGGCATACCACAGCAACATGGATTCTTGAAGGATCGTTCAACTTCCCAGAACTTGGCTGAGTGCGAAGATTATATTGCAAGCGCTCTAGGTAAACAGCTTTAAGTTGATGCAATATTCACGGACTTCTCCAAAGCTATTGAATCCGTCAACCATGTTCTTCTCTGTCAAAAGTTAGCTTTGCTCGGCTTATCCGGTTCCCTACACTCTTGGATTTCATCCTATCTGTCCTCTCGTTAATCTCGTGTTCATCTCTATGGCACAATCTCCTTTCCATTCAATCCTACATCTGGCGTCCCTCAAGGGTCAATTCTTGGACCTCTTCTTTTTGTACTGTTTATCAATAATCTTCCCTCAATAATTTCCTCTTCTTATCTCCTGTGTGCTGATAATTTCAAGGTATTCCGGATAATTAGATCCCTTGAAGATTGTCAGAAGCTCCAAAATCATCTCTTTAACCTCTATAACTGGTGTCATGCAAATTCCCTTCGTGTCAATGTTTCCAAATGTTTTAAAATGACTTTTACTTGGAAAATTGTTCCTTTAACTTACAATTACACCCTATGTAATATTACTCTCTCCTCTGCAGACTCATGCAAAGACAGACCCTGGTGTAATATTTTATCCCAAGCTTAAATTCGATGCCCACATTTTTAGCATAATTACCAAGGCATCAAAAGTTTCGGGTTTTATTATGCGGCGTTTGCACAAGTTTGCAAATATTGCTACCGCTGTTCGCTTGTTCACAGTTCTTGTCCGCCCGCTTTTTGAGTACTGCTCAGTAGTGTGGTCTCCTAGACATTTATATCTTTCGAACTCACTAGAAGCTGTTCAGCGTAAGTTTACCCGTATTTTCTTCTTCAAATTCAACTGAGCCTATGAGTCTTATGAGCGTCATTTATCCATACTTTGTCTCCCTTCTCTGTCGTCCCGTAGAAACTTCTTAGATCAATGTTTCCTTTATAAGTTGTACCACCAACAAATTGCTTCCACTCTAAGTGAAGACTTGCACTACAGACTGTATGCGCATCCTCGTCGGTCTAATAACATTCTCGAGGTTGCGTACGTCCGGACAGATTTATATTTTCAGTCAATTATACCGCAAATCATCAGAAAGCATAACAGCCTCGAGCTTGGTTCTCTATCCATGTTCTACTTCGTTTTTAAAAATAAACTAAAGACGTTACTTTTTGTGAATTGTGACTAATATATCCTTACCACACAATTTTTCAAACTTTCATCTAGCCTCTAATTTCTTTTCTAACATGCTTTAATTAACTTTTTTCTACTTGATTTTGTTTTATAAATGTGTCTTAATTTAAACCATATTTAACTGTCTATTTTGGAATTTGATCACCGTTACAGATCTTGCGATGTGATTCTGAAGAAGTTTCAATATGAAGGTATCGACTCTTGTCACTTGAGCAGTTTAATAAATTCTTCTATTCGATATATAATGCTTCCAATCTATCTCAGGCTTTCTGTACAAACCAGTAAATGCACGAAGGCATTTCCTTTCGAAAACTCTTAATTTTTTTATAGTACTAGCACTCTGATTGTACCAGATCTGACATCCATATGTGAAAACTGGTCTAACCAGGGTCTTGTAACAGATAATTTTGACATTTTGATCAATGTGTCTTCGTAGTGCCATGACTGCTTTTAGTGTCTTACTGAGCATGATTTTGACATGTTCAGTATAGTACAGATACTCATCGAGATGAACACCGAGGTATCGAAAAGAGGATTTATGTGGAAGCCGTACTGAACTACCCTCGACCGCCATGATGTGGAAATCCTTCCGATCACATTTCAGGTCTTGACTGACCCCTGCAGCGTTGTCCGAAACATGCCTGGCATGAAAACCAAATTGGCAATTCAGCATCAACTCATATTTCTCAATGTGGGCATTTAATGCTCTGTTGGGTATCACTTCAAACACCTTGCTGATGTTATGCAGCATACTGATTGGGCGATAGCTTTTAGGGCATGAAGATTCTTTTCCTTTCTTCAACATCGGAAATACCTTAGCCTTTTTCCACTCATTTGAGAAATATGAATTGCTCAATATGTTGTTGAACAATATGCAATAATTCCTAATAGTCACCTCAGGCAAACGTTGGAGAACTACATTTAGAATGCCTTCAGTACCACATGATTTCTTGTTGTTTATTATACGAATTATAAAACACAAGTCTTCATAGCTGACAAAATAATCAATAAAAGATGCTAATGTTTCATTGAAATGAAGAATTGATTGGCCGTTCTGGCTTGACTTGAAGTCGGAAACTTTAGCTTCAACGACCTCTGAAAATATTTCGTTCCCACTCTCAGGGTTTGGTAGATGAACCAATTCAAAATGTGTTCGAATAAGAGCAAGTTTATGCAATCCCTCACAAATAATCCTGTTTCCATTTCTTTCCGGAGTCGTACTATCAATTTCGGTACCAGCCCTATCGATAAGATTTATCTCATCACTAGTAACTTCAAGTATCGATACCTTCACTCGAGACTTCTTACGGAATATGCTATTCGCTTTCGCGAAAACGCCATCTGGGTGCTGTGGGCTGATACTCCTCAATTTCCCCGCCCATTGATTGCTGACCTCGCTCCCGAACTATGAACGGATTAAGTTCCGTCGATTCTTCAAGTATAATTTCAACAAAGCCAACGAGGGATGGTTGCAGTCCGAAAATCGCCGATAAATATTGTTGACGCGTGTGAAAAGAAGGCTTTTCAATCTTTTCAACCTTACAATGGTTGGTGTTTCACATCCTTCCATATTGTTTCAATGTTTAATCTTGGGAACTACTTTCTCAATCGTTTCCAACGTCAGCTTCTCTAACTTCGACAAATAGAGATCTATTTCATCGTAAGTTAGATTCCGGTCATTACGAACCATTGAGCAAGAGTTGCCATCATCAGAAGGGGGCATCGCTTCTGGTACCCCCGATTAAACTTCTTTTGAAACTTTCCCCAGTCTGTTTTTTTGAAATTCAAGATATCATCCCTTTGATGATTTATTTCCATTACGATTGCGATATGGTCGCTATCATAAGGAAGCACCTGCGATTTCCATTGAAGACTATCAAAGCTGAATTCAAGTCTTGCGTCTACAATGCAGAGGTGCAAATAGGAATTTGTCCTAGGGTATGTTCGAAAGTCTGACTCATATAGAATGCACCTGTATTCAATTTGGTTCTCTGTTATCCACAATAACAGCTCCTCTTGGATTATTGGTGGCGTTCAGCCATGATGTATGCTTGGTGGTCAGGTCACCAGCAAGAATATAATAATAATGCAGCCTGTTTAATTCGAGTATTTCAAATAAGGAATTGAGCTCTCCTTGAGCTTGAGAACTGTTAGACCAGTTGCATAGGCAGAGATAACGAAGAGATTATCCCCATCTGGCAGTGAAGCTTTGATAACGGACACTTCAAGAGATTCAAAGCTTTTGAATTTGATTTTTCCAATATTTTGGAAACAATAGGGTCTTCAAACCAATATCCCGGTGCCACTTCTCTCATCACCGTTTACACTATCGTTTCTTGGGAATTCAAAATCCTTGAATTTCATGGAGTGCCATGAATTGAGGTGGGTTTCAGTGAGAACCATGATCTCAGGCTTTTGCTTGAGAATGAATTCAAGGAGATAATCACGTCGATGTATAGTAACAATGGAGTAGACGTTGATCGAGATGAGATGAATCCTATGCATGGGAATGTGACTGGATGACAAGTTATTTTGAGGCATTTGAAAGCCCTAAAAGCTGAAAAACAAAATTAATTTTTGTATCCTGTTTATCGATTCTCTTCTATAAAGAACTTAGTTGCTGGTAAATTTTGAGAAGCAGCTCATTATTGCCACTTACATTATTCATTTACAGTTTCATTTGCTGGTCCTCTAGCGGTGAGTGTGCAAATGATACTCAGTGCTTGACGAAGCTCGGAGCTAAGACATTGCGGTGTAGTTGTGTTGTTTTGGGACAAATTTTGCTTTCGCGTTTTGATATCGGGAGCATCCTCGATATAATGCAAGGTAACCAAAAACACCGCAGTTAACACAGTTTAATTTCTCTTTTGGCTCCGTCCGAGCCATTTTGCACTCACCGAGAGCATGAACGTCCTTGCATTTGACGCATCGATAATGTATGGCGCAATTGGCAGCCAAATGTCTAAATTTTTGACACCGATAATTCAGTTCTCTTTTCTGGAGACGTTCCACCTCATCACTCAGAATTTCAAGTAACTAATTTGTTGAAAAGCATATAGGCTGCTCTTATTTGAAGTCTGTACCAAGTATAGTGGTAGATTCTTCTGCTCAACCGTCCATCTTCTGGTCGCAAAAGTTTTAACGGACACAAACTGAATTTCAGGTGCAGTATCTTTGAGCACCTGAAGAAAGTCGACGGCATCTTCTTCGCAGGCCAAAGCCCTCAACAAAAAGGTATCGATCTTCTTACTTTTTGGAGTATAGGTGAAGTGCGGAACCTTCCCAGAATTCAGTGCACTTTTAGATGATTTGAAATCAACCTGTGATTTCGTTCTAATTGTTAATTTTTCGGCATTAACCCTTTTTATCTTGAAATCAGTTAATTTATTTTCGGCTGCCAATAGCCGAACAATATCCATTCCCCTTTGACCTAACACGTTGATTCGCGGAACTTTCTCTGTATTTTTGCAAACTTTTTGAGAAGGACCAGCAGAATTGTGAGCTGGTTTCTTCTCCTAATTTGTATTTTTTGAGTAAAGGATAAAATTATCATTCTTATCTTGACTAACATTACCTTCAATACTTTCATCAACGTCCATTTCTTGTTGAAGTCCGTCCAGCGCAGCATAGTAGTTCTGGCTGTCATTAGCGCCTCTCCCACACGGTATTTCTTCTGGAATGACTTGTTTGACAGCTTTCTTCGCCTTAGTTTCTGTATTTATGTGCCTTACCGTTTCTGCATCTTGAGTTTTTATCCCTCTCTTGTACATACATATCTTCGAGGGCTTTAAGCCATAGTCTCGATTCTAGATTTACAACTCGAGGTCGAATCACTTCTTGTTTGTTTTCGACTATTTGAGTTTTACGCCCGCCATCTGCCGTGCTTTCCTGGTTATTCGTATGTCTCCTTTCATTGACGATTGCCGCCAATTTTATATTGCCTTTCTCCCCGTCGGGCTCCTACATACCAGCAGTCTCGAGTTAGTCTTTGGGTTATATGCTTTTGTTGATTTATCGAAGCAAAATAATATTCGATATGATTCCCTGAGTCGATTTCTTCGACGATAAAAACTCTTTCCAATGAAAACCAAGATTAGCTTTGGACTGACTTTTAAAAAAACTAATTTAATTTTTTGAACGCGACGGAATCAATTACTGCTCTTTAGAAACTCGATCCTGAAATTCCTCGTGAATCGGCTACCTTCCCTAAAAAACGGTTAAGGGTTCATTTCCACAATGGGAAGACCCCCCGTTCAACCTTTAAAATTTCGTCGTATGTTCGTAAAACTAAACTTTGAAGAGGTTGTCACTATTGATCTACGCATAGTTTCATAACTATAGCTGTTGTAGCTTCCGATAAAAATTGCTGTGACGCGCGTATGGACAGACGGACAAATAGGACGCGAAACTAATCGGGTTTCCTAAAGATATTTTACCCATCCCTAATAAAAAATCATCTAGTAACGCTTAAGACTGCAACAGGTTGCATATGCAACTGAAAGAAGAACTTTAGCTTCATTTGCTGCAATAACAAAATGTTTATTAGGAAGCTTCGGAGCGTACTAACGACAAAGCTCTTTTCAATAAGATGTGGATTTAGCTTTAGCTTCTACAAAGCTTTATTTGTCACTTACAGATTGTAAGCTTTCGTATCACTGCATATTTTAGCAAAAACTTGTTGGTCAAAAGCTAAATAGTCAGCAAAAACTTCACCCACAGATGTCCTTGGCAAATGTTAATTAAAAAAGCTTAAAGTTTATTTATTATTTTGCCGGTTGACTCATTTACATATGTAGGAGTATATACACAATAACTACATATGAAAGATTTTGGTTTTAAGCTTCAATCGTATCGAATCTTCCGTTTGATTGCATTAAAGTCTGTGGATTCGTGGAGAAAAGACTGAAAATTGCATTTTTGAAGTGTTGTTCTTTTAAAGTTAACGGTTTCCCATTGTTTCTACTTTTATAATTAATTGTTACATTTAAATTATAACGATACTATAAAATGGCAACTCCTCTGGTTACTGGCTTCACCAAAATGTTAGACAATTTAACTGGAAAGAATAAAAATATTGATACCAAGAAGTAAGCAAATTTTCAAGCTTTTATAGTCAAATAATTCCTGGAATTTTGTATATGTAATTATTAATGGGAATCGTAAGCTAAGTGTAGCATGTTAATTTATTTATTTATAGAAAAATTGATTTGATATTGAAATCATATCGCCGATGGTTTTGTTGATAAGCTTCATAGCGTTCCAGTCCACATACTTGATAAGATATTAAAGTGGACATTCCATCATTCAACAAATTTACTTTTGCTGAACTACGATGTCAACAGAATGAGTCATCTTCAGTTTAGGCTTATTATTAGTGGTAATTGAAGCTTTTCGGTAATTTCGGACGCGTAATTATTGGATAGCGTGTTCTAGGTCATATAAGTTTACGCATCATGGTATTAAAGTGTAGTTTCACAAGGACTTGTAAACTGAAATATTCCAAGAGCGGCTCATAATATTTGAAATGTGTCTGAGATTTGAGATTGTATACAAACAAAAAGCTATAAAAGCGTCTAATGTTATCAGCTGGTGGGCTTCCCCAATGTCAAGGCTAAATAGCATAACAGCGGCTGGGGAAATTCTGAATGCCGGCTTGGGGTGCGTCATTTTGTATTTAAATGTTGTTGAGTGTATCTAGTGTTATTTTCGGATTCATTTGAAATGATGCGTTCAGTGAAATATGATTTTTTTCTGATTTGAAAAATATTGTGAAATGTAAACATTTCTAAGAAATTATGAAAAGCTTTTACCAAGTACCTATTTCATATGGGTCTCTCAATACTATAAACATTTTTGACTCTTAAGATTCGACGAAGAATAGAAAGCCTCATGGCGCCGCAGTAATATAATGGTTAATAGTTACTTATCTGTTTAAGGGCAACGCACTATTAAAATTGTGGCGTCTGTGTTAACAACATAACTGTTATTAAATATCCAAAAAATAAACACAAGCAGAAAAAACAACTCTAGCCTCTGCTGGTTCCTCTGAAAAAGCCCGTAACATGGCAGAAAAAATTTCGACAATAAATGTACTTGAAGAAAGCGAAAGAGATGTGGTTCAGCTATTGGCAGGCGAAAGTAAATTAGGTAGTTTTGAAATAAAAATAGTAAACGCAAAAAATTAACAATTAAAATGAAATCACTGGTTGACTTCAAGTCGGTTAAAATACTCTGATTTCTCTGGATGTCCGCGTTTCGCCTATACCCCGAAAAGTGAAGGTTCTGAACTAAGGAGAGAATAGGGACTTTCTCCCTGAAGTGCTCAAAGAAGCTGAGCAACAATTAAATTTATTTCAGTGAAAAATATTGCAACAAGGAGATCGACCATCTAAAAGAAAAAACAAATATTTAGTACAATTTGCTTATAACAGCAGCCCAAGATCCCTTCAATTGATATGGAACTTGAATTTTGGAGTTGTGAGGTGGGAGCGCCTCCAGATAACAGTATTCTAGCGTTACTGGTGTCAAAAATTCGGTCATTTGGCTGCCAACTGCGCCATGCACTACCGGTTTGTAAAACGCACAGAAATGCATGCCCTCTGGTGAGTGTAAATTGACTCGGATGGAACCTACCGACGAATTGTACTGCGGCGTATCCGGTAACCTTATATAATATCGAGGATGCCCCCGATACTAAAATGCAAACGTTAAAATACACCGCAGTGTAATACTTCTAGCCCCCTCAAGTCTGAAGAATCATTTGCACTCACCGCCAGAGGGCCAGTAGACAATAATGCAAATAATGTAAGTAGCAACAATGAGCTGCATCTTAAAATCTTGAAGTAACTATATTCTTTATCAGAAAGAATCAGCAATGAAAATAAAAATGTTCACTTTTTTTTTTCTTTTTGAAAAGCCTTCGGACTTTGCTTTGTTGTGTGAGCAGATGCGTTTCGACTCTTTTGAGCCATCTTTAGTGTCTGTTTTCTCTTGGCTTTTCAAGAAGAAAAAAAAAAAAGAATTGGCCTACAGATATAAAATAAACAAAATAGTTGATTAAAAAGTTTGATTTGCTTTACAACTTTCGGCCCTTACAAATATCTCAAACAATTTGCCCATCCAGCCACACTTCCATGGATGGGCTTCCTCTCATCTCAATCAATATAAACTCTATGGTTGCTCTACACCCGCGTAACTATCTCATTTAATTAATTGTTAAATAAAAGCCTGACATTATGCTTCTCACTGAAACCCACCTCAATTCAATTCATGCTACTCGATGAAAATCAAGTATTTTGAATTCGTAAGAAACGAAAGACCCCGGACGGGGAAAATGGTACCGGCATATTAGTGTGAACACCCTATCGTTTCCTACATAGTGATAAATTCGAATCCAAGAACTTTGAATTTTTTCAAGTGTCCATCATCAAAATTTCACTGCCAGGTAGGGAAAATCTCTTTCTTATCTCTGCCTATGCAACGGCAAGATATGTTTTCAAATTCATAGAGGAGCTCGATTCTTAGCGGTGATGTCAACGCCCGGCACATATCACGGTTAAATGCTAACAATAATTCAAGAGGTGCATTCCAGAAATCGTAGATAACAGAGAATCAAATTGAATACAGGTGCAATCTATATGAGTCGGAGTTCCCAACTTACCCTAAGAAAACTTAATATTTGGACCTTTTCATTGGTGACACAAGCCTTGAATTCATATTTAACAATCCTCAATGGAAACTGCTGGTGCTTCCTTATGATAGCGACCATTTTGCCATTGTAATGGAAGTAAATTATCAAAAGAATGATGTCTTTCTTATTCTACTCTTCTATTCTAATAAGTGTTATTTTGATATCAAAACAAAAATGCCATTTTTCAATATAAATGATCGGATGTTTATTTCCACGACCACGCTTACAGGCCCATATCCTTTTCATGAAATTTTCCATAACCAAATCGCAAAGTGGCTGCCCTATGTCCTCGATAGCCGCACGAATTCCATCTTTGAGATCTTGAATCGACGCTGGGCTGTTGGCATAGACCTTCTCTTTCACGTGGCTCCAAAGGAAGAAGACGCAAGGTGTTTAATCACAAGATCTCGGCGGTCAATTGTGATCACCTCTTCGAGAGATAACCCGGCCCGGAAACTTTTCCCGTAAAAAATCAATGGTTTCGTTGCTTGTGTAGCATGTAGCGCCGTCTTGTTGAAAGTAAACGTTGTCCAGATCAATACCATCCAACTCCGGCCATAAAAAATCATTAATCATCTCTCGATAGCGTAATCCATTCACTGTAACTGTTGCTCCAGCCTCATTTTCGAATAAGCGAGGTCCAATGACTCCACCGGACCATAAACCGCACCAACAAGTCACACGTTGAAAAAGAGAGGCAACAATTTTGCTTGTTGACGAAGCCACCGAGGTTAGAATGGACCTCATGTCTCAAGATGATTTTTCGATGGAATTCCGGATCATTTTCATACATTTCAAGGTCCCAATCAGCAAAGACACGACGTTGTTGATGATCGACCGGCTTGAGTTCTTGTGTTAATTGAACTTTATAAGCTTTAAGGCCCAAATCTTTATGCAAAATACGATGTAATGACGTTTGTGGAATGCCTTATTCCAAAAAACGACGAGGAATGGACAAACCTGAGTTTTTGTCAACACTTTCGGCTACAGCAGCAATATTCTCGGCTGTTCTTGAGTGACATGCACGGATTGTATTCTTCACATCACTAAATTGTCCCAACAGCTCGAATTTTTCCACCAATTTCTGTATTGCGGTCCGACAAGGTGCTTCCCGACGACCCAAAAATATTCGATTTTCACGAACCGTCTCTGCCAAATTTTCACCAATTTTATAGTGAATTTTAATTATTTCAATGCATTGTTGAAGCGTGTATCATTCAGTTTTTGTAAATGCCATAGTTTCTACTTGTCTAATGTCAAAAAGTGACAGCTTTAAAAGTGACATCTACCGAAATAGCGAGCTATTCAAAATAACACCTCTTATTGGAAAACTCTTTAGTTCAAAATGAAAGTCATTGGCTTAGCATCAGGAAAACAGATTGGAATAAGTTACACAAGAAGCTTAATTGGAAATAACAGAAGCAATGTGCACCTTCTCCCGGTGGTCACTCTTGTCTGATGACAGAAATCTAAGTAATGATGAAATAGATCTCTATTTGTCAATTTGAGACAAGCTAACATTAGAAACCATTGAAAAATAGTTCTCAAAATTATTCGGTCTATAACATAATTCATGCGGTTTGCTAAGAGATGGCGTAACTTGTATTGTATCACATCGTTCCAATATTCCGAACCTGCGTTGGAAAGCCACTGTCATTGTACGTCTTTTCAGTGTATGCCATTCATTTGAAGCGTTAACAACAATAATTTTTTTCACACAAATATGTCGAGCTTTGTTCCTGAAAAAGTGTTTTTGCGGGGAATTCTTCTTCATTACTTTAATATGAAGAAAACTGCTGCCGAAAGTCATCGTATTTTGGTGGAAGTTTATGGTGAACATGCTTTAGCTAAGCGAACCTGCCAAAAGTGGTTTGCACGATTTAAAAGTAGTGATTTTCGCTTGAAAGGCAATGAACGTCCTGGGCAGCCAAAAAACTTTGAAGATGAAGAACTGGAAGCATTACTCGATGAAGATTGTTGCCAAACACAAGAAGAGCTCGCAGAATCTTTGGGTGTCGCTCAAGCAGCCATTTCAAAACGTGTAAAAGCAGCTGGATATATTCAAAAGAAAGGAAATTGGATTACACATGAACTCAAGCCGAGAGACGTCGAAAGGCGGTTTTGCATGTCTGAAATGCTGCTGAAACGCAACAAAAGGAGGTCATTTTTGCATCGGATTGTTACTGGTGCTAAAAAATGGATCCATCACGACAACGTAAAGCGCAAAAATCATATGCGAAATCCGGCCAACCGAATATCCATGGCGCGAAGGTAATGCTCTGTATTTGGTGGGATCAGAAGGGTGTGCTGTGTTATAAGCTGCTAAAACCGGGTGAAATGATCAATGAGGTATGCTACCCAAACACAATTAATCCGTTTGAAGAGAGCAGTAGCCGAAAAACGCCCGGAATATGCGACCAGACACGAGGCAATAATTTTCCATCATGTCAACGCTCGGCCCCACGTTGCTTTTCTGGTTAAGAACTAGTTGGGAAACAGTGGATGGGAAGTTTTACCCCACCCGCCTTATATCCCAGACCTTGCCCCTTCTGACTACCATTTGTTCCGAACGATGCAGAACGCCCTCACTAGAATACGGTTCACATGAGAGCAGGATATCAAAAATTGGTTTGATTCATTCTTGGCTGCCAAGCCGGCGCAGTTCTTTTGGGATGGGATCCACAAATTGCCAGAAAGATGGGAGAAGGTCATAGCTTCAGATGGGCAATACTTTGAATAATACTATTGTACAGTTTTTAACGTTCAAATTTTGAAAATAACCGCACAAGTTAAGTTATAGACCCAATAAACATCGAAACAATATGGCAGGACATAAAACACCAACCACCTCATGGTTGAAAAGATTGAAAAGCCTTTTTTTCACACGCTTCAACAATATTTATCGGTGATATCTAGACTGCAACCATTCCTCGTTGATATTGTTGAAATTAAGCCTTTTGAATGTCCAGAACTTAATTCGTTCACATTACAGGGGTGAAGTCAGCAATCAATGGAGAAACTAAGGGGTTTTTGCCCATAGGATCCATATGGCGTGTTGACAAAAGTGAAAAGTATATTTCGTAAGAAGCCTCGAGTGAATGTATCGAATTTTAAAGTCACTAGTAATGTGAAAGGCCTCCAAGATAGGGTTAGCATTGAAATTACAATAATGGCACGGCTCCGAATATAGATGGAAATAGGATTGTATTTGACGGTTTTCAGAAGCTTTCTCTGATTGGAATTCATGTTTAATTGGCCTTTCTATCAAACCGTGAGAGAGGGAAGTACTTTTAGAAGTCGTTGAAACAAAAATTTCTGATTTCAAATCAAAATTGAGTGAATCTCGATTTCTAAAGTAGAGAAGCCTATCTTTCTGATTTTTTTTAGATTTTTCAGCTCGAAATTGTTTGATTACGAATGAGACCCATTTCCTGTACATTTTGCCTCCGCCTGGGCCGTCTAATGTACAAACTGACTTTTTTGTTTCAGATTCTAAAAGTTCTAACCAAGCTCTCACATTTGATTAACCACTTTGATAAATAATTTCTTTTAAGCATAACTTCGGCGTAAGGGCGGACCCTTTAAAAAATGTTGATATAACTAAACTTTTGAAAAGCCACCACTTCTAACCTTTCCCCAAAGTTGGCGCTTTTTAGCTACAATAGTTTCTGAGGGAAATTGCTGTGATGCATGGACAGACGGACAAACGGACAGACAGGATGCCAAACTAGTAGGTATTTGTAAAACTCTTATTGTAAGGCCCTAAAAATGATGCGCACTCCGAAACACCGAACACGAGAAGAGCTTACATAAAAAAATCTGAGCAGTTCGTGGCAGAAAAAGTACGGTGCAAGGAGATCAACGCTGCGCCGTTAGTTGAAGTTGTTTCCACCTCGATGCTCTGGTCGTACTCGATGTATTCGAATCAGATCCAAAAGTTACGTACCTTTCTCCGGTCTGGACGTGGTAGAATATAAACGTCACCGATCGTCATCGGTGACCATCCGAGAAGACGAAAGTGTTTTGATGAGAATCACATTTATCTACGATGCTCAATGCACAGTAAGGTCAAGAATTGCCTCCTGGAAGATAAAGAGCTTCTCAACCACTTAGAGCATTACAAAAATAGCTGGCTGAAAGCAAAGGAAGCACTGTGGGGTAATCTTAGCTATGAACCGTAAGCAACCGCTCCAACGGCAAACACCACCAAAAGGCAAGCCTGCAGTTTAATTAAAAAAGAACGGGATAAAGACAAGAAAAGATGTAACACTGAATGAATACACCCCAGTAGACAAAAGGTTTCCATACTGTTCTATCGAGCGCAGCAAAAAGCCGAAAAATAACTCTTTCCAAGGTTATCAAAAACCTATATGATGAAGGCAGATTCATGCGACCCATTGTGAAAAAAATACGAATAAGGCATGCCGATCTGAGCATGTGCTACTAGTAAAACCGATGAATGACAAATCTTACGAATATATTGTCCATAAGTTAAATGAGTTTATTCACTTCACTATTTTACAAATCTCATTTAAATTTAATTTTCACTGTCTATCGACTTTATATTTCAACTATCTATATCAAGAAAATCACTTTACTATTAATCAGTATCTCCTCTACTGCGTGCTCCACCATATCGCAGTTTTACTATCGCGGTTTTACTATCGCGGTTTTATTATCGCGGTTGTAATATCTCCCCATTCATTCAGCTCGGCTTTATACAAGATCTCTAGTCCTTCAATCCATTTCTCGTACATTGGCGAACTACCTGGAATATTCGAGCAATTCTGAATGGTGCAGTGACGTCACTTTCAGATGTTAATCATGCTTGGTGGATTCTTGTGCTTTCGCGTACATTCGTTTGTTGATCATCATGTTCTTAATAGCTGCGAAAACAATTGCGACAGTAGCTCGCAGAATTATTTGCACATGCAACAATATTCTTTGTGAGATTAGGGAAGTCATCAAGCCAGAAGACACCTGCTTGATAATCAAAGCAGTACGGTCAAATAGGGCCGCCGACATCTTGGTGGAATTCGGAGCAGAGGTCCTCATTAAAGATATGTTTGACCACATCACGTATTTTTTATGGACGTAAATGACGATATTAAAATGTAAGGTTGCCTTCAAAAAAGAATAAAAGATAACAAATGGCTATCGTTGATTTGACGAAAAATGTAGCCGAATAACTTCTACATAAAGGGGACATAAGAATAGGGTGGGTTATCTAAGGAAATGGAAAAGTACAGTTCCTATCCACTGCTTTTGGTGTCTTGGTTATACCCATTCCTACAGCATGAAAAGTGCTATTTTTGCTACGAATGTGGCAAACAAGGGTATAAAGAAGAGATTTAACGAAGCACGTACACGGTATCTTCTGCAAGTATACTGATCGAAGGCCAGATCATCTGAAGAACAACATAGGATCAGGAAAGCGCCAAGTTTTCAAAGAAGCCCCACTCTGTGCTTGTTGCCGACATAAGTTCCATTCCAGCATGAAAAAACCTGTTCACCAAAAATCAAATTCTGGCTTAATCACTTTACGATAGACATAAAAACTAACCATGATAAGAATTCATAAGCATGGTACCCGGAAAAAACCGGCACTGCCACCTGATGAACTCAGAGCCATTCCAGAACCATGGACGAAGGGATGTTCGCGTGTGAGATATATACCTAAAGACGAATGAATTGCTACCATTCTCTTAAGGTAAACTGTGGCGGATGCTTTCTCTAGTGCAAATGACGAGGGGAAAATGGATCCTTGAGATAGTGACCAGAAAAGAGCTTGTTGCGTTAAATATTGGCAATAATCCTACTTTCGCAATCAATACTGCTTAAGAACTATGCCAGATGTGACTTTCGCTTCGGAACCCCTAGCACCTGGGGTGCACAACTGGAAAATACCAGAGGACTCCTCGGCTAGTGACATTCAGTATATTACGCTTGAGAATCTTGACGATAACTCCCAAAACGCATGTTCCAGATCATACAATTTTGAATGGAATATTGGAAAAATGAACGTAGAGTGGTACGTTGATGTGTTTTGAGTACATATACGCACCACTACTGGGAGTTTCGTCGAGAAGTGGACCACAGACAATTACAGAGGTATTGAATTCAATTATGAGTATCACCACATTTTCCTGCAAATATTTTATGCTCCACCGGAGAACCCGGCACGGCAAGCCTTCGATATACTGGTAACCAACCGTAATCACTGAAGAGCGAAGAATGTGTGGCAAACTCCAGCACAAAGCTCCACGCGCATGAAGTCTGCACGAAGCATGCACCAGGCAGCAATACATAAACCCTCCGTTTTGGTGCTATCCAGAAAGGAACAGCCGTTGAATCCTCACTCTTTACGCACTTCAAAAAAAAGGACGCAGTTCAGTCGATGAAGGTAAAGAAGGCTCCAGGACCAGAAAAAGTGCCAGTTGGTCTCTATCACATTTACCCCAACTTGCTGCTTAGTACATTCAACGCTTGCCATCGTAACGATATATTTTTCGAGCGCTGGAAGGTAACATAGGGGGACTCTAATTCGCCGTGTCAATACTGCCCACAATGTAGGCTAGAAGTAGCTAAAAATCGCTCTTAAACTGATTTCCGGGGATATCTTTGCTGCTGGGGAGATATCTCCACAGAATAATATTTCCGAGCAGGACATTCCACCATTAATTCGATTGCAGAGGTGTTATCGATGAAAGTTCTGTTTTGACTTCTTGGTATGCCAGTATCTTCAAATCTGCTAGATTAGCGGATATTCTAGAAGCTTTGAAACGTTCTTCTAGGTTTTAGAATATCTAATGGGGATTTTGAGAGACTACCTGAAGGATCGAGGTCTGTACTATTATAAGAAGTAACGCCAGCAAAGGCTCAAAGGTACATTGGGTGTTGCTCAAGGATCAAGGTCAAGACCTCTGTAATATCTCGTACGGCGGGCTACTGAAACGTGAACTGGTTGATCGGTTATGCAGATGATATTGGGGTGCTAATCACTGGGCGTATAGCTAACAATTTTGGTTAAGTATGGCAATACGCCGAGTGATAGACTAGATGACTGCTAGTGAATTCAACTTAGCACTACAGAATGCCGAATTTATCAACTTGAAAAAGAAGAGAGTCTGAGTCAAAATGAAAGTGCTGGTCAAGTTGAAGCCAGTAGCCCCTCTGATTACCATGCCGACAAATTCTGACGCAGGAACTGAGTCGGCGTTGTCGGTTATCACTCTCCTTGCCAGAGAGCGCAGGAGTATCTACCTACATTAAAATAAATAAGAAAAAGAGGCAGTTCTTCATGAGGATAAACAACGTTCACAAAACGATTCGCAACAATTCTCGGTAAGCAATACGAAGGAAAGATGAACCACCTGCTTCATCGCTAATCTGAGAGTGGAGCATGTTGAGATTAACTTCTCCGACAAGTATGGATATTTTTAGCCTTACCTGCATAAGATGCTTAAATCACAGTCTTTTGACTGTACATTTTACGAAGAAAAAGAAGAAGATGCCTCCCCATATACTTTTTGTGTGTAAAAGGTAGAAATGGATGTGCGCTGCCTTGTATAATAATATAAGAAAGCTCTTTCCGAATAGTGTAACCGAAGAAATGCTCAGGTCAGTTGACGAATGAAACACAAATGAACGGTTCTAAATGGGCTCGCTTGAGCGCCTAAAGGCGTCAAGTTTTTGGGGATCTCGTGTCTAACAATTCCCATTTCTCCCTCCCTTCCTATTGGGAAAGAAATTCCTGAACCTCTAAGGCTGTAACCAAAAGTAATGACTAAAACGCTTACAGGCTAGGTTTTCAGGTTGGCTGGGAAGGTGTACAGTGAGTAGTCTAGATGCCTGTTGCATCTGGGAGTCCCATACTCAAGGTATAAATAGCCTTTATTCGTTTTGGACTCGGTTATAGCTAAACACAAAACTAACTTAATAAAGAACACTTTATCATATCAAATATTCAATTTCGTCTTTCAAGAACACATCCAACTCGTTTTACAATACGGTCAAAAAGGGAGATTTATCTTCTTCTTAGCGCCCTCGTCATGGTTTTCAAATCTTCAATTAATTATGTGATTGATGCTACTTTACTTACTTAATTTTTATGTGGTCAATGTGCTGTTTCGGTGAGCTGGATGGAATCAATTTGTCATCTAAATAACACACGCAAAAATCTTGTCCACGTAATACTTCTTCTCTGAAGTACTGGATGGATTGAGCAGCGCTTCCGAGTCAGAACTGAATAAGTCCCGTTTGGATAATATAGTTTTACCAACTTCTATGTGCCACTACGTTAAATCTGTGGCAATCCCCGCATGGTCACCAATCCTCTTCTTAGATACAAGCAGCAGTGGACTGGCCGGAGGGCTATTAGGCGGTCGACAGTAGCTTCTACCGAGCAAGTTTGGCGGGTGATCGATGCATTTTTTTTTTTTTGGTTAGGAAGGTGAACGCCATTTATGCACAGAGTGTGGGACTCCCATGCTCGCAAAAGGAGACTGGACCACCCACTAAACACCTCCGCTGTCAACCTGAGAACCCAGCCTGGAACCGTCTGACTCATTACTTCGGGCCAGGTCTCGTTTTGTTACGCCGTGAGGCACCTTCAAGCTGGGGGATCCCTTTCCTAGCGGGAGGGGAGAGGGGAAGAGGAAGTGTCAGAAAAGCGGTCCCCCAGCCCCAGCACCCCCGGCTGCTGTGAGTCCCTTTTATCTTTTAGGACTGCCGGAGAGCATAGTGTGCCGACTGGTTCCATTTGTCAACCGATTCGAGCATTACCGCGACTATATTATCCGGGGTGAGCTCTCCCATCTCCCTGTAGAGTTGCCGTCGCAGCTTGACCCATTTTGTACACGCAAAAAATTTGTGACAGGCATTGTCCTCCTCTCCTGGGCAAAACCGACAATCGGGGGACCTGACTTACCAATCTTGAGCAGGTAAGACTGAAACACCTATGCCCGCTCAAAACCTGGGTCAGATAGAAGTCAGTCTCACCATGCCTTCGATTTAGCCACGGTCTCACATCCGGGATGAGGCGCGCAGTCCACCTTCCCTTCGTGCAATCGACCCAAGACTGTTGCCAATCGTTGAGTGAGCGTTGTCTCTCCTCGTGGACAACCATTTCCCTCGCATCCTCGTTTCGGCGCAGGTAAATAGCGCGGCGCTCTAGCAAGGAGTGCGACAGGTATCACGCCTGCAATAACTCTCACCGCCGGATCAGAGACTGTCGGATACGAAGGTGCAATTCTCAATGCTCCTCTTCTCTGCACCTGTGCCAAATGTTTTCGGTATACCTCCCTGCTGAGAGCGTCGCCCCATAACTCTGCTCCGTAAAGTAGCACTGACCCTACAGCACTCATCAAGAGGCCTCTTCTCGATGGGCGGGGTCCCCCTACGTTGGCCATAAGTCGACTCAGAGCCGATATTCCCGAAGCAGCCTTCTCAGCCGTTGCCTTGATTTGCTCAGAGAAACTCATCTTTGAGTCGATAACTAGCCCCAGGTACTTCACCACTGGCTTCGATTCGATTTATATGTCTCCAATACTGATCATCCTTACTCTAGGGATTTTCTTTTTTGTCAAGATGACCACTTGGGTTTTCTCCAGTGGTAAACTGAGCCCACGAGCAGTCATCCAGTCCCTCACTCGGCGCATTAGTATACCTAGCCTAAGTTGCGCCTATTCAACGGTGCGTCCAGCGACCAGAGCCGCAACATCATCCGCATAGCCGCAACATCATCCGCATAGCCGACCAAGCGTGACTCATCTGGCATTTCAAGTCTCAGGAGCCCGTCGTAAGACACGTTCCACAGGTCCGGACCAAGGATAGATCCCTGGGCAACACCCAATGTAATTTCCATCCTTCGTTGGCCCTGTGTCGTGTCGTAGAGCTGGCCTCGGTCCTTTAAGTACTTCCTCAATAGCCGTATTAGATATTCTGAAACTTGAAAGGAGTTTCCTAGCGTATCCAGAATACCCACCCGTCTAGCGGAGTTGATGGCGCTCCTGACGTCGATTGTCATCAACAGGACGATCCGTCGCTTGGTGCGACTATATGCCTCTGCCTTTTGGACCGCGTTCACCACCTCTGCAATCGCATCAATGGTAGAACGTCCTGCTCTAAAGCCGTACTGCCGAGGAGATAGGTCCCCAGCAGCATGAATCGCGTCAGTGAGTCTACCCTTGATGAGTTTCTCTAGCACTTTCCCAGCCGTGTCTAGCATGCATAACGGGCGGTATGCAGACGGCGATTCGGGATCTCCCTTCCCCTTACTGATCAACACGAGCCTCGTCACCTTCCATCGCACCGGGAAAACCCCAAACCGTAGGCAAGCGTTGAATGTGCTGAGCAGCAGGTCAGGGCAATGGTGATAGACGAGCCCAACACCTCAGCCGGAACACCATCTCGACTTGGAGCCTTTCTCGCTTTCATTGAGAGGACTTCCTCCTCCAGTTCCGGCTGTGTGAAAAAAGGACACTCGACTGCTGTTTCATCATGGACAGCGTCAACACGAACGGGATGGGCGAGGAAGAGTCCCCGTACTATCGCGCCCATCTGTTCCGCGTCATGTATACACGGCTTCCGTAGGGCACCAAGCTTCCGCATGACTAGCTTGTAGCCAAGGCTCCACGGATCCTTGTTTGCATTGTCATCAATTTGCGAAGGCATTTCCTGAATGACTTATATGCTGCCACCCAGTTGCATGCCTTGTCACGGTTCCGCGCCCGTTGAACCTCTCGTCGAACCTTGTGACACCTCCTTCGCTTTTCAGCGATTTCAGTTGACCACCAGTACACTGGGGGCTTGCCGTGCCGGAGTCTTCGGCGGGGCATAGGAGCGCAGCAAGCAGTCGTAATAATGCTCATAGTAGAGTTCATCACGTCTTGAGCTGCCAGTTCTTCCGTCCCCTCTCAAGCGGCTCACGTGCTGTGAACACCTTGACGAACCTCTCGACGTCCATACTAGATAGATAGATAGATGCCTTGGCCGCTTTAAAACAGGAAGTCCTGACGTCACCATGTGGTGCTGCCCTGAATGTTGCAAGTTTTTAAGTGTTAATAGTGGAAATGAAATCTGGGGACGACCGACAAATTTTTACAGGAGGTGCTCATTTCGTTGCTATGTCAACCAGGCAGTTGGGTTTGAGGTCAACTAACAAACCATGTTGGCGTTTGTTGGCACCAATTATAGGGTTAGCAATGTCAGCGATAAGGAATGGCCATGTGTATGATTGACGAAAATTAAATGTAACGGCTAAATTTTTTTCACCATATGTACAAATTTTCGTTCTGTTGACCGTCGTAGAATAGATACATCTGCTCCCGTTTCGATAAGGAACCGATAATTTGATTCCCGGAGACAAACAGCTTATTCTCATTTGGAAACGCTCATCTTTGTCTGCTCCAGGAGTACCCCTAAGCGTTTTCCGACCGGTGGTCCGTTTTGGATTCGAAATCGCAGGGTGATCTACATTGACCTAATTAAGTGTGCGCTGACACACTTTAACCTCCCAAATAGAGAAAAAGAAAAACTTTTTATAGTTAGCATCCTGGATTTTAATAGATTTGCCTTGCTTGCAGTCCTCGAAGTGTAGTAGTGAAAGTTCTCGCTGCATAAGCCGAAGGTCTCTGGTTCGAATCTCGTTGGTGACAACGAAATTTGTTTTGAGTGATTCATCAAATGGACTATAAGCCCATTCAGTTATGATACATACTGGTTTAAAATTAGGACATATTGGAACTGGGTAGACTGACGGTACTAACAACATCACTTTCTCGAGTCACAATACCTTCAATCAATATAATAAGATACTCCAACTATCATTAAGCGAAGGCCCAAAAGGGGCTGTAGTGCTAAAGCAAAAAAAAAAGTCTTGTTTGAAAATCTTATATGCCTTAGTTATTTTGATTTATTTTTTGCCTTTCCTACCTCGAATTAGTTGCTAATTTCAATGGAAAAGATATTTGAATATTTTCTTCTCTCTTTCAGCTACTATACCGTCACAGCTCCGGGTACGCTTCGATCAAATACCCCCTACAATGTAGCCTGCACAACCCACAATGCTGAGAAGCCAATCAACTTCAAAGTAGATATCATTGGACCGGAATATAATGACAGTAAGGCAGTTGAAGTTGAACCTCACAAAACCAAAGTCCTTCAGTTTGATGTAAGTAACAACTTATTGCCTCTTTTGAATTTAACTGCTCTACTGATAACGCTCATTTAAGGTTCCAAAAATTGGAAGCGAAGACAGCGATTACAAAATCAAAGTCGAAGGAACTGGTGGAGCTGAGTTCAAAGAAGAGAACACTTTGCGATCGGAGAAGAAATACAGCTCGATTTTAATACAAACAGATAAGGCATTATACAAACCTGGCGATTTGGTTCGGTACCGAGTATTGTTCCTGGACTCAACAACAAGGCCTGCTAAGATTAAGACACCTATTGACATTCAAATTACCGTAAGAACCTATTCTTCGTATTTAAAAGGCAATGTAATAACTCCTTTAATTACAGGATGGCAAGCAAAACATCATCAAACAAATTAAAGATGCCAAGCTCACCAAAGGTGTATTCTCCGATGAAATTCAACTGTCTGAGCTCCCAGTCCTAGGAACATGGCAAATAAACATTGATTTAGATGGTGAAACTAAAAGTAAGGAATTCGGCGTAGAGGAATACGTTTTGCCCAAATTCGAAGTTACCGTTGACGCTGAAAAGCATGCCTATTTCGAAGATGGGAAAATCCGTGCAACAGTGAAGGCTACGTAAGTCAAAATGCACTGTATGGGTCAACACAATCTCTGACCATTAAAATCAATTTCTAGGTACACGTATGGCAAACCAGTCAAAGGGACGGCTGAAGTAACCGTTCAACCTAAATTTTCTTATATGTTCGGATCTGGTGGTACTGTTCAAGGAGAAACCAAAAAAACCTTACCCATTGATGGCAAAGGTCTGGTAGAATTCGACTTGCAATTTGATCGTAAAAACGATTGGGATAAACAAATGACTATAACGGCCATTGTTGAAGAAAAATTAACGGGTAACAAGCAAAATGGTTCAGCTGATGTAACTGTTCACCGTGATAAATATGAAATTCGTGGTGAAGACATTCCGTATACCTTTGAACCAGGCAAACCAATCACGGTTAAGGTAAGACTTGATAAAGTATATTTCATAAGCAAGGCTTATTTTTCTAAATGGTACTTTCAGGTTAGGATTGTCGAGAAAAATGGCAAACCACCAATGAACTCAAAGGAAAAATTGAAGGTCAGCATTTCCAAAGGATACAATGAACCAAATATCAACGAAACTGAATATGAAGTTGACGAAACTGGTCTTGCTGCTTTCTCCTTGACTATACCTGATATTGAATTTATTTCGTTGGTTGTAAGTACTCTATTAAATTTAACAATTATGATATTGATAATAACTTCATTATAATTGGCATTAAATCAATATTTCTTCGTTTCATTTAAGGGTAAATATGGTAATGTAGAAAGCCAGTTCGCCCATTTACGCAAATATACCGAAATGACGAATAGACCAATATTCCCAACACCTGATGAAAACACTCCTTTGAGGGCACAAATCAAAACTGAAAAGTAAGAATAGTATATTTTTGTGTCCTTACGCTCGTGTTTTCACCTGTTTTTCCTATTTCAGGCCAAACTTAGATAAGGACATTGATATTGAGATAACAGCTAACAAAGAATTAGACCACGTTTCGTATCAAGTTATTGCCCATGGAAACATAATTATGTCTGACATTATTCAAGATGTAAGTTTGTTTGAAGCTTTTCGTTATGACCAGCATAATTTTATTGAACTCCTTTGCAGCTCCCTGACAAAAAACGTCATACCTTCAGTATTAAACCAATGTTAGAAATGGTTCCAACCGCTCATTTGTACGTTCAATCAATCCGCGATGGTGAATTGTTGTGGAGTGAAACCAATATTGATTTAGGAGAGCATCTTAAAAATCAAGTATTTCCTCAAAAATTTTGAAAAATTATTGGTCATAGTATTTTTATGGCGTTTCATTTTAATAGATTAAAATTGAAACACCCGAAGAAGTTAAGCCCGGTGAAGATGTTAACATTGTGGTCAAGACAAGTCCTAATGCATATGTTGGATTGCTTGGCGTAGATCAAAGTGTTTTGCTACTTAAACAAGGTAAGAATTATTTTAATTAAAACTCACAGCCTACACGAGACACTGATCAAACCGTTTCGTACTTCATTTGTGCAAAAATAATTAATTGCTTCATTTTTCAATTTTTGAAAAAATTGAGAAGAATCAAAGATCTGAGGATAGAATTAAACTAAAGTAGCATATTGTGTTAAAAATGTGGGCAAATAGTGTATTCTGGGACGGACAAAAGGAAGTAACTTGATAAGAAAGTAAACAGGGATTAAGTGTTCGCACGTTAATTAAAAGACGACCGATCTTAATGAGTTCAGTTTATTGACTGACTTCTTTCCTAACACTATGTGTTACATTACGAATAATGTGTATGTATATACTATGGGATAGAGCGGGACAGAACGATACTCCACATCTCCCCCGTAAATTATTAATGTTAACATAACTTTAATTCATTTATTTTCTTTCCTCATAATATAAAGATCAATATAGAGTTATAATGTATTCATGGTATGTATATAAAAAGATGAAAATAATATTATATTTTGGTTTGAAACAATTACATAGCTACATATTAATTCATAAGTAATTTTTGATTAGTAAGTCAAACGGTCGGGTTGTTTTGATATTCTTCCTGACCTTGTCGTGTAGTGGCCTGTAGATGTTGTAGTTTGACATGTTGTTGGGATCATTTTTGATTCACTTCGAATATTCACCTTCATCTCCCCCTTCGAAGGTTTTGAACTTGAAGCTCCGAGCTTTCCTTCAGTAACTTCTTCGGGAATATATGGCACGTTCTTGTATTAGCTAAACTTTAATTGGATCATTTCACCCTTTTCACATCAACTTAATGTAAATCTATACGACAACTTTGCTCTACATTGAAGCTTTTTTAACGTCGCGCGGATATCGATCATTCTTTTGGATGGCTCCGATAGCTCTTTTAAATTACTTTATGGAATTGCTTGCAGCTACATAAATGAGTTACATGTTTTTTAATAATAATTTTTCTAAAAAATTATTAGAGAAGAAAAATGTTAGAAGAAGGTGGTTTCGACGTGTGCGTTGTTAAGATGAAACACATTTCTTCGGTAAACCCCAGAATTGGTTTTTATATAGAAAGAACGGGGGGTATCAGCTTTGGCTGCAATGCGACCCCACTGATGTATGTCTCTAATCCAGACAACGTCACCGATTTTAAAGTTTCTTCCGTTGCATACACCATGGCGTCTATCGTAGTTATTTGTTTGTTGTTGTCTTCGTTGTTCCTCAGCCATTGTTATTTTGTCCATATTGAGAGAATTTGGCTCATATTGTTCACTCGTCATCGGAATGGTTGATCGAATTTTCCGACCCATTAAAAGGTCTGCTGGACTGTAACACTTATTAAGTGGTGTGGCTCGGTACTCCAATAGCGCTAATTCAGGATTTTCTTTATTTTTCTTTAAAAGCGTTTTAACAATTTTAACCGCCGACTCAATGAATCCATTGTTTTGAGGGAAATGAAGGCTGGGTGTAATGTGCTTAAATCCCCAGGAGTGTGCAAATTGTCGAAACTCTGATGTGTGGACCGTTGCAAACTGGGGCCCGTTATAAGTTCTAACAATTTCCGGAATGCCAAATCTCGCAAAAATCGATTTTAAGTGTGTGATGACGCATCTGGCAGTCTGTGATTCCACGAGCCAGGCCACCAGACAGACTGGCGCATCCTGCTTTTGCACTTTACAATTCCAAAATGCCCGGTATGCATCGTTTCTAACATCCCGTGTTGTAAGGCCGTTGGGATGACAAGTCTCTTACCGTGCATCAAAAATTGGCCATTAATTGAAAGATATGGGCGATCGTTATAGAATAACCTTGCTTCTTGTGATAGTTTTGAACGATGTGGACATCCGTCTTGGCAATACTCCTTTACTTCTCTGATGATGGGATCATCTTGCTGGGCTTTCCGAATAGTGTTAAGTTTGTCGGTTGATGCTGGTAGCTCTTCGATAATGCTGTTGATGAATGTTTCGATTTCATCGTTATCATCCGGTCCTGTTCCTTGGATAGGATGGCGAGATAGCGTATCAGCTGCTATAAGATCTTTTCCAGGAGTATAGATTATGCAAAAAGTAAGGCCCATCATTTTCATACGGAATCTTTGGATCCTTAACGTCAAGTCATCGAGGTTTTTCGTAGTGAAAATTGGAATCAACGGCTTGTGATCCGTCTCAATTGTAAAATGGATGCCAACGATGTAGTCCCGGAATTGTTCACATGCCCATTTGATGCCTAAAGCTTTCTTTTCTATCGGCGCATACTTCTTCTCGCTGTCAGACATCGTTCGCGAAGCGTATGCTACGGGCTTCCGGATACCGTCCACATCTGTCTGAAGCAGCACCGCTCCCAATCCGAAAGAAGATGCATCAGACGACACAAGGGTTCTATGTGTAGGATCGTATGTCTTCAATACCGGAGCCGTTGTTAGTGCTCGTTTCAGTTTTAAGAAAGCCTCCTCCTGAACCAGGTAATTTACTAATCCCAGAAGCTGGCGCAGTTCCCTTACATGGGGAAATTCATCAATTGCCTTGATTTTTGATGGGCAAGGGTGTATACCCTCCTCGTCAATTTTGTGTCCCAAAAATGTAATGGATTTGATACTTATCTGACACTTAGATTTATTTAAGGTTACTCCATTCTCTTCTAGCTTTTTAAGTACAGCACGCAAATTTAGATCATGCTCTTGTATGTCCTTCCCTTTCACCAATATGTCATCCATTTGGCAGATGACTCTATAAAGGCCTTCGAGAATCAACTGCATTCGTTTTTGGAACAACTCTGGGGCCGTGCAAATGCCAAAAGGCAGCCTTTGGAAGCAGAATCTTCCAAATGGAGTTAGAAAAGTTGTAAAAAGCTGTGATTTTGGAGATAGTTTTATCTGCCAAAAGCCATACTTCGCGTCTAACTTGGTGAAGTACTTTGCACCTTCCAATTGCGCCAGTGAATGGTCAGCAACTGGCATCGGGTGTATACCTCGTTGAAAGGCTAAGTTGAGTTTCGCGAGGTCAACGCAAGGACGAATATCACCGTCGGGTTTGTTAACGATACCATCGGAGCGCACCAATCTGTTGGCTCATCTACACGTCTGATTACACCCAACTGAAGCATTTCATCAAGTTTTGCCTTGAGCTTTGCCTTTAATGAAATCGGGACTCGTCGAGCTGTTGCAATTGCATAAGGTTTCGTGTTTGGTTGCAATTTGATTTCGTAATCCTCCTTAAGACAACCGAGTTTGTTAAATAATTTTGGATATTCCGTCCCAATATTTACCAACGATTTTTGAATTGTTTCGACACTCGGATTATCAAAGGTGTTAATTCGTTGTATAATTTTCAAATTTTGGCAAGATTTTAAACTCAAAAGTGGTGATTTTAAATTGTTCACAATGTAAAGTTCAGATTCACAGAATATGTTTCTATATTTAAGCACGCAGTTCATTATTCCCGTACCGTCGAGACGTTCACCAGAAGGGCCACATAATTTTTTATTCGATTTATTAATTTTCGCGTCATCTCTACCGGAGCTCCCGTATCTAGCATAAAATTAATTTGCTTTTCATTGACCGTTACTTTAGCGGTCCACCGTTCATCGTTATTGTTTTCGTCTGTCATCGTGCCTATGAAGAGTGTCTCGTCTTCTTCTTCGACATGAAATATCTTGTTGTTGTTGATTTTTATTTTCTTTTGACAAGCCTTACTAAAGTGGTTCCACTTCTTACAGAAACGGCATTGTTTGCCTCTAGCGGGACAGTTATGTTTGTTGTGCTGCTCTTTCGCACCGCACCATGGGTATTGATATTCTCTAGTGTTTGCAGTCTCTCGTACGCTTCGTCTGAAGTTGTGTGAAGGTGATGATGATGACGTCTTTGGTTTATGAGAACGCAAACTATTAACGGTTGTTCCATTTGCACTAAAAGGTGTTGTTGCCAAATCTACCTGCTGCCGTCTCACTGCCTTGTGTTGCCTTACCGTTTGTACCGCTTTTTCAAGCGTTAGGTCTGCTTCTAGTTGCAACATTTCTGACAACCTTCTGTCTCGTACACCTACCACCAACCGATCCCGTATCATCTCTTCACGCAAGCTTGAGTATGAACAGTTCTCAGAAAGCAAATATAATGATGTTATAAAGTCCTCAATGCTTTCTCCTTCTAATTGGCATCGAGAATTGAACTTTGCCCGCTCGTAAATCACGTTTTGTTTCAACACGAAAAAATTCTCGAATTTACTTATGACGGAATTGTATTTCTTTTGGTGGGGAGGAGAAAGATTGAATGACAGAAATACATCATCTGCCTGATCACCCATTAGGTAGACTAAGGTGTTAACCTGCTCCTCTTCATTTCTTTTGTTTAGCCCGGAAGCAATTCTAAAATGATCAAACCGCCGTTTCCAACGTGGCCAATCCGAAGCGTTAAATGTAAAATGTTCCGGCGCTTGAACAGTAAAGTTATTATCCGATAAACCCGCCGCCGCAGGCTGTTGTTCCGAATCGTTTACCATTTTATAGATTTAAATATTCAGCGAACGACCTAATTTTTCTTTTCTCTACTTTCCAACACCGCTGCCACCATGTAGTGTTCGCACGTTAATTAAAAGACGACCGATCTTAATGGGTTCAGTTTATTGACTGACTTCTTTCTTAACACTATGTGTTACATGACGGATAATGTGTATGTATATACTATGGGATAGAGTGGGACAGAACGATACTCCACAAGGGACGCGCCACTAAGCTGGTGCTGAGAACTCTGGATGAATTTATTAGTGTTTTTTTCCGACCTGAAGTTACTTCAATCCTTGAACCTTGAAATTTCTCAAGTTTTGCAATTATACTTTTAATTATTTTGAAAATAATTGTCTGAATAAGCGAACAGAGTCTCAATGGCCGGCGGTGTGGTTGCTGGACTAGACCCTATCAAGCATGATAAGTTTGCTTTATGGGATTGCTTCAAAAATAGATCAACTATATGTTGATCTATTAGAAACACAAGAAACTCTCGCAAAATGTATGCAGAGTTGGCCGAACAGTGGCGCGAAAATGAAATTCTAACAGTGAAAAGTCCAAAGCTTGTTGAACTTTTACGAAATAATAAAGCTAATCCTTTTAGAAAATCTCCGAAATCAATCAATCATAAAATCTTAAAAGAACGCAAGGTGCTTCCATTTACCCTGTGTTGCACACTTTCTGAATTTTCCCAGGGGCCGGTCAGCTGAGCCAGGGCACTTCAGCTGAGCCGAACAAAACAAAAAGCAAATAAAATTTCCGACGCACGTGCTCTTTTACGCATTTCAGAATATGTGAGAGCTCCCAGATCCTAATAAAAAACTAAAAGATTACATGGAACGAATTTGTTTTTCTGCAAAGTTATTGATTTTTTGAGATCTGGCAGTCCTATAATCTTTCATCGAAGCACATGTTTGTATTCGCGCCAATCCTCGCTCAGCATTTACCTACCTACCTGCTACCGAAGATTTGTGGTTAATGGTAGAGGGAAAACAATGAACTTACGCGCACCGTTTGTTAATAATCAATTTATTGTGTTCAAAATACAATGACTCGGTTGATGGTTCGGATGCGACTGACTCTTCTCGATTTCTTCCGTGGCAAGTGCTTGGTGTTGCCATGACAATATTAAACCGAATCTTCATCATACATAAGAATAAATAGAAGTTTCAATCATTCTAAGGCAACCATCATAATTGGTCCCAATGGACTTTAGTAGCCCCGGCGTGAAATAGAAGCACGAAACAAAGAAAAAACGGCCTGATATGTGTGAGAAGGATAAGGCTCAATAATTGCCTCGCAACCTTCTCGCCAATAGTGGACCCGTTTTTCCTCTTTCATACTTATTTTTCACGCCACGCATAAAAAAGCCCAATAACTGCAATTAATGTAGCCGTCTAAAATTTCATATTCATTTGAAAAAAGGGTCTACTTTGCCAACCGAATTATTCTAAAAACATGAACAGATGAAGTAAGACAAACAAAAGTAAGTGCGGAGTAAGGAAGGAAAGATCGATGACGGTTAACTGGTTAAATCGATCGACTAATTTTCATCGAGCAATAGCGTCGACCAAAATCGATTAATCGATTGAATGTTTTGGTTAATCGCAAGGAAAATTTTGTTCACTACCTCAACAAAAAATTGAGAAATAAATGAGTGCGTTGTCGTGACTCGACAAATCTACACCATTGATTTGCTAAAGAATTTCGCCATCGTACGTAAGCCAGAGTAGAGGCCTACGTACGATGGCGAAAATCTTTACGAACCGAATTTTTAATGTTTTTTTTTATCGGATAGAAGGATCCATAGAAAAAAAGCTTTGCAGGATTGAATTTGGTATCCGCTATACGCCAGAGTAAAACAAATTGTAAAAAAAGTTTAAACGGAGCGCGTGAAATATGCTATGGAAAGCAAATCAGCACCGAAAAAGTGCAGAGCGTCGTAACCAATCGAGGAGGCAGTGTCAAAGCAGCTGCTGACCTGGTGTTCAGCGAGTATAAACACATCATTTGCATCATTATTTATGTCCACTTTCGAAGTTGATCCAAAAGAGATCAAACCTTGCTATGTCGAAAAAGTTTATGTCCAAGCTCCCAGACTCAACACACAGTATTCAGAGATTATACTCGTATACTACAAAGGAAATCCTGATCAGCAAGAAAATGTTCCGCATTGAGATTGGAGCCAGGGAATTTAATTCGTGAACACAAAAACTGGATTTGCACTAAATAAAAATAGAAAGTGCATTCTTCCACATTGCGTGGTTCTATCACACCTATGAAATGATACCCAAAGAGAATATCGTTGCATCTTGAAACCACCTTGCCAATAATCAGAAAATCTTTCAAGTGAGATCCTGAATGCAATTTTACAGTTTTTCAATTTGATCACGAATAAAAAACCATTTCAACCGTTGAGGTAAGCAACACTTTGTATATTTGCCGACAAGACGTGCAGCTGCAAGGACTCTGCCACGCTCCCAGCCTCACCTCTTGCTTGTAAACACCGGAATTTATAGGCGACCCTGTATCTACACTTGGTACTTTGAAATACTTACGAATTGATTCTTCTAAGCTTTCAGGTTGTCAATGCCTAGTTGCCAACTATGCCATCGTCATTCAATGTTAAGCTTTTAGTGGAAATTAATTATAGGTTTTCTCAAATCGAGGGACTTTGTCCACATGCGGTAGGAGCCTTTCTAGACCCTCACTATAAGATGTTCTGTTTCAAAAATCTACATGCTGGCTCTTCCATAAGTTACCTTGCTGAATATTTTGACGTTTGATTTGTATCGTTTATTACCCGCAAATTTCCAAAGTGGAAAATTGATGATCGCTGGGTTCCCTAACCCCGTTACGGCCACCACTTTATTGCGGCTACTCCGGTGGAGGCTCCACCGTTCCCAACCTAGCTCACCCGAAGACGGGCGTGGGCGCCACTCGTCCGCTTTTCGAGCTTCCCAAAGGCCGTCCGAACGAGAGGACGACCGCCGGAGCAGAAAAGGAGAAAGGAAAACTACCGCGGGGACACTAAGCCGCGGGGACTCTATCACCCAGGGCGAATTGGAAATAACGCCCTCACACCAAATCTTTTATTTCCTACCCCCGTTCACTGAACTCCGCCTAACGCAAAAGAAAACGAGGAAACCGGCACTCACATTTCCTACACGAACACTACCCCCAGCGAAAAGGCTTCCAGATCTTCTCGCCTGGTCACCGTTCCCGGGAAAGATTTCCCGAGCCGCACTTTTCACAAATCGCAAAGAAAATAAATAATTTTGCTGTATGGAGGAAAGACTATATTTATTGAAATGAAAAACAATGCACAATCTCAAAGTCAAGAAGCCACTTACTTTACTTTCCTAACCTAGGAGAGGGGCCCCTCGCTTCCACTCGCTCCCAGATTTTCTCCGCCGTCTCGTCGCCGCTCGCGATACTGTGATCGCTATCCACCGTTGAGGTTCCCACACTGATTTAATTCTCGGAGGCACCACCGTTGTCCGCACAAGTTGAACTGTTTTCACGTGCTTAGTTTTTTTATCGCACCACCGTTGGTTGCCGGTTTACCAAAGAAAACTGCACCGTCCCAGACACACAAGAGAAAAGAGACCGAACGCGCCAATCTTCTCGTCTTAAAATAATCTTACTGAATCCGAAGGAAACTGCACCGTCCCAGAAACACAAGAGAAAAGGAGCGAACGCGCCAATCTTCTCGGCTTAAATAATCTTACTCAATCCCAATTTTTTTCTTTTTCCCTTCCATCCACCGGGAAAAACTTGTTTTGAGTGACTTTGCTCTGCTGAACGAGTAACTCCCCTCGCTTGTTTCCACTCAACCTGCATACCACCTGTGGCGATCTTATTGGGAATCGAATGTACTATTCGCCGAATGCATTGATTTCATCTCCATTGTCTGTTATTGTTGATTCGTTGTTTATTCATCATTTCCTTCGACCGACGATACGAGTGCAGCATCACTTGTCGTTTGCTTGTCTGCTGTGTCGTCTTCGGCGACTGATGATGCTCCGATGATAACAATCATTTGAAACTTTGGTTGGTTTCGCTTCATACTCATTTGTATGTTTAATTTTTAGCAAATGTTACCCGCAAATTATTAAGCCATGGTATATAATTAAACTAGTTTATAATAAGATGGGAACTGCAACAATCCACAAATTAGCAAGTTACATTACAATGTCGCGCGAATGATGAACCAACCATCTTTAGCCGCAAATGAAGATTCTCCTGGCCGGAAGGTGGGATTTGATGTTCGTTTAACCTTCCCAATTTCTTAGAAATCTTTCCCAACTATCATTGGGATTCAAATGTAACTTTCCATGTCTTAGCATTGTGGGCATTATCGACTGATTTAACGCCGACGAAGCACTTGCGCCTATTAGGCTCGGTATGTACGATACGATGTGTCTTTGGAGTTTTGGATGTTTCATAATATCTGCCACAATCACTGTACTCATGTTTGAGTGCGCAAACATTGCATTGGGATGGAGCGGGATTAGAGTACAAAGCCATATGACGATGCAATTGCGTTGCCTGACTACATGTTTTGCCGCATATGTTGAATGGATGACGAATGTTTCCGCTACCGTGTGTATTTCGCATTTCGTTATTGAGCTCGCGCTGGTGCTTGTTGCCTCTGCCGCTTGCTGCTGGTAGCGTTGTCCATAATTGTGGCATGTGGAACGGAAGCGACCTAGCTACATGAGTTTAAGTACATTAAGTTACAAAGCAAAATTCCTATGTGGCTTCCTGCTTGTAATTAAAACAATTATTAAGCTTAAAATTATTGTGTGGCTTCTGTTTGTAATTAAAACAATTATCAAGCTTAAAATTATTGTGTGGCTTCTGTTTTTAAGTAAAATAATAATTCTTTCGTGAATTGAAATTTAAATTAGTTGTTGCTAGTTACATCTTCGGACTACTAGAAACAAACAATTAATAGAGTGCGGCTCGGTATTACGTAGGTTAAACTCTTACGAAATCGCGTATGGTAGTGTTCGGGTGAGCAGCGCTACGGAGTCTCAATGTTCACCCATAACACGTTGCTATTGAAAATAATTTGCAAGGGCTTCGGAAAACATTGCTGTTGTTTGCGATAGTGTGGCAGAAGAGCCGTCAACCTCGACTCGTCGTCGTGCTCAACAATTGAACATCTCATGACCATCACTGATGCGAATTTTGAATAAAAATTTGAATTTACACGCTTACAAGGTTCAATCGACTCAAGAGCTGAAGCCAACTGACCATTTCAAGCGTCGGCAATACGCCAAATGGTCGGTGGAATAGACAGAAGGGAATGGTGACTATACAAAGAAAATCATCTTCAGCGACGAGGCACACTTACACCTCAGTGGATTCGTTAACAGGCAGAATTGCCGCATTTGGGCAAATGAGAATCCACGAGTGATTGTTCAAAAGCCAATATATCCACAAAGAGTGACTGTTTGGTGCGGTTCATGGGCCGACGGCGTCATCGTGCCGTATTTCTTCAAAAATGAGGACATGGGCGTGAATGGTGCTCGCTATTGCCATAACGGATATCTTACGGCCAGAAATTGAGGTTATGGAACTGGACGATATGTGGTTCCAACAGGATGATGCCACTTGCCACACAGCCAACGAAACAATGGCTCTTTTGCGCGAGAAATTCAATGGCCGTGTTATCTCACGTTGTGGTGATGGTAGCCACGATCATGTGATTTGAGACCGTTGGACTTATTTCTCTGGAAATATTCAAAAGAAAAAGTGTACGTCAATAAGCCAAGAACAATTCAAGAACTAAAGGATGAGATAATTCAGCACATTAACGACATTGAACCTCAATTATGTCTCGGAGTCATTGAAAATATGGCCCATCGGATTGAAGTATGCCACCGTAGCTGTGGCGAGCATTTGGACAATATTTGGTTTCATACATAATTGTCATAGATCCTTCTATTATACTAAAAAATATTAATATAATTCTCTGAAAACTTTTTGTTTTATTTACAATTAACATCGTGCGTTTTGGTTGGACCACCCTTTAGTATTGACAATTTATCAATAAAATGCAACGGCGGTAGAATGTTCCTTAATTGATCAATAAATGGACGACTACTGCCTCGGAGAAATAATAGCCTTCATTAATACATTAGAATATATCCTGTGCAACTCGGCAATATTTAGCCTGATACATACAACAAGTCTGTGAAGTAATTTCATTTGGGTTGTGAAGGTTTCAATCAACGTGATCACTTCATCCAGTTGAACGAAGAAAAGAAGGGCAAGGACTCTTGCTAGCGGGAATTCGTTCATCCTGCATCCATCATCCTACAACGAACAATCAAATCATATGTCAGCTCCTTTTTCTCATGAAATGAACACTACAAATCCTGTCAGAAAAGTATCCGAGTTACTTGGGCACTACCACTTACCAAAAGGGGAACATCTACAAAGGAAGGTATAGCTCAGTTTCCATTCTCTAAATGTTTCCTTGTCTGGAACCAAGTTGTTATCGAAAGTGCGCCTATGGAGCTCGCAGGCAAGTGTTAGACTCTCCGTTGAATCAGTATCAAATATTGCTGCATGTTGCTCATTTCGATAGCCAAGTTTTGATGCAAATGCGCTCAGCAACCGGTACCCTTTTTTCCAAGTATACTCATATAAAGCTAATAGCGGCGAAACTTATATCACGCACAATATCAAACACATAAAAGGAATCTACAATTTTGCTGGTAATCCAAGACGAAGTCACAATGTTGACGAAACATGATATGATATCTGAAGTTAAAATGCAGTTGAAATGCATGTGGAATCTAATGCGTACCACATATCCACACCGGGAAGTAACGGAAGTCGGTGGTGTAGCAATCAAAAAGAAGAATGTTACTTACAACCGCTGGTGGTTCGCAGGGTTTTGACTTCCAGAGCAAGGTCTTGACTCCAGAAAAAGTTCAATGCCCCGGGGTAAGCCGTTAAAAAGTCGCGTTGAGGGTAAGCTATCGAGAGAGCTTAACAACGAGGCTGGTTCTCCTTTTTGGTTGACTTTTGAGCGACGTGGTTCGTGTGACTTAGAAGAAGCGAAGGAATTATGTCTAGAGAAGTAAGGTAGATAAAAGTCCGTGCGGGACTGCAGCGATAGTCTGCTGACTCAGCGAGAGAAGATGATGAGATTTGCCGAGACTGGCCTTGTCTGAGGATGCGTGAATGCGCTGGTAGGCTAGCGTTGTGGTGTCATAGGGCGGGTGCTTTTCCCCAGCATAAGGACCCACTATAAAAGAAATTTTGCAGCAACGAATTCCAAGGTATGAATGAATATCGGCCGAAGTCGAGCCTGAGGTAACCTACTAAGGGTCAAAAATTGCCAACTCAGATGACAAATCGGGCCGGGAGAAAACAGACGAACTCAAGAAGGACTTCGTCGTTACCGACGATACTTATAGCCCCCAAATAAGAAAGGGGCATCCAGGTGGAAGCGGTGCCACCTCGCACCCTCCAGCCGGATCAAGATCCAATGTAAGCATGGCCATATATTTTCCATTTAAGTGAAAAACTCAAACAAACATAATTTGCACGAATTTTTCCCTAAAATGAAAAATATAAACGTGGCAAATTTATGTTATAGTACTATGTGAGGGAATCACATAACCCTTTACCATAAATAGGCACGCGAGCGGAAGGGCACCTTACCCTGCAAGAGCACCTGTAAACGAATTAAGAAGGAGTGAGCTCACCCGATGGCTAGCTCATTATAGTGGAGGGGCTAACCAACGTGTCGGTTCCCATTACCGGTCAAGTTTAGCAAAAGGGAAGTACCGAGTTTTCAATTTAGTCGTCAAACACTTTTATTTCTTTCAAGGCTTTTGAACTACATATTAAATTTTATGAATATATTTCAAATAGAAGACAATCATTTTTTTTAATGAAATTCAACAAAAATAAATCACAATATCTGTCGTGCATATATGTTGAAAATGAGGAAAATAATAAACAGGTACTCACCCAACATCCTCGTGGGGCGCCCGATGGTGATGTGGATGATGCCTAAAAACTGTGTGAGTTAGCACTTTAATTTGTTGATTTATTTTCTTCACTTCGTTACTATTGGTTCTATTCGCAAAATTACTACTACTAAAAGTTCCAATGAAATCAAAAAAAATTCACCTCTGCTAGTGAGAGCAACAACATCAAAAAATTCACTAACATACGATTTTCAATTTCCTCTGGAGGAGAAAATGCAATTTTATCTTATGCCTCTCCTCTCCCTTTCTACGTTCTTCTTCCTACTCTCCTCCGACGGTTTCTCGTGGACGATACTGGTCGCATTCTTGCTCGTTTCCCCTCACTCAACTTTTATAGATTGCGTCGTTTTTCCCACGTCCAAACAATCTCTGTCCGGGAACAGTTCGATTTGCAGCATTTCGCCAGATAATAATCTAACAAACAGTTATAACAACCCGCGGACCCACGTAGCGAATTTTTAGGTTTGCTATTATGAAAAGATATTTTCCGATTTTTGCGATGGCCACAGCTCGATGCAGAACATCATCAGCTGAGTGCGCATAAAATCTAGTCAATTAGTTCTAAACAATTGTTCCATATTCCTCGCATTTATTTAAACTAATTGGAATTGCGTCGTTCCTTGTTATTGTTAATTTAGAACTGTGCTCCCAACTAATATTACCAAAAGACCGTTATTGTGATTAACCAACTGCAATAAGAACCGCAGACTCATCTCTAGATTGCTATTGAAAGACTCGCTCAACTCAACGAAGTAGTCAATAAAAATACCGTTTCTTAAGTGAAGAGGTCAAAAATCACTACAGGGCTACTAAATAAATCACTTCAAGCTCTCAAAATCTTGTCAGTGGCTTATTTGCATTAGTAGATGCGAGAAAAAAGGTCAAGATAAGTTGCACAACGCAAACAAACCACGCTCGCTCTCAGATCTTACAACCCATGAATGAATTTCATTTCAAACGAAGGTTAATAACAAAATTTCTTTTAATTTTCACCACTTTCACTTTCAATTCGCAAGTTTAAAGCCCTTCTCTTAACGTTCACCTTCACTACCACCACGGACACTCGGCTGGGATTTCGGAAAAGGATTTCCCGCTTATAATCCACGGTCCTATCGCCAACACGGCAAGTTGTCAACTTTTCACCACTTAATTAAGTGAGAACAGTTATCATAGGGGTATCTACTATAGCGTCGTTGCACGTTATGCGATTTAGAATAAACGGAAAGGGAAACATTCCTTTTCACAATTAAATTAAAAAAATATCACATAAGTAATCAATAAAATTAAACGGTCCGACCTAACTGTGTCGTTTGCAATCAGATATTCAAACCTCAAACAAATTTTGGATAAATATTATTTCGCAGCGGATTAACTCAGACTCCCCGACGTGCTCACTGTGGCGATCAAAAGTAGACTCCTTGTTCTGCCCTAGCAGATCTCTTCATTCGAACCGCCAGGAACAAATTTCCACGAATTCTTTTCGGTAAAAGATCTTATTTCTTTAACGGAATTATGTACGAATGCCCCCCCACTGCAGATCTCGATTAATCCACGCTAATACTGTGCTCGAGTCGGACCAATGCGTGATACGATTGATTTCACGCGTTAATGAGCTTGTAACTGAGCTAGTTAGTCGTGCAGCAATAGATGCTGTCCAACCTTGGAATGGTGCCTCCTTTAGGCGCGATACGAGATCTTGCACTCAAAAGCTGTATGTTTACCAAACCTCCGCCCTGAACTACACGCGCAAAACCTACTGGTGCATAGCCAATGCCACTTGCATCCAAAAAAGCATGTATTTCAATTTCTCTCGAACATAGTTTACAAGGAATTTCTACGCTTTTCAAATAGACTAACTCTAACATCCACTGTCTAAAGATTTCATTATTCTTGCGATCAATCGTAGCATCCCAAGTCTTTATATTATCCCACAGCTTCCTTAACATCAATTTAGGTACCAAAGTTACTGGGCATGAAAAACATATGGGATCATAAATACGATTTGCAAATGACAATATAACTCGTTTTGTAATGATTTCTGTGAAATCATATTCAACCCTCACAACATCAGGGCTTATCGAAAAACTATCGCTATCCTTATCCCACAAAATACCAAGAACAAGAGTTCTTCTATTGTCTAAGTCATCACCAAAGTATTCCCGGCTACGTAGATCGAAGCCTCCACTGGTCATAATCGACTTAGCCTCACGCATAATTTTTTTTTATTTTATTCAACGAACTTACACTGGTTACGACGTTCTTCTAGTTTAGCAACAGTTTCCTTCGACCATTTGCAATTGCTGCTTTCTTTTCTCAAACATTGGTACAGCAAAAGTGAAATTTTCGCTGCTAAAAGAAAAGGACTGCATATCAAACCAAACACTAGTCGACAGTGTCTAAAAACTACGAGTTTTTCATTCTCGTACCAAAGAAAACGTAGAAAATCTCTGTGTTCCTTAGCTATCGATATTTGCAAGAATACCTTTCTTATGTCGGCAACTGCCGACAAAAATGATTGAGTATGAGGGGAACAAGTTCAATGAGATAAGGACCCTTTTCTAAGCATTGGTTCAACACCGGAAATCCCTTTTCTTTCACGGAGCCATCAAATACGGGTCGGACCTGCGTTGTTGCATGTGGCTTTAATACCGGACGATGTGGTAGATAGTGACAATGTTTTAAATTATCGTCATAAGGTATACTTTTGATGATTCCTTCTAGTTCCCATTCGCGAAAAAACTTATCGTACGAGCTAAATAGATTTTGTTTTTTCAATTTGTCAACTAGCTTATTTAAACGTATATAGGAGACACTATAATTGTTCGGTAAATCAGCATGGGCTTCTAAAAAAGGGAATGGCACTTCATAACCCCCCTCAGTGTTAATTTTAGCAGATTTCATTACAAACTCTCTCACTCGACACTCTTGGAAATGAGGACTCTTTTTCTCTATAAGGTCCTCAACCCCTAGTATATCTAAATTCCAAAGAGCAGTAAGATTGGCCTTTTGTATAAAAATACTCGTTACTAAAGTTGTCGTTTCGGAGTTTACATTTTCACCGACATTTCACCATCACGGCCCAACCTAACAGAGTCTGAAAAGCAATTAAACCATTCTCTAATTCACGTTTGTTACCTGTAAATAGTTTTTCGGCCATGTCCGACAAGAATAAACCCTCTTCTCGCAACTTTTTTACCCATAAATCATTCTTATTGCTAGATGTCACAGATTACAGGGTATGAATAATAAGTAACCGGACTGAGCCTACCCCGCGCCGTCAAAGCGTCTGCTAACCGGTATCTGGTGCTGTAGTGGTGGTAGGGGTCTAGGTAAAGGGAACCGGGCTGCAGCAGTTGGCTCCAAGCGCTTGAAGAGATAGCATCGAGCGAGAGTGGAGTGCGTGTTCAGTTACGTCGTCGGAGTGAAAATGGAGCGTACGATCGAGCAACCGAACCAGAGTTTTTTGACCACGTTATTACAGAAAACGAGATGTGGGTTTTCGAATAAGATCCTGAGACGAAGCAGCAGAGTTCGGAGTGGCATACATCGGCGTCACCACGACCGAAAAAAGCGCGCATGAGCAAATCGAAGGTGAAGTCGATGCTCATTGCTTTCTTTGACGTGAAAGGCATTGTTCACAAAGAGTTTGTGCCACCCGGCCAAACTGTAAACGGCCAGTACTGAGGAGAGGTGCTCCGTCGACTAACCGCCCGGGTTCGCCGAGTCCGTCCGGAGATTGCCGATCCGTGGATCCTCCATCACGACAATGCTCCGTCGTACACCTGCCTGCTCGTCACTGAGCAGTTGGCCAAACAGTCGAGGGCAACGTTGCCACAGCCTCCTTACAGCCCGGATATGGCACCAGCGGACTTTTTTCTGTTCCCCAAGATCAAGAGACACCTTAAGGGGGCGCGGTTCGGGACTCTGGAAAACGTTCAACGTGCTACGACGAGGGCTCTAGACAGCATCGAGGTTGCCAACTTCCAGGGAGCGTTCGGGGATTGGGAAATCCGGTATCAGCGTGTTATCGACTTCAATGGGGACTACTTTGAAGATTTCTAAAGGAAAATTGTACATATTTTGCTAATTAAAAAATTTCCTGAGGTCAGTCCGGTTACCCTGTATATCCTTATTAATCACATCAAAAGAGCATGCATACGAGTCATCCATACTTCTCATACAAAGCTTAGAAACGTCATGTTTTTCACTCTTAAGTTTTCCGCCACCGAATAGCGAGTGCGTAATTTCTTGTTTACCTTTCGAAAAGTAGCCAAGTTTGTGTGCGAGAGAGTTCATAGGTAAGATCGTTCAGGTCCAGGGTTTATTACAACTCTTGCAGTCATTTCATTAGTTTCGGAGTACAATATAACCTTTAAAGTTCGTAAATAAACAGTAAGCGAAGCAACGAAGAAAGCCAAATCGTTAACGACGATATTTGTAGTCGCGGGTTTCGATGTTTGCTCTTTTAAACCATCAACTTTGTTTCTCGAAAATTCTTGGCACATTGATAACACGTGATGCTTTGAGCACCAAGCACATTTAACTCGCACTCTACATTTAGTCTTAATATGTCCGCGATTCAAGCAATTTAAACACGCACCGGCTTTTTTGACTTACGCTTCACGTTCCTCCAAACTGATTTTATGTGCACACTCGCAGCTCTCACTCGCATGTTGTAACTCACAAAAAATAGAATTCGTCCGCTTTTCGCCGTTTGCAACAAATAGCGCACTCGCGGTAGCTACATCGTTTGGTTTCGAAGTTTTACCTTTGTGTGTCTTCTGCTTGCTCGCCTTCGCCGACTCCGTCGGTAATGAATTTTCTTGCCTTGCCAATTCATTCCTTCCTTCGTTTCCAACTTCAAGCTCCAAAATGCAAGAAGAGCATGGAGTCGCTCCTTCGCTCTATCTCTTTCTGCTCCGTTTTCTTCTTCGCCTGATGTGTTGCGTCTACTTTGAGTGCTACGTAGCCATGATGACTCAACGAGTGGGCACAACATTGCAGCAAACTTCTCAGAAGTCACTGCGAGCATTTCCAGTAATCGTATTTACGTTCCAATTTTATCGTGAACGTCTGCCAATGACTCCTTCAAATCTTTTTCTGAGACAAGGTTTATCAACTCGCGCATGTAACATTCAATGACCAAATCGTCCCACCCAAAACTAGATTTCAGACTAGCCATTGCATTGTCGTAATTTGCAGCTGTTGGCGGGAAGCTAGAAAAAAGGGCATTTGCTCTCGAACCAGGAACAGTATATTAGATATAGTATTGGAATTTATAGTATCTTTCTTGCTTATTCCCATATTTTCATAAATCTTTTATATCGGATCCAAAAGGGAAGTCACACCTTGACGCTTCCACGAAAATTTGGCAAGTCGATTGGTGGTAGATTTGTCTTCTGAGGATTATTTAATCCCACGCGTGCGTTATCTGTATGCACTGTAGTTGTATTTGTACTAACCATACTCATTTTCGCTGTTAAAAACTGAATCTTATATACATCACATGCGTCGAGTTCTGTCTGTATATGTGTCTCGTCTTTATCTGATTCGAAGAGTGCTTCATTTGGACTCCAGTAACGAAAACGGCACACACTTTTCTGTTGGTGTAGCGGTAGCCGAGTCCCTCAAAGTAATAAACACATTCAACTGCTTTGTAAAAGCCGCACGATTGGCTGTGCGCTTTTTCTTCAAAGCATCCATGTTGACAATAACTAAACTTGATTTTATTACAGATTCGCGTACGATCACTCTCACACTTTTAATTATCAAAATTAGCTCTATATTTCACCAGGTCCTGTCACGGTCGCCAAATGTCACTAATATCAGGTTTAGGAGAAATAAATACTGAGAGCTTTATTAATTAAGGTGTTTATTGTAAATCAGATATAACTTGATACAAATAGCAGCGCGATGCTCACGCTTCGCTTTGCCAGCTCGAACTGAGCTCTCATCTGAACCCGAGCGATAATAAAAATTATATAAGTGTGGTGGCGCTACGTGCAATTACAAATACACTTAAATCAAACAATTCGCAACATCTAGCCTTTAATACAATGTATGAGTGAAACTCCCTTGTGCTGCTCCCACTTGTCCACTTGTCCACATGGCAAGATTAGCTCTTAAAAAATTGGTTTAAGTTTTTTCGAACTAGTCCCATAATTTTAATAACTAAATATTGCGTTCTGATATCATCTCATTTGGAAACGCCTCATTATTTGCTGTATGCTCTGCATATCGCAACTAACGAGACCCATTTGCTTGGTATTTTTGTAGAATTCACATGTGCTCCCAAGGCGTAAGAGTAGAAATGATGTTCAAAATAACTGCTTAAATTATTCATATCACATCTAAGTACGCCTATTACTCTCTGCAAAATAGATGCTATAGAATAATTTTTGACCGAAATTTTAAATTTTCAGGTAATGACCTCAGCAAAAATGACATTTTCAACGAGCTCCGATCATATGATGGATACACCCACTATTCAAGATATGGACATCCAGGAAACCAAGCAGGTGTACTAACCTTCACCAATGCCAATTACACATTGCCACCACGTAAGTTATAGATTTTAAGATTTTTATTACATTTCCCTCACAGATACACCTCTTTACGTCGAATGGAAATGTATAAGAAACCTTACCACTTAACCAAAGAAAACGCAAATATTTTTTTTAACACTATTCAATTTATTATATTTATATTCCAATTTATACACAACAATATTACAAATCTTTTTTAATTCAAACAAAATATAAAATAAAAGCCTTCGTCTTACCGCCTGGCGTTATGTTCGATTCACCCATAATGGCAACAGCCCTCGAAATTAGCGGGGGATACAGTGCCACTGAACCACCAAGCATTCGAAAAGAATTCCCTGAAACATGGATATGGAATTTAGACAATAAAACACCCGGGTTCGTTTATATGACAACATTTTATTAAATTTAATTCAGTAAAAACAAACACACAATACACAATTAATTCAGCAAAAAAAAGTAAATGTGGCTTATGGTATCGTTCAATATTGTTCGTTGTTTTGTCCATTAGGAGGAGGAGGTCGTTTGAAAAAATAATTACCGCTGATTAATATTTGAAAAAATATTAAACCGTAACTATTAGTTGCTGAAGCAGGATTAACTTTTTTTTAGATATTCATGCAAGAATATTAATCATTTAAGTTATCATTTGGTAGTGGTAAACATAATTTAGAGCGTTCAAAATGTTTTGTCCGTGATAAAAAAAAATTTTGACATTTCAAGTTTGATTTCAGCTATATATACGTTCGCTTTCAAGTGAATCGAAAATTTTTTTTTCGATGGCAAGCATCGTTTGTTTTTTTTTTCATTTTTAAAATGATCAAAATACATGAAAATTTTGTCAAGGCAATAGTTATATGCTAGTATTAGTCCAGCTAAACTATAAAACATTCTTGGATCGTTTTTTCAATGTAATTATGGCTTTCAGCTGAATTTCAATATCGTAGTCATAATCCTTTAATTTTATTTCCACTCAGTGTATTTTTTGCTGTTTAAAGCACCGCTTAAGTTTACCGTGAAAAGCAAACCATTAGGAAAGGTAACATTCAAATAATCCAACCTTTCTCGTAAATTTTGCCTTGATTAATTACCTTATTTTAATAAAAAAAAAATCATAATTTTTGTTTTTTTAATTGAGCAAATATTTTTCTACAATTAAATGTTTTTCATTTTCTGCTGTATATTATCATGCTAAAACAGACTTCTATTAAAAGTTTCATGAATGTTTCAGTCACATCAAACCATTTGAAACAAGAATAAATTCGACAATGTTAAGCTTTGATCAGAATTTTTATGGCAATTCCACAGTAAATCATCAATAAATATGCCTGGCAACACATACCTCCGCATAGTTTTGTACTGCTTCCAAACGTATGCTTATGAACATAAAACGCTGTGAAAGCATAGGGCCCTTAAAATCATCTGGATTATGATGATGATTCTTATATGCCAATTAAATTTTGAAATGCCATAAGCCGTCAACGGTGGGGTTTTCCTCTGCATTTCTTTAAGAACTACCTCCAGACGGAGATTTTAATATACTGCCCAAGAATTAAGCTTCTAAGTGTAGGAGAAACCCAATCAATACGCAAATAATGCAGTTTAAGCTTTCCTAAATCTTCTCATAAGTACTCACTTAGTTTTCTGTCTTATTTGAGCTCAGGCACTGGATACTTCCGGCTGATTGCAGGGTTACTCCGTTAAATGTCGATGTTGTAATTTAAAGTATTATCTTGAATCCTACCGCGAAAAGTCCTGGTTTTGTTTTTGTCGGATTAAACTCAGGTCAGCTTTCCTGGCCCAAGTATGGATCTGGTCAGACTATGCCTTTACTCAGCCTAACAAAGTTTGAGCAGTACGGCCGCTTGCAACTATTCATCATGGTATACACTAATACTACAGCCTCTCAGCCTTCTAAAACAATCAGTTTCTCATTGACAGTCATACCAAACAAAAAAAGTGGCATCCAGCTTCAATGGAATGTTCTATGCCTCCTAGAAAAAGGGTACCTATTTTTTGCAGCAATTCACTTCACAGCAAACTTTTCCTGATGTTGCTTACTACATCTAAATTGTAATTCCTGCTGATTTGTTTTGGCTTCAGAAAATAATATTTGTTTTGTCAATTGCTCCAAAGTATGACAATAATTGGATGACAACCCTGTGTACTCTTGGAAATATAAATGTACGTACGGCCCAAATCCATAACTTCTCTTACAAAGCGCTTTGACATAATGTGGCCTTCATATAATCGGTCACTCCTGTGATTAAGGTTTACTGGGGTCAGGAAATATTCCTTGGAGTAGCATTTCCAGATTGACATTTCGCCTGTTTACCTTGCTCTGAAGAAGACTCGGCTTGACATTAAAGATCTTATAAGTTTATTAAATTCAGCATTTTCTCTTGTCTTTTGGCAGAATGCTTTGCGAAAGCCGTTTTTGTCAACCCGTTCTCATAAAATTTGATAGGTATTTTTGGACCCGTTTGATCAAGTTGGTTTTCTTATAATTTGTCTAGATTTTGCCATGTTGTTCATCTACCATAAAGTGGTTATTTTTTGGCTGCATACGAAGATTTTATTTAAGCCAGGATCATATTTACTCGTACATTGTTCTTCTGCTCATTTAAGCACTTCGGCTCAATTAAGTTGTCAAATATATTGTGTTTACAACTTAATAACCGGAATTTTTTTGCGAAATTTGATGCTTTATTGTGGAAAAATCTTACAATATATTTTATTTGAAGTATTGTCCATCGGAAGCTACAACATTTCTCCATCTTTCAGGCAATTTATGAACTCCATCGGCGGCCAAAAATGAATCTATCCTATTTCGGATGCCTTGCTCTGAAGTGAAGCGTATTCCGGTGAGGGCGTTTTGCATCGAGCGAAATAAATGAAAGTCAGACGGAGCAAGGTCCGGACTATAAGGCGGGTGGGCCAAAACTTCCCATTCACTATTTTCCAAATAGTTTTTCACGGGTCTTGCAACATGCGGCCGAGCGTTGTCATGATAAAAATTATAGCCTCGTATCTGGCCGCATATTACGGGCGTTTTTCGATGATGGCACGCTTCAAACATATTAATTGTGTTCGGTACGTTTCGAAATGACTTGCTGAGTCACTCCCAATGATTTTGCAAGTTCGTCTTGCGTTTGAAACGAATCCTCATCGAGTAGCGTCTCCAATTCTTCGTCTTCAAACTTTTTTGGCTGTGCTGGGCGTTCTTTGTCTTTGATGTCAAAATCGCCACTTTTGTAGCGTTGAAACCATTCAAAACACTGTGTTGTCGCTAAAACATCGCCACCATAAACTTCCACAAGCAAACAATAAATTTCCGCAGCAGTTTTCTTTGCGAAAAATGACCCAACAGAACCTCCCGCAAATGCTGTCTTTTTCTCTAATTTTCGAAGTTATTCATCGTGAAAAATAATAATGGTGCACACAAGATAAAATTGTTTTGTTGACTAATTTTGATAGTCCCTTCAAAATGACATATACTCGTATATAAAGTTCGACGGATATCTAGCGTCAAATTCCGTTTATTAAGTTGTACACCCAATAGCTCTGAAGAAGACTCGGCTTTTATGAGTTTGCTGAACTTTTCTCTTGTCTTTTTGCAGAATTCTTTGCGAAAGCCGTTTTTGTCAATCCGTTCTCATAAAATTTGATAGGTATTTTTGGACCAGTTTGATCAAGTTGCCTTCCTTGCAATTTGTCTAGATTTAACCATCTTGATTATCTACCATAAAGTGGTTATTTTTTGACTGCATACGAAGATTTTATTTAAGCCAGGATGTTTACATTGTTCTCCTGCTCATTTAAGCACCTTGGCTCAATCAAGTTGTCAAATATATATCGATTTGGTTTGAACCTTAATATACCAGGAGTGATAATAGTCAAATGGTTTCTCTGTAAAAAAAAAAAGAAGGAACTACCCACCGTGTTAGTAATGTTAGGGCTTCTAGGCTGAAAAAATTCTAACCAATCAATCTAAGCAGAGTAAGAGACGCCTTATATTTTTCGATTGTTCTCCATGTAAGAGCTGGGTATACTATCCTAGCATATGATAGCATCCATTTTCATAACCACTTTTATCAGTCTCTTCATCTCCAACATTTTTATTGTTGCTTGTTTTAGCACTATAGCCCGGTTCGGGCCTTCACTTAGAGATAGTTAGAGTATCGCATTACCTTAATTGAATGTTTGGACACTTGAGAAGGTGATATAGTCAGTAACACGCTTTGGCTGTATTTCCGTCCACCCAGCTGCGATACGTTATGGTTTTCAACGTTACGTATCACAACTGAATGTGCTTACAGTGAATCCAAAGAATCACTCGAAACAAATTTCGTTGTTAGCAACGGGATTTGAACCAGGGATCTTGGGCTTATGCAGCAAGTACTCTAACCACTACACCCTACAGATGAAATAATTTTGTACGTAAGTGAAGCTGTGACCGGCTAGCTATGAATATTCAATGTAGGCCCACCTTTGTGGTTCTCCTCCCGCGTTATTCAGGTTAAATTTTGAATGTATTATTTGAGTAAATATACAAGCTCTTGTTGTTTGGTTTGTTGTAGTAGCTGACTCTTTTATTTGTACTCAGGAGGTCCAACTAACAAACAATTTAAGCCATTTTAATACCACACCTTGATCGATTGTGCTCTCAAGGCAACAGCTCTCGGGTTTCAAGAAACATACTACTTAGTGTTGATTGCCTGACTCCAAAAAGGACTCAGGAACAGAACAATCCTTTCTTTTTTGTTAACTTCATTACAGCTACGGCAATATTTTTTGTATATTAAACCCTTCTTGGCATGGCTTCCAATCGGCCAATAGCCTGTGCTAACAGCATCGACCCTCAAAATTACTTAGTGTGATTAACCAAGGAATTTACTCTTACTAGAGCTGGAGCAAGTTGGCCATATCTTCCTTAATATAATACACGACATAAATCTCACCTCATTTGAAGCTGGCATTAGAAAAATAGTGTGAAGAGACTACTCCATTACAACTCTTATTGGTAACCTTCCGCTTCCGCTAAAGGCGCATCGAGGACTGAGTCTTGTCAGGTGAGTTGGTCTGCCCGTCCATTCCCTCTGTGTTCCTTTGTACGGAAACCCATAGAAGACTTACTATAAACTGATTGCCCACGCAATTCATTTCCTTCCAACACTATCCTACCAGCATAGAGGATATGATATCCGAGCTTAGAGCCTCAATAGCAGCCTGCCTATCTGAGGAAACAGCAGTGCTCTCCGTATGTATGATTGATCGATTTATCCATATATCGCATTCTTCTCAATTAGCTAGTATCTCAACCTAGAAAACATTGAAAAAGTTAGTGAAGTGAAAGGTCTGGTAAACGTTTAGAGTTTCCAAAAAGGCTCCTGTTCAACTTCACGTTCCATTTTCGAGCCATCGGTGAAGATTTGTGTATCAAAATCCTCCAGTACTTCATAATTCCTCCAATCTATGTTATTCTGCATGGATAACGAACAGCAAAACGCTTCATAAAGTTCAACTTAAGAATTGTGTAGTCAGCGTAATAGTCCATAGGGAGGAGATTGAGAAGCAAGCTTAGAATATCCATACGTTTTGAGCGTGATGCTCTCGAGACACATACAGCTGCAGTTTTCTGCACCCCCACAAAGTTTGCTCTTATAACATATATAGCTTGCCTTTATCAGACATCAAAACTACCGACACATAGATTAGAGGCGGAAATATCCAGAATACCATTTTAGGCTATACACCCCACTTCCTACCAAAAGTTTTGCTACAAACGTAAAAGGCTGCTTTTGTCATTTTGATAGGATTTTTCATATTTACTCTTTACTTGAGCCTCGGATCTAAAATAGTTCCAAGATGCTTGTAATAGAAAGTAACCAAAATTGATAGCCATGTAGCTGCAGAAGACTAAAATCAGGAAATTCGGATTTCACGGAAAAGAGCATCATTTCCATTTCCTTGAGTTTATCTTTTCTTAACTTGTACGCCACGCATCCATATTCTTCAGAGCATATAACGGGATCTCGCTGATCATAGAACAGAACAAACCTAACACTAAGATTACCAGAAGATGCTGCCATCCAATCCATTTTTGTTCCCTCTCTCTCAACCGGTAACATGTGACTCATCACAAGTAGCCAAAGCAGGATAAAAATTACACCTTCTCGAGATGTTCCCCAACTTACCGAACTGACTGAACGAGTCTAGTTTGCAACATTGAAGCTAACAAACTACTGAGAGAGACATCTTTACACTCCTATCTGGACGAGAGACTCTTGGATGACTCCAGTACGAATTTTTTAAAGCTCCAATTATGTTTACAAAAGTAGGTAGCGTGTAATCTTTGTATTGGATTGAGTACTCAATTGTACACCAAACCTCAAAAAGGACAATTTCCGCAGCTTCGCCTTCAAGATACATATACTGAAATTTAAATAACGGTATTCTTTCCAGAACCAACCACTGATGAATGTCTGAAAAGTGCTCAAGCATTTGAAGGACAGAGTATGTTATATCGATATGTCTGATGTCCTTTTGACAACCGTGGCTCCGTCTGCCCCCATTGAGATGAATTTTACTTGAACTTGTCTCTAGGACATAAAAGTGTGATCCTTAGGCAAACAATCCCTGAAAATCCTTACCAACCCTCTAGAGCACGCAGCTTCTGTAGTATACTTGGTAATATCCCGTCTAGACTAGGATATTTGGACGAGATAAAGCTATCAATAATCGATGAGACTCGTACTTTGGTAACAATCTCCTCGATCTTTCACGGCAAGATATTCCCTACATTCTGTATGTTAGAGGGTTATCCATCGCACAATTGTCATTACATACCAGAAAATAGGTACTCATTAATAAAATGTAGGTTTCCTCTCAAGATTATGTCGGTCTCATCCGACTTTTAAGAAAGAGGGATTGGAATGCTGTATAGACAGGATTTTGCTACGCTTAGTTGAAATCTTGAGATACTCTTAAGATTGGTAGTAACCCAACCAAACCTTTTTAAGCTGTTTTGATGGATTGCTTATAGAATACTACTTACTTTGTAAGCTTTCCAGTGCTTATGCTTAAAGCAGTTGTTGAAGATTTCCCCAGCAAGCTTCTTAAGGGTCGCTAGATCTTCATTCCACCAAAGAGGACAGTGAGGGTTCCATGCGTTCGAGTGACTAAACTACCCACTAAACAACACCCCTGCCAATCTGAGAACTTAGTCGGGAACTGTTTGGCACATCACTTCGGGCCGGGTCTTGTTTTGCTGCGCGGTAAGGTGCCCTCAAGCTGGAGGGATCGCTCCTCTAGTGGAAGGGGAGGGAGGAAGAGGAATTGCCAGATAAGCATACCCTCGGCGCTAATGTCCCCGGCTGCTGCGAGTCCCTTTTATCTTTTAGGGCTGGTAGAAAAAAATGGGCCGCATAGTTCCATTTGTCAACCGATCCAAGCATTATTCTAACTATACTATCTGGTGTCAGATCTCCTGGCTTCCTCAGCAGGTCAAGTTTTTAGCACGCAAGAAATGTGTAGCAGGCATAGTTTCCCATTCCTGAGCAAAATCTATGCCTGGGGAACGTGATTTACAAAAGTTATGCAGGTTAGACTGAAAACACCCATGCTCACTCAGAAACTATAGCAGGTAAAAGGCAGTCTCATCATGCCTTCGATTAAGTCATGGTCTCATATCCGGGATGAGTAACACAGTCCACCTTCCACTCGTACAATTCACCCAAGACTGTTGCCAATCGTTGAGCGAGCGTTGTCTCGCCTCCCGAGCAACTGCCTCCCTCGCATCCTTGCTTCGGTGCACGTAAGTAATGTGGGGCTCTCCAGCAAAGAGAATAGCAGAGATCACGCCTGCAATGACTCTCACCATCAAATCAGAGACTTTCGGATATGAAGATGCAATCCCCAGCGATCTTCTTCTCTGTACCAATGCAAAGCGTTTTCGGTACACCTCCTTGATGAGAGCGGCGCCCCATATTTCTGCTCCGTACTGTAGCGCTGACCCTACAGCACTCATCAAGAGGCGTCTTCTTGATGCGCTGGGTCCCCTTACGTTAGCCATAAGTCAACTGAGAGCCGATACACTCGAAGCAGCTTTCTCAGCTGTGACCCTGATTTGCTCAGAGAAACTCATCTTTGAGTCAACTAGTAGCTCTAGATACTTCAGCGCTGGCTTCCATTCGATTCGTAAGTCTCCAATACTGATCATCCTAAGTCTCCAATACTGATCATCTCTTTTTTGTCAAGATAACCATTTCGGTTTTCTCCAGTGCTAGACTGAACTCATGAGTAGTTATCCAGTCTCTCACTCGGCGCATTAGCAAACGTAGCTCAAGTTGCACTTGTTCAATGGTGCATCCAGTGACCAGAGCCGCAACATCATCCTCACAGCCGATCAAGCGCGACTCACCCAGCACCTCCAGTTTTAATAGCCTGTCATTAGATACATTCCACAGGTCCGGACCAAGAATATATCTCTGGGTAACACCGGATGTAATTTCCATCGTTCATTGGCCCTGTGCCGAATTATATATCAGGCTTCGGTCCTTCAAGTGTCCCTCAGAAGATGAATCAGATATTCTGGAACTTGAAAAGGGTTTTCCAGCGTATTACCGAATATCCACCAATCTAGTGAAGTTGAAAGCCTGCCGAACGTCTGGTTTCACCAACAGAATGATCTGTGGCTTGGTGCGGCTATATGCCCTCGCCTTTTGGACCGCACTCACCACCTCTGCAATCGAATCAATGGTGCAGCATCCTGCTCTAAAGACGAATTGCTAAAGAGATAGGTCCCCAGCAACTCGAAACGCGTTAGTGAGTCTTGCCTTGATGAGTTTCTTCAGCACTTTCCCAGCCATTTCTAGCATGCATAACGGCCGGTATGTTGACAGCGATCCGGGATTTCACTTCCTCTTGCTGATCAACACGCCACCTTCCATCATACTTTAAAAACTCCTTCTCGCAAGCAAGCGTTGAATGTGCTGAGCAGCATGTCAGGACAATGGTGGTAGACAAATTGCAGCACCTTAACTGGAACACCATCTGAGCCTGGAGCCTTCCGTATTTTTAATGATAGGTCGGCATCTTCCAGTTCCAGCTGTGCGAAGAGTAGGCACTGGATTGCTGTTTCACCATGGACAGCGTCAACACGGACGGGATGAGCAGGGAAGTGTCCACACTATCTCGTCCATCTTTTTCGCTTTATGTATGCAAGGTGCCCGTAGGGCACTAAGCTTCTGCATAACTCGCTTGTAGCCAAGGCCCCTCGGATCGGTATCGGTTTCATCAGAGTACCATGGTGCAGATCCAAATAAAAGACTTGCTCTCTCAGCAGCAAAAAGTCGGCTTTTATGTTTGTCGCAAACTGCTCTTGCAGGTTCTGGGTGGTTGAACTGCGGAGCAGGTTTAGCTGCAGGATACAGGTCATTGAAGCTCTAATTCTTCCTTGTCCCTCAGAAGAACTCCGACATTTTCCTGATCCCAAGACGTGCCCAAGCTCCGTTCTTGGATCAGCATCCTTGCAAGGATACAGTGTGCCTCTTTTGTGAACTCCTTTTTTTATGTGCCACTTCGTCGCATATTTAACAAAGGGAACTCCTTTTGGGTCCCTTGCATATCTGTGCGGTGTGACCATAGCCAAGGCATTTGAAGCATTGAAGAGGCGCTGTTCTTCGCGGTATCTTGCAGACGACCCATCCTATTCTTACTTTTCCTTTATTTAGAAATTGTTCGGCGTCCTTTTCAGTCAAGTAAATGATGGCCGTGCGATGTCCCCTATGGTTCTCTGGTGTCAGCCTCGCTTTCATCCTGTCCACGCTTGGGAGCTCCCTTCTGATGGCCTCTTCTATCTTGGCCAGGTCTGTGTCGTAGTTAATGTCTCTTATTTCGCTTGTTACCATCCACTCGAGCGAGGCTATGGTTGCGCTTTTGCCGAGGGCTTCCTTTATGGCGTCGCAGAATGCTTCTTTGTTGTCAGTCTCTGCCCCAAATTCGACGTGTATGTGAACCTACCGGTTGGTCGTACTGCTTCGATAGCAGTGTTAGTGTGACTTCTCTGTAGTGTCGCCATCCTGGGGTTTTATGAGCAGTGCCTGCTGCCGTGGTCGTGGCTTTTTTCTCTACTATTTCGCGTCAGGTCTTTTTTCTTGCGAAGTTTCTATGTGAGCTTAATTTTTTGGCACGTTTTGAAGGGTTTTCTTTGCTTCTTTTGTCGGCACTGTCTGGAACCCCTGACCTTCCATGCCCATCAAGTGCTTCTTCCTTCCTTCTTACAACCCTATCTCCTTCAATTGGGCTAGATGCCATTCTTTTATTAATGTTTGATAGTGGAGCTATTTGCACATGCCCTTTAGGCTTAACCCTAAGCACTTCTTTAGCCTCCTGCTTTTCTCCGAACTTCTGTTCCTCTTCGGCTTTTAACCGGCTCCTCTGGTAATGCTCTATGTAGTCTAGTCCAACTTGAAGCTAAACAGGATCTAGTTTTGGTTTGAAAAAGACCGCACTCTGTAAACTTTCCAATGCTTTTCCATAATACCTTCGCTTCGTATCATATGTATAATAAGAAGCACTTCTTATCACTCTCTACATCCTTTATTTCATACAGAGATTATTGTCAATAATACAGTTATACAGCGATTTGCCTTTTCATTATTGCCTTAGCTCTCCCATAGCGAATATCCTGCGCTGCCTTGACATCCTACTAGCACAATCGTCCTCTTCGTGATACATTAGAAATTAATAGTCGTAACTTATCAGGTGATGCTAATCGGTAATGGGCTGGTTATTGCGACCTTATTACCTATTGTACATATTTATTCAAATGGGTTTGATATTCCAACAAATCTGCAAACCCCAGTTTAATCCAGAAGCAGTTTCAATAGAATTACAATGTCAAAAAGTCTTGTTAGCCATTGCTAAAGGTTTAAATAGACAACAATCATTTCGGTGACTGTCAGAATCTCTGCCTCCTTCAATATTTATGATGACCTTCACATAACTGTATTTTTTTTTTGTCCATAACATTTTATATGTGTGATTTTGCTTTGCTAGACAGTTTTCTCTCCATAGATTTATCATTTGTTTCTGCTACTTAAAGAAACTTTCAACTCTGGAAGTATGCCACAAATATCAAAGCAAACCAACCTCCCTTTGTTGATGCATGAAACTTCAATAGTTTTTCAATGCTGTATTGCTGTATTACCTCTCCACCTGTGTCACTGAAGTACTACTCAAGTTTCTCCTCTTTGATATCAATAACCAGACTATGACCATTATCAGTAACGTTTATAATGAAATGGGCCAGTGATCCCAATCATGTCCTCTTTACTGACTTGCAGTCGGTCAGATACTCTTGCGCTCCCTTGCAGCAACTTGTTTTCCCGGTATAACAGTGAGCTACTCCTTCGATACTGCGCACAAGACTTACTTTTCAAGTCCGATAATTCACAGATAAACTTGAGATTATCCAAAATCTCTTAAGCTTACACTAACGACTAGATGGCAATCTTGTAAAGATACAGTGCATCTGTTGTTTTGAAACAACTCTCTGGTCTATCGTTGATTGGCCGAAAGTTTGGGTATCTGCTTTTTTGATGCATCTAGCTTTTGACGGTGAATCAGCTTAAAGTTAAAATCCAATTGGGCCCCGCTCAACGACAGTAGCTTCTTCTGCTTCTTCTTTGTAGCGCGACAGCCCTTCCCTAGCCTTTGTTAACTCACATCTTCTTAATATAAAATCCAAATAGCAATGAGCCATCTTCTTCGACAGAGTCTTCCAGATTTTGTCATTGACCTCCACCCTTTAGTGCTTCCAAAGAATATCCCTCTAGGCACCCAGTATTGGTCATATAAATCTCGAGGCCAGCCAATTCTAGCCTCCCCAAGTCTTAATATCACTGAGATCTCCAGGTCGTCAAATATTTCATACAGCATGGGGTTATATATTATTCGCCATCAACCCGCTTTTGCTTCGCACCAACTTTTCACCTGAGTACTCACCTCTCGAAGACGTTCAATGCATTTGTGGGATTGGATTACAAATTTGTGGTGGCACCTTTGCTGTGCTTTGAATGTGAAAAATAGGCCACACCAATCGCATACCACAAGTACTATCGCAGATTCGTATGCTTATAGCTTCCTGGTCTTGTGTATGTAGGTAGCCTAAAGAATTGGTAAAACTGAACAATAACTTTTGAATGCAAACTTCCTTCTTCGCCGTATTTCTGCCGTTTTGTTGTGATTCTTCATTAATATGGCACTTAAATACCCAATTTGTCCACATTTTTGATTTATGTTTTTTATCATCAGATATGTAGCTTTCTTGTGACGCACTTCAGACCTTATTTGCATAATAATAGGGGCAGCCTATCTCACTTTTGTAGTCCAATATTTTTGTTGAAATGCATCGATTAGTTGGTTATTGATTAGAATTTGCGAACTCGTAAATTTAATGTCACCTTGATTTTTCTTCTTCGTAGCGCTATAGTCCCTCTCGAGCCTTCGCTTCCTGCAAAATCGCCTCCAACTGTCTCGGTCCATCGGCCATATCCTCCAATTTTGAAATTTCAGCAGCGATCGGTCTTCGTCGACCAAGTCGGACCAGCGTTTCTTTGGTGTCATTTTGATTAAACAAACAAAATTTGGCTGGAATACCAAAAATCAGCATCATTTGGTAAATTATGTTATGGTCAATTCTATTGTATGCTTGCTTAAAGTCAAAAGATATTTAGTGAATATCGATTTTGAGCTCTTGACATCTCAAGCACCCGTTTGACTGTAAACTATTGGTTCATCGCCGATTAACGTGTTTGAAAAACCCTTTGATACTCCCAATAATACTACTCGTATTTGCGTATAACATAGTCTGATTTTATTTTCTATAATTTGTTTGGAATGCCAAACAAAGTAGTGATATGTCTCGATAGTTTTTGCACAGTAGCGTGACTTTTTTTTTGCCGGTATGGCATAGAATTGGTTGGCTCCACTCACTTCGGATTTTTTCTTGATTCAAAATGTGCTAGTTCACTTTGTGGATAGCTTTCTGAACGCTGCTATAACAATGTTTGAATGACTAGGTTCTCAGTGATGCCCGGTTTATTTTAAATTTTTTGGATTTTGATGACGAAACAAACTTCGCCTAGAATCTGTAACCCCAAGAGAAACTCCCGAGGAATAACTGTCAACGCCGAAAAACAATAAAGCTCCTTATAACCTGTTAATTCCAGTAATTTTTTGTTTGTTATAATTCCTTACTATTCCAATCAGTCAAAAAGATAATGGCATAAATTTTCTTTTCCAGCTTTCTATTTGTACAGGGGACCATACTCACAGAAGCACCAGTATATGAAAATTAAGGGTGCGTCCACTGGCACTAGTGTTGGTCGTTTCAAAACAAATAAACCACCCCTGGTTGTTAATATTCGAAAAATATTCCCTGAGACATGGGTTTGGATTAAGCGAATCAATGATGAAAAGTGTGTTTTTCAAGTATTCTAAGGAATACCATCTCTTTGTAATGCACGGTGTGACATTGGTTTCGCTTGAAATTTTATAAGGGTCTTTGTTTAACATGGGACACAAATAGTTTTGGGAAGGCATATTCTTCAATTATCCTCATTGTATTTGATTTTTGTGTATATCGTTACATAGATCCGTATCATAACCTCACTTAGAAGATATAACCTAACAGATTCGGAAGTTTCTCATTTATCCTTAATTATCTGCTCAAATCCTGTTTATAAGTTTTGAAGTACTACTTGCTACTGTTCATATGTTGTTTATAATTTTATAGCTTTCTACTACTACGGCGTTGCCGAAATGGCATTTCGAGGACCAGGTGATACAGTAGATTCTAGTTCGGAGAGTTCATTTGGATCTGTTATTGAAGTACGAAAAGAATTCCCTGAAATGTGGATTTGGGAAGCAATAAGTGCTAGGTGTGTTTGCCATATTGAATTTTGTTGTCTTTTGTTCGTCAAAACTATTTCGGGATAATCGGGAAGTGCATGCAATGTTTTGTAGATGGTTAAAGTTGTTTGGGGCTTTAGGCAGACATAGTAAACGATTCTTTGAATTTTCCCAAATCCATTCCAAAAATAATATGCATATTGTCAAAAACCATCAAATATCAATTTTCGACGAAAAAAAATTCTAAGATAGAATCAACTAATTTGTCAATAACAACACTTCCTTTCAGTGACCTCAAATTAGAACATAAAAATTTGCACAAGAGGTATTGTTCGAATCAACAGGATAAATTTTTTGCTGTAAGTGGTTAAACCTGTATTTAAAAGTAGAATATCTCATGATAAGTAATGGAACACAATGTCTGCCCTTACAAATTATCATTGCATCTGTGTAATGAAATTTCCATCATGCTTTTACAAATTTGCGGTTCTATTTTGAAAATGACAGCTCTTATATGATCTTTGAATGATGGAATCCTTGACAGAGCGCTAGTCTATACTACATTTTTAACGTATTCTCTAAGAAAAGCCTAGTTGTGCTATATCGAACAATTTAAGTGTCTCAAGTCTTTCTTTTGAGAAATTGTACATTTATAAGAATGTTCAAGCAGTAGAGCTGTTATTTCACCTGCTGTGTTGAAGTTGTAATACAGGTATTTTACCAAAACAAAACTGCTCACTTCCAAACTAGCGGTTTCAGATCATATAAAATCAACCAAAATCATTTGACAACGTAATCCATGCAGTGAAATAGGTGTATCCAGCTCTTTTTTGAAGCAATGTGGTAAAATGACACTCGATGCCATTGGAGAGGATGTTTGGCCTATCCTCTTGAATTTTAGGAGCCTATTGTGAGTCGTGTGAAAAATTTAGGCTTCATCTCTCAACATAATTAGTGTTAATCCAGTCAAAATAAACAAAAAAAAATTATAATTTTACTGAAATTCGCATAGAGCTGAAAATTGGTATCGACGTTAAATAAACCATTAACAATGAAATGTCAAAAATCCACTTCGATCCTACTTCTGCAAAAAAATTTAATACAAGATCAAACTTAAAAAATTCAGGTTTTTTTCCATTTTTCTCGAAAACAGTAAGTTTTATCGTAAAAATATAGGTCGAAAAAAAGTTGCAGATCATGCAATTCTCTACAAAAATTGTTCAGACATTTTTTTTTTTCGTACGGCTCATCATACGGGAGATATCGCGGTTTTAACAGTCAAAAAGGTCATATTCTACATTATATGCACACATTTCCGCACCACCTATGCGGTACTATGCTTGGTGCGTTTTTTTTAACGTGGTTTCACCAGTAGGCATACTCCACGATCTATTGGGATAAAAAAAGTTTGATCAGATCGTATCCTATTGATTATAAGAATGGTACTACTTTTAATGATCAAAGTCAAATGGGTTAATTTCTTCTAAATGTTATTATGATAAATAATTGTCTAATTCTACTTCAGCAGTTATTTCTTCATCTTCAATTTCTTCTTTTTCTCCTTGCAGAATTTCTGTACGCTGTTCTAAGAAAAGAAATGCATCAGTTGTCTCTTTATTAATATAAATTTTTTCATATGTTTTACATATTTGATTCAATATTAGAGCAAGTCTGACCCTGACAATTGACAAATACTGGCGACCAAAATAATATCACTTTTTGACAGCCATAATTCTTACTACAATTCGTCTTACAGTTAGAAAAAAAAAGCACTAACTAGTTTTCCGGGAGCAGTCGCGAGTAAGGTTTGAATTGGCTCCAAACAGTTATCTTGTTAATTTCCAGCCCCATTTTTCTGGGTCCAGTTCATTGCCTAGCCACACTTGAACTTGATAATACACAAGATACACGTGTGGGAAGGCAGAAGTAGACGTTGAAGGCAGGCAAGGCAACTGTACTGTTTTATTGTTCCATGCAGATTTTAAAAACCTTAAATATCTATACATGTCTATAAAATCAATTTTTTGGAGCGCCATACATTGCAAGAAGACGAACTCTATTTGTGACGATATTGTGTGGAGAAGAGTCAATCTTTGTAAATACTTGTAGTGGAAAGGGTATGGAGATGTCCGTACAGGACTGCAGCAATAGTCTGCCGCCTCGGCGGAAGAGGATATTAGGATCCGCCGAGAGGCTAGCGTTGCGGTGTCGTGGGGCGCGTTCTTTCCCCCTAGCACAAGGACCCGCTAAAAAAATATTTCGCATTCACGAATAAGAAAGGGTCTAAAATGCCGATCGACTGGTGTCGAGGCCGAGGTAACCTACTAAGGGTTGAAAATTGCTTGTTTAGAGAACAAGTTTGGGATGAGCAAAAACGGACGGACTGGCGGAGACTTCCTCATTAACGACGATTTTTATGGCCCACAAATGAAACCTTAGATAAATTTTTTTGCAGAAGTAGGATTGATGAGGATTTTTGAACTTTCATTTCTAATTTTTATTTCACAACTCTGCCAATTTTCAGCTCTATGCAAATTTTGGCTAAGTTCAATGTCTATTTTGACTGGACTATGTAGTGAATTTTTGCTGCAAGCATTTTTTTTACAAGTAGGTATGTATCGAATCATATCTAACATACCTACGTTAATGACATTGCAATGACAGCTAAATACAGACAGATCGAAATCGATGAAAAATACTACTCGAACAAGAAGCAGTAGCCTCCTGATGAAGCTTATCTTTGAAAAATAATTGTTTATCTATAAACTGTATAACTGATATAGTCTGTACTATTCAAAATCTAATTCATAGCATTGATTTTAAAATTCAATATTCCTCTGTAGAATTTTTAAATACACCAATACCTGCTCCATTTTATTACTATACAACAAATTTTCCCGGCATTATAAGAACATCAACTTCAATCATTACCACCACCACCTTGCCATCCGTAATGACACCAACAATTAATAAAAGTGTTGCCGTTAAAACAAGGAAGAATTTCCCACAAACCTGGATATGGACAAATTTTGACGAATTAGGGTTTGTACTTCAATTTATGTGGTCTTGGTTAATTATTTCAGTTTTTTCGTGTGTGATGGAAAAAATGGAATCATTTTCGGGGTCTATTAGAACTCTTATTAGGTTTCTCAAAATCATTCATACCATTTTTTAATCATTCAAATATTTATAAATAAATATATTTAACAAAACATTGAAATAATATTCAAGTTTCAAGGTGATAGTAGTCCACCATATTTAACGACCTTTGACGTAATAATATGAACTTTAAGACAACCCTAGACAAGTAAACAGCTCATCAATCAGCAAGAATCGTCATATCTAAAAAGCTGGTGATGGTTGGAACAAATCATTTATATGTTATTTGTTTTATCACCCATTTCAGACAGTCACCGTATACGTCAAATTTTATGAAAACCTACAGAAAATTGACGTTTATCAGCCTTTTCCGGTTAAAACTATCGTTTGCTACTTTTTTAAAATTCTAAAAGCTTTAAATGTAACCATGTCCTTCTATGCAATGTCACAAAGTTCTATCAAAGTTAACGTTATATTATGATAAACGAGTTGGCTGAATTGGTCAAGAATTACTTATTTGCCAAAAAATCTATAGATCAAGACTTCTGCCAGAGCTTATATGCTTAAAAATTGAAATTATCTCGGATTTGCATTCCTAATCTTTTGATGATTTATTTTAGCCGTTATCTTCTGATAGCACTGCAGCCCCTCTGGGGCCTTCGCTTCCTGCAAATAACGCCTCCAACTGTCTCCGTCCATTGACCGCTTCCTCCAATTCCGAAATCCGAGCAGCAATGAACTGTCTTCGTCGACCGAGTCAGACCAGCGTTTCCTCGGTTTCCCACTGGTCTCCGGCCTTTAGTTCTACCAACGAATGCCTTCTTGGGTATCCGTTGTTCGTTCTTACGATTCATGTGGCCAGCTCATTGAAGCCACCACAGTCTTATAATCATTGAGACCTCCAGTTCGTCAAAAAATTCACACAGCTCATGGTTGTATCGAATTCGCCATTGGTGTCCGTCAAGTGTCGCTCCAATTATTCGCCTCATGATCTGTCGCTCAAAGACGTTCAATATATTTCCGGACGCTTGGGTTAGGGTCCATGTGTCACACCCATAGCATAACACAGCTCTTATCACAGATTTGTATACTTGGAGATTTGTTTTCCTGTGTATGCATCGGGTCTTCAAGATCGTCAATACTGAATAACATATTTTAGTTGTGAGCTGTATTCTTCGACGTATTTCGTCTCTTTCATTGCCCGTTTTCGTTATTTTGGCGTCTGAATACACAAATTTGCTAACATTTTCGATACTGTACTCGCCAAGTTTGATTTTTTGTGTACTTGAGATATTTTCCCTCGACTTCGTCATGAGCTTTGTTTTATTTTCATTGATTTGTAGCCCTAACAGTTTTGCTTCAATGTCGAGTTTCAGGAAAAGTTCTTTGGCAGTTCTTAATGACTATGACAAAATGATGATGTCGTCCGCATAGGCTACTACTTAGCTCGACTTGAATAGTAATGTACCTCGCTTATCGACAGGTAGCTTCCGTATGACGTACTCCAGAGCCAAATTGAATAGCAATGGTGCCAGCCCATCTCCCTGCTTTAGTCCGATATTTGTGTCAAAGGCATCGGTGAGTTGGTTATTGATGCGGATTTGTGAGGTCGTCGACGTCATTGTCATTTTGGCAAGACGGACCAATTTGGCTGGGATGCCAAAGCAAAGCATTATTTTGTACAGTGCGTTACGATCAATACTGTCGTATGCTTGCTTAAAGTCAACGAAAATTTGGTGTACGTCTACGTTGAACTCCCAGAATTTATCAAATACCTGCCTGACTGTGAACAATTGGTCGATTGTTGATCTACCTGCTCTAAAACCACCTTGATACTCCCCAATAATACTGTATGACCCCATCTTGTTTTCTAAGATTTTAGAAAATATTTTGTACGCCGCACAAAGTAGTGATATGCCTGTTTAATTTAGCGACTTTAATTGATTGGCACCCTCGAGTTGAGGGGAGCTTGTTTCCAATTAGACAGGTTGGGAAAAGAATGCACATCAAAGAGATCTGGAATGCCCTTGCTCGTTTGAAAAACCAACCGAGGGTAATGTGCGGAAGGTTCCACTTGTCTATACATTCAAGCATTTTTCCGGTTAAGTTTTTTAGAGACCTATAATCCGGCACGATTACGCGTAGAAGTCGATCTCTCGTACAAAAAAAAGGCAGGTATCATTTACTATCCCTGGGCCAAATATAGTCTGGGGGCCATCAATCAATCTCACTAAGCAGCAGTTTCAAAATATTAATGAGATGAGTAGTCTGTTCGTCTGTTTGTCTCACTTTCCTAAATCTAAATCTTCTAGTCTTTGCACTCATGCGATTCACTTACGATCAAGCTAGTAGAAAGGTGAAGGCTATTCATTCTGGACTAGCCACTTAATACATCCTCTCTTAATCTAACAACTGCTTGACATCCATACCTTGTAGTCGTACAGCAACACAGACTTCTCTGAAGTCAAAAGGAGATGTCTTTTTGTGGATGGAGGTTCCCCGCAATTTATCAAAAGTTGACTTAGTGAAGCAATCACCAACGCAGTTTTATCAGACGAATTATTTTCGATGCTTAAACATTTGATTGTTGGCTTTGAAACGACCATCAGCTCTCTGATTGATATATTGTACTATTCTCTGTCTATTGGTAATCATAGGCTTAAGCCTGTTCTATTGTGAACTACGTGAACCACGTCATCCCTTTCTCTCTCTATTTGAAATTGAGATAGCTATTGGGATCCTTTTCTCGTTTAGGCTTGGTTTTCTCTAGAACTATACTAAACTTCGACGCCATATTGTTGAAACACGTGCTCGACAGTATGTCTGGTGATCAAAGCCATCACCTCATCAACATAGCCGACTAAGCGCGACTCTTCAGGTAGCTTCAGCAAATGCTTTGCGCCACTGATCAATGAATCGCATTTGCATCCTTCATTATGCCATCGAAGGTAAATCTTCCTGCTTTAAATACCTGCCGTCAAGGGGATAGATGCCTGACAGCATCAATTGCACCGGTGAGTCGTGCTTTGATGTGCTTTTACCCACAAAATTGTTCCACATCTAAATGTGGATGGTTCTGGCGTAGCTTCCCGGTGCCGGTGAAAGATGGTCGTAGGGCATCACCCGCTTCCTATGCAGCCCCGCAAGGTTCCAAGTGAGACTACGACTCGCTAGAACCCAACTCACTACTTCTTTTGCCATGCCGTAGTTCAGGCAAAGAGAGAAGAAAACTATCACCAAAACAAACTATGAATTCTCTCACGACAAATAAAGAATAAGAAAAAATAAAATACTAATCTGCCTATACGCGGAGAAAAAATTTCAACAAAACTACACAAATTATCGGTACTAGCTTTTAACAACTTGCTCTTAGCTCGGTTTACTTCCAATCCGCAGTCAGACAAGCAGCCAAACAGTTATGATAGCAGGTCTAGATGAGTTTCAGGACCCTCGTTTGCAACCAAAATGTCATCCATATAGACGATATTTTTACGGGCCTTGCCGAAGTCTTGTTGTTGCTCTACACAAAGATTAAAAAACGGAGGGATCTTTTTCTAATTCGAACAGAATTTGGGCATACTCATACTGTCCAAGGGAGTGACGAAAGGGGTGTACGCGATGGACTCCTCAGTCATTTTAACTTGATGAAAGCTGCTCTTCAAATAAATTATGGAAAAGCATGCTTTCTTGTCTAAATACTCCAAACAATCATCTATCAGAGGTAGAGGGAAATTATCACGAACCTTGATCTTATTAAGTCCCCAGTAGTCTACAAGCAACCTCACCTCTCCCGACTTCCTCCTTACCAAAACGATAAACGACGCATATGGAGACTGACTCGGTCGACTAATACGATCGATAAGTAACTGATTAACCAGATTTTGAACTTCTCAGCGCCCATAGTAAGACTGTCGGCAGAACGAGCAATGGATCGGCTGATCAAAGTTCAGGTAAATACGCATCTCAAACTGACATGGACGAGACAAAGTCATTGATTTAGGGATGTTTGATTACGCTAGAATTGACTAGTGTTTCTCATGTAATCTCGATGTCAGATACTCGGAATACGGGCATAGCGTTCTAACCTACAGGACGAATTGCTAGCTATGGAATCAAATGCGTAACGGGTGGAGTAAAGGTCCATAATGGAGGCTCCCTGTCTTCTCGATACTGCTCATACATTACAGCAATACGTTTGATTTCTTCCAGGTTTCTTGCGTCAGATAAAATGTAAGCTTTCACACGGGGAGTCAGGCCCTTAATCACAAAACAAAGCACTTCGGCCTATGTAAGCCTCCTTGATTGGCTAACTTCGTATAGTAACAAGGTATTCATGCACGAACTCATCGGTTTTGATTGTGCGGCAGCTAAGTTTCAAAAAACGGCATATCGTTCGATATCACCATGAAACTTCTGAATGAGCACCGCCTACAAGTGCTTCTAGCTGTTCGTAATTGATTTCATTTTCGCAAAATAATTCTGAAAAATAAAAAAAGAACAAACCCTTCCTTCTAATTTTGCGTGTTTAATTTTATTTTCTTAATCGATTTTCGACCGTTATCGTTCGATCTTCTTCAGCGCTGAAGAACATTTTTTTATGCTTCTAGTTGGCAACAAAAACGGTGGTCAGCAGTATGGCGGCTGGTGCTTTCATAAGTCGGCAGGCATGGATGTATCTCGTTCGTACATCTGCGCCACTCGAGTCTATCAATCCATTGAAGTCGGACAGCCACATATGTTTGTATTTTTTTATATATACCCTTTGTCCTGAAATGGGGTTATGGTCTTCTCTATATCAATAAAATCAGCAGATCCACTACGCTCCAGGTGCTCGCCGAATCATTGCCGAAATCTTACACCCTAACTGCAGGCGAGTAAGCTTTGCATGTAATTCTAACAATCTTATGTCAAAGCTGACGGGCATCGGCTATGGGGGCTGAGCCGTCAAATGGCAATTTGTTGCCACGCGAGACTTCGATTCACGTGGGATTTTCTGATGGAGTAAAATTCTTTTACGGTTGTCGGCAACTATCTATTCACGGTGTTCGGTGGGTATGTTCAGGTGGTCGGCTGCTCGGTTGAATCATCTTCTGAAGTTTATCATACCTGTCAACACGGGTGAGATTAGGCTACCTTCAGGCCTTAGTGTATCAGCGGAATGCTGTCCTTCACTCATTTTGCTATGATAGCGCAATATTTATTAACTTCGATTATTGAGCGCTAACCCACACCTGACCTTTAACTTCTTGATCGTTCTTGAATGTCTTCTCTATCTATTCACAATAACCGCTCATTCACGATACATTGTTCTTATGTCAGTACCCTATTCTACTCTAACTTTATAGTAAAGTGAAAGCCATCTTCGGCCGATACATGCAAAATGTCACATATTCAAATTAGGTGGTTACAATATGCTTATAATCTTCAAAAATTTGCCTAATTGTAAACGGTTGGTCAGTAGTTAGTTGATCGTCCAGTTCAAAAACCAACTTGATCCTTCCCCGATTATCTGTTAAGCATGAGGTGTCAAACTGCTTTCTAGTATTTTATAAGGATTTTGTAGGATGTACAAAGTACATGGTGTGTGCAGATATTTTCCTTAGCCCAAACAGGACAACCCAGTGCTTTGAGATAGTTGTTGATATTTCAAATGAGAAGAGTGACAACTTTCACCAAAAATGTCAAAATTAAATGACTATCACTAACTCCACCGCAAACTCATTCGGTTTTTCACATTATGGTAACATAGCAAACTCTGCATAGGCTCATTAAGTTTAGCAATTTCAATTGATTCTTAGTCGCATACTTTATTAATAGTTTTTGCACATTTGGATAAATTGGTATCATTCGAAATCCGAAATGAAAATATGCCTTACGAGACTAACTTTGTCTCAAAAGAATAAATTTACTCAATTTTTTGAAATGTTTCTGAATTTTTAATGATGTACTTGACTAGTCTTAAAACGATTTGAACGGAAAAATCATTTACAAAGTAACCAAATTTTAGCTGTTGTCTTTGCTGCTGGAGCTGGATTGATTAAGAAGAAAGGTACAAAAATAGGTTCAATTCAAGTTAGAAAAGATTTCCCTGAAACATGGATTTGGATGAATATAACAGAAAATAGGTTTGTATGCCAATATTTCACAAATCTTCTTCTTCGTTTCCTTTTATTTCTTTGAACAATCATTTGAGTTGCTTTCTTGACATCACTAGATTTCTGTGATACTTGTCTATCATTTTAGCTTTCCTAATCTGGTTTCTACATTTCTTGGCCTTTCAGCAGATACAGGAGTACTTTTGGAATTCAAATATTTCTAAAATCTACGGTGCAGGAATATTGTGAATTTATTGTTTATACAAAAACATCTGCGAAGATAAGAAAATCAAAATTACTTTCTATTTTTTGGTTCACCTACGTTTGTTGATAGATTAACAATAGCGTGGAGGAGTGTGAGTAGGATTGTATTACTAGATCGTTATATAGGGTGATTGATAATGCGGCTTAGTTTTTAATCTCAAATAAAAGGCATAAAGTTGAGTTCTATAGTAAAAATTTTATTTTGAGTCGAAAGAACAATCTATGACTTTTACTTCTCAAAGATTATCTCGTTTAAATGGTCCATCCTGGGGGTCCAATTTTGGACGACGCGTTCCAGCATAGCGAACGGTACTTCGCGAATGACACGAGTAATGTTGGCTTCCAAAGTGTCGATTGAAGCTGGCTTATCCCTTAAGACCAGAGTGTAACTCCAAAGAAAATAATCTAACGGTGTGATATCACACGATGTTCTTCTTCTTCTTTGTAGCCCTACAGCCCCTTTTGGGCCTTCGCTTAGACATAGTTAGAGTATCTCATTGTCATGAATGTATCGGCACTCCACAAGGTGATATTATCATTATCACGCTTTGGCCGTGTGTTCGTCCACCCAGGTGCAATAACGTTCTGATTTTAAACCAGCACGTATCATAACTGAACAGGCTTATAGTCCTCCCGAAGAACCACTCGAACTAAATCTCGATGCCAACGAGACTTGAACCAAAGACCTTCGGCTTGCGGGCCAATTTATTGGGCCAAAACGTGAAATCAGGTTCTCAGGCTCGGTAGGTCAACAATGCACACCATAAATTGCTATAAGAGCACGAAAAAAAAATTCTCACAGAAAGCTGATATTCCTAACACAGCTGAACAATTTGGATACCTTGTTTCGGTGTAAGGCTTTCTTTTTACATTACAGTTTGACAGGAGTCACGCGTGAACTGTCAAAACAATCCTATTGAAAATCAAACCTCATAATTATTTAGGACCGCAACAGTTTAAAATAATAAATTGAACTGAATTAATTACTTTCACAAAACTTCGATGTTAACACTGCAAATGTGACAATAATAATAATGATCCAAATCATCAAGTGTAGCGCTTTTATCTTCGTCGCTGTTGTTCCAAATTAACAATGACATAGCTTTCAGTGAATGTTATATACACTACATGATAATAAACAATCACTACTGTATGAGAAAAAATGCTCGAATCAGTCAAATATTTTGAATATCAAAATTTTAATACATTATTTAAATAAATGAATTTTTTAGGCTCATTAATAAATGCAACTTGTTTAAAAATCAAAAAATATACTTTCATTAAAATTAAATTGTCTAATAATTATTGTAGTACTTTTTGAATCCGGTATTTTTTACGGTGAAACTGATCGAATCGGAGGTGGTTTGATAGGTGGCTTTATCGAAAGTACTGTCAAAACTCGAAAAGAATTTCCTGAAACTTGGATATGGGAAACCTTTGAAAATGAACGGTTTGTGAATTTTATCGAAATATATTAAGTAGCCTGCAAACTCATGCGAGCATTGCTTTTATTTTTCCGATTGTTTCTTTTATGTGGTAAAAGGTTTACAAAGTTGTACAAATAAATTTTCTTCTATTTTCATAATTAATAGAATGCTTTTGATTAATACAAAATATTTTGATGTGTGTTTTGAATAATATGTAGTTTCGCCAAATAAACTACTTTGCACTTAAAACCTCTACAAAAAGTGCATAATGTATTTACTAATTTGTTAATAAAAATATTACAGTCAAAAGGAGAGAAGTATTATCAACCAGCCAAAAAAAAAAACATATTTTGACAATATTCTGAATAATCTAATATTTCGATTCAATATTTACTATCAAAACATATTTTTTTACAGAACTAGAATATTTTTTCACTGAAGGGGCTGCTTTAGAGGCTTCTATTGATTTCGGAGATGATGATCAAGAAAATACAATTGATCGTATTTCCAATAACAAAGACAGTACAATCAAAACTAGAGAAATTTTTCCTGAAACATGGATTTGGTCCTCTGTGGATATAGGGTTTGTCAAATTTTTCTCTTGAATAATAATGGTTTATTGGGTGAATCTCATGCTTAGTTTTTTTTTAAATGTAATGAACATAGCTCAGTTATTTTTCACTAACTTTCTTCATTGTGATCAAATTTACTCCAAAATTTAATTCCAAATTGGTTTATTTCTTCAAGATAATATTTACGTCATCTCAAATAAAATCTAATATTTATTGCCAACATGTTCAGATGGTGAATTTTGGGTTCCCATATTCCTTAATCCAGTATACAATATTGTTGATCAAATATATTATATTATTCGGTCCCTCTGAATCACACTATAGCTTCGGCGACAGTTTTTTTTGACGCCACGGATTAGGCAACCATCACAAGGCGTTCATTGCAAAACCTGCACCATTCACCTTGCGTCTTCATCTTCATCAGATTGACTTTGATTTGTTCTAAACTACTTGATGGAGGTAGACCGCATGCTCTTTCCTTTCACTAATCTAGTTTATGACGTGTTTTCAAGCTTCTATTGGTACCCCGTAATTCAGGTCCATGAAGACTCAAATTCTGCTTCTGAAGATGACTTGTGACGGAATAACATTGGCGGTCCAATGCATAGCTGTCCTATAGGGCATCACAAATAATGGCAGATACTAGTCCCAGTTGTTTTGTTTTTCATCAAATCCCGTAGCGAGATTATCACATAATGTTTCAGTAAATCATTCAACCTATGAAACTGGGAATGAAGCATATTGCCGATCTTGCTAAAAAGGTGCAATCCAAAATTTAGCCATTGGCTGGAATTCCATTCACGTAGAACTCCATACTTATTTGCTCCATGAAGGATAATGCCTCATGATTTGGAACATGATACACTTTTGGTCACTTACTGAAGTAGTGCATCATCAATATGCATTGGTTTCTCAGACCTGACCTTAGAAAAATTTCAGCCTTGCCGATAATAATCCTTCGGGGGCTCTCCCAGTAGCAAGGCTTCTTTTTGCTTCTTCTTCTTCTTCTTCGTAGCACTACAGCCCCTCTCGGGCCCTCGCTTCCTGCAAATAGCGCCTCCATCTGTCTCGACCTATTGACCGCGGCCTCCGATCTCGAGATCCGAGCAGCGATAAACTATCTTCGTCGACAGAGTCAGACCAGCGTTTTCTCGGTTTCGTCACTGGTCTCCGGCCTTCAATTCTCCGAACGAATACCTTTTTGGGTATCCGTTGTTCGTGCATACGATCCATGTGTCCAGCTTATTGCAGCCACCACAGTCTTACAATCGTTTAGACCTCCGGTTCATCGAAAATTTCATACAGCTCATGGTTGTATCGAATTCGCCACTGGTCCCCGTCTAGCTTCGCTCCGATTATTTACCTCAGGACCCGTCGCTCAAAGGCGTTCAATATATTTGTGGATACTTGGGTTAGGGTCCATGTTTTACACCCATAGCATAGCACAGGTTAATTCAATAAGAACACCTTAATAAGCCTCGTGTATGCTACCCCAGATTCCACGCACAGCTCGTTTTTCAACCTCCTAAAACGATGCTTTGCACTGAATATTTCAATTATTCTGTTGGTTCACCTCCATTAATTGTTGCAATAGATTCACAATTTTTGCGAAATTCATCCTAAATCACCGTTAGTCCAAGAACACTTTAAAGCTCATATTAATCTTTTACAATTGGCTCATTTTCACTCTTTCTACTTCTCCCAAATCTATCCTAACGCCTGCAAAAGAAACCACATGTCTCAGATACAGATGTGTCCTTTTGGGTACCAAAAAACAGACATTCTCGGAACTCAATTAGCGCTCCGAATCTACGAAAGACCTCTCGTTCTCTATGCGCTTGAACCTTTAATTTTCATGTCATCTATATGCATCAGGCATGCTTTTCAATTGGAACCTCACAAAGCATAGCTCATAGGTATTGTGGCAGATTGCCGCAATCCAGTTCCAACTATAAAAACTGCTTCCTCCCAACCACTTTTTGTGGTTTCTTCTCACCAATAGACGCTTTTTAAGTCCAGTGTAGGAAATAACTGCACTTCTTTATTACCTCATCCAGCTTTTTTCAAAAATTACCGCTGATGCCCAAAAACTGCGCAATGATTCGATGCTCCTCTTTCCTTCCATGCTACATATCGTGCTATTGACTTTCTTCTTGTTTTGCCAGTGTCAGGAAATTCGTCGAATTGGTCTCGAGTTTCGTGTCAATTCGATATGTCAGAATATTAGTTCAGCTATTACCATTCTCTCCAGCAGAGAAAACGTCGACCAATGCTCAAATTAGAGCCTCAATTCGAATTCAGCACAACTTTAACTAGTTACTTCACTGGTCACATCTGTTATGGCTGGATCCGAACTTACATAGCTCATCCGGGTCTAAAAAGGTAATTTTGACTTCTGGTTGACGGTTCCTTTGTTCACCATAATCGTAGTATCAGTTACGTTCAGCCTCTTATAAGTGTTTGCTCCTTAATAACAATAATAATAATCCATCGCACATCAGTCCAAATCTGAACCTTGACGTTGAGGTTTATTGCTAGGGCTTCTTATTCCATGACCGTAACGGGATTCGAGATGATATGGTCAATATCACGCTCAACCATGTGATTTTTACCTAACTTCTTAATAAGTGCCCATCACAGCTAGGTGGATAAATAGACAGCAGCATCAGAAGCTCAAACTCGATGCCGCCACCGGGGTTTTGAACTTGTGAGCTGCTGCGCAAGCGGAGTGTGCCCAAACCTAATTTACCAGGCTTCATTCTATGAAAAGGATTTGAAACCCTATTTTCTTTGTTGGTTCTATCCGGTAGGAACTATTATTTCAAGAATGTTTGTCTGGTATAGTCGACACAATATTTTCGGACGATCTCTGGATTTTGATGTCCTCCATAGCTCAGTCCATTTTATATCACTCAGTCCATTTTATATCACTTCCATCAGCATCTTGGCATTTTTTCACTAAAAAAATTGCTGGCGCAAATTTATTGAGCATCCATTCGTCACCAGGAAGTCTACGCCAAGATTATGCTCATCAGTTATGTATGTAGATCTCTTCGTAAATTTGTGGTGTCACCCATAGCAATGCCCAAAACTTGCTGAAAAGCTCAATTGCGTTGAAGATTTCTTACGAAATCAGTCCTTAGTATTTATTTTATCGCTGTGCCATCTATGAAAGGAGCCCAATCAACTAAATCAATCTTCTTGTTCAGCCACAGATCATTTTCCCCACGATTTAACCTTGAAATGTTGATGACGGCTCCAAGGACATGAATGCTACCCCTTGAATTTAGTATTTTAGTTTATAGATGTTTGCTGTGTGGGACAAAGAACAGGTGACAATTTCTAAAAATAAATTCATTGAGATAAAAAATACAAAAGATAAAATGGGTAAAGTCACCTCGAATTCGAAGTTGAGATTTACGAGTACGTGAACGTAGACGAGAGACTGACTGACTGAGCGAATGGATGTATGAAGTAACGAATGAATGATTGATACTTGTGTTATCCACTTTTATTCATTGATAATGCTGACGACGCATCGTAAACGATACTTCTTCTGGTCGCACATCCGTCAGCACAATCGATGCATCATGAACTCTGCTTCTGTTGTTTTCAATTAAAATATACTGACTTACGTTCGATACTTGAAATATTTGTCCTTCCGTTTTAACGCCGGGTACGGACCGTGGTAAGATGGTGTGAATGGGGCCTTGACCTTGGCGTTGCTGACGAAGAAGTGCGTGTAATAGGACAGATGCTTATTCACGAACACGTCACGGGGTTAACGTAGAAATTCTCGTACGCAGATCCTTTAGAAAGCTTGAATCATTCGTGCCAGCATGAGAAGTGTTGAAAAATTCTCCGGGTAGGCGAAGTGTCGTTCCGTATACCATATCGACTAGTGTCGAACCGATGTCTTCTTTGAGCGTTGATCGTAATCCCAGTAGTACGATTGGTAGCGCCTTGGTCCATTGGGGTGAGTCGTGGCAGCGAATTGCGGTTTCAACCGTGCGATGCCACCGCTCCACTATTCCATTGAACTCCGGGTAGTAGGGTGTCATTCGCAAGTGCACAATTCTGAGTATCCTAGTCAGCTCCTTGAAAACCTGGCTCTCGAGTTGTCTACCAAGTTTGGTTGTGATGCGTGCAGGGACTCCAAAACGGCTGATCCATATGCTGGTTAGCACTACTGCCACTGTTGTTGCCGTGATCATCTCGATCGGTACCACCTCGAGCCAACGGGCAAACCTGCCCACAACATTGAGACAGTATCGGAACCCTTCACTCACTGGCATTGACCCGATGAGGTCGATGTTGATGTGCTCAAACCTAGCCTCGAGTAAGTTGTATTTCTGCAGCGGTGACCGTGTGTGCAGTAATTTTGTTGGACTGGCATAGTAGACAGGCTCGTACGAATTTGTTGATGTCACTGTTCATTCAAGGCTAGAAGTATCGGTCAGTAATCAACTTTCTGGTCGCTCAGATGCCTGAGTCTTAGAGACCGTGAATGTTTTGAATAACTATTGCTCAAAACTTCTGTGTGATGAAAGGGTGTATCCTCTCTGAGGTCTGGAGTGTTAGGGAGGGGTCGTTTAACCTCTGCTGTCTCCATTTAAATGGATAGTCGCGGGCGTTCATTAGGGCTTGAAGCTCGGGATCATCCTTCTGTGCCAGGGCGATAGTGCTAAAATCGATCTTTTGAATTATATTTACCCTTGAAAGATAGTTAGCGACGGTGTTCTCTAGGCCTGGGACGTGTCGTTTATCCGTGGTGAACTGAGATATGAATCCTAGCTGGCGTTGTGTCTTCGGCAATGCTTTTCCCGAGCGTTGATGGAGTGCAAACTTCAACGGCTTGTGGTCGGTGAAAATAGTGAATACTCTGCCTTCGACCATGTGCCGGAATTTTTAATTGCTTCGTATATAGCCAAAAGTTCCCGGTCTTACGTGCTGTACTTTTGTTGGGCGTCTGCTAACTTCCTTGAGACTAGTTGGACTAGTTGGTCCAACACATGCCTTACGTGAAACAGGTGTGCTTGTTTACTGGGCGAAAAAAGCATTATGTCGTCGAGGTAAACAAATACGTTGTCCAAGCCACGAAGCACCTCGTGCATGAAGCGCTGAAACGTCCGACCTGCGTTACAAAGTCCGAATATCATGTACATGAATCCGTACAATCCGAACGATGTTATGATGGCAGTCTTTGGAATGTCACTTGGTTCCACGGGAGTTTGGTGGTATGCCTTCTGCAAATCGATCACGGGAAAAACCTTAATTCCGTGGAGAGCTGTGGCACAATCTGGAAGAAATCCGATTCGATAGCGGTCTGGGATTGTGTGGTTGTTGAGCGTATGGGCACGAATCTCCGTTTAGCTTTTTCACCATTAGCGACGGGGTGCTCGATGCGCTTTTTGATGGACGGCAAATTGCGAGTTGGATAAGATGGTCAAATTCGGCTTTAGCGAGGGCCAGCTTGTCGGGTGAGAGTCTTTGTGCATTAACGTTGACCGGGAACTCCTTAGTTAGGATGTGATGCGTGGTTGAGCACTTGGTGTTTGATTGTTGGTTGTCCTTCAAGAGGTTAACGAAGTCCAACAGTAGTAATCGCAACTCTTTACTGGCATCAATCGGAATCAAGTCCATTTTGGGCGGTTGTTTGTCGACGTACGCTATAATCGTTTTAAGACGTGCACGTTCAATAAGTCGTCTCCCCTTCATTTCGATGAGGAGGCCATAGTGTTTGATGAAGTCGGCCCCGATGATTGGAGAACTTACATCGGCAATCGTAAAGGTCCACGTGAACGGCATTGAAAATCCCAAGTTCAGTTTTACTGATCTTTTGCCAAATGTTCGATCTGTGAACCATTGGCTGCCACCAGTTTGGAAAAGGCATCGGGGGAACTAAGGTCTCGAATGGTTGGTGGTATTACTGAAACATCTGCCCTGGTGTTGATAAGAAAAGTGCTTTTGTTTATGTTGTCGTGGATCTTCAAACGCTCGATTGTGCGGTGCGGGGTCGCTACGGGCGAACGGTCGGCGCGCAGTTTTTTGAATGGGAGCAGGGTTGTCGGTAGTTCTTTGCGCTCAGTCGATAATACTGATGGTATCATTCTCTCGTGCGATGTGTTGGTGATGCCTGCTGGTGCGTAGGCCGCATGCTATGTGCTTCGTGTCGCGAAATTGATCGCTTTTGGTTACTCAGAGCTTGAAGTGCATCCTCGAGCTTCTTAATCCAGTGGCTGAGGTCACGTACTGCCATGGCGAGATTGCTTAGCTCGCTTGTGACTCGCAGCGTTGGTGGTATGCTGTTGCGACTGCCGCGACTAACTGTCGGGTGACCTCGTACACGCGATCAGCGACCGTTGCGAGATCCGAAAGTGGGGCGTTGTTAGTCGATAGGATGCTCCTCAATGTGAGGTCGAGGCGGTTGAGCCATATCTGTTAGAGCACAGTGTCGTACACATTTCCGTTGGCGAGCCAACAGGACCTTTTCAGGGCGCTGTACTTATTGTCGGATGGGAGGCTCGTTACTATGTTGCAAATCTGTTGCATCGCCTTGGTATCGACGTTTGCCACGAGGAGCTTGGATTTAGTAGTGTCGTTGGTTACTCGGCTGCGGGAAAATTTTGCGTCTACCTGGGCGAACCAAAGCTCCACGTCCTCTTGCCATAAAGATGGAACTCTCTACGCAACACGTGCCATCTCTTCCGTGTCGTGGGCCTCTTCCTTCGGCGCGGACCCGGCTTGAAATGAGCTTTGGCGTTGCTGTCGCTGGTGAAACCATTTTAGGCGTTGATCAGAACTGCACGACGTTTCACGCCGTGTTTGCTTCGAGGACAAAGTTGTGTGTCCCCATGATGTCATCAGCACATGAATATGGATCATGCATGCAAACCGTTGCATGGCCCGAGGCGCACAAGTATGTATGTTAAATAGATGTTTTGTCCACCACAAGCTTCTCACTTCCCTAAGAGAAAAAGATACATCTTTTTAGAGTCTCTCATTTCTGCTCATAAGTAGGCGGCAGTCACGTCTGAAGTGCCCCAAAGCTCCAAAGTTCCTGAATTGTGGCGTTTGTTTTATCTCATTTTCATGTCAAACCGAGCTTTTACGACACGCATATTCCTAACCACCTCCACAGAAACTTCACAGGCGATCCGTTAGATGAATGTTTTACTATAACTCCGAATCGTGTACGGTCCTTATGAAAATTTTCCTTCACCAGGACTCAAACCCTTCCTCGTTTCGAATTGTCGATCTTTGTTCTTTGCTTGAATTGCTCCAATCAGCCTTCCCTGCAACGCCATTTTGTTTCCGATTGCTGACAAGCCACGCTGTTTTAACTCCTGCATCAGCAGTACCAACTTTCGCCTGGTAGTTTCCCCGAAATTCACAGCTGCTAGCGATACTGCTACAACTACTGTACTGGAAATGAAAGACCCTAGTTTTGTGGTCAACAGGTGCTCTAAGTTTGTCGCGTTATCCTACTCCAGCCATTTGAGACGATAGTGAATTAGACTAGGACGATCCAAAAGAAGCAGTCCGCATGTTGTAGTGGTTAGAGTGCCCACTGTGAAGGCCGAAGGTGCCTGGTTCAAATCCCGTTAGTGACAACGAGGTTTGTTTCAAGCGATTCTTCAGATGGACTATAAGCCCGTTCAGTTATGTTACGTACTGGTTTGAAATCAGAACGTTTCGCAGCTGGGTGGACGGCACAACGGCCAAACCGTAATAGTCATCATCTCACTATCTTGAGTACCGATAATTTTGATCAAAATAATGAGATACTCTATCTCTAAGGAAAGGCCTGAAAAAAGAGATACTGTATCTATCTCTAAGAAATGGCCCAAAAAAGACTATAGTACTGAAGCAAAAACAACCAGGAAAAGGTGCTCTTTCTTCTTTTTCGCCACAAGCTCGGCAGGTATCATCTCTTTGGATGCCTATTTGACCTTCATGTTGACCCTGAAGACTATGGTTTATTAGCAATGCCAATAGGGCTCTAACGTCATTTCTGTCCATCTCTAGGAGTTATTTGGTCCTCGTCTAGTTAAGGTGAGGCTTAAAAGCTTGACTTATTCTGCGATCATTCATATGATCCTAAGTAGTGCCTTCTCTTTCAGAGGGTTTGATTTAATTCTCTTTTCATTATTGGTATTGGCAGTTTGATTGTATCTACTACCGCAGAATTTTAACTAGCTCATTTTGCTCATGTTAACTTATCTTCTCTTTTATTTTCCTCTTCACGTTTGAACCCAGGGATCCATGTAAGTTTTACTTCTCCGGTTATTGACAATGCCCCGTCTACAACCCTGGACTAGTTGTGAAGCTACTTTGTTAGAGAAAATGGTCTGCAGTACCAACATGCTATCTGAGATTATGTAGAGTCTACTGCTGAAGTTGCTTATTGCCTTAATTGTAAACACTTCTGAGCGAAAAACGCATGGTTCTCTAATGTATAAGTTCGATTGAGTCACGGTTAGTTACGAAAGAGAATCCAAGCTTTAGTTAGCTCACCCGTCTACGGGCTATCCGTGAAGATTATAATTTCATCTTCTCCTGAGATCTCTTAGTCAGTAGACTGATACTATATAGGATTTTTGTCTCCACTGTTGGTTAAATTCTATTTGATTCCCTTCTGCTTGATAGAGCTATTCTCTCTATTGATTTCAAACCTTCGAGATAGCCAGTTCGGAGTTAGTTGATGAGCCCATTCGTGAGTTTTAACCATGCGTTGACCCTGTAAAGTGTTGATTCAGTAGAAGCTGAAACGTTCCTTGCAATTATTTGTTCGCGATCTATCACCCTTAGGAGTATCGCAGTCGAGATGACTCGGAGGCTTCCTTAATGTTACTGCAAAAAAGGCTCCACGACTCTGCTCTTTGTTGCCAATATCTATGCGACATATTGTCTGGTATAGTATGTGATGATGTGTTGATATGCGTTGGCAAACTGAAGAAGTTGTGACGATAGCGGGATGCTGCTTGTCGGTTATGTCCACGCGACATGTGGTCGGGTATGCGATGATGTGTTGAGGGAGGTTTGGCAGGCTGGAGAACGTGACGATGGTAGGGTTCTCTTTGTCAGTAATGTCCATATGATATGTTGTCGAGCAGAATGGCACTGACAAAACACTTCGTCAATGATATCATCATGTCCTGGAAAGCGTGAATCTCATATATATTAAAAATATTTATTAATGATATCTTTACAATTCAGAGTCCCGAACAAGAAGAAAGAAAATGTCACAAAGGTGCATCTTATAGAAAGTCACTATCGATATTCCATACTGTTTCACAGATACTCGTAGATGTCACATTGACATTCGCTACAATACTTCTCCTTTTAGATTTGTCAATCAAAAAATTTGAATGACACTTGTTTTGATTTCCCTTGACCAGAATACGTTTTAAACAGTGGCTGTCTTCTCTCCTCGTAATTGACGAGCGGTGACGGCGGTCTCAGTCAGTGAAGTGAAATCAGTGATTCTTTTCCATTCAATAAAACTTTGAAAGTCCAGATATAAGGTTGTTGTAACGGCCTTTTTTGATGCGCCAAATCTTTAAATATGAATATGCGTCCATTACGATGATGGTTTACAGGTATTGGTTGGAGATTTTGCATGAGTGTCAAAGCTTGTATTCAAACCTTGATTTGTTTCCGTGATGCAATTGCTCGTCGTTGATAAATTGTCCAGGTACCTACAAAGTCGTTCCGTACACCATATCCACCGCTGAGCATTTTACCTGTATGTCTTCTTTGTCCGGAACGCAAACCTAACAAAACTGCTTGAACCCAAGAAGCAACTTTGTAGCACTTCAACGCTACTTTCAAAGATCGATTAAACCGCTCTTTCATACCGTTTGATGAAGAATGATGTGCCGTCATCCGAATGTGCCTGCATCCTAAAAGCTTTGTCAGTGCGTTGAAAAGTATTGATTTGAACAGACTATCACGATCTGTGGTCAGTATCCTTGGAGGTCCAAATCTTGCCACCCAGTTGGTATTAAAGCTTAGCGCTACTTTCTCTGCTGCTTTTTCGCTGATTAGAGTTGCTTCCGTCCAACCTGTCGATCTTCGTTAACACGTACTTATAGCTGTTAGCTATAGATAATGGTCCCACTATATCAATATCTACGTGGTCGAAGCATTTGTCTGGTACTGCAAACTGAAATTGGAATATTGTCGCGTGTCTGCTAACTTTTACTCTTTGACACTGAATACATGCCTTTGCCCAACTGGCTATATCCTTCTTCATATTTGGCCAGATGAATTTCGCACACAGCAGACGGCTGGTAGTTTTCCCAATTGGATGCGATAACCAATGTACTGAGGTAAATGCTTGAATTCGTAGTGCTTTCAGGATGTATGGTCCTGCGGTTCCTGTGGATATATCACAATAAAGGCAACTTCCATGCGTCCTTCATTTTTTCAAATTCAGTAGTTTCAGAAATAAATAAATAAATAAATAAATTATATCGGTTATAAATTGCGGTATATATTCCAACTGCCTCATTTGTCGGGGAGACGCCTTTGCTGAAACTTGATCAAACGCGTAGCATAATGGCTTGTGATTGGTTCTTATTACGAATCGACGTCTGGCCACCCGATCACGAAAATATTTAATGGCAGAATATATATCCAGCAATTCTTTGTCATAGACGCTGTAGCTCAGTTATGCTTTATTATATTTCTTGCTAAAAAATCCGGTTGGTTTCACTGTTTGTTAACAGACTGCTCCAACACTGCTCCCATTGCGAAGCTTGTAAGCAACCAAGCCAGCTTTAAAACGTAGCCGAAGATGGCACCTTATGTTCGAAAAGACAATGTTTTTCTTCTTCTTTATAGCACTACAGCCTCTCTCGGGGCTTCGCTTAGAGATAGTTAGAGTATCTCATTTTCATGACCATATTGATTTTTTCGGAAGTTGGTTTGGTCAGTACCATGCTCCCGTATGCCTGCTCAGCTATGATATAATCTGATTAAATCAGTACATATCACCACTGAGTGAACACTCATAGTCTGTCGGAAAAATCCCCTGAACTAAATCACGTTGCTCCCAACGAGATTTGAACCTGGGACCTTCGGCTTATGCGTTCATGCTCTAACCACTAGACCACACAGACTACGGTCTAAATAATTATTTTTGCTAAAAATTGCGGATCAATACCCTTCAACTATCAGCATGATTATGCAGAGTCATCCACCTATCGTTGTGATTACAGTCTAACATAGTTAGACTCTAGATAGCCTGAATGTTTCAACGCTTAAATTTCTGATTAAGTAACACATTGTTGGCCTGTTTATTCTTTGCTCGTAAATAAGCTGGATGTAAAGTTTTCGGTTCTACCATTATAAACATTCTGCAGAAACTTTCAGCACCTTCGTACTGTTCTGGATTGAATAAAATAAGTCAAACTGACCATCTGGGCATCTTTTTCGTGCGTGATTGTTCTACTTGCCTTTTTTGTTTTGAACTGGGAAAGCTTCCCATCAACCCACTCTTAAATAAGATGGCCATTGGTCATTGTTAGCGGTAGATGGCTGACTAAGCCGCTCTTGGACAACGTTTCCTTTAGACTACTTTTCCATCATGGTGGTCTTGAAGATTTCGGGCATGATGACTCGAATATCCTATATATACAAGCATTATAAAACTCTTCTTTAAAATTTTAAATCCATGTTTAGCAAATACACTTATTTATACTCCCAAGAGCCTGGCACATAGTGCAGTGGCTCGAGTACTCGCTGCGTTGGCCGTAAGTCTCTGGTTCAAATCCCGTTGGTGACAAAGGCATTTTTTTTTTGAGTAATTCTTCGGACAGATTATAAGCCCGTTCAGTTATGATATGTACTGGTTTCAAATCGGAACATATCGCAGCTGCGTAGACAAACATACGGCCAAAGTGTGGTGCTGGTCATATCCCCTTCTCGAGTGCTGATACATTCGATCAAGATAATGAGATACTCTAACTATCTCTAAGGATGGCCTGAAAGGGGCTGTAGTGCTAAAGCAAAAATGAGACTGGCTGAAATCGATCCCGTGCCTCGTAGAATAGACATCAGAAGAAATTTCATTAAGCCATGAGACCTGCGATATTTCCACTACAATCATTTCTCGTGAAAAAAATATTTTATATCAGTCAACTAGTCCAAGACTGTGTGATTTCAAATATGAAAATTTAAAACACACTACTGACTGTCTTGATTCAAAAACGAAATGCAGAGCCTTTAAAAGCCCTTGAACTCATATTTTTCGATGATTTATCAAAATGAATGGTAGCCTTAACTATTTATAACTTTATTTTCAAAACTATTTTGTTCCAGGAATATTTTGACTATAATAAACGTTTTTTAAGAAGCAATCACTCAAGTCAAAACTTTTCTTTTAAAAATTAATTTTGTGTTAAATAAATTTCATTAATGTCTCATCCCAAAATACTAAGATCCTTTCAAAACACGGTTACAGTTTATTATATTCAAACTATCAGTGGATCAGTGGATGAATTAGTAAATGAAGTTTATGAAAGTGAAGCAAAGGAAGACCATGATAACGCAATCACCATTAGGCACATATTTCCTGAAACTTGGATATGGTTATTGGCTGATAATTCAGGGTTTGTGTATTATAAACGATTTTTAAAATTTTTGAACTCTTATTGTAAACTCTAAATTCAACTTTTTATTCGCTCCAATTATTTTCTAATTATATCTTTTATGCTACTCAATGGTTTGAAAAGCCACTTATAAATATCTCTTGATGAATTTCTTGCGGTGCATGGTGTTTCTTTATCTTCAAATTCTGACAGGCTTACCTACAATTCCGTTTAACCCTTTGTTCTTCTGGTTGTTAGTTTAATTTTCATTAAAACATAAAATGCATACAGTATTTGTTAATTTATTGAGTTGTTAATAAATTGAGTGAGACTGAGTATTGCCTCATGATTAAAAGTGTGTCAGTTACAATTTGACCCTGTAATAACGGAGCCAGGTTCGTGACCCAGGTGGTTTTAACAAAAAGTTTCCAATAATTAATTGATCGTTGGAAGATTTTAATAGTTGAGTAAAACATTATTTTTTTTTTTTTGTTAAAATATTACTGAAGTAAAGATCGTTTCTTCCTTCATAATTTAGCCCGCTCTCAGATACAACCGCTGTCAAAATGCGGTCCTATTCGAAAATCATCTCTCATAAGCCATTGAAAGTGCTTGAGTAACTGCACTACCTATAGTAACTACAGAACTAACACACAGTGATTATTTAGGGTATACATTGTCTTTTGGAACATTTAACCAGCTATACCCAAAAATAGTTTTCACCATCCATGATTTGACAGCCCTGCTTGAGTCTAACTTTTGCCTAAAACTGTCGACTGAGTAAAGATTTCTAAAACAAACTCGCATTTTGTTGAAACCCGTCAATGACTTAATTCCCTATACTATTTCAAAATTCAATTACAGGTCACATCTATGACGTTATTGACCAAAGGTTGTTTGGTGATATGAAAATAGAAAGAGGGGGCTCATATAAAGTCAGACAAAAATTTCCTGAATGTTGGATATGGTTATTCGTTGATGTACCAGGGTTTGTTGATAATGATTCCTTATTGGATTTATCGATACAAATGAGAAATTCAAGTGATCGTACTATAATTCCTATGAGGACATTTTTATAACATCTAAACGCTTCTTTAAAATAGTCCTTTCGAATGTACGCTTTGAAGATTTTGGGGAAAGTGGTTTCTTGTTTTTATCAATTGATATTTTGGATCGAAATTTGGCTAAACAGTAAATTATTCTTCTACCACTAAGGGGTTACATGCTCTTCAAACACGTAAATACTGCTGCAAAAGGAATTTTTCAATTAATTTATTAGTAAATTATAAAGCCTTATATGTGTAAGGTTTTTTGAAAAACAAAAAAAAGACAAATAATGCCTAAATTTGATTTCAAACTTCGCTCATCACATACGTGCTTATGAATTTTAATTGCCAATATTTATGAATGTGATAAATATGGATATTCTGCATGCCAGCTAAGGGTCGGCTTAAGCTCTATGAGTTCTGTTGTTGCCTGGAAATAAGTTCCAATAGCTGAACATTGGAAATATATGACCTATTTTTTTGAATGTTATTGTTTAGCAATTTGATTGTTCAATACATTTATAACAGCTGGCCATATTTTAGGATCCTAAAAACATAATTTCGCTAGGAGCAGTTTCGTTGAAATGGCCGGCATTCTTTTCAAGAGCTGTTGCTAACAGTAAACTTAGAATAGCTCGACTGCTTGAGTCCCAGGTATTCCGTAACTCTTTACGTAAATGCAGTAAAACACTGATTCTATGATTTATATCGAGCAAAAAGTTTCACTTAGCAAAGTGTCGACGCAACTCATTATTGTTAAGGATAGTGCCAGTGTCCTAAGAGAAAGAACAGCATCGCTCTTCAGCAATGTCTTTTGGCTATCTGCATGATAGCTTTTTTATGAACACTGGTTGTTCCAGCAACAGTTTCGGTACCTTTTAAGAGTCAGTAGAACTTCTCGCTTGGTACGACTTTCTAAAGTTAGCATAAAAGGTTGCAAAAACACATAAGACAGTCTTTATTTTTGTTGCTCATTCAAAAGAGGAAGGCACGACGTCTTTGTAAGAAGAAAAACACCTGAGATACTATACAAGCATGTGAATTACTCCCAGGAAACTAGAATTGGCAGCTCATGATAAGAAGCACTGGTCACTTTATCGAAACTGCTCTTTTTAAAGGTACAAACCCTATTACTGAAGTGGCCAATGCCTTACGGTCCATCATGGTACTACCAAGTAGCTATAGTATATGGAATGCGTGTTCAAAAAATGACGTTTTTGTCTGTTGTCTTAACACTGTCCATAAGAAAAATAATTTAATTTTTTGTCAAAGTTAATCTGTTCAGACTTCGAATTTCGAAACTGAATCTGAAATGATATTGAAAATGAAAAAATTGAGCTTAAATTAACCTCAATATTAGAATTTGCACCACAAGATGGCGTAAATTAGAGAACTTATTTTATTGGATTTAACACAATTTATTAAATAAACAACGTTTAACTTTAATAATCTTTCAAAATTCAATTCTAAAATTAAACTGATTCTGTGACCTGATTGCTATTTGTATCATTGATCATTCCTCTCGGAGTTTCTATTTTCCCAAGTTTGACTGATAGTTCTTGAATACTGATCAAAGCCTTATTTGAATCAATTGTCAAATTATATAGTTTTTGCCAAACATGAACAACCGCTGAATATTAATATTCATAAAGATTTTAAATTATATTTAAATTTTCACATATGATCCTGCAGGATATCGATATCCAGATATCGTATTATCCTCAAGATTTGGCGATAGCGATGCAAGTTATTCGCAACCACCGGTAGTGAAAAAAAGGGAAGTTGTCATAAGAAAGAATTTTCCACATGTGTGGCTATGGGAATGCCAGAATTTAAATAGGTTGGTGTAGAAATATGAACGAATTTATTTTTTATAGCCAAACATTAATAATTATTAATTATCAAGAGCTGATTTCCCGCCAAAGCTTTTCTGATAGCAAGAAATTAATTGTTGATACCACAATATTTTCATGGGTATACTATATTTATTTCGCTGTTTGTTTTGTTAACACCCTGTATTATATTTCAATTACTTCTTAATGAGTTTAAATAATTACGGATGAAGAAAATCAATATGAGACAAGATGTAAAATAAATTCAAAAACATTACAGGGTCATTTCAAAGCTCATCAGCTATGTAACAAATGGTACTACATGTCTTAAGTATTAGACTTACAAATTAATAAAAATCAAAATTTGGGTTCTGAACTCTTCCGTTTCGATTGAAATATTTGCACAAATATGCAAGATATGATTCATCAATGCTTAGTGTGCCTCTGGATTGCTTAATAACACAAATAATCACATATCCATCAAAAAACTTTTAAAGTTATATGAGACTTTTAAACAGCCGCAATGTCAAGTAAATATTCTTCAAGAAGAAATAAATAATTTTTTTCTTTAAGAAAAAATAAATAATTTTCTTCTTTAAGAATAACACTAAATAATAAAGCTTTTCAGAGCTTTCGAAAATTCGTGAACCCCGTCCAAACGTTCACTCGTTTCAGCGTTACAAAAGTTCTTAAAGCTTTTCAAAGTCTTAAAAGCTTTTATTAAAAGGTATTCTTAAAAATTAAAATGAGGAATAAATTTTTAGTTTTTATATTATCTCCATTCAAATTTATTTCTACCAATAAATATTTCATTAATTAAAAGTAATTGACTAATAATATTCGTCAAAAATTTGAAAAATCAAAAACAATCAAAAGGTTTATTATCTTTGCTTTCAGTCAAAAAAATGTATAAGGTATCACGTAGTAAAACCACATCGAGAGTTGATATGGATTACCGTGGTTCACCACCGATGCCAATCATTGAAAATTATATAAGACATGATTTTCGTCTTTTTGGTTCTTCGATTTTTACAAAGAATTACAGTTAGTAGAGCACGACTTTCTCATTTTATTGACAATCCAAAATGTTTACGAGCTCGTTTTTTATGCACTGAATGCACTTTTTGTGTCCACAATTTATATTATTACGTTTCATGTTTCAAAGAATGAATTAAACAATTTTTTTAAATACCTACCTGGTTCAAATTTGCACATACACAAATGCAATCACTACCTCCTTTTGTCAAAACCAATTTATCAGCAATTCGTTGAACAAGCCAGGCTAACTTTGATTAATAAACAAATTACACATACAAGTACATTGTTACCGGAATCATTTTTTAACCTATAAAAAACTCGAAAATCTGTTTCCGAGATTGGCTAACTCAAAACCCCAAATTAATTCCTCAAAAAATTTAATAATTAAATAATGATTTGAAAAATCTCAAAAGCTCCATTATCAATCAAATAATATTTTTTTATTTATTCCTCATTTGTTTTGAAAGGGCTTATCAGAAGAAAACGTCGCAAGAAAAAATCCATTGCCCTTATGCAAATAAAACAAGTCAAAAACCAGCCCGAATCGGTTTTTAATGAACCAGTTGTAGAAGCTGCTCCTGTAGTTAGAAAAAATTTCCTACAAACCTGGATTTGGGATCTACTTCAATTGAATTGGTTTGTACTTTCATGTGGCTTCATGGTTTTTAAGTGTCGTTTGTTCATTGTGATTTTCATTATATCTCTCGTACAAATGCAAGTGCTGAAAACATCATCCAAACCTTGATATTTGCAGTTTAGTGTGAACATGCCCTTAAAGTTTTTTTTGACTTCAAATACTTTTGATGTCGAAACACACTACAGAAGTCTGCATTTCTGTAGTGTTTTTTGAACTGACCTTCAATGGTTTTTGACATTACATGCTTTTTTGAATATGCTTAAATTATATTGTGATTCCTGCAAACAGATTTCATGTCCTTAAATCTCCACCTTATTGTAAGATCAATAATCGACGATCGAATTTTCTGACAGTTTTGTGAATTCCATTGTACTTCAAAAATTACAAATGATTAATTTAATCCTAAGAAAGCGGCCATACATAGATTTCGTGCAACTTTATTAAGGTGAAAATAAAAATTGGACCTTTATCTTTAATATTACACAGAAACCGCTTTTTTAGTGGAACTACACAATCAAAGATATGTTTATAAAAATTTATTTTTTCCCCCTTTATTTCCACTTTATTTGTATTTCGAGTGTACAATCGTTTCGTTTCCTACTTGGAAATTTCTCCAGTACTAATTTCTATACGCCTTAAAACCGATCTTTATATATACAAACGTTTTTTCAAAGCTACGAGTAATTATCTAACCACATTTTAACTACGATAACCCAAAGAGTTTAAATAGCCACGTGTTTCCATTACCTGGATTACAATTTCAAAGTTCCTGACCCCTAGATATCTAGGGACTCCGCCGTGTCTAACTGCCAGGTGTTGTTGATAGCGTTGGGTTTTCTCGTACCATATGCTTCGCAACCTTGGACCTGAAATTTGAATTTTTCTTCTTTTTCTTTTTATTTGCTGCTTCCTGTATATGTTCCGCAAACCTGACGCCTATGTAGGCACCGTCGCAATCTCCACATGATATTTGGTAAACTCCACTTCTCTCCATCTTGTGTACAATGTCTTTGTTGAACGTAGTAGGTTCTACAGTCTTGTTGCTCTTCTTGTATAGACCAGATAAATGTCTAGCTTTTTTCAGGGCGCTCCCCATTCTATTCGTTTTAGAGTTGTCTTCTTTTATCTACTGTCGGAGTCAGTGTTGAAAATGCCCTATTGATGTCCTGCTTCATTCGCTTTTCCATGAGCCATGCGATCAGGTTCTTCAAATATCCGTTCCATTCAGCTTGTTCATAAATGTACTCCATTTCTTTTTATCGGCCTTTGATGTTTAAAGGAAGTGTCAGCATTCTGTTGATCAACCAGTTAAATGTTGCTCATTTTTGCTGCTAGCATTGATTTGATGAGAATGGTATGATGCACGTGGTGTCAGTAGGTTTGCAGTATATTTCAAATTCTAGCCCATTTGATATTCTACACACCATCAAGTCTTGAAAAGGGAGCCGTCCATTAATTTCTGTCTCATGCTTGAAGCTGATATTTTTGTGGAATTTATCTCGGTGAGTGTTTGATGAACCTGTTCCTGCTTGATGACTGTAGGCACGTCGTTGATATACGTTATCCATTGATGCGGCAGTTTCCCTTCTTGTTGTAGGTTCTCTTCTAAGTGTGATAGGAAAATCTCACTTAAAAATGGGGGCAGAAGGTTTCCCATTTGAGCACGTCTTGTTTGCTTAAAAAACTCTTGCCTGCAGGTAAAATAGCTCTCATTCATGCAAAGCCTCGTTCGTTTTGAATACATCCTTGTTTTTTCCCTCCAATCTTCACCTGTTTGCTGTGTGAGTAACCATGCTTCGAGTACTTCTTTGACCGGTATGCTACGAAACGAGACAAGCCTGTTATCTTTTTCTAATTATCCCCAAGACAATACTTATGATGTAAACTTGACCGAATTCTTGACTGCGTGTAGCGGACTTCTTTCCCATATTGTTGAGTTCCTTGACCAGCCCAGTTTTTTTCTGCGTAAGAGCATTTTCAGCCGAGATTATTTTCCCGCATTTCATTCCCTTGGCTTATGGATCTTAGGAAGGCTTTTTATTCTCGGCAACGATGGGTTTGTCACCCTCATGATTTTTTTGTTATCATTACTTTCTCTACCCATTTTACAGAATTAGGGAGTGGGGTTTAATCGCAATTTTAAGTACGGGTCCATGCTAATTTTCTCATTCATCATATTTTCGTATTCCTCCTTGTCCCAAATAACTACTGCATTTCCTTTATCCACTTTCGTGTAGTACACTGGCTTATTCTTTAGTTCGTTGATAGCCTTAATTCCCTCCCGACTTGTTTGACTTCTGCTGTTTTTCTTGATTGCGTTGGCTGTACTTGCCCTAATCACTTCTTTTTCCTCCACAGTTAGTGCCAATATATTTGATAGCCTGTTGATACCCGCATCGATGTCGATGATTCTTTCTTCTTGATTAGCTTTTCTATTGGTTGAATATTCTAACCCTATATTGAAAAGTTTTAGCTAACATCGCGAGAATTCACTAAATTATCAATAGCTTTCATCTGGTCTTTATGTAGTCGAGTCCCTTGTTCCCTCCATAATTTTTGTAATTTCTTATCCAATATAAGTTTCTTTCGCTTATGTTCACACTCTTCTGCGACCATCACTTTTGCCGAAAATAGCGGGAAGCCTATTGGCGTATAGAAGTTAGTACTGAAGAAGTTTCCAAGTAGGAAACAAAACAACTGTATACTCGAAATACAAATATAGTGGAAATAATGGGAAACATTTTTTTAAGCATATCTTTGCGTTATCTTTGTTTTCAGAAAAATTGGAAACGGCTGAATAATTTCCTCCCATATACAGCAAAATGCTTATCAAAGCTATATAATTATAACAGTTGAACCGTTTACTTTTTCTCGTGGCAGGGAGGTGAAGGCCATTTATGCCCTGAGTGTGACGCACGCACCTTCTGGACTTCTTATGAATGACCTCTTCGGTCAAGCTGAGAATCTTTTCTGGAACCATTTGACACATTGCTTTGAGCTAGACCTCATTTTTCTTTCCCTAGAGGCGCGTCCCGTGAAGTTACAGGGGGGGAGGGTCTGGACCCTTTCGAGCGCTTAAAGTAAGCCTTTCTTAATTATCAGACACTATTTATTATCTGGGGACCGTGAGTTACTTACTTCATGCATGGGGGACTGAACACATGCATGCCCACTCAAGAGCTGAGTCAGATAGAACTCAGCTTTACCATGCCGTCGATTGGGCCATGACCTCAACCTGGAATCAGGTGCATGGTCATTTTCCCTTGAATCCGCTCTCCCAGGGCTTTTGCCAATCGCATATCTCTCCTCCTTAGCAACTGCTTCCCTGTCGCCTTATCTGCTACGCTGGTAAATATTTCTGGACTTCACCTTAACCCAAACGAGCTCTGAGGCGAATAATTGAAGCAAAGCTAGATAGAAACCAATGGCGAATTCAACACAATCATAAACTTCGAGTGTATTTGAAATTTTTAATCAGCTGAAAGTCCCAACGATTATAATATGCAGAAGCTGCAATGAGCTGGCCTCATAAATCGTACGGACAAATTTATATCCAAAAAGATATTAGTTTGTCGAACTGAAGGGTGAAAACTGGTGGGGGAACCAAAGAAGCACTGCTCTGACCCGGTCGGCGAAGACAGTTTATCAATGCTTTGATTTCGAAATTGGAGGACGTGATACATATACTGAAACAATTGTAAGTACTCGTATTTTTGCAGGAAGACCGGAGAGAGGCGATAAAGCTATGAAGAAGAAGACATATTTCTGCTGTTTCTAGCATATAGTGCAATGGGTATCGGCCCTGTGATCACCAATACCATTGATTCAAAGCCTACACAATATGAGAATGCAATTTTAAGCGTTCCTCTGCACCCACACCAGCCAATTGTTTGCCACTTAATATCGTATTATTTTCAAGCTTCAGCGCTAAAGGTGCAAGTTATTCGCGACCATCAGTTGTGAAAAAAGGTAGTTGCCATAAGAAAACCACTTATGTGGCTATGGGAATACCAGAATTCAAATGGATTGGTGCAGAAGTATGAATGAATGTAGTTCTTACAGGCAAACATTAAAAATTATTAAGAGCTGGTTTCCCACCAAAGCTTTTCTTATAGCATCCAAGCAGCGACGAACTGTCTTCGTCGACCGAATCGGACCAACGTTTCCTCGGTTTCCCCACTGGTCTTCGGCCTTCAGTTCTCATAACGAATACCTTTTTTGGTATCCGTTGTTTGTCCATGCGATTTGTTCGGCCAGCTCGTTGCAGCTTCCGCAACCTTACAATCGTTGACACCTCCGGCCCATCCAAAATTTCATGCAGCTCATGGATGTATCGAATTCGCCATTGGTCTCCGTCTAGCTTCGCCTCAGGACCCGCCGCTGTAAGGCATTCAATATATTTACGGATGCTTGGGGTAGGGTCGATGTTTTGCACCCATAGTATAACACAGATCTTATCACAATTTTGTGTACTTGGGGCTTTGTTTCAAGATCGTCAAAACTGAACAAAATATGTTTAAGTACTAGACTTATAAATAAGTAAAAATAAAAATCCACAAATATGCAAGATATGATTCATCAATGCGCTAAACGTGCGTCTGGATTGTTTAAAAACTAAAAAAATTAAATATCTATCAAAAAACTTTTGGAAGTTACATGAGACTTTTAAACAGCTCCAATGTCAAGTAAATGTTCGTTAATAAATAATTTTTTCTTTAAAAATTAATAATAAAGTTTTTCAGAGCTTTCGAAAATCGGTGATCTCTGTCCAAACGTTCACTCCCAATACTTTAAAGATAAGGAAGTTTCAACATCTTAAAAGCTTTCAAAGCTTTTCAAAGTCCTAAAAGCTTTCGCTAAAAGTTCTTCCCAAAAATTCAAAAAGAGGAACAAATTGTTAGTTTTTATATTATCTCCATTGATTCCACATATAAATATAAAAAATTTTGTATTCCATCATCAAATTTATTTCTTCCAACAAATATTTCATTCATTAAAAGCAATCAACTCATTACACTTGTATTCATCAAAAAATTCAAAATCAAAAAGAATCAAAAGGACTATCATCTTTGTTTTCAGCTAAAAAAATGTAAAAGGTATCACGTGGTAGAACCAGATCAAGAGTATATATGGATTACAGTAACTCACCACCAATACCAATCACTGAAAATTATATAAGACATGATTTTCGTCCTGTTTGGTTCTTCGATTTATACAATGAATTGCAGTTAGTAGAGCACGGCTTTTTCAGTTTTTGACAATTCAAACTATTTTTTCCATTATAAAAGCTCGTTTTTTAATGCACCGAATGCACTTTTTGTGTCAAAAATTTATATATTTGCCTTTCATGTTTCAGTGAATGCATTGATCACTTTTTTGAGATACCCATCTGGTTGAAATTTTTCAACTAAAATGCACGTACACAACTGCAATTATTGCCTCCTTTTGGTGAAACCAGTTTTTCGGCAATTCATTGAACAGCCCAGACTAACTTTGTTTAGTTAACGAATTGCGCATATAAGAACACTATTACCGAAACCATTTTTCAATCTTTAAGAAAACCCGTTTGAAAAATCGGTCTCCGAAATTCGTCAACCCAACCAAAATGAATTAATCAAATAATTATAATAATTAAATATTTAGTTTAAAAACCTTAAAAGCTCCTCTTAACCAAATAATATTTTCTTATTTATTTCTATATTGAAAGGGCCAATCAGGAAAAGATGTTGCAGGGGAAGTCCCATTATGCAAATCGAGTCAGTTGAACATCAGCCTGAAACGGTTTCTAATGAACCAGTTGTAGGGGCTGCTCCAGTAGTAAGAAGAAATTTCCTACCAATCTGGATTTGGGATCTACTTCAATCGAATTGGTTTGTAGTTTTATGTGGATTAATGGTTTTTGAGTGTCGTTTGTTCATTGTGATTTTCATTGTGTCTCTTGTACACATGCAAGTGCTCAAAACATCATTCGAACCTTGATATTTGCAGTTTAGTGTGAACATGCCCTAAAAGCTTTTTTGACATCAAATACTTTTTGGCATACTAGTACAAGTGTGGATTTCTGCAATGTGTCTTGGACTGTCCTTCAATGCTTTTTGACATTGCATGCTTTCTTGAATATGCTCAAAATATGTTAGTGACTCCTGCAAAAACGTTATATGCCCTAAAATCTCCACATTATTGTAGGATCAATAACAGACTATCGAATTTGCTGAATTTTTTATGAATGGCTTTGTATTTCAAAATTTATGTATAAAGTTGATTTAATCCTAAGTAAGCGATCATAGTTTTCGTGCAGCTTTATTTGGGTGAAAACCAAAATTGGGGCTTTATGTTTGTTTTCAAAAAATTAGCAACGGCCGAGCAATTTCTTCTCATACAGAACAAAATGCTTGTCAAAGCTAAATTGTTGAACAGTTTACTTCTTCTCATGGCAGGAAGGTGAAGGCCATTTACATTCTTTGTTTGGGACCCCAGACGCACACAGCTTCTAGACTTCCTACAAATGACCTCTTCCGTCAAGCTGAGAACTTATCTTAGAACTACTTGACAAATTGCTTCGGACTAGACCACATTTTTCTTTGACTAGAGGTGCCGTCGAGTTACTGTGTAAAGGAGGAAAGAAATTAGATTATTTCATTCTTGACCTTTCTGGGCTTTCAAGTAAGCCTTTCTCAATTGTCAGGATCGCCAAATGTAATGTTCCACATAGTTTGACTTGTCAATCAGTCTGGAGAGACCACTCCGATTTCATTAAAGATGTCACTACAGTTTTTGACCCATCTTTTGCAGGTAAAAAATGTCTGACAAGCATTTTTTGTCGAGTCAGGTAGAAGTCAAGCTCACCATGCCATCGATTGGGCCATGCATGCAAATTGGAATCAAGTGCATGATAATCTTCCCTTGGTTTCGCTTTCCCAGGACTGTTCCCAATCACTAATGGACACTGTCTCTCCTCCTTAGCAACTGGTTCCTTGTCGCCTTATTTGCTATACTAGTAAATATTTCTGGACTTTACCTTAACCCAAACATATTGAACGCTTTCCACAGACGACTTCTGAAGCGAATAATTGAAGAGAAGCCAATGGCAATTCAACACAATTATTAGCTATATGAAATTTTTGACGAGCTGGAGGCCTGAACGATTGTAAGACGTAGAAGCTGCAATGAGCTGGCCACATATCGTATGAATAAACGATGGAATACCTTTTTGGGTATTCGTTGAGAGAACTGAAGGGTGAATGCCAATGGAGGAACCGAATAAGTACTGCTCTGACCCGGTCCGCGAAGACAGTTCATTGCTGCTCGGATTTTGCAATTGGAGAACGTGGTTAATGGGCCGAGACATTACTAGGCATTTTTTGCAAGAAGCGAGGGCCTGAGAGGAGCTGTAGTGGTATGAAGAAGAAGAAATAGTTTGAACTTCGAAAGCATTCCTCAGCACTTCCAGAATAGAAACCAATCTAGCGGAGCTCAAGGTATTGCTGACTAGAAGCCTATTAAAATTTGTATAAATTTGTAGATCACTTCCAGAATGGCTGTACAGTGGAGCATAATAGTAGAACTAGCTAGTTCTCTGTTCTTTACTAGTGAAATAAGCCTTCGTTCCTTGCCCTTACAGCTGCAATTCGATCTTTATAAGATAATCATTGTTTCATTTTTCTACGGTCCTTAGACCAAGACATCTAAGAAATTTCGGAATTATTAGATGCTAAAGCTCGAAAATGTGCTTGCCTTGGTAGATAGGTAGGTTAAGAGGCAGCCGCTCCTGAAATTGCCGGTTAAGTCTCGCATAGACCTCTGGATGCCCATTTTAATATCTTGATTCTACCATTCCTACAAAATCTGTTATTAGAAATTGGACCATTTTGTATCGGCATCCATGTTCAAGGCTATTTAAAGCTATCAAAGCAATCTTCAAAAGCAGTTCTCTTGGGTCGCATTATTTGTATGTTGCTCTATGGTTTCCGCTTTGCATCAGAATTTGCCAAATCTTTCGAAGGGTAGAGTTCAAAGAACATGCTTAGAAGCCACCTACAAAATGTCTGCGAGTACAAAACCAATCATGGAATAGTACGATAGTTGGGCAGGTAAAGTTTCTCTATTTTCCAATAGAGCAAACCTTGTCTCATCTCTTGCCACGCTGAGGCAGTATCATTGGGTAAGTCTCCGCTGTTTGCCAATGGTGCAAGTTTTCTCCTTTGATTCCGCAAAAGAGCATGATTATCAGTGACTTCTCATCTGTTTGTCAGTAAAGTTCCCCCCTTTCTCACGCTTCAACAGTGGGGAAAGTTTGCTAGCGGAACCTTTCTTCTTTTTTCTTCTTCAAATGTCAAATTCTTTCCACACTGTTTTACCTGTGGCAAAGGGTCATTCTTCTTTCCAGAACCTTACAGCGTCCGTTAATTTCTCCGTTGCGTATGAACTGACGAACAACGTGATACCTTACATCGGCATGCTTCGTATGGCGATGATAAATTGGATTATCGATCAATATCTGCGCGGCAATCTAGTCCATAAAGAGTACAGTCGGCGAGTGTTGTTCGCATCCAATATCTTTCAGTAGGTATCGAATCCACACTACTTCCTTCGAAGCGTCATGAGCTGCAACATATCCCGATTCGCGTGTTGAAGTGGCAACCATGGTCTACTTACGTGATGCCCACACTACTGGACCGTTATTTAGTAGAATAACTACACCAGGAATACTTTTTCGGATATCTGGACATGATGCGAAGTCTGCATCACAGTATGCTTCAAGGTTTGTCTCGCAATTTGGGCCGTAAGTAATACCAAGTTCGTGTTCATGACAAGTATCTCAAAAGTCGTTTTGCAGACATTCAGTGCTTGATACTCAGTGTTTCCAGATGTTTGCTCAAAACTGCGACTGCGTGTGAGCTATCGGGTCTCGTCAAATTGTCAATTATCTCACGATACAGAACATCTGCTACGTATCCGATATTTATAGAAAGCTGATCACTGGCTTGCACAGGTGTCAAAATGGTATTGCAGTTAGACATTCCAAAATTTTTCAGCATCGATTTCGTATAATTCGTTTGCGTTAGAATTGTGTTGATCTTTGGATCTCTTATGATTTCGATTCCCAAATAGCAACTGGCAATTTTACTTGTGATCTCGAACTCGTTCCACATAGGATTTAGCAAAGATTTGACTTTCTTTTCGTTAGCCACCACTACTAATCCATCATCCACGTAGAGTGCAATAATCAAATCATGCTGCTCTGATCTGTAGATGCAAAGATCAGCAGTTGATGGTTCAAATCCAAAGTTCCGTATGAATGCGTTGAATTTCTGATGCCATTGTCGAGGCGCTTGTTTTGGTCCATATAAATTCTTGCTTAACAAGCAGACTTATGCAGTCCCGACTTAATAACCCTCAGGTTGCTGCATGTAGATGGTCTCCATCAAGTCCCCATTTAGAAAGGCTGTCTTCTCATCCAGCTGATACAACAGATTACGTTTCGCTGCTGCTACTGCCATCAAGAGTCGTACGGTTTCAAACCTGATTACTGGTGTAAATGTCTCGAAATAGTCAGTCCCTTCCTTTTGACTGCAGCCGTTAACTGCAAGACGTAAGTTGTATCGATCAACTGAGCCATCTGTATTGGTTTTGACTCGGTGTATCCATTTGTTTCGGATTGGTTTACGATCATCAGGAACTTGACTAAGTCCCAGTTATGATTTTTGTCAAGTACGCAAAAATCCTCAGCCATAGTTTTCTCCCACTCTTTATGGTCACATAATAATTTGCTGGAATTTGGGTACCGGCTAAAAAGGCGAAGGCTTCAGCAAACAGACTAACCACCGTCCTTAGTCTATTTCATGTATGAGAAGGCACTGCGTCGTTTTCGTTTCCCAATGCAATATGTTGTACTACTGGTACTGGTTGACTTGAAAAAAATGGTGATGAAGCTTTCTGTTTAATTTTTGTCTTTGCCTCTGCTTCATCATTAAATTCTGTCTCCAACATTGATCGCGTCCTCTATTTTCAACTATCTCAAATTTTTGGTCTACATTGAAGAGCTGGTAGCGCCAACCGATCCAACTACTTCGGAAAATTTACGTTGATTTTAACATCATAATATACGGTGATATTTGATGTACCTGGCGCCCGCAATCTACAACTGCCTGGAGCGTAGCCCACGAGTCGCAATTCTATTGTTTTCTTGCCCCATTTAGCACGATGGGTGTAATCTATGAGACCATATGCTATACTACCAAATATGCGTAATATTTTGACGCTCGGTGTCTTGCAAAAAAATGACTCCTCCGGTAATTTTCCCCCAAGGCGTTGTAGTGGAATGACATTTCGAAGTCTAGCAGCAGTAACGATTGCTTCAGCCGAGAGTCCCAAAAGAAGTCCAGCCGTATGAATCATGGAACGCGCACTTTCAACTAGTGTACGATTTTGACATTCGTATCGTCTCATTTGTTGCGATGCATAGTTCGCCGAGAATTTGTGAATTACCGAATGTTGACGCAACATTTTTCAAAGTTGTTCACTTTTAAATTCTTTCGCATTATCCAAATGTAATTTACGCAGCTTATGGCCACCAGCACTTAGTTCAGCATATACTTAACATATTTTATCTATTATCTCACTTTTTTTCGTCGGTTTAAACCACACAAACCCGAAATAATCATCAACAAAAGTTGCGGCATACAATACACCAATCAAACGATTTTGTACGCATTAGTCGGACAATGTCGTAATGAACAATTTCTCCAATGTGAGTTTTCTAAATACACAACCTTTACAAAATAGTTGTTGAGTTCAGCTAGCGAATCCGGTTTAATGTTCAGCCAATTGACGGCTCCACTTTTCAACATGTCTTTAATAATACGATGATTGGCCTTTCATGCCATGTCTGTAGCGAAACTTCACTACTAGCCACGCAGGCACCCGCGCAAATGGCTTCAAAGTCCATCAAATACAAATTGTTCAGCATTCGCTATCTGGTAGCTTCGAGCTTGCCGTTTTTAATGAGGTGTGATTCACCATCGCACATAATTACGTAGATCCCTCTTTTGGTTACAGTACCAAGCAAAAATAGATTTTTTTCTGGGACATAAATCACTTCATTTATTGTTGCTGTCCACCACTTTTCGAAACTACTTGGCATTCTATGACAGACCGCCATTATTGACTCGTAATTTTGTATAGATTGACTTCAGGTATAGCTTCAAAGTCAAACAAAATGGATTTATTGTTCGTCACATGGAAGGATGCACCACAATCTCCGATCCAGTCACTAGATACCGGAACACACTTGTTAGCAATAAAACAAAACATACTGGTGACATTAACAGACGAACTACCTCTACTGCGTTGCGTTGTGACCTTTCCTCTTTCCTTGTCGGCTTTGAACTCACGACACTCACTCCAAAAATGACAGATTTTGTGACAAAAGAAGCATTCAACATTTTTAGGATTGCGATGGCTACTGTTGTTTTTGCTTTTAGGTTTTGTCACATTTCATCACTTATGCTACTCCAGAGTCATGCAATTCTGTTTTAACCGTCGTTCGCGTCAAAAAGTTACATTGCAAAATGCGGTCAGGAGCACCTACTAATATGACAGATGTCATATTAGTAGGTGATCCAATAGCACGCAGGCTGCGTGCTATTGGAAAAAAAGAGATCAGATATGCTCTGAAGACTTATTTCAGTCGTCTGGATAGCCCTCTTGTGGCTAAAAATACAACGTCTTTTTGGTCTTATATTAGGTCGCTGAAATCCTCTTCTTCCATTCCTAGTAAGGTCCGTTGGAATGGTGCAGAGATTTCTTCTCCTCAAGAAGTTACTGACACATTTGCCCAATTTTCCTCTTCAACTTTTTCTTCTCCCGCTGCAGCTGTGCATCCAGTTGTCTTACCTTATCATCTTCCCTACCCAATTTCCTTTATTTGTACAGATGCATCTGAAGTCGAAGCTTTGATCAATGCTCTTGATCTTAATGTCAGCTCTGAACCAAATGGTTTGCCAAACATGTTTGTAAAGTCGTTAGCCTCATCGCTTAGTTTTCCTTTATCTCTCCTCTTCAATCTAAATTTGAGTACTGGTACTTTCCCTAACCCTTGGAAAACAGCTAATATTGTGCCTATTTTTAAAAGTGGGGATCCTACGTCAGTTTCTAATTATTGCCCTATTTCCTTACTTTCCTGCTTTCCAAAGTTACTTGAACGGTTGGTTCATAATCGACTCTCGAACTGATTAGCTCCTATTATTGCTCCAGAGCAGCATGGCTTTCTCAAAGGATACTCCACTACCTCTAATTTAATGAAGCTCACAAACAGTATTGCAAGAGCTTTAGATAACCAACTGCAAGTTGATGTGATCTTACAAGATTTCTCCAAGGCCTTTGACACTGTGAATCATTTACTTCTTTGTCGTAAGCTATCTATCGTGTCGTCCCTGTCGAGTAAGCCTCTCTGGTACTACATCTAGTCCTTTTTATCCTTCATCTGGTCTTCCACAAGGTTCAATTCTTGGGCCTGTTCTCTTTCTGTTGTTCATAAATGATCTTCCCTTTGTAATTAATTCTTATTGCCTCTTGTATGCTGATGACTTCAAAGTATTTCGAGCAGTCAAATCCCATTTAGACTGTCAGCTCCTCCAAACTGATCTGAATGCTCTAAATATATGGTGTGCTTCAAACTATTTATGTCTTAACACTGCTAAATGTCATACAATGACTTTTTTTCTCAAGGACTCTCCTATTAATTTTAATTATATATTAAATCTTCAGTGTGTTAAGCCATACAGACCTTGAAGTAACTTTTGATCCAAAACTCAAATTTGATGGACATATTTTAAATGTGATTGCTAAGGCGTCTAGAGTTTACGGATTTATCCTTGGACATGTACATAAATTCGATAGCATCTCTGCAACTGTCCGCCTATTTGTTTGTCTGGTTCGCCCTTTGCTTGAATATTGTTCTGTTATCGGTCCCCTCGTGTCTTCTTTAGAAACTGTCCCAAGAAAGTTCACGCGTTTTCTTTTCCTTAAGTTTAATTTGCCGTATCAGCCCTATGAAAGTCGTTTATCTTTCCTATCTCTTCCATCTCTAATATCCCGACGAACTTATTTAGACCAATGTTTTTTGTATAAACTCTGCTACCATCAAGTCCCGTTAAATATTTTTTCTGAGCTGCGTTTTCAACAAACATCTCGTTCATCTCGGATGAATTCTTATTTCGTTGTCCCATATGCTAGAACTGATTTATATCTCCATTCACCAATTTTAAAAACCGTACGAAATCATAATAATCTCGACCTTGGTCCTTTCCCCTCTTCTTACATAGCATTTAAGAAAAAACTAATAGACTGACTACTAGTTTAACTTTCAATTATCGACATTTTATTATTCTTTTTCATTTAAATATTGCTATATTATTCTTTGCGCTCCAGTTTTTTATTGGATTATTTAGTCTGTAAGATGGAATAAATAAGTAAAGAAATAAATATTTTCAAAATAAATGTACCCAGCGAAATTACGTGTACCGTAAATAAATGGTCTCACGTAATTTTGTGCACTGAAAATAAATGAACGTGCTACGAAAACAAATGGACTCACCAAATTACGTGTAAATAACGTGTGCCCTTAATATGCTCAACCAGAAGCACTGTATGTCTTGCATCTTGAGGTGGGAAAAAATTCGGAAGGTTTCGAGAAAGGTATATAGAGATACTACCTTGAGCATTCATTGCGTGCAGATGTGTTTCAAATCATTCTAGTCACAATTTTTCAAAAATTAAATTAATTTCATTTAAACGTTTGGCCGAAGTTAATTTTTATTGGAAAAAGCTTATGCTGTCGAAGCAATTGACTCAAGAAATTTTTAAATCCAAGGACAATTCAGGATCGTTGGTATGAAGGAGCCCGATGCGTTCCACCGTTGGGGCAGCCTGAGGAAATGACAAATACGAAACATAATACAGAAAACTCCGCAGATGGAGGATGCAAGTTACAAATAATAGCGGGCAATGAACAAATAATCAAACTACAAAAAGGAAATTATGAACTAAAGCTAGGGATCAAGTCGCTTAAAGATCTATTCTTAAAAAAAGACGAAGCCTCAAAAATTGCAGCCGCAAATCAAATGCAACAGGAAACAAAGGCAAATAAACGTGTAAAACAAGCGATTCCGGAAAAAATCGACGAGTGTCAAAACTATTTTGTAGTGCTGGATGGATTAACAGCAGAAATGGAAGTTTTAATGAATTTTATTCAGTATTTAATAAATAAAAAAACAGAAGAAACCAACTCGCAGTTCTGCTGGTTTCTCCGAAAAGCCACCACCAAGGCAGAAAAAGTTCCAACCAATAAATGTATTGGGACAAAGCGGAAGAGATATGGTTCGCCTACTGGCAGCCGAAAATAAATTAAGTAATTTCGATATGAAGAGAGCTAATGCAGAAAAATTAACTATTAGAACGAAATCACTGGTTGGTTTCAAGTCAGCGAAAGATGCGTTGAATTCTGGGGAGGTTCTGCACTTCACCTATATCCCAAAAAGTGAAAGACCTTTCTGTTGAAGCGGCTGGACTGCGAAGAGGACACAGTTGATCTTCTTCAGGTGCTCAAGGAAGCTGCTCCAAAAATTGCATTTATTTCTGTCAAAACCTTCGCAACAAAAAGATTGACCGAAGAAAAGAAGAATTTACCACTTTATCTGGTACAAATCTCAAAAGCTGTCCAAGTGTCCTTCAACTAGAAAACTGCTTGAATTTCAGAGTGGTGAGGTGGGAACGCTCCCAGAAAAGAGAAGTCAACGAGTGTTACCGGTGTCAAAGATTTAGTCATTCGGCTGCCATGCAATATCGGTGCATCAAATGCAAAAATGATCATGCCCCCGGTGAGTGCAAATTGGCTCAGAGGGAGTCTAAAGAAATATTATACTGCGTTAACTGCGGTGTATTCGGTCATCCAGCATCATATCGACGATGTCCCCGATACCAAGATGTAAAAGTTAAAATTGTTCCCAAACAAATAGAAGTACATCGAAGCGTAATACCTTCCAACTTCGTCAAGCCCGGGGTATCATTTGAACTTGCCACTAGAGGACCGGCAGATAATGTTGTGAATAATGTAAGTGGCAATAATGAGCTGCATCTTAAAATTTACCAGCAACTTAATTCTTTATCGAAAAGAATCAATAAACAAGATTCAAAAATTAATTTTGTTTTCCAGCATTTACATCTTTCAAATGGCTCAAAATAACTTGTCATCTAGTCAAATTCCCATGAATAGGCTTCGTCTCATCTCGAGAGAGGGAACCAAATACTTTCAGAGGTTGTCGAAGCAAAAGTTTCCGACTTCAAATCAAGCCTGACCGGCGAATCTTTTCTTCATTTCAATGAAACATTAACATATTAACACATACCTAGCTTGGATCTTATTGATTATTTTGTCAGCTATGAAGACCTGTGTTTCATATTCGGCAAGATAAAGAACAAGAAATCCTGTGGTATTGACGGTATTCCAAACATAATCCTCCGACATTTGCCTGAGGTTACTAGTACGAATTATTGCATATTGTTCAACAAAATGTTGAGAAATTCATATTATCCAAATAACTGGAAAAAGGCTAAGGTATTTCCGATCTCGAAGAAACGGAAAGAATCTTCATGCCCTAAAAGCTATCGTTCAATGAGCTTGCCCTAACATCAGCAAGGTGTTTGAAGCGATACTCAACAAAGCATTAAGCGCTCACATTGGGAAATGTGAGTTCATGCCGAATTGCCATTGGTAGCGTTTCCTGATGATCTGGTCATCTATACTGCAGATCGGAAAGCTACATTAGTTCATAGTAATCTTCAAAAAATATTTTATGATATGCAGTTCTACACTGTCAATTGGTGAATGAAAATCAATGTGCAGAAGTGCGAAACAATTTAGTTTCGGGCAACGCTGCTGGGGGCTAGTAGAGACCTGAATCGAGGTTTGAACGATTCCCAGATTTTGGCTGGTGAGGGTAGCTCAGAACGGGTTCCACATAAATTCTGTGTCCGTTACCTCGGTATTCATCCCGATCGTCCTATACTGAATATGTCAAAATCATGCACAGGAAAGCACAAAGGTAGTCATGGCCCTTTGACGACTCTTTCATTCCAAATACATTGACAAAAGGTCAAAGTTATCTGTTACAAGACTCGGTTTAGATCAGTTTTCATATATGGATGACAGATCTGGTACAACCAGAGTGCTAGTACTGTGGAAAAATTAAGAGTTTTCGAAAGGGAATGTCTTCGTGCAGAAAGCGTGAGACGGATTGAAAACACTTTATATCGAATATAAAAATTTGTCAAGCTGCTTAAAAAATGAGAGTCGATATTTACGTATTGAAGCTTCTTCGGAATCATATCGTAAGATCTGTAACTGTGAGCGAAAATGCCTGGATTTCACAGCCGTTCCACCCTACAAGCGGTATATTGCGACTTTTCTCGCAACTGGCTTCTTCTTCCAAAGGCATTCGTGTATTTGGACATGAATCAATATGTTTTTGATTCTGACGGTGTCCCAATTATCTATCACATATATAGACGGGCCACAGATAAGAAGAACAAATATCCTCCGAATTTGAGTTCACTACACAATTCCAATGGAGATACTCATTCCCTAGACTTGTTGAGGCTGGTCGAGCTGAGACGGAGTAATTTAGGTATTGGTGGCTAAATGACAATGTCTAAATTATTCGTGTTTATTTTCAGTTTTTGTGTTTTTACTTCCTTAGTTTTTGAGTTTCAGCTCATTATTGCTACATTTAGTGGTTGTTTTTTACGCTAAAAATGTTGGATGGGTTTTTATATTTAGGACAGGTATATGTTATGTTTATTATATAAGGTTTAACGTTTAGGCTAGGAATATTGTGTTACATTGTATTAGTATAAGATAAAGCTTTTGATTGAAGTTTATTAGAATTAGGTTATAGCATATTAGATGTAGGATAAAAGTTCACATTTGTGTTAAAATTAAAATTAATTTTTGAATAGTGTTGGTTGCTTTTCTTCTCCTTTTTCTAATTCAATCAAAAAATATGTAATAATTTTCATTAAATTGAATTTGATATTGGTTCTTGATTAAATATTTTTCCTAATTGATGATATGCATATAAATTTGTAGAGCCATTTGGGTCATTAAGTTAAGTATATTTTATTGTTTGGAATTTACTATATACTTTTTAAAAATTTATAACAATTTAAATTGAATAAAGCGCTTTTGACTTTGGCGTTAAAAAAGATACACAAGCGTTTTTAATAATTTCAAAGACGGCTATTAATTCTCCCCTAAAATAATTGTCTTTTATAAAATCTTACCTTCAAAATTGTAGGTCGATATCCGATTCCAATGGGATTCATGCGTTTTGGTGGTTTTCCGTCGGTTGGTTTCAGAACTTTTACTTTATCAGACCGAAGTTCATCGATTTTCGTCAAACCAAAAGCAAAAAAGATAACAGTCATTAGAAAATATTTCCCTTCAGTGTGGCTATGGGAAAATCGAGGATATGAGAGGTGTGTTTAGAATTAAAAATGTTTAACTTAAATGGGATTTCACTGATTTTTGGACTAAAACTTATCAATAAACTGGGCATGTATCTTTTTATATGAATATCATTTATAAAATATTTTTGTTTGCATTCATATAAACATCCAAAATTATCCACCTTGAACGAAATTGATAAAATTTTTGTAAGGGCTCATCAGATACATGCGAAAATGTTAAGTAATACTTCATTGTTCCCCAAATCCAGATAACAATACATACATATATGTAAATAAAACAAAATTTTGACAGTCATCTAATTTTCATAAAAATCTTGAAATTTTGATAGCTATCTTATATTAAGAAATTTCCAAAAAAATTCTGCCAAATCATGTTACGTTGCTCTTCACTTTCTCGATATTTTTATGAGAGCAATTTGATTCTATTCATTTTTACTCTTCACAACATTTTACTTAGACTTACGCCCCCTTTAGGTAGCTGTTTATCATCACTTTTATTGGGCCCAAAGCTCACATTAGATAGGAAGCCATATGGCAGCACATTACCACTAGAAGGCCGACGTTGCTCGCTAGCTTACATGGCGGTATATGAAGAATTGTGGAAGTGCCAACGAAAATTCGAGGTTTTATACGGTTTCGAGACGGATTTCTACAGTAAAATCCAGACGTTTCGCGGAAAACCGTCTAATATCCGTTTAAGTTTTATCGCCTTCCAAAGTGAATGAATAGGAGTTTGTTTACTTCTCAAAGCTTAGCTATCAGTGGAAAATGCAAAACATGTGCTTCGGTTGCTCGTCTTGAAAAGTGTAGGAGTACAATGGACAGTACAAGGTGAATTTAAAGCATGCACGAAATGCGATTCGTACGTTTTCATTCGGAAAATAGTATATATTACGCGATGCGAGCATTTGCTTATGCCGCAGTTAGCTGACAGCTCACGGAAGCTTGTCCAATAGTAGGCCGACTAATACATCTGCGAATTGCTACCATATGATTTCCTATCTTACGTGAGCTTTGTTTGGGCTGGAAGTCTGTTTTAAGCGAACTGGACCAATACCACCGGATTACCTTACCTAAGGCACTGTTCAGTTGAAAGTAATTTTTTAAACCACTTCAACTGTATGAAGTAACTATGTGGAATCAACAAACTATTTCAGGTTCATTACGACATTTGACAATAAGTTAAAGCATCGATTGCGTTGCCTTTTATACTCTCATTATACTATCGCTAGAGAGTTCCAATTGTTTGATTTAACTATTAAATAAATTTAAAATACAATACATTATCAGATCTTATATTTAATCGCTGCAATATTGCATCAATTAAATATGATTGCCCTAACAGTGTATTAGTAAACAAATGACAGCTATGGAAGTTTATAAATTTTCCTGCAAAAATAAAATAATCTTCAGGAAAGATATATGTATCCTTGGCTTTTATAAACGCATAAATTCACATCCTCATCTTACTTTTTAATTCACAATTGATTTTTAAAATTTTGTTTTAGCATTAGACAACATAATGGCCATATCACTTACAAGCTGGCAAGATTCAGCTGTCAACGATGGTAGCGTTGAAGTTAATGTTGAATTGGATTCGGAAAATAATGACATTGATGAAACTGAATCATCTAGTGTGATAAATGTTCGTGAAAAATTTATTGAATCATGGATATGGATAGATATTCAAAGTTCACAGTATGTTTGTATGTTTATCTTGATTACATACGTATACATACAAACAAAAGAATAGATATACATGTGTAGACTGAGCTTGTGATCCTATTTAAATGACATATTCAACTGTAAATAGCTCAAAACCATTAATTTTATAAGCTTAATTGTATTGCTCGACATGTTATAAGTTCAAAACTTATATGCATGACATTAAGATGTTTGCTCCTTTTCTTTTCTTCTCTCTGAAACTATCGCATTGTTATACTCAACGAGGCTTATTCGTTGCAAAATGACATGCAAAAATTTCTAGTGAACGCTCCTTAAGTGACGTACATTGTCATGTTCTTGTAAACTTTTCATAGAGCTGTGGTTTATACGGAAGTATATACTCGTATTGTATTTTTTCATTATTTCATATTGAATTTTTTTTCAAATTTGCATGTTGAATTATAGCCTTGATATTTCCTCAACTCTTTCTAGGATATGTAGACTTTTCGAAAAAAATAAATATTTATTTTTGGAAAATCTAAGTAAAATGACGTTTGTTCATTATATGAATGAACTTTTCTTCATAATGCCCCACATGACCCTTAAACCCAAAAATTTTGGATCGGTTTGCACAGTTATTTCTCAAATTTTCAGCTAATAGTCCAGTTGTGTTTCGAAAATTAATTTATATTTTAGAAATCTCAGATTCAAACCTTAGTTTCTACTTAATCATAACTGAAGTGAAGCTAAGTGATATATATATGTATATATATATATATATATATATATATATATATATATATATATATATATATATATATATATCAGTGGCGAGAGGCTCACACACGAACAACCCGATTGCCATCCTCTTTCATAAGTTCCCTATTTTGAAATTCTTCAATGATGTATGGCATTACTTGCATGCATCGCTTAAGTGATAGTATCTTAATGTTAGCGTTTCGTTTCTCTATTTGCCACTCTTTGGTGCATTTCTTTCTTTAACAGTAAATCATGGAATCAACATCAATATATTTGAATGCTTCCTCTGAACTCATTTTTTGCCTAAGGATTTCTTCACCATTCACCCACAAGTTATGTAAGCTTACACTTGCTCATATCACGCTTATAAGCCGAAATTGCTATCGGCTTGTCTTCTTTGCCGTAACGTCTGTATTATCTCTGTGAGCAGCACTAACGATTGCATATATGGCTTATCAGCTGCTTTTTTGTTTAGCACTATTCTTGAAGTGCAATGTGCTCTCAATTTGTTGGGGAAACCATTATTGTCGTACATTGCAAATGATGACCATAAAAATGCCAAGCGCACTTATTTTCTCAAATAAGTGCACGCTAGCTTAAAGCGCGCTGGATAGATTAAATTTGCTTGGCTAGTTTTGTTAATTTTTTTCATTTGATTTGATCAGATTTACGTGTCAAAAAATTTATCCTCTATTTTAGCCGGTTTTCACCTCGTTTTAAATATTTAAAAATCATTTTGTTAACAAACATTCATATTTGATATTTTTCCTTAATTTTTATTTGCAAAACTGAAATATTTATACATATGCATAGAATATACTGATTTGGCTAAACATCAATAGACTGGTAAAACAGTATTTTTCCTTTAACCATAGAGGATTTATTTTAAATTCAAATATACATGTATTTTGAGACCATATTAGTCTGTTATTCGGTGTGACTTATTAATAATTTTTATCTTTATTTATATGCTCAACATTTATATAAAAATGTTAATCGATCCCTACAAACTAATCTTAATATATTCCTAGTTATCCTAATTCTTCTTCTTGGTAGCACCCCTCTAGGGTCTTCGCTTCCTTCAAATAGCGCCTCCAACTGTATCGGTCCATTGTCTGCGTCCTCTAATTTCAAAATCCGAGGAGGGATAAACTGTCTTCATCGACCGAGTCAGACCAGCATTTCCTCGGTTTTCCCAATAGTCTCCAGCCTTCAATGCTCCCAACGAATATCTTTCCGGGTATCCGTTGTTCGTCCATATGATTCATGTGGCCAGTCCATTACAGCTTCCGTAGTCTTACAATCGTTAAGACCTCCGGTTCGTCAAAAATTTCATACAGCTCATGGTTGTATCAAATTTGCCATTGGTCCCCGTCTAGCTTCGCTCCAATTATTCGTCTCAAGATTCGTCGCTCAAAGGCGTTCAATATAATTTCGGATGCTTGGATTAGGGTCCATGTTACACACTCATGCCATAACACTGGTCTTATCACAGATTTATACACTTGGAGCTTTGTTTTCCTGTGTATGCAGCTGATCTTCAAGATCGTCAAAACTAAATTAAATATTTTATTTGCAATCTATCTTCTTCGGCGTATTTCGTCTCTTTCATTAGCGGTGCCCTTTATTTTGGCCCCCTGAATACACTAATTTGCTCATATTTTGGATACTGTATTTGTCAAGAGTGACAACACGCAGCTTCCTTATGACGTACTCGAGAGCTAGATTGAATAGCAATGGGGCCAGCCCATCTCCCTGCTTTAGTCCGATATTTGTGTCAAAGGCACCTGTGAGTTGGTTATAAATGCGGACTTGGGAGTTCGTCGACGTCATTGTCATTTTGGTGATTTGGCTGGGCTGCGAAAGCAAAGCATTAATTGGTACAGTACGTTAAAATCAATACTGTCGTATACTTGCTTAAAGTCAACCAAAAATTTGGTGTACGTCGATGTTGAACTCTCAGCATTTTTCAAATACCTGCTTGACTGTGGTCTATTGTCAATCCACCTGCTCTCAAACCATCTTGATACTCCCCAATAATACTTTTGGTGTATTATCCGATTTTATTGCCTAAGATCTTTGAAAATACGTACAAAGTAGTGATCTGCCTCTTTAATTTTCGCACTGTATCTTGTCACTTTTTTTATGGATAGGGAATAAAACTGATTGGCTCCACTCTTTCGGCACATGTTCTTGTTACCAAATGTACTGGATGCCTTTCTTAATAGCTTTATGGACACTGCTGCCACCATGTTTGATGAGCTCCATGTATGCTTGTCTTGGGTTATTGCTCGCTAAACTTATATCTATAGTATACTTCTCAATTGGTCATCATAGTATATTTTTTTCTTAATTCTAATTATCATATTCGCTATTCTTCTGAGATTTTCATAGTGTTCTATCTCTGTCCTGGTTTTCCTACCTACTTATTCTTTGTACGCCTGATTCTTTTTGCCTAATACATTCTGGCACGCATCATCAAACCAATCATTTCTCTTGTGCCGCGCTTGATATCCAATTGTCTGTTCTGCCAGGGTCTTAATAGCCACTTTCACTTACATTCAGAGCTCATTGCTTGTCTTTAACGATGCGTCAGATAAGATAGGATTCAGCTAGTTGTCGAGAGTCTCCGTAAAATTTTCCACCACGGATGAGGTTTGGAGCCTTTTGACATCAAATTTTTGTAGTAGGCTGGGCTTTATTGGATATGTCTGTTTTGCCAGGGTCTTAATAGCCACTTTCACTTCCATCCAGAGCTCATTGCTTGTCTTTAATGATGCGTATGATAAGATAGGATTCAGCTGGTTGTCGAGAGTCTCCGTGAAATTTTTCACCACGGATGAGGTTTGGAGCCTTTCAATGCCAAATTTTTGTAGCAGGCTGGGCTTTATTGAATAAGCCTTTGACATTAGACATGGATAGGTTGATTTGATCAAGTAATAATCTGAGTTACAATTGGCTTCTCCGTATGTACGGTTGCCAAGTATGTCAAGACCCAACGTTGCTGGCGCTGGTCGTTGTTATTTGTTACATCGTGGAGACTATATCCTCCAGCCGTTCCCCAATGGGATGGCTCATTGCCAACCCTAGCGTTGATATCACCCAGAATTATTTTTGTGTCGTTTGTAGGCAATGAGCCAACTAGTCTTTCCAGGTGATTGTAGAACGTTTTCCATTTCTTCTTCTTTTTCTTTTGTTGGGGCGTGAACATTTTTATCAGCTATATTTTGAAGGATTTTGCTTCTATACGGATCACACACAACCGTTGATTGACTGCTTTAAAATCAATAACGTGCAATTTCGTCTCATTATCCACAATAAATGACACTCCGGATTCTCGTTTTCCAGTAGGCCTCCCACTTTTAAATATTGTGTGCGATCTCATGTCTCGAATATCTTTTCCAGACCATCTTGTTTCCTGGATATATTGACTGGCCTGTTGTCCTTAACAGCGGCAGGGTAATTGAGTGATCTGACATTCCAGGACCCAATGCCATAGTCCATCTTCCACTTTTGAGGTCGTTCCCGTGAATCCAATCCATTTCGAAGCCCTTCTGCAGGTTTCGAAACAATTTAGGGTTTTCCAGGGATAAGGAAGTACCCCGTCGCTCAACCACCATTCCGTTATCAGGCGCAGAAGATTTGCCTTTGCTCTCTTACGTCCCCACAAAGGGGGTGTAAGTAGGAGTTAGTAGCAGAACTGTAGATGTATTTACATTTACTAGCTTTCTTGGCATTTAATGTCCCATTATTGGGGAACCAGTAAACGCAATATGTGACCTTGAGAGCATTTACTACCATTTAATTGTGGGGTTTAGGATGGACAATCATCAAAGCTGTAGATTGGAAAAATAAGGGTTTCTCTCCTTCTACCCCAACTGGGCTTGGGATCGTCTACAGCGGTGTTAATCAGCCTAATTACTTAAACGATTACTGGTAGAAAGCGTTTCCTAAGTCATGATTCAGTTTTCTTTCTTCAGGTATCGTTTTGACATGTAAGTTTCCGATAACACCCAATTTTTGGGCCTGATTTACCTGGATGATGTTGATTTAATGTCCTGCTTCTTCTATATGTTTCGCTAGTGCTGATCTGATATCCGCTGGTTTCTTTCTTTTTTTAACGCTTTTTCTGCTTCACATATGTGTTCTCAGCCCGAGTCATATCTGATCTTCTAGTTTATCCAATGTAGCATATATCACATGTAGGGTAGGTGAACTCATATACACTACTCTGTTCATCCCTTCCGAGGGGGTCCTTAACTGGTTCGAAGCTTTATTTTGCCTGTGCAGAACTATGACCCTAAAATGCGAAATGCGGAAGAGTAGTTTGTGGTATTTAAAATGAATCCAGTCTCATCTGTTTTGGTGCCTCTTCAATTCTGGTTGGCTTGATGCTACACAAAATTATCCACACCTCTCAAGTTATAGCCTCATATGGTCAGGTTTTGTCAGACTAGAATGTTCTTTTTCTTTTGAGTCATGAATTTACTTTCGTCTCATAAACTCCTAGGTCAATTTGATTTGCTCTAGATTCTAGCCTCAGAAATGTTCATATGGCATTTGAGATTGATTGTGCCATAATATTGACGTCATCAGCATACGCTGCCAGTTATATGAACTTGAACATTAGTGTAACTAGCATTTCAGCTGTTACCTTCCTGTAAACATGTTCCAGCGCTATATTAAAGATCATTGGGGCAATTCCATCCACTTGTTTTAAGCCTAAATCTTTTTTGACGCCATCCGTTGGTTTGGAATTTATCTTGACCTGGGACTCTGTGTTTAGCATCGTGACTTTGACCATGCGGATTAGTTTTTGTTGGGACGCCTGAAGTCAAGCATTATTTTGTACAGCGCATCTCTGTAGACACTGTCATATGATTGCTTGAAATTTACAAAGAGTTGGTATACATTTCCATTATATTTCCAGCACTTTTCGGGCACCTGTTTAACTGAGAATGTTTGGTCAATTGTAGACCACCCACTTCAAATCCCACCCTGATGCGCTTCCATAATGCTTGCATGGTACAGCTTTAATTTTCTTAGCATGGTTTCAGAGAGCACTTTACATGACGTACATACTGAAGTGATACCTCTATACGAGTAACTCTAACACTTTAACTTGTCTCTCATTTTGTGTACAGGACATATTATAGTTTTTCACAAGTCTTCTAGTGACTGCTGCTTTGACCATATCCTGCATATAAGTCGATGGAGAAGGTGATCTAGACTAGGACTCCTCCTCGGGAGCAGTTCAGCTGGTATCCCATGTATTCTTGGAGCCTTATTTTTCTGAGCTCATGTATTGCTGCCTGTACCTTGTTTCTGGTTGGTAGTGAAAATTGAATCTCTTGTTCTGCTTCTTTAATGTTCATATCATCAGTGGTTTTTTGAGTGCTGTGCATCGCTTCTGGAAATACTGCAGCCATCCTTTTTTTGATTATGACTTAATTAGCTATGATTGATCCTTGTGCACTTTTGCGAAGGTTTTTTTTGTAGATTGAAGCCGTCCTTCAGTTATCTAAAAGAGGATTACACGGATCTGATTTTCATGCAGCGTTAAGTGTTCGTCTATTTGTTGGATTTTTATATTACCTTACCAGTATACCCTATGTATACTGGCGGATTAATGCTCAATCATTTCTTTCTTCGGTACACTTTTAAGCTTATCGTCCGAGGGTGTTATATTGTTTTTCTTTGGCCCGAGTTGGTCGGTGGATGTATTTTTTGTATGCCTGGTTGCTTTTTCTAACCATTTTCTTGCATTCTTCTTTGTACCAGTCATATCTACTTTTCTTTTGTCTATGCCCCGAGACCTCTTCAGCCACTTTTGTTACCGCACTCATACTGTCTTCCACATGATTTTGATATCATCATTACCTTCTACCAACTACGGGGATATACTAATGTGATTTCCTGGCGCTGACATGCGACTATATGTTTATCTGGGAGTTTGAGGCAGCTGTTTTTCTTTGCTTACAGCTCTTGAAGATGCAATATTGGAACTTAACCCCTACAACATAGTGGTCCGAACCCCAGACATTGCTGCAAAATAATCGCATTTCGAGAATGCTGGTGGTAACTCAATTTCGTATGAGAATATGGTGGGCCTGATTGCATGTGCGACCATCTGAGGATGCCCACGTTCTCTTGTGGATGCCTCTATGCGGAAAACGTGTGGAATTTACTGTAAGCCATCTTCTAATGGCGAAGTCTATCAGACACTATTCTTCATCGTTAGTCTCTGCAAAAAGACCGTGCATTTCGAATGATCTTCTATGTGCCATTACTTGGCAAATTTTTGCTTGGAAATCACCTAGACCAATTTCAATGTCATTTAACGGCAATGAATCGACAGTGTCTTCCAGAGTGCTATAAAATTTGTCCTTGATTCCCTCCTCCTTATCTTCTATGGGCCGGGGACAATTAACCAGCGAGACATTAAAGAATTTAGTCCTGATAGGTTCCTTTTTCGAGCCATATTTGAATATAAATTTAAAACACTAAGAAAATGAAAATTAATTAGGCCTTGGTTTGGTCAGTTTTACGCCCTGAGTATTTATCGCATATTTACAGACAAATTGTTTATATTTATGGTCAACTTAGGGCTATTTTCACTTCATAACTAGTCGTCGAAAAAATTAGAATGTTTTCAGAACAAGTTTTTTGAGGGAACACCAATATTGTCCACGAATCCTATTTTTATTTAGTTTTCGAGCCTTCCTCCGGCTTTTTTTTACAAATTTGATAATAATTTAAGCATGTTTAGGCCCTAAACTACCAAAATACGTAAGAAGACCCCATCTGGGCCGTGGTTGGACCCTGATCATTTTGACTTAGGTACTTTTACCTGTGACTAACAATTTCCTTCTATTTGGTAGAGGAGCTACAAATCAAAGGTACTGTCGAAGTATAGAGTAATTTCTACCATAAAAGCAGTATCTTTCCAAAAGAAATAGTCAATTTGGCCTGTAAATGTCACACAAATATTTTTCTCCCAAATCCTCTCCTTAAATAATGCTTTAGTGCGCATGTACGCAAGGAGAGATGTCTGGAGAACATGGCGGGTGGGGTAACTTTAGTTCAGTTCGGTTTTGCTACATGCGGCCGAGGGCTTCCATGCAGCAAAATCACTTTGTTGTGCCTTTCTTCGAATCCCGGATATTTTTACTTCAGTGCGCAGCTCAAACGCATGATTTGAATTCGATAGAGTTTCTGCGATATCGTTTCGTTTAGCTGGAGTAGCTGGTAATAGATGACGCCTTGCTGGCCCCAAAAAATACAAACCATAAGCTTCATGCCATGAATATTCGGCTTTCCGAAGGATGTTAATAGCTGGCCGGGCAGCACCCATAACTTTTTGCACTTGGGGTTGTCATAATGAATCCACTTTTTATCGCCAGTCACAATACGATGCAAAAAGTCCTTCCTGCTTGGCGTTCAAGGAGCTGTTCACAAGCAAAAAATCAGCTTTCAAGGTCATGCGGCTTCAATTCGTGTGGCACCCAGTTTCCGTGCGTTTCATTCCTCCCCTCCCAAAGATTCTGACAACTCCTGAAGCGTTTGGCGTTGGTCTATATTGAATAATGATTCCAACTCTTTGCCTTCAAACTTTTTGGATTAACCCAGCCGTTCCTTGTGTTCGAGCTCAAAATCACAACTTTCAAAGCGACCAAACCACCTCTGATACCATTGTTCAGATGGAGCATGCTTACAGTAAACTTCCACTAAAGTTCGATGATCTTTGGCTGCACTTTTCTTCATGTTATAGTAAAACCCCCGCAAAAACACTTATTCTGGTACAAAATTCGACATATTCGAGACATTATTTAGTACTGTTGTTTACGTTTTAACCAAATGACACAAGCTGTCAAAGATGAACATTGACTAAAGGTTTTAGCGGGAACACATTGGAAACTGGAATGAGAGTCGATTTTGATTAACGAGGATTCTCGCCAAGAAAAGGCCTAACCCCACAGACACCAATAGACAGTGATTGGTTTAAGCACCAATCATCGCCCCCCAAGATCGATTCTAGTTTAGATTGAGGGAACTCTCAACTTTCATACTGGTAGATACCAGAACTAGCTGTATCTGACACTATAAAGTCAACGCCAACCTTTGTTTGCACCACAACCACCACGATACTCCCCGAAGGGCCGCAACCAATCAGCTGACCATTCGAAGATGGAGGCTTATCAGCATTGGAAACTGGAATATTGGTTCATAAACCAGTGGTGGCCTCTTGTGTGAAACGCTAATTATTAATTCAAGTACCCAATAATATCAAGTGGACAATCTTCACCACGGAATGCGCTTCAGGCAAAACCAACGCAAATTAATAAAACACTAGCACAGATATTCGAACTGGGCTCTTTGAAACTTCACTATTAGATGTAACCTCCTTTCACAAGATCATTGAGTGACATTGCTAGCTCCTTACTATTAGATGTGACCTCCTTTCACAAGATCATTGAGTGACATTGCTAGCTCCTTATATAATATTAATTATCTTTTTGAATGCTTAAATGAATATTTATTTTCAATCTTAATAAAAGTAGTTTCAATGATAACGAATCGTAATTTTGGATTTCATATCCAGTGCAAGTTCCAGGTTTCTCCAACGTCCTCTTTAATGGTTGTCATTATTATCATTTTCTTTACATAAACAGAGTTTCAGTATTTGGCGTTAATGTATTTGGTTTTTCGATACATAAGGTCGCCTTTTTCAAGTTTTTCAAAGTAAATTTATTTATATTAACAACATAGATTAATCAATGATATATTAACCATTTCGTAGGATGATATTGCCATCTTTCGGTAAATTATAAAATTCCACGTTCGAAGAAGCCTTGGTTTTTATAAGCGAAGAACAAGTCCAACTCATTTTTAACAGCGTGATCGAAATCGAAAGTTTTACCATTCAAATGGTTTTGAAGGGAGCGAAACGAATGATTGTCTGATGGTGTTAAGTGAGGGCTATAGGGTGGATGTGGCATCAGTTCCCAACTGAGCTCCATTAATTTATGACGGGCTATCAAATAGGTATGGTATCTGGCATGATCATGATGGAACATCACGCCTTAGCGATTGGCCAGTTTAGGGCGTTTTTTCTTGATTTCTTCGTTGAATTTTGATATTTAACGACAGTAACCAATAGTTGGGTTTCTTGAAAGCAGCTCAAAGTAGACTGTACCCTTGTAACCCCACCATACAGAAAGCATAATCTTCTTTTGGTAAATATTGGCTTTGGATGCCGATTGTGTGGGCTCATCCTGCTTGGTCAATGATTGTTTTCGGACTAGTTATCGCAAACAATCCATTTTTCATCATACATCATGATTCTTTTCAGAAACGGGCCATTTCGGATACAATTCAGCAAAGAATCGCATATGTTAATGCCAGTTTGTTTACGTAACTAAGCTGTTGTAAGTGCAAGTAAACGGTTGAATTCGATATGTCAAGCTTATCTGCTATCTTTCGAGTTGTCATACGTTCGTTAATTGCGATTAAGGTCTTCATTTTGTTGCCATCAGTAGTGGTTGGACGACCAGTATGTGGTGCATCTTGCACATTAAAATTTCCAGACCGTAAGCGAGCAAACCAATGCTGACACTGGTGTTTGGTAAGGCAGTCCTCACCATAAACTCACATAATTTCGTTCGAGCTTCCACCGTATTTTTGCCCTTTCGGAAGTAAAACAATAAAATATGCCGATAATGCTCTCTTTGATTGTCAATTTTATTTTTAACCAACTTTTTGTTTGCTAATGATGCTCAGTTTTTGACTGAAGATAGTCTAAAGCTTAATCTTTTAAATAGTATATAATAATATAAGCCATGCAATCTCTACTACATGAAATTGCACTTCACGTCATCTATTGGAAGGGGGCTGACATAAATTATCGAACAGCCCAATAATTGAAGCGTTGTAAATTATAAGGACATATTTCACTCAGCTTTAATGCCAAATGGATTCAGTTCATAACAAAATAAAATGTTACCAAAAACATTAAAAATACACAGCATTGCCAGCATATAGAACTAGAATATAATTTTACAGTGAGACGCTTAAGAAAAGAAAAATGATCACACGAGTAATTCTTTTGTCTTGGGAGATTCATTTATTTAAATAAATAAAAACTGTTGTAATATTGTATTTATTATATATTCTTTCAGAATTCCCTATAAGACCATTGCTTTTTGCTGGTGGGGTTGGAGCTTTTGGTGGCCGACCAATGCTTTTTGCAAGACCACAAACTGTTAGCTTTGCTCAGAAAAAAGAAAAGCCAATTGAAGTACGAAAAGAATTTCCGCATGTTTGGCTTTGGGAAAACTCAACGGATGCAAAGTTTGTTCATTTTTATTTTAACATATGTTATCCTTTCGTTTTTATCAATGTTTTATTTTCAACTACCTAACGTTGCTTTCAGTAGTTGTTACATGTTTTGAAAATGTAGCGATAGTTGTTTTCTATCTTCATTTCTTTGTACGTGTGTGTGTGTGTAATTGTGTGCTATAACAATATGAAAAGCAAACTATAACCTTTTCTCTGTTTGTTATTCTACAGTGTGAAGTGTAACTGCAATAAGTGAATTTTTGATATTTTACTTTTCTGGAAGAAAATTCGTATCCATTCGTGTTTTCCATATTTATATTCTGATTAAATAAATCCCGAATAAGGGAATCAAGATGCTACACCCAAATAGGTAAACGTTTGATGCTTAACACTTTACTGGCGTTACCCTGGCTCTGTGTAATAAGTGCCGGGGTATAGAATGTGGCTTGGATATTACCGGGAAGATTTCGTGGATAACAAATAGATGTCGCCATGAGTTCACTCGGGTGAAGTCTTTAGGGAATAATGCAAGTACGGTTGGATTAGAGTTTACTATCGTTTATTTCCTATTAACATACAAGAGTAACAAAAGATTCGCTTCGCGTTTGTCGTATTCGTTTCCCGTTGTCTTACTTGTTGAAGCAGTAATGATCGACTGAGTGTGCTGCGTCGCATTGTACGTTTACGGCCTGGCTGCCACATAATGTGTTTTGATGTGTGTAGTTAGCGTCATTCTCCCAACAACGCCTAAAACGTTGCGTCTCATACTGACAGTCGTTTGCTATCCGTCCGAGCAAGAAGATTCTCATTTGCACGTTTTGTCTGCGTTATTTTGTTGGTAAATTCAGTTTATGATTGTGTTTACTCGGTGAAAAAAGCTGGAAAGTCGCAAACCGTCTTTGTATTGTGCCCATCTTGTTTCTGGTGATTTGATTGCATCCATCATCCCATTAGTGAAACTACACTGCGGTAATCCCAGATGAAAACAAGATGAAGTGAAAGTGTTGTTTTTGTTCTGACAATCGTTGTGAAATATTGCGCGCTAATCGCCTCACAAAGCATTTCCAATAGCTTCATCCATCATTTTGTGTGACTGCCATCGAAACCCATCGTCCGTCAGTGGATTCTCGGCTAAAGCAATATCACAGCATATGCAAAGACTCGACATTATGGCATTCGAATACAAAATTATGATTCGTCTGGAATAGGAGAAAATCAGTAAAAATACTGACGCAAATGTGCGTATTTCTGTGCATGATCAATGAAGTTAGGGATGAGATACCCTCACGTGTCAGCTGACTTGTGTCTTTTCTCTATCGGGCACATTTCGCTTGGCATTATTCCAGCAACTCTACAATTTTGCCACCCGCTGCAGACTCGCCATTTATTGCAGATTTATTCTTGCAATCTCGGATGAAGACACGGAGTAGGAATTTCAAGCGGAACTTGAAGCTCCTCCCATTCTGACATCTGTGGTCAATAAACCACGTGCGCTTGCTAATAAGCATCTGAACTGTTGCTTTTTGTGTGTCACGTAGGGTAATGGGCAAAGGGGCAACGCTGACAATTACAGTACGTAGCAAATTAAGGCGGTGGTTGTGGAAATCAAGAATATAGCGGTCCAAACCTTGGCGTCGGCCAAATGATGAGTCCCAAGGTAAAGATTAATGTCAGATACAAACAAATGAGGAAAAAATTGAATAAAATGAGATCAAGTACAAGGTTTATAAACGTGTTTACTGAATGATGTTTGAGAAAGAGAAAAGGCAAGGCAGGGTCCAAATAATAAGCGTCTTTATCAAAACAACTGGATATTCTAAGCATAATATACAAATTACATATATAAACTTATATATAAGAGATTTTAAGTATAGTAACTAGAATTGACGTTTTCCTTTTTTTGATATTATATTTAATTATATCAATATAGGACCGATCGAATGACTTACTACGAACAAATAAATAAAAATAATTTAAGCGAACAACACACTTTGAACAACGATGATACATAAGTGTATAAAACCAATGTTGGAATTAGAAGGAGGCATAAATAGAAACATAATGTTCATAGAAAAATCCCATGAATAGTTTGTATCTACATTGTAGGCTTCATTTTTCATTATAGACATCAAAACAAGGGGAAAGTATTAATTTTGAGTATGGGTTTTAAACAATACATCATTATTTCTGTAGTTTATTCAATTAAACGTAAATCTATATATTTAAAACAAATAAAAAATATAAACAAATTAATTTAATCATGTATAGTATATGCTTCAAAAATATGAATTGAATATGTTTGAAACCATGGAAAAAAAAAAATATATATATATATATTGACATTAAGATTTTGCTTAAAATGAGCTTTGAACTTGTTGTGCACATTTTTTAATACAGATTCGAAAAAAAAAACAAAAATGGATTGCTAATGAACTCCGATCTTTTCTTCTGGTAGTATAGATTTGGCACGGGGTACAGAAGTAGCAGGTGAGTATTTCGTTAAGTGGTCGGGCTTCGTAAAAATCCGCGAATAATCGGTCCCATGCCCTCGGCTCGGGTTCACAGTGCCTTATTTTGGATGTTTTGTATTTTCATTTGCGCAGAGTAGTTCGATTAGAATTTGGATGGTTTAGGTTTCGGCGTCGCGTTAGTGTACAGATCAGGAGCGCGCGAATTCAGCATTTTTTTTTATTGATTTGTTGAAAGTCGTGAAATGAAATTAAGATTCGACAAAGTAATGTAGAGTTTCTATAAAGCTTTTAGGAGTCTGAGAAGTGTAACCAAGCACAGTCTATTCACTGTAAGATCCACGACCATACTCTTCTCCGAACTAGCTGGCCAACCAGCAGCCACCATAGAGTAGACTGAACGCTCGAGCCTGTTTACTTTAAGGGTACGGCCCGCTGGCATGGCTCAACACTTCACGTCTCTAAACCACTGGGAGGATGATTCACACTTCCTTCGGGAAGTAATCGAATGAGCGGTTTGGAAATCCTTACGACTTTGCCGTCATGATAGCTGCCGGCAATTTTCGCGAGAGGTGATCAATGAGCTAGATCTTATCAATATATGTTATACAAGTATGTCAATGAGTTACTAGATGGATCTTCGTAGTGCACTGGTACCTGAAAGATTAGCAGCGGTCACTTTTTTGCAATATAGGCAAAAGCTTCCCATTTCTTTATGTGTATTTTGGCCGTCATATGTTACACATGTAATTTCTTCAAAGTGACGTTATTGTTTTGTCCCAAAAAACCAGAAAATAATCTGTGGAAAACTCCATCAGAGTATACACATTACCAAGCAATTTCACCAACTTATCGGCCAAATTAAAAGAGAGGGAAAATGTTTGAATGAAACAAGTGATAAACTTGCACAAGATAGGGAGCACGTTTATCATTGTTTGTTTCCATTTGAGATAAAATATGAAAGTGTTATCTACTTGGGACTAAGCTTTCATGCATAAAATTGGTTTGCTGTTATGTTTGCATGTACGCACACTTAATGAAAAGTGAATCTTTTGCCCATCTACTCCAAAATAAAGGCTCATCGTCATGCAATCCATTCAAGCGCCTATGCAAGGCAGTATTTTGCAACATAGTATACTCAAATAGTAGCCACACCTTTCATTTACCCTGTGTTGCACACTTTTTGAATTTTCCCAGGGGCACGTCAGCTAATCCGGGGCATTACAGCTGATCCATTTTTGGCGCGCTCAAGAAACAAAACAAAATGCAGATAAAATTTCTTTTACGCATTTCTTTTACGCATTTCAGAACATAGGAGTGCTGCCAGATCCTAATAAAAAACTAAAAGATTGCATGGAACGAATTTGTTTTTCTGCAATGTTATTGATTTTTTAGCTCTGGTAGCCCTGAAATCTCTCATCGAAGCATATGTTTATATTCGCGCCATTCCTCGCATCAGCGTTTACCATCTACCTGCTACCGAAGATTTATGGCTTGCTGTTCGGCTTGTGTTCGGATTTTTCCGGAGGGTTGATGGAGTGTGGTTACTATTTGAGTATACTATGTTTTGCAATTCAATCTCATCATAAATTTCCCCATGAAAGCCTTTGCGAACGCTTATACATATTCAAATTGATCTTTGAAGGCTGAATACCGTTAGGTTGGGAATTCATTCTATGTGAACTCAAATGATTATTCATACGCTCTGACCAGAGCGAAAGTTTGAAGCTTCAAATATCGGCCTTGACCAACAAACGCATGGAATAAAGCGACTTTCAATGGAAGAAAAAGTATTAAAGCGATAAATTTGAAAATTTGGGGGATTGAGGCAAGTTCAAAACTAAAATCTTTGTAGAAGAGAAACCAAGTAAAATTTTTAAACCAGCAATTTTTTTATTTTTTTTTCCATTAAATATGATAGAAAGAGTTTTCCATTAACATTTTATCTATTAAAAAAAACACAGAAATCTTTGAGATGTTGAGCTCAAATTTGAGCAAAACAAAAACAAAATTCGATTTCGGTCATATGACCTCGACGAGCCCGTTTACAGCGGTCGATTCATTGGACTCAATTTCCCACCACTCTTGCACACATTTCCACCAGAACGTTGTCAATTTTGCGTTGGATCTTGTCTTCGAGCTCGTCTTAAGTTGCTGGCTTATTGGCATGGACCAGTGACTTTATATAGCCCCATAGAAAGAAACCCAATAGCGTTAGATCGCATGATTGAGGAGGCCATTCGACTGAACCATTTCTCGAGATGACACGTTCACCAAATTTCTCTTTCAATGAATGAATTTCAATGGGTGGCAAGTGGCACATATCGTCTGATTTTGAGCAAAAATAATCTTGTAATATAACACGATAGCGCTCTCCATTGACGGTAACATGACGGTCATTTTCATCTACGAAAAAATACCACCCAATCACATCTCCGGCATGAAAACCGCACAAAGCAGTAATTTTTTGCGGATGCACATGAAGCACATGTGGGTTTGTTACTCACCAATAATGCATGTTTGCTTAGTAACAACGCCATTGAGCCAAAAATGATCTTGTAACCATGTAGGCCAATATCTGTTCACAAAATATGCCACAGTGTCGTTTGAGCGGTGCCCAATTCTTGAGAACCACGTGGAATGACTGATTTGGCTCATTTTGAATCGATGCACTTACGGCTGCGATGATTCCTTCGTTTCGAGCGGTACGAAGTCTTTTTGAAACCGGAACGTCCAATAGTAAAAATTTGGATTCGAACTTATCCACTGTAGCACGCACAGCCTGTCGGGTGGGACGATTATAGCAGCCAAAAATTGGAGTAAGCGCTCTTAAAGTTGCGACCGCTGACTCAGAATTTCGGTAGTAATTTTTAATAATTTCCAAACGTTGCTGGTTAGTGAACTTTACGATGGTGAAAATGTTGACTTTAACTAATGTTTTGACATTGACAGTTTTTTAAAAAGTTTAAGAGTGCGTTCATATAAAGATACAAAATTATTATGTCCCTAATGGAAAACCCTATATTTCGAAGAATATATATTTCACGAGTAAGTTGGACTCTTCTTTAGTGTCAATGGCTTTTGACACTGAAGAAACAACTTACTTTCGAAACATATATATATATATATATATATATATATATATATATATATATATATATATATATATATATATATATCTATATATTTCTATATATATATATATATATATATATATATATATATATATATAAATATATATATATATATATATATATATATATATATATCTATGTATATATATATATATATATATATATATATATATATATATATATATATATGTATATATATATAAAAATATATATATATATATGTATATATATATATATATATATATATATATATATATATATATATATATATCATATATTAAAAAAAAAAAATATATATATATATATATATATATATATATATATCATATATAAAAATATATATATATATATATATATATATATATATATATATATATATATATATATATATATATATATCATATATAAAAATATATATATATATATATATATATATATATATATCATATATGTCAAATATACCATATTTAAATGAAAAAATAGTATATTCATTGAAAAATCTGACAAACATCTATAAAGATGATATCCTTAAAATTTAGGGAAAACATAGCGAAATTGAATTTATTAAAGTAACTAGTGTCTCTACTAGGAGATTATCTGTTAAGAAACGATTGCTATCAATATTCCAGTACAAATTCCGCAAATTAGGTACTTAAACTTTCCATCGATGAGGTGGAAGCGCCGAAATGAAGTCAGCCAATGGTTCGATGCCAAACAGTCACATACCAAGGAGTGAGCTCCATCTTATCTCCAATAATGTCAACTTGATTGCAGCACTGCATCGGCGTGGGAATATCCTTGATTTTACTGTCAGGTAATAGCCTAGTATCTGGCCCCTTTTTAAAGCGCACTCCAATTCTTGGCACTCAATAACGCTCAAATATTTTGAGTTTGCAAGAAACTATTGGGCAAATCATGATAGTGAAGGTGCCACGGGTATACTAGTCAGAAGACCGTACTATTTCCAAACAATCAATAAAGCCGAATTCAAAAACGTTGAATATCTTGGAATGTCCATTATCAAAATTCCACTGTATGGTGAGGATAACTTCTTAATTCTATCAACGTATGTTGCTGGAAACAATAATTATTATTTAAAATACTTGAACTGAGTAGGCTGCACAGTCATTACATTATCGCTGAAGACTTCGTTACTTGGCACACATCATGGTTTAATGCCACAAAAAATTGATGAAACTGTGGGTACTTCCCTATGGTAGTGATCATGACTCTATCGCCATATTAAAAAATCATCAAAGGGAAAATGTCTTCCTAATTCCAGTTCACAATGAAAATTACAGGTTGAATTTCGAAGCAATGGATTGCATAATTAAATTATTAATTATTTCATATCAATTAAATTTGTTGCCCTCAAAGAGCTATGAACCTAATAGCAACTGCATAAGAGGTGAACACTATAATCGCTACACTACCCGATGTACACGCTACTATTGAAGTCCACATTTTTGGTAGCAATGCCAAGGAAACCCTTTCTAATGATAAAATTTCAAGCTAACAGAATCATCCTTATGGATGTGAAATCGCAAGGATTGAAGATAACAATTCCAGCATACAAGGGTGGTCCCATAAGTACTTGGCATACAAAAGAAAAACAAAGACTTTGGAAAAATGGCGATTTATGTCTCAACAGAATCTTGTCGTAGCTCGATAAGCTTGACCCAGCGGTGCTTCAACTTCTTTAACTCGTTGAAAAATACGTTTTCTCGAGGTCTGCAAAGTAAGCCTCCGTGGCGTCGATGACCTCCTCATTCGACTCAAATCTCTGCCCAGTGAGTGTATTTCAAGTTTAGAAATAAGAAAAAGTCGCACAGGGCCAAATTTAGAGAATACCATGGATGGAGTAGCACTCTTTTCTTCACCAAATTGGGCCTTTTTTCTGCATTTCAGAATCAAATCAGCCAAATAATTCAGAATAGTAGAGCCCTGTGATCGTTTGGCTCTTCTTTAGGTAATCAATGCAGATCAGACTTTGCGAATACCAGAAAATGGCGGGTTTCACTTTTTTGCCGATAGAATAGTATTCGCCTTCTTCGGAGCACTTTTGCCGCATGAATTCCAATACTTTGACTACTCCTTGGTCTCTGGTATGCACCAGTAGAGTCATGTTTTGTTAACACTCACAAAACGACGCAGAAACTCTTTCAGATTCCGCTTAAACAGTGTCAAACACTGCTCTGAAGTGGTCAAACGGTTGCGTTTGCTGTCTGGAGTAAGCAAACGAGACACCCTTTCTCATGCCCAAATTTTCATGCAGGATATGACCCACCCAGTCTTTTAAGCTGCTTACTGTCTCAGCTATCTCGTGCACCTTCAATCAACGGTCTGCAAATATGTGCTCGAGGATTTTTATTAAGTTATCCTCCGTGGTAATCGTGTTTGGAGCACCTGTGGTTGGCTCATCAAAAAACCGACATGCGACCACGTTGAAACTCGTTAAACCAGTTTTTTAAGGTCGCCATCACCGGAGCAGTGCCATCATACACAGCATTCAAGTGCTCTTTGATTCCGCTGCGCAATTTCACTTCCAAAAACAAGAATCGAATCACCGACCGATATTGCTCTTTCTTCATTTTTCTAAAATCCGCGAACAAGTCCGCTTCCACATGGTTAAAATAAAGCTACGAGTTCGATTCGGCTGAAATTTTGACAGTAGCCATCTACAAGAATGTACTACATGATGAGGAATGCAATAGTGGCACCATCGGGCGGCGAGGCTTAGTATTTATCGCACCGCCCTCGTATGTGCTTTATACGCGAAATACATTTTTGATCAATTTCAATTATGCTTCGTAAACTTAATTTGTATTTCGTGCAAACTATTGAATAATCCAAAATATTGTTTTGAAGCTTTGCACTAAAATTTTAACAATAAAGATAAATTAGCAATGAAAATTATACAATACAATAAAGCTCTCAATAACTCGAAAGTGCGTTTTTGTATTTAAAAATTGGAACCCTATTTTTCTTAAACCATATCCAAACTTAATTGGTGTTTCTCTCTTTCAACCTTATTAGCCTCTTGGAATAATTTCAAGTACTTATACAAAGTTAAGCCAATCTAATATTCTAGTTTAAAATTTTACAGCTTTTCGACCGGCGTATACTGGTGTTGTATTTAGTCAACCAGGCTTAGGAATACCAGAACTTGTTGTTGCGGATCGTGATCAACAGATCGAAAATAAACAAATTGAAGTCCGAAAAGAATTTCCACAAGTTTGGCTGTGGGATAATACAACCAATTCAAAGTTTGTTTTCATATGTTTAATATTATAAAATATCTGCTAGGTTTATGCTGCTTTCATCCTTCTGCAATAATTTTACTTTCTTCAAACCAGGTTTCAGATATTTTTACAAAATATTTTGTTTTTCCATTTTGCATCAAAATATTATTCGTATTTTGTTTATGGACGCGCACTAAGTATTTTTCTAATAATTCTTCATTTAAAACCCTGAACCTAATTTTCTTTTTACTTCATTTAAATTTCGCTTATAAAATTTAGGATTTCCAATATCGACTGGTCAGTAAATTTTTACATACAACGCTCTGGTTCTGATTAAAGACTCTTATGCTTTTCTTTTATATATTTGAAAGCTTTTTTGGGGGTTTTATTCACCCGATACTACTAAAAGTGAACTCGAAGCTGGAAAAAATGTAAAACAAAAAAATTATGTTTGTATTAGTCAGCCTACATGCGCTGAAGCTCCAAAGAATAGTTCAGTCTACAGCAGGAGAAACTTTGAAGTGAAAAGCTTTCAATCTATTTAAACGACATTTATGGTTTTATTATTAAATTAAACAAATAAAATAGTAGCAGAAGATTCTTGCTGCCTGAAAACTACAGTTGCCAAATTAAGTACTTGATCACCATCATACGAGCAAGGATAAAAAAATTATGCCATCGAGCCTCACTTTTTGCGTGTGCAGTGTGTAAAGGATATGGGAAAGGAAATAACTTTCTAAAGTAGTTACCTCCCATTTAGTCTATCACTTGTACTGGGTTTTCCAATAAGATGTGTTATTTTGATATTAAAAGAACAATGCCATTTTATAATATAAATGACAGATGTTTATTTCATTATAAAGAGAAAGGTATGCCGTTAATAGTGATATATAACGTCAGGCAAATGACTACCACGGCCACGCTTACAGGACCATATCCTTTTCATGAAATTTCACATAACCAAATGAAATTTTACATAACGCCGGACCATAAACCGCACCAAACAGTCACACAATGAGGATAGAGAAGCTTTTCAACAATAACTCTTGGGTTTTCCGAGCCCCAGATGCAACAATTTTGCTTGTTGACGAAGCCACCAAGGTGGAAATGGGCCTCATCGCTCAAGATGATTTTTCGATGGATCCCTCTCAAGTACTGGAAAACACGTTTCACCATCGGCTGATGGCTCTTCATGAGCTTGTTGTAGAATCGACTGAGGTAGTTGACGGCGAACCTCCTATCGCCTCAAAATAGTTGTTGTTCGCTGGAAGTGGATCGTCGTGCTTGAAGTCTGTCTTATGGTTGATCATTCCTAGCTCAGTGGGTGTGTCAAGATCTTCTCCTTAATATTATTATTTGCAATTAACCGACACAACTTTAATGCACGAGGAGAACCGACGGAATGAATATTATTTCATTTTCTTTTGATTTATATACCAAAATTCAATTCAAAAATGATTTTCCGACTAATAGTTTTCTATGTCAGTTGATCAAATCTCAACAATTTCATATAAATCACCACATTTCAAGTGAATTGCGAATTTGAATGGAAAATTATATAATTTCTAACAAGATTTTTTGCATATCACGAAACTCGCTTGAATTTACGCAGTTTGCTCCAAAGTGAACAAATTATAACCTTATACTACGTTCACACCAGACCAAATCATCTAATTTTCAAATCATGTGAAGGTGTTCACACCAAGTTTACGTGGTTTGATTTGACATTCTCGTCGCATTTTACTTGTCAAAAATGACAAATTTTTGCCGAATGTCAAATTGTAATTTTGAAAAGTTTTTCAGAAATTTATCGATAACGTATTGATCGAATATGTTCAATTTTCAATGTTCTTTGGAAATATTGAGTTACCATAGCTTTATTTAACATTATTTGCATGATTGATTTAACATTATTTGCATGATTCAAATTAACAGATTTAAGGTGATTTGCGAAATATGAATTTGTATGGGAAACTATGTAATTTTGAGCGTGGTTTATATGCAAATCGTCAATCTAGCGTCAATCTCGTCAATTTGCTCTAGCGTGCATGTAGTATTATACTACGTTCACACCACTTCTTGTGATTTTGGACAAGTTTGGCAATTTGCATACAAGTCAAGCTCAAAATTACATAATTTTCCATACAAATCGGCACTTGGCAAATAATATCAAATCTAGTGATTTGCATCAAATCACTTGCTAATCATGTTAAATCATCCATCAAAACAAATTTGACATTTCGATATGCTTTGACATACATATAAAATATGACAGAACTGTCAAACGTTATCATGCCAACTTGGTATAAACACTTTTATATGATTTGAAAACAACGTTCAAAAATTTGGGTAATTTGGGCTGGTGTGAAAGTAGTATCATTTTCATAGAAATCACCCTCAAAAAACTACATGATTTTCGATACAAATTTACAGTTCCCAAAATTAATCAATTCAAATAATTTGTACCAAATTACTCGCAACATTTTTAAAAATTTGAAAAATTTGTACTAAAATGTGACACGCGGCAAAATAAATTGGTCATTTTCTGCAGTTTTGACAAATTAAATTCAACAGAAATGTCGAATAAAATCACACCAACTTATAGCCTAGACAGACATGTGGTATACAAATCTAGTAAACTCCATAGAACCTAGTATACCACGTTCTGAAACCTAGTATAAGCCTAGTATCAATACCGAACTAAATTCCCTGTATAAATGAAACTACCCTGTATCAAATAAATTAAATTGATTTTTTGACAATATTCTTACTTTTTGAGGCAAGTCAATCAAATATTGGTACTAGACATCAGATAAATTTATCATTTGATGCCATTTCAATTTTAACATCCAACTTCATTTGACAGTTTATACCAGGTTTAGACTTGCTTATGCGGCATGGTTATCTAGTATACTAGTGCGAGGCTTCGTTCTCTACCATATGTGTGTCTAAGCTTCTAGTGTGAACACTTTCATTGGATTTGTAAATTACGTTCACTCAAATTAAATAATTTGGGCTGGTGTGAACGTAGTATTAAAGTTAGCTGTTTCTTTCATTACTTTAGTTTTACATCGAATAAATAGTCTGGAATGAGTATAAGGTTAAAACCTAATATTTTTGTACAATGCGCAAATTAGTTTGAGGTAATCATGAAAAGATGTTACGAGCGAAGTGTTTCAAAATCAAATTAATTTAAACGGCTGATCTTTATCGTTCTAAATTCTGTTAACCATGTTGGGAATATCATTTAAATATTCCCCAAAAACTGAGAGACAAAAAAATGATCCTCTTAATCCCAGCATTTTAAAATATACTAAATAGATAATTCTCTTAAGTATCTTCTTAAACTAGATCCTACTTTTGCTTAAATCTTATTCTCAATTAAATTTTTAGCAATATATTATGACTCTGAAACGTCAGCTGACAATGATTTTGAAATTTACGATAAAGGGCCTCCAGTTGCAATTGCTATTCAATCACCAGCTGTTAGTATCACACCGGAACCAATCAAAACGCGCCAAGAATTTCCCGATATTTGGCTGTGGGAACAATCCGTTCCAGAAAAGTTTGTTTGCTCTAGTATTATTTTGTTGAATTTAATTTGAGCCATTACTTCGGGGCTAATCTATATGGTGATAGATTGAATATAAGGCCTTATCATACACTCTTGTTAATATCAACATTTTTTGGTGATTGGATATCTTCGCTCCCTTGAGTAATTTGACTAACCAAAATGGTATAAGGTAAAATTGTCAAGCGAAAATCTGGTTTCGTAGTTTAGTTTGATTGTGTCAAACTCTATTCTTATACAACTCAAATACTCGATTTTTGAAACATGATTCAATTTGATTTTGTTGTTGAAACTGAAACATAATTTTGTAAATACGTAATATTTATTTTATTTACTTTTCATTGCATGGTAAGTATAATATCCGAATCCCTTATAAATATCTGGCTTTCATTTATATATTTCATCTTGTAGTCATAATTTGTTAAATCTAGGCTGCGATCTATTTCGTTAATGAAGAAATTATAAGAGCGAGAAATTTGGCGAAATCGTAAACCATTGTAATTCCTCACAGTGAAACAGAAAGCAAAAAATATCAATGGTGAATAAATTAAAATTATGCCTTAAAGCATAGACAGATAGCTAGCGTAGAACGAAACCAGGCATCAGTGCACTATGTAACCATGGCACACATACAAATCTAGTAAAAACTTAATGGAAACTGTCAAGTGAAGTCAGATGTCAACACGAAATGGCAGAAAATGTTAAATTTATCTGATTTCTATCTGTATGTTTCAATTATTTGCATATGAAATGTTTCGATTAGCATAAATAACTAATAAACATTCATCAAAATATATAAATACTCGCGTTGCCAAAAAATTAATTTAATTTATTTGATAAAGGAAAATATCATTTATACTGGGAATTTATATTGGTATTGATACTAGCTTCATACTAGGCTTCAGAACATGGTATATTAGGTTTTATGTAGCATACTAAGCTCGTACGCCACATGCCTGTCTAAGCTTTTATAGCTTAGATAGACATGCAGTATACAAACTCAGCATACTACATAAAATCTAGTATACTACGTTCTGAAACCTAGTATCGATCGCAGGATGAGTTCCCGGTTTATTATATTTACAAATTAAATTGACTTCCTGTCAAATTGGTGCTATTCGAATTGTTTTGCCTATAAATATTTGAAAAATATAGCTTAAAAGCAAAAAAACGCCTTATTCTGTGATTTCATTTTGACATACTTAGTTTATGCTAAATTTGCATGTGTGATTACCTGGGGTACTGATGTCAGGTTTCGTTCTATACCACATGTCTATCTAGACTTTTAGAAGAGCTGATATAGTTAGAGCAAATGACAATGAATGAATGACATTTTGGATTGTCAGTTTTTGAATTGTCAATCGGAACAAAAGTTGCCAAATTTTACATCAGCTGATTTTATTAATTAATGTCAAAAATTTCCTTATACTGTTACTTTGCTTATGATCTTACCCTGTATGAATTTGCTTGAGTAAAAGTCCTTGTAATTTTTAACACATGAACTATGGGGTCTCAAAAAAAGATACATTCCTAAGGAAAAATAATGTATACCTTTTTTCACAAGCTCATCTTTTGTTACAATGGTAGGAATAAATCATTATGGTCAAAGTCTTTTATTTTGAAATTTTTTACTTTTTTATTCTGCATCTACTTTAATGCTCATGTGATAATAATGAAAAAAGCAGATGTTATCACGGAGAAAGTCTCCTTAATCTCGACACTAGGAGACTCTAAAGTAGATTGGAGGCTGAAGAAGAGTCATGTGCTCAAGTCTCATTCAGAATGAAATCCAGATGCAGATTCGACCGTAATAATGTTTTCGCGGAAACTCTGTCCAGTGGGAGATTTAACGACAAGTCTCTGAAATAATTTGAAGTATACACCCACCAAAAGCTATTTCAAAGACACATTGTAAAAATTTCTTCGAGTAAATTTAACATCGACAATGTTTCATGTCACTTTGGGATGAAAAATTGTCAATATCGTGTCGTCGTTGAACTGCCAAATTCATGCATCTACAAAATTTCTCGAATTGTGAAAATAAAGTTTGACCTTCCTCTAAAACTATTTGGTAGCCAATTTTATTATGCTGAATGGGTAGTGTTATTATTCAATGCCCCAATTTTATTATGCTGAATGGGTAGTGTTATTATTCAATGTTTCCCAAAAAATATCTGCCCTTATCTTGTCGTGTCATTGCCCTCCAAAATCGAGGGTACTCTGGCTGGGGCCTGCAGTCCCGGTAGCTCATCGTATGACTGTCGTAGAAGGTCCCTTTAAGAACCACCAAATGTCAACGTGGTTCGCCGGATTGCTCTTTCCCTGCACAAATCTGTAATGCACAAAACAATACTCATGATCAGCGAAATCGAGTTAAAAAATGGTCACCAAACACATTCAAAAATGATTTAACTATCGACGTGAGAGTTGCAGGAAACTCCTTTCTGATCCGAACTTCACATTTGTTGAAACAGAAAAGTTGATATATAATTCAATCAACCAATCAAATAAATAGTTAAATAAAACGTAAAGATAAATTTTAAAATGAACTATAGCGCAAAATCTCTTTGAAGAAAAAAAAACAACTTTTCAAACTTAGCTTTGATTCAAGGGGCCCCTATTTCCGTTCTCCTATACTTGATGTCTGCCAATTTCAGTTTTTGCTGCGCTTTTCTTCTGATTTGCCTTCTCATGAAAATTGCATACCAACTCCACCAATTTCCTTTTCGATATAAAAAATTATGGGCTCCACTCTATCCGCACGACTTTAGATATGCCTTCTCCATTGTCGTTCCACAAACTTTGTAAATACCTTTTCCTAGAGACCTCGCGTCTTTTCCACAATAGTTTCCGATTGCTCTCGATGGGTTTTATAATCCTGGAGGCACGACCCTTCACTATCTCAACTTCAATTTTACTACTTTCCCCCTTGTTCAATTTAAACTCATAATTCAACATAGATGACAATCGTGGGGAAAGAGAATCACAACAAATTCCAGCAAACTTCAGTGTTGCTAAATTGTCATTAACTGACATTAACTAGTTTGTTTTGATTCGGTGTAGATGTTATTGTTTGTTTACTTCCCTGAAGTTGCTTACGTGTTAAATCAAAGTATTTAATTTCGGCACGGGTTAAGCAGATAGTGATAATCGTGATATATGATGCAACTTCACAAGTTGATGAGGAATAACTTCCTATTGAGAACCATCTAGGGCTTTCGGTCCTCATTGGAAGCGTCCTTACATAGCGGATAAAGGGTGCCCTAGCTGGCTAGCTGGCGGGTATACCCCTCGTGGACCAAAACTGACTAACTCCAAGCGCTGACAACGCTCTACTTAGTATTAACTTGTCATGAAACCAGGGCAACAGCATCGGATCAGATTGGATAAACGGCAACGACTCGCAACGTATGAAGGACTATTCTTTTGTAACTTGGAACTTTAGATCATTGAACAGACCAGGTGCACTGCGACAACTTCTGGATGAAATAAAGAAATATAAAATCAACATCTTCACAGTGCAAGAAACCAGATAGCATGGTGAAAACATATTTGACATGCGAACGCATACCATATTTAAAAGCGGAAAACTGCAAGAAAGCCATGAGTTTTGAGTTGCTTCCATTGTTGGCAGCACACTTGTACAAATTATAACCGACTTCAAGCCCGTTAACGGTAGGCTCTGAGCGATTCGTATCAAGACAAAATTTTTTTTATGTTTCGCTGGTCAGCTGCAACGCGCCCACAGAAGACAAGGACTGGAATGTACTGTCGATGCGGTGCCGAAAACGACATCAAAATTGTTCTGGGTAACTTCAATGCAAAAATCGCCTGAGAAATGGCGCTGAGAAGAACAACCGGAGGATACGGCAAGAAGCAATTAAAAAACGGAACCAGGCGCACAAAGGATACACTCAGCGTCCAACTTGGGCCAAAGAAGAACAATTTAAAACGATAAACTAAAAAAAATGAAACCCAACCCTCGTGTCCTTTTAAGTGGTGGCTGAATTGCCCTCCAATGGATAAAGTCCTCTGCAAGTGGCAGAGGACAAGAGGAGTGGGAGCAACTCTTAACATTAAAAAAATGTGCCGAAAAAAGAAAGAACTGATAATCAATACCAAAATCGAAAACATGACCCTAGATGAAGTTAGATCGGCGTATGCCTCTATTAAACAACTACGAGATGGCTTCCGTCCACAAACAAGTCTTTGCAAAAGTGTACAAGGAATAATCACAGGCAACTCAGTCGAAATTAAAAACAGATGTCTGCAATTTCTCCATTCTATTCACAGCGTTCCCAACAACGGCTTTAGCTATGAACATTCCAGAAGCAGAGCAAGAGGTCCCAGTCTCACTACCAACCAGAAAGAAAGTGCAGGCACCGAAAGATAAGGCTCCTGGAATAGATGAAATACTAGCAGAACTGCTCCAGAGTGAGGGTTCCCATCTCAATAACTTTCTGCATCGACTAATATCGAGAATATGGTTAGAGGAGCAGTTATCAGAGAGCTGGCGGAAAAGTAGAATTTATCCTGTACAAATAAAGAGGGACAAATCAAATGTGAAAATTATATAGGCATCGCTCTACTGTGTACTTCTTATAAAGTGCTCTCCAAAATCATAGAATGAAAATTAAAGCCGTACTATGGAATTATTAAAGGAGGCTATCAACAAGGCATTTGAAGTGGACGAGCTACAATCGACAAACATTCTCAGTAAAGAACTTGCTCGAAAGGTGCAGGGAATATAGCATGGATGTGCACCAACTCTTTGTAGACTTCAACCAAGCATACGACAGTTTCGACAGAATTATGCTGTAAAAAATAAGGCTTAACTTTGGCGTCCCAACAAAACTAGTCCGTAATATCAAGGCAACGATGCTTAAGATAGAGTTCAAGGTCAAGGCAAACGGTGAACTATGGGCAGCTTTATAACGGAATCAAGCTTAAAACGAGGAGATCGACTTGCCCAAATTGACTTTAATGTAGCGCGGAAGACATCAGCTGAAACCTCGGGTATACTAATGTTCAAGACGAAACAATTGACAGCATATGCTGATGATGTCAATATTATTGCACGTTCAATTGGCCTACGAGTTCATGAAACGAAAACTAAATTCATGACTCAAACGAGGAAAAAAACGCCTGATAGACAAAACCAGACCATGGGCAACTATAGTCTTGAAAGTGTGGATAACTTTATCTTACTTGGAACTGACCTGAAAAGAAGAGGCGCGTAAAAGAACGAGATTGGATACCACATGAACGCCGCAAATAAAGCCTATTACTTCGTATTTCCCACTCTAAGTTCCAGAGTACTGCACAGGCAAAATAAGCTCCGTATTTACAAAAAAATAGTTAAATTTGTGCTGTTATATAGAAGTGAATTATGGACCCTGAGGAGTGAGTCCGAAAATTCAATGGACGCATTTGAACGCAAAGTGCTCCGAAAAATCGAGGGACGGTGAAACAAAGAATAGAGTGGAGGCTACATTATAACGATGAATTGTATGAACTTTTTATTGATCCATCTGTTTCCTCTTGCATAAAGCTACGTAAATTGCATTGGGTGGGCCATGTAGAAAGAATATGAGGAAACCGACTACCCAAAAGAACATTGAAGAGTAAAGCACAAAGTAGACGTCCAGCGGGAAGACCGAGGACTCGATGGTAAGACACGATGGAAGCTGACAGCAGATCCTTGTTGGGAATAAACAACTGGCGAACAAGGCTGCGGAACCGTGATTATCGCAGGGGGCTAATCCTGGAGGCCAGGGTGTACTTGGGCTGTGGCGCCATAGAAGATGATGATGAGTACGAAATTGATGGCTAACTAAAAGAAACATATTGAATACTGACTTGGTAGGCTATGAAGTTATAGAGGCTGAACTAGAGAAAGCGGATAAAAAGTCTTCAAACTCTTAGCCACGATTCAAACCCGCAATAGCAATTGTGGAAGTAAAATAAGGTGAGTGATATTTACTGCAGTAAATTGACTCTAAGCTGGTTTCTTAGTCAAGATTTTGAATGCCTAGACCTTTCGCAGCTGTATCTTTTCACCTATATGATCGCGGCACAATGCTTCTGTCGCCATATTGTGCCTAATGTTAGGTGTTGGTATTACGCCGATACTATGATGCCGATGGTTGTCTTATAGTGTTCCAGCTAGTAGCTCTCAATTGGTAGTGTCCTCCGTGGCTGTCAGTCTTTTTTAAATAAATTCATCACTGAGTAAACTATTCAATTTCCTTGGCCGTGGACATATCCTGAATGGAGAGAATATGTTGGGCTATCTGCTGCGTGAATGTGGAATTGTGATGCATGCCGGCATTTGGCCCAATTGGCTTAATATAATTTACACAATTACTCTACATGAGAAAATCGTTATCGTAAAAATTGTTTTTAATTTACTTTCTATGCAAAAGTTCAACATAGTCCAGCTCGGAAAGGTCGTCTTGCTGTTTAATCTTTCCGATAAATGCTTACATCAGAAAGTGCTTGGGACATATCGTAGGAGAGGAGAGTTAAAGTTTACCCGTAATCCAGTTCTAATAATTTTCAGATACCCCACTTTGGCAATAAATGTCATTGAAATGATTTGTGTTAAAGTCAAGGTCATAGACCGAAACACTAATAAAACGATTTTGCACTCTTCCGCGGACATATTGAACTTGTAAATCATCGAACAAATTTGGTTTTTTGACGTATTGAAACTCGTGCAGCTTTACCATAATGACCCCTAATATGTCCACTCGTGCACATTCAAAAAATTCAAATCTCATTGGAGATTCACGATAGAGATTCATTTGTAGGGTGTTTTGGGCATTGTCTCCTTAAACTGGGCCATATCGCTTCGGTATTTTTGTTACGTGACGTCACGCAAAAGTAAAAATGACAATCGTTCATATGGTGCTAATCAGCAGACTTGTCCAGACAAATGTACATCAAAAGAGTGGAATTTTTCGATAAACTCTTGACGATAATGCCTCGAAAAACTACTCATCACCGAATTTTCCTCTTCCTAAACGTGACACGGTGAGAAGTATAAGGATCTGTCGAAAGAGCTGCACCTAGTCAGTTGCCAACATGCATTCCATTGTTTTAAATCGCCATGACAAGCAGAATGTTTGGTGCAAACTAACCACTTTATCGCAACAGTTTCCAATGCGTACAAATGCCAATGAACTGTCATAGGAAGACTGGGAGTAATGAATGTGGCTTCTTTGCATTTACTTCCGGATTATTTTGAATTAAAGAACCCATTTGTTCTGTCAAAAAACTGACTGGTTTGGTGATAAAAACCGCTGACTGTCAATTTTAATTTCTTTAGGGCTAGATTTCTGGGAGCAATGTTGTTGAGCATTTTTGAAATGAATGAAAATCATACCACAGCTAGGAAGCCTGCCAAGGGAAAGCTCGATACCCCATACATGACCACTTGTTGGTTGCCATTTTTTGTGAAAGTATCGACAAAAATTCAAGGTTTTGTATTGTTTTGAAACAGATTTCAATGTTGAAATCAATGTGATCTGCAGAGAACATAGTTGTCCTCCTCGTGTTTGAAAACTCATGCAATTCTTACATCGGCTCAGTTTTAGATATCGTCGAAGTAAAATGAATAGGAGTTTCTTTAGTTCGCAAAGCTCAGCTGGGACTGGAAAGTGCGGGATATACTCGTATGTTTGATCCAGCCATTCACAAAAGTGTAGTTGTACAATGGACAGTGCAAAGTGAATTTTAAGCGCGTGTGTTTTCCCCTGTTTCATGCCAACTATAATATAAATTATAGTATTGATGGGGAGTATAAAGGTGGTTTTAGAGCAGGTAGATCGGCAATAGACCAACTGTTCATGGTCAGGCAGGTATTTGAAAAATGCTGGGAGTTCAATATAGACGTACACGAAATTTTTGTTGACGTTATGCAAGCATACGACAGTATTGATCGTAACGTACTGTACCAAATAATGCTTGGTTTTGACATCCCAGCCAAATAAGTCCATCCTATCAAAATGACAATGAAGTCGACGACCTCCTAAGTCCGCATCAATAACCAACTCACCGATGCCGTTGACACAAAATTCGGACTAAAGCAGGGAGATGGGCTGGCCCCATTGCTATTCGATTTGGCTCTGGAATATGTCATAAGAAAACTACCCGTCGATCCACGAGGTACCTTGCAATACACGTAGTAACCTATGCGGATGATATCAACATTTTGTCACGGTCACTAACAACTGCCGAAGAACTCTTCCTGAAACTCGACAGCGAAGCAAAAGTAGTAGGACTACAAATCAATGAGAATAAAACAAAGCTCACGACGCAGTCAACGAAAAATACACAATATAGCACAATATATTTAGGGGCCCAAATAATGAGAACCGCTGATGAGATAGCAATATACGTCGAAGAATACAGCTCGCAAATAAAATATTTTATTCAGTTCTGACCATCTTGAAAACCAGCTGCATATACAGGAAAACAAAGCTCCAAGTATATAAATCTGTGATAAGATCTGTGTTATGCTATGGGTGTGAAACATGGACCCTATCCCAAACATCCGCAAATATATTGAACGCCTTTGAGTGACGGGTCCTGAGATGAATAATCAGAGCGAAGCTAGACGGTAACCTATGGCCAATTCGATACAACCATGAGCTGTATGAAATTTTTGACGAGCCGGAGGTCTCAACGACCGAAAGTTGCAGTCAGCTGGCCACATGATACCCAAAAAGGTATTCGTTGGGAAAACTGAAGGGCGGAGGCCAGGGGGAAACCGAGGAAACGCTGGTCTGACTCGGTGGACGAAGACAGTTCATCGCTTCTTGGATTTCGAAATTAGAGGACGTGGTCGATGGACCGAGATAGTTGGAAGCGCTGTTTGCAGGAAGCGAAGGCCCGAAAGGAGTTGTAGTACTACAAAACAGAAGATAATATAAATTACGCCATACAAGTGTTTTAAGCTGTAGGAGAGGTTTCCATTTTGGAAGTAGACTGAAGCTTCCTGGAGCTTACCACATATAGGCTGACTGCTACAAATGCAAAGTTCCCTTGGCAGGCTTCTTGACTGTAGTATGGTTTTGAGTTAAACATAAGGCCAACCTCTATGTTCAACTGTCTTCTGAAGTTATTTTTTCAATCTCCATGAAACATAAGATGAAATGTGATTTTCAACGAACCCTTATTTATAAGCACCTGCAACCATTATTATATTTTATAAGTTGTTCACGTTTAGTAAGCATTGACTCGATTTAATATACTCGGATGTGAATTAAGACTTTCACCTGCACCGAGGTGTTGTCAACGCACAGCAATAGAATCTAGCTAAATTAATTTTAAGTTTATATTAAATAGATGCTGCTGGTGTCCAAAACAGGAATATATTCTTCTACTTACTTAAATATCTTAAAAATTTATAAAAATGAGTTTGGTTTTGCACACATTAAAAATACCAATATTTCTAATCTTAATTTCTTTTTTTAGCTTATTACATCGCAAATTTAGGTAACCCACTCGTTGTAGAAGATTCTGCTGGTGGAGAAATTGCTTTCGCTCAAGGAATCAGGCCTGTTGCAAGTTCTGGAGGTCCACCACCAATAGTGGAGAGAAAAGAGTTTCCAGCTGTTTGGCTTTGGGAAAATTCGACAGAAACTATGTTGGTCCTTTTTAAGGCTTGTTTTCAATTTTATTCTCGAATCTTTACCTTACCTTTGCTTTTTAATCACAAATCATCACAGTATTCCCTAGTTACTAATATTGACATCAAAGATTTTCATATTACCGTTAGCCAACAAACTTTTTTCATGAGTCGTAAAAAGAGAAAATTTCCAGGGTTAAAAAGTATTGAAGAAGACTATCGCTAACAGACAATATTGGTGTTAAAACAATTAAACAAAAATATTATCTAAGATTTTTTGAGCTCAAAATTTGGTGCTTGAAAATCAAATATGAAATTTTGCTGGGAGAAAGATAAATTTTCACTATAGTATCTATCACATTTGGAGTTATGATGACTTTCACCTGTAAAAAATATATTTCTTTGACTTACTTAATATAAACCAATTAATGAAATTGTGTTCTAACACTGTCATTATTGCACAAAAGAATTGAATTGTGATGAATATCTTCATTGTCCTTTGACCCAGGGATACTGTGGCATCGAACGAATTATATTCAAAAGTTTTTCGATGCATTTATTTTTGAACATGCATTTAAGATACATTTATTTTTGAACTATTGATTTATGTTGAGCGCATTTGTTTTTTTTAAGATGATTTTTTAAGCTAGTCGCTTTACTTTATTAAATAAGCTTTCAGCTTTATTTTCATGTTTTTATTTTTTTTTTTCAATTGGTTTTCATATTTTTCTAGATGTATACAATTTGTATTTCACTATTTACTTTTTAAATGTTATTTTATATAAATGTCCAACTTCGAACCATTACTTTCTTTAATCTCTCTTTGCACAGTTTCGCTTCTATTTTGTCGATCAAATTGAAACGAGTGCATAAACTTTGTAAATCGGTGAAAACCCGTGAAAACGTCACTTCATTCTGATATGAATTTTTGACGTTTGTCAATGTCTAATACCATATGATCAACTTGTCAGTTACCTTCTATGATTGAATCATCAAAATAAAGGAAGCATTTGAGCCTGTCGAAGAAAGCATTGGGTAAATTGTCTCACCGAACTCCATCTCCGATGTTCTTTTTATGTGAACATTGAATTTTGACTGATGTTGCCGATATTGTAGCTATGATATGCATATATGTAGACTACTACATATACAAGAAAAAATTGAAATGTGCGAAACTTTTTAAGCGATTATTTTTGTACGCGAATTACGTACAGCTATATTGTGTCTATGTTGTTCATAATAGCGTAAGTTCATTTTCAAAATTTCTGCTTATATATATATTTATTTCAAAATTTTTCGAAATTCTGCAAGGTATAGTATCATGACTTTTATCTTATTTCAAATTATAAATAAGACTAAATTTAATTTTCAGACGGTTAGCCTTGTTATGAATTAGATTAGTTTCTTTATATTTAATGTAGGTTTTTACGTAGACTAATAAATAATAGGGGAAAAATATAACGCAGCTGCTAAAATCCAGAACTGAAATATATTTAGACTTACTTAAATATCCTTAAACTACCAACTTTGCTAGACTTAGTTTCTCCTTATTTTCAGCTCTTGACATACAATTCTATGAAGATAATGCTGGTATTCTAGATATACGAGTAACTGAGGAAGAAAATATGGGAGGAGGAATTTTTTTTACCCAAGGGGTTGTGCCTATTTCAAGCGTTGAAAGTTCACCACCAATAGTGGAGAGAAAGGAATTCCCAACAGCTTGGCTGTGGAAAAATTTCACGAAACCAAAGTTTGTCCTTTTTAAGAATAGCTTCAGTTTTATTCATGGAGTTTCAAATCCCTTTCATCATTTGACACATTTTCCACTCACTTTCTAACCGGTTTGCTAGATTTTTTTCTAACTCATGGATTGGTAGTTTGGAATCTCTTTTATATAGTTTGCTAAGAAAACATTTTCACTTTTTGTAACATTCATATTAGTCCAGGGCAAGATGACCTCGTTTTAGGCAAAATGAAAAAACGAACTTAGTTTGCATCTAATTCATAAGATAATACATGAGAATTACTACATGCTATATCCCTAATTACATTGTCACCACTAAACGATTGTCTCATGGAATTAATAACTATATTAAAGCCTAGACAGACATGTGGTATAGAACGTAACCAATACACCAAGTACCCTTGACACAAATGCAAATAAAGTATAAGCCAGGTATCACATGTCAAATGAAGTCAAATGTCAAAGTGAAATGACAGGAAATGATCAATTTGTCTGATCTAAAATATCTGCAATCAAAATTGATTCAATCAACACCAAAAATTAATAAATTTTCATCAAAATGAATGAATATTGTCAAAAAATCAATTTAATTTATACTGAGGGCTTTATTTTGGTATCAATACTACGTTTACACCCGAGTTCCTAACGTGGTATGCCAAATTTATGTATCATAGTATACTAGGTATGTATACTGATTATCTGTCTACCTGTCATAGTCTAGACAGATATGCGGTGTATGTACATAGTATACTACATATAACCTAGTTAACACGTTCTGAAACTTAGTAAACCTAGTATCAATACCTACATAAATTCCCAGCATAAACGAAATTTTCCTCTGTAAAACAAATTAAATTGGTTTTTTGACAGTATTTATTATTTTGGTAAAAGTTTGCCAATTATTGGTGCTCATCAAATCATTTTGCATGCAAATATTTGAAAAATATAGCTGAAAATCATATAAATTTCTTATTTTCTGCCTTTTGTATAAAAAAATCAAATTGATTTTTGCACAACGTTCATTTATTTCGAAGCAAGTTTATCACCTATTGGTGCTGATCGAACTATTTGCCATACAAATATATGAAAAATATACGAGTAGCTAGAAATCAGATTTATTTATCATTTACTGTCATTTCATTTTGACATTTGACTTCAATTGACAGTTCATGCCAGGTTTATACTATGCTCGCATACATGCCATGGTTCCTGGCATTAGTGTACCAGCTCATCATGACACATATGCAAATGTAGTATAAATCTGGTATAAACTGTCAAATAAAGTCAAATGCCCAAATGAAATGAGGGCGAATGATAAATTCATCTGATTTCTAGCTATATTTTTTTTAAATATTTGTATGCCAAATGGTACGATCAGCACTAATAGATGATAAACTTGCTTCAAAATAAATAAATTTTGTTGTTTTTTTGATGCAAATAAATTTCATTTAAAATTGAATACTAAATATTGGGTTTCCACCATGTTTCAGAACGTGCCATACTAGGTTTTATGTAGTATACTAGGTTCCTCTATCGCATGTCTATCTAGTCTTTTAAATATCCTGCGATCTATTGATGATAAGGTTTCAAAAAATTTTTGCCCCAAAGATGTGTTAGCCGTCAAGAATTGAAGCTAAGATATTCAGTTCATCAGATATCTAATAACTTTAGCTCAAAGTTACAAATCTCACCTACCTCAATATAAGTTTTTATTGCTTTTTGTTTTTGATTTTTAAATGGATTTGACCGTAAAAGTGTACAAAATGGTTATTTAAATCGATAAAAGATTGTTACTTCTACATATTGGCTACAACTACTTTGAAAATTACATATGGGAAAGTTCTGATTTCGGAAAACTTTTTCGACCATCTCGTCTTTATTGTATCTCCTTTGTTAAAATATATGATCATCATTATCTATGGCGTGACAGCCCAAGCCAAACCTTGACCACTAGAATTAATCTCCTCCAATCATCACGGTTCTCCGAGCTCGTCTACCAGTTGATCACTCCCAGCAAGAGTCTATTGTCAGCTTCTATTGTGTCTTCCCATCTGGTCTTCCCGCTGGTCATCTGCCTTGTGCTCTACCCTTCAATGTTCTTTAAGCTAGCCGGTTTTCATCTGTTCTTCTACATGGCCCGCTCATTGCAATCTGCGTATTTTTACACAAGCGGACACAGGTGGATCGTCAAATAATTCATGCAACTCATTGTTGTAACGTGATATCCACTATGTTCATTGTTTCACTGGGCTATAGATTTATCGGAGCACTTTACCTTCGAAAATGTTCACTACCTTTTTGGATTCATCCGCCGGTGCCTATGTTTCACATCCATGTAACAGCACAGATATGACTAGTGTTTTGTAAATGAAAAGCTCATTTTGCCTGTGCACAACTCCGGACCTAAGAATGGAAAGTACGGAGAATAGGCTTTATTTGCGGTGTTAATGCGGCTTCCAATCTCGTCCTTTTTGGCGCCTTTTCTATTCAGGTTAGCTCCAAGGTAGATAGAATTAACCACATTTTCAAGGTTATAGTCTTTTACGGTCAAGTTTTGTCGGACTGGAGTGTCCTTCCTCGTTTGATTCATGAATTTAGTTTTAGTTTCATTTACTTGTGGGCTGATCCCATTTGCTTCAGATGCCATAATAGTGACTTCATCAGTATATAATACCAATTGTGTGAACTTCAACAGTAGTATACCCAAGGTTTCACCTGATGTCTTCCTGATGACATATTCTAGTGGCATTAGCAACTTTTGAAAATCAAAAAAAATTGCAAATGACACTATTTTCCTTATGTAGACACGTAGCTCCATCAATATTAATCAAAATATCAACCTTTGAGGATCGTTACCTTTTTGTGATAATTTGCATACAGAAATTATATTTTAAGGCTTCCAATGCTCGCAAAACATATTTTAATATTAATGTTTATAGTAAGGTCGTACAATTAATAATGGCTGTTTGGACGTTATCTTCCTTTGAGTGGGCTCCAATGCCAATTAAACCCTTCTAACTTTGACACATGTCAAATATCACGCGTTATCTGGCAGGAGCAAGCACATGGAAAATCAAACAGTCTGACGTTGCTCGAATGTTTTTGACATGCATGTGAAATTTTAGCATATATATTTCACGATCTGGCATTATTTCTTCATAAAAGAAACCTTAACAAAATTTAGTTCCATATAATGGCTACTTAAAAGTTCTATCAATGTTGACCTTAATGCGTAATGATTATGAGACATGAAAGCAGTTGGTTGTCAGTTACTGGAGTCAATGTTCTAACGTTCTTTTTGCTGCACCAGATTATTGGGAGCTTCAATACGCGCTATCTTGTTATCATCAAAAGCAGCGGCAGTTTGCCGTGTCCACATTGTGTCAATGGGAGTTGCCTCATGAGTCTATCGATTAACATCTACCGTCCTTAAGATACTCTCATCTATCCAACAATGTCAAACAGGGTCATCTACGGCATATTTTAAAGTTAGTTCTTTACCTCTTCCTCCTTTGAAACTTGAATCGACTTACTATAATGACCTCTGCATCACTACCTTAAACTATGAACAGTCAAGGTTCCAATTGGCAACTGATTTTAGGGTCTTTTGGATACGATTATGCAAGAAAAATGGCGCGGTATCATTGGATAAACAGTCAGGAGACCGTGACTTATCAACTTTATGCAGATAAAACTGAATCATTTATGCCCGCTTAGAAGCATTGTCATGTGGAAGCCATAAGCCCTACGTCAGTGATAAGCCACGTGGTCCATCTTCCTTTCATTTCATTCACCCAAAATTTCATCAATCACCATCAGATTTCCTGAAACTAAAAATAAGTCTTCCGATATTTCTAGGATATTTGCCCCTCTGGCAAATTAAAGGTATTCCTGACAACCAGCACCATTGGCAAAGCTATCCGCAAGAAGACAAGGCTGTTTGCTTCTGCCCGTCCAATTGCCCTCATCATTTCAGCTGTTTCAATGGAATCGCTGGACGAAAAAAATTAAAACTAGACATCTGGAACTGATGTTTGAAATTGATTTATGCAGGAATTAATAAGTTTTTGTATTCAGCGGAATGAAGACCGCAACAAAACTTCTGCGTTGTCATTGAAAAATAATATTTTTTGTCAGCACAAATGATGTTGAAACATAAAATAATTGATCAATACATTCAATATACATTTTCCACTTTTCATCGCTCTTACCGTTTTTACTAACATGAATGCAATTTCAAAGGATATCACGACAATCTTTAAAATTTTGTTTCCGAATTTTTAGCTGATAATTGCTATTTATAAATTACCTGTCTTACAAGCTAACATTATTATGTGTGTCTTTATATTTATATATACTCGTATATATATATATATATATATATATATATATATATATATATATATATATATATATATATATATATATAGACATGTAAATTTGACATAGATGTCACTGATAGTACTACCAACCTAAAAAAAATAATTCTCCAAATCCTTTGACACGCGCAGTTTAAATACAAATGTCACCTCATTTATTGGAAATGGAGAATTATTTTTCTTTAGGTTGGTAGTACTGTCAGTGACATCTTTGTTAAATTTACATGTCAAAATATTCATTAGTGTTTGAGATACGCGTCGTTTTGTGAGCTGCTAAAAGTGAGTTTTTCGTTCTCTTCTCCTTCGGTATGAAAGCCGCACCAAAGAGTAATTTTTTTGCGGATGCAACGGTGCTTCGAGAAGTAAATGTGGTTTTTTTGCTGATCAATATCGCATATATTTCTTATTAACAAAGCCATTGAGTCAGAAATGAGCTTCATCGCTGAAGATGATTTTTCGATAAAAGTAATTAATAGTAATTTTAATGATTTCCAAACATTGCTGGTTCATGAATTTTACTATGATAAAACGTTGACTTTAAATAATGGTTTGACATTGACAGTTCATTAAAAAAGTTTAAGAGTGCGTTCGCATAAAGATACGAAATTGTTATGTCCCTAATGCAAACCCCTATAGAAGCTCCAGACAATTTAATAGTTATCGAATTCCATCAAAATTTCCAAACACATCAAAATTTAATTTATTGTAATATTTAAAATCTCATTTCTGAACTTCCATTAAACAACAATATTCTTTTTGATCTTTAGAAATTTATTTCCTTGGAATTCCAAGACCTATAAATGCTGTTGCATTGATTGCTGACAGCGATATTCAACCAGCAGTTGTAACCTTACGTAAAGAGTTTCCAGAAACTTGGCTCTGGGACATCATGAGTTTGAAAAAGTTCGTCACCGTTTATCTTTTTTTATTAGTTGGGTTTGCTATGAGATGCTGCATTTGCCTTTTTTCATTTGGTGGTGGGTGTTAAAAATCACGGGATGTTGCAATCAAATTATTGAAAAACAGCCCTCAATTTTATCATTTAGAAACTCAACGGATAAATTGAATATTAATTTGAACACCCATTCGAATTGACTCTGTAATTACAATAAAATTTAAGAGAAATACTCTATGAAACACTTTGATAGAGCATATACACATAAATACATAAATATTTGACTTTCCTCTTTGCATATTATGCCACCTTTACCCATCCACTTTATATCCACATAGCCACTCCACTTTTGAAATATTGGATTATTTTAAATATTGTCACTTCTTATTGAATAATTTTTGCGACTTTACATAACTATCTTCTCCTTTGTTAATTTTTTCCAGTATCCATTGAATGTCAAAATGATTATTAGCTGCATGCTTGACAGCAAGTTCCTGTCAATTTAAGAGTTACCATTGGAAAATAATATAATATACCATCAGCTTCGCATGTATTTTCCATTTAGCAGGCACTTTCGTCATTCAACGAAAATATCATTCATTAGTTAGCAAGGTGACAGATCCTTCGCTTTTGTAATATAATTCACTGCTGATCAAGATCTCTGATGACTACCATTAATATCGACATCATCACGTATTTTGTTTTCTTATAATCAGCTGAGCGCAGTGACATTTTCTTATCGCGAATTTTCCAGTGGAAGTCGCGTGTTTTATGGGCGAAAACGTCGGGAAGTAAAGCTCTAAGTGTTTAGATAGTAATTGGTTTCACAAGCCTGCATATTGCGGTACTAAATTTTTTAACTTTCTAATATATGGCACAAAATTTACATTTCACATGTTTAAATGCATGTAGGTTTATGAACACAATTGCTTTCACTACGGCAATTCTTCATGCTCCGCTCACAAAAATTTAACAATTCAAACCACACGATTTCTATTTCTGAAATATTTTTAAAATTTTAATTCACAACTCGAAGCGTTTGTAAATCGAAAAATGTCACTTTTTGACAAAAGAAAAAGTGAACAGCTGATATATCGCTGTCACCTTACCTACAAGTAATTTGTCTTCAATTGTACGAATCCAGCAATTAGATTACAAAAGCGACACAGATACTTAGCTAGCATCATCTAGCAATGGTATTCAACTGTTTCTATTTATTCGAATGATTCACATTACATTATATTTGTGAATTTTCTATTCTTTTCAATTAAACTAAATTTTTACTAACCCTAATAGCCTAGGCAGACATGTGGTATACGAACCTAGCTACTACGTTCTGAAACGTAGCCCAGACAGACATTTGGTATACAAACCTAGCATACCACGTTCTGAAACCTAGTATCGATACCTGGATAAATTTTCAGTATAAATGAAATATCCCTTTATCAAACAAACTAAATTGATTTTTTGACAATATACATTCATTTCATTTTCATGCAAGTTTACCAATTATTTGTGCTAATCAAACAGCATTGCATAAAAATATTTGAAAAATTTAGCAAGGAATAAAATAAATTTCTCATTTTATGTCATTTCACTTTGACGTCTAACCACTTGACAGTTCATACCAGGTTAATCAAAACTGACGATACAAGCCATATGGTAGCAATTTGCATATGTATTAGTCGGCCTACTATGGACAAGCTTCCGGTAGCTGTCACCCAACTGCGGCATTAGCAAATGCTTATATTTCGTCATATATACTATTTTCCGAATAAAAAACGTGCCGAACGCATTCCGTGCATGCTATAAATTCACCTTGTATAGCCCATTGTGCTCCTAAACTTTCCAAGACGAGCAAATGAAGCACACGTTTTGCACCTTCGACTGATAGCTCAGCGTTGAGATGTAAACAAACTCCTATAAATTCACTTTGGAAGGCGATAAAAACTAAACGGGTATAAGAACTGAAATAATTTTCACTTCACTAGGAGCGCTATTGTGTTCTCTGCGGATCATCTGGCTTTCACTGTAGAAATCCGTTTCTAAACCGTACAAAACCTCGAATTTTTGTTGGCACCTCCACAATTCTTCATATAACGCCATGTAAGTTAGCCAGCAAAGTCGACCTACTAATGGTCATGTGTGTGGTGGTAAGCGCTGCTGCCATATGGCTTGTATCTATCGTCAGTTTTGAGGTTAATGCTACGTTTGCATATGTGTCATGGATACCTAGTATACTGATGCTAGGTTTCATTCTACACCACATGTCTATCTAAGTTTTAAGATCACTTCTTCCAACTTTACGACACGATAACTGAAAAGAAGTCGCAAAACACACATACATACAAATTTATTGAATCTTTATACATACACACTCTGAACTCCATTTAAACTGACAGGTGATTCGAACTTTCGTTGTAAAATTTCTCAGTCATTTTAATTATTCAGCTTCGCTTTCAATCAACGCCTACTTACTCTGGTTCAGAAAAAAAGTAATTAGCTCAAATGATGCCCCAGTAGGGCGCGACAACTGCTATTCAATAGATCTAAAACAGAAAGTTCGACAGTCCTTAAAAACCTGATCCTACTATAACGTCAGGTTTTCGCTTTTGGAGCTGTCTGAGGAGGTATTGTTTCAACACATTTGCAATAAAACCGTCAAAGTTTGACAATTCTTGCAAAGTCTTATGCTACTATCACACCGGTCACATAACTGCATGTGTTAGGTACAGTACTGAAATTAAACAAACTGTTCTCTCCAATTTAGCATAGTTTCGTTTGACATACCTTATTTCTGAATAAAAAATAGAAGACAATTTTATTTTGTCAAGTGCCAATTCTCAAACGAATTTGAAAAATTTTTAAGTATTTTTCAACGACATTCTGACACGATTCATTTCAGCATCAAGTGCCCTTTGGACATTAGAAGCCAGGATATGTACAATTTTATAATGCCCACACCAACCTAAATCTAACGGAATTTTCAAATCAAATAAAACTGCTAATACCAAGCTGGCGTAATTTATTTTGTTAATTTCTTGAATCTTAGATTTGACAGTTTTGATAAATAAAATGCCATCAACATATCCCATTCCTTAAAAGCGTCATCTTTAAAATGTTTAGATGTAATGGAGGACCATGAGGTTTTTAAAATGCATCAGAATATGCCAATATGTTGCTTACAACTTACAGTGAGGGTAAAAAGTGTTCGTACGGCCCCACGTTTCATACTTCTTGACTGGTCTTTAAATTGAAAAAAATCATACATACATACATATAGTTCTACAGTGTCTTCACGATGAAAATAATTGTATAAAAAGAAAATATCCTCACAAAATAAAAGAAAACTAGACAACGAAAAATCAATTTAAGGCAGACAAATGTGTTCATGTGCCCTTCTTTTTTTCACATTTGTCGGTGAATCATTTGAACCCAGTTTTGGGTTACCCTTTGTAACTGCAAAAGGTTGAATACGATTAGGCATATATTCCACTAAATAGGCGTAGTAGGAAGGGGGCATTTTGCTCTATTCATCCTTGAAAGCATTGTTTAAATCTCTTGTGGGAAATGCAAATGCTTTTTGTGCGTCTTAAAACGATTGTTTTTTGTTTGTGATTTTTGCGAGTTATTGACAATGCTTTCTTTTCATATTCTTTATAGAATTAGTTGAATACTACAAGTGCAACATTTTTTCGTTACTAAAATATACCCAAGGAAACGAAGAATTCAACAATTCCTGAAAAATAATGGCCATACATATACTTTTAAAACTCACTTTATACAATCTTGAGTACCATTTCGGTTTAAAGGAACCATCAGTATTTCCCCTTCAAATTGAATGTGTGCACCTTTGTTCATCACGTGCATGTTTGCTTCAGAATTTCATGAATTTTCGTCACAACATTAAGAGCATTACCGTTTTCTAACACCAGCTCAACACTGCCTGAAAATATCTTTATATTTTTACTTGCCAAAAATTGTGTCTCGATGTGGTGTTTGAATAACATTTATTATCCCAGAAATTATTTTTTACCAGTTGTGAAATTCACGTCGGGGTCACCACTATGTAAATTATGTCTTCCATCCCATGTCTAAAATACAAAGTAATTCAGATAATGAAAATTTTAATTTAGTTAGATATTGAGTAGTCAAAATTAAAATCTTGAAGAAGATTGATTGGATCGGACGAAATTAAGGACAAGAACTGTGTAATATGGTTTCCTCAGTTAAAAATTCGACTGAATTGTATTTAGTTCTCTTTTGTACTGGAAGTTATCTTAATCTATTTTTGTCTACTTTTCTTTTATTTCCTTGAAGGAATTATACCAAATGATTTGGACTTTCAACTGTTAGGATTACCAGGAATACCAGCTATGGTACCACTTGCAGCGTTTGATACTAAAATTGCTACTAGAAAATCGACGAATCAACAAGTTCGAATTCGTATTTCATTTGAACATATCTGGCTGTGGCAAAGTCAATTATTGTCAAAGTATGTCGACCGACCTGTGTTAAGTGTGTAAATACAAAATAAATTAGATTAGGCCACTTGGGATGCTTGATAGTTCTTCTGATATGACCGAGAATTAATTGATATGTTTCGATTTGATATGATAATTTTTGCCCTTTTTGCATGATGAGCCTCTATATGATTATGTAATAAATTCTAGTAGCAAGCAATATTATGGTTTGATCTTCGGAATCGCCGAAGATATGGGTTATGTAGATCGATATTGCATGAGTAAAATTTGAAAAAAAGTTAGTTGACCTTTATTGAAAAGATGCACTTGATGCTCATATCATTTTTAAGGAATATAGGCAAACGTTTGATCTATTCTCTAAACCATCGCGTGTTATGAGTGTTTTGTTTCAAAGCACTTAGATATGGAAATTCTTGAATTCACTTTCATTTATTCTCAAAGTTTTGAAATTAATTAATTAATGAAACACTGTTGATGCTTTATTTTGACCTTTTTTATATATTGCAGAGCTGCACTCCTTATATATTTCAATTCAAACGTTCATTCAATGATTAACGGTGAAAAATAATAATAAATTTCCGATTACGTATTCCATAAGGCCACGTCCCTTATGTCACTATATTGCAAGTACTTTATTTCAAATCACCTAGGTGTGTCAATTCTTGTGGCTAACTTTCAAAACTCATAAATTCTCTTAATTTCAAATGCTTTGCTTAAAAGGAATTTCACATGTTGCACTCGTAAGCATTTGACAGTTCAATTTAAGAGAACTTTCAATCAATTATGAAAAACTTCTATCGTAATCATATTTTATTGAAGCCTCTATTCTATGTGATTATTTAAGTTCTTCTTCTTCTTTGTAGCACTACAGCCCCTCTCGGGCCTTCGCTTGGAGATAGTTAGAGTATCTCATTTTCATGATCGTATTGCTTTTTCGGAAGTTGGTTTGGTCAGTACCATGCTCCCGTGTGCCTGTTCAGCTATGATATGATCTGATTAAATCAGTATATATCACCACTAAGTGAACACTCGTAGTCTGTCCGAAAAATCCCCTGAACTAAATCACGTTGCTCCCGACGAGATTTGAACCTGGGACCTTCGGCTTATGCGTTCATGCTCTAACCACTAGACCACACAGACCACTGATTATTCAAGTTACCATTTATAAAAGTGATTTGCCCTAGCTAGACTTTGAACTTTATATTTTAAGACTATCAATCGTAAGTGCATATTTCTGATCAATGAATCTTCATATGAATCATATCTCTAATTGGATATACATTTGTATGATACATCCATAAAAGCACTTTAAGTATTTTAAAGCTTAATCGTCTTGATTAATTTCTAGGTCACTTAAAAAAAAAATTAAAATTCCTACTAGCTTTGCGAATTGTCTGTCCGTTTATCCGTCCGTCCCTCTGTCCGTACGTCACGGCAAGTTTTTAGAAGCTAAAAAGCTCAAACTTTGTGAAAAGATCAGACGTGATGGTCTCTCAAAAGCCTAGGTCTTAGCAAACATTTCAAAATTTTTTGACCGGGCTCCCCCCTAGTACCGAAAAAGCCCTTAACAATTTTTCTAAATCAAACGTAGTTGAGTGGGGTATCAAACGAAAGGTCTTGATTAAAGCTTTAAGGATCTGAATTTAAAAAGTCATTTTATGCATCAGAGGGTCTGGGGGAAGGTAAAATGTACCAAAATTGTGTTTACCCCCCCTCGCGATTGGATATCTTTGAGCCGAAAAATCTGAAAATAACCACGGAAGTGGGTCTTTATGAGTAAAAGGGCAACAAATATTGCAGAGATCAAAATTCACTCAACTATGTTGATAACAGTATGATTTCTTGATTTCACATTTTCTCCTATAGAATAAAGTCATTGCCTTTAAACGTTAAATTATATAGATTAATGAAAAATCTACATTCTCGCAAAATTTTATGGAGTTAGTTATAGCCATTTGAATTGTATGGAATTACAACAAAAATACCACGTATTGATGATTGATACGTATTTCAAATCGACGAAGGCACTTTTATTTTCTTCCGATTTTCATGAAAATTTGAGTCATAGTCTTTAATTTGAATATGCTCAATCGATCGAGCATTCTGAAAAATTATTTATGCTGGGTCAAAATGGCAGCTGCAATGTGCTTATGAAAGAAACTCTGCATCTTTTGCATAAATTTAATTAACTTCTTATCTAGTATTGGATGACTAATTCAAGTCATCGATTAACGCTATTAGAAAACTTGCTTCGAACCCTATTATGGTTGCAAAAAAATGCTGGTAGGAGCACTCTCCTGCTTACTCAACTTGTTATAACACATATCAAGACTCTAAAGTACTTAATGCTTTAAAGCTCTTATGATCTCAAAGCGCGTTCATGCGTATAACATGCATATACTCAATTTGAGCTGTGATTTGCATGAGGTTTCTTAGGTGAGAAGTATGTACCTCGGTCCCGTAAACCTGACGAGCCGGGTTCCAATTTCAACCAGAGCGTAGACAAAATTTATGACTGTGGTATAGAAAATCACCTGGTTTACTGGCACGTTTGATTGTAAAAAATATTATGATGATGCTAATTTATTTGCTAGAATAGGAAGTATTAGACCAAATTAAGTCTTTTTGAGGAGTTCTTTTATATTTCTTTTCACATTTAATAGTTCATACTTCTTTGCATTCAAGTAGATTAGAAAATAATAATAATCCATCACACAATAGTCCAAATCTGAACCCTAGCGTTGAGATTTCGAGGTGATATGCTCAATATCACGCGCAACCATGTGGCTATTACCTAATTTTTCAATTAGTACCCATCACAGCTGGGTAGGTTGATAGTCCGACAGCAGCATTAGAAGCTCAAACTCGATGCCACTACCGAGGTTTGAACTTGGAAGCTGCTGTACTAGCAGAGTATACCCTAACCCACTGCTCCACACGGACTACATTTGAAGATAATACTGTTAAAATGATGACCGATGAGAGCATTATACTTTCGAAGGAGATCTCTGGAATTTTGATAGCTCATATATGTACTTACATGCAACGCAGGGATGGCGTTAATTTCATCAGTAACCCACTCCTTAAGCTCTGGTAGGGTTCGAGCGCAAAGTCTTTTTCATTAAGTTGTCCTAAAGAAAGAATGTCAAAACTTTCAAATCTGATACCTTGTAGAGTCACCGACGTACTTCGCCCGTTAAAAAGACTAGACGTCCCGAAATAACTTTTCTGAAAACATCAATTGAATTTCGGGCTACTTGAGCTGTGGCCCTGTTCTATTGAAACCATAAATCGCCCTTTCCCGTTTAACATTGTTTTCTACGAGGGCAGTTCAAATATGATCGAGAAAAATGCTCTAACAAGTTTATTTACTATCCAAAAAATTTACAAAAATTTACAGTTTATTTTTTATGTACTCCCCTTTACAAGTTACGCATTTTGCCCGCCTTCCGGAAGCTTTTTGATGCTGGTATAGAAGAATTCCTTGGGCAACTCGGTTGGCGATATGCGCACGAACTCTACCTCGTCGTCGACCTCCGAGGACTTCTTTCAGAGGTTCAAACATTTGGTAGCCACAAGGCGATAAATCCGGACTGTAGGGGGGTATTCCAGTATCTCCCACCACAACTCCGATATTGTATCGAGCATGAGACACGCATTATCATGATGGATAAGAATCACACTTCGTGCTGGATGGCTCCTCCGTTTCGAGCGTTATTTTGCCAATACTGATGCCGAGTACAGCCAAAATATCTCCAACATTCATCCTACGATCCTCCAAAATGAGTTTTTCTACGCGGCAAATGTTGTCTGGTGTGATGCTAGTTCGCAGTCGACGATCATACGGCTTATGCTCGACGGCTTCGCGACCATCCTTGAATGCTTTGGCCCATTTAAACACAGCAGCCATACTCAGACACTCACTACCGAACTGATATCGCAAACGCAGAAAAACTTCCGGGTTTTTAACGCCTTCCCACACTAAAAAACTAATGACAATACGTTGCGCAACGACGGTCGGCCTTGACGTTCACTCATGGTCGCAGCATGCCCGTGAAAAAACGCCCTCCTGACGACAACCACAGCCTTCGTAAGGGACCCAGCTATCACATACTCAAGCCGCAACCTTCAAAACATTCATGCGCGCCATCTACAGCGTTTGTCTTCATCATATTTGAACCACCCTCATATTTTAGGTTACCGAAAATTATCCAACATGCAAATACAACATCCTGAATTTACGATAACAGTCTTGCCATCTTCTTTTCAAAACTAACGGTCTACCCATCCAAATTGTCATTTTACATATTGAATAATTAATTTTAGGAAAGATGGCGGCCTTTTAAAAAGACTTTGGGGATTGTTCTCATTCCAATAGTTAAAATTTTATCTGTTCATAATTTCACTGAAACAAAAAGTCCCACATCTTTATTGGAAAAAGCTGCGTCCATGGGGATCTGTGAAAGCATTTTCTCACACAAATGTCAATGTTTGGCGTAGTTTTCCGGACTCAATTGTTGAAGCATCATCATTCGATAAAAATAAAAATTCAATTCAAATTGCAGGGTCCTCCTCACATTTGAAATTCTAAATGTAACAGCATGCCTTCGAGTAGAATACCTTAGTGACAGCTCAACTGCTGCTGTCACCAGTTTTTCCAGTGACTTGATAAATACATATCAGCCATGTGAATCTCTTCTTAGTTCACTGCCAGTTTTCTTCAATTTTCGAACCCAGGACCGATTGTTTTCATATTAGGTATGCCATTTTTGCACGGAAAGCTCTATCGTCACCGAAAAGCTCTTCGCATCACGATCACAGATCGATAGTTTCCAAAGTACACATCCACAGCAAAGTTCCTCTGTACACTGGTTAAAACAATTTTGGATATTGAAATTAGGTCATCCCCAAAATGAAGGAGACAACCACCGCCCGAGCAGATATCACTTGAAACTGCACCCTGTAAATCATTAAAAAACCTCTCAGCTTTAAATATTTGAGCGTTTAGCTATAAAGCTTTTAAAATACTTCAGAACTATTGCATTTAATTTAACATACTTCTAAATTTACACACATACCCTAAAGTACCTTATTTTTTGCTTTAGCACTACAGCTCCTTTCGGGCCTTTGCTCAGAGATAGTTAGCGTATCTCATTATCTTTATTGAATGAATTGTCACTTGGAAAGACTTTATGATCAGCATTACGCTTTGGCCATGTGTCCATCCACCCAGCTACGGCACATTCTGATTTGAAGCCAGTACATATAACTGAACAGGCTTCTATTAATCACTCGAAACAAATCTCGGTGTCGCCGATGAGCCTCGAACCAGAGACCTTCAGCATATGGGAAGAGTGCTCTAAACACTACACTACATAGACTACTTTAGTGCTTTAATGCACTTGAAATTGGAAGTGAAAATTTAGAATGAACGTTTTCGAATAATTAAACATTTAAGGTGCTTCGAAATAAATCAGATTTTAAAGTCGAATGAAAAGACATAAATGTATGGAAGTAATACTCTGAAGTTACGAGTGCAATCCCCCTCATCCTGTTAGATTGTCATCTCACGATTGAAATATTGCTTGCGTCCAGTGTGGAATGTGAACTTGCTTCCAATCATAGAGTCAAAGTTAATAATTCTGTTCTAATAATGTGAAAAGTGGATCCAATATTGAAAATGCTGCTAATAAAGCACTTGAATATTTAAATTCAATTTATGGTTTCAAGTAGAACCTAATGAAGAGTTAGAAAAATTAACTATTCAAAAATAATTTAACGACAAAAATATACTTGTCCAAAATGCACTTAAAATACCTAAGCGCTTTAACTGATTCACTTAGCTAAGGACTACAGTCCCTTTTGGGCCTTTCGTTTGGAGATAGAAAGAATATCTCATTATCTTGATCTTTTGTATCTTCGACACCCAAGTAGGCGATACATTTGATAGGTGCCATGCACTAGCCGTTGATCCACCCACCCAATCGCCATACGTTCTGATTTTAAACCAGTACATATCATAACTGAACGGGCTTATAGTCTGTCCGAAGACTCACTCAAAACAAATCTCGCTATCACCAACGGGATTGAACCAAAGACCTTCGGTTTACGGGATGAACACTCTTATGACTACACCATGTGGTTCGGAGTGATATTATGCGTAATTTCTATGGCTTATATTTTTTAACCTCATTCTTGGATTTATCTATATTTTACTTTAGTCATCAAAACCGTATCCTTAAAGCTTTTCAATTAATCACAGTACCCCATTTTTGAATATTCTTATATAATGATCGTTAATAATAGATAACTCCAACTATACCCTTCTACCATTTCTAACATCTAAAGCTTCATAGACTATTGCGTACACAGTCTTTAGATACATAAGAATTATGGCGCTATTTAGCATATACAAACGAATAAGCACTAAATCGAGGGGCTTGTTTCAAAAATATTGAGTTTACAACTTAATAACCGGATTTTTTTTAGCAAAACTTGATGCTTTATTGTGGAAAAATCTTACAATATATATTATTCAAAGTATTGTCCATCGGAAGCTACAACATTTCTCCATCTTTCAGCCAATTTATGAATCCCATCCCAAAAAAATTGCGCCGGCTAGGCGGCCAAAAACGAATCTATCCAATTTCGGCTGCCTTGCTCTGAAGTGAAGCGTATTCCGGTGAGGGCGTTTTGCATCGAGCGAAATAAATGAAAGTCAGACGGAGTAAGGTCTGGACTATAAGGTGGGTGGGCCAAAACTTCCCATCCACTGTTTTCAAAATAGTTTTTCACGGGTCTTGCAACATGCGGCCGAGCGTTGTCATGATGAAAAATTATAGCCTCGTGTCTGGTCGCATATTCCGGGCGTTTTTCGATGATGGCACACTTCAAACGTATTAATTGTGCTTGGTACAGGTCACTTATGATTAACTGGCCCGATTTCAACAACTCATAATATAACGGCCCCTTCTGATCCCACCAAATACATAGCATAACCTTGGCGCCATGAATATTTGGCTTCACCGTTGATTTGGCTGGTTGGCCGGGCTTCACGTATGACTTTTTGCGCTTGGGATTGTCATAATGGGTCCATTTTTTGTCCTCAGTCACGATCCGATGCAAAACTGATTTCTTTTTATGGCGCTCAAGCAGCATTTCAGACATACAGAAGCGCCGTTTAACGTCTCTCGGCTTCAACTCATAGAGGACCCAATTACCTTGGTTCTGAATGTATCCTGCGGCTTTCAAACGTTTCGAAATGGCTTGCTGAGTCATTCCCAATGATTTGGCAAGTTCGTCTTGCGTTTGACATGAATCCTCATCGAGCAGCGTCTCCAATTCTTCGTCTTCAAACTTTTTTGGCTGTCCTGGGCGTTCTTTGTCTTTGATGTCAAAATCGCCATTTTTGAAGCATTGAAATTATTCAAAACACTGTGTTTTCGCTAAAGCATTGTTGCCGTAAACTTCTACAAGCAAACGATGACTTTCCGCAGCAGTTTTCTTTGCGAAAAAATGACCCAACAGAACCTCCCGCAAATGCTGTCTTTTTCTCCAATTTTCGGAGTTATTCATCGTGAAAAATAATAATGATGCACATAAGATAAAATTGTTTTGTTGGCTGATTTTGTTAGCTGTCAAATGTACCTTCAAAATGACATATATATAAAGTTTGAGCTTTCACAATATTTGTTAGTACGGACATCTAGCGTCAAACTTCGGTTATTAAGTTGTAAACCCAATTAATCACAGAATTTACTCCAGAGGTAACGCAAATCACGTTTACACTTAAAATACTGTGGAAAAATAAGCCTATAATTAGATTTCTTTTAAAAGTTTGTATTTAAAAGTTTCACCTTCATATTAAATAGATAACTAATTTCTTATTTTTTCTGCAATTTATCGGAAAAGCACTTGATATGTCAAAAATCATCAATTTTAAGCTGAAAATTGAAAAAAAATGCCAAAATTTGTTTGACATTTACTAGCAAGAAAATCCAATTTCAGGGAAACTACTAAAGAACTCCTTACTATGCAATTTAGCAAATACCCTGCGGTTTACTTTGTACCGAAATATTTACTTTCAATGCATTTAAAACCTTTCAAAATCATCCATAGTACTTTTGAAATTTTGTCTATTTTTAAAAGGAATTTGGTTTTACCCGGCTACTTTTTACTCGGACTTTGGAATACCAGCCATGCCTGGACTACCTGGGCTACCAGGACGACCTGGACCACCTATTGCTTATCCGATGTATTCAATGAGTGTAGTACCAGAAGTTGGTCCACCCAGACGTACAGTTCAACCTATTCGTATCCGAAAGTCATTCGTACAAGTTTGGCTTTGGGATCAAGTCAAACAAAAAACGTTAGTTTTCAACATTGATCAATTAGAGGAAAAGCATTATATGATTGAATTGTGCATCTATTACTTAGTTTGTACCTTAAAAATAAGATATTTGGGGATCGTTGTGGGGCTAGCAATCAACAAATAACATATATGATGGCATGTATTAAATTTAAGTAATTGAGGAATCATTTAATTTTTCAAAATTCGTCAATGACAACTGCCTTTTAGTACATCATTCTACAAAATTATGAAAAAATCAAACTGATGTTTTCTTTATTATAAAGTAGCCTCATTTCGCAATAACTCATCTTTGGATGAGAAAATCTGTCACCACAATTATAGAACACTAAAACAAACCTATAGCTTCACTAAATTCCTCTTTATGTACAATCTCATACATATCATACATGACATATTATCCTTATCGTATCCTACCATTTTTTAAGGTTATTTTTCATTTCGTGGATGGACTAAAGTTGCATACGAATATGCTGACATGGATATGATTGCAACTAGTTCTGTTGCTCAATATATGCCTCACGGTAGTGGTCCTAATGTTGAACCTTTACATACACGAAAGGAATTTCCAGAAACTTGGTTATGGGAACAGGCTAACAAAAAGAAGTTGGTGGAGATTTTTCTTATTTCATTTTGCCTGATAAACATAGTTACATAAAAATTTAGTGCATTATTTTTATAGCAATTAGAATATCATCATACCAACTGCATGTCACTATGGCCCATTAAAATATCTTAGGGAAGATGAATAATAAAATGATGAAGCTACGCAAGCAGAAGATGATGTTTGCTCGAAACTTTAAATCTTAAAGGTTTTTTTTTTTTTGAAGCACTGATAGTGTGTGGACAATTTTTATTATTTAAAACCTTATGGGCTAAAATGCTACTTATTTACTTGACATTTCTAAAACTTTAAAAGAAACCATTTTTTAGCATTGATTTCGAGACTTGCGGTAAATACACTATTATATGAGACGCTACCATCACCCAGTCAATCTTATTATCTGATTCCGAATCCTTGATATAGGTTTTTGAGTACTATTGTAAATTAATGTTTATCTATATGTGTCGATACTTTATTTAAGGCACGTTTAAGATTATAAAACAGGTTATTGATTCACAACAAAAGTTTACAGTAACAAACTGAATTCAACAAAATGACTTCTACATGGTTCCAACGATAATACTGTGAATCCTGCTATTACAATGATTTAATTCACTGTTCACTATTTCTCTCGTGTATTCCATTTCATCTGACTTTCCTTTGAGTGATATTATCAAATTGCATTGATATGACTATCAATCTAATTTTGAATGCACCGCGAGACAATGATGTGCTATTGCTAGAATAATTAATGAGTTTCCTACTATATTTAAACCAACTCTACTCGATGTTCTTTTCCACTTACCTGTTCCCAGGTTAAGACATGTTGAAATAGGCGATTTTTTTTCAAACTTTACACTTGCTGAAAATAATTAATAGGCAAAGTTTCTAAATGATTGACGAAATACATTTCATTTGCTTGCTGTTTTTCTAAATTAAGTATGTATTAGTAAATCAAAATCATTTAGTATTCAGTTTTAAGAATTGGAAGCATGTGCCAGTATTTTGGGTGCATCGAATGATCTTATTTTTAGCAAGCATGATTTGTTGCTTCTTTAAACTATTTAAAAAATGGCTTTCGTTTAAAACCCATTTGTATCATTTAAGTATGAAAATGTAATAGGTTTTGTATTCATATTATTCAATTTTATGTTTTTGACTCGCAAGAAACCCTTTCAATAAGTAAAAATACGGGGTGTGACAATTAAGTAATGAGACTGATTCCACGAAAACCGTATATTTAAAAACTACAAGTAGTCCCCATGGGCAACTATACAATGATTCCAGTGCATTTTCCATGCTTCGTAACATTTCTGGAACGCTTCGACTGGGATGTCCTCGAGTACCCTCGTCACGGCCGCCTGGATGTCCGTAATCTACTCAAAATGGGTTCCTTTGATCACCGATTTTGTTTGTATTGAAAAAACTCGCTCTTATTGCCTGTAATAACTCGATCAAGCAGCGTGGGATCGTTTTCCACTTGTTCCAAACAGTCTTCTGCGACGGTGATTCGATGCTGCTTTTGCTCTTCAGAAAGGTTCTTTGGAACCATCTTGGCGCACAACTTTTTCATCCCAAAATCTTCGGTTAAAATTTTTCTGACTATTTCACGGTTCGTACCCACTTCCGAGGCTAATAGTCGAACTGTTAAACGCCGATCTTCACGGATTAGGGCGCGCACACGCTGCGCATTAGCGTTAGTCCGCACCTCGACTGGTCTCCCGGTCCTTAAACTCTTTATGCCATCAAAATACCTGGGCACGACTAAGAGCACTATCACCATGCACTTTTACAATTTTAGCGTACGTTTCCGAAGCTGTTTCGCCCAATCTGGCGCAAAATTCGATCGTGATGCGTTGCTCTTGATTTCGTTTCTCCATTTTCGTGACGAGCACCACCAACACACGTCTACTCAACACGACACAGCAGGCGAACTAAACAAGGTAGAGCTAGCTACAGTGTCATTACTTAATTGTCCTAGCTTGTATATCTGATTTGTAGTTAGATAACCCATCAGTTTTTCGCCAACATAATTCTTTATTCATAGTATTAAAATTAAATTCGTTACGTTTATCAAACGTTTTTATACTGGATTTGAAAAATTAATAACTCCTGTATACTATAGCGCCCGTTTTAAGGTTTTTCAGGCAAGTTGATTGTTATTTTATCAAAATCAAGAATGCATGTCAAACTCTTTCAAACAGAGTACCAACATTTTTCGGGGTGATGGCACTTTCCTGGCATAGTCCCTACGCGTCGCGACCGCCAACTCAGTAAGGAAATCGGTTCGTATTAGTCCTAAGTAATTTATTAGCCCCGAAAATTGATGCGAAGTCAGGCAGAAGATAGTTAATTTCAAGCTTGACATCAGCTTTTTACGAAATTTGAACAAGATTGAATGGTGGCGAAGTGTTGTACCAGAAGGAATGTGAGAAGCAGCTGATTGTCAGATTAAAAATTAGAAAAAAGTGTTAAAATTTTTGCCCCGCAGCCCTTGTGTGGCCCCGCAGTGTCATCACCCCCATTTTTCTTATCTTACGGTTAAAGAGTTTCATTTAAATTCTAAGATTACCAATTTTTTTGGTAGCGACGGAAGCATAAACCGATTAAAAGTCTTTGAAGTTTTCACATTCAATCAAAGCAAAGCGTATACACTAACAAGCAAGCTCAGCAGCTGATCGGCCAAGTGAAAAAGAGGTAAAATATTCAAACGAAACAAGCAATCAACTTGCACAAGATGAAAAGCATCTTTATCATTATTTTTTGCATTTTAGACAGAATGCGAAAGCGCTATCCACTTCGAACTAAGCTTTAAAGTTTGTGTACTCGCATGTACACAGCCCTAATAATATGGGAAGTTTTCGCCGATTGGATTAAAATTGTCTTGCATTCCTTTCAAGCGACCATGTAAATGATTCAAATTATTTCTTACGTGTCCATGAAAGCGTTTGCAAACGAGAACACATACTCAAATGGGTTTTGAAGGTTAAATACCGTTCGATTGGAAAGGTTCTAAATGAACTCACTTGTTAGTTCATATACTTTAGTCAAGGTATGTTTACGTGTAGTTTCACACCTTTTCCTTATATATAAAAAAAAAACATATTTTAAACTATTTACTCATAATAATTTATTTATTACTTGTAAAATTTTCCAAAATTAAATTTTGATTACTTTTTGACATTGAATCTAAAAAATTTGACAAGATAATTTTTCAAATCAACTTAGAGTGGCGATCAGTAATGAAATTACAGTTTACAGTTACACCGATTGCAACATATAAAGGAAAGAATTTTTCATACCAGCTTGATTTTCCAATTGACTTAGAGCGTCAAGAATAAATTGGCGGTTCAAGGCAATGATCGGTCTGTTTTCATTCATTGACTGTAACCGAAGCTCCCATGATAAAAACCCAAAAATAATAATTTGCATGTATAGTAATTGGCCTACATTGGACATACTGCAAAAAGCTTACGGTCATAGATGTCGGAGAGAATGGATGTGAAATACATCGAGAAACTTGAAGCATTTCATGATGTGGCATAAATTTGGCATGTTATCAGCTGTTGATTTTCAAATAAGTTTGATGTTACGCCTCCCACCTAATTTCATGTCTTGAAATAAATCAGTTTTCCGTGCGGCAATTCTAATTTAAACGAAATAAAAGATTCAACATGAATTACCCTGCGAAAGATACGACCCAGGCAAGCTTCTTATAGATGTTTTTATAATCCCACACACATCACTTCATTTTTCTTTTTCCAATAGAACAACATTCGCAATCACAGTCAAACTTTTCAGTATAATTCAGTATCACTTTTGCAACATTCGGCACTACATTCAACTTTTTTTTCAACTTTTCTTAAAAAGTTGTTCCGCGTAGAATTTAAAATTCAACTTGATAAGATGTTACCCATCATCTCTTGAATTTTCACGCTGTTTTTGATCATATGGTTGAGTTTTCGATGACAATGCGGGAGACAAACTATGAGAAGAGTGGGATTTTCGTGAGAGCAACCAGAATGCCACTTGAGTGTGTTGATGCTCTAGCAGCGTTAAAGGTGGGGAAATTTCAATTCCTATGGGAGAGGAAGGACTTTTTAGGTTTCTTTGTTGAAATCTGTCTCAAACCCATATAAAAACTTGAATATACTCGTACGTTGGCATTTCCATAATTCTTAATATACCGCCATATAAATTTTGAAAAGAAATTGGCTTACATTTGTTAATGTATATGGTGATAAGCGCTGTCGTCTGATGGTTTTTAGCACGGGAGTTTTAATGCTAACCAAAACCCCCGTAAGATAATCCATAACATGGCAACACTTAGTACCACATGCATGACTATATAAATGCCGGCATTTTTTCGCTCCAATATATGGTGGTATATGAAGGAGCGTGGACTAAAATAAAATATGTTTTATGCGTTCAAGATGAATATCAGCAGTGCAATCCAGACGATCCGCATAGTAGTGCTCCTTTTGAAGTGCAAGCTGTTGCAGTTCTTACATCGGTTAAATTTCAAATGCCGTTGAAAGTGAAATGAATAGGAGTTTGTTTACTTCTTAAAGCTTAGCTGTCAGTGGAAGGTGCTGTTCGTGTATCATATTTAGCCACTCTAAAAAGTGTACGTATAAAGTGAATTATAAACATGCAGAAATACAGTTTCATTATGCTATTGTGCAAAATATTATACATAGTTTGCAATGTAAGTGTTTAAAATCGGGGGAGAGCTTTGCATTTCGTTTAACATTTACTAAAGTTGTCTGAAAGCCTCTTAGAGCTTAGTCAATGTAGCCTGAATCATTCCCTGCTCTAATCAGGCCCAACTGCTATATTCGATGACTCATACTAGAAGTCAACTGACAGTCAGCTGTTCCGTTGTTCAAAGATATTTTGCCTAAATTCAACAAGCATAACTCAAAGGATTTTCTCTCGAAATTTTCATTATCTGTACCTTTGTTTGGTCTGTTTTGCATCCATTTTGCCTTTCGCACTGTATAATCTTCATAAGCGATGCAAACTTGTAAAGAATAATACAATCAATATGCAAAAACTTTAAAATTAGTAAAATCTCACATGTTGTTGATGAAATTGTTTGACGTTTTGACTTATCATTGCGAATTGTCAAACATCATATAATCCGCTTGTCAGTTGGCTGCTATAATGAGTCAAGATGCAAAATTCGCCGAGCATTGGAGCCTGTTTGAAGAAAGCAATGGCTGAATATTATAAAGGCAATTTTTCATTTCATGCCTTTTTTCATGGGAACTTTGCATTCAAGCTTTCGATTTAGGAACAAGAAATGGAGTGGCTATGCAAAAGCCAATTACCTAACAGCACCTCTTCCGATAGAGAGAGCACAGTTAGGAGCAAAGATTATAAGATGGCTACCGGAAAAGTAAACACTATTTTACATTAAGTAATTCAATAATACTGGAGTGGACAGCCATATGACCATCTGGTCGCAACAACTTCCGCAACCACTTTTCCTACTGCTATGCTTTTGTTTACAACATAACAGAGAGCCAAATTTCACAAGCAAACATAGCTGCTGCCCGATGAAAACAAATTTTCATACAATACTAAAAATTTGTTTTCTATTTGAAAAACCTTCAGCATTATGAGGAAAACATGCAAAACATTAACATATTAACTACTTATCTGTGAAAGGAAACACCTACAGATCCTTTTCAACTATAATTTTTACACGAGGACACTACACACGAAGCTAGAAATTCCTCATTTCATGATGATATGTCAAATTGGCGTATGATTTGTGAACATGTCAAAAATAAATTAATCCCATTTGATTCATTATTTAAAACTGTAATGTAAGAACAGCAATAATTCATCTCTTGCGGGAAATTGAAATATTTAATCCTTGACTTATGGGTTACTATTTCATTAAGGTTGTTGTAATTTTCAATTACAAAAACTGGTTCGTTTATTTCAAAAATAGCTTTAAATAGGTTTTTTTAGTATACTGATATGGTGAAATAAATTCCATCGAAAAGTGATTTTTAAAATTTTCTGTTTGGTGACATTTAAAAGTAAATCTCACACACAAACAATAATTCAGCAATTTTCTGAAAAGAATCGACATTGAACACAAAATCGCTAATGTACGGTTTTAGTTTTATTAACAAGTGCAGCCGCTAATATCCTTGACAGACATACGGTACACGAGTCTAGTATATTATATAAAACCTAGTTCCCAAATAGCCAAGACAGACATGCGATATAAGAACCTTGTATACTACGTTAAACCTAGTATACCACATTCTGAAACCTCGTAGAAATCTAGTACCAATACCAAGATAAATTCCCAGCAAAAAGGAAATTTCCCTTATCAAATAAATTAAATTGATTTTTTAACAATATTTATGCATTTTGATGGAAGTTTTCCAGTTATTGGGGCTGATCGAACTATTTCGCCTGCAAATTTTTGAAAAATTTAGCTAGGAATCAAATGGATTTCATATTTTCTGTCATTTCATTTTGACATCGTACTTCACTTGACAGTTCATACCATGTTTACGCTACATTTCATGTGTGCCATGTTTAAATAGTATGCTGACGCCATGTTTCGATCTATACCACATCTCCGCCTAGGCTTAAACATAGTATAAATCTAGTTTCGATACCACAATAAATTCTCAGTATAAATGAAATTTCCCCGTATCAAACACATCAAATTAGTTTTTTGACAATAGTTATTCATTTTTCTGCAAGTTTACAATTATTAATGGTGATTGAACCATTTTGCATGCAAATTTTTGAAAAATATAGCTAGGAATTAGGTTCATTTTGATATTTGTAATTAGGTTCATTTTGATATTTGACTTCATTTGACAGTTCATACCAGGTTTATACCACCGCCTTTGTAACATAATGGCCGTACTCACAGCTGATCAAAATCTCAGCTGACTACCTCTGATATTGACGTCATGACTTTTTTTACTTACAGCTTTACAGCTCAGCGCAATGACATTTCTTGCTATCGAGAATTTCTCGAATTGTACCTTGCCGATTAAAAATAGTTTTGTAATGGAAGTCACATGTTTTATAGATCAAAATATCGGAGAGCAAAGTTCTAATTGTTTTGTTAGTGATTACAATTGGTTTCAAAAACATTCATTTCACGGCACTAAATTTTTCAACTTTCTAGCTTATGGAACCATTTTTAGCGAATGATTACAAAGGAATGTTTTCACTACAGCAATCCTTTAAGTTACGCTCACTCAAATTTCACAATTCAAATTACAAGCTTTCCACTTATATAACTATTTTTGAAAATCTGATACAATTCGAAGCGTTCACTAATCGGAGAAATGCAATGTAATAAAAAAAGCAAAGGCGCACAGCTGCTCTATTGCCACCATCTTGCCTTTATGTAATACGTCATCGATTTTATGAGTCCCGTATTATACATATTATGAAGGCGAAAAGCTTTTCAAAGCTCTACTGTCAATGGAAGGTAGGATATGGTGCTGAAGATATATTTAACTTAGCCATTCTAAAAAGTGTAAGCCAATAGCGGGCAGTGCAAGAAGTCTGTTTTATCTTCTTTTTATAAGAAATATGATTTTCATCATGCCATGTTTTAATTTGTAGGAAAGCTTCGCACTCCAAAGGCTGTTGGCGGTGTAGGCTGAATGCTTCTTGGAGCTTGTTCAGTGTAGGCCCACTACTACACATGCATAATGTCAATGTATGGCTTTCAACCTGCGTACGTTACGAATGTTGAAAGTTTAAAATCATTTAGTGTAACCAAGATTCAATACTAATTCGTGTAACCAAGATTTAATACTAATTCGAACATGATCTACATTAGTAAGGAACGAAACACGCCAAAAGTGAGAACAGCCCACTAACGCATGATCCACCTCATTTATCAGCAAAATACAAGCATAGTGTTATATCAGCTTATGATAAATATAACTATACCTGCACTGATAATCGATTGGGGTGGTCTATAAATTACTCTTTGACTTCAAAACTTATCTTACAGCTAGAAGGGTGTATGCTTCTACTTACTTATTGTTAGAGAAATGCGATGCCTTAGCTTCCTGCAAACAGTGTCTCCAGTTATCTAAGTGAGTTGAACGCCATAAACCTTTGATGAACAAGATAAAACCGGATGGGCATCCATGCGTCAAGGTTGTCGCAACAACCCATGCAACCGCCTGTCTTGCAGCATGTCTTTGCACCTACCCCTGCAACCTCGCTTCGAACCTCATTAAGGGGAATCCAATTAATTATCACAAGAAAGTAACCAAGCGTTTATGCAATCTTTTGTTTTTTGGTGCTTCTGGTGTTGTTTTTTCTCAAAAGACATTTTATTTCAAAAGACACTTCAAAAAATGAGAAAACAGTATTGAATATGAATAAAACTTTATAGTTACTTAGTTAAGATAACACTTTCATATCGATAACCCATCGTCTTCCACCATTAACGCACATTGCACTTTACAAGGTTAACAAGGTCGCTGCTTAAAATGTTGATATTCATAAACCACGTGTAATTTTCCTTTCACAACAGTCAACATGTTGCTTCGGCCGCACTTTCAAACTCAAAAAAAGACCAAACTTCGCGTCCGTGTTTAGTTGTCAAAATGACAATCGGATTCGCCAAGAAAAAATTGGAACTTATGGGAAATGAAATGATAATTGGCTTCAGAAACGTGATCATATCATTTCCTTTGCAATTTATATGAGCATAGCCTCTCCATTTGTTCCGTTGCACAAAGCCATGAACTATCTTCCTCTGAAGTCAGGCTAGAATTTTCCAATGAGGAATAAGATGAAAATGGAGAAGACATATGTTAGATGGCCTTGGCGATCGAAATTTTGTGACTACCTGGTTAAGTTTCTGCTTCCCTGCACCTTTCCCTGCAACCTTTTGTCGTACTTCGTGAAGCCCAATCCAATATGACTGCTTGCAAAAATGTAAAGTGTCTATCATGGATCTGAAAAAATGATTTTTATCAACACGACACTACATCAAATATGGATCAAAAATGATAATTATATTGGAGAAGAAGCACTCACAGGTTGCCAACGGTCGTCTTATTGTAGAGACGCAGCATGACTTTACTGCGAATTTTTCAATTAATTTGGTGCCATCACATCCCGAAACTTCAAGAACCGTAATTGCACGACTGCTACAAAAAATTACGCTTAAAACGATTTAAGGCTGCAGCTTAATCGAAGGCATGGGGAGACTAATTTCTACCTGTCCAAGCTGTTAAATAGCCATAATTATTTTCAGTCTAATCAGTGCAATATCTGCAAGTTATGGTCTTACCTACAGCACATGTTTTTTTGCGGGAAAATAGCGCAATAATATCTTGGATGAAATAGGAGAGCTCTCTCTTGATAATTTAAGGAGAGGGATCCTTAGATTGGTTGACGAGTGCAACCATATAGCACATTACTTTTGGGCATTCATTAAGTTAAAAAGGCCGTACTTGTGCACCCGGAGGCGTCGAGGGTAGAGGTATAACTTTTCTACCAATCCTTCTCTGTAACTTGATGGTACCTTAAAACGGAGAAAAATGAGGCCTAGCTCGAATCAATGTGTCAAGCAGTTCCAGGCTAGGTCTCAAGAGGACAGATGTTTTACAAATACTTTTGGATTTTCAAAACTCCAGATGCAACCGTTTTTTTTTTCAATTGCCTGGAAAGTCAAAAGAAAGTAAACTTTAGTTACTGAGTATATTGAAAATTTTAACAAAGTTGATCAACGTAAGCTTTATAAATTTTTAAAAAATTTTCTAAATTATTTTTAAATTTGATACCCAATAATAAAAAAAATTTGTCATTATCTCCAGTTTTAACGAATCAAATAGGGCGGGAACGTTAAGAATAATCATGATAACTTGTTTTCAATAGTTACATCAACGCCATGTTGATACTAAAAAGGTTAGATTATCAGCTGTTGACAAATGTCAAAATATTACAACGTGCAGTCAAGTTATCAGTAGCAGCTTTAACACTTGATTCAGATCACGTTTGAGAAAATATAGATTTCAACATGGAAGAACATCGTCTGAAACCGTGAAATTTCGCTGAGAATTGCACAAGATGCTGTACTGATAATCCTGATTGGTTTCGTACAATTTCATACCAAGGGACGTGAATATTGTGATCGCAGACACATACAAAGCTCTATTAGCTCACGCTAACGTTGAGAAAATTAAACTTTAGGTCACTAAAAATACCTCTAGTGCTTTGAATTACTTATAAGCCATACCTGAAAGTTCTGTGGGGCGTACGCAGCAAGAAAACTCTCGTCTTTAAACTATGTGCTATTTATGTGGTAATTGGAGCTTTAATTAATACTCGCGCAGAGATTCCTCTGTGTTTCTTGCGTTGATTACTTATGATGACGTTACGAATTTTTTTTGAAAGAAATTTGCATGCAAATATTTGAAAAATATAGCTAGGAATCAAATAAATTTCTCACTTTCTGTCATTTCGTTTTGACATCTGCCCACTTGACAGTTCATACCTGGTTTATGCTACATTTGTATATGATAGTTACTTGGTATGCTGATGCCAGGGTTCGTTCTATACTACATATCTGTTTAGGCTTTGAGACGACCTGCTTTCACGTTAAAATCTCTTTTTTTAGCCACGAACTAAATGAAACATTAAAACTGTCATTTATAGTTTGACTTTTTGCTGTAATACAATATTTTGACATTTATCAACAGTTGATGCTCCAGTCTTTTTAGTATCAAGATAGCATTGCTAATACTCTGTATTCATGTATAGGCTATACCACTGCCTGCTCTAATCAGACCCAACTGCTATATTCGATGACTTATGCTAGCAGGCAACTGACAGTCAGCTGTATCGTTGTGCAAATATGTTTTGGATAACATTACCAACCCTAACTCAAAAGATTTTCTCTCGATATTTTCATTAGGCTTGCCTTTCCTTTGACTGTTTCGTATCCATTTTGCTGTTCGTTTTGTGTAATTTAAAGAATAATACAACTAATATGTAAAACCTTTAAATTAGTAAAATCTTACATGATGTTGATGAAATTGTTTGAGGTTTTGACTTGTCATTGCGAACTGTCAAATATCATATAATCTGGTTGTCAGTTGCCTGCTATGGTGAGTCATGATGCAAAGTTCGCAGAGCATTTGAGCCTGTTTGAAGAAAGCAATGGCTATACTTGAAAGCCTGAACTGAAGAAACTTCTTATAATTATACTGTGCCTGTAAACATGGACAAATGAGCTCAGAGAGTAAAATAAAATAGCGATTGACTGAAAAAAAACAAAAAATAAAAAATCCTCCTTTGAATGGGTTTTCAAATTTTATAGCAATACTTCATGGGAAAAATATCATATAATAAATCAAAAAAATTAAAAGTCATCAGTTCCAAATAAAAAAAAAATAAATTCAAAACAATTGACCAAATATTTCACCATAAATAATATGCAACTGACCTTCAATATTGGTATACCACTTGCATTCAGAGTTAATTCACCTTCAACGTTCTACAGATTATCATCAAAATAAAAAGCGTTCTCAATTCATTATTATAAATTCGAAAATATTACCTTTTAAGGATCTTTTTGAATTTTATAGCGTTCCTTTTACTTTGTACGTTTTAATTTCAGCTTATGAAGTTCTGTATAAATTACATCAAACTCCATTATTTATTGAAGATAGTATAACAGTTAGACAAGATTTCCCAGAAACGTGGCTATGGCGGGAATTTAAATCTTTTAGGTTAGTCGAATAGACTTTTGTCAATTAAAAAAATATTTATCATCAGATAATGATGATAAAAAAAAAAAACTTTTGGACACTAACAGTTGAACTCTTATATGCAGTATTTAAACTGTTTGTACTTTAGTTATGCTTTGGGAGTTGGATGGTATGACGTGAAAAATACTTTTGGGGTGGAGTGAAACCCCTGATATTATGTGTTTTATTTAATTTAAGCTACAATGGATGGTTAATGATGATATATTCAGAAATCCATTGAATATCTTGTATAAATATTTTAAAGTTTAAACCTTCTGATTGAAACTTTGCAGGAACAAGGAAGCATACACAATTTGTGCTGTTCCTGTAAAATCAAAAAGAAATTACGTCCGAACTTTTTTTATATATTTACATTTTTCCTTGATGTTAAACACCAAGTCTATACCTCACAAAAACTGATTGAGTATTTGAAAACCCTTTAAAAGCATTTCTTCTATCAAAGCTAATTCTGATCTTTAGACAATCATATCGCAATATTAGTAATAAAAGATCAAGCTTAATCCTATAAGCTTATCAATGAATTCCTTTAAATTCACCAATACATATTCTAAAATGCATGCGAATTTGAAAAGATTGCCTGCCTGATATCTCTTTCTTACTTAAGGGTATGCTTTAGATATTTCTAAGTTTCACACCACAACACTACACGTTTCTTGCTGTATATACTAGTATGTTGCTTCTTGTTAATTGGGATGATGTGGCTTATATCTGTTATTTTGCATGTTCTTTTCAAATGCACGATTTTTTATGTTTCTTAAAAATGTTTTGGGCTTTGGTTCTGCTTGCTATATCTTTTGTCTTTTTAATTCAAACTAAATGAAATGAATCAAAATTTAATAAACTATTTTTCTCATCCCTTTCAAAAAAAAACAACAGCCCTAACGGTGAATTGACAATTCAAAAAAAAGTTCCCGATACTATCACATCATGGGTAATTACTGGATTTTCATTGGACGAAGAAAATGGTATTGGTTTGACAGATGAAGCAACAAAATTGAAAGTTTTCCAACCATTCTTTGTTTCCACAAATCTACCGTATTCCGTTAAACGAGGTTTGTATATTTTTCATTAATTATTTTTAAAACTTCATTAATTTCCAACATTTCTTTTCTTGAAAAGCCGTCGGACCTTGCTCTTTTGAATGACTAGATGCATTTCAACTTCTTTGAGTCATCTTTAGTGTCCGAAGACACTGAAGACGACTCAGTGGAAATGCACCCACTTACTCAAAAAGGCAAGGCCCGACGGCTTTTCAAGAAAAAGAGATTTGGCCTGCGGATATCAAATAAACAAAATAATTGACTAATTCCCAAATATTAATTTTCTTGATTATAGGAGAAGTGATTGCTGTTCCAGTTGTCGTTTTCAATTATTTGAACAAATCATTGGAAGTTGATATAACAATGGAGAATCCAAATGATGAGTTCGATTTTACCGAAGCAACAAATGAAATTATTGATAATCCAAGTAAGTAATGACATCATTTAAAAAGATAGTCTTTATTATTAATTGGAAGCTTCCATTATACAATCACACAAATTTGCATAATTTTGATAGAATTCTGTGAGATACATATTAAGGATCTCGTTATTTATATCTGAAGATGACTCCGAGCAATGAAAATATATTTTCTAGCAAGAACAAGCAGAATCTGACGGAATCTGAAAAGAAATAGGCAGACGATAGAAACAAAATAATTCAATATGACGTTATTTATTAACTCAATCTCAATTTTTAAGGAGAAATGCTAGGAAATTCATTAACCGAATATGCGATATCCGGCCGCGTCACAACCCCAAGAAACATTAACGAGCTCACTGCTTCTCGAAACGGTACCGTACTTGAGTTTTCATCGTCGCGATTGTTTGGAACTATTTGTACCTCGACAAATAACTTTCCATCCCCGATCGTAATTTCGAACGCGTTACCCAGTGATTTGATTACCGACTCGAGGGCTTTACTTGTTTTTGCTGCGATGAGTCCGTCGTCTACAAAAAGCGCTAAAAACACATCTGCACCGTCTACCCGTCCTTGAAATATACACTTGTCGGCTTCCGTTTCGCGAAACTGATATTTCTCTAAGAACTCACGAACTTTTTGTTCCAGCACCTGGGTGATTGTTTCAAGCCGTACAAGAACTTGTTCAGTTTTCACACGAAACAACGTTTTTCTTCTTTCTTGACGTTGAGTCCTTCCGGAATTTCCATGTAGATCTCTTCCTTCAGCTCGCCGTGAAGAAAGGCGGTTCTCACGTCAACCCGTGTGAGCTCCAAGTCCTGCTCAGCCACCATGGCCAATAGAACTCTCAGCGAGTCGTATCTCACGACTGGCGAGAAGGTCTCCGTGTAGTCGAGTCCCTCTTTTTGTTGAAATCCTCGTGCACAAAGTCTCGCTTTGTGCCGGTATACGTCACCTGACGTGTCTCGTATAACTTTGAACACGCATTTCGAATCTATGGGCTTTCGATCCGTTTTTCTTGGTATAATTAACTAAGTCTCGTTCTGCTCGTGCGCGTCGAACTCTTCCTAAATCGCCTCGGCCCAATTTCCTGCCTCGGCACTGTTCATCGCCCCCTGAAATTTGTTTGGCGGATTTTATTCAGTGAAGTCGACCTCATAACTTATCGGTCGTCGAATGTTTGCACGATCCCGCAGTTGTCTGTCACTATCCGGTTGATTTTGATCTTCTTTTCGAGAATCTTCTGGTTGTTCGTTTCTTTCAGGTTCTTCCTGAGTTTCCTGGCATTCTTTCTCCTGTTGCTGCTCGACGGGTTCTGCCGCATCTTTGTTTTTGTCCGCTGGAAGAATGTATTCGAATTCTTTTCCTTTTTCTGCCCCAAGTTGCGACTTCAAGTTGCGACTTCTGAATGGGACGTCTCTCGGTACAGACATTTTCTTGTTCTGTGGATTGTACAAACGGTAATTCATCGAGTCGTTCTGATACCCAACTAAGATCAACTTTGTAGCCGTTGGATCAAACTTCTTGCGAAATTGTTTGTCGATATGCATGTACCCATCCGACCCGAACACTCGATAATGGGACACAGCTGGTGTTTTTCCGAACCAGATCTCGTATGGCGTTTTCTCTTTGCCGGTAGTCAGAACTCGGCTGAGCACGGTCACTGCTGTACTGACTGCTTCCGCCCATAGCGATAGAGGAAGTTTCTTTGCCGTTATCATCGTTGGCGCACTCTCGATGATCGTTCTGTTGTCGCGCTCGGCTTTCCCGTACTGCTGAGGCGTGTAAGGTGCCGTGTTTCCCAGCACGGTACCACGGGCCTCGAGATATAGCTTCATTTCATGGTGGCAATACTCTCGTCCATTGTTCGTACGTAACACCTTCATCGGCTTGCCGAATTCGTTGTCGATCAACTTTTCGCATGTCTTGAAAATATCGAAAGCATCAGACTTGTGTTTCATGAAGTAAACATTCCGAAATCCTGATGCGTCATCCTTGAAGGCTATGCTGAATCTTGCACCACTCTGTTGAGAATGGTCCGCATACGTTCGAATGTATGTATTCTCCCGGTTTTGTGTTCCTTTTTGTCTCGTTCTTTTTGAACGGCAGCTTGTGTTGCTTTTCCTAAAGCACATGATTCACAGAAGAAATTGTCAATGTCCGCTAATTTCACACCTCGAATTAACCCTTTTTGCATCATTTCATGCAAAACTTTGTTGTTTACGTGTCCCGTTTGTTCGGCCAGACACGCAAGTTGACAGTTGATACATTTACTTCTCTCGCAACACTTGGTTTTCTCACTTTAAAGAGCAGTCGATAAATCTGATTATCTTGTTGCACACCGACAACGAAAACTTCACTGTCACGGTTAATTGTTAGTAGTTTTCCTTTAAACAAAACATCGAAACCTTTTTCAGTGCATACGCCGACTGAAAACGAGTACTTTCCAATCTTTGGAACATTTTCGATTCGAGCTTCACACCATTTACCGTTCACTAGTCTATCGATGAGCACAGTGCCACTACCGATAACGTTACACACGCCATTGTCCCCGAGCGATATCGAATTGCCACTGCTTTGTTCGAACGCACGGCACCATTCCCGTCGGTACGTGATATACCTGGGCGCACGGCTGTCGGTAATCCAGACATCGCTTGTGTCGACTGCCATGAGTCGTTCTACGACCTCGCTACTCGGCACTGTCGCCGATTTCACTTGTCGCTGTTTTTGTTCACTTGTCGAAGCGACGAACGCACACTCGCGAGGGTTTTCACCGGCATTGTCCTTGTCTCTTTTCTTTTTCCAGCAATCGCGAGCTAGATGCCCCTTCCTCTAACAATAGAAACACTCGACACTCGTATTTCTACTTTCGCGGTTTTTCTCACTGTTATTGTTTTGATTCGCGGCGAACTTTTTCTTCTTGTCCCCGCCAAAACTAACAGCGGCTAACACTCGAGTGACGTCATCGTCACCTTCAAGTCTTCTTCCTTCAATAATCGTTCTACTAGATTATCAAGGGTTTGACTTTCTTCGGGTACACTGTCCCGTGCTGTCTGGAGAGCATTATACTTTACCAGTAGGCTGCCAAGTACCTTCGTCATTATGGCCGTGTCGGAAACCGCTTCTCCCAGATCCATCAGTTGAGACGCCATGTTTTGTACCCGGGAAACGTGTTGTACAAACGACTCGTTTGGATCCATGCGATGTCCGTGGAACTTCTGTAGCAAAAGCATCTTGTTCGACACCGCTTTTTGCTCGTGAATTCTCACCAATTTGTTCCACATTTGCTTCGCTGTAGTGCAGTTGAGCATACAGTCGAGCTGACAATCCTCTATCGACGAAGAAACTATGCACATGGCCGTCGCGTTGTCTTTCACCCACTTTTTGCCATCGGCCGAGTTTGCGTCTGCCGGCATCACTCGCGCACCCGTAATGAGGTCTTGTAACGCGTTCGCGATAAGCATCAAGTTCATTCGAAATTTCCACGCTTGAAAATTTGAGCCATCAAACTTCTTGATGTTCTTTATCAGAGTTGATTCCGCCATTTTCGTTCGATTGCTTTTCCGTACGCGTTTACCGGCACACTACAATGGCGACCACATGTCGACCACCAAGGAGGATAAAATCGAGATAACCGTTTTCTCTCTATCGTTCTCTGACTTCAATATTCGGCTTTTGCCTGGGCCCATAACCTGTTGAGATTATCGAAGGGACAGAGGGATGATAGGTTTGAAGAGAAAGATAACTTTGAATATATACTATATGAGTACGCTTTGTTTGTTATACATAAAGGAACTTCTCATGCACACGTCTCTCGTGGGCAACAGTCACAGACCAACTAACGAAAAATTACTGGTGACGCAAGTAGTACGCTCCGGCGCCTTGATACTGGGTTTCGCTCACGCATGCGCGGTGAGCCTATCGACGTACGATAACTTTACTTCTCAACAAACGTTTTTCAATTGCAAATATGTAGTGTTATTATATTTCACTATAGAAAAAAACAAACGAACAACTGATCTACAGTATATGGAGCTAACCGTGGCACGGGAACAAGCACAATTAGACTACAAAATATACAGAAAACCAAACACAACCATACCATACACGGAACATTTACCCACGCCATACAGCATACACTAGCAACGTACAGATCAATGGTGCAGAGAGTCCACTCCATCCCTATGACTACTACTAATTACTCCAACAAACTAAACAACATTTACAGAATAACTAGTAATAATGGATACAAACATCATGACATTGAGAAACTTATCAGAGGAATAAACTAACTGACTGAAACATACAGGAACGAACAACTGTCGATTTCGTTAACATACACAGGCAAAGAGACATACAAACTATCTTCAGAAATACAAACTGCAAACTGCATCAAAACTAACAACAACATTGAAAACAAACTGTAACCAAGACTGAATGACACATCAATATACGAGAATAACGGCATATCCAGGGTGGGCCAGAAAGACGTGCGATTGTAAAAATTCTATTGCGTTGATATGAAATACGGTAAAGTCCAAGGGGAGAGCATTTCACGGGTGCACAGCAGCGTACATTCAGTGTAAAAACTTATTGCAAAAATAACGATTCGTGCATTGTTTTTCGTTGCTTATGTATGTTGTGCTGAGTTCCGATAACCTAAATCAGTATCCCTGTGTAAATGTGGTTATTTTACAATGCAATAGAATTCAGATACATCCATAAAAACCAAACCCTGAATACGCGCTGGCTTGTCTTTTTCAGCCTAACTTTTATCAAGTCTAACAGTTCTCGTATACTCTGACTGATGGCGTAACTTGTCTGCATTTGTCTTTTTATATCAACATTTAAAGTAGTCTGAGATGATTTGAGCCTATTAATTATGACTTGAAAAGAATTAAAAAAAACAGGAATATCTATTTTTTTAAGTTTCGTTGCCACCAGAAGGTAATCCGGTTTAAAAATGGAAAAATTTACATACACGGATCTTCCTTCAACACCTTTTATATTTGATCTGTTATTTTTACTAGACTCAGAAATATTTATAAACTTAGCTTATTGAATCTAATAAATGTTTTTAAAATATTCTTTTCTCTTTAGAACATGACCTCAAACGTACAAAACATGCTGCTATTGCACCTCAATCTGGTGAATCCCTTTCCTTTATGATTCGTCCAAAAGTTGTCGGCCACATTACCATCAAATTGATAGCAACTTCTGCATTGGCTGGAGATGCTGTTTTGAAAATGTTGCAAGTTGATCCGGAAGGTGTGACAGAATTTGTCAACAAAGCTGTTCTTATTGACTTACGTGAAACTAAGGAGCAAAAAGAAGAAATGACAATTGAAGTACCTGAAATGGCTGTTCCGAATTCAACACATATTGAAGCTACCGTTGTTGGCGATTTGTTAGGACCAACCATAAAAAATTTGGATAACCTAGTGCGTAAACCTTATGGCTGTGGTGAACAAAATATGGTGAACTTTGTACCAAATATTTTGGTGATGAAATATTTAGAGGTAAGTTCATTTAATTTTAATTGAAAATACTTTTGTTAGTTTGTTTTTAATGCATTTAAGTCAAGGTATTGACTTATATTAGTCTCAGTGGTGTAGTGGTTAGAGTGCTCATGCTGTAAGCCGAAGCTCCCTGGTTCAAAGACCGTTGGTGATAACGAAATTTCTTTCGAGTGATTTTTTGATGTTGGCCTGTTCAGTTATAACCGGTACAGGTTTAAAATCAGAACGTGCCGTCGCTAGGTGGATGGTCACAAAGCCAAAGCGTGGTACTGACCATAGCACCTCTTCAAATGCCGAAACATATGATCAAGATAATGAGATACTCTACCTATTGCTAAGTGGAGGCATGAAAAAGGGGATAGTGCTAAAAAAATTTACTCATATTCATCAAAAATTTCTGTGACCTTATTGCATATACTCGTATAAAAAAAAGGATAATTTAGCAGATTACAAAAAATATTTTAGCGCAAACATTCCCATTATTTTTAAGATTATTTAATGAACACCAATAGAAGTTAGTGCATAAAATGTCCCACAAAAAGTAGCAAACACAAATATATTTCGACGACCTATTTTGTAAGCCTTCCTTGCATCGATTTTAATGATTTTCTTTACCAGAGCTACTGGTAAGATCCATGAGCTGATGAAAGACTCTATACTTTCTTGTTTTTCAATATCTGAGGTCAATATGCTCACTTCTCCTTACTTGGCTAAAGGAATTGATCCTGGTGCTTGTTGAATCGGTTTGGCTCCCAGTGTATCCATGACGTGAGTTACTATACTTATTCGCCCTTAATCATCTGGGTCTGCGGAGAACATATCGCAGTACTTAATGACAAAATCAGAGGCTTGCTTGGAAATCTACATTGCAAATGGATTAGTTTGCGTACTGCTGGCACCAACTCCCAAGTTTTGCCAATCCAATTGATTCCTATCCGAGTCTTGGTTGCTTTGAACTTCCAAGGGTGTTACGGCAGAAACAAACTGGCAGCTTCTAGGCACATCCCCAGCTTTAATGTTTGTGTTGGAGTTCACAGTGTTAAGAACTCTTACTGGCACGCATCCATTTCTGTTGATTCCTACAAGGCTTTGTCTTACAATCAAACTATGCGGTGTTCTTCTATGTTTCAATCAGATAGGATCGACTGTCGCTAGAATCACTGTCAAAAGTCTAACCCATACATTGCTGGTTTGAAATCAAAATGAATCGCTGCTGGGTGGATGGACATAAGGCCAAAGCATGGTACTGACCATATCACCTTCTTGTGTGCCGATACATATAATCAAGACATCACCGCTAAGTCTGGCCCATACAGTGCTTTCAGTGTTGGCGCCTAATACTGCCTATATCTTGGAAATTCAGACACTGAGATGAGGTTCCCAGAAATCCATTCCTAAGATGCAGCCATCCATGATAGTAGCAACCAGAAGTCAATGCTGGAACAATAAATCTCTTAATCTGACATGAAGCTTAATTTTCCCTTAGATTGGTGTGGCTTCTTCTGTAGCAGTTCATAATTAAAATGTTTTGCTCCTGTGAAGTGAGTGGTACCTCATTAGATCTGGTCGTATTATCGACCTTGTACCTGTATTAAAAGCTAGAATGCAATTTTCGCCATCAACTTGTCCTGGAAGATACAAGTCCGATTTAGCACGATGTACTCTTGACACGATAATGGTGTTATTAGTGATGCCGATCCGCCTAGCTAACCTCTACGCATGAAGTTGGATTTTGCGTGCTTCCCACAATAAGTTTGATGGCTCATGTAACCGCTTATTGTAGTTCCCGGTCATATAATCCTTGAATGATGCCTTCCGTCACTGCATTGTCTTGGTGGTCCAGGTCGTCAGCTGGAAAATCCAAGAGTGCTAGTAATTCTATGCCCTGCGCTAACTGTTGTAAAGTGATCGTCTTCATATCGCATATCAAGACCATATATTATACCTGCACAGTTTTAATGTGACTCAATGGGTATAGTTTGATGAACCTCGGCAGCTGGACCACGTAGAGCAAGAAGTAATGCTGTTGCTCATTCTCGTTTGTTTCAGTGGTTAGTTTTAGCAGCAGCTTCAAACTGGGTTTTGTAGATACTCCAAACTATTTGTCCGTCAAGTTTCGGTACTTCTACATTTGTAGGTGAGCCTTGGTTAGCAATTATAATTGAAGCTGGTATGGTGCCTAGCAGTATCTTAGTTTGCTCCAAGACTCTCTTTATTTTTCAGTTTCTTCTTTCACTACTTCCGCTTGACTCATTCTTTCTTCGATTTAGCTAACCTTTTTCTCCATGCATTTGATTTGCTAGTCTAACTTTTGGTGTAGATTCCCTAGGTCTACTTTTATTCCGCCTTCTATTTGGTTAGCTATTTTTTTCAACGTAGCAAGTTGTTCATCCTGCTTTTCGTTTAAGTTCATTGATTATTTGTACAACTCCCATGCCTATCAAGAGAAGGCAACCAGGGGTGAATATGGCTGTCGCGAACGGAGCCTCGAGGCTTGGTGAGCCTTTGAGTATGCAAATGCCCCCAGCAGTAGGTGAAACGCTATGAGAAGGAACCCAGATCAAAACCATGATGAAAGACGAGAATTTTCAGTACCAGCGGCAGAGGGTAGGAAGCGAGTAGGCTCCCAGCCGTCATCACCCAGCGACTACAATGTTATAGGCGTGGTGAATTTGGTTGCTATAACAGATATATCTACAAATAATCTCGGGCTGAACGGAGAATATTCATTCAGGCGTCGACCCTTGTTAGCGCAAACATCATTGAAACAAGCGAATGAATGTGGGGAAAGCCAGCAAATCCCAAAAACTAAGCCGCAGCAAATGTCTTCAAAGATAACGCAGTCTCCGATAGGGGAAGCAACAGTTTTGGCTTCATCTTTAGTGGCAATAACGTCTAAAAAATCAGAGAAAGATGACAAACGGACAAATAAACTATTCGCACCCCGGAGCGCTTTGTGCAAGAAGAGTGGAAACTGGAACAATCCGCGAACAAAATGGAAGACAGCGCAAAGGAGGACCGTCAACAAATAAGGCACGAGAGTCGGAAAATGAGAAGTTACACCGCTCCGAAGGGGATCGGCTTATTTAGAAAGCAGGAAGTATTGTCAAATAATTGTAACCCGCTTACGACGTACAAAAAAACATCAATGACAACGTCGCATCACGCACTAGAGGCAAAGTTAGCTTAACGCAAAAAAGACCAAAATGCCAAGCTCTCTTCTGGAGTGCCAGTAACTTCAGCTCCTGGCAGTAACAAAAGGATGGCAGGCAGCCATATCGAAGGCGACTGCGAGAAAAGGAAAATGAATGCCAAACGAAGCTGCTAATTCTAACAAGGAGTTTTAGGTAGTGCTAAGTAAGGCTACAAAAAAGCGGCTAAAAAGCTTCTTCTTGAAAAATCTGACAGAAAGCCTGATTAGGGAAGTACAAATATTTTTCCGATATAACGTGGAAACCAAAATACAAATAATGGCAGAAACCCTTACGAGAGGCTCTGCTTATTAGTCACGTTAAGGTAGAACCTATGCAGATGTGATGTGTGAAATAAAATGAACGGTCAAACTAGATGACACTAAAACTGCCATAAGAGCTTTGCGACTAAGCCGACCCGGAGGCTTGCTGGTAGAATTTGGATAAGAGGCCACCAATAAGGACGATTTTCGTGATGTGATCAAAAAGGTTCTTCGAGCCAGAGTAACCATTGCCTCGCTCGACCCGATGGCAATCCTCGAAAACAGGGACTTTGCCTATGTCACCCACAAATAGTAGAGAAGGCAGTTAAAATTGAATTTCCTAGTTTAATCGAATTCAAAGTAAGAATGACATGGGAAAAGAACAAGGGACAACACATGGCCATTGTCGACTTGGCCGATAAAGATGCCAAACAAATCCTAGCGAAGTGCAAAATGAAAATAAGTTGGGCTAGCTGGTGGATATGGAGAAGAGCAATTCCTCTCTGCTGCTTCAGTTGCTCCGAATACGGGCACACATCATATGGCTGTAAGAGACCCGACATGTGGGCAAGGGTGTTTTCAGTCTTACCTGCACAAGATTAATAAGTCACGGTCCTACGATTGTCGGTTTTGCCCAGGAGAGGAAGACAATGCCTGCTACACATTTTTTGCGTGCATAAAATGGTTGAGGCTACGAAGGAACCTCTACAGGGAGACGGGTGAGTTCACCCCGGATAATATAGTTACGGCGATGCTCGAATCAGATGACAAATGGAACTAGACGACACATATGCTCGGGCAGTCCCAAAAGATAAAAGGGACTCACGGCAGCCGCGGGCGTTCGAGCTGGGGGTCGCTTGTCTGGCAGTTCCTCTTCCCCTCTCCTCTCCCGCTAGAAGAGTGATCCTCAAGCTTGAAGGCATCCCACGGCGTAGCAAAACGAGACCTGGCACGAAGCTATGTATCAAACGATTCCAGCCTGGTTCTCGGTTTGTCAGGGGAGGTGTTTAGCGGGTAGTCCAATCGCCTTCTTGCGAGTGTGGGAGTCCTACACTCCCAACCAAAAAAAAAGGAACGCAACAGGAGCTCTCTGTGCTATAAGTATGGTCAAACGGGGCAAAAAGAAAGGAAAGCACGGTTGAGGTAGAATGTATTCTGTACAAGAATGTTAATGACCTCGATCAGGTACTAGAGTCAGGGAGGTAACGAGTGTACAAAGAGGCACTCATCCAAACTAAGTCAGTACTCCGATGAGCCAAATTCTACAAGTAAATTTACACCGAAGCACAAACGCTCAGGATTTGCTTAAGTGGTTTTCGAGGGATATGAAAGCTAGCCTTCTGTTGCTCAGTGAGCAACGTCATGACAAGGACTCGCAAGTCGACTGCCCTGCAAAAACTGGTACCTGCACCATCTAGGTTCGAGACAGTGCCAACCAATCGGTGCAAGGCTCAGGACGACGAGTCTTTGTGGGTGAGGTATTCAGGAAAAACATTTTTTAAGTGTTTATCTAACGCGGTACAAACTGATGCCATCCTTCCGGGCCAAACTCAATGCCTTGGAGGAGGGTGTCTTGAACACAAACGACCAGGGGCTAAACGGAGGAGACTTCAGTGCGGGAGCCATTGAATGAGGCATGCCTTGAACTGACCGTGGAAACCAGCAGGTCCTATAAATGGCCAACAGAATAGGACTTGTAATCCTAAACCCTGGGAACGCTCCTATTTACAGCCGCTGAGGTCGTGCAGGAACCATACCCAATATGACCATCCCTGGTATCGAGAATACACAACTGGCAGGTGCTAAAGGACTACTTGGCCAGCGACCACCAGCATAAACCGGTTAAGACCGTGCTGGTGCCTCTCAGCATACACATGCCCAGACTCCAGCCTTCGGATGGAAAACTGGGATGATAGACATTGGGAGGTTCGCTCACGTGCTTGCAACGGACCCATCGCTGCTGGGAGCTCCACGGGGGAGCAGAAAAGCTACTGTCAAGATAGTGGTGAACTCAACTATGAGTATCTTCATATCCGCTTGCGAGTCTTCCATGCCCCGTCGGAGACCCCGTCTCAGTAAGCCTCCAGTATACTGGTGGTCAACGAAAATCCTTGAACAGCGAAGGGAGTGTCTTAAGCTTCGACGAGAATCCCAAAGGGTGCGGACGCGAGAGGAGGCAGGCATAAGTTCAGCAGCATATAGACCGGCCAGAAAATCACTTCCAAATCTAAATAACAAGACTAAGACCCGGTGCTGACAAGACCTCGTGGATGCTGTAAATATGGACCCGTGGGGCCTGAGGTACAAACCGGTCAGGTGTCCTGTGGAACCCCTGCTTACATAAAGCAGAAAAGATGGACGAGATGGTACGGGATCTGTTCCCTACATATCCTGCCCGTGTCAATGCAGTCCAACACAGAACACTAGAGGAAGGCCCACCTTTCACGAAGATGGAACCGGAAGAGGCAGTTCAATCCATGAAAAACAGGGAGGCACCATGACCAGATGGCGTTCCTACTGAAGTATTGCAGCTTGTCTACAATTTTTGCCCTGACTTGCTGCTCAGTATGTTCAACGCTTCCCCAGAATGATGAAAAGCAGGCCAGGAAAGTACTCGAGTAACTCATTAAGGGAAGACTTACTGACGCAATTCATGCTGCAAAAGCCTATCTCCTCGCCAATATGGCTTTAGAGCAGCGCGCTGCACAATTGATGAGATTTCAGAGGTGGTGAGCGCAGTCCAAAGAGCGGAAGCTCAGAGCTAGATCAACAAACAAGTTGTGCTCCTGGAAACGCTTGATGTCAGTAACGCCTTCAATTCCACTAGATGGGCAGATACGAGTATTTTGGAAGCCCTGGAAATCTCTTTTCAAGTTTCAGAGTTTATGGCATTAGAGCAGGACGCTGCGCCATTAATGCGATTGCAGAGATGGTGAGCGCAGTCCAAAGAGCGAAAGCTTACAGCTGGACTAACAAAAAGGTTGTGCTGCTGGAGACGCTTGATGTCAGAAACGCCTTCAATTCCGCTGGATGGGCAGATACATTTAGGAAGCCCTGGAAGCACCTTTTCAACTTCCAGAGTATATGATGTGGATTCTGAGGGACTTCTTAATGGATCGGAGCCAGCTTTATGACACAAAGAACGGTCGGCGAAGGATGGAAGTTCCATCGTGTGTTTCTCAAGGCTGCATCCTTGGCCTAAATCTGGGTGACTGCTCGTAAGTCTAGCCTAGCGCTGGAGAGGTTCAAGGTAGTCATCATGACAAAGAAGAGAATCCCTAGAGTAAAGATAATTAGCATTGGGAAAGTGGAAGTTGAGTCCAAGCCAGCTGTTAGGTACTTGGGTGCTCTGATCGACTCGAAGATGAGTTTCTATGAGCAAATCAGGGCAATGACAGACACGGCTGCAGCAGGTGTATTGGCACTCAGTTGACTGGTGGCCAATGTAGGGGGGCCTACCTCATCAAGAAGTCGACTTCCGATGAGTTGGGTACAGTCGGTGCTACTGTACGGAACGGAAATATGGAGTTGCACTCTCAGCAAGGAGCTGTACTGAATACACCTGGCACAGTTGCAGCAACGAGGAGCACTGAGTATAGCATCTTCATATCAGACAGCCTCTGAGTACGCGTTGTTAGTTATTGCAAGCATTATGCCTATCGTTCTTCTTGCGAGAGAGCACCGTTAAACTTACTTGCACAGAAACGAAGGTTGTGGGGAGCAACAATCCTTGGTGAATAACATGGAGGGGAGATGGACCGAAAGCCTCATTCCAGATCCGAGGGCGTGGCTCAATTGAAGTCGTGGTGAGACTGACTTCTATTTGACCCAACTTTTCGGCCAAAATGGATGTTTTCAGTCAAACCTGCACAAGATAGGCAAGTCACGATCTGTCGATTGTGACTTCTGTGCTTGAGAGGTTAATGACGCGCACATTTTTCACTTGCAAAAAAGGGACCGGCTGCGCGGTGCCCTCGTTAAGAAATCAGGAGAGCTCTCTCCAGATAGTCTAATCGGGGAGATGCTCGGTTTCGTTGACAACTGAAACCAGGTTACATATTTTGTTCCTCCAGTTCTAATTGCTGAGAAGAAATGCCTGATGATGCTGAGGAAGGAGGCGTCTCTTTTCTAGCATTCCCTTTCTTTCCTCTCCTGCCGCTGGAAGAAAGATTTCTGTAACCCGATAGCGCCTAAGGTATAAAGAAACGAGGCCTAGCTCGTCAAACGATCCCAGGCTAGGTTCTCATGCTGACAGGAGAGGTATTTAGTGAGTAGTCTAGAAGCTGTAGGAGCACGACACTCAGGGCGTAAAAAGCCTTCACTTCCCAACCATTAAAAACAATTCTGAGTTAAATCTACCTTTAACTCAATTGATTGCTGGTTCAGCCCCTGGTTTAAGTCTGCATTTAATTCCGCCTTTGAATCAGTGATTATTTTTCTTATTTCGTTGATTGTTTGTTTAGCATCTGGATTAAATTGGATGGTTGCTTTTCTAAGTTTGACTTGATGGACCGCTTTTTGCCCGGCACTTTTTATTCTATTTCTTATTCTGTTGCATAGTTTGCTCCCTCAAGAAACTTGAATGAATGTAGTTTCCTTGCTTAGTCTGGAGCACTTCTGTTAACCGAGTGATTAATCTGGGCTTGCTACCTTCCATCGTAAGTTTTCGCTATTCCAGCCTTTCTTTCAATCGGCACAAACTCAGTTCTTTAATTTTTCATGGCATATTGTGCAATTGCTTTTTAGGGTTTTGTAAAATAATTTTGCAAAACCCTACTAAAATCGCGACCTGGCTGTCCGTCTGTCCGTTCGTCTGTCCAAGTGTCACAGCAATTTTTTTCGCAAACCATATAAGCTAGAAACATTAAATTTTGTATGTAGGTATACAGTGGTGCCCTCTTCGTAGTCCAATCACTAAAAATTTTATTAGGTATTTATGAGGGGGTCCCCATAGAGGGGAGTGGCCCCCGAAAAAAGTTTCATCAAAGATAGGCGATATGGGTACCAAATGAAAGGGCTTGGTGGGAACTTTTGAAAACAGGCATTTTTTTGCTTCAGGGAGCGCACAGAGAGGGGAAATACACGAAAAATCATCTCATCAATCATTTTTTACGATCACTCAATGTTACAACTTTAACACACTCTTTGTCACAAGCACTGTGCTTTTTAAAACATTGACATTAATGTCGCGAGTCTACTAAGCGTTTGTCGTGCTTTATATAGGGTAATCAATATATCTTGAAAATTCGGCACATTTACAATAAAACGTTAGAAGTTCCATGCTTACTGTTATTGTTCAAATACTCCCGATGATTATTCATTGTTTTCTATGTAATTTGTTATTTTGTTGATGATAGTGTAGTAGTTAGAGTCCTCGCTGTGTAAGCCGAAGGTCCCTGGTATGAACCCCGTTGGTGACAACAAAATTTGTTTCGAGTGATTCTTCTGGTGGACCTTAAGACTGATCAGTTATGATACGTGCTGGTTACAAATCAGGACGTATCGCAGCTGGGTGGACGGATCAATGGCCAAAATATGGTACTGATCATATCACCTTCTCGAGTGCCGATACATTCCATCACGATAGTGGGATACTCTATCTATCTCTAAGCAAAGGCCAAAAAGGGGCTGCAGAGCTAAAGCAAAAAAGAAGCAATTATTTATAACTTGCGAGCTTATGTGAGCATGTAAAAATAATATTACTAGCAAAGGTTAATGAACTTCAAATCTGAAATATTTACTACCCTTATGCTCATAAGCCCTACGTCCCTGATTTTTAAAGCCTACCTTACTTTGGGCCTCCTAACTCACAATCCCAAAAGTTCCCTACTCAGTTACCTTCGATAAAATATCTTCAAAAATAAAACTTTCTTTTCAACATAAAAATCATAACTTACCCTCTTCACAGAATGTTGGAAAGCTTTCGCCTGAAATCGCTAATAAGGCCCGTAAATTTATGGAAATCGGCTACCAACGTGAATTGACATACAAACACGACGATGGTTCTTACAGTGCCTTTGGTAAATCTGATAAGGGTGGAAGTACCTGGCTAACCGCCTACGTGGCTCGTTCATTCCGTCAAGCTGCGAAATATATTGCTATCGATGAAAAAATTATTAAGGAAGCCTTAGATTTCCTCGCGAAAAATCAAGCTGCAAATGGTAGTTTTCCAGAAGTAGGCAAAGTTATCGACCATCAACACGCCAGTGAGGGTGATAATGGTGTTGTACTAACGGCATTCACAGTGTTGGCCTTCCTTGAGAATGCGGTAAGATATTTAATTTATACACATAGATTTGAATTTCATATTTAAAATATCTTAAATTAGCAAAAATATCCGGAATACAATGAAAATATTGAGAAAGCTCTCAGCTACATTGACAAAAATACTGAAGCATCTGGAGACCTCTACGCTCTTGCCATCGCTGCCTATGCTATCAATGTAGCCAAAGCACCATCTAAAGATGCCTTCCTGGAAAAACTGGATAACCGTGCAACCACCGACGCTGGTCGAAAATGGTGGGCGAAACCTGAACAAGAAAACAAAGATAAAAAAGACATGTGGTATTACTGGAAACCACGAAGTGCCAATGTTGAAACTACAGGATATGGTTTACTCGCCAATTTGGAAAGTGGACGAGTTGTTGAAACTCTACCTATTCTCAAGTGGTTGATTTCAAAACGGAACAGCAATGGTGGCTTTGAATCCACCCAGGACACTGTTGTCGGGTTATCTGCTTTGATTAAATTTGCTGAAAAATTCTCTGCCAAGGATCCTACTATGACAATTGAATTCACTTATGACGGTGATAAATCAACAGCCAGTGTGGATAAAGATAATGCTATCGTATTGCAATCATATGAGGTAAGTTTTCATTGCTAAAAGCCTGGACAGACATGTGGTATACGAACCTAGCATTCTTCTAGTATGAACCTAGTGTCAATACCCAGATAAATTCCCATAAATGAAATTTCTCTGTATCAAATAAATTAAATTGATTTTTTGACAATATTTATACATTTTGATGGAAGTTTACCAATTATTGGTGCTAATCGAACCATTTTCCATGCAAATATTTGATAAATATTACTAGAAATCAGATAAGTTTGTCATTTGCAGTTATTTTATTTTGACATTTGACTTAATTTGACAGTTTATACCAGTTTTATACTAGATTTGTATGTGTGGCATGGTTACCTAATATGCTGATGCTAGTTTTTGTTCGATACCATATGTCTGTGTAGGCTTTAACTTAAATCCAGATTCTCAGGTCCATAGAGATCGTAATAATGTCATGCTTTACCCACCCTATTAATCCATGTTATATTTATAAAATATTCCAAACCTTTTGATTAGCTACCACCAACCGTTAAAAAAGTTGATGTTGACGCCAAGGGTAACGGTATCGCTCTAGTTCAAGTTTCCTACCGATACAATGTTGACAACACAGATGCTTCACCTGGTTTCAAAGTTGAGCCTAAAGTAGACGAAGCTTCAAATAGTGACTTCTTGAAATTGAAAGTTTGTGCCAGCTACGTTGCCAATGCTGGTGATCCTAAGGAGTCGAACATGGCTGTGATGGAAGTTAACTTACCCAGTGGCTTCACAGTCGACCAAGATTCACTTGCTGATGTTGAAGGCACACAAGGTGTTAAGGTAAATGCAATTCATTAATTATAATTTCAAATGGATTTTTTTAAAAGTTAATTTATCCTTTTACAGAAAGTAGAAACGAAAAATGGCGAAACTGTTGCCGTTATCTACTTTGATAGTTTGTCCAGTGCAGAGGTGTGCCCAATAGTGCAAGCATACAAAACACACAAAGTTGCTCAACTGAAACCTGCCGCTGTCGTTGTTTACGACTACTATGATGACAGTAAGTACTTGAACTCACTTTAAAGCATATGAAAAGGAAAAACAAATTTTAATACGTTCTATTTATTACCAATCAGCACGTCGCGCACGAAACTTCTATAGTCCACCCGAAGCATCGTTATGTGATATTTGTGAAGGAGAAGAATGTGGGACTGGTTGTGCTAAAAAGGAGTGAAATTAAAATTTAAAGAGAATAGAAGTGTAATAATAAATTACAAAGAAAATTTACTTTAAGCAGAAAATTAACAAAAAGTTTTTTTAATTTTTTTTATCAACTACAAATTTGGTTTAAATATATTTTTTCATTACTCTTATTAATGTAAAATATTATTGTATTTTTCGTCCATTTTTTATTTTATCTAGTAACTTTGTCAATGTGTAAACAAATAAGTAAAAATCGGTGTTGTAAGAATGAAATAAACGACAATAGACTTAATACTTCAATGTTTTTATTCCATTTGTTTGCATAGTATGAAACTTTTAAAAGTATGTTGGTTTTTGTTGCAGCCCTGAAAATAGTTGCCAATGTCATAATGGCTACAATTTTGACCGATAGTAAAAAGGAAGCGGATCTTTCGCTCTCTTGCTTATTGGTGGCCAGCGAATAGTTTACTTTTCTTCAAGCCTTTAATTAATTAATAATTATCTTACCATTGAAATATAAATATAAACTCAGTTATTAGAACAACCAATCACATTTTATTTACAAACATAGCATATTTGTCTACGTGTATTATGGAGGAATAAAACAATTAGAAACAAAGTAAAATGGACGAATGTGCAAAACAAATGTTGGGCTCCATCACAGAAACGCTCTTAATCTCCCGTTTTCTTAATAAGATTGGAAAGCAACTTAAGCTAGAAGAAACAAATTAATAATCAGTTACGCGAATTTTTATACGCTGCCTTTTTACCAGCCTGACTATAGCCGGGGGCCCTGTGTAATGAATAAAAGTGATTTAAAATGTCCGTAAAAGATTGCAGCGATGGTCTGCTGCCTCGGCGAGTGAAGATATTAGTTCTCGCCAGGATTGGTCTTATCTAAGGATGCGTGAATACGCTGGCAGGCTAACGTTGCGGTGCCGTGGGGCGGGTTCTTTTCCCCAGCACAAGGGCCCACTACAATTCACGAATTATACGGTACAAGACGTCTCGGTTCGACGATGTCGAGGCCGAGGTAACCTACCGAAGGGATCGACTAAAGAAACGCGACTGACCGAGCTTGATTAACGCGCGCTGGACGTGAGAGGATTTCGTCTTTACGAGTAATATTTACAACCCCCAAATAAGAGTGAAGCATCCAGATGGAAGCGGTGAAAAATTCGTACAAAAGTGATTCGTATGAACTTTTCACTTAAATGAAAAATACAAATGTTTCAGATTTATGTTAGTGTTCTACCGTGTCAGAGCATATCTACTAAATAGCAGCTGCAATTAGAACAAATTTTATTTCTTATGGTACATATAGGGTAGAGAGAATTAGACTAAAAGTGCATATGTATGGTAACCAAAAACTTGAATTTGCAAGCAATTGAACCCACAAATGGTAAACTTTAATACATCTTTTACATGTGTATTTGCCTCTCTTTTCATTTTGATAGCTCCTCGATTGCAAGTGCTAGTTAGTACTTTGAGGAACGGAACAAATGGAGAGGCTATGCTCATATAAACTCCTTAGGAAATGATATGACCGCGTCATTCAGGCTGATTGTCATTTCATTTCCAATAATTTCCAATTTCTCCTCACGCAAGGCCGATTGTCGACGCAAAATTTTACTGGCGCGTGAAATACGATTCGGAATTTAGTCTTTTTTTCTGTTCGAGAACGTGTCCGAAGCAACATTTTGACTGTTGTGAAAGTGACATTGCGAAGTGGAGCGAGGAACTCATTCAAAATAGTAATGTGCGTTCTTGCTGGAAAATGATGGGTTATCGATATGAAAGTGTTTTCTATCCCAAGTAGCCATAAAGTTTTATACGTACATATGCAATCCTATTTTCTGATTTTGTGAAGTGTGATTTGCAATTAAATCATATTTACGGGTGCATAAGCGTTTGTTTACTTTAATCTGACAACCCATTGGATTCCCCTTAACCAGCTATGAAATCAGGGTCGCAGGGGTAGGTGTAAAAACACACGAAGTTAGGTAGGCGGTCGCAGGGGTTATTGCGACAACGTCGACATATGGATGTCCACTCCGGTTTTATCTTGTTCCTCAAAGACTTAGTATATATGATCTGATCGCATTCCTGAGGCTGATTGTCATTTCGTTTCCAATAATTTCCAATTTCTCCTGGACACGAAATTTCAATAGCGCGTGAGATCAAAAATGACGTAAGATAGGAAGCCATATGGCAGCAGCGCTTACTACCACACACCTGACCGCTAGTAGGCCGAGTTTGGTTGCTAACTTACATGGTGGTATATGAAGAATTATGGAGGTGCCAACGAGTATTCGAGGTTTTGTACGGTTTTGAGACGGATTTCTACAGTGAAATCCAGATGGTTGGGGGAGAACACGATAGCGCGCCCAGTGAAGTGAAAGTTATTTCAGTTCTTATACCCGTTTAATTTTTACCGCCATCCAAAGCGAATAAATAGGAGTTTGTTTACTTGTCAAAGCTAAGCTATCAGTAGAAAGTGCAAAACATGTGCTTCATTTGCTTGTCTTGAAAAGTGTAGGAGTACAGTGGATGGTGCAAGGTGAATTTTAAACACGCCGGAATGCGTTTCGTACGTTTTCATTCGGAAAAGAGTATATATTACGCGATATAAGCATTTGTTTATGCCGCACTTTACTGACAGCTCACGGAAGCTTGTCCAATAGTGGGCTGACTAACACATATGCAAATTGCTACCATATGGCTTCCTATCGTACGTCAGTTTTGGCTAAAACGCAAAAACTAAGTAACGAGAAACACAAAAACAGGAAAAAACAGGAAATTTAGACATTGTCATTCAGTCACCAATACCTTGACTGCTCCGTCCTAGCTCGAACAGCCTGAACTAAAGCCTTACTACAGCTTAACAACCCATGTACCTGAAATGTAATTCCCATAAAAATTCGAGGATTCACATGGTTTCGAGACGGATATCAATTATGAAATCTAGATGGCCTGCGGAGAATATTGTAGTGCTCCTTCTGAACTGAATCTCGTTTCAGTTCATACATCTGTTTATGTTTTATTGATGTTCAAAATTAAAAGAACAGGAAATGTTTGTGCTAGACTGTGTCGCAATGGGACTAATAGTACGTTTCCATCTGCGCTAAATCTTGTAGATTTCGAAATCTACTTTGAAATCATGCGGATTTCCCATATAAAAATTCCAATCTGAGATTTGAGCAAAATCCAAGATTTCAACCAAATCTACATTAAATCTCATTGTTGCATATGGCATTACTGCGAAGAATCTTAATTCAGCAGAAAATGTCAGCTGATATAACAATATTGACAGTTGAAATGACAAACGTTATGTCATTGCATTGAGTAAGTGTCATTGAAAATGTCTAAATGAAAAATAAAAACAATGTGGACAGACGCGCAAGTGGAATTATTGGTAGATATGTGGAGATGTAGGATTTCTGATCTGCGTGGTCAGAAGCGGAATAGCTATATCTTCGCAGAAATGGCTGCCGATTTAAAAAAAAGTGGACACAATTTTGCGGCTGAAGAGGTTCGTGTAAAAATACACAAACCGATACATGTAAACTTTTTGAAATTTGTTTACATTATTATGATTTCATGTATCTTTGAATTTTCAGAATCGAAAAAAAGAAAGTCGGTCCTTCAGGTGGATCGCCTTCGGTTTGGAGATTATACGACAGCATCCATCAAATCATTGGTGGTTTTAAAGTAAACGAAAACTCTCACTTGGTAGAAGAAAGCATAGGTATTCATAAAATATAGTAGTTTTAACAAAAATTCGAGTGTAAATATTAATTTTCAGAATCGATATCGTATTCTGCTTCTCCGTCGGCATCCACTAGTCGGGAAGACTCGTTGAGTTCTTCTGCAGGGACGATTGAGGTGCTTGAAGAGGAAATCCCTATATCTGAAAAGAAGCAAAGGACCAATTTAAATACATTCCAGAAAGCGATATTGAAGGAGTTCAAAGAAACAAATCAAAAAATAGACAACGAAATCAATAGAATTAAGAAGGTGGATGAGCAGATTCTACGTTTGGAAACAAGACTGGTGGAAGCGGAAGAAGCGAGGAATGAGCTTACTGAGCAGTTGCTCCATACTGAACAATAATTTACTTTTACATTTATTTGATAAATTTTATATTTAATGTTAATTTTTTCATTTCTTGGAAGAAATTTTATGTTTTAAATTAAAATATTTTCTTATTCGCGTTCAAAATATGTGATTATTATTTCAATAAAGTACTTACTGATGTATTCACTTAGTGCTTTTCGAATGGTCTCGGCTACTCTGTCGTTGTCTCATGCCCTATTTTCTGTTTGTGGCTGCTCTCTGCTCCGTGATTTGTCTGAATTTTTCATCTCTTCAAGCCAACGATTGTTTATATTGTCGTTTCTGTCGTTGAGGAAATTGTGGAGAGCGCAACATGCCTTGATTATTAGAGGTGCGTTGTTTAAACTATTGTCGATGCCTTTCCCAATACGGCGGAAGCGAGCCTTCAAATGGCCGAATGCGTTTTCTACTACTCGACGAAATTTCGACAAGGTGTAATTAAATGTTTTTTCACGGGGATTGGCCTCCACGTTAAATGGATACGGCCTCCACGTTAAATGATATACACCGGGACATCGACATTACATAACGTTTTGGACATATCTCGCATTAAAGAATTGTCTAATTCCAACTTCAGCGCAGACGTCTCATATATACTGGAATCATTACAACGACCAGGCGATCCTACGTGGATGTAAAGGAATCGATATCTATAGAAGATAGAGAAACTTACTTATATTATGACTGGTTACTATTCAAGCATTCCATACCTATAATCTACTAATGCTAGTAGAACTGTAGAGTACCACCCCTTATAATTGTGGTAGTCTAAAGCATCGGCAGCATGCGGTTTAATTTCAATGTGAGTGCCATCTGAAATCAATTTTCTTGAGTAAATATTATTTATATATCACAGTAAGTAGCTTACCTATGGCTCCAAAGCATTGTGGAAGACCTAGTTTTCTGAAGCCTTCTACATTTTCGTCTAGTTTTTCCCTAGTTAAGGGGAATACATTGAGATATTTATTACGTAGAACCTCCCACAATTCATTACAGAATTCTATTACAATTTTGCAAACTGTCGACTTACTAACGCCGAACAAGTTTCCAACAGTGCGATATTCTGCTGATGATCCAAGCGCATATAAGGATATCGCAACTCTTTTCTTTAAATCGATGCACTTCCTGAATTTGGTATCCTTTTTTGAAATGGATTTAACCTCTTCGCATAGAGCTTCGAAGGATTCCCTGGTCATCTGGAAATTTTCTTTGAAATATACAGAGTCATTTTGCTGAACATCATGTTCCCAAAATGATTTTGAGCGCACCTAAACAGAATATTTGATATTTAATAAGTTAACAAAACAAAACATAACATCTTACCAGAGTCCACAATTTTGGGGCTGCTCTCCTGTCGGAAATACAACTTATGAGCTGGATTTGCTTACTGCGCAGCAGCAGAAGCTTTTTTAACATATGTTGATTTCTTAGTTTTTTCAACTTTTTAACTTTAGAGGATAGCAACAAAATTTTCTTCAGCGCACTCATCTTTCTACTCATCGTAATCAATTTAAACTATAAACCGAACCAAAAATTTAACTGTCAAATTGTCTAAACTAAATCTTATAAGCACATCTAGATGGAAACACTTTTGAATCTTCTTATCGAAATCTTGTAAGCACATGTAGATGGAAACGTGCTATAATTTGTTACTTCTTATTTTTTCGGAAAAACTTTTTTATCGATAATAGTAGCGGTGATAGTGGTGGGGTTTATTTCCGGTTAGTAATAATAATATAAATAAGTTGCGTATCAAATTGTTCCGCACTTATTGCATTGATATTATTTTCAAATAGCCTTTTTCTTAAAGGTTCCCGAGCACTTTGCCTAAGCGGGCTGCTCGACTACTACAGGGCAGCTAATTTTCTCGCAATTGTGAAAAAGGAGCTGAAGGATCCTCAGGTGCATAGTCGATTGTATTCGGAGTAGAACTGAGGAGCAGAAGCAAAAAAAACAATTATCGGAGGCACAAACTGACGCAAATACTTTCGACTTGCTGTAGATGGGGAAACCAAAGTATGTGATTGAAACTAACTACAGACGGAAAAAGCAGACGTGTGCACTTAAACTTGCGACGCAAGTTTTTTTGCGCGGTATAAACTCACTTCCTTGCCGGACAGATCTGTGAAGGGATAGCAACTTGGTTCTACAACCTTATGTACCCGGCTTTTCGAGAAACGTCGATCAAACTTCATATTATAATGGCCAGCTGCTTTGCTTTAGCGGAAATTGCGATGAAAGACTTCATCCCCTTCTCTAAGCTCAGACGGTCGGGATCTTAGACTATATGCGCCTCATTTGCGCGTCCTGCTCCCCTTATCTTCCGTCTGATTTGTTGGGACTCCAGCGCAACGTTGGGATTTCCCAAACTTTTAATTTTTGCAATAGCTTATACGATTTGCCATGGCAAATTATATGCTGTTCGAAGGTGGCAAAGTAAGGCGAGACGCCTGTGATGGAACGATGAGATGACCGCAGTGCGCAGTGATGGCGAACAATCTGCGGTCGCAATCCTTCTGAGTTGGATCAACATAGGAATGGATCGCAGCTAACAGGGTGCGATTCAAATACTCAGGCGTTCAACACCGTACTGTTCAAGTAGACTCTTAAACTGCTGAGATTGGAACTGTACTCCGTTATCCGAGTATAAGCTTTCTAGAACACCAACCACATGGACTACTCGGCTCTCTAAGAATTTAACGATTGGTAGAGTCATGAATTTGCAAATGGGTTCCAACAGCGGAGCCTAGATAGCTAGCCTAGAGCAACGATAGCCTACATACTCCTTGAGCTGAGATGAGATTTTAGGTAAAAAGAAGTTTTTCTTAAGGCACCAAAGCTTCTGACCGTAGCTGCCGTGGGCACTTAGGGGATGGACACGTGCACGAAGGATCAGATTGTGAGTCATCTTCTCAGGAACCCAAAGCTTTCAAGGCTCTTCTTCCTGCAATGAGTCACCGGTTGCGTATTCAATACGTCGGTAAATTTAGCTATTACCCACTTTTAGATCAGGCAACTTTGTCTGTTGGATTACGATGGTTTGCCTCAACTCGTTTTAGGCGTCTGAATTGAAATGTGGGCTGTCCAAATCTATCTCGATGGCACATTTAATGCCAATCCGCCCCTTCGTGAGAGAGCATCAGACACGATGTTTTGTGTTCCTTTCCTGAATATGATGGAAAACTTAAGCCCTTGCAGTTTAAGAGCCCATCGGGCCAGACGTCCATGGTCCGTAATGACCTCGAACGGGTGGCCTTCGATGTCCACTTGGAATTTTTCGGCAACCATCCCACTGCCAGGCACTCTAGTTTGGATACGGTGTAGTTCCTTTGGGCCGAGTTCAGCTTACTGGACATAAAAGCAATGGGAGCTTTCTTCTCCCTCTTCGGTAAATTGCAATAGCATGGCTCCAACCCCATGTTGACTTGCATCACAATGAATGGAGCACGGTTTTTGGAAGTCAAGGCTGTGCAAGACTGTGGTAGATGTCAAAGCTTGCTTGAGCTCTTTGTAAGTTTGTAAGCTCGTAAGTTCATCTAGTCCGAGCTCAGCCCAAAAGTGCTGAGCAAGATGGCGTGGCAATGGATGCTTCCAGGCATTGTCGCTGGTTAGTAGTTAATTCGTGTCTGTCGGGCATAGAAGTAAGTTCATAAGTACTTCTAGTGTTAAAGTATGAATCCACGAATAAATCTGCGGCCAAATCAAATTGCAGCGCGAAATCGATGCTGAGGTACACGTTTCGAGTCAGATTGGGGATGATGAAAAATAAGATACTTAGTTTGACATCTAAACGTGACGGGTGTTGTCAATCTACCCTTGATAGAATGTTTGGTGCCGTAAGTTAAGCTGATGTTAGAGGACCAAGGTTTTACCAACGTAGGGTGTTGATGGAGTACCTTTGAGCCGAGCTTCGATTCAAGGCAACTAATACTTGCATCCGTGTCAATGAACGCGACAGCGATTTCGCTCAACATTTTGATGGTGTGGATTGTCTGGTGTCATTCTCGGAAACCTCCGAGATGTTTAATAAGTTCAGGTTTTGGCAGCAGATGGGTACTCTCTTACGTCTTGTGCTGGCATGGGGTGACCTCTTCTGGAGCAAAAACCCACTTTCGCGCCGTAAGATATTCCTGCAGCCTAGTGTGATATGGTTTCATTGTACGAGTCCGTGGCTGTAGGGGTTCTTCAAACAGTACCAGAGGTGGTTACTTCAAAACTGTCTTTGGAGAGGCATCCGGAAGAGATGTGTCATCTGCAGCATCATGGACCAGCGAGGGTGTTGGTGTATTTTTATGTAGAGTGGTTCCTTGCAAAGAGCTCATTGTAGTGCAACTATCAGTCAACGGGACGGAGTGATGTTCAATTACTGGTCTGTCTCGATTGCTGCTGGCAACCGTGGGCACTCGCTTGCAAGTTTTTTGGCTTTTTGCAATTCAGCGCAAATGCATCTGGTTTACCACAACGGAAATAAAAGATGCTCGTCTCTGCCTACCGTGCAGTAAAGCGATGTCCGGTCTGCCGAAGGTTCCAACACGTGGTGAGTCGTGTCTTAGGGGCCAGTTTGTGGACTTCTATTTGATGGGCTTCATACAACTCTGTGGTTGATGGAAATACGGTCTCCGAAGTGCTGTCCATTATGTGTGGTATGAGACTAGGTGGAGCAGGTAGGGCAGGCACGTTGTGTTTGAGCTCAACCACTATGCGTCATTCGGGTTGCTTCCTTCGGTTGAAGAATTTGCTTTGGAGTGTTGATCACTGGGAGTACCACACGGCTTCTAGCTCCTTTGCTGAAGCGCGAAGTGCATGTATGTTGTGGTGAGGAGCAATGACGAATCGTTCTCGTAACTCCGTCCTGATTCCTTCCCAAAAGAGACTTAAAAACTCAGTCTCCGCCATAGGGCTCAGTAATTGTTCAAGCAGGCAACATAGAGCTTCACAGTAGTCATCTACTGTCTATTGAGTCCATTGGTATAACTTTGATGCCTTTGTTTGAATATATCATCACTCTCTACTGGTGTGAATTCCCGCAATTTAGCATGCCTCAAAGTTTCCCAATCATATATTGGAAACGTGTCAATGAAACGCCAGAACCATCGGAGAGCTCTCCCAGTGAAAAGCATATGAGCGCATCTGGCAACTGGTTGCGTGTTTCCTCCCAGGTTCAACGAGGTTATGTTTTCTACCTTTGTAAGAGGCAACTATGGTTGCAGGGTCAACGTGACCCGAAAACACCAACTTCCAGCTAGCTATGATGTGTGTGCCACTTTAGATGGTAGAATAGTGCACGGGAAACGATTACGTTCGCAGCGTTGCAGTCATGGCATGGTCTCATCTCGGTGCCTGGACCTTCCCATTCGACGAACTTCTGGCTGAGTTGATGGCGGGAGATCCCAGGTGTACCAGGGCATTGTGGTGTACCAGGGTGTCGAGCCACGGTTAGGGTCAGTATGTTCAAACATCTGTCGATCAGGGCTCCAGGTGCGCGTGTTATTCCAGTGGTGCGGGGGTGAAGTTGAAACATTTACTCTGGGCTTATATTCGGGGTCGTCGGATTCATCACTCCGCTCAGCCTTTGAGGTGTTGGGTCACTAGCTAATGTTAGGGATAGCTCTGTGGTCTTCGCATTGATGGTAGGAAAGAAGGCTGGGCCTGTGGTTGTGAGACAGATCGTTTTTTCAACGTTTTCCCCATTTCTCTATACTGGTAGCCATCGTCTGCATGACGACCAGCAGCTGGGCCATCTCGGAACTCGATGACGGGGACTGGATCGCAGGTCCAACTGGTGGTAGTGCTCCTGCTCCATCTGTGTTGCTAAGCGTAACCATTGGGTTCAATCGGCTCCTCAAGCGATGGGAGGTGGATTCTGCTTTGACTCGGCCGGCGTTGGTTCTAGGAGTTGAGGGCAGAAAGGACATGTCGACGATGTCTGATGGAACTGGCCCATACATAGTTAGTAGAGATGATGACCACACGGCAACGTCTAGCTGGACAACTCGTCCATGTCCTCATGGCATTTTGAACACAGAAGTACCGGTCCACCGTCCGAGCTAAGTTTTTCCTCTCTTTCTTTTTGTGGGCATCTTTCTCCTAAAACGTTATAATGACTAAAAAACTAGTGTTAAACTAATAAAGTGGCTGTCAGTGGTGAACTATAAACAAATCTCACAAAAAAAATATGTTAATTAATTATTAGAAATATTATTTTAAACTAGATTTAAAAATATAATAATTTTTTTTTTACTTATATTTTAATTTTCTTAAATTGTAAGCGATTATCAATATTAAATTCGATCTTTCCATTTTTATTTCCCTCGTCGCAGGTAGGGACACCAATGGTAAGCTCTTCCTACACGTTGCAGGTACAACTCTCTTATCGCATCGTTAATATTATAGTTCGGAAATGGTCCTTTGTTCGCTCGCCTTAATCAAGGACAGTTTGTCGACCCAGGGTTGATTTCGATCCGCAAGCAGCGCGTGTCTTATCATGGATAGTCACTAGCTAGTAAGCACCCATTCACGTGAAATCAATATCCATGTACTGAAAAACACTAAGGTACCACTTGGTTTGGGATGCAGATCAGAATCCGCCGCAAAATGGTACTAGGTAAGAACCTTCGAATACACAAAGAGACTCTAATATCATTTGGCCTTGCTAGTCATACAACGGTGGTAAACCATCAATGTATAAATCAAAAGCAAGTCCAAACAATATTGATGCCCAACGACAACACAAAGTCCGGAAGTAGTTAAGGATGCTGGGGCACGTTTAGTGCAATATCCTTCAATAGTTACCTACCTGCCAAAAATTTGGACACCTAGTAGGGTAACCCAGTGACGATGGTCTGTCTCAGGCTCTCGACTGTTGATACAGGTGGGCACGTTGGGCACCACTTTGTAGTGAACTGAACGTTTTTAAGTGTCCGTAAAGGACTGCAGCGATGATCTGCTGCCTCGGCGAGCGAAGATATTAGTGCTAGCCAGAATTGGCCTTGTCTGACGACGCGTGAATGCACTAGCAGGCTAGCAGTATGGTGTCATGGAGCGGGTTCTTTTCCCCAGCACAAGAGCCCCAAAACGGTAACTAGGCACTCCACCAGACCCTCACACAGGTCAAATGTGTTTCCCAATTACGAAATCTCAAAATCAGTTTGCGAAAACGAGAACAAGTGAAGTCCCACGTGAAAGATCACTTCACTGATATCCCAGCACAACAAAGCTCCAATACGAACACTGAAATGCTTCGCGAATGAGTTCTCTTTTCAATGGGTTTGCCATTATTGATTTTATTTGTGATTTTTTCTTCGGAAAAACTTTTAAATTGATAATGGTACCGGTGATAGTGGTGGGGTTTATTTCGGGTTAGTAATAATAATATTTATAAGTTGCGTATCAAATTGTTCCGCACTTTTTGCGTTGTTGTTGTTATGAAATGGTCTTTTTTGTAAAGGTCCCTCGAGCAGTTTGCCTAGGCAGGCTGCTCGATTACCACTGGGCAGCGATCCTGAGGAGACGAGGATTGTGAAAAAGGAGCTGAAGGATCCTCAGGTGGATAACAGATTGTTTTCGTAGAATGTACAAGAATAGCTATACCTCTACCAGCATCATTGTGAAGAAATGTGATTATTAAATAATGGCTTATGTCTTTCATTCAGGTGAGCCTCGTTTGAAAAAACAAGATCTGGAAGATACCGATCAAGAATTAACTGCAAAGTAATTCTTTTATCATGTGATTTAAGAGAATTTATATTTACTACTCGCAACGTTATTGAAAAAATTAAAAGGGCTTTTGGTACGTTATCAGAATTCAAAAGGTTATGAGATAGTAAGAACTCTTTTAGTTTTTTTTATGAGCAAAGCCGGAGAGACTTCGAAATGAAAAAGTTATTCCTGATTTAATATAGCTTGATATTTTTCCTGAATATTGTCATCCATATTGCCAAGCGTAGGGAGTGCGGTTTTGGTAGAGTTTCTGGATAAAGCAGAAAATAGTATATCGTTACTCTTAGAAATAAGAGCCGGAAATTACTAATACCAATAGATGGGAAAAGTCTGGTAGAGCCTGATTTTCAGCGATTTCCGCTTGATGCTCTTTATTCACTCTGGGCAGCCAGAATAATTTGCAAGATGTTCACTAGATGAGCACGGTACGCAAAATGTAGGAGAATGGACAAATTGCATCAATATGTTTCAAAACATATGCCACACACCTACTTTCATATCCGCAGCTCATTGCCACATGTTCGAAACACTGACATCAGTAGCATTAGGTCGTTTCCTCATTTGGGTTTATTCCAAGTAATTTTATGATTTAAAATGAATTTCGTTTTTAAAATTATTGAATTATTGGTTTCAGAACGTAAAATAACTCGGAACATGTTCAATGTAACTCCATTACTACGAGACCAGGCAGTAGACAGACATTAAAATCTTCAATATCAGGAGCTTGCATAATTAGATAATTCCTGATTTCTTCTATTCGGTAAAGTGCACCCAGGCCTTTAATTATTACAGTGGGCCTACGCCTGTCAGCAGGGTTAGAAGAATAACATCCAAGTTTTTTGTCTGTCATAAGATTCATAAGCGCATCATGTGCATTAAAATTATTAATTAAATCTTTATGAAGAGAGTTTGCAAATGAATTCACCCGATATTTCGTTTCTGGGAAGGTTTTAAAAAAAGACTGTAAATTTATTGCAGATATATTATTCATAGAAATCGTGGTTGGTCTGGTTAGCATAGAACTAGTTTGCTCGGGCTGGTTATTAGCTAATGGTGCAAATCAATTCACATTACTTGAATTTACTGGGGTTTTTAAATTAATATCTCTTTTTGTAATTAATTTTCCCCTAGCTAATTTAAATTGTGTCCTGATCTATAAAATCACTGAGGGAAGAAGATGCGCCAGTACCATTTCTTTTCGTCATTTCTATTCAAAGTATTTCTAGCTAAAGCCACTTTAACTGACCTAAACTCACTATCCACAAACTCCTTAAGAAAGGAGCTGTTCAGAAGTTTTGAATTTTGGGGTCTTGTTTTAGTCTTTCCGATGCCAAATGTTATATTGAAAAATATTTATACCTCTTCCCTTGTTTCTCCTGGTTTTTGAGTTCCTTCTTTTATCTTGAACGTTCCTTCCCCTTTTCGATTCGATTTTTCAAGTTCCTATTTGTATCATGAATTTTTCTTCTCTTTAAAATTCAATGCCTAATTCCACGTTCCAATAGGAAGGGCTCTCTCCTAGGGTGATTCTAAGCTACCCTTCTTGAATCTTCGTATTGCACTTTCCAAAGGGAGAGTCTCCCTTCTTGGAAGCTCCTTTGTCGTTTGAAACTACTGTTTTCAATAATCATTGAAAAATTGGAATAAAAACCAAGTAATAATTAAACAGATATGTTGAATTATTAAAATTCAAAAGTTGGGAAGATTTGACTTCAAAACAAAACATGTCTATTATCCTCTTTATTGATATAAAATATAGTAAGTAATTACACATCGTCAACTGTTATACGCATATATTTTGATTATTTGGCAGCACGACTTGTTTCATAATTCCAAAACGTCATTTGCTCCGGAAAGAAACTGTCATTGTCACTTTTGACATTACCATCACACGAGTCAAGAACCTTAGCTGGGAATTGTGTTTAACGTTTAACAAGTGCGGGGCCGGAATTGTTGTGACGTGTACGAATTTCACTGTAACTTTTTACAGAAAACCTGTAAATTCACATTTAATCGGTCAAAGGCTACTACTTGAAATCATAAAATGCACAGTAGTAGCAAAGACAGTGAAGTGAAATTGAAGAACGGCAGTTCCTTTCGCCGATGTCTTGCAATTGCCGCGATTGTGCTGATAATATTCTTCACACTGCCAGAAAGATGTGCATCTCACGGCCATCATGATCACCACGATCACGAAGAGCCGCCAAGTTTTAAGTACTCGCGACAGGCAAATGAACAGTTCCAGAAGAAACAACAGGTTGAGGAGCACCATTCGCATCATCATCACGATCATGATGATGGTCATCATCACCATCACCACGGCCACGATGACCACGATCATGAGCATCACCACCATCATCATCACAACCATGGACCAACTGCTCAGAAAGCACCGGCTGCAGCTACAGGTTAGTGTTGGCTTGCTTAGTTAAATTCATTGGTTTGGGACACAGAACTAGCAATGACCAAACACAGTCGATTTGTCATTCACAGTTTGAAGGGTTTCCGTCTAAATTGAGATAAAATAGGAATAATTCCAAACAAAATGACTTCAGCTGAGCTTAGACCAAGGAACAAGCCGTAGTCTTTCGGGATGAGATAAAACTCTTATCATAATCAATCAGAGCTCTGTTGATATCAATACCCGTGATTTGCGTTTGTTGCACGTTTGTCCCAAGAATTTGTAGATTAGCCGCAATGCCGGCTCGCCGCTGCTACGTCACTGACTAAAATGTTAGTGGGTAGACATTTAATGGAGATTTGCGCACGAAATGAATTGGGAGATAATTTCCTTGATACAAAATAATAACTAAGATTCTTACACAATGCATTGCTGAAATTTTTTCGATTAAATACTAGCTAAGCATTTAATACACACTGTGTGCTAAAATAATCAAGCACTACATTTAAAACGTTGTAAATTTATACCGATAAACCAAAGATAAAATGAAAAATTAAGCATGAAAAAATTTCTTTATGAGAGAACTTTTAAAACTGAAATCCAAAAAAGAAAATCACTTAATATTTTTTCCTTCCTTTCTGTAAGAATAATTAGCCCGGGCAAAAATAAAGGCACTGGCCAGCGATTATCGATACTGTGTCCCATAAAAGGGACTGACTTAAGTAGAGGTTTTCCATTAAGGACATAACAATAAATAAATTTCAATAAATCGATTGTTAGCCACACAATAGTGGCATCGTCTTGTTGAAACCACATATCATTAATGCCTAGTTCACCCAATTCTGGCCACAAATCATCTTCCAACATAACACGATAGTACTCTCCATTGACGGTAACATGACGGTCGTTTTCACTCACGAAAAAATACGGCCCAATACACCTCCGGCATGAAAACCGCACCAAACACAATGGTGTCTCAAGAAGCATGTGGGTTTGTTGCTGACCAATAATACATATGAGTATACTGCTTACTAACAAGGCCATTGGGCCAGAAATGACCTTCATGGCTGAAGTTGATTTTTCGATGAAATTCTCGATTATCTTCAAGCTTTGCCAGAGCCCAATTGCTGGTTTGTGAACTTTACCACGCTGAAAATGTTGACTTTAACTAACGTTTTGACATTGACAGTTCATTAAAAAAGTTTAAGGGTGCGTTCATATAAACATACGAAATTGTTATGTCCCTAATGCAAAACCCTATATTAGCCACCAACTGGGATACTTTTTAGCAGATTATTAGGAGAGAAGTTAGTTATGGTATGAGGATCAGTGAAGGTAAAGGATCCCTTGTCATACGTAAGAAGCTGGAAAGTAATAAACAATAAATCAACTAACAGCGTGTCGGTTCTTTCACATCCTTAACGAAGAGGCAATCCAAAGGCCGAAAAGGTAAAACTAGAAAGGGAATATTGGAAGTTCCCTCCAGATCTCGTTGGTGGTGTGTCTTGGGATTATAATAATGCTAATAAAAGTTTTTAATTCCGTTTTTTATTTTAAAATATAGCTTACGTATGGTACAGGTGACCCTATGATCCATTGAGAGGTAATGAAAAGTTATCTGTTTGCAGATATGAAATGTCTATCTCCAGATGGCGGGCGGTGGGAAAAAATTCTATTAAATTTGATCGTCTCAATATAAGAGCCAAATTTTAACCATAAATTTAGATTATTCTTTAACAGAATATCTCGAACGTTGTGAGTCTTTTTAATTTCGTAAAGAAGCCAAATGCAACCCTATCATTTTCATCTAGTAAACATTTGTAAAATCGATGGGCAAAATTTTTCTTCCTCGACGTAATCAAAAGTTAGGTAAAATTGGCTATGGCATGAGCGCACATGCCATCGATGAACGTTCTTGGTCCTTAAATTTACCGAAGGGACTAACCGAGCCTGATTAATGCGCGCGGGACTCGAGAGCATTTCATCGTTACCATTGGTATTTACGACCCCCAAATAAGAGTGAGGCATCCAGGTGGAAGCGATTCGAGGGGTTTTCGCACTGTCATATGTATTTGGTTCAACCGTTGCCTTAGCTCACTTGCGTACTCCGAGATTGTTTGGGATTTCTCAGGAGGTGCTCCGAACTTTATATTAGCCGGCAGACGAATAGTCTTTCCAAAAATGACTTTGACTGGAGCTTCGACCGTCAATGTACGTGTATGTTCGACACCTCTATACGCCATCAAGAAAAATGGGATGTTCCAGTCCCAGTCCCTTTGGTTCTCGTCAACCATCTTGGCCAGGTGTTTATTGAGTGTGCCGTTGAAACGTTCGACCGTTCAATGGGATTGGGGAGGCAGCGGTGTTGTCCTCGTTTCCGTATTCCCAGCAGCTCGCACATTTCGCCGAAAACTAGTGATTCAAAGTTTCGGCGTTGATCCGAATGTAGTTCACAAGGTACGCCGTACCTACTGTCCCGATTTAACACTAGCTGTTCGGCTGCAGTAGTTGCTTCCTGATCGGGATTGGGATAGACCTCGGGCCAGTTGCTGAAATAATCGGCCACTACCAGCATGTATCGATGTCACCATTCGGATTCAAACGGTATCCCCCCGTTATAGGTTTATATTTGTCCTCTCAGTTGCGCTTTGGACCTTTGACGGAAGCGCAAATTGTGTATCTACGAAAACAGCCCTCTATGTCTTCTCGAGCGTGGAGCCAGTCAAACCTTTCCCGCGATTTCGCTAGGGTCTTGTTAACACCAAGGTGGCCTCCCGAGGATCCTTCGTGCATTTCCTTAACCACATCGTGAATTCGGCTTTTGGGAAGTATAGTTTGCATCCTATAGGAGCTGCCATCCGCCGTTTCCCATTTCCGCTTGAGTACGCCACCCTCCACCTGAAGGGAGTTCCATTGTGCCCAATAACTTTTCACGGTGGCGCCATGCATCCAAACGTCCTTCCACTCAGGCCGCCCAGTTGTCTCCTTCTATACGAGCAATGGTCCGATGTCTTCATCGGCTAACTGGGCATTTCAAATCTCCTTCGGTGACCAACCTTCATCGAATTCGGCCGTTATCACCCGCACATCAACGGGCGGCAATGCTTGCAGTTAGCTGGATATGGATGACGAGATAAGGCGTCAGCATTTCCATGAACTCCGCCCTTCCGATGAACAATTTTGTAATCGTATGACTGCAATCTTGCGATCCATCTCGCAACTTGTCCCTCGGGGTTTTTGAAGTTAAGCTGCCATCTCAGCGATACATAGTCTGTTCGAAGAACAAATTTCTGGCCATACGAGTATAGGTACTTGTGGAACTGCTTGGTTGCCTCTATTATGACCAATCGCTCCTTCCTGGTCACGCAGGAGCTCTCACTTTTTGAGAGAACTCGATTGTAATACGAGAGGACTCAGCTCCAATACCGCCGTTGCTCGCATCGGTGTCAACTACAAACATTTTTCCGGGTTTCGGATATGCCAGCACGGGTGATTCACACAGCTTCTCCTTCAAGGTCTCAAAGACTGCTTGGCATTGTTTATTCCAGACATACAGAGGATTTTTCTCGGTTAGCTGATGGAGACACAGCTATTTTGGCAAAATCTTTGACGACGAATCTTCGATAATAGGTCGCTAGACTCAGAAAACTTCGTAGTTGGCGCTTGTTGTTTGCCAGCTTTTCACGGCTTCAATTTTTTTAGGGTCTGTTTTGCCCCCTCCTGCCGATATAACGTGTCCCAGGTATTTTACTTCACCTGCGAAAATAGTACACTTATCGGGACTAAGTTTCAGATTCGCCAATCGCAATCGGGAGAACACCTCTTCTAAATTCCGCACATGCTCTTCGAACGTTATCCCGATAACAATGATGTCATCTAGGTACACCAAGCAGGCCTTCCAGATTAGGCCTCGTAGCACGTATTCCATTAGGCGTTTGAAGGTGGCCGGAGTGTTGCAAAGCCCAAATGGCATCACCACAAATTGTCACAGTCCGGTCCCAACTGAAAATGCGGTCTTCTCTCGGTCCTTCTTGTCGATTTCTACCTGCCGGTAGTCACTCTTGAGATCGAGTGTAGAAAACTATTTTGCGTCGACTAAAGTGCCAATGTCGTCGTCGATGCGTAGAAACAGGTAACTATCTTTCTTAGCGTCGTCGTTAAGCTGCCTAAAGTCGACACAAAAACGAGTGCTACCATCCTTTTTCTTTACTAGAACTACTGGCGCGGCCCATGGACTGACAGAAGGCTGGATGACACCTTGTTTTTCCATGTCTGTGATCGGTGGGCTCACTTCTCTTTGTTTGGATATAGGAAGACGTCTCGGTGCTTGACGGATTGGCTTGATTCCCTGTGTATCTATGACGTGAGTTACCATACTCGTTCGGCTTTGGTCATCTGGGCTTGTTGAGAAGATGTCACTGTACTTGGTGACCAGATGGCTTGCTTGAATAGCTACACTGGCAATTTGGTCTGCTTCAATATTGCAGACGTAAATTCCCGGGCTATGTCTGTGTCTTGCCTCCTTTTCTAATGATGGTCGTGAGTAGCTTCCAAAGAGGTGATGGTGGAAATAGCTGGCAGCTGCCGATGACTTCTCCCGCTTTGATGCTTGTAGTTGAAACTGCGGTATTAAGGACTCTAACCGGCGCGTATCCATTCCTTATAGATCCTACAAGGCTTTTCCTACAATCAAACTGCGCAATGCCGGCATCTTCTTTGGGTCTATCAGATAAGATCGGTGGTCCTCAGAATCACCATCAACCTTGACCATACAATGCTCTCGGAAGATTTCGGTACATCAGTGTCGGCACATACTACCACATTCGTCTTGGGAATCCGGACGCTGGGATCCTCCATCAATACTTCGACACTCCGCCATTTCAATACTCGTTTGCCCAAATTCAACGTGATTCCATGTGGTCGCAGAAAATCCATTCCGAGAATGCAGTCATCCATAATGTTCGCGACCAGAAAATGATGTCGGAACGCAAGGTCTCCCAACCCTCCAATCTGGAGGTTGGCCTCTCCATGGGCAGGTGCAGTTTCTCCCGTAGCTGTCCGTAGTCAGAAAATCCTGCCCATGTTAAGTAGTTGTTGCCTTACTAGGTCTGTTCGGAAAATCGATCGGGTTGCACCAGTGTCGACTGTTATGGTGCAATGTTCTCCGTCAACTTGACCTGGAAGCTATAAGTCTGCTTCTCCACGATGTAGTCTTGACACGGTGATGGTGGTGCTGGAGACGTCGATCCTCCTAGCCAACCTTTGCCCCACGGAGTTGCTTTTACATGTTTCCCGACCCCTCAGTTTGAAGGGCTTCCATTCTGGGCTCCTGACTCGGTATGGATCTCCTCCACCCTAGACAATAGCTCAGTTTTCTTCGCTTCATGCAGTCTCTTTGCAGGTGCCCCTTCTCACCGCAACTCCAGCATCTAGGCGCACCATTTACCTGCGGCTCTCGCTCAATTTCCACGCGCTCACACCTGCACTCGTCTGTCACTACCTCGCATTTTTCGCTGCCTCAAAGGTCAGACCATAAGCCAATGCGTCCTTAACAGATCGTTTTTGTGTTAAACCTGGTCCTTTAATGTGCTGATGAATGCCGAGTTTGAGTGCAACTCAATGGAGAAAGTGCAAAAGCTCAGCAGCTGGGCCTCTTAGAGCAAGAATTAATTTAGTTGCTCGTTCCTGCTCATTCCAGTGAGTTGTCATAGCGGCGGCTTCAAACTGGGTTTTGTAAATACTCTAGACCGTTTGCCCGTCGAATATTGGTGCTTTCACATTTCTGTATGTGCTTTGCGCTGCGGTTTTAAGCGGGGCGGTTGAGGTGGTTTCTACTGTCTTCGCCGCTTCGCCCTTGTGCTGGCGAAAACAACCCGCCCCACGACACCGTAATGCTAGCCTGCCAGCGCATTTACGCGTCCTCAGACAAGGCATATGCCGGCGAGCGCTAATATATTCGCTCGTCGAGGCAGCAGACAATCGCTCCAGTCCTTTACGGATAATGAACATCCTATATTCACTACAAAATGGCGCCTAACTTGGGCCCCGAAAAGCTCAGCTGTATCAACAGTCGAGAGCCTGAGACAGACCATCTTCTCTAGGTTACCCTACTAGGTGTCCAAATTTTTAGCGGTTAGGTAACTACTGAAGGATATTGCACTAAACGTGCCCCAGTATCCTTAACAACTTCCAGATTCTGAGTTGTCCTCGGACATCAATATCGTTTGGACTTGCATTTGATTTATACACTGGTAGTTGAACACCATTGTATGACTAGCAAGACCAAATGATATTAGAGTCCCTTTGTTTATTCGGAAGTTGTTACCTAACCTCATTTTGTGGCGGATTCTGATCTGCACCCCAAACCAAGCGGTGCTTTAGTGTTTTTCAGTACGTGGATCTTGATTTCACGTGATTAGCTGCTTAGCTAGTCCGTGACTATCCATGATAAGACACGCGCTCAGAATAAACCCTGGGCCGACAAACAAGCGAACAAGAGACCATTTCCGAACTATAATATTTACGAAGGCCCAAAAGAGTAGTACCTGTAACGTGTAGTAAGAGCTCACCATTGGTGTCCCTGCCTGCGACGGGGGAAATAAAACTGCCCATTCTGCAGGCAGCCCATACAACCCACCGTTCCAGCGACCAGCGACACGATATCTGCTGCGCAAGGGGCGGTACCAAAATGTGCAAGTCATCGGTACCAATCATCACCGCTTTCGACGGATTTTCACACTACGGAGGGAGCTGGAGCGATTCCATCTCCTAGAGAACAGCGGCCTACCGTATCAGTAAATGTGACGGCCTTACAAGAAATGTATACCATGATGCAGAAACTGACCACCCGGATCGACGCCATGGAGCGTAGGGCAGAGACTGTTTCCCAAGCGCGTCCCCGAACGCCTCCACTATGGGACTTGGGCCCAAATCCGTGGGGTTTCCCGGTAGGTCAGAGACTCGAGCCTAAGCGGAACGTATCCAGTTCTTCTATAAACCCGATAGCCCCAGTATACCAGCCAAGACTCAGCCTGGTTCAACCACCGACATTAGATCCGGTGACTCCTCCGAAGCAACGCGGCCCTCAACACCTATCACGTAGATTGAAGCCAACTCAAATCCCCGGCATCATACAGGGCTGGAATCTCCACTTTAGTGGAGAATCAGAGTCCATCACGGTCGAGGTCTTTATTGCTCGAGTGGAATCACTGATTGATCAGATGCTGGCGGGAGACTACACGGCGCTGGCCGTCTACCTGCCGATGTTGCGAGGAGCCGTGCTCGAAACCTACTGATGCATACATGCAACTCTTCCCTCTCAACGCTAGCCACGGTTGAAGGAAGTATTACGTATTTAGTATCCTACCGTCAATATGGATGAGAAGATACTTGATAACATCCAAGCCAGATGGCAACGGCCGGATAAACCGTTCAGCAAATTTAGAGCCGACATTTTACGGCTCAACGACCAACTGACAAAGCTCTTGACCCAAACCCAATTGTTGCGGATGTTAAAGCGCAATTTACGGCCTGAGCTTCGCCGCCACATTGCGAACGCGGACACTCAAGATATGGCTTCGCTTTTGCAAGCTGTCAGCAGACAGGAAGGAGTTGAAGAGTACTTGCGGGAACGACCATACCTGCTGACGAGATCTGATCCGCGGATTTTGCAAGTGGCGCAGGAAACAATCACGCCCGATCTGGAAGACACCGCCGGGGAGCTAGACGAGTTTCCTGTAGCCGCGGTGGGGAACCTCTCGACCTGGTGGAACTGCGGACAAACCGGACATCAGTTTGTTGCATGTCGAGCAGAACGCATGGTTTTCTGCTACGGAGGCGGTAACCAAACACTTACTTTCCAGATTGTCCGGATTGCGCCATTTCAAAAACGGACGGGTGAGTACCCGACCATTTCAGTGCTAATCCAAAGCTCAACCGTAGGTTGCCAGCCGACTGTGAATACTAAATATGACAACACTACACCGGCAATAACCTTGCTGACTGCGGCGGTTCCTCCTCTCCTTCTAAAGACGATTTTGAAGCAACCACCACATCAACCAACAATTGAAGCCAGACCGCCTCTGGTTGGTGCACTAAAGCCATATCACATTAGGCTGCAGGAATACTGTGCAGTTCGAGAGCGAGTCTTTGCATCAGAAGAGGTCACCTCTCGCTTACACAAAATAAAATGGTCCACTCGTCCTTGGAGGAGCTTCCGCAAGAGAGTGAGCACCTGCCTTCAAATCCTGAACGTATGCAAAATCTCGGAGGTTTCCGAGAATGACACCAGACCTTACGCACCAATCAAAGTGTTAGGCGGAATCGCTGTCGCGTTAATTGGCACGGGTGCAAGTATTAGCTGCCTTGCCTCGAGCCTCGACTCAAAGGTTCTCCACCAACACCCTTTTTTGGTAAAACCATGGTGCTCTGATATCAGCACAGCTGACGGTACCAAACATTCTATCACGTTTAGATGTCAAACTAAGGATACCGCATTTTTCGTCATCCCCTCACTCACTCAGAACGCTTCCTCGGCGTCGATTTCGTCCTGCAATTAGATTTGGTCCCAGATTTATTCGTGGACTCACACTTTAACACAAGACACGTCGATGAACTTACTTATATGCCCGAAAGACACGAATTAACTCCTAACCAGCGACAACGCCTGGAAGCATCCATTGCTGCTTTTCCCTCTTACGTTACGCAAGGCCTTGGCCGTACTACTCTGGTCTCACATTTATTGACGTTGGCGATAGCAAGCCAATCAAGCAGAGAAACTACGCCATCTCGCCTGCCATGCAAAAGCTTGTTTACGCAGAGGTGTACAGGTTGCTAGAGTTGGGGTTATAGAGGAAACTCAAAGTGTCTGGTCCTCCCCAGTAACCTTCGTGGTAAAACCAGGTAAAGTCCGTCATTGTCTAGACGGCTGGAAAGTGCAGTGCCTATTGAAATGGGTTTCTTACAAGTTGTAGGTAATTGATTTTATCCAAATTCAATTTAAGTTTCTATTATGTTTACAGTTTTAAAAATGTACATTATTGAATAAAATTATAAGAACATTTTTATAAGAATGTAACCGATGGAGGAGAGAAAACATATACTGTAACGAAACGTTACATAGTTTATCACAAGAATGAACATTTTGTTTTGTATATAAAGGGTGGTTCAACCAAAACGCACGATGTTAATTGTAAATTAAACAAAAAGTTTTCAGAGAATTATGTTAATATTTTCTATTATAACAAAAAGATCTATGACAATTATGCGTAAAACAAAATATCGCCCAATCAATACGGCGACATACTTCTCTCCGATTGTTCACATTTTCAATGACTGAGATATAATTGAGGTTCAATGTCGTTAATATGCTGAATTATCTCATCTTGAATGGTTCATGGCTTATTGACGTACACTTTTTCTTTTAAATATCCCCAGAGAAAGAAGTCCAACGGTGTCAAATCACATGATCGAGGCGGCCAATTAATATTGCCACAACGTGATTTAACACGGCCATTGAATTTCTCGCGCAAAAGCCTTCTAAGCCTTCGCTTAGAGATAGTTAGAGTATCTCATTTTCATGACCGTATTGATTTTTTCGGAAGTTGGTTTGGTCAGGTCATGCTCCCGTGTGCCTGCTCAGCTATGATATGATCTGATTAAATCAGTACATATCTCCCCTGAGCGAACATTCGTAGTCTGTCCGAAAAATCCCATGAACTAAATCACGTTGCCCCCAACGAGATTTGAACCTGGGACCTTCGGCTTATGCGTCCATGCTCTAACCACTAGACCACACAGACTATTTAAATAATAATGAATAGATAAAGAAAAAAGCAAAACTTGGTCTTTTCATTTCCTTGGAACACTGACCGAGTATGGTACATCGGGTGCGCTCACCCCTTCCTCTTTGTTGTTACAGATGCTCTTGCAGGGCAGAGTGGCCTTCCGCGCAGGTTTCTTATTTATGGCCTTTAACATAAATCTGAAACCTTTTAATTTTTCATTTAAGGGATAAGTTCATGCGCATTACGTTTGTATGAATTTTTCATTTAACGCGGCCATTAAATTTCTCGCGCAAAAGAGCCATTGTTTCGTTGGCTGTGTGGCAAATGGCACCATCCTGTTGGAACCACATATCGTCCAGGTCCATAACCTCAATTTCTGGCCACAATAAGTCCGTTATCATCTCGCAATAGCGAACACCATTAACAGTAACTGCTTGGGCGTACCCATTTCGAAGAAGTACGGCCCATAAACCGCATCAAATCAAATTTCAACAATCACTCGTGAATTCTCATTTGCCCAAATGCGGCAATTCTGCTTGTTAACGAATCCACTGAGGTGAAAGTATGCCTCGTCGCTGAAGATGATTTTCTTTGTAAAGTCACTATTCCCTTCTGTCTGTTCAATCAACTATTCGACGTATTAACGACGCTTGAAATAGTCAGTAGGCTCCAGCTCTTGAGTCAGTTGAACCTTGTAAGCGTGCAAATTTGAATCTTTATTCAAAATTCGCATCAATGATGTTCGTGAGATGTTCAATTGTTGGACACGACGGCGAGTCGAGATTAACGGCTCTTCTGCCACACTATCGCGAACAACAGCAATGTTTTCCGCAGAACGAACTGTGCGAGCATGCACAGGTGATTTCAAATTTCCTACAGACCCGGTTTGCTGAAATTTGCGTACAATTCTCCCGATTGTGGACACATTTGGTCGATTATACTGACCAAAAACATCACGAAGTGCATGAAATGCATTTTGATTTGAACGTCCAGTTTCGTAAAAGGCTTCAACAAACTGAACGCGCTGCTCAGTTGTGTAATTCTCTAAGGTTGAATTTGTCAAACACTGAAACAAAGAAATGTCAAATTAAGTTGGGCCGAAAAACTTGACGTTGAGGTGTGACTCACAATTAACATCGTGTATTATGGTTGGACCACCCTTTACCTTGAAGTACCTCGAAAACAAAATCAATTCAATTCGATCCATTGTTCATTTCATCCTTTAAAACAATACATTGTCGTTAGCTTCTCACGTTTTGATCTCAATTACCACTTTTTATATGTCACGTTGTTCATGCATTTAAAAATAATTTTATATGGTCCCTTACGCCCTCCAATAAGCACTAAGCAATTGTTTTGCTGTCAAATTAAGATTATTTATAATGACGAAGTAATATTAAATTAATTTTAAATAAAAGAAATTTTAGAAGTAAACATGTTTTAGAATAAAACTGTTGAGACAAAAACAAATGTTTCAGAACTACTTGCATTCGTTCTTTTCTTCTATTCACTATTTATTTTTTTTAATGCGGTTAGCAGTGATTCGTATGATAGGCAATAATTTACATCAGTAGCCCTCAACCTGATGTATTTACGAAGTAGGAAGATTTAAATAATCTTCTTCTTTGTAGCACTACAGCCCCTCTCGGCCCTTCGCTTAGAGATAGTTAGAGTATCTCATTTTCATGACCGTATTGATTTTTTCGGAAGTTGGTTTGGTCAGTGCCATGCTCCCGTGTGCCTGCTCAGCTATGATATGATCTGATTAAATCAGTACATATCACCCCTGAGCGAACATTCGTAGTCTGTCCGAAAAATCCCATGAACTAAATCACGATGCTCCCAACGAGATTTGAACCTGGGACCTTCGGCTTATGCGTCCATGCTCTAACCACTAGACCACACAGACTATTTAAATAATAATGAATAGATAAAGAAAAAAGCAAAACTCGGTCTTTTCATTTCCTTGGAACACTGACCGAGTATGGTATATCGGGTGAGCTCACCCCTTCTTCTTTGTTGTTACAGGTGCTCTTGCAGGGCAGAGTGGCCTTCCGCGCAGGTTTCTTATTTATGGCCTTTAACATAAATCTGAAATATTTTTATTTTTCATTAAAGGGATAAGTTCATGCGAATTGTGTTTGTATGAATTTTTCATTTAAATGAAAAATATATGGCCACGTCTACAATGGATCTTGATTCGGATGGAGGGGTGCGAAGGGGCACCACTTCCACCTGGGTACCCAACTCCTATTTGGGGGTCGTAAATGCCAATGGTAACGATAAAATCCTCTCGAGTCCCGCGCTTGTTAATTTGGTTCGGTCAGTCAATACGTTACCTCGGCCTTGACACCGACGAACCACGACGTTTCATCTTTTTATTCGTGAATGCGAAATTTTTTTTTGTAGCGGACCCTTGTGTTGGTTTTGGGCTTGAAAAGTCTCAAGTTGTTTTATCCTTTGTTGAACAGAAGTCTATTCATTGATTTAATGGCAGGGCTGTTGATATCCAGGACATGAAACCATGGTTTTACGCCTCTCAAGTGTTGGGCTCTTTTCCAAATACACTCAGGAAGTCCACGTCCTTTCTCTAGGCAGCGGTTCTTCCAGTCATGTTTAATGCTTGTGGCGATAATATCCATAATATTCTGCTCCAAGTGGGTATGCTCCAATTAGCCTCGGGACAAGGATTTGGGTTGGCTCATGTCACGGGAAAACGTCAAAAAACAGTGGTCAGGATACAAGGTGATTTGCGAACACACACTTATCTCGTGCCGCATTATTCAAAAAAAAAAAATTGTTTTTTTTTTTATTACAAATCTTGTCCATTGATTTGACTTCTTGAAGTTCTTTTTCGATGAATTTCTTGAATTTTATATTTGTGAAAATCTTGTATTGTTGGGTCTTGATTTTTAGGGTTTTGTAAAATAATTTTACAATACCTCAATACCCTACTAAAATCGCGTCCTGCCTGTCCGTCCTGTCTGTCCGTGTGTCACAGCACTTTTTCTCGCAAACTACTTAAGGCGCAGCCCCCAGTGAAACTGCAAATTTGGGTAAACTTTACAGCCGTACAACTCAGAAACGTTACGAATATTTACAAAAATTTTTTAACAAGAAGTTAGAATGAACCTTTGGTTATCGAATCAACTCATTACATTTTGCAAAAAGTTTGTTGCAAAAGTTATTAGATTCAAACAAAATAGCATGTTTTCGTTAAAAAATGTAGTAGATCTCGGAAACTACTTAACGTACCGAGTTGATTTAAGCTACCGTTGTTAGATCTAAATTATTTGGAGTGAATTAACTCATCAAAAATTTAAAAAAGTTTTTTGCAAAAAATTTCCTAGAACAAAATGTGGAAATTTGATACAAATCAATGTGCATGCATGTTTAGTGTGTGCAAATCACACATTTTGTTCTAGAAAATTTTTTGCAAAAAACTTTTTTAAATTTTTGATGAGTTAATTCACTGCAAATAATTTAGATCTAACAACCGAAGCTTAAATCAACTCGGTACGTTAAGTAGTTTACGAGATCTACTACATTTTTTAACGAAAACATGCTATTTTGTTTGAATTTAATAAGTTTTGCAGCAAACTTTTTGCAAAATGTGATGAGTTGATTCGAAAGCCAAAGGTTCATTCCAACTGGTTCATTCCACGATTGGTTTTTACAGAAAGCCTGAGATGGATTGGAAATACTTTATATCGAATAGAAGAACTTATCAAACTGCTAAAGTTACGAGAGTCGATCTCTTCATATTGAAACTTCTTCGGAATCATATCGCAAGATCTGTAACTGTGAGTGAAACCCCCTGTATATCACAGCCGTTCCACCCTACAGATATTGTGACTTGCCTCGCTACCGGCTTCGTTCCTCCAGAAGTATTCGTGTATTTGGACATGAATCGATTTGTTTTTGGTTCTGACGGTGTCCCAATCATATATGACCGGAAGATAAAATATCCTCCGAATTTGAGTTCACGAGACCAACAATTCTAATGGAGATACTCATTTGCTAGATTCGTTGAAGCTGGTCGAGCTGAGACGTAGCAAACTAGGTATTAGTGGCTGAATGACAATGTCTAAATTATTCGTGTTTATTTTCTGTTTTTGTCTTTTTCGTTACTTAGTCTTCGAGTTTCAGCTTATTATTGCTACATTTCGTGTTGTATGTTTTAGAGATAAGGTTTAACGCTTAGGTTGGGAATATTAGGGTAGCATTGTATTATTATAAGATAAAGTTTTTTGATTGAATTTGATTAGAATTAGGTTATAACTACTAGATGTAGGATAAAAGTTCACTGTTTTTTTTTTTTTTTTTTAATTACCTCCATTCCCTACCACTCTCTCCATCACTTTTTCTTCGTCGCACAACGCTCGTGCGATCTGCATTCACATTACGTCGCTTGGTCCTTTGTGCCACCCAGACAATGTTTAACACATCGGTATAAGGGGGCACACAATATAATGTGATCTAGTCCTTTTCGTGAACATCTAGTCCAAAAAATCATGATCAGCTCTCAGAGATAAAAAAAAAAAATTCAATATCATACGACGCATTCAAAAAAAAACTCTGAGTAACTGTCACTTCAGTATCTCGCCGATAGGGTCAAAAAGAACGCCCTAAGATACTGGGCTCATGAAAGCAGAATTACAGGTCCACGCTTCAATCAGTGCTCATTAAATGCTCCCTTAGTCTTTTCTTAAATACCAAAAGTGAGTTTGCTTCCTTAACAATTTCTGGTAGATTGTTATATATACGCAGAGCATCATTCGTTCCATCGTTCTTTAGTCGATCCGTTCTGGCAAAAGGTATTACGAATTGATTTGCATTCCTCGCATTATATGGGTTGATCTGTGATACTTTAATTAATGGCGCTCGTTCCGATCCATTAGTTTTTAAATTTCTGTAGATAAACTTCGCTTTCTCCATAATAATAATTTGACTAAAGGTTAATGATTTTGCCAGTTGGTAAACCAAACTAGTTTGAGTAAGCATTGGCAGCTTCAGAATGTTTTTATACGCTTTGTCAGCAGCCTGGATATACTGTTTAAATGTTGCTTCGCTGATTGACTCCAAATAAGTACTCCATAATGCAATTTCGCCAGGACAAACGCATTTAGAACAAGTTTCTTGATGTGCATTGGAAAATCCTCATATCTTCTTAACAATCCTATTATTGGGGCTAATTGCCTTCTTAAGCTTTTTATGTGTGGTAACCAGGTCATACGATGGTCTATGATAAGGCCAAGATATTTCATTTCTAGCACTCTTTGCAATTTTCCGCCGTTAATATTTAGTTCGACATCTATGTCTCCTTTGTTCTTTTGGTTAAAAACAATATATTTTGTCTTTGATGTGTTCAATACTAGTTTGTTTCCAATTAACCACTGATGGAATTTTCCTAGATCGTCGTTGATAGTGTTCTCAATGGCAGTTTTGTCTCGTCCTGAATAAAGTAGAACTGTGTCATCAGCATATAATGTGTGATATCCCGTCAGCCCACATGTATTTAGATTATTCGTGTATAGCAGGAACAAAGTTGGGCCCAGTATTGAACCGTGGGGAACCCCTGTTTCCGTAGGTGCATGGTCGCTCAGGACATTGTTGATTAAAGTTCTCTGCGATCTTCCCTCCAAGTAACTCTTAAACAACTGCTTAGGACTACCCTGAATACCATACGATTCAAGTTTACGAAGCAAGAGATCATGATCAACTGTGTATCAAATGCTTTTTTCAAATCCACAAAAATTGTGGTGTCAAGTCCTAGATTGATGAAACGTGTGACAGAATGTAGGGCATCCAAAGTACTCTTGTTCTTTTGAAAACCAAACTGATGTTGGCTTATGATAGAGTTTTCAACTAAGAATGATGTTAATCGATTGTTTAGTATTTTTTCAAATATCTTACTAAATCCCGTCAGCAGCGCAATCGGGCGATAGTTATTCGGGTCAAGATGATCACCACCCTTAAATATAGGAACTATTTTTGCAAGTTTTCCTTCTTCCGGAAAAGTTCCATTCCTAATATGCACGTTTATAAAATTTGCTATAATCTGGGCTATGTCCTCCTTTATTATACTACTCATTCATCGTGATGCTATCAATGCCTGGCGCCGTATTCTTTTTCAATTCATTGATTACATTTAAGACTTCCCTTTTATTTGTTTGATGAATGTGAAAGATGGAATTTATTGCGATATTTGTATTATTTACATTGCCTGCTGAACTGGCAAGGATTTCTTTAGTGATTCTTCCACCAATTGTTGAAAAAAAATTATTTAATGAGTTCGCCGCGTCACGTGGACACGATGTGTTAGAGGGCCCATCAGGATTCAGTTGAAAGTTTTGTGATATACCCTAGGTTGAAGAGTTATCCTTTACCTCATTTATTATTTTCCATATTTCGCGGGAGTTGTCAGCCGCTGTTTCCATTCTTCTTGAGAAATATAAGAATTTAGCCTCTTTCACCAGTCGTTTCGATTCTTTTTTCGCTTGCATATACACAAACTTGAAAGCCCGGTTTCCACTGTTCTTCCTGTAGTCCATGTATGCCTTCCTTTTTTTAATACTTGCATCAATTACTTTTTTCGTTATCCAAGTCCGTTGTCGACACCTGATTTTTTTCTCAATTGTAGAACTTTGCTTAGCAGATATGATGATATTTTTGAGTTCAATAATACTATTTGGTTTCCGCTTTTCCAGTAACTCTCGTATGTTTGATTTAAAGAGCTCCTTGTCTAGAAATCTGAACGTTTTGTAGGTCGGCTTCTGTTTGTTCAGGGTTTGGTCTTGAATAGCAATTTTTAACACACGATGATCCAGTTCCGGCCAGTCCTCAAATATGTATGTCATGCTTTCAGCGATTTTTAAATCATTGGTTACTATATGATCCAGACAGGTATTTGACACTGGGCGAGTAATTTGGTTGTTGTTTATGATTACCGTTCCATTCGTTTCTAGCGTATCTTTATAAATCCGTGTTTCTGTTGATTCCGTTAGCACATCAATGTTTGTGTCCGCTACTGTGATTAAATTTTTTTCAGTTGAGAATAATGTATCTAGTACTGTGCAAAAATCTTGCGCATTCATACGATTGGGATTGTAGTACGTCCCTAATTTTATTTTTTTACCTGCATGGCGTACTTCAATTATAATAACGTTATACTTATCAGGCGTCACTCTCTTCGTAATGAAATTGACTGTATTTTTTACGTACATTGCTGTACCTCCACCTCTTCCAGGTCTGCAGGAGAATACCGCATTATATCCTTCAATATCGTAAAACCGTGCTTCTTCTGGGTAAATCCAGATTTCATTTAGAATAATCAAATCTATGTCAGGATTTTGCTGCAGGTAAATCTGAATATCACTTAGCTTATGTCTTAAGCTTCTTATATAAGCATACATAAGTGTTAAATTTGTTCCACTTGATTGATTAGAAAGATTAGCAATCATCAAAGTTGTAGTCGGCGCTCCTCCTGGCGATCAATATTCTGCGTTGAAGCTGTTGTGTTGCAATTATAAATAATTTTTGAATAGTGTTGGTTGGTTTTTTCTTTTTTCCAATTGAATCATAAAATATGTAATAATCTTAATTAATTTAAATTTGCTATTGTTTTTTTTTTTTATTTGATTAAATGTGTTTCATTGATAACGTATAAATTTAGAGAGCTATTTGGGCCATTAAGTTTTAGTATTTTTATTGTTTGGAATTTGCTTTATATTCTTTGAAAATTTATAACGATAAGTATTAGATAAAGCGCTTTTGACTTTGCTCGAAGATTTCCTTTTTTTAATTTCTCTAATAAAAATTTTAATAATTTTCGAGGTGCTTAAAACAAATCTATCTATCTTTGTGGGCCCTATAGCACTAAAATGTCGCTCTGTGACGTTTAAAGGAGTCTGTCTAATTTGCTTTCAAATTCAAATCGCAAAATTTTTAGAATTTTCAAATTTTCAAGTAGACGCACTAAAAATGGCCTCAAAAAAATCGTTTGACTATCCAGTACTCTCCAGCGTTGAATTTACAAATCTTGAAAAAATCAACGCGTCTTCTACGAAACGATTCATTCATTCCCAACATGAATTGGCTGATCGTTTGTTGCAGGGTACATTTGATCAAACAAATATTGAACAAAGCCTTTTACAAATGTGGAACCATGCAAAATACAGCCTTCTGGAGCGTCATGGTGATTACTATTTCTATGCAATAAACACGGGCATGCAGGAACAATCTGTTGTATATCGACAGACTAATATATACGATGGGGCAGAAGTGTTATTAGATCCGAATAAAATGTCAAACGATGCAAGCTTAATTTTAGTGTATGAAGATTCTGCGTTTTCCTACAATGGAACCTATTTTGCCTACTGTTTAACAAGACCCGGGTCTAATTGGATGAAAATCAAAATTAGGAATACTGAAACGAAAGAAGATCTTCCTGAAACTCTCAGACGGGTCAAGTATTCCAAAATAGCATGGACTCACGATGAACTGGGATTCTTCTATAGTTGCTACCCGGATGAATCGAATGAACAGGCGAGCGAAATGCATAAACTTTTCTATCATAGAGTAGGCGAGCCGCAAAGTCAGGATGATCTAGTTAAGGAGGCAGGAAATCCAAACTGGACTGTTAGAGGGCAAGTCACTTATTCTGGCGATAAATTACTTTTATATATCAATCACTTTGGCTCTAGTAATAATATGGTATTTTATGCAAATCTGACAACGCCGAGCCAAATTCAAAATGAGATGAAATTTCTACCGATCGTAGACGAGTTTGTTGCCCACTTCGAGTTTGTTGGAGAACAGAGCGTACTTTTGATGTTCCGTACGAATTATGAGGCGCCAAATTACCGAATTATTGCTATCGACTTGGATTACTGCTTTAAAGAATGGCTGCATGAAATTGTGTTTGAGAAATTTGATTCCTTACTATTATCTGCGCATCAAGGAAATTCATTTTTCCTTACTCACTACATTCGAAGTTGTGTCAGTATGATTGAAATCCTTATAATTAAAAAACCTAAGGGTATCACCACGACATTTCACCCAGCCCAATATCGTTTGCCTGTGCCAGAAGGAAAAGTTTTATCAATTTCAAGTGATCCGAGGTATCTTCTCTTCTTCCTTTACGTGAGTTCATATACAGACGACCGAATTTTTTGCTCTGACCTTAATCGAATAAACCCTGCACGTAATCCTTTGCATTTGATGCGCCAAATAAATTTTAAAATGCCAGGTATATGGCCTCGCGCCTTTATTACAAATTTTTATCACGTAAATATATATTTGCCGGAAAAAGAACTGCTAACAGTGCGGACTTTAAGGGACGAAAAATATAATTCAGAACAATGGAATGAACGGAAGCCCCGACTCTGTCTTTTTAATGTCTTCAGTGATTCAGAAATGACAAAAGTTCCAGAGCTCGATCCAATTCCGCTGGTATTCGGTGATTTATTCGATGGGTTTTATGTAGATGTTTTTGTAAAACGTAACTACATTAGCGAGTTTGTCAGTTTGAAAAACACCATTGAGTCGCTGATAGCGAATAAATTAACTTCTCGTCATCAAATTGGTATCATTAACTCAGTTGGAACTGCAGATTTTGTAAGCGGTTGTATTTTACGATATCCTGAATTATTTAGAAGTGCAATTATAAAATTCACTCAAAAAGATTTGGAATCTGAGCAAGGCGAAATAAATCATTTGCTTTCGCCTGAAAGTGGTCATTCGCCAAAAATGGAATTGAAGCAGTATCCAGCTATGATGATTTTAACCAGTGAAAATCATGCTAATAAAAACTCCATCCCTTACAAATTCGTCGCCAAACTCCAAGAAGTTGCAAATTCTAGTCGATTCAAAAAGCGCCCAATTCTACTCCGACAGTATAAGAATGGTACTAGTGCAAAAGTTAAACAGTTTGCAGATATAATGTCCTTTTTAAGTAAAACTTTAAGTAGAATAGAATAGATTTGCCAAATCAAAATTCTCTTTTCAAGCCTAAAAATGCAAAGTTTTACGTTGAAAATGATTTTATGAAAATTTTACAATTATAAATAAAATATGATAGAGTGCATTTTTGTAGATTTAATTTTTTGTCGACGCTCAAAAGTTGCGATATAATAAAGCAAATTCCAAACAATAAAAACATTAAAATCAATTCAATTCAATTCAAGGTGCTTTATTAAGTAAATCCATAACATTTTTTATAAAAACATAAAGCAAAGTTTCAAAAACATTATACAATTGGAAAAACTTAATGGCCCACTTGGCACTCTAAATTTAAACAATATCGATACTAAAATTGATTTATAAAAACATTATGTGAAATTAATCAAATGAATATTATTAAATATGATTAATCAATTGGAAAAAGCGGAAAAAAACCAACCAACGCTATTTAAAAATTAAATATAATACAAAGAACACAAAACAGGAATCTTTTGACTTATATCTAATATGTTGTTACTTATGTCTAATAAAATTTACTCAAAAAACTCTAACTTATCCTACTATAATACTTTTACAATACTCCTAATCTACAAAGTAAACCTTATCTCTTAGCCTAATATAACGAACATCACAATATACCCATTCTAAATCCTATAAGCTGATTTTAAATAACACAATCAAATAACAATTAAATGTAGCAATAATGAGCTGAAAATAAAAAGAAAACAAATACAAACGAGACACGCGAACACGAATAATTTAGTCATTGTCATTCAGCCACCAATACCGTGCCAGCTCCCTCCCAGCTGGATCAACCTCAACAAATCTCGCAAATGAGTATCGCCATTGTAGGTCGTGGTCTCGCGAGCTCAAATTCGGAGGATATTCTATCTTCTTATCGGTGGCCCGTCTATATATATGATATATAATCGGGACTCCGTCAGAATCAAAAACATACCAATTCATGTCCAAATACACGAATGCTTCTGGAGGAATGAAGCCAGTATCGAGACAAGTCTCAATGTACCCGTCTGTAGGGTGGAACGGCTGTGAAATCCAGGGGTTTTCACTCACAGTTACAGATCTTGCGATATGATTTCGAATGAGTTTCAAAATGAAGATATCGACTCTTGTCACTTTAGCAGTATAATAAATTCTTCTGTTAGATATATAATGTTTCCAATCCGTCTCAGGTTTTCTGTACAGACCAGTACATACACGAAGACATTTCCTTTCGAAAACTCTTAATAGCCCAGTCATATTAGGTAAAAAAAGGGGTCAACCTCGGAATGAAAGATAATAAGCTGCAAATTGGTATGAACCTTTGTTTTGTCATTCTAAATGTTGTCTCAAAAGTCAAAATCATTATCGTGTTCGCGTCTCAAGATATTCAAGGTCAAAGGTCACAAAAATCGGTTTTTCGCGAATATCTGGCTTCCTATCGGTTAAATGAGATTTGCATTTATTATAAAAGTTGTAGGCTATAAAATTCCCTACAACTTTTGTTTAAACTTTTTTTTCATACGACCAACCGTTTTGAAGGTAGAGCGCGAAGAGTGCACATCGTACAGTCATATACGGCCTAATGCAAGGTCAAGCGTGAGTTATGGTTATCAGTACGTTATAAAGTCAATTATTTACTTGGAAATTATAATTATTAAACAATGCCTATTATTTATGTACTAACTATTAATTATTTATATTTAATTAAAGTAAGTAACTTGATTATTTATATATAATTATTCATATTTAACTATTTAAATATAAAATATTATTAATTCTGGATTATATATTTTAGTTTTATTTTAAGTTAAAATGATAGTAAGAGTATATATTTTACACATATTTTTATTTATTGTTAAATACGGCATAATATACATTTATCAAAATGTGAGTTCAAATATCAAAAGTATCTTTGTTGATTTTAATTGTAATGAAATTGGAAATGGAAGCTAATTATCTTCTTCTTGTTCGTCGTCTTCTTCTTCTTGTCGCTCAAAAATGTTCGATTCATTGTCATCATCCTCATTATCTGTCATGTTCATCTCCAAACCTTCCAGAATATCGGGATCATATGTATTTTCTTCATCGGGATTACTTGGATACAGTGAAGCGTTGAGGCAAGCTTGTCCGTTGCACTGGCCGCAAGCTAAAGAACATTGTAGCCCTGATTTTCTGCATCCACAGCGGGAACCACAACCATTTTTGCAATTGCAAAATATTACGTTTAGTAGTTCGGCTGGTGCTGGAGGTAATAACGTTCGTATGGGCTCCAGGATTTCATTTTCAAGCATCCAGCCCCATTCTTTAGGTTCTAAGTCCTTCCCTAACCACGTTTGAATCTGGTAGTAGACACGTTTTATGTGTTGATGAGCTGCTACACTTGTTGGTGGAAGTGTTGACAGTTGTACAGGTTTATTTAGTTTTGTAAATTTGATGAATTGCGTGTAGCGGAAATGATCAATGTTGTCCTCAGATTTTGGAGCATTATATAATGCCAACAAGATGCGCACTCCATTTTCTAATAATGTTTGTTTTGGGCAGTTTTCTTGTTGAAATACTTCCACCAGTTTATCTAAATCAGGAATTTTTTCCAATGCTCTAGTAACAGTTTTTTTTTCCTTTTTTAAATAGCGCAGAAGTCGTGTCACAGCCACTGAATGCGTGTAAAAATAAAATGTGCTTTTTAGTACGAGGATATTGGTCAAAACTTTTAGTAGAATATATTTGTGTTTTGACATTGCCTTTGCCAACTTTTTTCAAAAAAATTTCCTGATGATGTGACTGAGTACGTCCAATTAAAATAACGAGCAAATCGATATCTTCTCCTATGATGACAGCAGTCTTTTGATGTTCTGATAAGGCAATAGCTGTGTCAATGATGAGTTAAATATGAATAATTATATATAAATAATCAAGTTACTTACTTTAATTAAATATAAATAATTAATAGTTAGTACATAAATAATAGGCATTGTTTAATAATTATAATTTCCAAGTAAATAATTGACTTTATAACGTACTGATAACCATAACTCACGCTTGACCTTGCATTAGGCCGTATATGACTGTACGATGTGCACTCTTCGCGCTCTACCTTCAAAACGGTTGGTCGTATGAAAAAAAAGTTTAAACAAAAGTTGTAGGGAATTTTATAGCCTACAACTTTTATAATAAATGCAAATCTCATTTAACCGATAGGAAGCCAGATATTCGCGAAAAACCGATTTTTGTGACCTTTGACCTTGAATATCTTGAGACGCGAACACGATAATGATTTTGACTTTTGAGACAACATTTAGAATGACAAAACAAAGGTTCATACCAATTTGCAGCTTATTATCTTTCATTCCGAGGTGAAAGCCCTAATATGACTGGGCTATAACTTTTCCATTGTACTAGCACTGAAGTTGTACCAGATTTGGCATCCGTATGTCAAAACTGGTCTAACTAGGGTCTTGTAACAGATAATTTTGACCTTTCGGTCAATGTATCTGGAATGAAAGAGTCTTCGAAGGGACATGACTACCTTTTGCGCCTTACTGAGCATGATTTTAACATGTTCGTTATAATACAGATACTGATCGAGATAAACACCGAGGTATCGAACGCAGGATTTATGTGGAATCTGTTCTGTACTACCCTCACCAGCCATGATGTGGAAATTTTTCCAATTACGTTTCAGGTCTTGACTGGCTAACTGCAATGTTGTCCGAAATAAAATTGTTTCGCACTTTTGCGCATTGATTTACATTCGCCAATTGTCTGTGTAGAGCTGCACGTCATTAAACATTTTTTGTAGATTGCTCTGAACTACTGTGGCTTTCCGATCTGCTGTATAAATGATAAGATCATCAGCAAACGCTACCAATGATCGTGCTGGCGATATGTTAAAATCAAAGCCTTTCAATAGCTTGCGAATGAATATCGAGAAAAGCAGAGGCGCAGTAACTGTTCCTTGCTGTAGACCATTCAAGACCTTGAAATCGCGCATTGTTGTCGAATTTCCATCAGTTACAAGAAATGATTTCCCGTACAACATATTACACATCATGGCGACAAGGTGTCTGGGGAATTTGTCCTGTAGGAGTTTAAAAATCAGTCCATCTAACCAAACCGTATCGAAGGCTTTCTCCATGTCAATGAGACACGCTCCAACACATTCTCTTATATTTAGTTTCCAACAGATGTCTGAGGTTACTTTCGTTATCGCATGTGTAGTCGAATGCCTGGCACGGAAACCAAATTGGCAATTGGGCATCAACTCATACTTTCCAACGTGGGCGTTTAATGCATCGTTCAGTATCACTTCAAAAACCTTGCTGATGCTAGGCAACAAGCTGATCGGGCGATAGCTTTTAGGGCACGAAGATCCTTTTCCTTTCTTCAAGATCGGAAATACCTTGGCCTTCTTCCACTGATTTGGAAAATATGAATTGTTCAACATATTGTTGAACAATATACAATAGTCTCTAATAGCAACCTCCGGCAAATGTCGAAGTACTATGTTCGGAACACCATCTATACCACAAGATTTCTTGTTGTTTATCCTGCGAAATATGACCCACAAGCGATCATAGCTGACAAAATAATCAACAAGATTCGAGCTCGGTATGAGGTCGGACGTCAATGTTTCATTGAAATGAAGAACGGATTCGCCGTTCAGGCTAGATTTGAAGTCGGAAACTTTTGCTTCAACGACTTCTGAAAGGACTTGATTCCCTCTCTCAGGGTTTGGCAGATGGACTGATTCAAAATGAGTTCCAATCAGAGCAAGTTTCTGTAATCCATCGCATATGATCCTGTTTCTATTTGTATCCGGAGTCGTACTGTTGAGTTCGATACCAAGAAGAAGATTTATCTGATCACTAGCAACTTTAAGATTCGATACCTTCACTCGAGACCTCTTGCGAAATATAGCATTCACTTTCGTGAAAACGCCACCTGGGTCCTGTGAGCTAATACCCCTCAGTTTCTCCGCCCATTGGTTGCTGACCTCACTCCTGAAGTGTGAACGGATTAAGCTCCGAACATTCTTCAGGTGTAATTTCCACAGAGCCAACGGGGGATGGTTGTAGTCCAAAAATCGCCGATAAATATTGTTGACGCGCGTGAGAAGAAGGCTTTTCAATCTTTTCAACCTTGCGATGGTTGGTGTTTCATATCCTTCCATATTGTTTCGAAGTTTAATCTTGGGAACTACTTTCTCCATCGTTTCCAATGTCAGCTTCTCTAACTTCGACAAATAGACATCTATTTCATCGTTAGTTAGATTCCTGTCATTAGGAACCATTGAGCAAGAGTTGCCATCATCAGAAGGTGGACATTCCTTCTGGTACTCCTGATCAAACTTTCTTTGAAGCCTTTCCCAATTGGTTTTTTTGAAATTCAACCGATGGTTTTCATGTTGAACTGGAATGAGAAAGGCATCATCTCTTTGATGATTGATTTCCATCACGATTGCGTAATGATCGCTATCGTAAGGAAGCACCTGCAGTTTCCGTTGAAGATTATTAAAGTTGAATTTAAGTCTTGCGTCAGCAATGCAAAGATCCAAATATGAATTTGTCCTAGGGTATGTTGGGAACTCCGACCCATATAGTTTGCAGTTGTATTCAATCTGGTTCCCTGTTATCCACGATTTTAGGAGTACTCCTCTTGGATTATTGGTGGCGTTCAGCCATGAAGTATGCCGGGCATTAAGATCTCCAGCAAGAACATAATAATTATGCAGCCTGTTCAATTCGAGTATTTGAAACAAGGAATCGAGTTCCTCCTTGAACTTGAGCACGTTTCCACTAGCTGCATAGGCAGAGATAACAAAGAGGTTATCCCCGCCTTGCAGTGAGATTTTGATAACGGACACTTCAAGACATTCAAAGCTTTTGAATTCGAGTTTATCAATAGTTTGGAAACAATAGGGTCTCCTAACCAATATCCCTGTGCCACCTCCCCCATCACAATTTACCCTATCGTTCCTTACGAATTCAAAATCCTCGAATGTCATGGAGTACCATGAATTGAGGTGGGTTTCAGTGAGAAGCAGGATGTCAGGCTTTTGCTTGACAAGGAAATCTAGCAGATAGTCACGTCGATGTATAGCAACAATCGAGTTGACGTTGGTCGAGATGAGACGAAGTCCATCCACGGGAATGGGGCTGATTGACAAATTATTTCGAGACATTTAAATTAAGACGCTGAAAAATTAGATTAATCCTCGCGTCCTGCTTGTCCATTCTGCCAGACAATGAATCAAGCTGTTGAGTAATTCTTATAAGCAGCTCATTATTGCTACTTACACTATTAATACTAGGCTCTACTGGTCCTCTCGAGGTGAGTGCAAATGATACCCCGGGCTTGACGGGATTTGGAGCTATACTGTGGTGTTTTACTTGATTTTGCTGCGGTATAATTTTGTTTTTTGCATCTTGATATCGGGGGCATCCTCGATATGATGCTGGATGACCAAATGTGCGGCAGTTGACGCAATATAATTTTCTTTGGGCTCCGTCTGAGCCAATTTGCACTCACCAGGAGCATGCACTTCATTGCACTTCACACATCTGTAGTGCATGGTGCAATTGGCGGCCGAATGGCCAAATCGTTGACACCGGTAACACTGGTTGACCTCTTGTTTCTGTAATCGCTCCCACCTCACAACTCTATAATTCAAGTACCTTATCTGTTGAAGGGTACTTGGGCTGCTAGTATTTGTGATTTGTACCAAATAAAAAGGTAACTCTTTATTCTCAATGGCTGATCTTCTTGTTACGAAATTTTTCACCGAAACGAACTCTACATTTGGTGCAGTTTCCTTCAGCATTGCAAGAAGATCAACGACATTTTCTCCACAATCCAGGCCCTTCAACAGAAAGGTCTGATTTTTTTCGCTTTTTGGGGTGTATGTGAAGTGGGGAACCTCTAAAGATTTTAACGCATCTTTAGTTGCTTGAAAATCAACCAGTGATTGTGTTTTGATGGTGATTTTTTCTGAGTTTACTCTCTTGATCTCGAAATTTTCAATTTTTCGTTCGGCCGCCAATAGCTGAACCATGTCGCTACCACGTTGTCCAAAAACGTTTATTGGTGGGACTTTGTCCTTCTTCTTACTAACATTAATTTGGCCCTGAGAGCCAGCAGAACCACTAGTTGGTTTTTTTCCAAGATTTTTTTGTTTTAAATTTTTTATGAAATTTATATTATTATTATTTGATCGTATACCTTCTGATGTGGATGGTTCCGTTTCGTTTCTTAAGTTCGTCTGTGATGTCTCTGCTTCCAATTCCATGGATTCGCCTAGGTCTTTAAGGGCCGCATAATAGTTTCGGCTTTCGTTTGTGCCATCTGCACTTAGAATGTCTTCGGTTTTATCAAAGCTTTTCTTCAAAATATTTACTTTCTTTTTTGTCTCCTCTTGCTTCTTCTCTTTTCTTTCTAACGTACTTATTAATCCTTTCATTGTTTCTTCCATTGAATACGAGTATATTCTCTGCTTAAGTTCATCATTTTCACGTCTGATTTGTTCTATCTCAGCGCTGGACTCCATTATTTGCAGCTTTCGTTGCGATTCGTCGGATTTTGCGCTGATGATTCGCCTTTTTAAAGTTTTATCTATCGCCAATTTCACACCGTCACTCTCCCCGGGGCCCCCCAACGGAGGGAAGCCGTCGGGCTCCTCCATACAGCAGTCCCGAGTTGTCTTTGGTTTGTTGCCTTTTCTTGATTTATTGGTATGGTTGGTCGATGCCTTCGACGATCAATTCTTCCCCAATAAAATCAAAACTTGATTTTGACTGACTCGTACAAAATTAATTCAATTATTTGAAACTGACTTTTGTGAAAAATTAATTAATTTTTAAAATTAATGACAGGAGCGGTTAAAAACACGTCTACACGCAACGAGTGCTAGACGTAGAATAAAACATTAAAATCTAAATGGCCCCAATGGCTCTTTTGATTTTATAGAATATCAGATTCAATTTAATTGAAATTATGAACCAACACTATTCAAATATTAATTATAATATTAACACAACAGAACAGAACAGTGAAATTTTATCCTACATCTTATATGTTATAACCTAATTCTAATCCTGTCATTAATTTTAAAAATGAATTAATTTTTCATAAAATCAAAGTCAAAAGCGTTTTATTCAATACTAATCGTTATAAATTTTAAAACAATATAAAGCAAATTCCAAAAAAACACTATTCAAAAACTTAATGGCCTAAATGGCTCTCTAAATTTATACGTTATCAGTCAAACAAAATTTATTTAAAAAAAACGATAGCAAATTCAAATTAATAAAAATTATTAATTTTTCATAAAAGTCAGTTGAAACTAATTTTTTGATTGGAAACCATCACCGTCGAATTATTCGAACATTTATCGAATACCTAAAATTTCTTTCCTGAAGTATAAAAAACCGGAAAAACATTCAAGGGAAGACCCGGTTTATGAACATTCTCTCTAATCTCGCTGCAAATGCAACGAGATGGAGGAGCCCGATTGCTTCAGCCATCAACTAGAACGATCGTGTCCATCGCCAACGATGACAGGCGAAAAAAGCTAAAAAGAAGATTCGGTATCAATGAAAAAAAACCGAAAATTTTTTCAGTCATCGAGATCGAGCAGTTAGTCAAAGCTGAACGAGAAAGCTGAGAAGATTGAGAGAGAAAACGAAGAACTCAGACTTCGGATCCAGTCACTAGAAGAACTAGTTGGAAAATTAACGTTCAATAAAGGAAAAAAAAACCATCAAGAAAGAAATAGGAGTAAAGTCAAAAGCGACCAAAGACAGGAAATCGAAGAAACCGCAACAGGAAACCGATCAAGAAGATGTCCTCAGCGCAACTATTATGCAGCGCTAGCTAGGCTAGACGCTTCCATGAACATAGAAGAGGATAAAGGTAACAAATGTTCTGGACATTGTTTTACTAAACCTGAGAATGAATTAATCGGATATTTAAAAATTAAAAACGGGGAGAACAAACCAAAAGTTTTGTCTGATGGTCCGTCTGCCAATGTTAATCAAAAGAAAGAAAAAGTCTCACCAATCAATGTATTTGGACAAAGAGGCAAAGATATGTTTCAGCTTTTGGCAGCCGAAAATAAATTAAATGATTTTGAGATCAAGAGAGTGAATGCCGATAAATTGACAATTAGAACTAAGTCACCGGTTGATTTTCTGGTGTGTTGAATTCTGAAGATGTTCCGCATTTTACATACACCTCCAAAAGCGAAAGAAACCAAACCTTTTTATTGAAGGGTCTGGACTGTGGTGAGGACACAGTCGATCTCCTTCAGGTGCTCCAAGAAGTTGCATCATAAATACAATTTATTTCCGTTAAAAACTTTGCAACAAAGAAATCGATTGTGGAGCCTAAAAACTTGCCTCATTACTTAGTCCAGATTTCCAGCAAAAGCAGTTCAAGTGCCCTGCAAAACATAAGGTACTTGAACTTCCGTGTAGTGAGGTGGGAACGCCTCCAGAAAAATGAGGTCAACCAGTGCTACAGATGTCAAAGATTCGGGCATTCGGCTGCCAATTGCGCCATGAAATATAGGCGTGTTAAATGCAAAGATATCCATGCTCCCGGCGAGTGTAAATTGGCTCGGGTGGAGCCAAAAGAAAAATTATATTGGGTGAACTGGAGTACCTTTAGTCATCCAGCATCATATCGAGGATGCCCCCGGTATCAAGATGCAAAGGTAAAATTCACTTTAAAACAGAGTCAAGCACACCGCAGTGTGATACCTACCAACTTCGTCAAGCCCGGGTTGTCATTTGCACTTGCTGCGAGAGGACCAGCAGACAATGTAAATAAAATAAATAATGTAAGTGGCAATAATGTCCTGCTCCTTTAAATTGATCAGCAATTAAATTCCTTATCGGAGAGAATCGATAAACAAGATTCAAAAATCAACATTGTTTTTCAGCGTTTATTGCTTTCAAATCCCTCAAAATAAGTTGTCATCCAGCCACATTCCCACGGATAGGATTCGTCTCATCTCGATCAACGTCAACTCCATTGTGAGTCTATATCGACGTGACTGTCTCCTGGAGTTCCTTGTCAAGCAAAAGCCTGATATCATGCTTCTCACTGAAACCCACCTCAATTCATGGCACTCCATGACATTCAAGGATTTTGAATTCGTAAGAAATGATAGAGTTATAGATGATTGGGGAGGTGGCACCGGGATATTGGTTCGAAGACCCTATTGTTTCCAAAATATTGAAAAATTCAAATTCAAAAGCTTTGAATCTCTTGGTGTCCGTTATCAAAATCTCACTGCCAGGTGGGGATAACCTCTTCGTTATCTCTGCCTATGCAACTGGTGTAACTGTTCATATTTGGACCTCTGCATTGCTGACGCAAGACTTGAATTTAGTTTTAATAGTCCTCAACGGAAACTGCAGGTGCTTCCTTATGATAGCGACCATAACGCAATCGTAATGAAAATCAATCATCAAAGGGATGATTTCTTCCTAATTCCAGTTCAACATGAAAATCATCGGTTGAATTTCAAAAAAACAGACTGGGGAAAGTTTCAAAAAAAGTTAAATCGGGAGTACCAGAAGCAATGTCCCCCTTCTGATGATGGCAACTCTTGCTCAATGGTTCATAACGACAGGAATCTAACTAACGATGAAATAGATGTCTATTTGTCGAAGTTAGAGAAGCTGACCTTGGAAACGATTGAGAAAGTAGTTTCCAAGATTAAACATCGACACAATATGGAAGGATGTGAAACACCAACCATCGCAAGGTTAAAAAGATTGAAAAGCCTTCTTCTAACACGCGTCAATAATATTTATCGACGATTTTTGGACTACAAGCTTCCCTCGTTGGCTTTGTTGAAATTACACCTGAGGAATGTCCGGAACTTTATCCGTTCATACTTCAGGAGTGATGTCAGCAATCAATAGACGGAAAAATTGAGGGGTATTAGCCCACAGGACCCAGACGACGTGTTCGCGAAAGTGAATAGCATATTCCGGAAGAGGTCTCGAGTGAAGGTATCGAATCTTGAAGTCACTAGTGATGAGATAAATCATCTCGATAGGGCTGGTATCGAAATTGATAGTACGACTCCGGATAGGAATGGAAACAGGATTATATGTGATGGATTGCATAAACTTGCCCTGATTGGAACACATTTTGAATTGGTTCATCTACCAAACCCTGAGAGAGGGAATGAAATATTTTCAGAGGTCGTTGAAGCAAAAGTTTCCGACTTCAAATCAAGCCTGAATAGCCAATCAATTCTTCATTTCAATGAAACATTAACATTTGACCTTATACCAAGCTTGAATCTTATTGATTATTTTGTCAGCTATGAAGACTTGTGTTTCATATTTCGCAGGATAAACAACAAGAAATCATGTGGTACTGATGGTATTGCAAATGTAGTTCTCCGACATTTGCCTGAGGTTGTTATTAGGAATTATTACATATTGTTCAACAACATGTTGAGCAATTCATATTTCCCAAACGAGTGGAAAAAGGTATCTTGAAGAAAGGAAAAGAATCTTTATGCCTTAAAAGCTATCGCCCAATCAGCTTGCTGCCTAACATCAGCAAGGTGTTTGAAGTGATACTCAACAAAGCATTAAACGCCCACATTGAGAAATATGAGTAGATGCCGAATTGCCAATTTGGTTTTCGTACCAGGCATTCGACCACACATGTAATAACGAAAGTAACCTCAGATATCTGTTGGAAACTAAATGATGGAGAATGTGTTGGAGCATGTCTCATTGATATGGAGAAAGCCTTCGATACGGTGTGGTTTGATGGACTAGTTTTTAAACTCCTTCAGGATAAGTTCCCCAGACACCTTGTAGCCATGATGTGTAAAATGTTTTACGGGAAATCGTTTGTTGTAACTGATGGAAATCTGACAACAATGCGCGAGCTCAAGGTCTTGAATGGTCTACAGCAGTTATCTGTTACAAGACCTTGATTGGACCAGTTTTGATGTATGGATGTCAGATCTGGTACATCCAGAGTGCTAGTGCTATGGAAAGATTAAGAGTTTTCGAAAGAAAATGTCTTCGTGCATGTACTGGTTTATACAGAAAGCCACACGATTGGAAACACTTTATATCGAATAGAAGAATTTATCAAACTGCTAAAGTGACGAGAGTTGATATCTACATATTGAAACTTCTTCGGAATCATATCGCAAGATCTGTAACTGTGAGTGAAAACCCCTGAGTTTCACGGCCGTTCCAACCTACAGACGGGTATATTGAGACTTATCTCACTACTGGATTTATTCCTCCCGAATCCCTCGTGTATTTGGACATGAATCGATATGTTTTTGATTCTGACGGTGTCCGAATCATGTAGTCTATCATATATATAGATAGACCGATAAGAAGGTAAAATATTCTCCGAATTTGAGTTCACAAGACCAACAATTTCAATTGAGGTACTCATTTTCTAGATTCACTGAGGCTGGTCGAGCTGGGACCGAGCCATCTAGGTATTGGTGGCTGAATGACAACGTCGTAATTATTCGTGTTTATTTTTTTGTTTTGTGTTTTTCGTTGCATAGTTTTGAGTTTCAGCTCATTGTTGCTACATATAGTGTTGTTGGTTGTTTGTGTTAAAAATTAGGAATAGATTTCAATATTTAGGATAAGTATATCATATAAGGTTTAGAGATAAGGTTTCACGCTTAGGTCAGGAATATTTTGATAGCATATTTTAGTATAAGATAAAGTTTTTGATTGATTTTATTAGAATTAGGGTATAACATATTAGGTAAAGGATAAAAGTTCACTGCTGTGTTGAAACTATAAATAATTTTTGTATAGTGTTGGTTGATTTTTTCTCCTTTTTTCAATTGAATCATAAAATATGTAATAAATTTAATTAGTTTGAATTTGATATTGATTTTTTATTCTATGTTATTAACTAGATAACGTATAAATTTAGAGAGCCATTTGGGCCGTTAAGTTTTCGTGTTTTGATTGTTTGGAATTTGCTTTATATTCTTTTAAAATTTATAAAGAAAGGTATTAAATAAAACGCTTTTGATTTTGACTCTAGGAGAACCTTCCTCACAATTTTCCGTAGCCGCATATTCTGAGCAATATCGTAAACTGTGAATTTCGGATACCCGAAAAACCTTACAATTTCTGTTGGCGACCGTCCAGCTTAAAGACTTTCAATAACCGCCGCTCTTCGATTGCGTTCCGCACTCGATTGCACTAACTCCGCAATTTAGAATTCACACACGAATGCACACATGTCTACTCAGTTGAAATTACAACAAATGACTACTGTCGCTGAGAACCACTAAAGCGACAAATTAATGTGAATTTTCTCCGGATTTTATATATATATATATATATATATATATATATATATATATATATATATATATGTATATATATATATATATATACCATCGCTGCTAAGACGAGCTAGGGCATATCGGTCCTTGCCCAAATTGCTGGTGATTTTCATTGGCCCCGTGTATTTTGGTTTCACCTTCTGTCCAACGCCAAATTGAGTTTTCTGAAGAGCCACTAAGTCGCTCACTCGAAATCCTTGTACCATTCGTCTTCGCAAGTTATACTGTTGTCGGTTCTCTTGTTGAATCTTTTCGATTTGGTTTCATGCCTATTCTCGAATTTTGCTTCGTTCGTCGCGAAGGAATCGCCGATGTTCCTCCTTCAAAATTCGCCTCATATCATCTTCAGTGTTCCTCATGTCCACACCTATCATAAGTTTGAAGGGATTGGTATCGATACTGCGATATGTGCTGTTTAGAAAACGCTGTAGTCTGCTGACATGTTTCCACCAATCTTCAGGAGATGCACTTGAGAGTTTCGTTAGCGCTGGAAAAATCACCCCATGCACTCGTTCGACCTGCCCATTTCCACGCGGCACAACTGTCGTAATAAGATGTAACTCTATCTTTCGGTCGCTGCAGTATTGAGCAAACGACTTCGATACGAATGCGCCACATCTATCTGCGATTATTCGTCGAGGATTTCCAAAAATGGCTTCAACCATTTCCAGTTTTCGTAGAATTTCCTCAACTGAAGTCGTTGCATCAGTTATTGTCAGTACATAGTTATATACTTTCCTCGTCGACGGCATCGGTCCGAGATGGTCAATATAGAAGGTGTCTAAGGGTACATCTCCCTTCGGTATCGGATGGAGTTCGCCTTCCGATTTCCTCACCTTGCGATTGGACAAAATGCAATCGGCGCAGTTCTCAATACACCCTTAATCTTGTTGTCAATACCACGAACATAGTACTCTTTCTCCAGCATGTCCTTGGGTTTTTTCACTCCAAAATGGCCTCCTTCGTGGTATCTCCGAATTAAATCCACTTCCATCGCAGTAGGTACCCCTAACAGTTCTCTTTCGCCGCGTTGAATCTAAATGATATCTCCTTTATTCAAATATTCCTTATGTGGGCCCTTCTGTAGTATCGCTTTAATCGTCTGAATATGTTCATCTTCATCCTGAACTATCCGTATTGACGCCAACACAATGGGCTGAACTTTGACCATCATAACTGCTGCTCGAGACATTGCATCAACATGAGCCATTCTTTCGGCCTTTCAGTACTCGATTTAGTAGTCGACCTCACTCATCGCAAACGCATACTCCACATACAACCTCTTTTGCAAATTGCCATTTTCAAAGCGAAAGAAACCAAACCTTTTTATTGAAGGGTCTGGACTGTGGTGAGGACACAGTCGATCTCCTTCAGGTGCTCCAAGAAGTTGCATCAGAAATACAATTTATTTCCGTTAAAAACTTTGCAACAACGAAATCGATTGTGGAGCGTAAAAACTTGCCTCATTACTTAGTCCAGATTTCCAGCAAAAGCAGTTCAAGTGCCCTGCAAAAAATAAGGTACTTGAACTTCCGTGTAGTGAGGTGGGAACGCCGCCAGAAAAGTGTGGTCGACCAGTGCTACAGGTGTCAATCCAAGAGGTGTAAGAGGCAACAATATTTATCGACAATTTTTGGACTACAACCATCCCTCGTTGGCTTTGTTGAAATTACACCTGAGGAATGTCCGGAACTTTATCCGTTCATACTTCAGGAGTGAGGTCAGCAATCGATGGGTTGAAAAATGAGAGGTGTTATCATAATTAGCCCACAAGACTGAGATGACGTTTTCACGAAAGTGAAAACGTCATCTCATATGAACGGATAAAGTTCCGGACATTCCTCAGGTGTAATTTCAACAAAGCCAACGAGGGATGGTTGTAGTCCAAAAATTGTCGATAAATATTGTTGACGCGTGTGAGAAGAAGGCTTTTCAATCTTTTCAACCTTGCGATGGTTGGTGTTTCATATCCTTCCATATTGTTTCGATGTTTAATCTTGGGAACTACTTTCTCAATCGTTTCCAAGGTCAGCTTATCTAACTTCGACAAATAGAGATCTATTTCATCCTTAGTTAGATTCCTGTCATTAGGAACCATTGAGCAAGAGTTGCCATCATCAGAAGGGGGACATTGCTTCTGGTACTCCCGATTAAACTTCTTTTAAAACTTTCCCCAGTCTGTTTTTTTGAAATTCAACCGATGATTTTCATGTTGGACTGGAATGAGGCAGGAATCATCCCTTTGATGATTGATTTCCATTACGATTGCGTTATAGTCGCTATCGTAAGGAAGCACCTGCAGTTTCCGTTGCGGACTATTAAAGCTGAATTCAAGTCTTGCGTTTGCAATGCAGAGGTCCAAATATGAATTGTGAATTGTTTATTCCGCAAGAAGTCTCGAGTGAAGGTATCGAATCTTGGAGTCGCTAGTGATGTTAAGTAATTAACGTTAAGTAGATCAATCACCTGTTATTCAAATTGTATCATTCAATTCATTTTCCAAAAGTCCATTTGTAGCTGCATAAGCAGCAAAATCAATAACAATTATTTCTGTAAAGTAATACTTCCATCCGCCACAAGTCACTCACCTATGTAAAATTACTGCCATCTCAATCAATTTTAGCAACGACAATTGAATCGAAAGTTCAATCAAAGAATATTGAACTTGCTTGAGATGGCAATAATTTCCCACACGCGCAACAAGATAATTATGTACACCTTAGCTAAATTAAACTATAAAATGTAAAAGAGAACTGGAGAAATACATCATTTGTTTTGTAGAACTCAAATTAATTGTTTAATTTCATTTTACGCAGGAACATTTGGTCCGTCGAGCCGGATATAGAGGCCGGATTAGAAGAAATTCATCAGTTTGAAGCGACAGCATCTCAACATTTGGTGACGATCGGACTTGCAGTTGGAACCAATTCCACAGATTTGGACGTGCATGAACTAGCATTGGTGCATCTTCACATTATTTGGGCGTGTGTTTGTCGCAATTTGCACAGATTTCGTACATTTGGACATACGAAACTTGTAGTTAGGTGGCGCCTGGACTTGTAGTCGCAGTTGGGGACAAGTCATCAGATTTGGACGTGCAACAACCCGCATTGGTGCATGCTCTCAGGGATTGAACTTGTGTTTGGCGACAGGTGTTTGGAATTGGACAATTGGAATTTGCATTTCCCAGATTTGTCTTTGGGAGCCAATCATCCATTAACAAGTTCGCAGATTTGGACTTGCGAAATTTGTGCAGTTAGGTGGCGCCTGGACTTGTAGTCGCAGTTGGGGACAAGTCATCAGATGCAACAACCCGCATCGGTGCATGCTCTCAGGGATTGAACTTGTGTTTGGCGACAGGTGTTTGGAATTGGACAATTGGAATTTGCATTTCCCAGATTTGTCTTTGGGAGCCAATCATCTATTAACAAGTTCGCAGATTTGGACTTGCGAAATTTGTGCAGTTAGGTGGCGCCTGGACTTGTAGTCGCAGTTGGGGACAAGTCATCAGATTTGGACGTGCAACAACCCGCATTGGTGCATGCTCTCAGGGATTGAACTTGTGTTTGGCGACAGGTGTTTGGAATTGGACAATTGGAATTTGCATTTCCGAGATTTGTCTTTGGGAGCCAATCATTCAATAACAAGTTCGCAGACTTTGATTGTTGGACGTGCAACAACCCGCATCGGTGCATGTTCTCAGGGATCGAACTTGTGTTTGGCGACAGGTGTTTAGAATTGGACAATTGGAACTTGCATTTCCCAGATTTGTCTTTGGGAGCCAATCGTTTTCGCAAACTTGGATTGTTGGACGTGCATTGGTGCATTTGGACTTGCAAAATTTGAGATTTCGCAGACTTGGCATTGCGAAAATATACCTAATTTCACACAATTTGACTTGCAAATCTTGCGATTGAAAACAAACCAACGGAGTTGCGTCAGCATTGGTGCACCAAATTATATCCTGAACGGTTACTCGCACAAAGTTAAGGCTTAAAGCAGCATTCAGGATAAGTAAAATTTGAGGTACTTAAATTCAGAAGCAAAATGAGCGGCCAAGAAACAGCCTTCAAACAAGTACAAAGGCTTATCTCAAATTTCAAAAAAGACAGTGAGTCGAGACACAGCCTCGCATACTTCCAAACAAGGCTGGAAAAGTTGAAAACTTCATGGGCAAAGTGTGAAGAGAACCATGATGAGGAATGCAACCGCTTGAGAGGAAAAGAAGAGCAACTTAAACAATACAATATGGAATTTGAGAGCTTAGAGGATCTTGTCATGGACTACTTAACATTATTCCAGTCAAAAATTAACGGCTACTTACCTGAAGGGATAACTTCAGCAGCAAGTATACCTTCAGCACCAGCAGATGCTGTTAAGTTAGAAAGAGTGAGAATTCCATCTTTCAACGGCAGTTATGCAGACTGGTTCGCATTTCGTGACCTTTATCAAAGCATGGTACACAGGAATGGTCAATTGACAAAAATACAAAAATTTCAGTACCTCAGGAGTGCTCTCCGTGGTGAAGCCGAGCAGCTTATTAACCACCTGAGTATCACGGAAGTTAATTATGAACCAGCATGGACTTTACTACAGGAAAGGTATGACAATCATCGTGTCATTGCCAACGAAATGATGCAGCGATTCTTCAACATTGAACACTGCACGCGGAACGATGCATCCGGACTTAGGCGAATGTTAGATACGATGAATCAGTTACTGGCAGGCATCAAAGCACTCAATGCAGATTCATTCTCGCTCACAACAGTATTTATGCTCAATCAAAAACTTGATGAAGAGTCCAGAAGAGAATGGCAGCGAGATATCTCGAATACAACTGAGATTCCCACTTTACAAACGTTTTTAGACTTTCTTAAACAACGATTTTCAATGCTAGAAGCCTTGTCACCAGTAAAAATGAAAACAAAAGCAGTAAAGGCAAATACCATTCAAGTCAACGTAAAAGCCTCATGTCCAATGTGCAAGGCCAAACATAAGCTTTTTGAGTGTAACACATTTAAACAAGCTACAATTCCAACACGACGCGAAGTGATTAAAAGGGCCAATCTCTGTTTCAACTGTTTTGGACAACATAGAGCCAACAAATGCACCTCAACACACAGTTGTAAAATCTGCAGCAAGAAACACAACACCCTGTTGCATCTGCAGCCGGCAGAACCTCCGTTACAACCTAAAGGGGCAACTTCACAAACTATTCAAGGTCACGGCGTATTCACCAAGCAAAACTACGTGTTGCTCGCAACGGCCCTAATAAGAGTATGCCGTCCTGACGGAAGTTGTTTAACGTTTCGAGCATTGTTGGATTCCGGAGCACGGCGATCCTTTATAAGTGAGTCTGCAGTGCAATTGTTACAGGCGAGACGCAAAAGCTCCAAACTCAAGATAAACGGGATTGGAGCGGTTGAAAACGTCACCTCCAGAGGAGAAACAAAACTCTGTGCTGTTATTGAACTCGATAACGGACTAACAGAGGAACTTGTATTCACACCACTCATCCTCGCAACAATAACCACACCTTTACCATGTACAGAAATTCCTCTGACTATTCCAGAAGGATTAACGATTCACGACTTGGCTGATCCAAGATTTAATGAACCATCAACCGTAGACATTCTTATTGGAGCAGATCTTTATGGAAGGTTATTGTTACCAGGACTGCTACCCGGCCAACCATGTGCCCAGAGGACGAAACTTGGATGGGTGCTCTTTGGAACAGTTCCATGCAACACCTCTACAGCAGTTCAAGCATTCATATCCTACCAAGGTCTAGAGGAGACATTGCGTCAGTTCTGGGAGACAGAAGAACTTCCAGCAATAAAGCACCTGACCGATGAAGAAACCGAGAATGAGGATCATTACGTCCAAACAGTGTACCGACAGCCAACAGGCAGATACTCCGTTAGTCTCCCTTTCAAGAGTAAAACGGATCCATTTGCAGACATCGGTGAAACTCAACGGATTGCATATATACGATTCAGGCAGTTGGAGCAACGATTGATGCAGAAACCTGAGCTTTACGATCAGTATCGGAGCTTCATGAAAGAATACATTGATTTGGGTCATATGACAAGGGTACCAGCAGATCGCGTTAAAATGACAACAGCATACTATCTCCCACATCACGCAGTGGTAAAAGAAAGTAGCAGCACCACCAAATTAAGAGTCGTGTTTAACGCCTCCCAAAAAGGCTCAAAAGGAAAATCTTTAAATGATCTTCTTCATACAGGTCATGCAATACAAGGAAACTTATTACATCTTTTAATGCGATGGAGGCAACACAAATTTGTCATTGCAGCTGATATCGAGAAGATGTACCGACAGATCTTTGTCCATGGAAAAGACCAACATTTCCAAAGAATTTTATGGCGATTCAACCAAAGTGACCCCATCCAACACTTTCAGCTAAATACAGTGACGTATGGGACAGCATGCGCACCATATCTTGCAATACGTACGCTACACCAACTAGCCGCAGATGAGATTAAATCATTTCGAAATGCAGCCCAGACGTTAGTGACAGACTTTTACGTCGACGATGTGCTGACCGGGTCTGATACACTGGATCACCTTCTCAAGCTTCAAGCAGAGCTTCGAAACCTTCTTAAAAAGGGAGGATTTCACTTAAGAAAATGGTCGTCTAACCACCCGAAACTGTTAGAGTGCATTCCACCATCAGAAAGAGAAACCCAACTTCCCTTGAATATTGCGGCAACAGAGAACATCAAGACATTGGGTATTCAATGGCATCCAGCGACAGATGAATTCTCGTTCATTATTACAACTCCAAAGGATGAGAAAGTCTTTACAAAGCGAATTATATTAGCAGAAGTGGCGAAACTATTCGACCCGCTTGGGTGGATACAACCCTGTATCATCATAGGAAAGACAACAATCCAGAAATTGTGGTTAGAAGAAAAGGATTGGGATGATCCGTTGGATTCCACCACAATAAAGGACTGGGTACAGCTACGACAGCAACTTCCTGCGTTAGGTGCTTTGAAGATAAAACGGTGGATCGATTTTAGACCGTCTTGCAAATTCGAACTTCATGGATTTTGTGACTCATCATCCACCGCTTACGCTGCTGTGGTATATATCCGAGTTGTCAATGCAACATCAACAAAAGTCACTCTGCTAGCCGCCAAATCAAAGGTAGCTCCAGTTAAGGTCCAGTCGATACCAAGATTAGAACTTAATGGAGCAGTTTTATTAACAAAACTCATGGCGGAAGTTGTCAAAGCACACAATTGGAACAACGCTCCCCAATTTTTTTGGACGGATTCTACGGTCGTACTATCATGGATTAGGAGCCCTGCTGCTAAGTGGAAGGTTTATGTCGCTAATCGTGTGAGCATCATTCAACAACATAGCTCCATTGAACGCTGGAATCATGTCAGCACTCATGACAACCCAGCCGATATCGCATCAAGAGGAATGTATCCAAACGAGCTAATTACATCAACCTTATGGTGGAATGGTCCAACATGGCTCAGCGCACCCATTATACGTATGCCCCCAGCAATACAATCAACAAGTTATTTGGAAGAAGAGGAAACATTAGCATCATTAACCAGCATTACAGAAGAGCCACCGACAATTTTGACGACGTATTCATCTTTTCATAAACTCCAGAGGGTTGTTGCGTTATGTCATCGGTTCGCCTATAACACCAGACACCCCAAGATGAAGCGTTTAGGAAACTTATCGGAACTTGAACTCAGAGAAGCTACCAATACATGCGTAAAGATATCGCAAAGGTACCCGTTCAGAGAAGAGCTCCTCCATATATCTAAAAATGATAGGGTTCAAACAAACAGCCGCATCAAATCCTTATCGCCATGGGTCGATAGTGAAGGAATCCTCAGGGTGGGCGGACGAATTCACAATGCACTAATAGGAGAGACAGCTAAACATCCAGCAATTATCCCAAAAGGTCATCTAGCAACGCTTTTAATAAGACAGGCTCATCAACAAACGTTACATGGGGGTAGCCAACTAACTTTGGCCACTTTACGACTCAAATACTGGATACTGTCAGGACAAACCCTGGTAAAGAAGGCTTTGCGAGAGTGCATGGTATGTTTCAAAATGACGGCTAGACCCAGGAATCAGCTTATGGGAAATTTACCAGCCCCCAGAGTACAACTAGAAAAACCATTTCTACAGACGGGAATAGACTACGCAGGCCCTATTACCATCAAATGGAATGGAGGAAGAGGAGCCAAAACCACTAAGGCATATAAAGCAATTTTCGTATGCATGGCAACCAAGGCCGTTCACCTAGAACTAGTGTCTGATTTGACAACAAATGCATGTATTGCAGCTATCAAGCGATTCATCGCTAGACGTGGAAAATGTCGAACAATATTCAGTGACTGTGGCTCTAACTTCCTAGGAGCCAATAAACAACTACAGGCAGTTTACAAGGCATCTCTTCAAGCATGCTGCTCTGAAATTGTCAACCAAGGTATACAATGGAAGTTCATCCCTCCTAGTAGTCCACATTTCGGTGGACTTTGGGAAGCCGGCGTAAAAACAATGAAGGCGCATTTCTACAAGACAATTGGGCATCAAATTTTGAATGTCGAAGAGATGAACACGCTTTTAGCCCAAATTGAAGCCTGTATGAATTCCCGTCCACTAACGCAAGTAAGCGATGACCCGAATGATTTGGCAGCATTGACACCAGGTCATTTTTTAACTGGAGAGAACCTATTCGAAATAAAAGATGACCCTTCTGAAGCCAGTTGTACCCTATTGAAAAGATGGCACCTAGTTCAGCAAATGAAGAACTCCTTCTGGCGAAGATGGACAGAAGGATATCTGCAACGTCTCCAGCAGAGATCCAAATGGTTCGACAGACAAGATAACCCAAAGGTAGGAGAACTTGTCTTAGTGAAAACCGACAATATCCCGTCAATGCAATGGCCATTAGGAAGAATAGTTGCAACACACCCTGGAACCGATGGGCTAGTTCGCACTGTATCGGTTAAATTGAATGGAACCATCAAGAAGCGTCCGATTGTGAAAATTTGTAAATTACCATTCAACGAGATTGAAAACCAACCACCACAATTGGAACCAAATTTATCAACCGTAAACGATCAAACTTCATCAAAGATAGCAACAAAACGGCCATCAGAACAAGCTACTGACGCGGAAACCAGGAGGAAAACTGCAAAGAAACAACCGTCAAGCATGCCAACAATCCTACTCACAGCACTTTGTGTTCTTGGTGTTTTTCCATCTCCCGCAGTATCAGACGCTAACGTAACAAATCTGGATGGTGGCATGTACATAGAACAAGTTGGCCGGGCTAATCTACTTCGAGGCACGTTGCAAATTAATATTGACATTCCACTCTCGGATCTAACAACAGATGAGACAAACTTGGAAAGTATGAATACCAGTTTACATTCTATGTGTTCTGTGGGCAGACAAAGAACCGAGAAGGTACAATGCTGGGACTTAGCTCACCATATATCAGACAGTATCGAAGACACCAGGCATAAGATCAACTTGTTGCGTTTTAAACATACCCGCACGAAACGAGGAATTTTTGGGCAAATGCTCACAGCAGTCTTTGGAGTGAATGACGAGATCATCACCGACGTTCAAAATTTATACGACAATCAAGAGGCACTTAGAAACCTCCTCAACCATCAAGGAAAAATATCACTGCAACTAACAAAGAAACTGAATACAACCGCAAGCAGAATCAATCAGCAGCTTGAACGATTTTCAAACCAATTAAGAACCGGACTTGAACAGATAAATGAGTCGAAGAAATGGTACTCTTCAGTTGACTCAAACCAAGTACACATTCAGTTTTTAGGAACGTATCAGCGCGCCATCAACTTCATAAACGAAGTAGATCGGAAATATAGCAATATTTTAATGGCTATCAATACAAAGGAAGGAATATTAGAATGCATCAAATTCGCAGACCTTCAATCCTCAATACAAAAAACGCAAGCTTTATTACCAGCCCATCTCACAATTGTACACTCGACCACTAACAGATTGACAATCGATTCTTGTCAAAGCAGTATCAAAATACGCGGATACTTACCAATCATAGACAACCGAAAATTTGAGCTGATTAAGGCCACTGCAATTCCTGTTCAACAGAAATCTACGATATTCACCGCATTTAGCATTCCCAATTTGATCTTAGGAATCAATTATCACGATCAAGCCTATTTCGAAATAACAACCATCGATCTAGAAAAAGCATCTGAATTGACGACTGGGACATATCTTCTCCCCAGTGCAACCCTAATCGACATGAGAGCCAAGAGTAACTGCATAATTAAGGAGCTATACAACCTTCATGACCAGTCTATATGTCCACAAACGTCCTTCCAGATATCGTCACTAATTTTGCAGCAAATGGTATCAGTCAACACCTGGTTATTCATCACACCTCAGCCTGTCCATGCACAGACAGTTTGCCAAGGTATTAGACGAGATTTACAAATCAATGGAACGGGAATAATCAAGCTCACCCAAGACTGCCAACTTCAAGCTGAAGAATTCATCCTCATAGCTGATCAAAGCCACACTGGTCGCTCGTTTCCTACATACCTCTCACCAAATTTACCCATACTAAACTCAACATTGCGACATACAGAAATCAAGCTGCTCAACATCTCCCAGGTCATTATGCACTCCGAATCGTTTTCATCTTTACTTACGGAACAAGAAGAGTTGGACTCAAGAATTGACGAAATGCACTGGAAACGTATTAAAACGCATGCGACGATGTCGATCATCTCCATCACGTTGACCGGATCAATCGGCATGGCTCTCATCATCATCCTCACGTACTGGTGCATGCAAAAAAGATCCAAAGTAACACACTGCACATCACAACCGTCCTCATTCACCACCTGGTACAACGATCATCAACTTTAAGATCCTGATGGCTCTTGGTGGGCGGTTATGTTAAGTAATTAACGTTAAGTAGATCAATCACCTGTTATTCAAATTGTATCATTCAATTCATTTTCCAAAAGTCCATTTGTAGCTGCATAAGCAGCAAAATCAATAACAATTATTTCTGTAAAGTAATACTTCCATCCGCCACAAGTCACTCACCTATGTAAAATTACTGCCATCTCAATCAATTTTAGCAACGACAATTGAATCGAAAGTTCAATCAAAGAATATTGAACTTGCTTGAGATGGCAATAATTTCCCACACGCGCAACAAGATAATTATGTACACCTTAGCTAAATTAAACTATAAAATGTAAAAGAGAACTGGAGAAATACATCATTTGTTTTGTAGAACTCAAATTAATTGTTTAATTTCATTTTACGCAGGAACAAGTGATGAGAATAAATCTTCTCGGTAGGGCAAGTATCGAAATTGATAGTACGACTCCGGGTAGAAGTGGAAACAGGATTATATAGGGTTTTCCGTGAACATAACAATTTCGTATCTTTATATGAACGCACGCTTAAACTTTTTTAATGAACTGTTAATGTCAAAACGTTAAAGTCAACATTTTCATGATGGTGAAGTTCGCTAACCAGCAACGTTTGGAAATTATTAAAAATTACTACTCAAAATTCCGAGTCGGTAGGCGTAACTTTAAGACCGCTTACTCCAATTTTTGGCCGTAATAATCGTCCCACCCGGCTGGCTGTGCGTACTATAATGGATAAGTTCGAGTCTAAATTTTCGGTATTGGATGTTCCGGTGCTAAAAAGATCTCGTACCGCTCGAAGCTAAGGAAATATCGCAGCCGTAAATGTATCGAATCAAAATTAGCCGAATCAGTCGATTCCACGTAATTCTCAAGAATTGGGCATTGCTCAGACGGTACTGTAGCGTATTTTGTGAACAAAACTTGGCCTACATAGTTACAAGATCAAATTGGCTCAAGAACTAAAGCCACTTGATCATTCGCAACGCCGAAACTTCTCCAATTGGGCTCTAGCAAGGCTTGAAGAAAATGAAGAATTTCAACGAAAATTTTGTCTTGAGCGATGAAGCTCATTTCTGGCTCAATGGCTTTGTTAGTAAGCAGAATATGCATTATTGACCAGCAACTAACCCACAAGCTTCTTGAGACACCGTTGCATCCACAAAAATTACTGTTTGATGCAGTTTTTATGCCGGAGGTGTGATTGGACCGTATTTGTTCATGGATGCAAACGACCGCCATGTTACCGTCAATAAAAATTATTTGTGGCTAGAATAGAATGAACTTGACATTAAAGATATGTGGTTTCAACAAGACGGTGCCACTAGCCACAAGATTTATTGAAAGGCAAATTTGGTGAACGTGCTATCTGGAGAAATGGTCCAGTTGAATGGCCGCCTCGTTCATGCGATCTAACGCCATTGGATTTCTTTTTATGGGGCTATATCAGGTCACTGGTCTATGCCAACAACTAGTAACTTCAGATGAGCTCAAACACAACATCGAACGCGAAATTGCCAACGTTTCGGTCGAAGTGTATGCCAGAGTGGTAGGAAATCGGGTCCAAAGAATCGACCGCTGTAAATGGACTTATGGTCATCATATGACCGAACCGAAATTTCATACTTGCACAACACCCACAATTAATTTGAACTCAATATCTCAAATATTTCTGTGTTTTATTAATAGATAAAATTGTTATGTCCTTATTGGAAAACCCTGTGTTGGATTGCAGAAACTTGCCCTGATTGGAACTGGAGATGGTTCATCTACCATAGCCTGATAGAGGGAATGAAATATTTTAAGAGTTCGAGGGTTCCGACTTCAAAACAAGCCCGAACAGCGAATCAATTCTTCATTTCAATGAAACATTGATATCTGACCTCATACCTAACATGAATCTTATTGATTATTTTGTCAGCTATGAACACTTATGTTTCGTATGGCAAGATAAACGACAAAAACCATGTGGTATTGACGGTATTCCAAATATAGTTCTCCGACATTTACCTGAGGTTGCTATTAGGAATTATTGCATATTTTCCAACAACATGTTGAGCAATTTATATTTCCCAAATGAATGGAAAAAGGCCAAGGTATTTCTGATCTTGAAGAAAGGAAAAAATCTTCGTGACCCAAAAGCTATCAGCAAGGTGTTTGAAGTGATACTAAACAAAGAATTAAACGCCCACATTTAGAAATGTGAGTTAATGCCGTATTGCCAATTGGTTTTCGTGCCAGGCATTCACCCATTCATGCAATAACGAAAGTAACCTCAGAAATCTGTTAGAAACTAAGCAACAGAGAATGTGTTGGAGCGTGTCTCATTGATATGGAGAAAGCCTTCGATATGGTGTGATTAGATGGATTAGTTTTTAAACTCCTTCATAACAGGTTCCCCAGACACTTTATCGCCATGGTGTGCAATATGTTATACTGTAAATCGTTTGTTGTTACTGATGGAAATTTGACAACAATGCGTGACTTGGAAGTCTTGAATGGTCTACAGCAGGGAACAGTTACTGCGCCTCTGCTCTACTCAATATTCATTTTCCCGCTATTGAACGGCTTTGATTTTAGCGTCTCGCCAACGCGATCGTTGGTAGCAGGGGGTCTCTCAAGACCTGAAACGTAATTGGAAGGATTTCCACATTATGGCTAATGAGGGTAGCTCAGAATGGGTCGCACATAAATCCTGGGTTCGATACCTCAGTGTTCGTCTCGAACAGTATCTGTACCAACTGAACATGTCAAAATCTTGCTCAGTAAAGCACAAAATGTACTCATGGCCTTTCGACCACTCTTTCATTCCAGATACATTGACCAAAAGGTCAAAGTTATCTGTTACAAAACCCTGATTAGACCAGTTTTGACATATGGATGTCAAATCTGGTACAACCAGAGTGCTAGTACTATGGAAAGATTAAGCGTTTTCGAAAGAAAATTTCTTCTTGCATGTACTGGTTTGTAACGAAAGGCTGAGACGAATTGGAGGCGTTATATATCGAATAGAAGAATTTATCAAACGCTAAAGTGACGAGAGTCGATATCTTCATATTGAAATTTCTTCGGAATCATATCGCAACATCTGTAACTGTGAGTGAAAACCCCTGAGTTTCACAGCCGTTCCAACCTACAGATGGGTATATTGAGACTTGTCTCACTACTGGCTTCATTCCTCCCGAATCTTTCGTGTAATTAGACATAAATCGACATGTTTTTGATTCTGACGGTGTCCCGATCATATATCACTTACATAGACGGACCACCGATAAGAAGGTGAAATATCCTCCGAATTTGAGTTCACAAAACCAACAATTCCAATGGAGATACTCAGTATTAAATAAAACGCTTTTGATTTTGAATCTAGGAGAACCTTCCTCACATTTTTCTGCAGCGTCCGTCCAGCTTAAAGACTTTCAATAACCGCCGCTCTTCGATTGCATTCCGCACTCGATTGCACTAACTCCGCCATTTAGAATTCACGCACGAATGCACACATGTCTACTCAGTTGAAATGACCACAAATGACTACTGTCGCTGAGATCCCCTAGAACGACAAATTAATGTGAAGTTTTCCGGATTTTACAGACGTATACATATATATATATATATATATATATATATATATATATATATATATATATATAAATGTATATATATATATATATATATATATATATATATACATGTATATATATATATATATATATATATATATATATATATATACATGTATATATATATATATATATATATATATATATATACATATATATATATATATATATATATATATATATATATATATATATGCATATATATGTATATACTATCGCTGCCAAGACAACCTAGGGCATATCGGTCCTTGCCCAAATTGCTGGTGATTTTCATTGGCCCCATGTATTTTAATTTCACCTTCTGTCCAACGCCAAATTGAGTTTTCTGAAGAGCCACTAAGTCGCCCACTCGAAATCCTTGCACCAGGATTAGTTATACTGTTGTCGGTTCTCTTGTTGAATCTTTTCGATTTGGTTTCATGCCTCTTCTCGAATTTCGCTTCTTTCGTCGTGAAGGAATCGCCGATGTTCCTCCTCTAAAATTCTCCTCATATTATCATCTTCACTGTTCCTCATGTCCACACCTATCATAAGTTTGAAGGGATTAGTATCGATACTGCGATGATATGTGCTGTTTAGAAAATGCTGTAGTCTGCTGAAGTGCCACCAATCTTCAGGAGACGCACTTGAGAGTTTCGTTAGCGCTGGAAAAATCACCGCATGCACTCGTTCAACCTGCCCATTTCCACGCGGCACACCTGTCGTAATAAGATGTAACTCTATCTTTCGGTCACTGCAGTATTGAGCAAACGACTTCGATACGAATGCGCCACATCTATCTGCGATTATTCGTCGAGAATTTCCAAAAATGGCTTCAAGCATTTCCAGTTTTCGTAGAACTTCCTCAACTGAAGTCGTTTTCACAGGAAAACTCCAAATAAATTTTGAAAATGCATCAGTTATTGTCAGTACATAGTGATATACTTTTCTCGTAGACGGCATCGGTCCGAGATGGCCAATATGGAAAGTTTCTAACCTTCGGAATCGGATGGAGTTCGCCTTCCGATTTCCTCACCTTGCGATTGGACAAAATTCAATCGACGCAATTCTCAATACACCCTTAATCTTATTGTCAATACCACGAACATAGTACTCTTTCTCCAGCATGTCCTTGGGTTTTTTCACTCCAAAATGGCCTCCTTCGTGGTATCTCCGCATAAGAAGTAGGTACCCTAACAGTTCTCGTTCGCCGCGTTGAATGTAAACGATATCTCCTTTATTCAAATATTCCTTATTTGGGACCTTCTGTAGTATCGCTTTAATCGTCTAAATATGTTCATCTTTATCCTGAGCTATCCATATTGACGCCAACACAGTAGGCTGAACTTTGACCATCATAACTGCTGCTCGAGACATTGCATCAACATGAGCCATTGTTTCGGCCTTTCGGTGCTCGATTTCGTACTCGAACTCACTCATCGCAAACGCATGAATTCCTCGCAAGTATTGACGGAATTTCTTCAATGCTTGGACCACTGCAAGAAACTCCATCTCATATGAATGATAATTCCTTTCAGCTATATTCGTCGTCCGGCTATAGTAATGGCAAGGGTGCATTTTGTCATCTTCTCCTTGTTGCATGAGGATAGCTCGGATATTCCTTGTATGCATCAGCGTGGACCTCGGTTTTACTCTGCGGCTCATAAATCTTCAAAACAGATTGTGTCGACATGATACTCTTCATTTTATCCAACGCTGATTTTTATGCTTCACCATAAGATTGCTGATAGATCTTATGATGACGGCAAAGTCAGGGATAAACCGCCAAAAATAGCTTGCTAATCCATATAGCTGCTGCAATTGCTTTACATTTGTTGGTTGCGGAATTTCCAACAATTTTTCCACATTAGCTTTTGCTGGCCGGTAATTTCTCTCGGTTATTGTATATCCAAGATAATCGATGGATCTTTGCGAGGATACACATTTAGTCCAGTTTATTTGGAGACCATTGCCTTCAGCCCTTTCCAAGACTCTCTGCAACTTCGACATCGCTTTGAGAGCATCTACCACCGGAATAATTATATAGTCAACAAACGCTGTCATAACTCCTTCCTCGATCAAATCTTGGAAAACGTAGTCAATAAATTCGCCGAAACTATCGCCACTAAGGCACAATCCAAACCGTTTATTGTTGAACTCGTACTGGCCCTCATAGGTCAGGAACGCCGTATATTTTTTACTGTGTTCTTCTAATTTCAAGTCTAATGTGGAGAAAACGCACGCGGTCACTAGTTTCTCTAAATTGTCCTCAATAAGTGGCATCGGAAGTCTGTCTTTAATGACTTTTTACTAACTTCACGAAAGAATGCAGACTCGATGGGCTCCGTGTTTCATCGTCACTAGCACAACTTGACTCGCAAAATCACTACGCGAATGTCTAATTATCCCTTCGTTAAACCACTGTTTTAGTTGTTCGCGCACTATTTTTCTTTCGAAAGGTAATAATCGCCGCGGTCTCTTATAGAGGGGAAGTTCACCTGCTAGCTAAATGACTGTCTGAGTTTCTACATTTTCCACTTTCCTTGGCACATATTTGTTTGTAAGATTTTAAACCTCAACTTTATATTTGTTTTCTCGACAATCGAAACCATACTTGCTTTCCTCTTGATCCGCAAAATTAATGTTCATCATAGCAGCGATATCATCATACGGCACTTTTGGTTAATTAAGTAGTGTAATTTCTTTCCCCTTATTTTGGTGCAAATCACTTGGTTCATGGGTCATCGGGAAGAACGTTACGTTGGAAGGGGTTATTACATAGCCAACTGTGCAACGAAAACTTTTCACAATAATGAAGATTACGTCAATTGCCGTTTCTGGCACAACACTTCCTTTTTATTTTATAACTCACTACATTTATTATCGCTGAAACCATTGCTTGAGTCGTAGAAAAAGCCGACACCTCTTCTCCACCATAACCCCGTATTTTCAGGTCAGAATATTCTATATGCTCGGCACAAGTATCTTTAATAGTACTCCAAAAGTCAATACGAATCAAGCATAAGTCGCTGTAAGTATCGACTACCGCCGAAAACGTTTGTTTGTTGGTCAATGTCACTTGGACCATATTCCCATTCCCCTTCAAATGGTGGATATAATACACACGCGCGATATTCTTGTTTTTCCCAATTGTCCGATAGTTCTTCGCCACATTATCAAAATTGCCGCAACATTTAGGTCCCTTTAGTTTTTCTGGACAAGATTTCGATTCATGCCCTATTTCGCCACAATTGAAGCAACGCTCTTTGTATCTAGTCTGCTGTTCTGTCGCTGGTTTCTTTTCCGTCCTCTTCTGTTTCGACCGAATCTTTTTATACACTTCCAATTGTCGCTTTAGCTCTGCTTTCGCCTCAGCTCTTAAAGAAATGCTTTGTTCATGGCATCATCGGGAATTCCATCGCACACATAATTGCAAATTGTTGCTTCGTCAAGATTCGTCATTTTTGCTATTCGCTGCATCTCATACACGTATTACAAGAGAATTCTGTGTATTTCGATAAAGCTACTCCTCTTTCCGAATTCGGATAAGAGTGCGATTTTTAGCTGACGCCAAATTGCAATTCTGGTTTGTGCAATTACAAACTTTCATTCCGTTCCTCGGACGTCTTTCTTGCACATTATAAACTTACGTTGATCATCCCACTTCTGACAACATGAAGGATAGAATGTATTTTGATACAAATGTAACAAATTAAGAATTCAAGCGTAAATACATAACAAAGAAAACACGTCCTCTTCGGGTAACCGCTTACGATAGACTCACTCCGAAGTGGTCGCCGGCTCTCTTCGAAGAATCTTCCGTTTCATTCCCACATATACAGGTATATACTTGTGTATACATATGTATATATATAGATATATATCATCATATTCAGCTTGTTCAACCATAATACTAAGTTATGGTGTAGCCTCCCTTACATATTGACTCCTCATTGCTTTCCATGTCTTCCTGTTTTCAGCTGTTCTCATCTAGGCTGTGCCGGGTATTTTCTTTATATCTTAATCCCATCGAATGTTCGGGCGTCATCTTGGTCGTTTGATTCCTCTTGGGTACCACTGCGTTATTCTTGTGGTCCACCTGCCGTCCGTCATTCTCGCTAAGTGACCGGCCCATCGCCATTTCAATGATTTCGCTCCTTGTATCACGTCTGCTACTTGGGTCCTTTCTCGTATCCACGATAGTCTCTTGTGATCCCTTCGTATAATGCCCAGCATACATCTTTCCATGGGTCTTTGAGTGACCTGGAGTTTCCTCGTTATCCCTGTTGTCAGCGCCCATGTTTCACTACCGTATAGGAGGACTGGTAGGATACATTGATCGAAGGTTTTCTTTTTCAAGTTCATCTTCATTTTAGACTTGAATATAATCGAGTTCTTCCCGAAAGCACTCCATGCCATCTTTATTCGTCGATTGATTTCTGGTAGTAGTGAGCCGGATTTGTGTATGAGCTGACCAAGGTATACATACAGGTATTCGACTATTTCTAGTGTGGTGTTGTTCACTTTTGTATGCCCTTGAGTGCTTATGTAGTCATTGAACATGATCTTTCCGCTAGCCGCGTTGAGTTCATTCAGCTGTTCTTGTAATTCATCTTGGCTGTTTGCTATAAGGACTATGTACTCTGCGAATCTCAAGTGATTCAGATGTTCACCATCGATGTTCAATCCTTTATTTTCCCAATGTAGGGCTCGGAAGATACCTTCTAACGTGGCTTTGAAGAGCCTTGGCGATATGGTGTCTCCCTGTCTTACCCCTTTTTGTGTGGGAAACTCTGGGGTGTCTTCTAGTACTTTGACCTTTGCTCTGGCATTGCGGTAGATGTTAGCTAGAACTTCCACGTATGGTTTGTCTATCCCTTGTGTTATTAATGTATTTATTATTGCATCAGAAAAGATTGAGTCAAAGGCTTTCTCAAAGTCTATGAAGGCCAGTGCTAGGGGTTGCTCAGAGTCTATATCTACTCAAGACTTCCCGTAGTGCGTGGATATGATCTATAGTGGTGTATCCACTTCTGAAACCAGCTTGCTCCCGTGGTTGTTTGGCATCTAAGGCTGTTTGTATCCGGTTGCTAATGATCTTCGTGAATACTTTGTAGAAGACCGATAGTAGACTTATTGGTCTGTAATTCCTGATGTCTTCTTTGCTGCCTTTCTTGTGAATCAGTATTACATTAGCACTATTCCATTGATTCGGTATGCATCTGGCGTTAATGCAATCAGTGTAAATTTCTGCCAGTAGTTTCCAGGTTTCTCTGCCTGCGTACTTGAGCAGTTCAGCCGTGATACCGTCATTACCTGCCGCTTTACCATTTTTCATGAAGTTGATAGCCATCTCGACCTCTTTCACTGGGATATTTGGGGCATTATCGTTGGTTGCATCGCCATTCAATGAAAGCTGTTGTTGCTATTATGCTGGGAGTCAAGTTATCTGGAGCCTTATACAGGTCCCGGTAGAAGTTAGTGATTGCCTTAATTATTTCCTGTCTATCTGTGAGTCGGGTGTTGTCATGATTTTCACCTGTTCTTTGCCAATGAGTAGTGCTCTTTTTGTCTTCTTGAGGCTTCTGTTATTTGTAATGGCATCTTCCACCAGTCTTTCGTCATACTTCTTAATATCTTCAGATATCATCTTCCTTATTGTTTTGCAGGTTTCTGAATATTCAATCCTTTCGATGTTTGAGGATGCTTTCATTTTCCTGCGCTTTCTGAGTAGCGCCTTAGTCTCATTTGACAATTTATGGTGCCTATCGTCTACTCAAGGTCCGTCTACTACTTCGGCACTTTTCAGAATGACTTCGCTTATGTGGTTTGCGTCCCAGTTTTGTGCATTTATTTCTCTGCTTATTGGGGCTTGGTAACTTTCTATATTATACTTGATGTTTTCAGTGTTAAAGCCGGGTTTTATTGGCTTCCTGACCAGCTTGCTTCTTTCTGCCTTCAGGTCAAGCGTGATTCTTGCTCTGACTAGGCGATGGTCGCTTCCCGTCTTAAATGTGTTAATTACAGAGACGTCTTTGACCGTTTTTTGGTGTTTGGTAAGTATCAAATCGATTTCGTTTCATGTTATCCCATTAGGTGCTTGCCACGTCAATTTCCTGTTTTTGTTCTTCTTGAAGAAGGTATTTGTTATGAATAAACCGTGGTGTTGGGCGAACTGCGCCAGTCGTTCTCCTCTTTCATGTCTTTGTCCTAGTCCAAATTTTCCCACCAACACTTCTTGGTCTTTCTTTTCCCCTATTATGGCGTTGAAGTCACCCATTAGGTACTTAAAGTGGCTGGTGTTATTGTTCCAAGCTTGGTTAACGTCGGTGTAGAATTCCTCAATTTCTTCGTCGGTGTGGCTAGTTGTAGGTGCGTAGACTTGAATAATTTGGATGGTGTATGTCTGTGAGAGTCTGAGTGTCAGGCTGGCTACTCGATCTGAGATGCTCGTTACACTGACTATTTTGTTTCGCCACTTATTGTTTATTAGGAATCCTACTCAGCTAGTTCTACCTGATTGTGTACCTTGGTGGTATAGGGGGTTGCCCGATTCAAGTATTACTAGATTTGTTTCCTTTCTTCTGGTTTCACTCAGTCCGATAACAACCCAGTTGATTTTTGCTGCTTCTTCCTCCAGCTCGATCAGTCTTGCATGATTTGATAGCGTCCGGCAATTGTAGGTTGCTATGTTTATGGAAGAGTTAGTCTGTGTGGTCTAGTGGTTAGAGCATGAACGCATAAGCCGAAGGTCCCAGGGACAGACTATGAGTGTTCACTCAGTGGTGATATGTACTGATTTAATCAGATCATATCATAGCTGAGCAGGCATGGAGCATCTTCTTCTTCGTAGCCCTAAAGCCCCTTTCGGGCCTTCGCTTAGTGATAGTTAGAGTATCTCATTGTCATGATCTAATTTATTGGCACTCCACAAGGTGGTATGATCATTATCACGTCTTGGCCGTGTGTCCGTCCACCCAGCTGCGATATGTTCTGATTTTAAACCAGCACGTAGCATAACTGAACAGGCTTATAGTCCGTCCGAAGAACCACTCGAACTAAATCTCGTTGACGCCAACGAAACTTGAACCAGAGACCGTCGGCTTACGGGCTTAGTGCTCTAACCACTAAGCAACGCGGATTACACACGGGAGCATGGTACTGACCAAACCAACTTCCGAAAAAATCAATACGGTCATGAAAAATGAGATACTCTAACTATCTCTAAGCGAAGGCCCCATAGGGGCTGTAGTGCTAGAAAGAAGATGTTTATGGAGGTTAGGTGTTTCTGGTAGCGGTTTAACCTACGCGGATTCTTGACACCCTCTGCCTTCGTGGATGGTTCCTGGGAGCTATCTATTCCAGGCCCACTCCAGCCTACGGAGAATGAGGGCTGTTGATTTTTGTGTACTATCATGTTGGGGGGGTGAGACGATACCTTACCACGCTGTATCTTTTGCGGGTTGTTAAGGGGTAGGGGAAAATAGGAGTATGGTGCGGGTAAGAGGAAGAGGATTGGGGTTTTTGGGGAGCGGGGAGGAAGTCCATCTGAATTACCATCTTCCTATGGACAATCTACCCTAGCTAGGTAGACCGACATTTTTGTTGATGAAAAAAACCGTCCCTGAGATTTGAACTCGGTACCTCTCGGGTGAGCGTCCAGCGTTCTACCCATTAAGCCAGCTAGGGTATATATATTGTTACATGTACAAATAATTCTGCGAGCTACTGTCGCAATTGTTTTCACAACAATGAAGAACACAAATTTACTCGAAACCACGAGAACCCAACAAGCATGAACAACATCTGAAAGTGAGTCACTGCTCCATTCATTTGCAGTCGCTTGAATGTTCCCGCGAATTCGCCAATGTACGAGAACTGGGTTGAATGACTACAGACCCTATATAAAGGCGAGCTGAATGAATGGGGGGACGATCATTCATTCGACCGCGATAAGAATTGCGATTGTGTGTGGGAAGCGATATTATTCGAGTAGTAGAAGAGTGATTTTCGTAATAGTGAAGTGATTTAGAAGACAATTGCGATAAGAAATTTATGGACAAGTGTTAGATTTTTCATAGTGAAAATTAAAATTAGTGAAAGTGTTAAATTGATCATTGTGCACTTTTGTAATTAAATAAACTCTTTTAACTTAAATTAAAAGACATTGCGTTTTCACTTTCCCGGAACATTAAAATTATTGGCCGCGAACCATAACACGCGACAATATGTATATATATATATATATATATATATATATATATATATATATATATATATATATATATATATATATATATATATATATATATTATATATATATATATATATATATATATATATATATATATATATATAGGGTATATATATATATATATATATATATATATATATATATATATATATATATATATATATATATATATATATATATATATATAGGGTATATATAGGGTATATATATATATATATATATATATATATATATATATATATATATATATATATATTATATATATATATATATATATATATATATATATATATATATATATATATATATATATATATATATATATATATATATATAGGGTATATATATATATGTAAATATACATAAACATATTTCGTTAACCAACCCAATCGGCTGAGCGAAAATAAAATGGCGGCCATTTTAGACGAAAATCTGTGATTTCAGTTCTGACCAAAGTAGTTCTCCGATTTAGATGAAATTTTTTACAGAGATTCATTGAACTATGTGACGAAGCTTATAATAAAAGGTAGAAACGCGTACAAAAATTTTCTATTGTAGCTGTGACCAAACCTTTCGGTCTATATTAATGAAACTTACAGTGTGGTAGAAGCTATAAATGTCTAGAGAACAATAAAAAAAAATGCAAGGTGAGGTCTCAAATTTCCAAATGGCTGCTAGTCAAAGCTCAAAATTTCAAAGTCTTCTAAAAGTCACAATTTTGGTTTCATTTGTATGAAACTTAATATTAAGAAAGATCGTGATCGAGTTTATTCATCTTGTTAGTTTGGTGATCATCGCATGTGCAGGTTTCAAAATGGTGGGGTTCAAATCTGTAATTTTTTCAGTTTTTCGTGGCCCCCTAGCGGCCATATTTCTCAACGGATTTATATAATTGAAACCATTTCTTCCATTCTGCAAAAATTATGAAAATCGGATGGTAAATAAAAAAGTCTAAAATTTAAAACTCAATATTTTTAACTGCCATTTTCGAGAAAAATCAAATAATTTTGTTCTGTCCAAAGTAAACTCACGATTCAAACGAGATTTGGCACAGTAGTTGATGAAAATCTTGGACTGATATCTTTTAAAATAATCAAAAATCAAATGCTTGAATTCAAAATCAGCAGCAACTAAAGTGTTGAATATATTGTATTTTCATCAAAACAAATGATATGGCTTACATTGAAAGCGTTTATGCGACAGAAATGTTTCCGTAAATAGTATTTGACTTCAAAGTGGTGGCCTATCAAATTATTATTTGCTTTTTAAAATATGGCTGCCTACAAGAAATTCGCCTTTCTCCACCAGTCAGGAATTTTTTACATTGTCTGAGAGGCGCACCTGACGAAACGATAAAAAGTGAAATGCAGATAGCACGGGCATTGCACCACGAAAAAAGGTGAGATGACAGTGGTAGGGAATGGAGTGTCTGAAAAAAAATCTCATCAGTTTACGTTTTGTCGGGCTAGCATGTCTTTCCTTATTTTGGTCCTGAATTTTATTTTAAGTTTCATTGATCGAGAGGCGGATTTTTTCGCCTCTTACTCCAGTCGTATGAAAGGCATCGAAGCTGTGATGACAGCTAACGTTTTCTTGATCACATGTTCTAGAGTAAGGTCGAACAGTATTGGGGCAAACCCATCTGGAAGGCTGGAATCAGTTGGGAAGCTTTCAGGTAGACCGCCGTTGACTTTAACCTTAGACTCGGTGTTTAACCCTGTAAACGTAATCATGTGGATGCAGATAACTGGGAAGCCAAAGTCAAACCTTATTCTGTACAGCACATTTCTGTCGACCATATACTTGTTTGAAACATACGAATAGCTGGTGCACATCAAAATTATATTCTCAGCACTTTTCCAGCATCATTTTCATCATCTGGATATTCTCTGATTATGCTTTCATAGAAGGGCTTCAGTTTTCCTTCAACGACTGTTGACAGAACCTCTTAATTTTTCCCTTAATATTCACAACGTATCCTGTCGCCCTTTTTATGCACAGAGCATATAATAGTTTTGAACCAGTAGCCTAGTACCTGCTTCTCTGTCCATATTTTACATATTAACCAATAGTGGAGTTTATGTAAAAGCGTTTCCTGGTTCGAGACAGCTCTGCCAGTGTTCCGTTTTTTCCAGTAGCTTTTAACATCGTCTACTGTTAATGGTGTGACTAGAACACCTCCTTCAGCCTCGGTGACCGTCACAATTGACTGTTGCGAGTGTTGTTCGTTGTTTTTGAAAATATTGTCTACCTGTTTTTATTGTCGATAGGGGCACCCAATGCTTACTTTAGCACTACAGCCCCTTTCGGGCCTTCGCTTAGAGATAGTCATTATCTTGATCGAATATGTCGGCACTCGAGAAGGTGATATGGTCAGTACCACGCTTTAGTCGTTGATCCGTATATCCAGCTGTGATATGCTGATTTTAAACGAGTACGTATCATTACTGAACAATATTGCACTGTGCGTGTTTTTGCAGAGGCTCATGCATGGTGTGTAGCCCTCTCGAAGCTATTTGATTGTGGCGTACGCTGAGCTGGTTTCATTTTTGAAATTTCCTCATAACTTTTTGCTTGAGAGATCAGCTCAGGTAACGGCAAATAATATATATTTATCAAATTCTTATACAATGTATTAATTGTAGCATAACTGTCGGCGTACTTCTACTTACTTTTATCATCAACTTATTAGTTTATTTGAGCTAAATTGTAATTTTCTTCTCTTTCAGATATGTTCGACATTTGGATTCACTCGATGGGCTCAACCCTGCTGATCAGCGCTGCGCCATTTTTAATTCTTTATTTCATTCCATTGGATAATACTGAAAAAATGAAACCACGTTTGAAGATACTTTTGGCTTTTGCGTCTGGTGGCTTACTCGGAGATGCATTCTTACATTTAATACCCCATGCAGCTGTTCCTCACAATCATCATGATCATGATCACGATTCCCATCCTCATGAAGATCACCGCCATGGCCATGGTCATAGTCACGGGTCGGGACACGATCATACGCACGACATGACGGTTGGCTTATGGGTACTTTCAGGTATTATAACATTCCTTGCGGTAGAAAAAGGAGTTCGTTTAATTAAAGGTGATCATGGGCATAGTCATGGCGGGGAAGCTCCCGCTAAGCCGGCACAAAAACAAGCATCAACTAAAAAGGATGAAGGCGGAGAAAAGAAAGGGGCGGTGAAAAAAGATAAGACCAAGGATAATAAGAAGGCAGAGAAAAAAGAAGAGAAGAACACTGTTTCAATTTCTGGGTACTTAAATTTAGCAGCAGATTTTACACACAATTTTACCGATGGCCTAGCCATAGGAGCATCATATTTAGCTGGCAATAGTATTGGTCTTATCACAACTATAACAATTCTTTTGCATGAGGTGCCGCATGAAATTGGTGACTTTGCAATCCTAATCAAGTCAGGGTGTTCAAAACGTAAGGCGATGTTACTTCAACTAGTCACAGCGGTAGGAGCCCTTGCTGGCACAGCGCTAGCACTTTTGGGAGCTGGAAGTGATGCTGCCGCTTCATGGGTTCTACCATTTACAGCGGGAGGGTTCATTTATATTGCAACTGTCAGCGTTTTGCCCGAACTACTAGAAGAATCAACGAAATTAGGTCAATCACTTAAAGAAATTTCAGCATTGCTTGCTGGTGTAGGTTTAATGGTAATTATTGCGAATTTCGAATAGGTTGTAAGACATAAAATATTGTGTATAAAGTTTTTTGTAGATTGATTCCGTGAAATGTAACAATACTTGTATACATAGATGATATTTTATACGCATTGTATGCATGTCCTTTATAGTTGTTGAAGAGCAAAATCTAGATTTATCCTAGCAATGATGTGTACCTATTTATGTACTACGGTCAACTAATTGATGAAACGAAATATAAAGTGAAGATTAAAATTAGACTATGTTTGGTGTGGTGGTTTTTATTTAAATTGTTGCTTGTATCGCAGATCTGGCAATTCTGAATCCCAAAAATATCGATGACAAAAGCCGAACAGTCAGTCATATTCATGATGTTGAAGATGGTGGTCGTGTTGGGTTAATAAAGAAACTTCATCGTCATTAAATAATTTAAATCATACCACCTTAATCCCAACCCAATCCTGACAGTGCAGAAGTGGGATAATCAAGTGATATGATTCTGAAGAAAATTGCGTTTTCGCGATAAGAAAAAAAGAATAAAATGATAATTGTGCGAGCGAGTAAAAAACAAACGATTCGTGACAGTGCGATCGTGCCGTGGATAGACATGTGTATTTCCAAATTGTACGGTCTGTGTTTTTGTGTGTAACAACAAGCTACATCATGTTTTTAAAACAACTGTTATCCGTGTTTGCAATCGGTCTGTTTTCCTGAGGAGTTTTTTCATTGCCTATCGAATCGCTGAACGCCAGTGCGTTGAGGGAACAATTACGTGTTCTGGACTTAGCGACAAGTGGCAGTAGGAATGAGGTTGGTTTACGACTGTATGTCTGAGTGACCCTTGTTTGCCACTCTACCACCTGCAAGAATTCACGCGAGACCGTAAGAAAACGAAGAATTTATTTTGAGCACCGAAATAGATTAGCTACTGCAAGCTAAGTTTTAAAGTGAGGGATAATTGTGAAAAAAAGAAATTTTAGATTGTTTTTCGAATTGAAACGTAGTGTGTAAGTAAAGTTGATAGCCGAATGTATATAACTAGTGCATAAGTCTGCAGAGAAATCCACTTCCACACTATACCAGGGAAAGAAAAAGCTTCCTCTGTTGTGATGCCAGAACAACGGGAAAAAATTGCCGTTGACTGCGATTCCTCTGACCTTATAGCTTCAATTTTCAGCCCCTTGAACATCAGGACATAGAAACTATCTTAGGGTTACTTTGTGTTGCTGCAAAACTTTGGATTTGTATAGAATGTTGAGGCGGTGGCAGTTTGCAGGATATCTACCAAGTATCGGATCCGCTAATACAACGACAAATCGCCTATATGTGCCGCGAAACGCACAAGAAGTTGGAGTATTTACATCCAATGGGCAAAATGCATAGGGACATAAAAAGAGCTTATACCCTGCTGACGGGGATGCGAAATTGGCCGATTTTGGCGTATCTGGACAAATTATGGCGACGATAAATGCAACAGCTGAAACTAGCTAGGATCCATATGAATAAATGAAAATAACCAAAATGCACATGAAGAACTCTCCTGCTGTAATACACACATTCTACTCACCCATCAGACTTCTTTAACAAATCAAAACAATAGAAAATATTCTGTTCATGTATCCGATGTCAAACTGGATGCATGTAACCTTGTATGATGAAATATCTCACTAAGTTTTTTGGATAAATTTCATTTTTCACTTTGGAATTTATAACTGGCGGGCGAATGTACTAGAGGAAGGGAAATTTATATTTAAACTCCCCGATACGACAACAGTTTGTAGGGCGTTGGTGAATCGCGCATAGCCAATAGAAAGTTCGTTTCCCTTGAAAAGAATTTAACAGATCCCCGTTTGAAACGAGTTGATGACGGATCCGAGAACAAAGGAATCGCTCTCATTAGCAGGATAACGATTGGTGGCAACGGAACGAGAAATCACGGGAAAATACTGATAGCTGATTTATCCCATCGACGATAGCGTAAATTTTTGAGTTGGTAGCGGCATGCCCTTTTTTTGGATTTGTGGCGGAATTATCGAGGGCCCCCCTACGTATACAAGTACCTAATTAGTAGGTTGAATTACATATTTAAATTGTTATTGAATTAATACTGAAAATACAAGTATATCAATTTGAATTCTGATTAGATTTTTGCCGTTGTGAACTTGGCTCGTGGTTAATACAAGATGGTAAAATTAAACAAAACGGTAATACGATGGTAAAATTAAACAATCGGTAAGCCCAGTTGAAGGGCTTCAGGTGGTTTCCTGTCCCGGAGGATAGCAATTCGTGATATTTCCTGCCTTCTAGTTTAGTGGGACTCGCTTTGAGTTCAGTGGACAGGTGTCATTTAAATTCTGTTGGGTCTCAAGTTAGGTGTGGTAGCGGAAACTCCGGTAAACCGTCCGCTCATTTAACGGTTGAAGCGAGCGTTTACGGTTCAAGCAAATTACGCCCACGCTGGTCTCTGGCGAGCAAAACCGCCGCTCTGAAAATGTTAAATTTTGTGCCGAATAAAGTGTTTTTGCCGGGAGTACTTCTTCATTGAAGAAAAAGGCTGCCAAAAGTCATCGTATTTTGGTGGAAGTGTATGGTGTGCATGCTCTAGCTGAGCGTACGTGCCAGAAGTGGTTTGCACGGTTTAAAAGTGGCAATTTTGACTTGGAGGACGACGAACGGCCCGGACAGCCAAAAAAGTTTGAAGGTCACGAATTGGAGACATTGCTCGACCAAGATCCATCCCAAACTTGCAAAATCACTTGGCGTCGCTCAACAAACCATTTCCGACCGTCTAAAAGCAATTTTTCACAATGAAACTTCAATTTTCGAAAAAAAATCGCATGAATTAACCAGTACCACTATTAGTTTTGCCGGTGGCGAAAGCGTGTCTGAAAATCGACGAACAAACGATAACAATGCATGATAGTCTTCTTCCAAATAAATTGTTGTTGGGATTGGATTACTTATGTGCAAATTCTCAACGAGTGATCGTCGAACCACAGCGATGCCGAATCGAAAGATTGGAGCCAATTCTTAATATGAGAAAGTCGCCGACTCTAACCGATCAGAAGCAAATTAAAAATGTTATTTCGAATTTCCGTCAATCCTTTGCCGAGTCAATATTAGAAATGGTAAAATTTAAGACGGCGATGATAAAATCAAGCTTACATCCGAAAAACCTGTTCAAATACGTTCGTATCGTATTCCGTTAGCCAAAACGCGCAAAAGTGGAAGAGATCACGCCGGAACTTCTAGCGTATAGTATCATTCGACCGAGTAATTCCGTTTATTCACGGATTGTTCTTGTTCAAAAACATAATGGAGAAGACCGCCTCTGTGTAAGTAGACTTTAGAGCTGTTAATGGCTTAACCGAAAAACAACCATATCCGATGCCAACCATAGAAGGGCAATTATCGCAAATTTATGTTAACAAATTTTTCACGACCTTGGATTTATTCTCCGGCTATTATCAGATTCCACTGGAAATCTTGAGGATACACCGCCTTTGTTACGCATCGCAGACATTAAGAGTTCATGCGCCGATGGTATTCCAGGAGATGTTCGTAAAGTTGATCAAGAAATTAAATTCACCGAAAATCATTAGTGACTCTTATATAGGCGAAGTAATTATTGCGAGCGTTACCATAGCCGAAGGGTTGACAGGATTCTTCCGCTAATTCATCAGAGATTACACCAGCATTTCACATCCGTTGACTTCGTTACTCAAATCGGAAAATAATTTTTTTACTTTAGTAGACAATACACCGATACCGATAGTCGAATCGCTAACTCATCTTCGTTTCTATTTACTGGAAAAACGATTCCGAGTAGGCACAGTTTGTAGCGCTATATCAACGACGAAATTAATGACTCCGATGAATGTACGAGTCGCACGTTGGTGGCTTTAATTACAGGAGTACAATTTTGAAGTGATTCATCGAGTCAGCTCTCGAATGATCCATGTCGATACCCTGAGTCGACATCCTATCAAGATATCATCTGAACCAACCAGCGTTGCCAAAAACGTATTGATGATGGAGATTGATCAAACCAATTGGTTGATTTCTATGCAGCGTCAAGACTCTAATTTCAAAGAGATTATCGAAATATTAACTAGACAGTGAAAATTTGAACAAGTTCGACAACTATGTAAGGACCACGCTTTGAAGAATGGTCGACTAATGCGCTGTATTCGAGAAGACTCCAAATTTATCGTGCCGTCTGCCATTAGATGGCGGACAGTTAAAAGTTGTCATGACGATGTTGTGGTCACTTCGGATTTGAGAAGACCATCGTGCGTATCCCAAATATCTTTTGATTTCCAAGAAAGCGACGATACGTAAAATCTTTCATCGCTTCATGTCTAGAGTGTTGCTACCACAAAACTATAACCGGTAATTCAATACTAATCGTTATAAATTTTAAAAGAATATAAAACAAACTCCAAACAATAACAATAGAAAAACTTAATGGCCCAATTGGCTCTCTAAATTTATACGTTATCAGTTAAACGCATTTAACCAAAAAACACCATAGCCAATTCAAATTAATTAAAATTTTTACATATTTTATGATTCGATTGGGAAAAGTAGAAAAAACCAACCTACAATACTCCAAAATTATTTATAATTTTAATACAACAGTGAAATTTAATCCTACACCTAATATGTTATAATTCTAATAAAATTTAATCAAAAACTTTATCTTATACTAAAAAATTCTATCACAATATTTCTAACCTAAGCGTTCATCCTTATCTCTAAACATAATTAAATAAACATAACATATACCTAACCTATTCCTAATTCTTAACAATAATAAACAACAACACTATATGTAGCAATAATGAGCTGAAACTTAAAAACTAAGGGACGAAAAACACAAAAACTGAAAACAAACACGAATCATTTAGACATTGTAATTCAACCACCAACACCTAGATTGCTCCATCTCAGCTCGACCAGCCTCAACTAATCTAGCAATTGAGTATCTCCATTGGAATTGTTGGTCTCAGAGGCTATTTTATCTTCTTATCGGTGGCCCGTCGATATATGTGATATATGACTGGAACACCGTCAGAATCAAAAACATATCGATTCATGTCCAAATAAACGAATGCTTTGGGAGGAACGAAACCAGTAGCAATATACCCGTCTTTAGGGTGGAACGGCTGTGAAATCCAGGAGTTTTCACTCATAGTTACATATCGTGCGATATGATTCCGAAGAAGTTTCAATATGAAGATATTGACTCTCGTCACTTGAGCAGTTTGATAAATTCTTCTATTCGATATATAATGCTTCCAATCCGTCTCAGGCTTTCTGCACAAACCAGTACATGCACGAAGACATTTCCTTTCCAAAACTCTTCATATTTCCATAGTACTAGCACTCTGGTTGTGCCACATCTGACATCCATATGTCGAAACCGGTCTAATCAGGGTCTTGCAACAGATAATTTTGACCTTTTGATCAATTTATCTGGAATGAAGGAGTCTTCGAAGGTTTATGACTGGAACCCGTTCTGAATTATCCTCACTAGCCATGATATGGATCCTTCCAATTATGTTTCAGGTCTTGACTGACCCCTGCAGCGTTGTCCGAAACAAAATTGTTTCGCACTTCTGCGCATTGATTGTCATTCGCCAATTGTCAGTGTAGAGCTGTACATCATTGAATATTTTTTGAAGATTGCTCTGAATTATTGTAGCTTTTCGGTCTGACGTATAGATGATCAGATCATCAGCAATCGCTACCAACGATCGCGTTGGCGAGACGTTAAAATCAAAGCCGTTCAATAGCTTGCGAATGAATATTGAAAAGGGCAGAGGCGCAGTAACTGTTCCCTGCTATAGACCATTCAAGACCTTGAATTAGCGCATTGTTGTCAGATTTCCATCAGTTACAACAAATGATTTCCTGTAACTGTCCTGAAGGAATTTAAAAACAAGTCCATCTAACCACACCGTATCGAACGCTTTCTCCATATCAATAAGACACGCTCCAACACCTTCTCGGTTGTTCAGTTTCGAACCGATATCTGAGGTTACTTTCGCTATCGCATGTATGGTCGAATGCCTGGCACGAAAACCAAATTGGCAGCTCGGCATTAACTCATATTTGTCTATGTGGGCGTTTAATGCTTTGTTGAGTATCACTTTAAACACCTTGCTGATGTTAAGCAGCAAGCTGATTGGGCGATAGCTTTTAGGGCATGAAGGTTCTTTTCCTTTCTTCAATATCGGAAATACCTTAACCTTTTTCACTCATTTGGGAAATATGAATTGCTCAACCTGTTGTTGAACTATATGCAATAATTCCCAATAGGAACGTCAGGCAAATGTCGCAGAACTATATTTGGAATACCATTCAGTTTTCTTGTTGTTTATCTTGCCAAATATGAAACATAAGCCTTCATAGCTGACAATATAATCAACACGATTCAAGCTCGGTATGATCAGATGTTAATGTTTCATCGAAATGAAGAATTGATTGGCCGTTCGGGCTTGATTTGAAGTCAGAAAATTTTGCTTCAACGAACTTTGAAAATATTTCATTCCCTCTCTCAGGGTTTGGTAAATGAACCAATACTAATTGTATTCCAATCAGGGCAAGTTTATGCAATCCATCACATATAATCCTGTTTCCATTTCTATCCAGAGTCGTACTATCAATTTCGATACCAGCCCAATCGAGAAGATTTATCTCATCACTAGTGACTTCAAGATTCGATACCTTTACTCGAGACTTCTTGCGAAATATAGCATTCACTTTCACAAAAACGCCATCTGGGTCCTGTGGGCTAATACCCCTCAATTTTTCCGCCCATTGATTGCTGACCTCACTCCTGAAGTATGAACGGATTAATTACCCGAAATTCTTCAGGTGTAATTTCAACAAAGCCAACGAGGGATGGTTGTAGTCCAAAAATCGTCGATAAATCTTGTTGACGCGTGTGAGAAGGAGGCTTTTCAATCTTTTCAACCTTGCGATGGTTGGTGTTTCATATCCTTCCATATTGTTTCGATGTTTAATCTTGGGAACTACTTTCTCAATCGTTTCCAACGTCAGCTTCGCTTACTTCGACAAATAGAGATCTATTTCATCGTGAGTTAGATTCCGGTCATGTAGAGCCATTTAGCAAGCGTTGCCATCATTAGAAATAGGGCATTGCTTCTGGTACTCTCGATCAATTTCCTTTTGAAACTTTCCGCAGTCTATTTTTTTGAAATTCAACCGATGATTTTCGTGTTGAACTGGAATGAGGAAGAAATCATCCCTATAATGATTGATTTCTATTACAATTGCGTTATGGTCGCCATCATAAAGAATTACCTGCAGTTTCCATTGAGGGCTATTAAAGCTAAATTCAAGTCTTGCGTTAGCAATGCAGAGGTCCAAATATGAATTGGTCCTAGGGTATCTTGGGAACTTCGACCCATATAGATTGCATCTGTATTCAATGTGGTTCCCTGTTATCCACAATTTCAGGAATAAACCTCTTGGATTATTGGTGGCGTTCAGCCATGATGTATGCCTGGCGTCCAGGTCACCAGCAAGAATATAATAATTATGCAGCCTATTCAATTCGAGTATTTCAAACAAGGAATTGAGCTCCTCCTTGAACTCGAGAGCATTTCAATATTTTGGAAACAATAGGGTCTTCGAACCAATATCGCGGTGCCACATCCCCCATCACCTATAACCCTATCGTTTCTTGCGAGGAGTGCTTTGAATTGAGGTTGTTTTCAGTAGGAAGCATGATGTTAGACTTTTGCTTAACACTGAATTCAAGGAGATAATCACGTCGGTGTATAGTAACAATGGAGTTGAGTTTGATCGAGGTGAGACGAATCCTATTCATGGGAATGTGGCTGGATGACAAATTATTTTGAGGCATTCGAAACCCCTAAACGATGGAAAACAAGATTAATTTTCGTATCTTATTTATCGATTCTCTCCGATAGAGAATTTAATTGCTGTAAAGTTTTGAGAAGCAGCTCATTATTGCACCTTACATTATTTACACTATTTACCGCATTTTCTGTTGGTCCTCTAGCAGCTTGTGCAAATGATACTCCGGGCTTGACGCAGTTCGGAGCTAAGACACTACGGTGTAGTTGTGTTTGCTTTGGTACAAATTTAACTCTCGCATCTTGATATCGGGAGCATCCTCGATATGATGCCGGGTGACCAAAAACACCACAATTAGCGCATTATAATTTCTCTTTTGGCCCCGTCTGAGCCAATTTGCACTCACCGGGAGCATGCACGTCCTTGCATTTGACGCATCGGTAATGCATAGCGCAGTTGGCAGCCGAATACCCAAATCCTTGACAGCGATAGCACTGGTTGATTTCTCGTTTCTGGAGGCGTTCCCACCTCACGACTCGGAAATTCAAATATCTGATTTGTTGAAGAGCACTTGGACTACTCTTATTTGATATCTGCACTAAATAAAGTGGTGAATTTTTGTTCTACCGTAGCTTCTTATCGCGAATGTTTTAACGGAGATAAATTCAATTTCTGGTGCTGCTTCCTTGAGCACCTGAAGAAGATTGACGGTATCATCTCCGCAGTCCAAGCCCTTCAACAATGTCTGGTTCTTCTCGCTTTTCGGGGTATATGTGAAGTGTGGAACCTCCCCAGAATTTAAAGCATTTTTTGCTGATTTGAAATCAACCAGTGATTTCGTTCCGATAGTCAACTTTTCGGGATTGATTCGTTTAATCTCGAAATTTGTTAATTTGTTTTCGGGTGCCAATAGCCGAACCATGTACTTTCCGCTTTGACCGAACACATTAATTGGCGGAACTTTCCCTGTATTCTTGGCTACTTTTTGAGGAGGACCAGCACAACTGCGAGCTGGTTTCTTCTCCTTATTTTTATTTTTTAAATAAAGTATAAAATTATCATTATCTTGACTAACATTACCACCAATATTTTCATCAACCTGCAATTCTTGTTGGAGCCCTTCCAGCGCTGCATCGTAATTCTGGCTGTCGTTAGTGCCTCCAGCACTTAGTACTTCTTCTGGAATGACTTGTTTCACAGCTTTCTTCTGCTTAGCTTGGGTATTTGTTTGTCGTACCGGTTAAGTATCTTGAACTTTCTTCGCTGTCTCGAACATATCTTCATACGTTTTCAGTCTTATTTTTAATTCTTGAATTTCAGCTTGAAGTCGACTCACTTCTTGTTTGTCTTGGACTATCTGAGTCTTACGGCCGCCATCTGCGGAGTTCTGTGTACTCGTGTGTCTTCGCTTGTTGACGCTTGCCGCCAATTTCGCATTTTTATTCTCCCCGGGGCCCCCCAACGGGAGAAACCGTCGGGCTACTCCATACAGCAGTCCCGAGTTAGTCTTCTGTTTATTTCCTTTTTTCGTTTTATTGATTCCGTGAGTCGATGCCTTCGACGATAAATGCTTTCCGAATAAAATCAAAATTTGCTTTTGACTAGCTCGTAAATTAATTCAATTTTTTGAAACTAACTTTTGTGAAAAATTAATTCGTTTTTAAAATTAATGACAGGAGCGATTAAAAACACGTCTACACGCAACGAGTGCTAGACGTAGATTTCCTACATTTGGATCTTGATCCGGTTGGGAGGGTGCGAGGGGGCACCGCTTCCATTTTGAGGCCCACGCTTATTTGTGGGCCATAAGCCAGTTTGACCTTTGAGTCAGCAATATTCTTTGACCCTTAGCAGGTTACCTCCTTCTCGACCTTGGTCGGTAATTCTTTGACCCTCGAAATTCGTGGATACGTTTTTTTTTTGTAGTGGGTCCTTGTGCTGGGAAAAAGAACCCACCCCACGACACCGCAACGCTAGCCTGCCAGCGCATTCACGCGTCCTCAGACAAGGCCAATCTCGGCGGATCTTACCATCCTCTTTCGCCCAGGCAGCAGACCATCGCTGCAGTCCTTAACGGACATTTTATATACACGCATTTCACTACAATATATACAAGTAGATAGTTTCAATTGAATAATTAAACAAAATTCACTGTATTTTTTATTAGAAATGAGCTAGTGCGAGACTGGAAAGAAAATGATTACGTTGAAGATTTTCTACTCACCCCTATTATAATTAGTTTAACAATTGAATAGTAAATATTACATTAAAATTAATTACACAACAGCAGCATTAACTTCATTTGGTGTATAAAACTCGAAAAATTCAATGATCGTGTCCATTGTTTTAAACTCTTCCAACAACTTTAGAAGCTCCGGGATTTTATCCTTGACAAACATTCCTTTGAATTTAAATCGATCGATATAGAAATCAGTAATCACACGATAATATCTTTCAAGGATGACTGGAGTCTTAGCGAAATCACTTTCAATTTCATTGCGACGTTCCAGGATTGATTGATATTTCGGCAGCAAACAATTCCAATCATCCTCATCACGAATATCTACTTGCAATAAAGCCAGAAGGAACTTGTGTTCCTCCTTAACTTTATTGTGTTTTTTTATTGTTGGTTCAATTAATCGTAGGACATGGGGTATAGAAAGTTCAGAAATTTCTGAAATAAATTAAAAGTAAATAAGAATTAATATCAAGTGAAAGAAATACTAACTGGAGCTGATTTCTAATTTAATTCTCTTCTTTGTGGCTTCTTTTGTAAGAAAATCCTTCAATATTGATACTGTTGATAAATTATCACTCCGGAATGTAGCCCAACCCTTGCTGAAATAGATGAAGAAATAAAGAAGAGCAAATAATAAATGGCGACTATCCCAAAAACATTTAATGTTGCATTAATATTAAATCCACATTTAAAATAATAGCATGATATAACAATTCGAAATTGTCAAAATCGAAATTGATAACACTCCACACCTTCATAAATATTTTGAATAACTTACCCATATTTACATTCTAATACAGTTCCGATGAGAACATTTTTATAATAAAGCTCAACTGCATCATTGCCTCCAGCTGACAGGCGTTCTGGGACTTCTGGGAGCATTTGTTCAATCCAATTATGTATTTCAGCCCATGAAAATGATCCTTTCAATGATAGTTCGTTGAAGGGTCTGTAAATTGAAACATTCATTGAGTTCTATAAAAAAATGTATTATCTAGACCTCGAGGCATCAAATGAATGTATTCTCATGTGCAAAGACAGTGGTCTTATCATAAACGCTTTTAGCTGAACACAATTTGGCTCTACGTTTGGTATTATATATGCTTCCAAGTTTCCATATTGCCCTTCAGAAGTTTGAAATTGAATTGTGATCTGGCTGTTATCGTCCTTCATCTTAGCGCGAACCGAAAGTTGGTAGCCACTCTAGAAAGATGAAACAACCGTTATATGTTTTCTTGTTTTATATCTGTTCTTTTATTAAAATGATTTTGAAATGTCTTGTTTTGTCAACTGCTATTTATCTCGTAGCTATGTACCATTACCTTCATACTCAAGCTCAAAAACGAGAACACTATGTGACGCCTCGGACTAGCTTCATCAGCGCCACCTAGTGCTTATCAAATTAAACAAATTTTTTAAAGATTTTTGACAGTATATATGATAGTGCTTTTGAAATTTTATCAGTACTTTGCCAACGATTCGTGACGACGCAAAACATCCCAACATCAGCGTACGCTTCACGGCGCAAACAGGCACTCGCCCCACGAGAAATCTTCGACTGTCAGCCGATTCCACATATCAGCGGTGCTAGCAATTCCCTCGAGAAAAAGGGAAATTTGCTTGAGCCGCTCTTCTCGCTTCTCACGAATTAACATACATAGGCAAACTCCGCTACTGGTTCGTAGTCAACATTGTTATCAACATCGGCAGCAACATCATCAGCGTCATCATCGACATCAACAACGTCATCATCATTCATCATCAACATAGACATCATAATTCATCATCTACATCGTCGTAGCCACTTACCTCGTCGTAAACAAAAGGGAGTAATAAATTCTGTCATTTCCAAAGAGCAAAAGATAAATATCGAGTAAAAGCTAAAGACATTAATTTTTACTTCCAAAGTGGTGACCCCAACGCAAAAATAATGGTAGTCGGACGAAACGACGAGGATAGCGGGCAGCGTCTCCCTCAGCAGGCACCACCATCCGGGAGTTTACCATCGACTCAGGAGGTAAGCGTAGTCAGCCAGTGCAGGCTGCCATCCTTCTGGCGTTCTAGTCCGGAATTGTGGTGATTCTACGTGGAATCACAATTCGAGGTGCACAAAGTGGTTCGGGACGCAGCCAAGTAACATCTCATGGTATCATTACTGGACCATGAAACCATCACAGATGTAGTGGATATCGTCCGTGCGCCACCGGAGCACGACCGATACGGAGTGCCCATAGCAGCTATCGTCACCCGCCTTACAGACTCACCTGATGCGCAGCTACATAAGCTGCTCACTGGCGTCGAGCTCAGAGACCCTCGCAGCTCCTACGACATATGCGTTCCCTCGCTGGCACACGGGTTAGTGACGATGTTCTCCGTGTCAGATACCTTGACATCCTGTCTCAACAAACGCGCCGTATGTCTCTGCTTATAAAAAATCAGACGCTGGAGGAGCTTGCCGCTGTCGTAGACGAGGTACAAGACATGGGTCCGGGAGTGATGGCCACATCAATGCAACCATCCATGCGCCCAATAACACCCCCATCAGGTATCTCCTCACGGCGTTCTTGTTCGGACTAAATCGCTGTCTTGCCTTGCGTCTGGCAATTACGCAGCTAACAAAATTGACTCGATAGGTGCTTCAGCAACCACATGCCTGCACCAACACATTGCGGGAGTGATCCTCGTTAAGAAATGCAAGCCACGGTGAGGCCGCTCCGCCACTCCTGAACCAGACAGTCACATAAGTCACTTCGGGTATCACACCAAGCACGGGGCCCTAACGATGCGATGCAAGCAGCCTTATTCCTTCCAAGCTTTAGACCACACTACTAGGTGCTCGGAAAACTAGGTATGCTAGCGGTGGGCCAAGCAATGCATACCGTGTCAACTGTTTAATGTCCACAACCACAATCGTGCTGAGTTAGGAAATTTTAAGACACCGGATGGGCGCTTCGACTTCATCCATGTCGACTTGATTAAGCTGCCACTGTGTGAAGGCTACGATAACTGCCTCACCATTATCGACCGCTATATACGATGGCCTCAAGCAGTGCTAGTGCATGACATCAGAGCCAGCACCGTCGTCAGGGCACTATTCGACCACTGGATATAAATATTTGGCCCGCCACTGGAGATCACATCGGACCAAGGATGCCAGTTTGAAGCCGACCTCCTGAAGCCGCCTTTTGGGCACCAACATGGTTCACACCACTCCATACTGCCCTCAAGCCAGTGACATAGTCAAGCGGATGCACCGCACCCTCAAAGCAGCGTTAAAATTCGTTCCGGAGACACTATGGTTACAGGCACTTCCACCAATCTTGCTGGGTCTACGAATCACATTCAAGGAGGAAATAGTTTTCGGCACATCACTTCGCATCCCAGGTGAGTTCATTACGCCTCAAAATACACCAGCTAGCGGCCCACAAGATTTTGTCACCGACTTACGCCGCCTCTTCAAATCGATTCGTCCTGTCCCGTCAGCCAGACACTCGGTTCACCAACCATTCATTTTCAAAGAGCTAGCCGGCTGTGAGTACGTGTTTCACCGCATCGATGCTGTAAAGAAGCCACTCGATCAGCAATACTCCGGACTTCATCGAGTCGTCAGAAGGATCAACGCCAACACCTACGCCATAAACGTGAATGGCGTCACCAAAAGCCTCCTCACCGAACAACTCAAACCAGCCTACCTGGAGCAATCTTATGCCCATCCAGCGACACAGCAGCCATACTCAACTCCTCCACAGGCGCCTAAAACACCACCTCTGCTGCCCTCGGAAACGGCTCCACTAACAACCACTCCAACCATCCAAGAAAAGAGTCACGTTTTCACTCCCTTCGATGCATGTGAAGGTCATTGAGGAGGGAATTACTGTGGCGACTCAGAACGTCTCAACGTCACCGCACGCTTCACGGCGCAAACAGACCCTCGTCCCATGAGAAATCTTTGCCTGCCAGCTGATTTCACATATCAGCGGCGCTAGCAGTTCTCTCGAAAAAAAGGGAAATTTGCTTGAGCCGCTCTTCTCGCTTCTCACGAATTAACATACATGAGAGAGCCTAGGCAAACTCTACTACTGGTCCGTAGTCAACATTGTTATCAACATCGGCAGCAACATCATCAGCGTCATCATCGACGTCATCAACAACAACGAAATCATCACTCATCATCAACAACAATGACATCGTCATTCATCATCAACAACAACGATATCATCATTCATCATCTTCATCGTCATAGCCGCCTACCTCATGGTAAACAAAAGGGAGTAATAAATTCTATCATTTCCAAAGAGTAAAAGATAAATATAGAATAAGAAGAAAAGAATTTTTACTTCCAAAGATTTATTTCAGATTTAAGGCTTCGAAGACATTTTCTTTTATGGTTGGGAGGTGAATGTCATTTCCTCGCTTTCAGTGAAAGGACTATCTCTTCCAATTCTGGCTGCGTGAAGAGGGGACACTCGACTTGTGTTCCACCATGGACAGCGTCAACACGGACGGGAAGGGCAGGGAAGAGTGCCCACACCATCTCGTGTATCTTTTTCGCATCGTGTGCAAGGCATCCGTATGACACCTAGCTTCCGCATAACTATCTTGTAGCCAAGGCCCCACGAATCCTTGTTCACATTGTCCACTAGATCGTGCCAGCAGCTAGCCTTGTTGTTGTTAATCAATTTGCGAAGGCGATTCCTGGCCGACTTATATGCTGTCACCCGGTTGCATGCCTCGTCAAGATTCCGTGCGCGTTGAGCCTCACGCCGAAGCTTGTGACACTCCCTTCGCTTTTCAGCGATTTCAGTCGACCACCAGTATACTGGGGATTGCCGTGCCGGGAGTTTCAACGGGGCATAGAAGCATTGCAAGCAGTCGTGATGATGTTCATAGTTGAGTTCACCACGTCTTGAGCTGCCAGGTCTACTGTCCCCTGCGAATCTCCCTGCAGCATGGCACCTGCTGTGAGCACCTCAACGAACCTCTCGACGTCCATCCTTCCGATGTTTTACCCAATTGTAGAAAGCCGAAAGCACGGACGTCAGGAGACAAGCAGAATGCACTGATGACCACTGGCTGAGTAGTCTTCTGATATTCTCTAATTATGTATCCTCCGTACTAAGGACTCCAAGGCAAATATCACGTCCGATATGGTTCCTTCACAGCCAATATGGCGGAAAGTCAGCGCACTACCGGTGTTTAACATGACGAGCGCTATTCTGGCCGCCATTTCTAGGATTCGTTCTCCCCGCGGGTCAGTTGGAAGTATGCCCCATTCGATTGCTTTAGAGTTGAAGTCTCCCCCAACGAGCATGTAGCCATCTGCCTTCAAGACAGCGCCCTCCAAAGCATTAAGCTTGGCTTGGAAAGATGATATCAATTCGTTCGGCGTTAGGTACTCGCTAAAGAAGGTCCCCCCGTCCATAACTATCCACCTGGAAATCACTGTTACGAGCCCAAATGGTGACAGTACCAGTTTCATCAGGATACCATGATGCCGAACTTTTATCATGGTTTTGCCCACTCAGCAGCATAAAGCAGATTTTGGGCGGTTGAACTGCGGTGTAGGTTTAGCTGCAAGATGTGGGTCATCGAAGTTCCTGTTTGGCCTTGGCTGGGGCGTCCTGGAAAGCCCGATATTGCTCTGATACCAGGACGTGCCCAAGGTTCGGTCTTGGATCAGCATCCTTGCAAAGAATACAGTGCGTCTCCTTTGTAGACTCATTTCTTTTACCTCCCATTTTACCGCATTTGTAACATGAGGAACTCCTATCGGGTCTATTGCATACTTGTGCGGTGTGACCATAGCCACGGCATTTGAAACATTGAAGAGGCGCTGCTCTTTGCCGTATCCTGCAGACAATCCACCCTATTCTGATTTGGCCGTTATTCAGAAATTGTTCGACGTCCTTTTCGGTCAAGTCAATGATGGCCATGCGTTGTCCCCTATGGTTTTCTAGTGTCAGCCTTGCTTTAATCTTGCCCAGGCTAGGGAACTCCATTTTGATGGCCTCTTCTTCCTCGGCCAGATCCATAACGCAGTGAATGTCTCTTATTTCGATCATTGCCATCGGCTCGAGTGAGACTATAGTTGCAGTTTTGCCGAGGACTTTCTTTACTGCGTCACAAAATGCTTCCCTATTGTCGGCCTTTGCTCCGAATTTGACCAGTACTCGTATGTGGTCCGACCATGTTAGTCGCATTGCTATAATGGCAGTGTTGGTGACTTCGGGCCTTACATTTCCTCTGATATACCGCAGCCCCTCCATGTAGGATCGGGCATATCTGATCGGCATTCCCTTCTCCTCCAGATTCTTTAATCCAGTTTTCAGCGAGTCGACAAATTTTTCAGCTTGACGGTTTGATTGGGGATGAAAAAGTGCCGTTCTGATGTAATCGGCACGAAACCCTCGAGCTCCTCTGAAACCAACTGCGAACTGTTGTAAGAAACCAGTGTATCGCAAAATACTTCCCGCGAAAAGGCTTCCTCTAATCGTTCGATTGTCTTTGATGTCGTTGTGGATTGCATTTTGTATACCTCTGGCCAGTTGCTGAATGCATCAATAATAATCAAATACCAAAATCCATTTATGGGCCCCGCAAAATCAATATGGATACGAGACCATGATCCGTCTGGTATGGGCCATGATTGAAGCGAACACTGGGTCGATGGTTCGGAATTTATTGCGCAGCTTCCACGCCTTTTGACCAGCTTCTCGATATTGTCGTTTGCTACGTGCCAAAAGTTTCATTCAGGCGACGCCTGGATGGCCTTGATGCAGCTCCTTCAATATAGTCCCCCGATAACAAGTTGGCACAACGATGCGATGTCCATAAAATATGCACCCTTGGATGCTAGTGAGTGATTTTCGTCGGGCAAAAAATTTCGCAACTTCCGCATTATCGATCTGCTTTGAAGTTCGTGGCCACCCATTTTCGATGTAATCTGCAACTTCCCTCCTTGTTTGGCATCTCCTGGTTTCTTTTTTGAAAGCTTCAAATATTATCGGCACCATTCGTGCTGTGTCGATCGCAAAGCAAGCTATAGAGCAATTCTCCATCCTACCGATATCAACATCTTCGTTAGACTTCTCTTGTTTTGCTATGAGCCGAGAGATGAACTCTGCATCATTGAGTAATTAAAAAATACTGGAGTGGACAACCACGTGACCACTTTTCCTACGCTCTTGTTTACAACCTAAGAGAGAGCCAAATTCCACAAGCAAACATGACGTTCATACAATCTTAAAAATTCTTAATGCAAAACATTAACATATTAACTACTTATCTGTGAAAGGAAATACCTACAGATCCTTTACGACTATAATTTTAACACGAAGGCACTACACATTTCACTTTGAAATTGTAAAGTAATTTCACAGTGTCACACGTTAAAGTTATTCAGATCACAAAGCACAATAGAACACTTGGAATGAATTCAGTTCGCGAACCCTTTTCACAGTTTTAATATCGGATGAAATTCGCGACGAAACTTGCAATTTGCTATTTTGGCGTTCAATTTGGATCAGTCAACTTGACAGACAGATCCCAACAATGAGAATGAGTGTGTTTAGGTCTAAGTTGTATGCATTATTGGTATTTGTTGACGTAGAGGGGCCTTTGCAGTTGTTTTTTTATTTTCTTTAATAAAAGTTCAATTTCGGTGGTTTTGTGCTTCTTGAAGACTTCTTTGTTGAATATTGGGTTGTTGTTATATACTAGTAGGTTTGTAGAGTGGTTTGTTATAGGGTGGTTAGGTGTTGGGGGGCTAGAGATTTTGGAGGCAGTTGAATGCCTGCTCGTGAGGTGGGCCTGGGAGTACTGTCCTTTTAAGATGATTTTATATGTTGATTTGTTTATGTTCCTGAAGTTATTTTATACTTTGTTATGTTCCCTATAGAGCTTAATTTTACTTCATCAGTGTAACTAATCCATTTTGGGACAGTTTTTATTTGTTGCTATGTGTTCCATGGAACCACATATAGCGCATTGTATTATTTCCCAAGATCATTGACAGTCTGTTACTGTGCATTTGACACATCTGTTTTCTTTTTGTTTGCATTTGTAGGTTATGTGCCCCAATAGAAAACATTTGGCGCATTGACTTGGTTTGTACAAAATATGTTGAACTTTGATTGGTCCCCGAGCAAACTATATGGCATCGGGTAGTATGCTACCTGAGAAGGTTGGTTTTAAGCTGTTGGCCTGTAGTAGTCTCTCAGAGTTTTCCGGGTCTCTGTGTTTTAATCTTGAGACGCTTAGTAATCTTACGTTGTGAAGATGGATCCTTTTGCATCGCATGGGGTGGCTTTTTTTAGTATTTCTTCTTCAGTTATGGAAAAGAGTATGTTCCTAATGACACCGGTTCTATATAAGTTGTTCGAGATGAACATTTTCAACTTGTGTTTAGTTAGGTTTGGGTTATTTGTTGCGATGTTTTCATCCTCAGGATTTTTAATGGTGATTTTAAGCTTATATCTACTTAATAATATTGCGTATTTGTAGAGTTTTATTGTTTTCATAGAAATTTAGGCCTGATAATGGGTTGTCACAGGCATATTCTCCTTCTCTGATACATAAAATGTTGAAATTTTTTCTCTTATCGTTAGAGGGATAAAAGTTGTTCACATGGTTTGGTTGAGACGTGTTGTATTATCTCCTTCAATTGATTTGCTTTGGTTTTCATTTTTGGGTTTGGAGAGTGGGGCCTTTACTTGTTTTGTTAGATTGAAACTGTTTGGTACTTTTGACGTACGTGTAGTGATTATGTTGTGTACATCTGTTTCTGCTATTGTAGTGTTTAAATTAGTTGGTCCATCGTTATTATCTACATATGGCCTTGACTTGCATGGTTTTTATTGAGATGTGTTGAGTGTCCATTTAGTAGTTCACTGTACCTTCCCGTGGTATCCGCCATTTTGATGGTTAAGAAATTTTATTGGGCCGCCACATGTGATCCGCTGTTATCTGTCATTAGGAGTTCCACTTGTAATGTAATTGCCGTTGGAGTTCGTGTTTCACCTGTCATTATATTGCAGTGATACGGGGTCTTATTTGCCTCATGCAATCTGCTTCTTCTCTTGCGAATTTGTTTGATATCTTTGTCTATGTCCATGTAATTGTCTTTGTCGGGGTCTGAGGGTTTATTTTTTGATGCTTAACGCATCCGCCATGGCTTCTTCGTTTGATTAAAAATAACTGCAGCAAAAGTCTGATGAAATGAATACACGTACTGCGAGTGATGAATTCAGGTGGTCACTGAGCAACTAAAAACCATTATTAAGATTTTTAGGAGTTAACTTTGACTTCTCATTATAGCACTGTTACGGGGTAACACCATGTAGGTTACATTCGCGTTGATCTTGGCACAATTTTACGCAATCAGCCGCGAATAAACGCAAACCCCACGAGCAGAAAGCGTAAAATAACGTACACCAAAAATGTCCTTGGTATTATGAATTGACACTTGATTAACTCAACAAATTCATTAAGTTCAACAACATGCACGACATCAAACACAATAATCTCCATATCATCAAACTACAACCAGAACAATTTTGCAAGCGGCACAACCTGGACAAGTAATCGTTAGAGAGGACTTTTTAGAGCATGCAACCTTTAGCTCCAATTCAAATGCTGCGGGCAGCGCAAATATGATAAATTTAACAGCCAATGATTTAACGAATCAACCCCAAATCCTGAAATTGGTGAGCGACGGTAATATGCTCATCGATTCATTATCGAATGGAGGCCACGCACATGGAAATCCGAAATTAGTCATTAGTAATGTAGCTGTTCTAACGAAACAATCTCCCGGAGGTAGTCAACCGACATTTAATTTCCTTAATGCAAAAGGAATATCATATTTGACAACAGCAAGGAACCAATCAGCACAATCGAATGTAACTCAACAACAACCAGTCCATCATATCTCATCAACTGGTAACAATATGTCGAATGGTAGTTCCAACTCAGGGCCAGGGACAATGGTCCAGATAGTGGGAGTACCGGGAAATATGCAGGTAGTGACGAGGGTGCAAACCATAAGCCAATCGTTTCCTCATCACCAGTAGGGGCAGCATCAGCCATTGTCACAGCAATCAAATGCTCATTTGCCGCACAATGTTCATAATAACCAGGTCGAAATGCAACAGAAATATGTACACAATGTGATTAATGCCAACCCGGCTCCTGGAAGTGTGAATGCTAAAATGAACAATGTTAGTGGAACATTGAAGAAGCAAACAAGCTCTAACACCAGCAGCTGTTCATGCTTGGCCTCTAGCATATGCACCAGGAGCCATGAGAGCTGGTGAAACGTTTGCACAAAACGATGCTCAACAGCAAGTTCAAAGAACTTATAACAATGCAAACGATTAAAATATACAAACCACAAGTTTGACAATTAGCGGAACAACGCAATTTCAAAGTTTTGATTAAATCGTTTTATGATAGCAAGTCGAATTTTCGCGCAACCATTTGCCTCAGTCATCACATGTCTAATAATAAACTTCGACCACATAATATCAGCATAAACTACGAAAGAAAGCAGCAAATTATAAGTAAAAGAAAAGAAACGTAACAACAGCAAATAGACTCGACAATTGAATAATAAACAGACTCTGAAACGTTCAGCTTGATTTGCATGTAGACAGTTTTACAAACATAAACAATCACTCATTCATCTCTAAAAAAATGGCTACGTTTAGCAATGCATAAAAACGCAATTATGCACTAAAACGATCCCAAAATTTTATGTTCAATATTTTTGGAAATTTATTGTTAGTTGTCATTTGAAAAACCAAAAAAGGCAAGTGAAAAATGCTTATTTTATAATGAACAATGCATAGTTTTTGATAAGATGAAACATTTATACTTTCGAAATTTTTTTTCGTGAAAGGGATCATTAAATTAATTTCAAAATTGCCTCATTCACGTAGTTTTGAAAGTTGTTTAAAACTAATAGAATTGATTAAAAATCGCATAAAACATCCAGAAAGCGAGTGAATTGCAACTTGAATATAATGAGTCAAGAAAATAGTACACGAACGGTACAATAAAAGCTTTATAGCAAAAAAAAGAGAAAATGAAACAAGAGATTAACAATTCCCGTATTCTATCACTTATGAAATTAATAGAGCGGCGAATTGTTTCAAGCGAACATGATTAAAATAAACTTGAATACAATGAATTATAAAGGAATAGTCAACATAAATAAAAGTGGAAATTTAAAGTGACGAATATCATAGAGTATTCAAAATTGTGTGCGAATGTTGATTGGTGGAATTGAAAAAATACTAAACAACTCCGTACATCGATCAGGAGGAAAAAAATGATCAAATTGAAAATTGCGAAAAAATTCCAATTCTTTCGCGATTCGACAAAGTGACCGTCACATGCTGTCGCTGAGGAGAGTAAAATTAAATGATTTCACACTTTCACGGATCATCCCCTTACAATCTAAATTATGAAAATGGAGGAGAAAAGGCTGAATGTGTATAAAATAGAATTCAAAATTCATTTTATTGTTTTAATTTATTTACGTGTAAAAAAAGAAAACATACCTTCTTCGTGAAACTTTGCAGAATTAAATGACGGCACGTCAGCAATCCACAAATTACAGCCCGCGAGGGATGCGAGTTCCAATAATGGGCAACTGCGCTCAATCGCAAGATCCTCTACCGCTAGTTCATGCAGCAAGTCCAAATCAAAACACAGGTCGGAAGCCACCGCTAATGTTGTTCTTCAGCGACAACAGCAACAAACCCAAACTGCCAGTAAGTTGTCTTACTGACATTTCTCCAAACTCATTTAGTAGGAGTGAGATTCCATGAGCACTCAAAAGCACCGATTCGAGTGGTGGGAAACTACCTAGCTGACCACACATAGTGGAATTTTTAAGTTCCTCGACCTCCCCGAATGAGCCGTTGGCTGAAAATCTAATAAAAGGGGGCCGGAAGGGTGTGCCGTTCTTCTTTCTAGCAGAAAAAATCATCTGGTGAAGAGTGCGAGTCGAGACAGGAATCTAGCGGAGAAAATAAGTCAAGGAGATTGGCAATAGAGATCTAGAGAATAAATTAAGGAAATTGGCTGTGGAGATCTAGCAAGTGAATCAAAGAGATTGGCCGTGGAGATTTGGAAATACACAATCATCAAATAAACAGCAAAAAACACTTATTTGGGGATCTCCACACCAGCGGCAGCGGAATAACCGTCGTAAGTGTTCGCCAACCGTTTTTCTTTTTATAATATATATATTTTCTTGTGAAATTTTAAAGTTATATTTTCTTGCGAAATTTTAAAGTTAAAGATTAATTGTAGTGAACTACCTGTTAGCTACCCGAATTGTGAACTTTCTGCTCGTGAGCGGGAAGATATCTTTTTTTCCCAAGAAGGGAATTTACTGGCGTCGTTTTGAAGTCGCAGGGTTGCCAAGCGCCCGTCGTGGTCAGATCGCGCTTAAAGTTTCTCGCAGGCTTTTCCAACGTTCTTTTTCAGGTATTGTAGGGGAGTACGATTTGATAGAATAGGATCTGAGATAGGCAGGCTTCTATTCTTTGCTCTCCGGGGAGCCGTAACCTCGTTCGGTGGCTCCAATCGGGCTCCAAGGGAGGACGAGTGGCACCTCCGCCGTATCCGATGGAGCTATCTGGGGCCAAAAAGAGCCTGACCGGAGCACCCCTTGGTAAAACGGTAATAGCACACTCTAATTGTGAATAAAATCAGATGATTGCATCATTATGATAATAACAAATAATATTTAAAGTCAAGCAAGTTTTTAAGAAGATTAAATAGTTATATTTTGTTTTGTGACAGTCTAGCTTTCGATTAGTGAGTTTACTCGTAAAGTGCAGGAAGTGCTAATAAGATTTTTTATGTTAAAATCATGTATATAATTGCTAGTATAAAAACACTCAAAGTTGAAATAAAGCCTGAGCCAACATTTCGATACTTGATCAGACTGGCACTTTTCCAAATGTTTGTTAAAATTATTAATAAATTGAACATTGAATACTCACAGTTGTTTCAACAGGATTCTCCGTTAGAATAGCATTACTGTTCTCCATGTCAACGATATGAATTTCAGGCTCGCTTTGATATAGGATCTCCATTATTGGTACGGGCATTTCAATTGATAATGTATATGTGGCAGAGATTGCGTCAAGAGATATCTAAATAAATACAAAGATTATAAGTCAATTCTTAAAGCGAGTTGAAACAGCATTAGAGTGCCCCTACGTGAAGGATTTTGTAAACAAATACAATAATTAAATCAAATATTGCCTTCTGAATATCAACAACTTGGATTATATATAAATTCCATAAACTTTATATATTTCCATGAATTTTATTATATTCTCTTGTAGCTACATGATTGAGTTGCTTATTATAATAATTTTCCTTTAAAATTATCAGAAAACAAAATTGTTTGAAGAAGGTGGTTTCGGTACGTGTACTAATTCTCATCGGGCCATCACTCTTATTAGATACACACAGGAAAATTGTTAAAATAAGCAACTCAATCATGTAGCTACAACAGAATTTCATAAGTTATTTTCAAACGAGATCGATATCTGCACGAAGCAATGAAAGCTCACTGTAGAGCAAACAAAGACATATAAAGTAAAGGACGCGAAATGAGCTTATTTTCATCCACACGTGAGTAAAGTACTTTTACTACATACAGGCCTTCCTCTCGCATGCGAATTGAAATCCCCCTGCCTTTCACGCCGCTAGAGAATCCACACATTCAAGTGGCTCTCTAGTTGCTCTCACGAAAATCCCACTCCTCTTATACCTTAACCCCCGAATTGTCAACAAAATATCAACCATATGATTGAAAACCTATGATTTGTGAAAATTCAACATTGATGGAAAACGTCTAATCAAGTTGAATTTGAAATTGTACACAAAACGATTTTTTAAAGATAAACCGTGTTGTAACTAATGCAAAAGCGTAGCAAATGTGATGATTAAACAAACTGAAAAGTTTGTTACGGATCGTGAGTGTTTTTGTGTCGAAAAATGAAAAATGTAGTGACGCGTGTGGGGTTGTAAAAACAGCTCTAGGAAGCATGTCACGGACGTATCCTTCGTAGGGTAAGTCATGCTCAATCTTTTATATCGTTCAAGTTAGAATACTTGCACAAAATTGATTTACTTCAAGATGCGGAAATTAGTGGGAGACGTCACGTCAAATTTATTTGAAATTCGAATCAACAGCTAATAACGCGCTAACTTCACGCTACATGATAAAGTGCTTCATTTCTCTCGATGCATTTCGTATCCATTCTCTCTAAGATCTATGAGAGCAAAAAAAAATTATTCTATAGATTTACATTAAATTGATGTAAAAAAGGTGAAATGATCAATTTAAAAGTTTAGCAAAGAAATAAAAATTTATAGGAGTATCTTGTAGCGTAAGTACACCTTATAAATGTTTTGTAGTGCAGCTTCGTGGTCTGACTAAGGATCCACCCAATAGGATTCTACAAATAGCTAGCTAACAAGCACGAATACGTGGCCGTAAAGTGAAGCCAGTCAGCTCAGCTTGGTCTTCTTTATAGCTCGCTATGATAATTCTTGTGTCAACCCATCGGTACACGAGTCTTGCATGGACTTTAAAGACTCCAATCATTACAAATGGCATCCAACTAGGAGCACCAAACGGTACAAATAGGGGAGTTCAGTCATTTTCTGACTGTCGTTTCTTTTAAGGAAAACATACTAGTACTTCAGTACTAGAGTTCCGCGGACAGTGTGAAATACACCATGAGTCATTCCACGTGAGTTGTAGCTTCTGCTCTCCTTGGTTTTTTTTTTTCTCTTGCAAAATATCCCATTCCGATATGTTGTTCCGGGTTGAAATCTGTAAGACTGTTCTATTCTTTTATTCAAAACTGTAAACCAGATGGATTTTCCATATCTACTTGGTCTCACAAGAAAATAGAATATTACCTTGCCTTCATGTTGTGGAAGGAGCCTACACATCTTTTATGCGTGATAGGTGATTAGGGGCGCTCGACTTTTATTCGCGTGCATTGGAATTGCAAAGTCTGGTATGTTTCCAAGCATCGAGACTTTGACTACGCAGAAGAGTACTACGGTAATGCTTTGATTTATCTCGTCAAGTCATTTAACGTAGCTTAGAAACGTTCTTTAATGTGCTTTGTGATGGGATAAAGCGAATCAATTAGACGCACCGACTTTCTGACATGATATCTTATGTTCCCTACTTCCAATGCACTTATCGCTACTGGAAGGAAAGCATTATAGTCATGTTATTTTGGTAGGCTTTTGAACTATAGCTCGCCACTTAAGGCCACTCTATATATCATTGAATTTAATCATTTTTTTCTACTTATATCCTTTATATATCTTGTTATATCTGGAATTTTTAAGCAGATCACCCAGAGACAAGTTCAATGGTAGTTCGACGAGGCTCACAAGAGCAAGATTTGGCGGTAGAAGTACTCGACTGCGCCGTATGCTGTCAGGAACTGTACCCATCAGATGCATCCCTACGCATTTCTTGTGGACACGATTTCCAATTGGAGTGTATTGAAGGAAAGGAATTGTCGTCAATTATTTTGTTTATTTGGTATCCGTAGGTCAATTCTCTTTTTTCTTTAAAAGCCATCGGGCCTTTCTTGGTTGTGAGCCTAGACGCGTTTCGGACTCCTTTGAGTCATCTTAGTGTCTAAAGGATGTGTTGAAGGGAATGACTTTATATAGTCGTAGGATGGATTAAGCAGGCAGTGCTAAATTAGGTCAAGTACTAGATTAGGTCAGTTACTAAATTAGGTTAGGCAGAGGGATATCAGGTTTTTGTTTTTTTTTTATCTATGGATGTCCGTTTGATCTGTTTGGTCTCGTTTCCATTTTCGTCTAAGAGTCTGGTCTAGTACAGAGAAAATTTCATCGGACTTTGTAACAAGTTGTTCGTTGATAATGTTGCCATCTGTTTTTCTATGTTTATATACTTCAAGCCTATCTAGGATGTCAAATCTCGGTAATTTGCTTTGATTGCGTAGCAATGTCATAGCGTTAGGCTCGTGTGCGTGGTTTTGTGGGTGCGTCGCATAGTTGGAGTCTGCCTTGTTGTATAAGTAATATTGTGTTTTGTCGTTAGTTTCCGTGCTATCCCTCCTATATATACCATGTTGCAGTCCTTGCATGTCAGTTTGTATATGCCACTGCTCTCGTATATTGATATGTCATTCACTTTTGGTTTCAGTTTGTGTCTTAAGAAAATTTGATAGTTTGTATATCTCTTTGTCTACGTATGTTAACGAACTCCACTGTTGGTCTTTCTTATGAGTTTCAGTCAGTTGGCGTTCCTGTTTTTGTTTGTACTATGTAACAAGCTTTTCAATGTCACGTTGTTTGTATCCGTTATTATTAGCTATTCTGTAAATATTGATTAATTTGTTGGAGTATTTAGTAGGGGTCATGAGGATGGAGTGAAGTATCTGCACCATTGATCTGTACGCTGCTAGCTTATATTGTGGCGGGGTGGTTATATGTTACATTTATGGTATGATCAGTTATGGTTGGTTTTCTATATATTTTGTAGTCTAATCGTGTTTTTTCGCATGTCAAGGTTAGGTCCATATAGTTGAGTTGTCCGTTTGTTTCTTTTTCTATAGTGAAATTTATATACGATGAAACCTTCATCCACACATCGTCTGTATATTATTACAATTAATCTTTTGACCGTATTGGGTATAAAGACTTCTTCCGAGGATTGTAAGAATATTTCATTGGATGTCCCATACCCAGACCGTCCTTGGCAATGTATGTGTTGCTATTGAACCTAAAATAGTTCTGCTTGATTATGGGCTTTATGAGCTTGAGCAGTTGGTCTGCGAATCGTCGGCTGTTGTTGAACGAAATTTTTTCTTTTAGTATGGCCAGAGTTTCATCGATGGGTATAGACGTATAGAGGTTGGTGATGTCTAGCGTTAAAAGTCGACGAGTGTCAGTCAATGTTAAAGAAGTGGTAGAGTTCGTTAGTTCACGGCTGTTCTTTTAATGTGTAGTTGTCGTCAAGGTACATGACATCAGTCGTTATTGTTGCCAAGTACCGTGCTAATTGGTATGCAGAAGCTGGGCGGTAATTAACGACAGGTTAGATAGATATATTGGGTTTGTGGTTGTGCTTTAGTATTAGGGGGAATGATTAGTGGGGCTTGTATAATAGCAGTACGCAAGTCTGCTTGGAACTTATTAATGGGGTCTTTAATTACCAGTTTGTATCCGTTAGCGTTAATGAAGTTTATGTATTGTTTTCTGTACGTTTTAGAGAAAACTTACCATGACAAACAAACAGACGAACGGAATTTTTTACAAACCCTCAAAAAGGTGGTTAATGCAAACCAAAACTTACAGCATCATTTATATCCAAAATTGCCGATAAAGTGTTTGCTGAAGAGGATACAATTTGGGATGTTAGAGTATAGCGTTCACGTGGTTTCACCAAGTTTATGGTTGTGCCATCAACTTCACTCCTAGGTTCAACTTCTGTTTGATTTTTGCTAGCGTTTTTCACCAGTAGTTCTTTGAATAGTTCTCTATCACTTAAGTTTACACTAACTATTTGCGTGGTAAGGCCAAACACACTACCAGCATAAGTTGCGACCACAATTTCAGTTGCCCCACTTGAATAAACACAACCACCTTGAATTGCTGATATACTTTCTGCAAAAGACTTAATGGCAGAAGATTGCATCACTTATTGATCAATAGCATCAATGCTGTTAAGAATACCTCACGATATAGCTCTCTGGGTTCCAGATCAACCTCATCTTCAGTAGGCAAGGAAAATGCTTGCACTGTCCCATCACGCCTTCCAATTAGAAGATTTTCATGTCCTTCTTCAGTCAAATCATATGTGTCGATGCAAGTAACGGCACTAGTTCCAAATTCAGAAGATATTACGATGCTTTCCTTAACTAGAAGGAAAAATTTGCAATAAATACAAGACTAACTAGAAGGAAAAATTTGCAATAAATACAAGCAACAACTTATCACTAACACCTACCATCGCCTATAAATCCTGAGAAGTTATAGGCCATAACTTTGCCATCGGCGCAGCCACACATTATTTTATCTCCTAAAATTGTCTTTCGAACATGTAGCGTTGTCGGGACACTTTCTAATTCAATCGTTTGACGCACCCGACAATGTTCCAGTACACGCAGAACTCGACCAGAACATGCCAGGATAGTGATAACTCGATTAGTCTGTAAATGTAACTATAGATTTTTCAAGATGAAAAAGGATAATACCAATTTACGTTATTTGGGCAGAGGGCTACAACATCAACGATTGTATCTCCACAAAGATATGTTCCAATATCCTTACAATCTCTATAGTGATTGTATACATGGTTACCGCAAACAATGAGATCTGACCCCAGCACATACCTATGAAAGAAAAATTTGTTGATGGATATAGCAAAGAAAAAACTTGAGCTATAAGAATAACATTTTGATTTCGTCTATTTGCTTCAAAAGCGGTTTGTTACGACAATTATCGCTTTTTAGCACATGGCACAGTTCCATTCCGACACATGACTACGTGACAAATGACAGATAATTTTTCAATTATATATAACATAAAGCAACATACACCACTCCTGTCTCAGGTACAGAGCCGAACGTAATATAAAATCAAAGTACTTTAAGTAAGGACCTGTCAAGTGTACTGGTGGACGACTGAAATCGCTGAAAAGCGAAGGGAGTGTCACAAGCTTTGGCGTGAGGCATGCAACCAGGTAGCAGCAAGTTCTAGGATATCTAATGCAGCTATTGAGAGACTCCTTAAAGGACCGAAGCCTGCTTTACGACACGGCACAGGGCCAACGAAGGATGGAAGTTACTTCGGAGGTTGCCCAGGGATCTTTTTTTGGCCCAGAATGTGAAAAGTATCTTACAACGGACTGCTGGGACTGGAGATGCCAGATGAGTCATGCTTGATCGGCTATGCGGATGATGTTGTGGCCCTGGTCGCTGAACGCACCGTTCAACAAGTGCAACTTAGGCTAGTTATGCTTATGCGTCGAATGAGAGACTGGATGAATGGTCACGGGTTCAGTTTATCACCAGAGAAAACCAGATTGGACATCTTGACAAAAAAAGAGAATCTCTAGAATAAGAATGATCAGTATTGGAGACATAATCAAAGCCAGTGGTGAAGTAACTGGGGCTGATCGATTCGAAGATGAGTTTCTCTGAGCAAATCAGGGCAATGGCTGAGGAGGCTTCTTCGCGAGTACCGGCTCTGAGCTGACTTATGGCCAACGTAGGGGGACCCAGCCCATCAAGAAGATGCCTCTTGATGAGTGCTGCAGGGTTAGTGCTACTGTACGGAGCAGAAATATGGGGCGACGCTCTCAGTAACGCTTGGGACAGGTAAGAGAGGAGGAGCACTGAGGATTGCATCTTCGTATCTGGCAATCTCTGATTCGGTGGTGAGAGTTATTGCAGGTATGATCCCTGCGTGATACCGGTCGCCCTATTTATGAGCGTCAAAACGAGGAGGAGATGGTTGTCCGCGTGGAGAGATAGCGCTCCCCTAACGATTGGCAGCAGTCTTGGAGGAATTGCATGCAGGGAAGTTGGACTGCGCACCTCATTCCACACGTAAGACAGGGGCTAAATCGAAGGCATGTTGAGACTGAATTCTATCTGACCCAGCTTTTGAGCGGGCATGGGTGTTTTCAGTCTTACCTGCACAAGATTGGTAAGTCGCGGTTCTCCGATTGTCGGTTTTGCCCAGGAGAAGAAGACAATGCCTGCCACACATTTTTTGCTTGCACAAAATGGGACAGGCAGTGAAGGGACCTCTACAGGGAGACGGGAGAGCACACCCCGGATGATATAATCGCGGCGATGCTCGGATCGGTTGACAAATGGAACCAGATGGCACATTATGCTCAAGTAGCCCAAAAGATAAAAGGGACTTACAGCAGCTGGAGGCATTGGGACGGGGGGATCACTTGTCTGACAATTCTTGTTCCCCTCTTCCCTCCCGATAGAAGAGGTATCCCCTGCTTGAAGGCGCCTCACGCCCAGGAGAAGAAGACAATGCCTGCCACACATTTTTTGCTTGCACAAAATGGGACAGGCAGTGAAGGGACCTCTACAGGGAGACGGGAGAGCACACCCCGGATGATGTAATCGCGGCGATGCTCGGATCGGTTGACAAATGGAACCAGATGGCACATTATGCTCAGGTAGTCCAAAAGATAAAAGGGACTTACAGCAGCTGGAGGCGTTGGGACGGGGGGATCACTTGTCTGACAATTCTTATTCCCCTCTTCCCTCCCGATAGAAGAGGTATCCCCTGCTTGAAGGCGCCTCACGTCATAAAAAAACTAGACCAGGACCGAAGTAATGTGTCAAATGGTTCCCAGCTGGGTTCTCGGGTTGACAGGGGAGGTGTTAAGTGGGTATTTCAGTCACCTTTTTGCGAGCATTGAAGTCCCACACTTTGTGCGTATATGACATTCACGTCCCAACCACAAAAAAAAACAATCAACGTACTGTACGAAATAATGCTTCGCTTTGGCATCCTGTAATTAACCATGCAACGCCACTGGCGACCACCACGAACCAAATTAGCCCGTATAACCAAAATGACAATGAAGTTGACAACCTCCCGATTCCGCATCAATAACCAACTCGTCGACGCATTTGACACAAATATCAGACTAAAGCAGGGAGATTGCTATTCAATTTGGCTCTGGAATATGTCATCAGAAAGCTGCCTGTCGATACGAGAGGTACTTTATTTTACAAGTCAAGCCAAGTGGTACCTTATGTGGACGACATCAATATTTTGTCACGGTCATTGACGACCGCCAAAGAACTCTTCCTGACACGCAGGGCAGGGCTACAAATCAATGAGAATGAAACAAAGCTCATGACGTAGTCGAGGAAAAATATCTCAAACATTCAAAATATCGCTCTTGGCGAAAACAATATCGAAAATGTGTGCAAATTTGTATATTTAGGCGCCAATATAACGAGAACCACTTATGAAAAAGATGAAATTCGCCGAAAAATACAACTTGCAAATACAATATTTTATTCAGTTTTGACGATCTTGAAGACCAGCTATATACACAGGAAAACAAAGCTCCAAGACGAGAAGACCTGTACTATGCTATGGGTGTGAAGCATTGGGCCCTAGCCCAAACATCTGCAAATATACTGAACGCCTTCGAGCGACGGGTCGGAGCAAGGCTGAACGGGGACCAATGGTGAATTCGATACAACCATGAGCTGTATCAAATTTTTGACGAGCCTGAGGTCCCAACGATTGTAAGACTGCGGAAGCTGCAATGGGCTGCCCACACGAATCAAATGGACGAGCAACGGATATCCATAAAGGTATCCGTTGGGAGAACTGAAGACCGGAGACTAGTGGGGAGGCAAAGGAAACGCTGGTCTGACTCGGTCGACGAAGACCGTTCTTCGCTGCTCGGATTTTGAAATTGGAGGATGCGGTCAATGGACCGATACAGTTAGAGGTGCTTCTTGCAGGAATCCCCGAGAGGGACTGTAGCGCTACGAAGAAGAAGAATCGACACAAACATACACTTTCAGTATTAAACAAGCTACTTTTAATCTTACCTTTGACAGCCTTCAAAATTGAACACTCAGGGAGCGCTAATATGTTATCCTTACATCTCATCGAGGTTTCCTGTCGAGCCCATTTACAAATATTGCTGTCAACACCCACGATTCTTATAAACCACTATATGAATTCGCATAAAGTTTGGCGTACATATCGTCATATATGTGGTATTAAGAAGTGCCACGATAAGGTTTTTAGCTTATGTTAGTTTTTGGGCGAAGCCCATTTCTTTGTATGTAGCTGTATGGACACGTATAAGGATTTTGATTGTAGAGGTTTCAAATGAAAGACAATATATTGAACTAAAATGTGTCGGCATAGAATTGTAATCCTTTAAGAACTCTGTCGATATTAACATTTCAATATGATGCCTTGATGTCGAAAAATTGAATTTTAATGATCTTTCATATGAAAAATGCCAATTATTTGGCATTCTTCACTCCATAAATGGTACACTAAATGCATGTATTAATCGAGCACCCAATTAATTCGTCCACAATGTGTATGCTATATTGGCGACAACATTATACCACAAACTTGTTGCATAACACGCGTAGCGATACCCAGGAGATACCGGTCAGCCTTACACCATTCCAATCAGCTGGTAAGTGTTGGAATGACAGATATCTGCTATTACTCACCACTTGATGTTGTGGGTGTCAGCTCAGCTACTGAACTATGACCTGACATCGGGTGCTAGGACACGGTTCTTTGTGAAGTTTGGTTAGCAGTTGCCACTGCGGTCGTTGACGCTCCGTCGTACTTGTTGATTTTTTGATTTGTTCGCTATACCTGTTAGGAAGGTGAAAAGTCAGCAAGTTGCATAAACATGGGTGCCGCCTGAGTTTAGTAGTTGTATAGAAAAATGCCGCATACTCTTTCCTACTGCACATGCACGTATTGTATTGGTGTAGGCAAGTGTGTCAACTGCCGTTGCAACGGTCCCGCAAGGCAACAACAAAGAACAACTAAGTGGTCGGTTGGAGATCTCCACACATGGCGTACGTCGCGAGAACCGTGCCGCAACGGGTTGAGATATCATAAAATTTTTCGGTAGTTTTCATTCAAAAACAATCCAAATCGTACAAAATGTACCTACGAGAATGCCGATTGCAAACAATCAGCATAAATACAACCTTCTACGCAATGTGTGTGGTAAACAACGCGGAACGTTAAAATTGACCATTCTTGTGATTGTGTCGAAGTCGCCGTCAATATCAAGCGTTCTAAGAGAACAGTCGGGAGATGTGCGCGTTCGGCGATGAAAGAATTTTGTTGAGTTTGCTTTAAGTTGAAATTGGTGTTTCGTTATTCCGAAGTGTATTTCCTCCAGCCTTGGTTTTTGCAGTGGATCACTGCTGCCAGTATTTGGAATGCAAGCATTTGGAGTGTAGAAAATTTATAGGCTGATAGTGTTTAGGCGTAAAGTGATTTCACTTGAGTAAAAATAAGAAATCAAATTGCTCGCGACCAGGGTACTAACCTATATCAAATATTTGTCGTAGCCCACAAGTAAACCAAAATCGTACGTGGAAAGGGAGTCGGCTTGAAATTGCCAACCACCGCGGACGCCGCGAGGGAGTAAAATCATTTATTTATAAAATAAAACAGATGATCATCGGAAAATTTTTGGTTCCAGTTAGTGAGGAAAAACTTTAATCTATTAAATTCAATTATTAAAGTGTAAGGTGCTTTTGTCAATGAAAATTAAAGTGACCTATCTTTGGGCCTCCAAAAAATTTAGATGTACTGAAAAATTGATATTTTTACGTAAGCACGTTACGGTACTGAATACAAAGAGATTGGAGAAAGAGTGCAATTTGAAAAAATTTAAAAGATAAAGTGATTGAATCATTTGTGAAGCAAAGCTATACTTTGATCATATTTAAAAAAATAATTAAACATGTCAAGATCTGACCATTGAGGAGAAGCGTAGCCATAACCGTGGAGAAGTACAAAATTATTTTCTAAAAACCGTTTCGAAGTTAGACAATTTTAATTATTAGTTGATACAAGTACGGAACATATTCTCCAAACAAACAAAGATAGAAGATTTTTTGGGTCCTCTTTATTGCTGGGCTGTTTTCTTTCTCCTCGAATTCGTCCCACCAGGCATTTTAAAGTTTTTTCGTGGAGCTTGACAAGGTTCGAAAAGTTATAGCATGTACTGAACACCCAGCAACACATAGAGAAAGGAAATTTTGCTGACACATATTTTGCGGTTGTTCGTGCCATTCCACGCAAGGCTGAGTGTATTGTTGAAAGTGATGTTATCCACCGCATATTTTACCATCTGTCAAGGTTCATGCGAAGATCCTTTTTCAATTATTCACGACCGCAAGAATTTGCATTATTCTCCAAAACGTTCGCGACAAAGTTAAATCAGTTTGAGCTAGTCGACTTTGTGTAATGAATTTTACGACGATATACAGACTATACATTGTGATTTTGAATACAATTTGCTAGCGTTGAATTTCGACGGTGTCATTGAAATCATTTGAAACCCAGAAAGATGTTGCACGAGGTTTGAGATTGAAAGTGCTACGACAGTGCTATTGCTTTGCTGCTGAAGTAGTGTAATAAACATAAGCAGTCGAGCAGCCCCGTGGTGATCAGGAGTGGCTGCTCCTGAAGAGATAAAGTGGTCACCCCGTCGAAACTGCTCAGTTTGTTGTTTTACTAGTGTAAAGTAAACTGCATCCGTCGTTTCCATCCTTTAGGCAGAGATGAGTGGTTCACTTCAGCCACTTTAACATCTTTAGGTTTGACATTCCCCTGTAATGCAACGACCTTCTTCGGTGAAAGTAACGGTTGCTTTTTGTGTAATGTTTGCGTTTGTCTCAAGCCTCCGTGTCCGCTAACTTTAACGAGGCAAAAAAATATTGAATTACTGTAGAGTAGCTTAATTGACACCTAATAGAACTTTTCTAAAGACAATAAAAATTGATCGGTGCGTCTTGTGGAGTAGAGTACGCGGGATAAGTATTTTGTAGTATAGCTTCGTGGCTCGACAAGAACCCGCCTCATATGATCCCGCAAATGCTAGTCATCAAGCACGCGTACGCGGTCGTTAAGCGAAGTTAGTTAGCTGAGCTCGGTGTTGTTTATAGCTCGCTGACACTTATGCCAGACCATCGGCACCCGTGTCCTACACGGGCATTAAAAAAATCATTACAGTAGTTTTTTTCAAATAGAATTGACAATAGTTTTTTTTCACTTTACTGCCCTCTACTGGAACAAAGCTACCCGTTAGTTAATATTTTTACTGCACGAATGTTTTGGGTTCAAAAAAAAATTTTTGTAAATCGATTTCAGTGATCACCACATCGTCAACGAGCACTCGTCGAGGATGCCGTAATAATCTTAATTAATTTGAATTTGCTATAGTTTTTTTTGATAAGATTTGTTTAACTGATAACGTATAAATTTAGAGAGCCATTTGGGCCATTAAGTTTTTGTATTGTTACTGTTTGGAATTTGCTTTATATTCTTTTAAAATTTATAACGATTAGTATTGAATAAAGCGCTTTTGACTATGACGCTGACTTCGAAGACTGCTGAGCATTTCCAGCGATGATTTTTTTAAGTTTCAACTCCACTGTGAACTAATTTCAAACAAGAGGAATAAAAAAATGAATTATTAAAAAATATAACTTCGGTCTTCGCATTTCCGATCCTTCGACTGGGTATGGGACCCGCCACGTTGGCTGGGCACACCTATTCTGAGCTAGCCATCGGGCTTTAGCTCTTTCTTTTCTTAGTCGTTACTGTCGTAAACCCGAACTGCTTCAATCAACATCTCTTAAAGCTCGTTTAATGTGCAATCTTTCTTTACTCTGACTGCTCGATCTAACCGCTCTTAAAGCTCGGAGGATTCCTATCTTTCTTCTACACGGTCTGTCGAGCTAAGGTTGGGCGCGCGGGATTAAACTGCAAAAAAACCGGATCGGGGTTCATCGGATTGATTGCAGCAATCACGAATATTATATTTAGTTAAGTGTTATCAACAATTAAGATTAAAAGACTGTAGTGAAAGCTTTTTGAAATAAAACAGAATTGTAAACCTCTTCTTTGAATACATCAACCTACGGTTTACAACATTGGCGACGAGGAATTACGAAAACACGTGTGTCTAACCTCAAAATGGACTCAAACCAATTCAAAGTTTTCTGCGAATTATTTCAAGAGCAAATGGCTCTACAAAATCAGCCAATGCAACAATTGCTTCGCCAACAGAACACGGCGCCTGCACCAGGCCAAGCGCCAGCACAAGATTCAACAGCTTTCAAAGTGAAATGTCTTGCCGATTCCATGGTGCAGTTCGATTACGATCCGGACTACAATCAAACATTCGACGCATACTACAAACGCTACGAGTCGCTGTTTACAACACAAGTAATCGACCTCGACGAACCAACAAAGATCTATCTTCTTCTTCAAAAATTTCCACAAGCGCAGTACCAACGCTACGCAGACTCAATTCTACCACAGAACCCTCAAGACCGGACACTCGCTGACACAGTGAGAACTCTCAAGCGACTCTTTGGTTACAAAGAAACAAAGTTCGCAATGCGGCACAAGTGCTTCAAGCTTGAAAAATTCGACAGTGAAGATTTTAGTGAGTATGCAGTGCGCATTAACAAAAATGCTGAGAAATTCGAAATCGCTCGATGCTCGCCTGACGACTTCAAGGTTTTGTTATTTGTGAGTGGTCTCACGTCATCACAAGACTCGCTGATCCTTGAAAAACTTCTCACAAAAGTCGACAATCAACACATCGAACTCGAGAAGACAACCAACGATGCGGCAAGAGCTCTAATCCACAAGTTGAACCTTCAGGACTTAGTGAATGAGGCTGAACGTATCACCTGTTTGAAGATCGATACAGGAAAAGTGGGTGAATCGTCGGGCTCTTCTGAAGTTCATGCTGTCCATCATTTCAAGGGTCAAAGTGGTAAGCCAGGTTAGAGCCATTGGGGTGATAAAACCGGTCATCCGCTGTATGCTTGCCCCGGCTGTGGCGAAAGGCATTGGTTGGCAGATTGCCCCTTCAAGGAGAAGACCTGCAGCAGATGCAACGGAAAGTCACATAAGGCAGGTTACTGTAGCATTTGCAAGGATTTCCGAGAGAAACGCAACACAAAATACAACAAGAAGGGCGACAACAAGCCGCAAGTGAACCAAGTACAATCAGAAGTTAACTTGGTTTCAAGCAGGAAGTTTCTCAAGCCGACTGTCAACGGTGCGCAGCTAAAGATGCAGTTTAATACAGGTTCAGACATGACAATCATCCCTGAGGCAAATTGGGAGACGTTGGGACGTCCGAAACTGACTGCATCAATCGAACGAACGCAACAAGTGCTTCAGGAGACGTGATTCCATTACTGGGATACTTCAGGTGCAACATTACTCTGAATGGCATTCAAAAGCAGGGATGCTGTTTCATTACACCGCTAAATCTCAACCTTTTCGGCATTCCCTGGATCAATGTGTTCAATTTGTGGAGTGTTCCAATCGACAACGTCTGCAACCAAGTCAGGTCAACATCTTGCGATGACCTGACCACAGAAGTACAATCAGAGTTTCATGAACTCTTCTCAAATGGCCTTGGTTGTTATAACAAAGCTAAAGTCTAACTCAAACTTAAACCGGGAGCTCAACCAGTCTTCCGAAAAGCTCGTCCGGTTCCACAAGCAGCTCGTTCTACTATAGTCACTGAGCTAGAACGTTTGCAGCACTTGGGCATTATCAGCCCTATCAAATATTCTCAGTGGGCAGCACCCATTGTCGTAGTCAAACGAAAGGATGGAAGAGTTCGAATTTGTGCTGATTATTCGACGGGTCTTAACGAAGCACTTGAGCCAAACAAGTATCCTTTCCCATTACCCGATCAAATTTTCGCAAGTTTCACAGGAAAAAAAGTTTTCAGCACAATCGACTTATCAGACGCTTTCTTTCAAGTGGAAGTCGACGATATATCCAAAAAGGTGATGGCCATCAACACCCACATCGGATTGTTTCAGGTTAATCGCCTCCAGCAAGGCGGTAAAACAGCCCCAGGAGAATTTCAAGCAATTGTCGACATGATGCTCAGTGGAATCTCAACGTTCGGTTTCATCGATGGCATGGTTACTAGCGGTGAGAATGCTGATGAGCATAAGCAAGAGTTGAAGAAAACACTACAACGCCTGCAGGAATTCGGGTTCAAACTCAACATCAACAAGTGTCAGTTCGGTAAGAAATTTGTGCAATTCTGTGGACATGTCATCGACGACAAAGGCATCCGACCACAGCCTGAAAAAATTTGGGAATGCACATCAGCACCTCCGCCAGCTAATGTCAGTCAGCTCCGTTCATTCTTAGGTTCAGTCAATTACTATGTCAAGTATATCAAGTCAATGAAGACGCTGAGGGGTCCCCTGGACGAACTTCTCAAGAAAGATGTGAAGTACGAATGGCAAGATGTTCACCAGGAAACTTTTGACAATCTCAAAAAGATCCTGGGATCAGATCTGGTACTTACGCACTTTGATCCCAACAAGGCCATCGTTCTAGCGACAGACGCGTCAAAAGACGGTATGGGAGCTGCCCTCATGCACCGCTTCAACGACAATTCACTACATCCTATCATGCATTTCGCCGCAACATTCAATTCAGCGGAAAGAAATTATTCCCAAATTGAAAAATAAGCGCGAGCACTCATTTTTGGCTTAAAGCGATCACATTTCTACATCGCTGGGCGACAAATTACCGCGCAAGTCGATCACAAGCCTCTGTTGTCCATCTTTGGTTCGAAAAACGGAATTCCCGTATATACAGCGAACAGACTACAGAGATGGGCACTAATCATCATGGCTTATGATGTTAAGTTCGAATTTATAGGAACCAACAGCTTCGGATATGCTGACGTCGTATCTCGCCTTATGTCAAAACAGATGAAAGCTGATGAAGAGACAATTATTGCTGCGGTACAAGTCAAGGGAATTGACGACAATGACGAACAGTTGTTAAGTTTCGCAATACAGTCAGCAAAGGAGCTTTCTGTCACCTTCCAACAAGTACAAGAAGAAACGAAAGCCTGCCCAAATCTTCAGCATGTGATAAAATTCATTGTGACTGACAGCTGGCCCCAGCGCAAAATTCAGATCGAAGGAATCGAAATCGCTTCTTTTTTCGGACACCGCAATGAGCTAAAATTCGTACAAAATTGCATTTTCCGTGGCGAACAAATCATCATTCCATCAAAACTGCGAGCACATATTCTTGAGAACCTACATGAAGGTCATCCAGGTGAGTGTTGAATGAAGCTATTGGCAGCCGACAAAGTCTTCTGGCCTGGCATAACGAAAGCTATAGAAGTAATCGTTAAGACTTGCGAACGTTGCGCAAGGGAATCAAAGGCACCTTGCAGCCCTGGCCCGTGCCATTGGAACCATGGATGCGCCTTCACCTTGATTACGCCGGCCCCATCAGGGGCTCCTACTTCCTAGTGGTTGTTGACGCCTATAGCAAGTAGCCAGAAGTTATAAAAACGGCGACAATAACTGGAACGAAGGCGGTCGAACTTTTTGCTGATGTGCTGGCCCGACAGGGTCTGTGCAAAGTTTGCGTCACGGACAATGGACCTCAATTCGTGTCGAGCTCGTTTGAAAACTTTTGCGAGACACACGGTATCAAGAATTTTACGACCGCCTACTACAGCCCTCAGTCAAACGGTCATGCGGAACGATTCGTTGACCTTCTCAATAAGGGCTTACAGAAGGCCGAAGGAACCATCGAACAAAAATTGCGAGAATTTCTGATGACGTATCGCTACACACCATTATACAATCTCGGAATGAAATCACCATTCGAATTGATGACCGGCCGTAAGATGCGCACAAAACTCGATTTGCTCAAGCCTCAAATCGATCAAACTCCTTCAGACAAAGCAAAAATGGAAAATCAATTTAACTTGCATCACGGCGCAAAGTGGAGAGAGTTTTCACCCGGAGATGAAATCCTTTACAAACTCCACACAACCAGTGATAACTGGAATTGGACGCCTAGCTTCGTGAAAAACCGAGATGGAGCTGTCAATTACTCGATTGACATTACAACGCCGTCAGGAAGTTGAACCGTACGAGCTCACACGAATCAGCTCAAACGCCGATATATGAAAAACGAATTGATTGAATTGTTTGACTTGCCCGAGTTTAGTGACGAAAATAATCTGCCAGTTGGTGAAGTTGAACGGATTATCACACCTGGCAACAATCCTCGACATGTCGACCACTCTGACACTCACAATGATGAACAAGCCGGAAGTGAGGATGAAACTCAAGAAGAACCTGAAGCTGAAGTCGAGCCTCGTTATCAATTCGAACAAGTCGGGGAGTCACATCAAAATTCAATGACTTCGTCAGATTTTAAGAGGCGAGGAATGTGGTAAACCCGAACTGCTTCAATCAGCATCTCTTAAAGCTCGTTTTATGTGCAATCTTTCTTTACTCTGACTGCTCGATCTAACCGCTCTTAAAGCTCGGAGGATTCCTATCTTTCTTCTACAGGGGCTGTCGAGCTAAGGTTGGGCGCGCAGGATTGAACTGCAAAAAACCGGATCGGGGTTCATCGGGTTGGTTGCAGCAATCACGAATATTATATTTAGTTAAGTGTTTTCAACAATTAAGATTAAAAGACTGTAGTGAAAGCTTTTTGAAATAAAACAGAATACATCAACCTACGGTTTACAACAGTTACAGGGGCTCTTGCTGGATAGAGTGGCCTTCGTCACAGGTTTGTTATTCATGTTAAAGTTTTATATGATTCGGCATATAAAATTTTAATATAAATCTTAAACATTTTATTTCTCATTTACCGGAAAAGTTAGTATAAATTGCTTTTGTATGAGTTTTTCAATTAAATGAAAAATAAATAGCCACGACTACAATAGATCTTGATCCGGATGGGCGGGTGCGAGGAGGCACCGCTTCCACCTGGATGCCCCTTTCTTAGTGGGGGTCGTCAGTGTTCGGAGTAACGACGAAATCGTCTTGCGTGCCGCGTCCGTTACTCGAGTCAATCAGTCGCGTTTTCTATAGTTCATTCTTTCGGTAGCTTACCTCAGCCTCGACACCGTCGAACCCATATACATTATGTTCGAAAAGCTCGAGAATTCGAAATATTTTGTAGTGGGCCCTTGTGCTGGGGAAAAGAACCCGCCCCACGACACCGCAACGTTAGCCTGGAAACGCATTCACGCATCCTCAGACAAGGCCAAACCCGGCGAGCATAATACTCTCACTCGCTGAGGCAGCAGACCATCGCTGCAGTCCTTTATGGACATATGGAACATCTTGAAAACACTACAATGTGCACACACACACACAAAAGAAACGGGGAAAAACTGAGATGGCATCGCTTCCATAAAATTTATTTATTTATTTTGAACTCGATTTTCTTTTTTTTCTAAGTTTTTTTTTCAATTGAATTACAAAATATGCAGTTTTATCTAAATTGAATTTGAGTTTGATTTTAATGAATAAATGTTTTTTCAATTGATAACGTGTAAATTTAGAGAGCGTTTCGGGCAATTAAGTTTTAGTATTTTTATTATTTAGAATCTAAATTTTGACTTTGACTTTCACGATGATTACCATCGAACGATCTTATGAAACTTAGAACTAAGATATATTCTTGTAATAATGTACTTACATGCATTTGATAACTTCCGTAAGATTTGTGTCGAATGACAAAAACATTTTTCCTTTTTTCGTGTAGCCTTTAACCACATTTTCCGTCGCAACAAATATTTTGTCGAAGTTCGAACCTGTGCACAGTTATGTTATCACTTTTTTATCACTATTAATTTTCTATTTACCAACAGCTCCTCCAAGTTGAACGCATGAAACTTTCTTACCAGCATATGCTTGAAATAAAATTTGAGCTTCAGTCTTTTTAATGGCAAAAAGCTGAACGTTGCCATCTATGTCGGCAATAACTACCTAAAACAATATTAAATAAAGTTTTATCAAAGAGCAAAATCAAGGACTTGCCTTTTGTTGTTTTTTGTACGCATTCGGTAGGAGCTTTAGACAATTTTTAGAAGTTGTCCCTACCGTTCCGTAGTCGATCCTGGTCAATTCTAATTCCATTTTATGAATATTCACGTCTCATTAAACTGTTGGCGAATGCAAAGTAATTTTAGTGAATTTTCTTTGCTTGCAACAACGATGTAACCAAGGAAACAACATACTTGGCGTTGCGCATGCTTTAACTCGTTGACTTGCTGAATTTGGAATATTGAAATAAATACTGAGTGGAAACCTCCGCCTTTTCGTTCTTCTTCTCCCTAGGGTTACCTGCAGCGCTAATGTAGGTAAGAAATGTCCTGAAAGATGCATCTACATCCATTTTAAGTAAAACCATATTATTTATTGATCTAATTTTTATATTCAACGTCTATTGCACACTTGATAAAAAATGTTTGAAATGCTATTTTGATTTTCCTACGCGAAGCTTTCATAGCCGCAATTTAGTTTTTTTTAAATATCTTTATATGTACATGTACGAAAATTGTTTGTACAAAATTTAATTAATTCAGTTCACTAGCAATGCACATTTGCAAACAAAAAGTAATAAATTTATTTATTAACATCATTAACTAATTTTAGACAACGGTCAGCTTGCTCAACGATTTCCTTGTGATTCCTTTTCTTTCCAAATCGCCAAGCAAATGAACACGCGTCTTTGGCTTGCTGGAGCAGTCCTTGTTTCAGGTATAATATACCGAGATTCGCTTTAAGCATTCCCATCTCCACCGCGTCCGGCATTTCTTTGGCTATTTCGAGAGCTTCGTCAAGAAATTTTCGTGCTGAGTTGAAATCCTCAAGCTAAAAATGGAAGTAGAAGAGTGGTTGAGAGATGTATTAAATAGTGTTAATGCTACTCACATAAGTAGAAGCTACGCTTAAGTTATTTAGCATTGTTAAGGCTTCGGAATTTATTTTGCCATGGATGGATGTAAACGTGTTGTATGCATCTAACAGACATTGTCTTGCTTCCTTGTACTTTTCATTTTCCATTAGTGTTTGGCCGTACCTAGAATTGGAACATATTGATAGATGCCAAGAAAATTTTATAGATCTTTACCAATTTTTTGTCAAACCCCATAGCTCCTTTAACTCTTCGTCCTCGGGCATAGCTTTCAACTTTTCTTCAACTTTTTGGAGCGTCCATACAAATCCTTGTACAGCTTTTTCGATCTGTCCTTGCAACTGTGCAATATGAGCTATCTTCGAACTAATGTGCAGCATCTATCCGGAGAAAATTTAGAAAAATTATTAAAATCGAAACCGCTTTGTTTACTTGCCTGTACGTCGTCCTGTTTGTAACCGTCAGCAAACATACGCTTCATCACATCCACAAATAGTTTTTCTGCTTTAGCGAACTGGTCCGTTTCTAAAGCCAGATTTGCCATCAAGTCGTATACATATGTAATCCCATCCTTACTCTGCATATCCTGTGCCATTCGCAAGGCAAGATGCAGCATTTGCTCAGCTTTGTCATATTCCTCTTTTTGAATGCAAAGAACAGATCGTTTTATTGTGTCAATTAACTTCTCTTCCGGCGATTCTTTCTCATCGTCCTTTTTGAAGAATGAGAAAATGCCATAGGTTAAGGCTATTAAAAGGCCTCCGGCTGCTTTGTGATTTAGGTTGGGATCACCAAACGATCCAACACCTCCATCAGTAAAACGACGCGTGAATGCGATGGGGACTGGTCCCGATTTTACACTGGTTCGTGTCAAGTTCGTTGCAATGTTCCAAGACAATGGCACAAATTTTCTAACGTTCATTATTTTAACAAATTAAACATAAAATTTATTTTTCTAACCCAATATTGTACTTATATAAATAAATCGTTGACGTTTTACGACAAGCAGCTGATTACTGTTGTCATATGTTATTATTTAACAGCCGGTAGATGAGAAACGTACTAGAATTCAATGTGACAATACTTTTGGCTGAATCTTAGCCAAACATCAAACATACGAGAGTTACTGGAAAAGCGGAAACCAAATAGTATTATTGAACTCAAAAATATCATCATATCTGCTAAGCAAAGTTCTACAATTGAGAAAAAAATCAGGTGTCGGCAACGGACTTGGATAACGAAAAAAGTAATTGATGCAAGTATTAAAAAAAGGAAGGCATACATGGACTACAGGAAGAACAGTGGAAACCGGGCTTTCAAGTTTGTGTATATGCAAGCGAAAAAAGAATCGAAACGACTGGTGAAAGAGGCTAAATTCTTATATTTCTCAAGAAGAATGGAGACAGCGGCTGACAACTCCCGCGAAATATGGAAAATAATAAATGAGGTAAAGGATAACTCTTCAACCCAGGGTATATCACAAAACTTTCAACTGAATCCTGATGGGCCCTCTAACACATCGTGTCCACGTGACGCGGCGAACTCATTAAATAACTTTTTTTCAACAATTGGTGGAAGTATCACTAAAGAAATCCTTGCCAGTTCAGCAGGCAATGTAAATAATACAAATATCGCAATAAATTCCATCTTTCACATTCATCAAACAAATAAAAGGGAAGTCTTAAATGTAATCAATGAATTGAAAAAGAATACGGCGCCAGGCATTGATAGCATCACGATGAATGAGTAGTATAATAAAGGAGGACATAGCCCAGATTATAGCAAATTTTATAAACGTGCATATTAGGAATGGAACTTTTCCGGAAGAAGGAAAACTTGCAAAAATAGTTCCTATATTTAAGGGTGGTGATCATCTTGACCCGAATAACTATCGCTCGATTGCGCTGCTGACGGGATTTAGTAAGATATTTGAAAAAATACTAAACAATCGATTAACATCATTCTTAGTTGAAAACTATATCATAAGCCAACATCAGTTTGGTTTTCAAAAGAACAAGAGTACTTTGGATGCCCTACATTCTGTCATACGTTTCATCAATTTAGGAGTTGACAGAGGTGATTATGTCATCGCAATTTTTGTGGATTTGAAAAAAGCATTTGATACAGTTGATCATGATCTCTTGCTTCGTAAACTTGAATCGTGTGGTATTCAGGGTAGTCCTAAGCAGTTGTTTAGGAGTTACTTGGAGGGAAGATCGCAGAGAACTTTAATCAACAATGTCCTGAGCGACCATGCACCTACGGAAACAGGAGTTCCCCAAGGTTCAATACTGGGCCCAACTTTGTTCCTGCTATATACTAATAATCTAAATACATGTGGGCTGACGGGATATCACACATTATATGCTGATGACACAGTTCTACTTTATTCAGTACAAGACAAAACTGCCATTGAGAACACTATCAACGACGATCTAGGAAAATTCCATCAGTGGTTAATTGGAAACAAATTAGTATTGAACACATCAAAGACAAAATATATTGTTTTTAAGCAAAAGAACAAAGGAGACATAGATGTCGAACTAAATATTAACGGCGAAAAATTGCAAAGAGTGCTAGAAATGAAATATCTTGGTCTTATCATAGACCATCGTATGACCTGGTTACCACACATAAATAGCTTAAGAAAGCAATTAGCCCCAATAATAGGATTGTTAAGAAGATATGAGGATTTTCCAATGCACATCAAGAAACTTGTTCTAAATGCGTTTGTTCTGGCGAAATTGCATTATGGAGTACTTATTTGGAGTCAATCAGCGAAGCAACATTTAAACAGTATATCCAGGCTGCTGACCAAAGCGTATAAAAACATTCTGAAGCTGCCAATGCTTACTCAAACTAGTTTGGTTTACCAATTGGCTAAATCATTAACCTTTAGTCAAATTATTATTATGGAGAAAGCGAAGTTTATCTACAGAAATTTAAAAACTAATGGATCGGAACGAGCGCCATTAATTAAGGTATCACAGATCAACCCATATAATGCGAGGAATGCAAATCAATTCGTAATACCTTTTGCCAGAACGGATCGACTAAAGAACGATGCAACGAATGATGCTCTGCGTATATATAACAATCTACCAGCAATTGTTAAGGAAGCAAACTCACTTTTGGTATTTAAGAAAAGACTAAGGGAGCATTTAATGAGCACTGATTGAAGCGTGGACCTGTAATTCTGCTTTTATGAGCTCAGTATCTTAGGGCGTTCTTTTTGACCCTATCGGCGAGATACTGAAGTGACAGTTACTCAGAGTTTTTTTTGAATGCGTCGTTTGATATTGAATTTTTTTTTATCTCTGAGAGCTGATCATGATTTTTTGGACTAGATGTTCACGAAAAGGACTAGTTCACATTATATTGTGTGCCCCCTTATACCGATGTGTTAAACATTGTCTGGGTGGCACAAAGGACCAAGCGACGTAATGTGAATGCAGATCGCACGAGCGTTGTGCGACGAAGAAAGAGTGATGGAGAGAGTGGTAGGGAATGGAGGTAATTAAAAAAAAAAAAAAAAAGAGTGAAGAACAGAGGAGAATGATGAGAACTGCATATACGTGATTTGTTATCAATGGTCTAGAAAACCAATATACAAATGAGGGATTAAGGAATGAAATCCAATCATTAAATCCAAGTAAAGGGTAAATGGAACTCGTAAATGCTAGGTGGACAGAAAATGGAAGGTGGTTGCACATCATCCAGGTAAATGGGAGCATGTATCAAAGGCTTGCAAATAGATACGTTAATATAGATTATGGATCATATTGTCTGAAGGAAGACTATAACATAACGAGGTGTTATAAATGTCAAACTACAACCACAAAACATCAAAATGTGAAGTGGAGCAAATCTGTGTGAAATGTGGAGGAAAGCATGACCTAAAGAGAAGTGCTGCAACTATATTGGAAACAATAATAATGATGATCATTCTCACAGAGTTGACTCGATAGTGTCCAGAATTTCAACGTAGAATATTGATTGCCAGGAGGAGCACTGTTCGGGCATTTTCATACCTCAAACGACAATAATCAAAATTACATCAAGGTGACAGGCTTCTAATTTTCGGAGTCTTGGACAGATGTCAGTTTACAGGCTTCGCACTTTCGGAGTCTCGGACAGACTTCAGACTTGAACATATACTATTGTTATCTTCTTTGAACTCACTCTACACATGTATATTGATATGAGCGGAACGTTTTTCTCAGTATAAATTCCCATCATTTTGATCTGTCGACCCAGATTCCTTGAAAGTAATAGGGAAAACATACATATTGTGAAAAAATTAAATTCATTCAATATGCGGACGTTTGCACATCGGCTAAGCGGAAAAGTGACAGTGTGGGCAAAAAAGAACTTTGCAAGCATATTTGCATCGAAATTGGTGTGCAGTTACAAATGAAAAAGTGCAGCGTCGTCATTCAAACATTTTGGGACACAGTAAACACAAAATGTCAAGTTTGAATAAACTTCGGCGGGCACGCACGAACACGAAGTGAGCAATTTCAAAACTCGCGCATGTGGACATCCGAGACATGACGCCGGTCGAAGTACAAGTCCGGTTGGACCAGCTGGAGAAGACATATACAAAATTTCTCGAGCTGCAGTCCGAGATAGAGAGCAAAGTGGAGGAAGAGGAAGGATAAGAAGCGGTTGCGGTGGAGTCGGAGGAGCGAGATGAACTGGACGAAACGTTCCTGAACGCAAAATCACGGTACTGAAAACGTGACCGAAATTATTGAGTCACTCACAAAGGAGCAAATGCGGATCAGCGGAATGTTGAAACGGTTGACAACGACGGACAATAACACCAGTGGCGGTGAAGTTCCCAACCATCAACATCCCAAAGTTTGATGGCAAATACGAGGACTGGATATCATTCCATGATATGATTCAGAATCTAGTCAATGAGAGCACGAACCTATATCCGGTGCAGCAGATGCATTATCTAAAAGATGCACTGGTCGGCGAAGTGGCATCAACAATGAAACATATGGCAATCACGGAGTCAAATTACAAAGCAGCATGGGAGCAACTAAATGCACGGTATCACAAATATATACATACATCATACATCATGGATGATGGACTATCCACCCATCTCAAAGCCCACGGCCCATGACATACGGCAGTTGGTTAATGCATTGGAAGAAGCGACAAGAGCTCTCCAAGCGCTCGGCTACGACACGTCAAATTGAGATTGTTTGTTGGTGTACATAGCAAGCCACAAACTTGACTCTATGTCAAGACAACTTTGGACGCTGCATTTAACATCGGATGAGCGGCCGACATTTAAATTGCTCATATCAGCAACACGAACTACAATCCTACTCAAACACATCGAGCGGTGTGGCCATCTCGATACCCCACATCGCGGGTCATAGCAGCAGCAACATCACCATCCCCAATCAAACCTCGTGTTGGCATTGCGGTGGAGCGCATCAGCTGTACAAATTCATCAAACTTAATGAAGAAAAGCGGAAGGTGACAGCACTGCAGGCAAATGTGTGCTTTAACTGCTTGGCACCAGGTTACTTGGCAATCAAAGGCAGAAGCATACGGTGCAAGATTTGCAACGGCATGCATCACACCTTGCTACATGCACCACGCGGCTCATTACAAGGCGGCAATAAACCATCCACTTCCAAACAAGAGTGCAGACACTAAAATTTGACTCTCTCGGAAACCTGCTTATCAACTCACTTATAACACAGTGCGGCACATGTTTACATATTACCCACGGCAACAGCGTTCATCCATTAAAAATGCGGACCTGTTCTTCCATGCAGAATATTGCTGAACTCGGCATCGGAGGCTTCACTCATCCCATGCAACCTCATTGAAAACAGTGCGGCTACCCTGGACACCCATCCAATTTCCGGAATCGCTGAACACTCAAAATTGAAAACGTTCGGTATAACTACAGTGAAAGTTTCTTCGAAAGGTGGCATGCAGAGCAAAATAATATCAGCGTTAATGGTGCGTCAGTTACTGGAGGACATTCTAATACAGCGGATCAACAGGCAACATCTTGGCATCAGTTCCACGTTACAACTTGCGGACTCGAACTTTGATAAGCCAGCACATATCAACATGTTACTCGGTGCAGAACCAGCCTTGCACATCATATTGGATCAACGCGCCATCTCAACCAATAAATTGACTGCTCGCAATACATTTTTTGTATGGATCGTTATGGGAATTGTAAATTTCGGCAGCAACCATTCAGCGGCCACATACGTTCATCATAATGCAAACGATGCGGAAATGAACACAATCAACGTAGAGTCACTATTGCGGAAGCTCTGGGAACTAGAAAATATACACAGTCAATTTGTCAGGACTCCTGAAGAAACGAAATGTGAGACTCACTATACAAATTCGGTTCATCGTACTGAAAGCGGCAGATATATAGTACGATTTCCATTTCAGTTCACGTCTCAGCCACTTGGTGATTCGCGCGAAAAAACAATTCAACAATTACACGGCCTGGAGAAGCGTCTTAACTATAACCATCAACTGCGGCTAGACTACGACAAATTTATGGCGTAATATTTGGTGCTCGAATATATGTCACCATTAACAACGAAGGACTTGTAGTTGGATGAGCAGCATTTGAACTACATACCGCACCATGAAGTACTTAAGCCCACAAGCAAAAAAACAAATCTGCCGGTGATTTTCGGTGCTCCAGCCAAATCCACATTAGGAGTTTTCCTCAACGACAACCCCAACCATACAAAACGACATTTATAAATTACTCTGCGAATTCCAGGCGTTCCTTATCGCCATGGTCGCCGACATTGTGGAGATGTATAGGCAAATTCTAATGGACACCGTCAGTGCCAACTATCAACAAATAGTCTGGAGATTTCCCAAGGAGGAACGGATAATATACTATAAACTTAACACGGTCACATACGGCACCGTATCGGCACCATTTCAAGCTGTGCGCACACTACATCAAATAGTCAGTGATAACAACAACATTTCAAACCAAGCGGCGCAGGTAATCATGGACAATTTCTAGGTTGACGACTACTTGGGTGGAGCTGACAACATTTATCAAGCTTTACCGCTAAAGCGGGATATCATCAACGTCCTAACTAGCAACGGCTTAGAGCTACGTGGTTGGGTATCTTATGCACCTGAACTTTCGAAACCAATGAACACTACGGCACAATCTCATTCCTTTGACAACGACGAGTCAAGCTCGGTACTTAGATTACTTTCTCTGGTGTACATGCTCCACGATATATTGGGTCATCCTCTTCAATGGAAATCATCTATGGAAGCGGCATCCATTGCAGCGGTTTACGCTAGAACAGAAAGTGGAGACGCACACGAGCCTTTTCGAGTCACATTGCTAGCAGCTCGAACTAAGGTACCACCCATCAAGTGAGTCACCATTCCTCGACTTGAGCTATATTCAGCGGATCTACTCGCCAAACTTACGCGGAAGATTGCATCCTGCATGAACGTCAATCTGGATAACTGCCACTAATTTACAGATTTGCAAGTGGAATTAGCTTGGATATCAGATAAACCTAGGCACTGAAAACATTTGTGGCAAATCGGACACCCAACATAATCCCACCTGAGATGGAATCACATTAAGTCTAAACATAACCCAGTGGATTGTGCATTACGCGACCTGAAACCAGCACAGCTATTTCAACATCGTCTCTGGTGGAACGGACCAACCTTTCTAACTTCAAAAAGATATTTTCATTCACGGCCAGTGCCCATCACGGACGAATCGGTCATGTCGGAAGTTCGGCATGTACAAGTTAACCTGCTAACAGTGGATAGCGACCTCTGAATTCACGATTTCTCGGATTGGGAAAAACTACTTCAGATTACCGCCACCTGCTTGAGGTTTATAAACAATTTACGAACATCGGTTAAATCTCATCATGACATCGGTCCACTTATGAAGACAGAACTTCATCAAGCCTTCATCATTTTGGTACGACTGGCCCAGTCGGAGTCTTTTGGTCAGGAAATTCATCTTCTTACGCAGTCTGATGGCATTTTGTGGATCAACAGCAGATTGGAAAATGCGTAATTACACTTCAACCAGCGGCATCCAATCCTGCCACATCGGATCATCACATCACTTCACGTCTCATCACCCATGAGCATCAGCAACATTTTCATGCGGCTTATCGATTACTACAAACGATTTTACTCCACAAATTATGGATAATTGAATCACGGCTCGCCATCAAGCAGGTCATTCGCAACTGCATTACGTGTAACAGACATCGGGCGAAGACATTGCTTCAGAAGATGACCCCATAACCAACGGTACGAGTTACGCCTGCAAGAGCCTCCGCAAACCGCGGTGTCGAATATGCAGGACCACTCGTTGTCAAATCATGGCGGCGACTCAATGGGTGGTCATGAGTACGTCTAATAAGATCGATGGTCAATACTTCGGGCACCCATAGCTTCCACTGTTCCTCTTCTTGTATGAGTTCTCCGGATGCGTGTCCCAACCGCTTGCATACAAATCCCTGCGTTACCCGCAATTCTGGCAGCTGTGGTAACTGGCTCTGAATAGTATACATCAGTTAGGTGTAGCCTGCCGAATTGAAGGCGGGATGGTCCAGATCGATCAGTAGGGAGCTGTCGTTCTCCTGGGCCAACTCGGCTCCCTATGGGGGTGAACAGCCTCGATAAGGTATCCGGTACCACATGTTGGCTTCCTTTCGGGTGTCGAATCGTAAAGTCAAACACCTGCAATTTCAAGGCCCATCTCGCCAAGCGGCCATGGAGGTCAGTTTGGCTCATATGCCGGAAAACGTTTCTCAGAGACCGTAAAGTTCCGCTGGGCCGGTTTCAGCTTGTGGAACGTAAAAGCTATGGGCACTTCCTCGCCGTCTTCCGTGAGCTAGACTGAAACTGCTCCCACTCTATGTTGACTCGCGTCACAATGGATTGAGGACGGTTTACTGAAGTCCGGGCTATGTAGTACGGGGGCTGCTGTCAGGCTCTTCTTTAACTCTTCAAAGGTCCGTAAGCCGAGCTCTTCCCAGATGAACTTTCGTCCCTTACACAGCATGTCAGTTAAGGGTGTGGTGATGCTTGCATAGTCACGTACGAATCGTTGTTACCATCCGCATAAACCTAGGAATCGGCGTAACTGCTTGGTGGTTTTAGGCAAAGGAAAGACATCAATCGCTTGTGTCTTGTCCAGGTCGGTTTTGATGTTGCCATGGCCAATGATGTGGCCCAAATACTTAACCTCCGTCATTACGAACTGCCTCTTCTGTATATTGATGGTTAACCCTGCCTTCCGGATATGCAAAGCTATTTCCTGAAGCAGGCAGATGTGTTCGTAAAAGATCTCGGTTATAAGCAATATGTCGTCCAAGTATACGAAAACTTGGTGTCGTAAATGCGGTGGTATTACTTTATCCATTAGGCGTGTCATTGTTTGGGGAACATTATACAGTCCTAATGGCATGGTCACAAATTGGTACAAGTGCCGACCGGGGACCATGAAGGCTGTCTTCTCGTTTGAGCTAGGATCTAATGAGATCTGCCAGAAAGCGTCTTTGAGGTCCAGTTCGTAATAAAATGGGCTTTAGGTAATCGACTTAGGATACCTTCGATCAACGGTAGGAGATATGCGTCCTTAACAGCGACGGCATTCAAACGTCGGGCATCTAAGTATAATTGGACCTTATTCGGCTTAACAACTAAAGTGACTGGTGAGGTCCATGCGTTCTGCGATTCTTCGATCATACCTAGTGCCAACATCCGATCAACTTCGAAATATAACGACTTTTCCTTCGCCGGAGATATGGCAAAATGTCTCTGTTTGAGGGGTTTAGCATCCCCCACATCTATCGTGTGAGACACCAAAGTTGTCCTACCGAGACCTTCCTTCACATGCGATGGAAAAGCTGATATAGCTGAGTTTAGTCGTAGCTGTTCATTGGCATCCAGTATATGTCGAAGTGAGTGAAAAGTTAACGTCGCATCATTGACAGTGGCGACAGAGTCGAGTATCTTGCTAGAAAATAATGCCGGAGCCAAATTAAATCTTCAGGCGAAGTCAACCCCTAAGTAAAGGTTCTGTGTACGTTGAGGTATAATGTAAAAATCCAGGGACTTGGCCGCACCTTTAAAGATGACATCCGTCGTGAGTTTCCCGACTATGGAGTGACGAGTTCCGCTCGCCAGATAGTAAAATGCTGGAATTGGTCCGCGTGCTCCGTCAGGACTTCTCTTGCAAAATCAGCTGCTACACAGTTGACATTGGCTCCAATGTCAACCAAGCCTACCAGTCGATTTGGCAGGATCTGTACTGATGCGTATGGGCGAACGTCGTCCGTCGATAATTCGTCTAGTTGGATCGCACGCAACGTCTGCCTCGAGTGCCTCACCCTTCTCCAGAAGCTCCGCATCCAACGCTGGCTCGCTTTTTTTTTCGGAGGAGAAGTGAGAAACATCTCCTCATTGAAGATGCGCTGACGAGCAGCTAGATAGTCCCGCAGTCTTGAATGAAAGGGCTTAACATGCCAGGGAGCATTCCATTCATAACCATTCCCCTGAAGGTCCGGCTCGGTAGCGTGTGAGGTTGGCTGCGGAACTTCGGGAGAACTGTGTTTGGCGGTGCGGCTCAGCAAGCTTGGGGTCGTATCCGGGGTTTGGTTATCCGTAGCAACGAGTTCAGTGTCTTTTCGGTCAGATTTTAGGAGTGTCGACGGGTGTTTGCGGCACTCGCTGGCAAGTTTTTTCTCCACCAGTTCGTTCTTGGCCATAGGTGTTCGTAGCCGAGTTGTTAGGCGTAGTATACTGGTATAAAATTGGTCAAATGTTTCATGAGGGCCTTGTTTGCGCTTCCGTATTTATTCGCGCAATTCCCGTTCTGTGAGGCCGTCATCAAAGTGGTTGCGAAGAGCCGCACAGAAGGAATTCCAATCAGGACTACGAATTTTTTTAAACTCCAGTACCATTCGGCGGCATCCCCGCTGAATAAGAGGTGCACGTGCTGAAGAAAGGCCGAGAAGTCTCCTCCCAGCGTACTGGCTACTAGGGCTTGTATCCTGAACAAGAACCTGTCCACTGGTGTTGTAGAATTAAAGCTGGTGAAGCGGAGTCGCCAACTCTCCATTATGCGGGGTGTCGGATCTCGGGCTTGAGTCGCGAAGATCGCTGGGTGGTTCGCTTCATTGTTCAGCCCGTCGTACGGAACTGAGTCATGCGTTGTCAGTATCGGTTAGAGTACGGTACTGAACCTGGTCTATAATCTTGGGCTCTGAGCTCAATCAAGGGAGGTTCTAATCCTAAGAGGTGGACATAGCAGCATTTGGATTCGGTTCCCAGCTCGGTGGAGTTCTTGCGCGACTGGGGTCCTGGCTGCTCCTGAGGTCTTGGAACTCTCTCTCCATTTGTCCTATCCTGTCGGACAGCCCTTGTAATAAGGACAGAATCGTGTCATTGCCAGTTGTGTTTGAGGGCGCTGTGCTCCTGAAACTAGATTTTCCCCGCCTACGGCTCGCTGGCTGTTTGAGAGCGGTTGTGTCTGATCATTAGTCCGGGGGTCTTTCGCAACTGCTCCACGTATAGCAGCTTGCATTCCGAGGGGGTTGTCCTGCATAGAGGACAGTGATTGGAAGTTTGCAAGAGCTGCTGGACACAAATACGATGGAACGGGTGTCCGCACTCTAATCTCACACTGGTAATGCCCTCTATGATGTCCTCGTAGCAGATCCCACAGTTGGCCGGCTGTACATTTTTGGAGCGGGTCCAGCGTTTTTCTGGAGTCCGCTCGGTTGTCATCTCTGGAATGTTATAATAAAGAAAAATAACGGAATGTAAAACTTCTACTAACTATGAAGATTTCTCTACTTTATTTATGTGGCCGATAGTGTCGAGCTATACGTGATCTATAACAAAAATTGTTTGGTGAACTCTTTCCTTTCCAGCAGTGCCGACTCTTCCATAAGGAAATGGACGCGAATGGTGGTCTGCCGAAAAGAGGGTGTTCCTGGTCGATTTTAAAATGTATCCCAACCCCGTCTCTAATCTACGTTCATTGACTCGACGAGATGTCATAGCATCACCGTAACGGGCTTTTTACGCGGTCAAAATCTCGACGTGTGGAAGCATTCCGAGCTTTGCAATTCCAGCATACGTCACCGAAAGTCGAACCGAAACCACCCATCTATCACGCATAAAAAGATGGGTAGAATCCTTCCGCAGCATAAAGGCAAGGTAGCCTTCTATTTTCTTGAGAGTCCAGGCAGATGAAGGAACCCATCTGGCTGACAGTTCCCATGAAGGAAATAGAAGGTCCTTAAAGGTTTTATGCTGGGACAACACATCGGAAGGAATCTGTCGCGAGAAAAAAAATATAACCTAGGAGAGCGGAAGCTACAACTCCCGTCTCACACAACTCCACTACTCCTGTCCGTGGGACTCTAGTACCGAGGTACCTTACGCAAACTTTTCCCCTTTAGGACGTTTGGGGCCCCACGTTGCATAAATTGTTTAGCGGATATAATTACTCTAAACCATTAAATACCAAGGAAACATCAAGACAAACAGTAGAAAAATTGACCAAGGTTTCTTACAACTATAGTGTAAAATTTATTTCTGCGTGAATAAAATAACAATTGTACAAAATAACATCGGGTAAAATTATGCTTAAAATGACTTTAATCTAAAAGAAATCGCACTGATTTTGGCGTTTTCGTCGGCGATTCACATCTTTGTGTGAACAGTGTCTTGAGATCGTAGATGATTTCTTCCATTTGATCAATGGATTTTTGTATTCGTTCCAGTGGTGGGTGTTTCAAATCCATATTTTCATTGGCGTTATACCGATCGCAAAGTTTCTTCAACTTTAACGTGTACTTTTGAATATCCTTCAAATACATACTAGCGGCTGAATTGAAGTTTGAGATCTTAGCATTTGGTGAAATTTTGGGAAGTGGCGAATCTTCATCATCGAATGTCAACGATTTTTTCGTATTATCTAGAGATTTATAAGGAACTGAATTCAGGACTTTACAATTGTCTGTTCTTTGTATTTTATTGCTTTCGTTTGAGGTGAATAGATTTCGAATTCTCTGCAGGCCATTTGATATTGGCTTTTGTTTCAGTACGACATCGCGTACGGCAGTCAGGTTAAGTGATATTCGACTAGAATTAAGGGAATCGTTAAGTGTTTCATTTAGTGACTCTACTAGAGGTGACCACTCAATATCAACACTCTTAAATATGTTATTAGCGTTTACATCGTTCTCTCTAATTATATCTAACCAGACATCGAGACGTGCTGTAGGCCATTCAGCCATTCTTTGGTTTTCTTTATCGACTATTACGACAACGGCTCTGAAAATACCGAATTCATCTACAACTTGGGACTGTTTGAACTCTAATTGAACACCAATATCACGACATCGTTGCGTCGCTTCTTTGACCTGGAAGTAGAAGAAAAGCGAGGAAGTCAGATGATGTATTGGAATAAAATACAAATTGTTACAAGATCATAAGCAATTGATCGAGCTCATTTAAATAGAAACAGCGATAGATGCAATATCCGATTTTAATAATTCGAATAAAGCGAGTTAAAACTATAATTACCACTTAATTATTGCTTGGAAACAGCACTTACCTTCAATTGCGTCTTGTGTAAGCTCTCCTCAGTCGGATGCTGCATGATGCGTTTGATATCATCTAATAAAGTTGATTTGTATGGCGTATATTGAAAGGGTTCTTCATTAATCGCTTTATCCGCCAGCGCTTTCTTCTCAGACTCGAGCAATTCTTGCGAGCACTTGTACTTAAACTTTTCCAATTCGAGAAGTTCTACTTGCTCTTGATAGTTCCGTTCGTTTTCCTGGCGTTCTAATTCAATTTGACTTAGAGCTGCGTGTTTTTCTTCTTCCAATTCACGCCGCAACTGTTCTTCTTGCTTTTGTAAAATTTCTTTGTGGGCTAGTTCGAAGTCAACAACCTATACACGGATAGCAAAAGATGTGAATATTACTATTGATTTAGGGAGCAATGAAATGAGTTTCTTCTTACCATACTGGCTCTTCGTTTGGAACAGTGCGGATTTGATACACGAAAATAGTGAGATCCTCCAATAACAAGCCGATCACCATGAAACAGTTGCTTCTGTTCAACGAGCAGATCACCGTTGATGAATGTCTCGAAGTCAGAATTTTCTGGCGAAATGAAGAGCTTTCCATCCTTATTTTCGATACAACTGTAAAAATTAACACTTATGAATGAATCGAAACATCGGAGAAACAATTAAACTAACCAATGGTTAAACGCCACCAACGGTCCATCTAAAACTATATCTGGTTGTGCAAATGCTGCAGGTCTGGACCTACCTATTCGCACTTTACCATGAGGTATGATATAGAACAATGTGCCTGATAAAATAGGATCTGCAGCTAAATTCACCAGACAAACTTGCTTCTGTTCCGCTGACAATTCCATAGCCAGACCCTTACGACGTAGCATTCGCATTTCAGACTTCCTCAGATTTTCAGCTTCTTGCAACCTTTCCATCCACGACTTTTCAGCTTTGGAGAGTTCCTTTTCCATTGCTGCCAGCTCTTGACGTAGTGCATCGACTTCACTTTCGTCAACTGATGTCTCAATAATAATTTTTCGAGGTTGTCCTGAATTCGCGGAATGGCGCTTCTGGCGTTCATAGTCTTGACGCAGTCCTTGCAGGCGTTCAACTTCAGCTCGCAATTCACGAATTATACGATCGTGTGGATCTTCATTGACTTTCACCCGATTAATGATACTTCGAGCTTGGCAAGCATAGCGTAATGTGGCAAGAGTTTCATCGATATGAATGCTAGCTGGTGATATGGTTGCAAGCATTACCGTTCGTGAATTACCTCCAAGGCTTTCCTGAAATTGAAGAAACAAAATGAGTTAATGGGGGTTATTACTAGGTTTGCGAATGTGAGTCATATAAGTAGTCATGTACGTGGAAGCCGAGCCCTACCATTAGCTTCCACGCAGTGTAGACCTCACATTGAGGCTGCCTGCTTAATGCAAGATGAAGTCAACCGCAAAAGTAATGGTGTTCTACTGACAGGGGTGATCTTTAGAATTTTTTATTAATTCACGAAACCCTGTTGAAATTACGATTTGTCTGTCTGTCGATCCATTCATCTGTGTGTGATAGCACGTTTTCCGAAACAGATAACAGATATATATATAGATACCAAATTTGAGAAGTATGTACTCGTAAATCAAAAGCCATTGCCTTTTGAATGTTTGGGAATAAAATTAATTTTCAAAGATTCTTAAGTCTTTCCATGTAAGGAAGGGACTCTTGACATTGGTTTTGGGATATCAAATGAAAGCTCTCTATGAGAAATTTCCGCACAACACCTCGATGCAAATAACGTTTGTTATTTATATAGAGGTGTGCAGGAGTAGGTAAAAGTACGAACAATTTGTGTCCCCCACTCACTGATTGATTCATTGATCATTGACCACTGATCGGAACAAATATCTAAAAAGTTATAATTGACTCAAAGACTTTATTAATAACAGTATAATCGTATCTGTTGCGAAAATACCCTGTATGAATTTACCGCCTAAACTACATACCCTGTAACAACTTGACATTACAGGAACATATCGCATCTATGCGTGTGCTGACAAGAGTGCGAGAGCGACCCGCGTTGAGTGATGACCCAAATGGAAGTCCGAATTAAGTTCAATAAAAGTGGGTGACTTGTGCATCCTTTTTCACGAGAATATATCACGTTAGTGGCCTTTGGGACGCATTGAAAAAACCTTCACAGGAGACGACAGTCACGTCTGAGTGGTTTTAGGCAAGGCAGCTACGTCGGAATATAAGCGGCCAATCACAAAATCTTTCGATAAGAATGATTCTTCACTAAAGGAAGAAGGCGGGCGCAATGTTGCGAAAACATCCTGTACGAATTTACCGCCTAAAATTACCCACCCTGTAACAACTTGACATTGCGGGAACATATAGCTCCTATGTGTTTGCTGACAAGGGTGCGAGAGCGAGCGGCGTTGGGTGAAGTCGAAATAATTACGAGTCTAGTTTTTAATTATCGTTTATTAATTGAAGTTTGTTGATTAAAGTTTTATTTAGAGTAAAAGTGCCTTTATTCTTGATAGTTCTAGTCTTGACAATTACATAAAGGGTGTTTCGTTGAAATTGGCGTGAGTTACAACATCTGGTCCGTCGAGCCGGATAATCGTAGCATCCGCTGTCAAGAATAATTTCGTAGTCGACAAATTGATTTAGTTAAGATACACTTGCTGTGCATTAAGAAATGACATTCATGGCGGTGTGCATAACTGTACTCGAAGATGGTAGTAGTGCGTAAAATCCTCGTTATACGGGTTTTCATGATTACAGTTAGCTAGCTCTCGCACTTATCGTTTGCTTTTTGGCTGTCGCACTTACGTTTGTCAGTCGCTCGAGCCCACATTCCCTTTCGCTGGTGTGTATACATAGTTTCATCGGCTATTGCTGCAATTCTTTTCCGTTGGAGTCGTCGCGTTCGTTCATTTGCATGGTTTCATTAGCTGCGGTTGCTATTATTAAGATTTGTTTTCCATTGGAGCCCGCGCGTTTGTTCTGTTTCGTGGATGTACATTTCATAGAATCCTAAACATGATGAACCAATTAAAATCATTGGTTGCTCTGCAGGGCAAAGAGACTGAACTAATGAGCCGCGCTTTCGTCAATTACAAAAAGAAAGGCATATCGCAATCTAAAGGTGAAACGACCTCCCAACTCAAGGGGCTAGAGAAAAAGTAGACCGCTATCCAATTAAGACACCAAGACTTAATCAACGGGGTAAATCAAGCCGAAAAAGACGTTACAAGCGGCAAAGATGTCGAGAAATATTTCACAGACGATGCGCTTTTAGCAGCTGAAGAAGTATTTATCGGCGCGCGAGAAAAATTTCTTGACGCTCTAGAAACGTTCAATCCGCTGGCCAGTCAGCATAATACAACATTGACAAGTAGTACATCTACACAGGTAATGGCTCAACGAAAGCTTCCGTACTTTTCTGGTAAACATGCGGGTTGGTCATCCTGACATTACAGATGTCGAGAGATTGCAATATTTCAAAGCATGCTTAACTGATGATACTGCGAAGCTGATTAAAAATATTTCAGCTACAGATGAAAATTACCACATGCCTGGAATAAACTGAAATCGCATAACGACAATAGAATGTTTATTGTGAACACATGCTTGAATGCGCTTTTTTAGATAAGGCCGCTCACCAAGGAGAAATTCAATGCCGATAAGGTTGTTGCACACAACACTGTTGAAAAAAGATAGGAAAGTTGCACATATTGCAAGCAACAATACTATGTAGTGAGTTGCGAAGCCTTCAAACGGCTCGAGGCATATAAACGACGCGAATTTGCCTCATCTAATAAATTATGCTATAACTGCTTAGGTTCACACGCTGTAAAGGATTGTCGCTCTTTACATCGTTGTAAAGAATGCCAAGGAAAACTTCATACACTTTTGCATCTGGAAAGCTAGTCGTACAACATGCAATGCAAGGAGACTCCGAAGCACACAGTGATACGATACGAGTGGAAACCCAAAAAATCAACTGAAAATGTACATATCAACGCATACACACAGCAAGTCACAGGACAAATTCTACTAGGTACAGCGTTAGTTGAGGTCAGTGTCGACAATAGATACGTTATGCTAAGGACTTTGATCGATCCATGCCCAGAGACTACGTTTATCAAGGAGTTGGTTGTGCAGCTTCTTCGTACACTTCGTCGTAAAGCAAACGTTTCAACCGGTGTAATGGAGGCAACTCTCTCACCACTGCTCGTTTTCGGGTAAAGGTATGGATCGCATCAAGATTTCCGATAGAGGAAGCTTTGGAAGTTGAGGTTCTCGTATTAACTCGTCTTACAGATTATGTGCTACCATCACAACCCCTCTCCGAAGATCTATTCTTCTTACATAATTTACCGTTAGCTGATCCTGACTTGTCTAAAAATCAACCAATAGACATGGTTCTTGGGATAGATATGTACACTCAAATTCTAAACACCGGAGTGAAGCCAGTCATGGCGCATCATTGCGCAAGAAATTTCGTTAGGGTAGATTGTATCGGGACGTGCTAGTTTAATCCGGGAGCAAGTTGTTGTGCGCACATGTACCACAAACGAGGACTTGCTTGAAGCTTTCCCTAAATTTTGACAGCAAGAGGTGGTACCTTCATCTAGTAGTATCATTTAGACAGACGAAGTAACAAAATGTGAACAACAATTCAAGGAAACGACTCGCCGAAATCAGGAAGGTAGACACATACTACGTTTGCCATTTAAAGAAGTTAATCCAAAACTAGGCGTCTCATTGGAAATCGCTAAACGATTATTGGTAAAGATGGAGCGCAGATGTCTACAAGATCCGAACTTATACAAACTTTACAAGGATTTTATCGAGGAGTAAGTTCAATTGGGTCACGCCGAGTTCATTGATTTCGAGAAAATTGAACTCAGCAAGTCGTTTTTCTTACCACATCACGGAGTATTGAATCAACAAGGCGGTAAAGCAAATATCAGAGTCGTTTTCGATGGCTCAGTGAAACTCAGTGGTAATAATTTAAACGAAGTGCTACTTACCGGTCCAAAACTGCAAACTGAACTTCGAGATGTCGTGCCACGATGGAGAAGGCGGAAGTTCGCCTGGAGTCGCGAAATAATGAAGATTTTTCGCCAAATCCATATTGATTCCATGGACCAAAATTACACGTTAATTCTTTGGCGAAACACTCTAGCGGAATCAATTAAATGTATCAAATTAAGCACAGTCACATACGGCTTGGTTTGCGCACCGTACCAAGCTCTACGCACGCTGAGACAACGTGCAACAGACGCAAGAGAACGTTTTCCAACCGTCGTCTCCATACTTGAGCAGGACACGTACGTCGACGATGCTTTTGGAGAAGCCGATACGTTACGAAGAGGCCCAATACAAGAAGGTGGCGGGTGGTTTCGTTCTAAGTGGACGGCAAATAATCCGCAACTTTTGGCTGGACACACGGCAACTACACCAGATACAGTACCTTTAGAGCTAGACAAGGAGGAAGAGCATAAGGCGTTTGGAATTTCATGGAAGCCCTCGACCGATCTATTCGTATTTAACGTATATTGGAAACCAGAAGAAGGTGCAATAACAAAATGTATGGTTTTATCGCAAACGGCACGCTTATACGACCCTGAAGGATGGGCATCACCTGTTACTGTTAGATTCAAGATTTTCCTTTACTCGTTGTGGCGTTTGGGAGCTCAATTGGACGAAGACATACCCAAAGCACTACCAAACACACTTACGCTAGCTCATTTCTGATATATCAAATTTGTCAAAACTTTTGATATCTCGTTGGATAGGCACCCTATCCGATTCAGAAATCGAGCTTCATGGGTAGAGCAGTAGTTTATGCACGCGTAATCACAACAAACTTACCTTCTTTATGCACGCTGCTTATTGCAAAAGTCAAAGTAGCACCAATCAAATAAGTATCACTACCACGTTTGGAGTTGCACGCTGCTACAATACTTGCCAAATTACTTACTACTTGAACCTTAAGGATGCACCGAAATTTCTATGGTCGGACTCAACGATAACGCTTTCGTGGATTCAAGGACATCGTTCTCGGTGAAGCACTTGCGTGGCCAACCGAGTTTCACAAATCCAAACGATATTGCCAGACGCGGTGTGGCTCCACGTTTCCAGTAAAACCAACACTGCTGACAGAGCTTCCAGAGGCATTTCTACTGTAGACATATTGCAAGTCCACTCATGGATCAAAAAAATTGCATTGGAACAAGAAATCAAGCAATTAGAAGAAGGTGTAGCACTGCAAAAAGCCAATCCTCTCTTTCATTTTGGTCCAATCTTTGATACACAGAACTTCATCCGAGTAAGTGGACGGTTACGTCATTCACTGCTGGATTCAGACGAGAGAAACCCTATTACACTTCCCAGCAGCTCGACACTGACAATAATTTGGGACATGCATCACCGACAGCTGCACGGAGGTACGCAGCTGGTTCTTTCTAATATTAGACGCAGGCTCAGGATTATAAAGGGCCGTGCCACAGTCAAATCGATCTTATTCCAATGCGTCAAGTGCTGGAGGCAAAAACCAAGGGTAGAACAATAGCTCATGGGAGATTTACCATTGATAAGAGTAAGACTTGCCAGAGCTTTTCTGCACAGTGGAGTAGGCTTCGCAGAACTGATTAATTAGCGTTTTTCAAAGGGAGGAGGCGCAAAGTCGTACAACGGATATATCGTAATTTTTATTTGTTTCACTGCTAGGGCGGTACATATGGAGGCCGCGTCTGACTACAGTTCTCAAGAATTCATTTCGGTTTATCGCCGCTTCACTGCGAGGCGTGGCATTTGCGCAACACTGACAAGCGACTGTGGAACCAACTTCATCGGAGCCGACAAAGAGTTACAATTTTTCGACCAAGCTTCAACCTCCAGTCGTGAAATCACTCAGCTTCTGCTCAAGGATGGTAAAGAATGGCGCTTCAATCCTCCTGGTGCTCCTCATTTCGGAGGAATGTGGGAATCTGCCGCAAAGTCGGCGAAATTTCACTTAAACGAGTAATCGAGGTTTTGACCCTAACCATCGAGGAAATCACGACAATTTTGGCCCAAGTAAAAGCATGTCTCAATTCTCGTCCTATTTAACTATTAAGCGATGGTTCCACCGACTTCGCCTTCTTAACAACAGCTCATTTTCTAATAGGCGAACCGCTGATTACGATCCCAGAGCCAAGTGTCCGTCAATCGCTTCAGTCGATATCAACTTTTGCGTCGACTTCTGGAAGATTTTTGGAAGAGATGGTCTATCGAGTATTTACAGTCCCTTCAGATCGGACCCAAATGGAAGTCCGAATTAAGTTCAATAAAAGTGGGTGACTTGTGCATCCTTTTCCACGAGAATATATCACGTTAGTGGCCTTTGGGACGCATTGAAAAAACCTTCACAGGAGACGACAGTCACGTCTGAGTGGTTTTAGGCAAGGCAGCTACGTCGGAATATAAGCGGCCAATCACCAATCTTTCGATAAGAATGATTCTTCACTAAAGCCTAAAATTACCCACCCTGTAACAACTTGACATTGCGGGAACATATGGCACCTATGTGTGTGCTGACAAGGGTGCGAGAGCGAGCGGCGTTGGGTGAATTCGAAATAAATACGAGTCTAGTTTATAATTACCGTTTATTACGTGAAGTTTGTTGATTAAAGTTTTATTTAGAGTAAAAGTGCTTTTATTCTTGATAGTTATATCCATGCCAATTACATAAAGGATTTTTCGTTGAAAGTGGCGTGAGTTACAACAGTATGGGTACCCTTAAAATAATTTAAATTGGTTTAAAGTAGTGTTGAAACTGCGGACCTTTGAATATAATAATTTCAGGACTTTCTATCTAAATTTCAATGTTAGCATCAGCTCATATTTAATTGACTCAAAGATTTCGATCGAAATTTACATTCGATACTACCTGGTAGATACAAAAAATTAATACAATTGACTAAAAAATTAATATGGTTATGATCAGTTCAACACCAATTGGGATCATGGGAACATGCCAATCCATCTTGAGCTAAAGTTTGTATCTGTGTTCACAAGGCCTCAATACGAAGTGCCCTTCCACCATTGCCTATACCTTCTCGCTATTGGTAGCGTGAAGGGTGATCATCAGCGATGCTGCTGGCCGAAGTTATATAGATACAGACGATAATTCTACCAGTAAATCATCGCTAAGCAACTCATCAAATTCTTATGACGACAGCAGCTGAGGGGCTCTGTGGACTCTGAAACATAGGTAATAAGTGTTACATGAAGTCCATTATACAATGTGTAGGTCACACACGAGCGTGACAAAGTTCCTAAAATCTCAAGTGAGCACAAAATCCTCAACGAAAGATCAACAGATCTTGCATGAGTTTGGAAAGTTGATCCGTGAAATGTGGTCTCCAAATGTGCGAAGTCTAGCTCCTATAGAACTGGAGTGCATTCTCATCCATTTACAGTGGTTACAATCAACGAGATGCCCAAGAGTTTCTGCGTTTCTTTTTGGACTCTATACATTGTGCACTTAATACTGGTGTGAAAGGGGAACAATTCAAAATTGACGACAGCCTTAGTGACATTAAGACGGCTGATCTAACATGGGAATGGTATTCGAAAATTGAAAATTCAGTTGTAAGAGATCTCTTCGTTGGACAACAGAAAAGTACATTGGAAATAAATAATTTAATGGAAAGGGTCATTCAACAAGCCTCAACAGTCGAGCATGAAATCTCTCAACGTTTAATTTCTACAATGCCTACAATTCTCACTAGTTATTCGACTAAAGCGCAATGTATCATAAAAAACTTCTACACAATACTCCACAAAAAACAGCACAGACGTGATCCCGTTCCGGCGCGTGAATGTGAAGAGAAAATTTGCCAAATCTTCGACAACGAGTAGCGGTGCGCTTGGCGACAACGGGAATGGGAACCGAGCAACCAAGCTGTTCGCGTGCGCATACGGCGGGACTTGGGTTGTACGCTTTGCGCGTTTTCAGGCGTGAACTGGAAATCGGGGCCGCGTTAGCGGTGACTTTGATCTTGTTTTTCCCCATTAGCACCCGGACGGCTGGCGACAGATCATACGCACAAGATTGATTTGAGCTGGTTACAAGTCATACAGTTGATTTACATTACAAAATGGGTTCTGTGGTTCGCAATTCCTCTGCTACTCGGTATTTCGTTGACTTTGCACCTTTTTCGTTGTGGGTTCCAGTTTTTTGTTTCGTTGCGCGAAAAAGGAACGCACTCATTTTTTACCCGGGCATTTTCTCCCAAACAACAAAATTATAAATTCAGTAAAATAAAAGAACGTGTGCAACTTTATACAAACATTTTATATATGAAACATCGAATTAGTTATCAACATAAGTAAATCAATTTATCGAATTATTTAAACTATGGAATTAATATCCAATCAACATAATAGCAAAGATTGCAGGCACTATTACCCCACCAAATAGCGAGCGCTCGTCGAATGGAGTGCGTAAATACCCTTTTGTTTTATCTATCATAAACTATTAATATTTTTTTCTTTAGATTTTTCGTTAAATAAAATTATAGCATTATTATTGAAATTTTTTTATTAATCTTTCTTTTCGATGATACATTCTCTCTCTCTCTCTCTTTGCGGCACTACAACCCCTCTCGGGCCTTCGCTTCCTGTAAATAGCGCCACCAACTGTCTCGGTCCATTGACCGCGTCCTCCAATTTCGAAACCCGAGCAGCGATGAACTGTCTTCGTTGATCGACTCGGACCAGCGTTTCCTCGGTTTACCCACTGGTCTCCGGCCTTCAGTTCTCTCAACATATTCAGCAAGTGTGATATTTTGTGTACTTGAGGTATTTATGCAGGCATTCAACTAGAGCTGGATAATATTGACTGGGATTCATTGCTACAGAAGTTAAATATCAATTAAGCCACCAAAATCTCAGTAGCATAATTATAAATCGTGTACTTATCTGCCGTTCCCCTCGGAAAAAGAGACCCAGCTGGTTTTCGGCTGAAGTCTCAGACACTCTTTATTTGAAGGAACGGGCGCGTAGAAAATTCCAGTATTCCAACTCTAACACTGACCTGGCCAACTACCGACTGCTTCGTAGAGAAGCAAAAAAAGTGGTTAAAAATGCAATGCGATCTTATTATTATGTATGATTGCAACATCACTGCAATCTAATCTCTTCTGGTCCTACATCCATTCCCTAAAAACAACATCCCTTAACCCTAATATCTGTAGTAATCGAGCAGTTAGTTAAATTTACTATCTTTTTTTTTCTTTAAAGTATTTGATAAATTCACATAGAATTCAAATTTTATTTATGTCAATTTATAGATTTTTTTTTCTCTTATTTTATTTTTTTATTTTTTTTCCGCACAACTAAAACTGCTCGATTATTCGGCGCCGGCAAAGGGTTAAAGGAAATTCAGGCATAATATGTCCCAGATCAACTAATCAAACTAAAAACCAGCTGCTTTGTACAAATTGTATGGGACATCAATTTCCCTCAAAACTGACGATAGATACAAGCCATATGGTAGCAATTTGCATATGTATTAGTCGGCCTACTATGGACAAGCTTCCGGTAGCTGTCACCCAACTGCAGCATTAGCAAATGCTTATATTTCGTCATATATACTATTTTCCGAATAAAAAACTTGCCGAACGCATTCCGTGCATGCTATAAATTCACCTTGTATAGCCCATTGTGCTCTTAAACTTTCCAAGACGAGCAAATGAAGCACACGTTTTGCACCTTCGACTGATAGCTCAGCGTTGAGATGTAAACAAACTCCTATAAATTCACTTTGGAAGGCGATAAAAACTAAACGGGTATATGAACTGAAATAATTTTCACTTCACTAGGAGCGCTATTGTGTTCTCCGTGGATCATCTGGATTTCACTGTAGAAATCCGTCTCTAAACCGTACAAAACCTCGAATTTTTGTTGGCACCTCCACAATTCTTCATATAACACCATGTAAGTTCGCCAGCAAAGTCGGCCTACTAATGGTCATGTGTGTGGTAGTAAGCGCTGCTGCCATATGGCTTGTATCTATCGTCAGTTTTGATTTCCCTCCAATTTCATCACAACGAACGCAGCCCTTTAAGATTGATCTGGTACAATTCGAATTGACAGGGTGGGGGCAGGTGGTCGTATCCGGGGAAAATTGTCATTTGGCTCGTCTTGACAACGAGAATAAACTAAGCTTGTGAAATGTTATAAGTGGGATTTCCCGTGTATTATTTTGTGCGAACGTTTCAAACCTTTGTGGACAAGAATATCTCTTTGAATAAAACCCGTTGGGTGGCCGGAAAGTCGTCGGAATATATGGGATCAAAAAGTCTGGTTGACGTCCCGTGTGTGCGTGTTTGTCGTCGCCCTTAAAAAAGCATCAACCCGTAACTCGCCATTAAACATATTTTAGGATTTGTCAGTATTTCCTATGCCAAGTAATTTGCCGAATGATTCGCGATAGTCGAAATTCGTGTGATAAACTAAGAAGTCGCGACCTAAGCAGTGCACGCCATTCCCATATTCTCTCGGCGAATCTTCAGAGTGCCGCAAAATTCGCAATTATAACGAGAATAACAGTGAAATTGGTGCATAAACATAGTTGCTCCGGTCATCTCTCGATAAATTTTCTCTCGTTCCCATTCAATTTCCCATCGATGAAAATCACTTTTCCGTGTGGGCAGCAAAGTGCGAGATATCGAGTTTGGAAGCGCGAATCTATTCGCCTATGTATCTTTCGTATCATCCTCTAGTCCTCGACAATCGGAAAAAATCATTGAGGCAAATTCATGCAAAATTCCAAGCGAATCAAGTATCGGAAACCAAATCGGTGGTTGACAACTCGATGGAATACTAACGGGAGCACAACTCATTCTCATTGCACATGAAATATCAATTGGTTAAGGGATTATCAGGCGATTTTGAATAAAAGCATTTATGAGACTTCTGTTTATATTTTTGATTAAAGCTCTCAAATAGCTCATGAGTAGTATTCGGGAGGCCGAATTAGATCGCATTACTGTCAAGATTTATAATATGAAACGTGAATTTGTTGTCGTAATCATACGTAAACGTGTCGAAGAAAATTAGTTGACCTGGAAAAATCGCGAAGTTGTTACTATAAATAAAAAAAAAAAACAAAATAATAATACAAAATTTGCAGGATTTACCCGCCCCGAACACGAGCGCTCGTAGGAGGAGGTTTGGGGTAAGTACCCTTTCTTTTGTTCAAAAAAAAAAAAAGAAAAATTTCTTTGTTGCATGTTCTTATTATATTTTGTAAATTGAAAGATTTTCCGCTATACATTTGGTGCTGTGACCCTTAAACGAAGTTCGTCTTTACTCTCGTCTTTATTCGAAGATCGTGTCAATCAAAGCGGATATATCGATATATTATTTAAATATTTCCTCCATCACGTGATAAACCAAAACAGTCTAAGTATGTTAATAGAATCCTGTTGACTATATTATACACAAGTAGTATAATTAGATTGAAAATTTGTAAAACAATAAAAATGTCAAGATTTTGAAGCGAGTATCAAATTAATGTGTAACGTACTCAAATCTATCAGTTTCTTAGTGATCGGACGTCATTTTGTATTTGAGAGAAGAATAAAAAGAACGAAAATGTCGAATTAAAATATAACCTTCGGTCTTTTCATTTCTTGGAACTCTGACCGGGTATAGGACCCGGTACGGTGGCAGGCTTCCACCTCAAAACATGAGCCAGCCGCCGGGTACTCTTTAATCCTTCTTCTGTTTCAGGTGACGTCGCGGGTTGAGTGGCCTAAGCAGAGTGCCTCTTTATGACATTGAGTTATGCAATCGAATTGCATAATTCTATGGCATAAATTGGTCACCGGGGTACTCCCCTTCTGATGGGAAAGTTTATACAAGTCAAGTTGTATGAGTTTTCCACTCAGAAGAGGAATACCTGGCCACTACCACAAATATGGATTTAAATCCGGTTGGGTGGGTACGAAGGGGCTCCATCACCACCCGGTTGCCCTTCTCTCATTTGTGGGCCATGAGCTTCGTCGGGTAACGACGAGGTTACCCCAAGTCCGCCCCTTTTTACAGGTTCCACTTGTCCTCGGGACAAGTACTTTTTCTCTCGGTGTAGTTACCTACACTCTTTGCGACTTCGGTCGCCTCGTTTTAGTTCGACCAGGAGAAATTCGTGAGTGCGAAATTTTTTGTAGTGAGTCCTCGTGCTGGGGAAAATGAACCCGCCCCACGACACCGCAATGCTAGCCTGCCAGCGCATTCACGCGTCCCCAGACGAGGGCATTCTCGGCAGATATCTCCATCTTCTTCTGCCGACGCAGCAGAACATCGCTGCAGTCCTTTACGGACATTTGAAACTTTTAAATTCACTACATATCTTCTCATGGCATAACTGTCAAGTTTCTGATGGGCAAGCTATCTGTGACCTTTTTTGCTGAATTTTTTTCCTCCACATTTAAGGTTTCCAACCCCACTATGTACTCATCATGCCCTTCTTCTTACCCTATTGTGCACTTTATCGTGACCTCTCCATCGGATATTGAAGATGTACTGCTGACTTTTGACATAAATGGTGGTCCGGGTCCTGATAGAATACCGAATCTGTTCGTAAAGTCATTATCTTCTTGATTATCTATTTATTTATTATTTATTTATTTATTTACACTACTTTACAGATCCGTGAACCCAATTACAAAGTAGGTAATGAAATATAATACAATACATGCGAATAAACAAAGTTATATTAAGAAAAAATAACAAGAATATAAAATACGGATTAACTATTGGACGCTAAACAGAATATTATGTAATATGCTTTTAAAAGCGTTTAAGGAATGTGGCGGAGGACCCAGCTGGAGCTCATTGTAACGACGTGATACGCGTACAAAAAATGAATAAAAATAAATATCGGTACGAGCAAAGGGCACAAAGAATATGTCAGTTGAACGCGTTCTTGAGGTGGGACGTATATAAAGCCTTTCACGAAGGTTGGATGAAAGAATACCGTGATATAATTTAAATAAGCAGCACATGTCAAGAAATTCTTTCCTATTTTTGAGTGATGGAATGTTTAGGATCTGTATGCGCTCAACGTAGGTGCAGTAAGTGAGGTTATATTTGTAGAATAGAGAACGTGTGAATTTACGCTGTACAGTTTCAACAGCATCCGATAGATTGGTATAGTGAGGAGACCATACCTGGGAGGCATACTCAAGGATTGACCGGGCTAGAAGTACAAACAGAAGTACAATAGATGGATGAAATCCTAAAAGACTTGCAAGAGGATCGTAAAATAAAACCAGCGATACGTGAAAATCTTGTGGTTATGGATGAAACATGGATGTTAAATTTCAAACATGGGTCAAAAACTACTCCCAAATCTTTAAATTTGTCCACAAGTGCGAGCACCGATCCATCAATCTGGTATTCATATAAAACTGGATGAATTTTGTTGGTGAATCTCATGTGACAACATTTAGAAATGTTAAGAGGAAGTAAATTACCTTGACACCAATTTTGGAGATTGTCAAAAGCATTTTGGAGGTATAAGCAGTCTTTGCTGGAGTTAATGGGGCGATAAATTTTTAAATCACCAGCGTAAAGAAGACAATTAGAGGACAGGCATTGGGGAAGATTATTGATGAAAATGTTGAATAGCAAAGGGCCTAAAATTGATCCTTGAGGAACACCAGATTTTGGGCTAAATGAGCCCGACAAAAAAAAATTATTCCATGTAACGGTGCAGGAGCGATGGGATAAGAAGGATAAGATAAGAGAGGACAGAGTCGGAAACGCGGAAAGATCGGAGTTTGTTAGCCAAAAGGCCATGATCAACACTGTCAAAGGCTTTAGCAAAATCGCTGTATATCACATCGACTTGTTGGCTCTTGTCGAAAGCAAGAGAGATGGTATTCGTAAGTTGTAACAAACTAGCTACTGTCGAACGACCTTAATGAAGCCATGTTGTTCATTTGCAAACAGGTTACTGATATCATCGTACATTCTGTTATGCACAATTCTCTCAAGGAGCTTGCCAAAACAAGACAGCAAAGAAATCGGACGATAGTTAGAGATTTCACTTCGATCTCCGGACTTATGGATCGGAAAGATGCTAGCATGCTTCCAGACGTCAGGGAAGCAGGAGGAAGAAAGGCTAATATTGAAAATAATTGATAGTGGGGTAGATAATGAAGAAGATAATGACTTAACGAACAGATTTGGTATTCCATCAGGACCCGGACCACCATTAATGTCAAAGGTAAGCAGTACATTTTCAATTTCTGATGGAGAGGTCACGATAGGATTCATAGTATGGGAAGGAGAAGGACACGATGAGTACATAGTGGGGTTCGAAACCTTAAATTTAAACAGTATATCCAGGCTGCCGACCAAAGCGTATAAAAACATTCTGAAGCTGCCAATGCTTACTCAAACTAGTTTGGTTTACCAATTGGCTAAATCATTAACCTTTAGTCAAATTATTATTATGGAGAAAGCTGAGTTTATCTACAGAAATTTAAAAACTAATGGATCGGAACGAGCGCCATTAATTAAGGTATCACAGATCAACCCATATAATGCGAGGAATGCAAATCAATTCGTAATACCTTTTGCCAGAACGGATCGACTAAAGAACGATGCAACAAATGATGCTCTGCGTATATATAACAATCTACCAGAAATTGTTAAGGAAGCAAACTCACTTTTGGTATTTAAGAAAAGACTAAGGGAGCATTTAATGAGCACTGATTGAAGCGTGGACCTGTAATTCTGCTTTTATGAGCTCAGTATCTTAGGGCGTTCTTTTTGACCCTATCGGCGAGATACTGAAGTGACAGTTACTCAGAGTTTTTTTTGAATGCGTCGTTTGATATTGAATTTTTTTTTATCTCTGAGAGCTGATCATGATTTTTTGGACTAGATGTTCACGAAAAGGACTAGATCACATCATATTGTGCGCCCCCTTATACCAATGTGTTAAACATTGTCTGGGTGGCACAAAGGACCAAGCGACGTAATGTGAATGCAGATCGCACGAGCGTTGTGCGACGAAGAAAGAGTGATGGAGAGAGTGGTAGGGAATGGAGGTAATTAAAAAAAAAAAATCTACCCCACTCTCAATTATTTTCAACATTAACCTTTCTTCCTCCTGCTTTCCCGACGTCTGGAATCATGCTAAAATCTCCGTAGTGAAATCTCGAACTATTGTCCGGTTTCTTTGCTGTCTTGTTTTGGCAAGCTCCTTGAGCGAATTGTACATAACAGAATGTACGATGCCATAAGTATCCTATTTGCAAATGAACAACATGGCTTCATTAAAGGTCGTTCGACAATAACTAATTAGTTAGAACTTACGAATACTATCTCTTTTGCTTTTGACAAGTGCCAACAAGTTGATGTCAGATACACCGATTTTGCTAAAGCCTTTGACAGTGTTGATTACGGCCTTCTGGCTAGCAAACTCCGATCTTTCCGCGTTTCCGGCTCAATCCTCTCTTGGACCTTACCCTTCTTATCCTATCGCTCCCGCACCGTTGCATGGGATAAATTTTTTTCGTCGACCTCATTTAGTCCTTTACGGACAAACTAACATCTCTTCTTAACACTACAATTTGTCTTACTTGATTTTTCCCAATTAGTGAGCCAATATTAAAAACTACGAGTCTAAATCTAATGTACCTTAGTGCAACGTAAATTAAATGCACACACAAATGCCGTGCCCTTCAATATAAACTTTCTTTTATTTCAATCTAAAGTTGATGGTCCATTTCCCGCCCAATATTACTATCACTTAAGTAAATGACGCTTTTAAATTGAAGTTTGCAAAATACAATATAAGAAGACATTATCATAAGCGGAATGATAACTTGCTACTATCATTGCCTTGAATTGAGGCGGCAATCATTCAATTCGCGCTCACGAAGGCCACGTTCTTCGAAGAATGCCAACTTGATAGTAGCGTAAATAATTTAAAATTGACCTTGTAGAATAAATAGAAAAGATTCTGCACATAACATCAATTGAGTCTATCATGATCGAAAAATTTGACGCATTATCGTCAAGTAAGTTTTACATGTCTTATCTAAATGGTGGGAAAAATTATGAGAAACGATGAATCAATACATAACAGCACACTTTGTGTTAACTTTATCATAAACAATTTGTTGCTTTCATTCCGTTGATCGGGGCAAATAGAGGAGACGTGGAATCTTATCAATTCTTTGTTTTTATTTGCTTTTTCTATTCATATGAAAGTAAATAGGTACTCGTTTTACTATATTTCGTATCAGTAAAAGATATCGCTTGTCTTATCTGGAGAACAATTTTGGTATTTATTTGTATTCTTTGGAATTATCACAGAATGAATTGGAGGAAACGCAAACATTGCGCAACGGAAATATTCAATTTTAAATTTTTTGACATTCGTTTTCTTCTTAAATTAGAAACTATAAACAATGCGCATTCAAAACAAACCATTCTAGAAAAAAAAACAAATTAAAGTAGCAAGAGACTGTTCTGCCAGAAGGGTTTTATAAAACAATTAGTAAATCAAACAAAATGTTCTGAATATAGAAACTTGACTCATATACAGATTCCATAAATTGAGGCCGAAAAACTAAATCCTGGTTATTATGTATTTAAATTTGCCGCAATTTTGTGTCCAGTGCTTTTGTTATCGCAGGAGCCCAAAAATTAAGGTGAGGACTAACGACTCAGGTGAAAAAATTAGCGAAGTAAAATTATACACGTCCGAAGCGTTCAAATTCAGGTTTACTATAGTGAAAACTTAATAAAACAAAAAGAGAACAATTCATGTATTTGTGTATGCGAATGAAAAGATGAGAGCGGAGTGAAAGAGTTGAATATATATTTTAACATCTCCCCTCAAGTCGAACTCCGATCGAATGTTATATCAGCAACTCCGAGTTCCAAAATGCATTTTTGAAGCTTCGATGGCACTAAAGATTTTGTAAGGATGTCAGCTATTATCTCGTGGTTGGGGTGTAACGGACTTCGATTGGATGTTATTGTAGAGATTGCCGGATGAAGTGATGTCGGATATCTATGTGTTTGGATGGAGCGTGGAATCTTGGGTTGAGAGCAAGTTTCCTGTCACCTTGATTGCTGTTATACATGATAACATCGGAGAGTTCACTGAGTCCAAGTTCTTTTATGAACCCGATGAGGTGAACTGCTTCCTTTGCCGCATTTGTAAGTCCCATGTACTCAGCTTCTGTTGAGGATAGCGCAACCGTCCGTTGCTTTCGCGACTCCTAAGAAATAGACGATCCAGCAAGGATGAATACTGAGCCCGTGTATGAGCGCCTGTCTTTTGTGCATCCTCCCCAGTCAGAGTCCACTTAACCGCTGAGCTTTTTTTGGTTTAAAACATTGCCCGTGATTTGTTGTTCCAGCGAGATATCTTAGAATACGTTTACCGGCCGTCAGATGGGCTTTCTTATGACAGTTCGTATATTGGCTAAAATTGCTATCTGGGCGAGTTCCCACGGCCAGGTATATGAGCGCACCGATAGGTTCGCGAAAAGAGACTGGTTCTACTGAGTTCACATTGCCGTCGTCGGAAATATCAGCTAAGTTAGTTCCGGTTGCGAGCGGGGTACGTGCGGGTTAGAAATTAGTCATTCCAAAACGATTGAGAATATTTTCAACATAGCCAGATTGCGATAAATATGTTGAGTCCTTTTGGCGATTGATTTCGAAGCCGATACAATGTTTTGCGTCTCCAAGGTTCTTGATCTTGAATTTCCCTTGCAGTTTGTCTATGATTTTTGTGAACTTTCGCGTTAATTTTGAAGGCGATCAAGATATCATCGACGTAAACGAGAATGAACATTTGGGTCTGGATTAATTTATTTACGCTATTTTACAGATCCATGAATCCAATTGATAGATAATGAAATATAATATAATACATGCGACAAAAACAAAGTGAGCAACTCGAAATCAGAAAAAAAAAACAAGAATATAAAATACTAATAAACTATTGGCAGCTAAGGAGAATGCTATAATATGCTTTTAAAAGCGTTTAAGGAATGTGGCAGCGGACCCAGCTGGAGCTCATTGTAACGACGTGATACGCGTTCTAAAAATGAATAAAAATAAATATCGGTACGAGCAAAGGGCACACTGAATATGTCAGTTGAACGCGTTCTTGAGGTGGGACATATAGAAAGCCTTTCTCGAAGGTTGGGTGAAAGAATACTGTGATATAATTTAAATAAGCAGCACAGGTCTAAGAATTCTCTCCTTTTTTTGAGTGATGGAATGTTGAGGATCTGTAAGCGCTCATCGTAGGAGCTGTAAAGGAGGTTATATTTGTAGAATAGAGAACGTGTGAATGTACGCTGTACAGTTTCAACAGCATCCGATAGATTGGTATAGTGAGGAGACCATACTTGGAAGGCATACTCAAGGATTGACCGGGCTAGGAGTACAAATAGATGAACGCTGGCTGAAATGTTAAAAGACTTGCAGGAGGGTCGTAAAATAAAACCGGCGACACGTGATGCCCTAGTGGTTATGCAGGAAATATGGTTGTTAAATTTCAAACCTGGGTCAAATACTACTCCCAAATCCTTAAATTTGTCTACAAGTGCGAGCAGCGATCCATCAATCCGGTATTCATATAAAACTGGATGAATTTTGTTGGTTTCAAAATGTTAAGAGGAAGTAAATTAGCTTGACACCGATTTTGGAGATAGTCAAGACCATTTTGAAGTATGAGCAGTCTTTGCTGGAGTTAATGGAAACATTAATTTTTAAATCATCAGCGTAAAAAAGGCAATTGGAAGACAGGCGTTGGGAAGATCATTAATGAAAATGTTGAAAAGCAAAGGGCCTAAAATTGATCCTTGAGGAACACCAGATTCGGGGCTAAATGAGGCCGACGAAAAGAAATCATCCGATGTAACGGTGCAAGAGCGATGGGATAGGAAGGATAAGATCCAAGAGAGGATTGAGTCGGAAACGCGGAACGGTCGGAGTTTTTTAGCCAAAAGGCTAATCAACACTGGTCAAGGCTTTAGCAAAATCGGTGTATATGACATCAACTTGTTGGCTCTTGGAAAAAGCAAGAGAGATGGTATTCGTAAGTTCTAACAAATTAGCTACTGTCGAACGACCTTTAATGAAGCCATGTTGTTTATTTGCAAACAGAATACTGATGGCATCGTACATTCCGTTACGCACAATTCGCTCAAGGAGCTGTCAAAACAAGACAGCAAAGAAATCGAGATTTCACTACGAACTCCGGACTTTTGGATTGGAAAGATGTTAGCATGCTTCCAGATGTCGGAAAAGCAGGAGGAAGAAAGGCTAATATTGAAAATAGTTGATAGTGGGGTGGATCATGAAGAAGAAAATGACTATACGAACAGCTTTTGTATGCCATCAAGACCCGGACCACCATTAATGTCAAAAGTGAGCAGTACACTTTCAATTTCTGATGGAGAGGTGTCGATAGAATGCACAATAGGGGAAGGAGAAGGGCAAAATGAGTATATAGTGGGGTTCGTAACCTTAAATGTGGAGGAAAAAAATTGAGTGAAAAGGTCACAGATAGCTTGCTCATGCCATGAGAAGATATTAGGGTTATGGGATGTTGTTTTCAGGGAATGGATGTATGTCCAGAAGGGCTTAGGACTATTAGATTGCAGTGGTGTTCCAATCATATAATAATAAAATCGCATTGCGTTCTAAACCATTTTTTTGGCTTCTCTACGAAGCAGTCGGTAGTTGGCGAGGTCAGTGTTAGAGTTGGAATACTGAAATTTTTAAGCGCGCCTCGTCCTTCAAATAAAGAGCGTCTGAGACTTCAGCGGGGCTCTTTTTCCGAGGGGAACGGCGGATAGGCACATGGTTTGTAATTATGCTACTGAGATTCTCATAGAAAGTTGATAGCGCTGAATTGACATCGACCTTCTGTAGCATTGAATTCCAGTCAATATTATCCAGCTCAGGCTAAATGGCAGCATAGTTGGCTTTGCGGAAATAAAATCTTGGGGAAAAAGGAGTGCGTTTGGACTGAGGTGCGAGAAAAGATAAACGAACCTCCAGCGGAGGATGATGGGGATCAGGTTTTATATATTTGGAGGGGGATTTTGAGATCGAGGAGATAGAGGCAGGATTGGTAGTAAGGATGAAAGCGACAAGTTGATTATTTGTGTTCGGGATCGTATTTCATTGCGATAGCGAGCAAAGCGATAAAAAAGAAGAAAGGATAGAGAGATCATTGAAGGATGAGAGGGTATGAGAGCTTGTGTCCGACCTTAGGCAAAGCATGTTGAAGTCAGCACAGATTAAAATAGTGTATAGAGGGTTGATGCTGCAGAAATACGATGATATTTCAGAAAAAACGGTTGTAAACGTGGAAAGGAGCATTGCAAGGGATGTACACGCAAGCAATATTAAACGCACGGCTTAAGAGATACTAATGAAGATAGTAATACATTCTACTGGAAGTGACGGGGGAAAGTCAGAGCAGAGTTTGCTGTCTAAAGCTTTATGAATAGCGATAAGTACACCACCACCGTCAGATTTGCCTTAAACTAAACGATCTCTATCAGTTCGGTAGATATCATATAGATGAAAAAATTCATAGCAGACGATATCAGGAGTCAGCCAGGTTTCTGTTAAACAAATAAAATCATCGCCGGAAGTGGTAGAGGCAATTTTAATATTTTCCAGTTTGGTTTGCTTGCTACGTATATTTTGATAATAAAGATTGAAGCTATGTTCTTCTTTTGGTTGCCTCGAAAGGTTTAATTAATGTTCCAGGAAACCAGTGTTCTGGTTGAAGAACTATGCTGCAGTTTGATGGTACAGTAAGCTTAAAGGAAGGTATAACTCTTCCCTCAATGTTATCTTTTGTCAGTTTGTGGCAGCTGATGATCTTTACCGAAGGTCCAAATTTTGTTGAGACACACCCACAGATGTCATTCGTCGATGTCTCATAAGCCAGACGAAATATAAATATTTGCTTCGGCGGGGCCACGACCTGAACAGATGGAACTATTTGTGGTGCTGGCAGAGTTTCAGCGGAATTAGAAACATCAGCTACTGATGTTGATTGAATATTTCTAAAATTTGAAGTTTCCGTTAGAAGAGTGTTGGATTTATGGGTGCGAGGCCGAGGTCTTGGAAAGTTTCGCTGAGTTTTACGTGCCATTGTCAGACTGGCGCGAGCCGTAAAGAGCCTTCTTAAGTTTGCAGACCTTACCGCCATTTTTTAATTGGTCTAGCATTAAATTAGACTCCTCGACGGGGTCTCGTTCTTTTCCCTGACGACTCTCGGTTCGAGCATTTTCTTCAAGAGTTCAGGTGGATCTATGTATATTTCGGTGTCGATGCTATCATTTAGGTAAGCCGCAGTTACATCAAATTGCAATATCTTCATGTCGAATCCTGTTGCCAGTGCGGTAAATAATCGAAGGGAATTGCGTCTCGCAACTGGTGCAAATGTATCGTGAAAGTCAATACCCGGACGTTGAGAGAATCTTTTGCGACTACTCGGGCCTTTCTTCGTTCTAGTGTACCATCAGTGTTCAGCTTGTTCCTTAGAATGGTTCGACATCCGATGATTTTTCCGGTTTCGGGACGATCGACAATGTCCCATGTATCGTTGATGATAAGTTGTTTTATCTCAGCGAGTATGACGTCTTCCCATTCCTACCTATCTGGTCCTCAATCAATACCCGGACGTTGAGAGAATCTTTTGCGACTACTCGGGCCTTTTTTCGTTCTAGTGTACCATCAGTGTTCTGCTTGTTCCTTAGAATGGTTCAACTTCCGATGATTTTTCCGGTTTCGGGACGATCGACAATGTCCCATGTATCGTTGATGATAAGTTGTTTTATCTCAGCGAGTATGACGTCTTCCCATTCCTACCTATCTGGTCCAAATACCATTGTACAGCGTACTGGTATTTGGGATAAAACATTGCGATTTGCTCATCGTGCCATTCTTTGTAGATCTGGTCTTGATTGTCTTCCATGCCAGCGGGTTGGTAGAGTTATTCAGAATTTCTGAAATTTCCGCATTCTAGTTGTCGTCCGGAACAATGTTGTTAATTTTGGTGGGATGGCCCTGAGCCTCAGTTTTGATTATTCTTGGCCTTCCTGGACCACATTTCATTGGTATGTTTACTGTCGCCTCGTTGTCATAGTGAGGTTCGGAACTTGAACTGGTTTCACTTTGTACAATTTCCGGCAATGATGTGCTCGGTATGAAAATGTGCTCGATGAGATTCGTATTAAAAACTATTTGGTTTTGAGCATCGTCAATTTGAACACCATATAGAAATGTTGATTCCTGGCTGGGTATGTCGTCGGAAAAAAAAACTTCATAATTATTTTTGGTTTCAAAATTTTTACATCTCTGGTAAACCGGATCTTTCTTTCGCTGGGAATCCAAACGCGATATGCTTTTGATGTATTCGAATATCCCACGAACATTCCTTCGACATTCGAATTTTCCTTTTCCTGGAGATTTATCGAGCACATAAACTTTGGTTCCAAATGTTTTCAAGTATTTGATGTCCGGTTTTCTACCTGTCCAATTTTCAAATGGGGTATCTTTTTCGAGGCTTTGTATGGCGCATCGATTCCTGACGTGATCAGCCACAACGATTGCTCCGGCCCAAAAGTCCGGATTGGATCAGCATACAACGGGCAGATTCTACAAGTGTGCGGTTTTCGTATTCCGTAACGCCGTTCTGCTGTGGCATATTTGAATTTGATAAACTTCGTTGTATTCCAGCGTTCTTGAAAATCGAATCGATCATTGAATTGCAGAATTTCGTTTCGTTGTCCGAATGAACAGCTTGAATTTTTCGACCTGTTTTAGTCTCCACGTAGGTTTTATACTCGATAAACTATGAAACTGCTTCGTTTTTTGCACCAACGATTTTTATCGTGTGTTAATATTATAAAATATCGCGATCCGCCAACGGAAGTTGAATGCATAGGACGGCATAAATTTGTATGTACGATTCCAAGAATATCTGGCGATCCATGAATGCGAGTTGGAAATGGTTTCCTTGTAAGTTTACCAGCGGCACATACTTTACAATTTCGTAGCTGGTCCGCAATTCCCGGAAAATTTTATCCAATCGTCATTTTTGGCATTTTCTTTAGTTCGTATAGATTCATGTGGTTGAGTCGCTCATGCCAAATTTTCATATCGGAGTGCACTGCTTCGACGTCCGCCACACAAGGCTGGTGGTCCGCGTTACGAAGGTAAAACAAATTTCCTTCGCAATCGGTGATCATTTTCTTGATGTCGTGTCGTGTCTCGTGTCTGACTATTGCGGAGTCCTGACGAAATAAAATTTCGTGACGTTTGTCGATGATTTTCGCGATTGAAATTAAATTAAAGAGGGATTCAGGCTTTCAAAAGACGGTGAGGAAACTCGAAATAAAGAGTTTTCTCGCCGTCTGTCGTAGAGATTATGATGTTACCGCGTGCCTTTGCTTGAGGTGTAGTATTGCTAGCCAATCTAATTCCACTGTTGATTATTTTCACCTTTGTTAATATTGACTTGTTGTTGCATATGTGTTTCGTGCAACCGCTGTCTAAACACCATTTGGGTTTGGATGTGTTCGAGATTTTTGCTTTTCAGTATTATAGTTACTATTAGTCATAAGACATTTTTTATTACCGCACCTTTAAATCATTTAAAAGAGAAAAGAAATCTGCGCGACACCTCTATGTCAAGACAAGAACAACAGCTGTTTGACGTTTTTCCAAGAAGAAACTTCGAATTGACCATTCCTGTACATATCAGGCTTGCTAACATACCACGCCATATTATTCTAATTCGTCAAACGCATTTAGACACCTTTCACGGTGGAATCTAGTTCCCTCTCGGCACATTGCGTTTACAATATTGGATCTTAAAAGGACGGATAGCTGTGAAATCATGCATTAAAACCTCTCATAAGTGCATACTTTACGCAAAAAAGGGTTGTACGCTACTAATGGGAAATTTACCTCTAAATCGTACATTACCATTCAAACCTATCAATATCTCTGGTATCGATTATGCTTGACCGATAAAAGTTCGCTTAGCCAAAGATAGAGGCAATATCACTCAAAAGGGCTACATTGCTATTTTCGTCTGTTTCGCTACTCATGCCGTTCACATTGAAGTAGGTGAAGATTACAGTAGTGCTGCATTCATTGCTGCATTGCATCGTTTCACATCTCGCAGAGGTCAATGTTCTGAATTACATAGTGACCAGAGAATTACTTTAGTCGGCGCTGATTGAGAGCTCACCAAGATGTTTCAAGGTGCCTTAGAATGGTCCGAACGGGCAAAAATCAACTATCCATAAGTGGCACTAAATGGCATTTCAACCCCTCAAGCGCCCCTCACTTCGGTGGTTTGTGAGAAAGTGCGGTGAAATCCATGAAGTACCATGTGTGCCAAATGATTGGAGATCAAGTTTTGACTTTTATCGAATACTCTACTTGTCTTTGTCGTATTGAAGCGATCTTGAATTCGAGACCTCTGTTACCACTCAGTGACGACATAAGCGATTTAAATCCATTAACCCCAGCTCATTTTTTGATACAACGATCTTCGTATCTTATCCCTAAACCTAACCGACGCAATGATATGATCTCAGTGAGTAAACGCGGGGAGTTGTTGACTCAAATAACCCACGATTTCTGGGGTAAATGGTCAGCTGAGTATCTAACTTCACTTCAAAATCGTACTAAATGGACTCAAAGGCAAGATTCTATTCAGGTCGGGGATTTAGTTCATATAAAGAGCGATACAACCTCCCCTGGGAAATGGCCTTTAGGAATCGTTAAAAAGTACATCCTGGCACCAATTGCCTGGTTAGAACTGTTACGATCAAGACCGCCAACACCGAGCTTAAGCGCCCCTTCGTCAAGCTCGTGTTACTGGAACGCGCGGTTTCGAGTACATAATGCACAAATTCAATAATTATCTATAAACAGTTTATGAATTGATCACACTAGTTAAGATATTCGAGAATTGAAACTATGAAATTAATTTATTTAAATGTACAATCATCTTTATATGTTACAACTATTAGTCCTAATAGTCAAGTTCTCCCTCACCTATAGAATTTTTGTTTTTGTTCATCCTACGACGGATGAAAAGGGGGAGAATGTTCGAGATTTTTGCTTTTCAGTATTATAGTTACTATTAGCCATAACGCATATTTTATTACCGCGCCTGTAAATCATTTACAAGAGAAAAGCCATCTGCGCGACAACTCTATGTCAAGACAAGAATAACAGCTGTTTGACGTTTCTCTAAGAAGAAACTTCGAATTGACCATTCCTGTACATACCAGTCTTGCTAACACACCGTAACGACTCAGCACGTAATAAACTACATAAAAATACAGTCCACGATTTTTCATTTGCATTAGTAATGTTTACTTCTTACCTTTTAATCCTAAACAGGATGCGTGATTGGTATTCTTGTCGGTGTGTGTAAAGAATACTGCCTCAACGTATTTCACTACTTCCGTGTTTCTCTTGTTCTTGAACCAGGATGATGAAGGGGCGTGCCCTTTCTTTTTACAATATTCACACTTGGGTTTGGAGCGCCACTCAGATATGTTTGTGTTGTTTCCTCTTCTCACATTCTTTTCTTTGTTGTTGCTCGCATGGTGCTGAATGAACATAGCAGCTGTCTCGGTTTCGTGCGGATGGTTTCTCGTACTGTTCTCTTCGATCATTTTAATTTTCAGAGATTCGATATCTTGGAGAGTTTGCCGGGTCTCGATCACACATCCGAAATGTTCGAAGCTATTCGGCAAGCTGTATAGCAACATTATTCTGAGGTCACCATTTATTTCCACCTCCATTGACTGAAATTTGTTCCACAATGCCAAAAATCTATGCGAGGTGCTCCTTCACATCTCCCCCATCCGCCATTTTATGCTGCGTGAGTTTTTTCACCAATGTTCCTTTGCGAGCCGGGCCTTTTAAGGCTTAAATTGACTCGAGTTTGTCCCAAACTTCCTTTGATGTGACACAGCAACGAATTTGTTTTAACTCCGAAGAAGTAATAGTGAGGATGATGTCCGATTTCGCTTTTCTGTCTTGCGCGAGCCAGACCGCACGTGCTTTTTGCGACGCTATTAATTCACTGCCAGTACTCTGTATTGGTGGTTCAGGGTGTCGTTTTTCACCAGATTGGCCTCTGCCTGGATTTTCCAGGTATCGTAGTGTTGCGAATTCCGGCGTACCTACTTTCTCCCATTCGCAACTTCAAATTGCCGCCGCAACATCTCCACCTTCCTTTGGGCACTCCGACCTTTTCCTTTGTGTATTTATTTATTTTTATTAACATTTTTCCAGTTTCCCTATAATTTTTATCTCCCCATTATCATGATCCTACCCTTTTCCTTTAGTTCCAACTACAAAAAATAATATATACTAATAATTTCAATTTTCCCACTAACAACATTCCATTCATTAATTCCCACTAACGAAATTTCATTCTATTCATTTTTCCTAACAAAAACTAATTCCTTCCTTCATACTAACTAATTCTATTCACTAGTTCCCACTAACAAATTTTATTTTTTTATACTAACGAAAATTAATTCACGTTTCCCTACTAACAAAATTCCATCTCATACCCAGATGCATCGTTGAAGTTGCTTATTAGATGAATGGGAGATCGACAAGACATGACTCCATTGGTTGCGTTGCGAGTTCTCGACCGGGGGTCTGCTGGAACCCTGGGTTCAAGTTCCCCCGAGCGCAGGGAAACACTTTTTTTGAGGTATCGGCAGCATCAATAGTTTCCGTATATGTATATGTGACACTTTGCATTCAATCAAGCGCTTCTTTGATGATGCAAATTGCCATATATGCAAATCCATGGATATTATTGTGTTTGTCGATACGGAAAAGAAATGTGTGAGTAGCGGAATCGAAGTGTAATGAACTTCAATTACGTTATCCAGATGCGGCAGCGGTAATGGAAAATAAAGAGAATTGAGTTCGTTGAATGAGGGCTGTTAGTATTTGGCTGGTGAAGATAAGGGAGTTTTCGTTGCGGTATCAAAATGATTTTTGGAGTTTTTAAATTTGAAAAAGGGATTTTTGGGTTTAGATTGTGATTGGGTATTGAATGGATTTTTGAAGTTTTTGTGGCGGAGGAGGAGAGTGGAAGGATTGGAAAAGTGAAGTGAATTTTAATTTGGAGGATGGGATTTTTGTTTGGGAATTGACTTCAGTGACGGAGGATCAGAGTAGAAAACGTGGAAAAGTGAATTCTAATTTGGAATTTGAGATTTTTATTTCTAATTTGAAGTGCGGGACCGCCTCAATATTAACTATGTGGAAAAGATTGAATTAGTGCGAGTTTGAAGTTGAAGTAGAACGAAGTGCCGAGAGTGATTCTTCCCTTAAAAAAAAAAAGGGCCAGGTGCCGGAATTAAAGTCTTCGTTTTTGCGAGTAAGCCATAATGATGGATCGGAGAGTGCGATAAGTGACCGTTGCGTGTTCCTTGGTTTTTTTTTCTATTATTGATTGAATTTTCAAATTAATTTTAAATTTGGTTTCCAGTGGCCCCACACTCTTTTTTTGGTCTCCGCCGAGCGCTCGGAGATCAACGAGGAAAAGAGTGAGTGTTTATTTGGTTTATTTTCTTATTTGTAACTTGAAATTGCATCAAGTTCTTTTTTCTTTGTGTTTTCCTTTATATGAAAGATTTTATTTGTTTTCTTCTGTTCGTTAAAATTTTTAACGGTTCCTTTTTTTCTCGTTTTTATTGAAACTAATAATTTGCAGATTTTTGTGGCAGTAATTTGTTTTTTTAGTGAATAAAACGGCCATGTCATATAAAAACCATCATCTTTCATTTCTCAAGATGACCTTCCCCCTTTCCCGTCCTTTTCCCTCCGTGTTTGCGATTTCTATGTAAGGTGGCTCAGCACGAGCAGAGGGTGTCCCGGAAGTGCCACGACACGACTGAGCCCTAGCCGGCCTCAGTATGCCACCCCGGGCTAACACACCTCTGCTAATACTTAATGTCTGCAACTGCGGTGACTTCCGTGGTTGCAACAGTAGTTATTACGAGATAGCATTTCCAGAAATTTTCGTTCATTTTCCCTTCACCTGCACCCCTCGAAGCATATCTTGTCATTTTAGTACCCCACCAAGACCTTTCATTTGATAGCCATATTGCCTACATTCGGTGATTTTTTTTCAGGGGCCCCTCTTCTATATGAGGAGACTCCCCTTAAGGACCCTTTAAAAATTGTTTGTGGTGAACTTTTCAAGAGGGGGCACTTTACACCTATTTGAAAAATTTTATATTTCTAGCTTATGCAGTTTGCGAGGAAAATTGCTGAGGCACACGGACGGACAGACAGACAGGACGTGATTTTAGTAGGGTTTTGTAAAATTATTTTACAAAAACCTAAAATTTATATTTATGCAATTAATAGAATTTCTCATTGTTCCGATAAATCGATTAGTTATCAAAGTCTGGTTAAGAGTTTTAAATAGAATTCCCATTCGTAGGTTTGTAGTACTTTCTAAGAATTATTATTTTCGTGTGAAAATGGTTTATTAAGCAAGCAATACAGAAAGCAGTTAATAAAAGTTTATTAACACGTAATTCCTTTGTCATGAGTAAAATAGTCGCAAATATTAATAAACAACCGCACCCTATTGTACACGAGATAGCACAATTAAATTAAACAAAAGTCTCGTGTTTGTTCGCTGATTTCAACTTTTTATCTGAAGATACTTCATAGTTTCTGTAATTAAACATATAACAAAGTAAATATTGTAGTTTGTTATCATGACTGTAAGCCATGCAATATCATAGACAGAATAGTGTTGCACTGTTAGTAATTTAATATTTGAAAATATTAATATTTATTAAGTGCAAGTATTGATTCTTTGAAAAATTTTCCAATTAATTTTTTTCGAGTGGAAATCATGACGAGGTTAATAGTAAAATTTATAAACGTTCCAGAAACGTGATATTTTTATTGATGTCATATTCTGCAGACGATTCATGATAAGATTAAATATTTAATTTGTTATAATCAACTGTAAAAACCACGTGATCAACGTTAAAGAATGGGAATTTTATCAATTGAGCTATAAACTAAGATTTTCAAGAATCATTTATTGAAAATAAAAATTTTTTGAAAAAAAAAGAAAAGAAAACCGACTTTAAAGTGACCTGAAAAGGTTGAAATAAATTATATGGAAGTAGCGCCCCGCCAGTTTTTTCCAGTTTCTTTTGTAATGGTGCAAATGTTGGAAGTTTTCATGTTGAAACGGGGTAATTGATTCAGCACCGCCTCCAAGAATTTGTTTCATTCTTTTTGGGGTACTTTAAAGTCGGTTTTATTTTTTTTCAAAATGTGTGTATTTTTAATAATTAATTCTTGAAAATTTTAGTTTATAGCTCAATTGATAAAATTCCCATTCTTTTACGTGTCTTATCATGAATCGTCTGCAGAGTACGATATCAATAATAATACTACGTTTTTGGAACGTTTATTAATTTTACTACAACCTCGTCATAATTTCTGCTCGGAAAAATAAATTGATAAATTTTCCAAGGAATCAATAATTGCGCGAAATAAATATCAATATTTTCAAATATTGATGCTTATTTCGCGTAATAATATCAATATTTTCAAATATTGTGGTATACGTGCTGTAGTGGTTAGAGCACTAAGCCCATCAGCCGAAGGTCTCTGGTTCGAGTTTCGTTGGCGTCAACGAGATCCAGTTCGAGTGATTCTTCGAACGGACTATAAGCCCGTTTAGTTATGATACGTTCTGGTTTAAAATCAGAAAGTATCGCAGCCGGGTGGACGGACACACGACCAAAGCGTGATAATGATCATATCACCTTGTGGAGTGCCGATACATTCGATCATGACAATAAGATACTCTAACTATCTCTAAGCGAAGGCCCGAAAGGGGCTGTAGTGCTACAAAAAGAAAGAAAGAAAATTTTCAAATATTAAATTACTAACAGTGCAACACTATTCTGTCTATGCATGCCCCAAGCCCGGTTGAGAAAGGAAGAGGGATCCCTTTGATTCCTCAACCCATAGCTTCCATGATTCCTCATCGTAAATCCCACGACCAAATGGTAGTAAATGGTCGCGGGGTCGCACATTGGGTTTACCAGTTCCCCAATGATGGGACATTAAATACCGAGAAATGCAAATATACCTGCAGCTCTGCTATTAAATCCTACTAAAATCTCCTTTATGGTGATGTAAGAGAGTGAAGGCGAGTCTTCCGCGCCTGATAACGGAATTGAAAGTAATAGGCATGCCACCGAAATGGAGATTGGGGTCATCCAACATTGTTTCGAAACCTGCTACAGAGCCTCGAAACGGATTGGAGACCCCGCAACCGAAAAAGGACTAAAGTATTGGATCCTGGCATGTCAGATCACTGAACGACCTTGGCACTATTAAGTACGTTAAACAACTGGCCAGTCAATCTAAATTAAACATACTGGCAATCAAGGAAACGAATTGAACTGGAGCTGGTATTCAAGATATGAGATCACATACAGCATTCACAAGTAAGAAGCCTGCTGGAAAGCGAGAATTCGGGGTGGCCTTTATTATGGATAGGGAGTTCAAATCGCACGTCATTGATTTTAAGGCAGTCAATGAACGATTATATGCGATCCATATATATATAAAAGCGAAATTCTTCAAAATTTAGCTGATAAAAATACACGCCCCTACTGAAGAAAAAGACAAAGAAACGAAGGAAGCGTTTTCGAGTCACCTGCAAAAGACTAGTCGACTCATTGCCTACAAACGACACAAAAATTATTCTATTGTATCGTACAGAAAATAAGCATGGATGCGATGTTGGACCGTATAGAGCTATAAAACCTCCTACAGGATCAATATATTGATCATATTGACTCTAAGTTGACGTTTAGGAGAGCTTCAATACGTCGTCAATATGTTTCAAGCGCTCCTAAACGTCAATATAGTGCTTCAATACGTATTGATAAATATATATTGATCAATATTGATCGTATAGGGGGTCCAAAGACTGGATTCAGTCAACTTGAATGTTGAAATAGGTTGCTATCCTGTTTTCGACTACGTCTAGTTTGGCCCATTTACCCTTCGGAATTTTGTGAATCAGCTTGCTAAACAGATAAATGAAATTTCGATATTTTTGGAAAAAGACAAGTTTCGATATTTGCCGTGAAGGTACTGAATTGTAATAGCTGAAATTCATTAGATACCTTAACTGTTTTTGACTTTTCTTCTGTATTTAATTTTATGCTTGAATACCGTCCACATTTGGAAGTCAGAATCAAAATCTAAATCGGAAAAATGTTTTTCTTATCGCATAAAGTATTATTAAAGCCACTTTCAATAATTTACAAGTTAGGGCAGATATTAAAGAAGATTTAAAGCTTCCTTTTTGTGTATCAGTTTTTCTTAGAAAATAAAAAGCAAAATTTCATCTTAAATTTTATTCTCATTTTTATGGCTCTACACAGGTGGGTATGAGACCCACCACGATGCATGGCTATTCTTCAATTTGCTCACTCATCGGGCTGTAGTTCTGTAGCTTCTTTTGTCAATGATGAAGTCATGCCCTTGAGCAAACGCTGTCGAAATTGGAAAAGTAGGAAGAACTGCTAATTAGCTCCCTTTAGTTGTGGCTTCGGCTTCTGTCTTTTTGGTCCAATTTTCTTAAGAGCAAGCATCATGTACGTCAAATGTTTTGTAGTGGGCCCTTATTCTGGAGAAAATCCCGTCCTAAGATGATGTAGTAGCTAGCTGCCAGTACGCTTATGCGTCGCCAGACAAGGCAATTCCAGCTAAGCACAGATCTTTAGCTCGCTGAGCCAGCGTTCCATTCTTGCTCCAGCATTTGAAACATGTCACAAATATTTTAGTTAATAGCTTTAATGTAGTATGTAAACAAGAAATTAGAGGACGATAACGAAGGTTATAATCAGACCGGCTCGCTTCACTTATCGTGATATGGGTTGGGAGGGCTACAAATAGAATCTGAAGGCCTTCAAGAAAGCTGTAAGAAGAGAGACGAAAAAGTCATGGAGTCGCTTTTGCAGCAATATTGAAAAATTCAAATAGATATCCCTGGTAAGTAAGGCCCTGAAAAGGGACACGATACTTTAAGAGCATGTTGGGTCGTTTGAGCAAGCAACAGCAAAGGATTATCCCAAACTCCTGCTGGATTAACACTTTTTGGACTAAAAGCATGGAGCGATCGAACGTGAAACCAACGCGACCTTTTGCCGTGGGCCTTTCTGGATGAAATCAATACTACCGATCCATATAAATGATCCGGTAGCAACGTGTGTTCGCTTATGCAAATCAAAGTAGATAAAGCCGAGCTCACAACAGCCGGGGACGTCGGGTATCTGGACCACTTTTCTATCAATCTCGCTAGCGAAGCTAACCTCTAATATGAAGGTGGCTCAGACATTTAGCGCGCCTGGAATCCCCACACTTAGGGCGTAAATATCCTTGTCCTCCCCATCACAAAATGTAGCAGATAGTACGATGATCCTGGAGAAAATATACAGAGCCTCACTATCAAAAGGAACGTTGAACTGGGCAGTAGCAAGGATAATGTTTCCATCGAAATCGGCAAAAGCTAGCCACCAAGAAGCTAAGGACTATATATCAGCTTAACGTCTTTCATGATGAAAACTTGGAATGTCTAGTGGACGGGTGCATTTAAAAACACCGTGAATTTAGCAAAATTGTGTTCCAAACACCAGGACGTTCAACTAAGACAGCTTTACATGAAGTTTTGAGGAGGATAGACATAGACCTTGCCATCAACGATACATCCTGATGGCCTTTTTCATTATCGAAGCCTTTAGTAATGTAAAAATGGACAGTAAAATAACATCCACCCAAAGATATTGAATCGATCCATATTCGACCCAAGCAAAATAAGGTTACCTTAAAGAAGTTGACAAACATGGGTACAGCACAGGGCTGTATAGTATCACGACTAGCGTGAGCACTCATAGTTGACCAGATAGTTGACGATTTCAAATTTTCGTTATACTCGTACTGATTAGTAGAATGTTTCCGGAGTTGTATGGCCTGATGTAAACCATGATGATGTTCCTATTACATAAATGCACGAAGACAAAAGGACTGAATATCAACGCCAACAAAACAGGGCTTATGCCATGCATAAAACGGCATTATTTTCAGGCTTCCACACTAATAGGTTTGGTGAACAAGGTGAAATGTTTAGGAGTAACGCGGGATAGCAAAATACTCTCCACATAACAAAAGTTAGAAGATACTGAAGGCGGAACAATAAAGACACTGGTGGGAAGGATATGGAGCTAAAATCCAAGCTCCCTACTAGATCCACTTATACTACGCTAGTGAGATTTTATTTTTTTTTGTGGTGAGGGGGAGGTGAATGTCATTTGCGCACAGAGTGTGGTACTGCGATGTTCGCAAGAAGGCGACTAAACTACCCACTAAACACCTCCCCTGTCAACCTAAGAGACCCAGCTTTTAACCGTTTGACACATTACATCGGGTCTCCTTACTGAGACCGTCGCCCCATATTTCTGCTCTGTACAGTAGCACTGACCCTATAGTACTCATCAAGAAGCGTCTTCTTGATGGGCTGGGTCTCCTTACGTTAGCACTAAGTCGACTCAGAGCCGATACTCCTGAAGAAGCCTTCTCAGCCGTTGCATTGGTTTGCTCAGAGAAACTCATCTTCGAGTCGATCGGTAGCTCCAGGTACTTCAACGCTGGCTTCGATTCGATTAGTATGTCTCCAATACTGATCATCGTTACTCTAGGGATTCTCTTTTTTGTCAAGATTGCTCCAGTGCCAAACTGAACCCCCGAGGAGTCATCCAATCTCTCGCTCGGCGCATTAGCATACCTAGCCTAAGTTACGCTTGTTCAGCGACCAGAGCCGCAACATCATCCCCATAGCTGATCAGTAGCAACCAGTTGTGACGATGCTCTTTTTTGGGTTCACCACGTCTTGAGCTGCCAGTTCTTCCATCCCCTGCCAATCTCCCTGCAGCGGGGCACCTGCCGTGAGCACTTCAACGAACCTCTCGACGCCCATCCTTCCGATGTTCCATTCAATTGTAGAAAGTCGAGAGCACGGACGTCGGGAGACAGCATCACTTATCGCAAGCAGAATACACTAACGATCACTGGCTGAGTAGTCCTCTAAGACTCTCCAATTGTGTATCCTCTTTACTCAGGACTCCGAGGCGAATGTCACGTCTGGTATGGTTCCTTCACAGCCAATACAGCGGAAAGTCGGCGTATTTCCGGTGTTTAGTACAACGTGCGCCATCTTGGCCGTCATTTCTAGGATTCGTTTTCACCGCGGATCTGCTTGATGCATGCCCCATTCGATTGCTTCAGCGTTGAAGTCTCCCCCAACGAGCACGTTGCCGTCTGCGTTCGAGACAGCACCCTCCAAACATTCAGCTTGAAGGTGGCTCCAGAGCCCCAAACCCGCACGAAACCACAGTTCTCCGCCTGGAAATCACTATACCGAACCGAGATGGCGGCAGTACCAATTTCATCAGGATACCATGATGCCGAACTTTTATCATGGTGTTGCTCGCTCAGCAGCAATAAGTCAGCTTTCATGTCCCTCGCAAACTGCTTAAGTAGATTTTGGGCGGTTGAACGGCGGTGTGGGTTTAGCTGCAGGATGCGGGTCATCGAAGCTCTGATTTTGCCTTGGCTAGGGCTTCCTGGAAAACTCGGTATTTTTCTGATCCCAAGACGTGCCCAAAGTCCAGTCTTGCATCAGCATCCTCGCAAAGAATACAGTGTGCCACCTTTGTACACTCTTTTCTTTTATGTCCCATTTCACCACATTTGTAACATAGGGAACTCCTATCGGGTCCTTTGCAGACCTGTGCAGTATGCCCATAGCCAAGGCATTTGAAACATTGAAGAGGCGCTGCTCTTCGTCGTACCCTGCGACAACCCACCCTTATTCAGAAATTGTTCGGCGTCCTTTTCGGTCAATGATGGCCATGCGTTGTCCCCTTTGGTTTTCTGGTGTCAGCCTCGCTTTGATTTTGCCCACGCTTGTGACCCGCTTTTGATGGCCTCTGTCACCTCGGCCAGATCCGAGATGCAGTCAATGTCTCTTATTTCGATCGTTGCCATCGGCCCGAGCGAGGCTATAGTTGCGCTTAAACCGTGGACTTTCTTTAATGCGTCACAGAATGCTTCTTTATTGTCGGCGTCTGCTCGGAATTCGGCCACTATGTGGCCCGACCGGGTTAGTTGCACTGCTTAATGGCAGTGTTGGTGTCTTCGGGCTTTACATTTCCCCTGATATCCCGCAGCACCACCGCGTAGGATCGGCCATCTTGGAGTTTTACGAGCAGTGCCTGCTGCCGGAATCTTCGTCGGGGCTTCTTTCTCTACTGTTTCGCATCAGGTCTTTTTTCTTGTTGGGCGACCGTGCGAGGTTTATTTCCTGGCAATTTTTGGAGGATTTTCTTTGCGGTTTTCATCGCTCCTTTTGTTAGCACTATATGGAACCCCTGATCTGGCGTTTTGCGACCACCAAGTGCCTCTTCCTAGACGCTTTTCTTTTATTGATGTTTGATGGTGGAGGTAGCTGCGCGTGCCTTTTAGACTTAGCCCTCAGCGCTTCTTTAGCCTTCTACTCTTCTTCGGCCTTTTGATCCTCTTCGGCTTTGTCCGGTCACTCCTTTCTTTTCCTGCCGTAATCCTTTGTGGGTTTCAGGATGGTTCGTTATTATTTCAGGACGTACAACCTTTGTTTCAGTCGCTTCGGTAGCGATGGCAACAGTGACCATCGAATTTTCGATGTTCTTTATATTTTCCTCCACCGCTGGAACTTCTGGCTCGTCCTGCAGAGTTTACCACTTTTCGTTTTTAGGACGCTCTGGCGTTCGCATCATTTTTTTGCTGCACCCGAACGCCGCAGCAATCTCAGTCTGGACAAGACTGTCTGTTAATCTCCCTTTTTCGTCCGTCTTCACTGTCATTGTATTCATCGTCGGTTTCGTCATCGTTAGTACCGATCCCGATGTGCTGTTAACATTGTGGCTGCAGCCGCTGGTTGCGTTGTTGTTGTTATTATTTTTTCATCTTTTTTTGGGTTTCTTTTTTTAAAACTTTTTTTTTGAGTTTTTGGTTGCTCCAGTTTTATTGGGTCTCCCCTCAGAGCCGCTATCTTCGTTCGTGTCTGTAGTCGCCTTCTTGGTCCCATGGTTATTTTTGCATAGCAGGGAGGCATGCGAGGTTTGGCACAAGCCCTTATGGGGACAAGTGCTCAGAGCCAGAGCAGCGCTAATCGGGAGTCCGTCTCAATCGAACTTACACCACCAACTCAATGATGCGAACTTCGAACGTACACCGAGGCCTGCCAAGGTTTTACCGGGACGGAGACGGTATGATAGTTGAATTGGAGTTGTTCACGTGCGAGTGTCAACTCGGCACTACCGTGCAAAGCAACTAAGTCCAAACCAACATATCCGCCAGCCCAAAGCATCAGTTTCAGTTCGTTGTCCAAAGCGTAGTCCAGAGTCGTTACCTGTCATCAAAGGAGAGAGCCTCACGGCGGCCTCGATACCCTCGTGTCCGTGGGGGCGGCGCTCCTCAAAGAATGCTAGCCTCCAAGAATGATCTTGTCGACCGGCATTTCCCCTGCGGGAATTTCATCGGGTACGTGTGCAGAACTCCCCAAAGAACGCTAGCCACCAAGAATATTTCTGTCGGCCAGCATTCCCCCTGCGGTTTTGCACATTAAAATTCCAAAACGAAAGCGAGCATACCAACGCTGACACTAGCGTTCAGTAAGGCAGCTTTCACCATTCACTTCACACCATTTCTTTGGAGCTTGTATCGCATTTTTGCTCTTTCGGAAGTAAAACAGTAAAATATGCTCTCTTTGATTATCTATTTTCAAGTTTATTTTCAATCAACTTGTTGTTTACTAATGACGCTCAGTTTTTGACTGAAAAAAGTCTAAGGTCTAATCTTTAAAATAGTATATAATAATGTAAGCCACTTCACGACATGTCATATGAAGTTTACGACTCGAACTTTCAAACAACTCAATACTAGAACGATCAATTGAGAGGCATTGATGTAAGTTTAGCAAGCTACAACACAAGACAAACATACAAAGTAGTGAAAAGCCTGAAGACAGCCCAAGACCAAGACCAGGAAAACGAGGTTTTCAGCCAAGATCCTGAAAAATAGAATCAGCTCATATGCCAATAGTATTATTGGGGAGTTTCAAGGTGGCTTTAGAGCAGGTAGATCGCCGATAGACCAATTTTTTACAGTCAAGCAAGTACTTGAAAAATACTGGGCGTTCAACATAGACGTACATGAAACCTTCGTTGACTTGAAGCAAGCATACGACAGTATTGATCGTAACATACTGTGCCAAATAATGCTTTGCTTTGGTATCTCAGCCAAATTAGTCCGTCTTACCAAAATGACAATGAAGTCGACAACCTCCCAAGTACGCATTAAATACCAACTCAATGATGCCTTTGACACAAATATTGGACTAAGGCAGGGAGAAGGGCTGGCCCCATTGCTATTCAATTTGGTTTGGGAATACGTCACAGGAAAGCTATCTGTCGATACAAGAGTTACGTTACTATACAAGTCAAGCCAAGTGGTAGCCTATGCGAATGACATAAACATCTTGTCATAATCGTTAACAATCGCCAAAGAGCTTTTCCGGAAACTTATTAGCGAAGCAAAACTAGTAGAGCTGCAAATCAATTAGAATAAAACAAAGCTCATGACGCATTCGAGGAAACATGCCTCAAATACACAAAATATTACACTTGGCGAATACAGTATCAAAAATTCGGGCAAATTTGTGTATTTAGGTGCCAAAATAATGAAAACCGGTAATGAAAGAGACGAAACACACTCAATAATACAGCTCGGAAATAAATTATTTTATTCAGTTTTGACGATCTTGAATACCAGCTGCATATGCAGAAAAACAAACCTCCAAGTATACGAATCTGTGATAAGGCCTGTGCTACGAGTATGCAATGGGTGTGAAACATGGGCTTTAACCTAAACATCCGCAAACATTTTGAACGCCTTAGAGGGGCCGGTTCTAAGGCGAAGAATCAGGGCAAAGCTAGACGGGGACAAATGGTGAATTCGATACAAACATGGGCTGTACAAAATTTTTGACGAGCCGGCGATCTCAACAGTTGAAAGACTGCGGAAGCTGCAATGGACTGGCGACATGAATCGTATGGACGAAGAACGGATACCCAAGAAGGTATTCGTTGGGATAACTGAAGAGCGGTGAGCAGTGACAAAAACGAAGAACCGCTGATCTGGCTCGATCGACGAAGAGAATTCATTGCTGCTCGGTTTCAAAATTTGAGGATGCGGTCAATGGACCGGGACAGTGGCAGGCATTTTTTGCAGGATATGAAGGCTCAAGAGGGGCTGTAGTGCTACGAGGAAGAATTCCTCGGCTCCGATAGGCGACATAGCTATTGGTTAAGCTACCAAAAATATAACCTTCGATGCCGTACTAACGTTTTATCAGTATTATCAATGCCGATGAAAATTCTAACCATTCGGTCTCAGAACTTTCAAGTTAATAAGTTTTGCTTGGAATATATTGTATGATATGTCCGCACTTCTTTAAACAGAATTTAACAATGATTCCTGGCAGATGTATAAAAAAATGTAATTTATTATAATTGCCAGACTACAGGTATTTCCTTACAGCTTGCGGAAAATGATGACGAATTCAAGAAGCATTCCATTATAATGAATTCATTCATTCTTCAACTGCTTACCAAGTGCAACTACGAGTATACTGGTGACTCATTCATGCTAATTTTATTATAACTGGTCCACACCGAAGAAGATAAAAATGTTCTTGTTCGGATTCATCTACTATAGTTTGATAAATCGTAAGAAAAAAGAAGAGATAAAATTTAATTTACAATCCTACATCTAATTCAAAGATTTGACTTGCTAATCAAGTGAATTAACAGATAAAGTATAACATATACTACTCATATACATATCATTCAAGATTTTTCGTAGACTAAAGTTTTTGAAATACTCGTATGCTTCCCACTAAGACATTTTGTATCTAAGTCATCTTGTGATTTTTTCTTTTCTATGAAATGATTCAATTTTTAGCTTCTGAAATACTTCCAGCTAATTCAATAAAAGAAACATACTTGATGATTGTTGAACTTCAAATGGAGGTTAAGATGAAGGCCCAGTCTTAATGAATTAAATTGATGCGGCAATAGATCAGTGCCATCGAGATTGGTCAGATGTGATGAATTTTATTTTGGCGCCAAATAATTGATTTTGAGATATACTCGTAGGTACTCGTATATATAAAGTTGCAAAAAGGCATGCTGCAGTCAATTGTATCTTAAAATACTATATGTATGTTATACCTTATAAAAATTGTTTTCTTCTCTGAAACAAACATAAGCGAAATTCTATAGCGTCAAGAGCTAAACAATCTTCTTTCCCCTCGAAATACTTTTCTCAGATACAATTTCTTTGCCTTTGGCATTTACTCGTATATGTCCTTGATTGATTGATTTAAAAAATTTTATTCGACGTTATTTCCGCCCTCTTTATTTAGGCAATCTGAAAAAGAATTTCTTGATGATTTATAGATAGAAATGATAGAAATAGAAATGATGATTAACAATTTACCTTTTGGATTAGAAAAATAATCTTTGATGTGAAGTACTTATTTTAAGTTTTCAAATACATGTAACGACAAATAATCTGATAATTTTATCAGGTTTTATTATCTTTCATTTATATGAGCAGAAACTCCATAAAATATTCTTATCGGGAAACACCCAATAAAACTTCAAATATGCCTTTGTTTACGATTGTAAAGGCTAAATTTAAATTTTTGATAATTTTTCAAGATTAGTTCATAAACGTGCCATGTGTAGATTGTGTGTGTTGCGAATTTATTTTTAAAATTGTTTTTTGGGTAAATTATTCCAATTTTAGGATTTAGCAATAATAAATCTTACCGGAATCATAATCTGTCTATCCTTCTGTATGCTACAGAAGATCTAAGTGCTTCAAATAAAACGGCCCGGCATAATGTGCTACCTGGTTCCATTTGTCAGCCGATTCGAGTATCACCGCGACTATATTATCCGGGGTGAGCTCTTCGTCTCCCTGTAATTGTCATATTTTATGCACGCAAAAAATGTGTGGCAGGCATTGTCTTCCTCTCCTGGGCAATACCAACAATCGGAGGACCGTGTCTTACCAATCTTGTGCAGGTAAGACTGAAAACGCCCATACCCGCTCAAATGCTGCGTGGGATAGAAGCCAGTCTCACCATGCCTTCGATTTAGCCACGGTTTCAAATCCGGAATGAGGCACGCAGTCTACCTTCCCTCCGTGTAATTCACCCAAGACTGCTACCAATCATTGAGTGAGCGCTGTCTCTCTTCGCGGACAACCATCTCTCTCGCATCCTCGTTTTGACCCAGGTAAATAGAGCGGCGCTCTCTAGCAAGGAGAGCGACAGGTATCACGCCTGCAATGACTTTCACTGCCGAATCAGAGACTGTCGAATACGAAGATGCAATCCTCAGCGCTCCTCTTCTCTGTACCTGTGCCAGGCGTTTTCGGTAAACTTCCTTACTGAGAGCGTCGCTCCATACCTCTGCTCCGTACAGTAGCACTGACCCTACAGCACTCATCAAGAAGCGTCTTCTTGATGAGTTGGATCCCCCTACGTTGGCCATAAGTCGACTAAGAGCCGATACTCCCGAAGCAGCCTTCTCAGCCGTTGTCCTGATTTGCTCCGAGAATTCATCTTCGAGTCGATCAGTAGCCCCATGTACTTCACCGCTGGTTTCGATTTGATTTGTATGTCTCCAATACTGGTCATCCTTACTCTTGGGGTTCTCTTTTTTGTCAAGATGACCACTTCGGTTTTCTCTAGTGCCAAACTGAGCCCGCGAGCAGTCATCCAGTATCTCAGTCGGCGCATTAGCATACGTAGCCTATGTTGCGCTTGATCAACAGTGTGTCTAGCGACCAGAGCCGCAACATCATCCACATAGCCGATCAAGTGTGACTCATCTGACATCTCCAGTCTCAGTAGCCTGTCGTAACACACGTTCCACAGGTCTGAACCAAGGATAGATCCCTGGGCAACACCCAATGTAACCGCCATCTTTCGTTGGCCCTGTTTCGTGTCGTAAAGCAGGCCTCGGTCTTTCAGGTAGTCCCTCAAAAGCCACATTAGATATTCTGGAGCTTGAAAAAGGTTTTCCAGCGTATCCAGAATATCCACCCATCTAGCGGTGTTGAAGGCGTTCATGATGTCGAGTGTCACCAACAGGACAATCCGTCGCTTGGTGCGACTATTTGCCTTTGCTTTTTGGACCGCTTTAACCAACTCTGCAAGAGGACAGCAAGAGTTGAATGTGCTAAGCAGCATGTCAGGACAATGGAGATAGACATGTCGCAATAACTCAGCCGGAAAACCATCTGGACCTGGAGCCTTCCTCGCTTTCAATGAAAGGACTGCCTCTTCCAGTTCCGCCGCTGTGTGAAAAGTGGACACTCGACTGCTGTTTCACCATGTACAGCGTCAACACGGACGGGATGGGCGGGGAAGAGTGCTCGCACTATCTCATCCATCTGTTCCACATCATGTATGGAAGGCTTCCGCCGGGCGCCAAGCTTCCGCCGGGCGCCAAGCTTCCGCATAACCTGCTTATAGCAAAGGCCCCACGGATCCTTCTTCCCATTGTCCACTAGGTCTTGCCAGCAGCGAGCCTTGCTACTGTTGATCAGTTTGCAAAGGCATTTCCTGGCCGACTTATATGCTGCCAACCGGTTGCATGCCTCGTCACGGCTCCGCGCACATTGAGCCTCACGTCGAAGCTTGTGACACTCCCTTCACTTTTCAGCGATTTCAGTTGACCACTAGTACACTGGGGATTTGCCGTGCCGGGGTTTCCGACAGGGCACAGAAGCGCAGCAAGCAGTCGTAATGATGCTCATAGTTGAGTTCACCACGTCTTGAGTTGCCAATTTTTTTATTCCCTCCGAAGCTCCCTGTAGCGGCTCACTTGCTGTGAGCACCTCGACGTTCATCCTTCGATGTTCCATCCAATTGTAGAAAGGCGAGAGCATGGACGTTGGGAGACAACATCACTGATCTCAATCATAATGCACTGATGTAGTAGTCCTCTAATACTTTCCAGCTGTGTATCCTCCTACTAAGGACTCCGAGGGGAATGTCACGTCCGGTATAGTTCCCTTACAGCCAATACGGCAGAAAGTCAGCGTATTTCCGGTGTTTAGTACGGCGAGCGCCGTTCTGGTTGCGGATCTGATTGAGGAATGCCCCATTCGATTGCTTTAGCGCTGAAGTCTCCCCAACGAGCACGTTGCCCTTTGCGGTCGAGACAGCGTCCTCCAGAGCATTAAGCTTGGCTTGGAAAGATGATATCGATAGATACACACTAAAGAAGGTGGTCCCTGAGCACCAAAACCCACACGAAACTATCCCCCGTCCACAAGTCTCCGTTTGGAAATCAATGTTCTGAACCCAGATGGCGGCAGTACCAGTTTTGTCAGGATACCATCATGCAGGACTTTTCTCATGGTGTTGCTCACTCAGCAGCAAGAAGTCGGCTTTCATGTCCCTCAAAAACTGCTCAAGCAGATTTGGGCGGTTGAGCTGCGGTGTAGGTTTAGCTGCAGGATGCGGGTCATCGAAGTTCTGATTTTGCCTTGGGTAGGGCTTCCTGGAAAACCCAGTATTTTCCTGATCCCATGACGTGTCCAAACTCAGGTCTTGGATCAGCATCCTTGCAAAGAATACAGTGCGCCTCCTTCGTACATTCTTTTCTTTTATGTCCCATTTCACCGCATTTGTAACATAGGGAACTCCTATCGGGTCCTTTGCATACTTGTGTGATATGCCCATAACCAAGGCATTTGAAACATTGAGGAGGCGTTGCTCTCTGCCGTATCCTGTAGACAACTTACCCTATTCGTACTTTGCCCTTGTTCAGAAATTGTTCGGCGTCCTTTTCGGTCAAGTCAACTATGGCCATGCGTTGTCCCCTATTGTTTTCTGGTGTCAGTCTCGCTTTGATCCTTCCCACGCTAGGGAGCTCCCTTTTGATGGCCTCTACAACTCGGCCAGATCCTGTCTCTTATTTCGATCGTTGCCATCGGCTCGAGCGAGGCTATAGTTGCGCTTTTGCCGAGGACTTTCTTTACTGCGTCGCAGAATGCATCGTAATTGTCGGCCGCTGCTCCGAATTCGACCAGTATGTGGCCCGATCGCGTTGGTCGTACTGCTTTAATGGTAGTGTTGGTGTCTTCGGGCCTTACATTTCCCCTGATGTCCCACAGCACCTCCGCGTAGGATCGGCCATCTTGGGATTTTACGAGCAGTGCCTGCTGCCGGAGTCTTCGTCAGGGCTTCTGTCCCTCCTGTTTTGCATCCGGTCTTTTTGTACTAAAATACAAAACCCTATTGCAATCACGACCTGTGTCCGTCTGTCCGTCCGTCCAGCACTTTTTCTCCGAAACTATAGAGGCTACAGCCATGAAACTTTGTGAAAAGGTCAGAAGTGGTGACTTCTTGAAAGTTCAAGGGTCAAAAAATTTTTCAAAGGGGTTTAAGGGGGGTCTCCCTATATAAGGAGGTGACCCCTCAAAAAAAAAATTTTACCAGGTCTCAATGAGATCTTTTCAAAACAAGTCTCAAAATTGCCTTACGAGTACCGAGGGGGGCAGGGGAAGGGGAAACGTACGAACTTTTCGCGTACCCCCCCCCCTCTCGCGATTGGACACCTTCCATCCGAAAAATCTGAAAAAAATCATGCATGTAGGCATTTATGAGTACAACAACAACAAATACATGAGAAGTCGAAATTCACTCAACTTTGTTAGTAATAGTATGATTTATCGATTTTATGTTTTCTTGAATAAAATCTAAACGGTACCCTTAAATTCAATAAAATTTAGCAAAGAGATGACTATTTATAAGATTGATCTTTTCTGAAAGTTTCATAATGATCGAATAGTATTTAACGAAGTTATAGCGATTTGAATTTTCCTGTATTACTATGGAACAATATGCCCTGTATTACTATGGAAACATATAGCTATGGAGCCATATGCGCTTTTTATCGACTTAGACACTACAGCTTTGCTAGGATTTGCATGAAAATTTCAGGAATGACAGGTATCATGAAGATGAGTACATAAAATAGAAACCAGTCGAAGAGGCAGGAGAGAGCTCCTAGCAAAAGGGCTTTGTAACCATTCTAAGATTCGAAAAAACAGGCCATGAATCGATGATTACAGTACAGAGGAGCGGCCCCTGAAAAAAAATTTCATGAAAGGTAACCGATATGAGTGTCAACTGAAAGTTCTCCATGAGAGCTTTTCAAAACAGGTCTTAAACTGACAATTTTTGCTTCAGTGGGGGCACAGGGGGGGGGGGGAAACATGAAAAATATGTTTCCTCCCTCGCGAATGGACACCCGTGATCTAAAAAATCTGAAAAAATTATCAAGGGAGATATTTATGGGTATAACTATAACAAATACCTCAGAAGTCAAAATTCTTTCAACTTTGCTAATAATAGCATGATCCTCGAACATGACATGTTTCTTGATTTTATTCGTTACTGGTTACTGCATTTTGTAAGTAGAGTACAAAACCCTTCTGACGTGAGCATAGGTCTGTCTACCCAACTTGTTTCTTGTTGTGCGTCCGTGCGAACGTTACTTTCTGGCACTTTTTGAAGGAGTTTCTTTGCGGCTTTCGTCGCTCCTTTTGTAAGCACAGTCTGGAACCCGTGATCTGGTGCTCCACGCCCATCAAGTGCCTCTTCCTTCCTTCTTTTATCCCGATCTCCTTCGATTGGACTAGACGCCATTCTTTTATTGGTTTTTAATGGTAGAGCTATCTGCATGTGGCCTTTAGATTTCGCCCCCAGCGCTTCTTTAGCCTTTTGCTCGTGTTCGGCCTTTAACCAGCTCTTCCGGTAATGCCCTATGCGGTCTAGACGCTCCTCTAGCTCAAGGAGCCCAATCTTTACTGCTTTGCTGGTTTTTGGGGAGTCGCGTGCAGATTGTATTCTTTTCAGAACATCGCCCGTTTTTCGAAATAGCCTTTCTTCTTCGTGTCGCTGGGAGGCAATTGTACTTTGCGACAATCCTTGGGAGAGGTTATCGCTTTCCGTTTCCGAATACAGTACTTCCGCCACGTTTTTGACGTTGGCGATGCAATCACACAATGTCGCTTTATTTGCCTGGTCACTCGTTTCTTTTCCTGCCGTAACCTCCTCGTTGGCTTCAGGGCGGTTCTTTATTATGTCGAAATTTACGACCCTTGCATCGGTCGCTTCGGTAACGATCGCAGCAGTGAACATCGAATTCTTGATGTTCTTAATATTTTCTTCCGCCGCTCAAACACCTGAAGCGCCCTGCAGAGTTTTCCGCCTTTTTTTATAGGACGCTCTGGCGTTCGTTTCTTTTTTTTGCTACGCCCGAACGCCGCAGCAATCTCAGTCTGGAGCCGACTGTCTACTTATCTCCGTTTTTCGTCCGTCTTCACTGTCATTGTATTATTTGTCGTTTTTGTCATAGTTAGTACCGCTCTCGATGTACTGTTAACATCGTGGCTGCAACCGCTCGTTGCCTCGTCGTTGTGATTATTTTTTATTTCTTCCTTTGGGTTTTTTGATCTTTTTCAAGTGTTTTTGGTTGCTCCAGTTATATTGGGTCCCCCCTCGGAGCCGCGATCTCCGTTCGTTTGCCCCATGTTTATCTTTGCAGAGCAGGGAGACCATGCGAGTGTTGGCACAAGCCCTTATGGGGACAAGTGCTCAGAGCCATACCAGCGCTAATCGGGAGTCCGTCTCAACCGACCCTACACCATCAACCTAATGGTGCCAACTTCGAACGTACTCCGAGGCCTGCCAAGGTTTTACCGGAACGGAGACGGTATGATAGTTGAATTGGAGCTGTTTACACACGAGTGTCACCTCGGCGCTACTGTGCAAAGCAACTAGGTCCAAACCACCATATCCGTCAGCCCGAAGCATCAATCATAGTCCAGGTCTTATCAGCGTTGTTATCTGTCATCCCAGGAGAGAACCTCACGGCGCCCCCCATATGCTCGGGTCCGCGGGGGAGGCGCTCCTCAAAGAATGCTAGCCTCCAAGAGTGCTCGTGTCGACTGGCACTCCCCCTGCCGGAATTTCCTCGGGTACGTGGGGGCGGAACTCCCCAAAGAATGCTAGCCTCATGAGTATTCCTGTCATCCAGCGTTCCCCCTGCGGACATGCTTGTTTAAAGTCAACGAAAATTTGGTGTCCGTCTATGTTGAACTCCCAGCATTTTTCAGGTACCTGCTTGACTGTGAACAATTGGTCTATTGTCGATCTACCTGCTCTAAAACCACCTTGATACTCCCTAATAATACTGCTGGCGTATGACTGATTTTTATTTTCTAAGATTTTAGAAAATATTTTGTACGCCGTACAAAGTAGTGATATGCCTCTATAATTTTCGCACTGTAACTTGTCACCTTTTTTGTGGATAGGGAATATAATTGATTGGCTCCACTCGTTCAGCATATGTTCTTGCTACCAAATGTACTGGATGACTTTGTGAATAGCTTGATGAACACTATTGCCACTATATTAAATGAACTCCACTTGAATCTCATCGATGCCCGGCGCTTTATTATTCTTGTGGGCTTTGATGATGGAACAAACTTCATCCAGAGTTGGTGGGACCAATGGAAGCTCGCCGCAAACATCTATAGACTCCGATGTTCTGGAGCTGTGCGGAGGATTAAAGAGATCCTTGAAATATGATGCCCGTCTTCGATGATATTGCCGATGTCATCACGACAGAGCGTGGTTTTGGGCTGATAACCACGTTTCAGGCTTTTCACTACCTTGTATGCTTGTCTTGTGTTGTTGCTCGCTAAATTTATACCTATACTTATCCATTGGTCGTCTTAATCCTGATTATCTTATTTGCTACTCTTCTTTTCATAATGTTCTTTCTTCGTCCTGGTTTACCTACCTTCGTATTCTTTGTACGCCTGAATCCTTTTGTCTAACACATTCTGGCACTCATCATCGAACCAGTCATTTCTCTTGGGCCGAGGTTGATGTCCAATTGTGTGTTTTGGCACGGTTTTAATCGCCGCTTTCACTTCTATCCAGAGCTCGGTGCTTGTCTTCAACGGTGCGTCTGATAAGATGGGAGCCAGCTGGTTGTCGAGGGTCTCCGTGGAATTTTTGGCCACAGACGCCGTTTGGAGCCTTGCGATGTCAAATTTTTTTAGCAGGCTGGTCTTCGCCGAATATGCCTTTGACTTACAACATCGAAAGGTTAATTACAACAGGTAATGATCTGAGTTACAATTGGCTCCTCGGTATATACGGACGTCAAGTGTGCTCGAGGCCCGACATTGTTGGATCAGAACATGATCGATCTGGTTTTGTGTGTTGCCATCCGGTGATACCCAGGTCATTTTATGATTGCCTCGATGTCGGAAGCAAGTCGAACGTATGACTACATTTCTGCTACATGCAAAGGCAATCAGGCACTGGCCGTTGTCATTTGTTTCACCGTGGAGGCTATATTGCCTATCTTAGCGTTGAAATTACCCAGAATTATTTTTGCGTCGTTTGTAGACAATGAGTCGACTAGTTTTTCTAGGTGATTGTAGAACGTTTCCTTCGTTTCTACATCTTTTTCTTCGGTCGGCGAGTGAACATTGATCAGCCAGATTTTGAAGAATTTCGCTTTTATACGGAACGCACACAACCGTTCGTTTATTGCCTTGAAATCAATAATGTGCGATTTGAACTCCCTATTTACAATAAAGGCCACCCCGAATTCTCGTTTAGGCTTCCCACTTTTGAATATTGTGTGCGTTCTTATGCCTTAAATATCATTACCAGTCCAGTTCGTTCCTAGATTGCCTGTATTTTTAATTTATATTGACTCGCCTGTTGTAAAAGGTCCTTAACAGCGCCAGAGTAATTGAGTGATCTTACATTCTAGGGTCCAATGCTATAGTCCTTTTTCCAATTGCGAGGTTGTTGCCGTGAGTCCAATCCATTCCGAGGCCCGTCTGCAGGTTTCGAAACATTTTAGGGTTTTCCAGGGACGGGAAGTTAGCCCGTCGCCCAACCTCCATTTCGGCGGCATGATTATTACTTCGATTCCGTTATCAGGCGCGGAAGATTCGTCTTCACCCTCTTACGTCCCCACAAAGGAGGTGAAAGGAGGTGTAAGTAGGATTTAGTAGCAGAGCTGTAGATGTATTTACATGTATTAGCATTTCTTCAAATACGAGTATAATCAATTTTGAGCAGTTTGGTCATTACCTTATAAAATAAAGCGGCTCTACTTTTTGACATTTGCTTACGTAACGCTTAAGTCTGCTTATGTTTCATTGTAGTCCAGGCTTTATACGTGAATGTAGGGGAGTGTGGTATGCTGATGGAGACTAGAGAAGGAAAGAGTTATTGTTCATAAAATGCATTTACAATATATACTCTTAAGCATGCATATATTCAGCCAGTATAGGAGGACTTACAACAAAAGAGAGTTTAACTTTTTATAAATACCTCAGCCAAGACCAAAGCACGCAAAGTTAATTTCTAATAGATGAAACAGGTTAGTAGTTGCGATTGATTGTATGACATGAATTAGGGATGACGGTTTTTGCTATAAAGAACCGGTTCTTCGGTTTGCCAGTTTTTTTCATATTCGGTTTAAGTGGGTGATTTTTTACAGCTAGAAAAACCGGTTTTTCGGTTATTTTCTTATCAACTTTTTTAAATCAAAAACTCGAATCAGAATTAAATGTATATTCTTATACCCCTGATTAACTTTAGGTATAAATGGCTCTTGGGAGTTTTTTAACTCCCAAAATTATTCAAATCAAAATGAACTGAAGGACATTTCATCTTTGTGTTAAAAATAGGAGATTAATGTATTGAAATCCAAGCTGACAGCTTACTAAGTCATTCATTCACAGTATAAGGATGGAAGATCCTTCTATTCAGTCCCCAAGCATTTTGCATTCATTTTGTATCATGTGCTATATTCTCTTTGCACTCTATATGAAGTCCTCCGTATTGAAACGAAACATATTCAACTATCAACAATAACCAATCAAACATGGAAATTTGCTTTGCTCTGGTGACTGTGGTTATTAATGCTGACTAGGTAGGGATGGCGGGTTTTTGTATTCGGTATTTTTCTATTCTTTTATATTCGGTTTTCAACCGGTTCTTGAATTTGAAAGACAAGATCGGTTTAAACCGGAAGGAAAAAACTGGTTTTTCGGATTTAAAAACCCCGTTTTCTGTTAAGCCGGTCCGGTTTTTCCCATCCCTAACATGAATACATTGAATGAACTTTGTGATTTCATTGAAGTAAAAAAATTCTAGGGTTTTCCAGGATCATAAAGTAAAATTATATTTGTAACCGTAATCATCACTTAATATATTTTCACAAGGCTGTTAAAAGTTTACGTGTATGTACTAACCCAACATTTATTTGGACAAGTTAACAAATATAATAATTAATTTATCAATGAATAGAATGCACTGACATGCAGAAATCAATAAGTTGAACTTAATAAGAGTACGTGCCTTAAGTCACGACTACCTGTTTCCTATCTTATCAGTTAACACTGATTAAATGTGTAGAATGCATTGTAGGTCTTATCGTTTGTTTATTTAAAATAATTATTCAAAAATTAAATTTTCATGGTTTGAGTTAAAAGAAAAAACAAAAATCAGGGAGCGTTCTCAAGAAAATACATTCTTGTTTTTTCCCTACACACTGCCTAGTTCTGTTTTGAGGTCAAATTGATGCGTAGTTGCGGAAATTAGCACTTCTTTGCTAATAAATTCATTCTTGCGTAGTTTCTCAACAATTAGTGATTCATCTATGTACAAAAGGAACGTGTTTTATATAATTTATTGTAGATAGAAGTATCTTCCAGCTTAGATACAAATGCACGCTGGTAGGAACGTGGATTTATGACTAAAGAAGAATGTTGACCCATGGAGGGCCATAAATATTAAGAGATATGGAAGCATACCTTAATATTTTATTAATTATTCAATGATACTTATCAGTAGCAAGAAAATAAAGTTTGTTTACATAATAATATTATCAGCAAACGACCCCCTCCATGACTGGATAACTCGTAATTTAATGAATCCATTAGCCGCATTGTTGCCCCATGGATGGAATGGAACGCCTATACTCGTATTTATAGTTCTATTTATTTTCTTAAATTGATAACATCCATGACCTAATCAATCACGTATGGATTACATTACCCATTGCACCAGCAGCTAGTAGAGAGCAAAACAATCTAGCCATGAGTAAGAGCCATCGTAAGCAAGGCCAGAAAGATCATGGGTGCGGTTTATTTGGCTCTCTAGCGCGTGTGATTTAAGATTTTGTAATTAGCGACAAAAGTTCTTTGCACAATTGCTTGAAATTTACAATTGATTCTTTACAAAACTTTTTTGGATTTATGCAAGAGCGAAGATGGAAATATTGTAAGAGGTAATAATGATTAGTATAGTATACACTCGTTGGGTAGATACGAGTATGTAATCGAATAATGACATTTTGGATGATTGAAACTTTAGAAAAATTGAACAAAATTATTTATTTCAATGGATATACTGTTTCTGTTCCTTGAAAATATCATTAACATTCGAATAAGTTTTTCATTTGTTAAAAGATCTGAACAAAAAAGTATATTCCGACGTATCACTGTACAATTTGGTTTTGCAGTATTTTTGCCTGAATGTAAATTGGCTTTTACTCACACATACAGGGTTATCCATTTCGTGGTAGGAAAGTATAACCCTGCCATTTGACATCTGTCAGAATTCAATGTCATCCAAAGCGTGTTTTTTGTAGTTGAAGGTTTGCCATTTCGAAATATGGATCGTTTAACAGCCGAAGAACGCGTTAAAATTATTAAATTTTATTATAAAAATGGTCACTCTGCTGTATCAACATTTAGGGCTTTACGAGCCGATTACGGTCGACATAATCGACCTACACAGCAAACAATTTCGAACACAGTGAGAAAATTTGAAGAGACTGGATCGGTTATTGATATTGCAAGGTCTGTGCATCATCGCAACATTCGTTCTGCTGAAAAGATTGTTACATGCACGAATAATTTTGTGAGCTACTGTCGCAATTATTTTCACAATCGTTTAGAAGATATGATCAACAAAACGGACGTACTCGAAAACCCATTAATCTTGATCAACAAAACGAACGTACTCAAAAAATCACCAAGCATCAACATCTGAAAGTGAGTCACTGCTCCATTCATTACGCTGCTCGAATATTCCCGCTAGTTCGGCAATGTACGAGAAATGGATGGAATAAGTTGAGACCCTATATAAAAGCCAGCTGAATGACTGGGGGATCATTCATTAGAACCGCGATAGTATAAACTGCGAAAGTGTGGAGTGAGAATTGAAAAGCGGTATTGGTCGAGTAGTAGTAAAGTGATTTTCGTTGATTGTGAAGTGATTTTAGAAGACAATTGCGATAGAAATTTATGGACAAGTGGAAGTTAGATTTTTAATAGTGAAATTAATAATTGTGATTTTTTTAATTAAATAAACTCTTTTAACTTAAATTAAAAGACATTGCTTTTTCACTTTCCCGGAACATTAAAATTATTGGCCGCGAACCATAACACGCGACAATATTGCTGCCGTTGCCCAAAGTGTGGAGGAAGACCCGAATTCCTCGACGTGCTCAACATTTGGGCTTGTCTGACGGCTCATTTTGGTGGATTTTGCATTTTGATCTGCATCTGCATCCGTACAAAATCCAACTCACTCAAGAATTTAAGCCTCAAGACCATACACAATGCAGAATGTATGCGAATTGGGTGATTGAACAACAAGCCATTGATAACGATTTTTCGAACAAAATTTTCTTTAGTGATGAGGCCCATTTTTCGCTCAGTGGTTACGTAAATAAACAGAATTGCCGCATATGGGGCTCTTAAAATCCTCAGGTGATCGCAGAAAGGCCTTTGCATCCGGAAAAAGTGGCCGTTTGGTGTGCATTATGGTCTGGTGGTGTTATTGGCCCGTATTTTTTTGAAAACGATCAAGGAAGAGCCATTACAGTCAATTCTGACCGCTATGGACGGATGTTAACCGCTTATTTTTGGTGGGAAATTGAAGATTATGATCTGGAGAACATGTGGTTCCAACAGAGCGGAGCCACAAGCCACACAACACAGGCTAATCGAGCACTTTTTCAAGAGAAATTTCCAGGACGCGTAATTTCGAGATTGAGTGATGTCAATTGGCCCGCAAGATCCTGCGACCTAACACCTTTGGATTTCTTTTTATGGGGCTTTGCGAAAGATCGCGTTTACGCGAACAATCCTCAAAATCTTGAGCAATTGAAAACCAATATTCGTGAAGTTATGGCCGAGATATTGCCGGAAATGTGCCGAAAAGTCATTGAAAATTACCTCAAAAGGATTGAGGCCTGTAAGAGGTCCCGTGGAGAACATTTGAATGGTGTTGTGTTTCACGTATTCACAGTAATTATATTGAATAAAAAATTTCGTTTCCATCTCATTTGTGTTTTCTAGAAGATATAACTCTTTTTTGTCTGGTACAGTAGGGAAAACGGATTTGTCGTCCGTTACATACATGGATTTCATCGGGCTTCAAATTGCTGATTAGTTTTAATTTTCGTATTAGGCTTTTAAGGCCTTTGTAAAAATTGTTTACAAAGACCTACTAGTTTCGCGACCTGTCTGTCTATCCGAGCGTCACAGCAAGTTTCTTCAGAAACTAGAGAAGCTACAATGTTCAAACTTTGTGAAAAGGTCAGGAGTGATAGTCTACCAACTTTAAGTATCTGGCAGAAAGTCATTTTATGATGGTGAGATGTCTTCGAAAATACAATAGATGGAGTTAAATTACATACCGTGTGGCGACATAAGCTACTCAAACCAACGAACTCAAACCTTTGTAAGGATCGGCAGATTATATATTTTTTGAGATTTTTCTATGTTCTGGCTCTCTCGCAAATACAATAGATGGAGTTAAATTACATACCGTGTGGCGACATAAGCTACTCAAACCAACGAATTCAAACCTTTGTAAGGATCGGCAGATTATATATTTGTTGAGATTTTTCTATGTTCTGGCTCTCTCGTCATATTGTGTTGTGTTGATATTTTCGTTGATTAATATATTCGTAAATTATAATCATTCTTGTTGCTATTTTTGTGGACTTAGTGGACTAAATCCCCATAGTGGTGACCCCGACGTGATCCCCTTATTAAAAGTGACTCTTAAAAGAAAATCTCATAAAAAACTCTGTTTTCGTGAAAGCGCTAAAGTGATGCTAAAGTTTTTTTTTTCAAAATGCCCAACGCGTCAAATAATGAAACGCCGAAAACGGCCAAAAATGCACCGCCAATCGTACCAATACCTTAGTCATTCGAATTTATTTGTTGAAGCGTCGCGAATCCAAAAATTCCCTGCGTTTTATAGACCGGACCCGGAATTTTGGTTTGATCAGGTCGAAGCTGTTTTCCACACTCATCAAATTCATCAGGACGAAACGAAATTTCGGTATATTATCCAGTATGCTGAGCCCGAGATACCACCACACGTCATTTCCCTGGCAAGGCATCCACCAACGGAAAATAGGTCTGAAGTTCTGAAAAGAATACAATCTGTATGCAACTCGCTAAAAATCAACAAATGGGTAAAGATTTGGCTCCTTGAACTACAGGAGCTCTTAGATCGCATAGGGCATTACCAGAGGAGCTGGCTAAAGGACAAAGAGCACCAGAAGGCCGAAGAAGAGCAGAAGGCTTAAGAAGCACTGTGGGCTAAGCTTAAAGGGCACGCACATTTAGCTCCACCATCAAGCAGCAATAGATGAATGGCGCCTAGCCCAATCAAAGGAGATCGGGACAAAAGGAGGAAAATAGAGGCACATGATGGGCGCGGAACGCCAGGTCAAGGGTTCCAGACAGTGCTGACAAAAGGAGTGAAGAAAGCCGCAAAGAAACTCCTTCAAAAAGTCCCAAAAAATAAAGTTCGCACGGACTCCCAACAAGAAAAAAGACCTGATGCGAAACAGAAGAGAAAGAAGCTCATGCGAAGCCTTCGGCAGCAGACACTGCTCGTAAAACCCAAGATGGAAAATCCTACCATCAAAAGGAAGCTGCCTAGCGTGGGCAGGATCAAAATGAGCACGAGAAAACTATAGCGGACAACGCATAGTCATAGTTGACTTGACCGAAAAGGACGATGAACAATTTCCGAATTAGGGTAAAGGTAGAATAGAGTGGGTTGCAGGATGCGTCGAAGAGCAGCGCCTCTTCAATTTTTCAAATGCCTTGTCATATCGCACAAGTATGCAAAGCAGCCGATAGGAGTTCCCTATGTTACAAATGCGGTGAAATGGGACGTAAAAGAAAATAGTGTACAAAGGAGGCACACTGTATTCTTTGCAAGGATGCTGATCCAAGACCGGGTTTTCCAGGAAGCCCTAGCCAAGGCAAAGCCAGAACTTCGATGAACCGCTTCCTACTAATAAACCTCCACCGCAGTTCAACCGCCCAAAACCTGCTTGAGCAGTTTTCGAGGGACATGAAAGCCGACTTTATGCTGCCGGGTGAGCAACTCCATGATAAAATTTCTGTATCATGGCATCTTGATGAAACTGGTACAACCGCCATCTGGGTTCAGAGCAGACATTTACAGGCAGAGAGCTGTGGACGAGGGATGGTTTCGTGTGGGTGCGGTGCTCAGGGACCATCTTGTTTAGTATGTTCCTAACGCCTAATGAACCGATATCATCTTTCCAAGCCAAGCTTAATACTTTGGAGGGCTGTCTCGAACGCAGACGGCAACGTGGACTTTGGGGAAGATGCAACGCTAAAGCAATCGAATGGGGCATGCCTCAAACAGATCCTCGGGGAAAACGAATCCTGGAAATGACGGCCAGGACGGCACTCGTCGTACTATGCACCGAAAGTATCCCGACTTTCCACCGTATTGGCTGCGAAGGAATCATACCTGACGTGACATTCGCCTCAGAGTCCTTACTATAGAGGATACATAATTGGAAAGTATTAGAGGACTACTCAGCCAGTGATCATCAGTGCATTCTGCTTGAGATCAGTGATGTTGTCTCCCGACGTCTGTCCTCCTCGACCTTTTATAATTGGGTGGAACATCGGAAGGATGGACGTCAAGAGGTTCGTCGAGGTGTTCACAGCAGGTGCTTTGCTGCAGGGAGATTCACAGCAGACGGAAGAACTGGCAGCTCAAGACGCAGTGAGCTCAACTATGAGCATCATAATGATTGCTTGCAACGCGTCTATACTCCGTCGGAAACCACGGCACGGCAAGCCTCCAGTGTACTGGTGGGCGAATGAAATCGCTGAAAAGGAAGTGTCACAAGCTTCGGCGTCAGGCTCTACGGGCAAGGCATATAAGTCGGGCAGGAAATATCTTGGCAAATTGATTAACAACAAAAAGGCTCGCTGCTGCAAGATCTAGTGGAAAATATGAATAAGGATCTATGGGGCCTTGGCTACAAGCTAGTTATGCGGAAGCTTGGTGCCCTGTGGAAACCTTGCCTACATGATGCGGAAAAGATGGACGAGATAGTGCGGGCACTCTTCCCCGCCCACCTCGTCCGTGTTCACTCTATCCATGATGAAACAGCAGTCAAATGTCCACTCTTCACACAGCCACAACTGGAAGTGGCAATTCTTTCACTGAAAGAGGGGAAGGCTCCAGGTCTAGATGGTATTCCAGCTGAGGTGTTGCAACTTGTCTGTCACCATTGTCCTGACTTGCTGATCAGCACATTCAACGCTTGCCTACGGGTTGGGGGTGGATACGCTGGAAAACTCTTTTCAAGTTCCAGAATATCTGATGCGGCTTTTGAGGGACTACGTGAAGGGCCGAAGCCTGCTATACGACACGACACAGGGCCAACGAAGGATGGAACCATTTGCGTAAGGCTGGATACACGATGAAGCTCGATGTTTGGGTGCCTCATGAATTAACACCAAACAAGTTGGGTAGACAGACCTATGCTCATGTCAGAAGGGTTTTGTACTCAACTTACAAAATGCAGTAACCAGCAACGAATAAAATCAAGAAACATGTCAAAGACGATTTAATTGGAGAAAATGTGAAATTCGAGGATCATACTATTATTAACAAAGTTGAACGAATTTTGACTTCACAGATATTTGTTATAGTTATACCCATAAATATCTCCTTTGATATTTTTTTCAGATTTTTTAGATCACTGGTGTCCATTCGCGAGGGAGGAAACACATTTTTCATGTATTTCCCCCCTGTGCTCTCACTGAAGCAAAAACTGTCAGTTTAAGAACTGTTTTGAAAAGCTCTCATAGAGAACTTTCAGTTGATACTCATATCGGCTACCTTTCATGAAATTTTTTTTCAGGGGCCACTCCTCTGTACTGTAATCATCGATTCATGGCCTAGTTTTTCGAATCCTAGAATGGTTACAAAGCCCTTTTGCTAGGACCTCTCTCCTGCCTCTTCGACTTGTTTCAATTGTATGTACTCAGCTTCATGATACCTATAACTCCTGAAGTTTTCATGCAAATTCTAGCAAAGCTGTAGTGTCTAAGTCGGTAAAAAGCGCATATGGCTCCATAGCAATATGTTTCCATAGTAATACAGGGCATATTGCTCCATAGTAATACACGAAAATTCTAATCGCTATAACTTCGGTAAATACTATTCGATCTTTATGAAACTTTCCGAAAAGATCAACCTTATAAAAAGTTATTGAGTTTAAGGGTACCGTTTAGATTTTATTCAAGAAAACATAAAATCGATAAATCATACTATTACTAACAAAGTTGAGTGAATTTCGACTTCTCATGTATTTGTTGTTGTTGTACTCATTAAGGCCTACATTCATGATTTTTTTGAGATTTTTCGGATGGAAGGTGTCCAATCGCGAGAGGGGGGGGGGGGGTACGCGAAAAGTTCGTACATTTCCCCTTCCCCTGCCCCCCCCGGTACTTATAAGACAATTTTAAGACTTGTTTTGAAAAGATCTCATTGAGACCTTTCCAATGACACCCTACTCGACTACCAATGGTGAAACATTTTTTTTGAGGGGTCACCCCCTTATATGGGGAGACCCCCCTTAAACGCCTTTGAAAAATTTTTCCACCCTTGAACTTTCAAGAGGTCACCACTTCTGACCTTTCTACAAAGTTTCATGGCTGTAGCCCTTATAGTTTCGGAGAAAAAGTGCTTTGACATGCAGACGGACGGACGGACAGACGGACACAGGTCGTGATTGCAATAGGGTTTTGAATTTTAGTACAAAACCTTAAAAATTTGAGTGAGCGAATATCCATTTGCGAAATGCTAATAAAACGCAACGAAATCGAGACATTTTTGAAGCAAATCATTACGGTCGATGAAAAGTGGGTACGAGAATAGCGTTCGAAAAAGATCATGGTCAAAAAAAGGTGAATCATCACAAACGACTTCAAAGCCAGGATTGACACCAAACAAGGTTATGTTGTGTGTATGGTGGGATTGGAAGGGAATTGTTTATCATGAGGTGTTAGAACTTGGCCAACTACTCAATTCAGCTCTGTACTATCAGCAATTAACCAGATTGCAACAAGCAATACAAAAAAAACCGGCCAGAATTGATCAATAGAAAGGGCGCTCTCGTCTATCATAACAATGCCAGACCAAACACATCTTTGATGACCCGGCAAAAATTGACAGAGCTTGCTGGGAAGTTTTGATGTATCCAGCGTATAGTCTAGACCTTGCACCATCAGACTACCATTTGTTTCGGTCTCTGCAAAACTTCCCTAATGAAAAAAAAAAACACTTCAAAAAGGGACTGTGAAAATCACTTGGCCAAGTTTTACGCCGATAAACCAGAGAAGTTCTAAACAGATGGAATAATGGCTCTACCCAAAAAAATGGCAAAAGGTCATAGATAATAATGGACAATATGTACTTAAATAAAACCCATTTTAAATAAAAGAAATATTCAAACAAAAAATGACAAAAATGTTCAATACTTTTTAGACTTATCAAATGCGGGCCGCCTATACTCGTACTCCCGACTCCTCTCCAGTAGCTTCCAGGGTGGATCGGCGCTTCATCCATTTTGACCGTGTTGGCTCGAGATTTGAAACGTGCTTAACACTAGGCTTGGTAACTATTGATTATTTTTGTTTTCCTTATACTACTTGTATTTAAAGAGAGTTACATTTTGTGTACAAGACAGCCCCGGTATGTATTGTGTTGGGATACCGCATAAAATTGAGGTTTATTGGGCTCATTGGATTGTATTTCGCAAGAATTTTAAAAGGGCATAGATAATAGGAATCATTTATATTTGGAAGTTCAAAAAGTACGCGGACACCTCGAAGAGGATGGTTCGCCACTTTTCCAGACGTTTTTTACTTGGTGTGAGCATGTAATGTAGTATCGGGACGATCCCCGTTTCTCTGTATAGTACAATATTTTTAGTACTTCTTATTGGTTCGTCGATGCTTAGACTGGCATTTTTTAAGTACTTTTCTCTCACAGATTTGAATGTTTTCGGCTGCTGGTGGCGAGATTGTTAGCCAGGCGGGGAATGAGTAGGTAATGATTGGCCTAACTTTCGAGAAAAGGAGGGAGGAGATAAGTGCGGCCACCATTTTAGCTTTGTTAAGCGTTTTTCTGGCCTGTGTATTTGTCTTAAGCCGATGATGGAAGTGGATTCCCAAGTATTTGATATTATCTTTGAGAGTAATGACTTCGCCTTCAATTTGAACTTGAATATACCTATTCGTACTCTGAGATACTGCACAACGATGCCCCTTTAGCCCAGTCATATTAGGGCTTTCACCTCGGAATGAAAGATAATAAGCTGCAAATTGGTATGAACCTTTGTTTTGTCATTCTAAATGTTGTCTCAAAAGTCACAATCGTTATCGTGTTTGCGTCTCAAGATATTCAAGGTCAAAGGTCACAAAAATCGGGTTTTCGCGAATATCTGGCTTCCTATCGGTTAAATGAGATTTGCATTTATTATAAAAGTTGTAGGCTATAAAATTCCCTACAACTTTTGTTTAAACTTTTTTTTCATACGACCAACCGTTTTGAAGGTAGAGCGCGAAGAGTGCACATCGTACAGTCATATACGGCCTAATGCAAGGTCAAGCGTGAGTTATGGTTATCAGTACGTTATAAAGTCAATTATTTACTTGGAAATTATAATTATTAAACAATGCCTATTATTTATGTACTAACTATTAATTATTTATATTTAATTAAAGTAAGTAACTTGATTATTTATATATAATTATTCATATTTAACTATTTAAGTATAAAATATTATTAATTCTGGATTATATATTTTAGTTTTATTTTAAGTTAACACGACATTATATATCTTTTCTTTAAAACGCGTAAATTTCTCAATACTTATATACCTGGAAATACTTGTCCCTACCCTATGCCCTTTTCTATTCATTGCCGGGACAGATGTTCTATAGTATTCAAGGCCACTCTCTCCACTTTGTATGAGTCAAGATTATTCGTTAGTTTGAAATTGTACCGTTGCAACTACGGACGTACGGTTTTAAGAGCTATGGCTGATTTGTGTTTTACATAAAACGTGTCTACTACCAGATTCAAACGTGGTTAGGGAAGGACTTAGAACCTAAAGAATGGGGCTGGATGCTTGAAAATGAAATCCTGGAGCCCATACGAACGTTATTACCTCCAGCACCAGCCGAACTACTAAACGTAATATTTTGCAATTGCAAAAATGGTTGTGGTTCCCGCTGTGGATGCAGAAAATCAGGGCTACAATGTTCTTTAGCTTGCGGCCAGTGCAACGGACAAGCTTGCCTCAACGCTTCACTGTATCCAAGTAATCCCGATGAAGAAAATACATATGATCCCGATATTCTGGAAGGTTTGGAGATGAACATGACAGATAATGAGGATGATGACAATGAATCGAACATTTTTGAGCGACAAGAAGAAGAAGACGACGAACAAGAAGAAGATAATTAGCTTCCATTTCCAATTTCATTACAATTAAAATCAACAAAGATACTTTTGATATTTGAACTCACATTTTGATAAATGTATATTATGCCGTATTTAATAATAAATAAAAATATGTGTAAAATATATACTCTTACTATCATTTTAACTTAAAATAAAACTAAAATATATAATCCAGAATTAATAATATTTTATACTTAAATAGTTAAATATGAATAATTATATATAAATAATCAAGTTACTTACTTTAATTAAATATAAATAATTAATAGTTAGTACATAAATAATAGGCATTGTTTAATAATTATAATTTCCAAGTAAATAATTGACTTTATAACGTACTGATAACCATAACTCACGCTTGACCTTGCATTAGGCCGTATATGACTGTACGATGTGCACTCTTCGCGCTCTACCTTCAAAACGGTTGGTCGTATGAAAAAAAAGTTTAAACAAAAGTTGTAGGGAATTTTATAGCCTACAACTTTTATAATAAATGCAAATCTCATTTAACCGATAGGAAGCCAGATATTCGCGAAAAACCGATTTTTGTGACCTTTGACCTTGAATATCTTGAGACGCAAACACGATAACGATTGTGACTTTTGAGACAACATTTAGAATGACAAAACAAAGGTTCATACCAATTTGCAGCTTATTATCTTTCATTCCGAGGTTGACCCCTTTTTTTACCTAATATGACTGGGCTACTTGTCGCTAGCATTTCGAAAGCAGATCAATTCAGATTTGGTAGCATTAATTTCAAGTCCCTAATATTTTAGATGCTGAGCTATGTTGTTTACTGCACGCTGTAGACTTATTTGAGCCAGGGCAGGAAGAGTGTGGGTGGCAGTAAGAAGGATATCGTCTGCATACATAATTACATCAGAGTTTATGCAGTTTGGCCGAAGGATGCCATAAAAGAAAAAATTAAATAGGGCAGGACCAAGAATTGAGCCTTGGGGGACCCCAGAGTGGATGGGGATAGGATTGAAAATGAGATTCCCTAATTTTATTTCAGAGGTTTTATCTGAAAGGAAACTGTAAAGGGTTCTGAGAACTATGCCCGGGCAGGATGAGCTTGAGTCCGTGGATCCATACTGAGTGAAACGCTATTTATAGATTTAGAGCATAGGTCGCTGCTGACTCTTTTCGCTGTAGATTGTTGACTTTATTATGCAGTAGCATTGAAGCTTGCTCTGTAGATCGTTCGCGTTCGAATCCAAACTGAAAATGAGGAATCAATGGAGATGTGAAGTCGTTGAAGCTATGCAGGATAATCCTTTCAACGATTTTGTCCATATTCGGTAGGAGAGAGATTGGCCGGAAGTTTTTAATACTCCCTTTGAAGTTTGGTTTTGGTATTGGAATGAGTCTACATGATTGGAGAAAGTAGCCATTATTTATACAATTATTATATATTATGGTCAAAAAGGAGGAGACGGTTTCCTATACTTTTTAACTACTCTGTTTGAGATTCGTTCAGGACCGTGAGACAGCTTGCTTTTCAACTTCCTTTTTCGTGGTGAAAAATCCCCAAAAGCTGGATGCATTATTATAACAAGATAATATGGTTAAGTAAGATCCTTCAGTTGTAAGCTGAACTTCCGCATTGGCCCTTTTATTTAATGCTGTATTAGGCGGCTCACGGCGTCTGTATAGATACTTGAAGTATCCCTCACAAACGTTGATCTTAGCTGAAAGAGCAGACAAACCCTCGTTTTCTTGCCTAATTGGGTTTTTCTCAATTTTGTATTTGGAACGCTTGCGCCCAGTAAATTGGTCTATTACTTTAAACACATCAGGAGAAGGTCTCATGGAACTTAGCCTTTGCTTATAAAGGTTATTAACTTCATATTTCGTAATCGTAATATCTGTTTTGAGGTCCAAATACTCTTCATTTAAAAGGTTATAGCTTCGATGGAATATGCGCTTTAGTCGTTGAAGTATATGCTTCCGTATTTTCAGGTAAATTTCTCGAGAGAAATTTACCTATTGCGGAGAGCATCATATATATATATATATATATATATATATATATATATATATATATATATATATATATATATATATATATATATGGGATATAACGAAATTTGTGACCACGCTAGAGGTTGCAATTTTGCTCCGATTTTCACCTAATTTTCAGAAAAGGTGTATTGGGTTAATATTTCGGTTAAGTTCGTGAACCACCTATATTGGCTGGGCAAAAACAAAATGGCGGCCATTTTAGACGAAAAATCGTGATTTCTGTTCCGACCAAAGTATAGCTCCGATTTGGATGAAATTTGGTACAAAGGTTTACTAGTGCATGTGATGAATCTCACAATAAAAAATCCAAAGTCGGTACAGCCGAAACAAAATGGCGGCCGCTCAAAGGTCGGAAAACGTGCAAAATTTTGTTGTTGTAATAGTGATCAAAACTTTCAACAGATTTTCATGAAATTCGGCATTTAGATAGAAATTATGAGTATCTAAAGTATTGCGTGAAAAATTTGAAGGTCAGGTCGCAAAAAACAAAATGGCGGCCAGTTGAAACTCAAAACTTCAAAGGCTTCTAAAAGTCGCAATTTTAACCTGATATATATGAAACTTGGTTTCAAGATAGGCATTACTTAGATCTACAGTTTTTTTTACAGTTTTTCATGGATGTGCAAATTTAAAAATGGCCGCGTTTTAAATATGCGTATTTTCAGGTTTTTGTGGCCCTCTAGCGGTCACATTTTCCAGCGGATTTTGATGAAACTTGAGATTATGGATCTCTGTACTATGTTCTTGTATTATGCAGAAAATTATTAAAATTGAATGAAAAATAAAAAAGTCGAAAATTTAAAACCCAATATTTTTAAGCTGCCTTTTTCACTAAAAATTGAATTCTTTTGCCCTTCTAGAGTCGAACTCCGATTTGAACGAAATTTGGCATATTGATTGATGAGGTCCTAGCCCACAGAGATTTAAAATTGTCCAAAATCAAATGCATGCATTCAAAATGGCGGCCCCCAGAGGTCAGGAACAAGCGCAATTCACTATTTTAGTAGTAACTGAAATAATGAATTTTTTTCATGGAAACGTTTTAAATGACTTATCTTGAACGTATTTATAAATCAGAATATTTTTTAAATACTGTAAAATATTTTTAACAATACCCTAAAAAATTATAAAATCGCAACTTGTCTGTCTGTCCATCCGTCCGTTTGTTCGTGTGTCACAAGTATTCTCGCAAACCACATGAGCTAGAATTAGGAAATTTTCTACGTAGGTCAAAAGTGGTGCCTCTTAAAATTTGCAGTGTTTAAGGGGTCTCCCCATACAGGGGGTGACATAAACATTTTTTTTATTTCTGTAGGCCTCTAGCAGCCATGTTTCTCAACAGATTCCGATAAAACTTGAAATTATAAGTTATTAAGGCAAGTTAATTTAATTTAATTATACAAATCGGATGACAAATAAAAAATTCGAAAATTTACAGCTTAATAATTTTAGCAGCAGTTTTCAATAAAAATTCAAAATAACGGCCCCTGATGGTTTAGAAAAGAATCGAAAATGTATATATTAATGGCAATGCAAGTGCTGATTAAACTTTTATGGAAATCTTTTGAAATTAACTATTTGAGCTATTTAAACCAAAAAGTTATCACCTTTGTTTGACAACCACTGTCAAATGTATAAACAGCAAATGTGAGAAGGGCGAAACGAGTATAAATATGTTTATAATAATTTATTACCCGCCGATTTTCAATATGTGATCCATACGTGTGCAACTCAATTTAATTAGCAAAATATTTGCGCCTCTATGAAGGGTCTCCAAATACGAACGGCGGCAGATCCTTTCTGTTAATAAATACCCATGGAGTGCTACAAAAATTGCAGTAAGAAGTCCAGTAGTAGGAAAGCCAAATTCTTTTTCGAAACCTTGCGCTACATACGAGAAATTTACCTTTCCGGCTGGTGCTGCCAACGGGGGTCTCCTGAGTCAGACATTTATATACCGAGCTACGGGGTTTCTGGAAGGGGGCATGCTTGTCTAGACACTCAATTATTACGTTTTAGAGAGTCTTATTATCCGGTGGTAGCTTCGGAAGAAGGTCATCGAGGCCTCTTTTGAAATATATGGTCTATAGTGTGGTGGACAAGCTGGGGCTGGTTTAGTGGTTCCGAGGGATATATTTAGATAAAGACAATGGTGGTCTGATAATGAAGCAAACGTGGAGCATGTAAAAGGAATTGCGGGGCCAGAGAGAAGGTCAAGTGAGATTGAAAAGTTGTCCAAAAATGCCTCTACCTCTCGGGAAAGTTGAGACACCTGCATTTACAACAGAGGCTAGTAGGAGGAAGGTTAGTAGAATCACTCCAGTGCTCGTGTCTGGCGTTGGGGTTTCCTCCTAGTAGAAATTAGTCGTATGATGATGCTATTGCTAAGATTTGGTTGAGCGTAGAAGGGATTAGGATGCCAAGGTTACAGGACGTTAAGGGAGCGTATTAGGATTTTAGCCGGAGTTCCATTGGGGTGTTTAGTGCGGAGAGTCGCTAGTGTGCATGTGGAGCTACTTTGCTCGAAAGGGATTTGATGGACGTCTAGATCGTCTCTTAACAATATCGCAGTACCTCTACCACCATCGTTACCCAGAAAATTATAACTATCTACACGGACTTTGTGAAATGGTTTGAAAACTGTCTCGTTCAAGAGAAATGAAGAGCCTCTTGTCATGCGAAACTAGGGAGTTTATATTTAGGGATAGAATAATGAACCTATTTGCCAACATAAAGATTGAAGAAGAAGTTCTGAAGAGCCATTGGCTTCTCTGGATCGGGTGTGGAGTCAAAGGATGGAAGAAAAGATTGAATCTTCGAAAAGAGTTTACTGGGAGATATCCCAAGCCAGCCGTTGTTAATTTAATTTAGACGCTCGACGGGATTAAGTGATGGTGTAATCAATTCAGGGTTAAGTGTTTTTTTCCTAGACATATCCGAGTAAGAAATGGGAGGTGTAAGTGGAGGAAAGGGATACTGCGAGATCTTGGGAATTGGAGCGCTTCGTTGATGGCTGGGAAGTGTTGAGTATACAGGTGGGGCTGCTTGTTTGGCTTTTGCGTCCATTACTCTTTCTCAAAGACGATTACGTCCCGGGCATCCGGAAAAATTTGGTAGGGTGTCCATGTACTCTACACATTATACAGAACGGAGCCGTTTCTGGTTTCTCCATGGATTTTCGAGGGCATTCTTTTGAGGTGTGTTCCTCTCCACATGCTACGCGGCGGAGATTTAATCCACATTTGGTGGAAACGTGACAAAATTCCTGGCAGCTGTAGCATTATACCAGGTCACTCCTTTCCGGGCGTTCCCAGATAGCCCATTAATGTAAAATGTAGCGCGATTTTATTATTGCGTTCTTATCTTCTTCTGTGGCTACTGTAATTCTGAAAAGGTCGAGTTCGATTTTGTTCGCTCTCGACTACGCTGTGGTAAGTGGATTAACCGACTCAACGCCCAACTCTGGTAGTTGGCTTTTGATGTCCTCATGGGTCGCATCTGCTCCGAACTCTGAACCCACGCCCCTCAAGATGACCACGCACTTTTTCCTTTCTTTAAGAGGGAGGAGTTTTTAACAAATTGTGTAAGAATATTGCGAACCACCAAACATTCAATTGTAATTTTCCATAAACTTGCCAATACACTAGCCCTGAAAGAGGTCATTAAATGAGAAGATGAAAGAACTTAATTTTAACATGCATTTGCTATTCCCATACATATAGGGTTTTCCAATAAGAGGTGTTATTTTGAATAGATCTTGAGATTCAACAACTTGCGACTTCTTCCTTTGGGGCCACGTGGAAGAGAAGGTCTACGCCAACAGCCCAGCGTCGATTCAAGACCTCAAAGATGGAATTCGTGAGCAGCCACTTTCCGATTTGGTTATGGAAAATTTCATGAAAAGGATATGGTCCTGTAAACGTGGTCGTGGTGATCATTTGCCTGATGTTATTTTTCACTAATAACGGCATACCTTCCTCTTTCTAATGAAATAAACATCCGATCATTTATATTAAAAAATGGCATTTTTCTTTTAATATCAAAATAACACCTGTTATTGGAAAACCCTATATTTTCAACAAAATGTAAAAGATCTAAACAAAAAACTCTGTAGCGAATAATGCGGAAGAATTCATTCACACATAACAACTTATTTTCTGGAGATATTCGATTGAGAACAATGAGTAAACATTTGTGGAACAAAAAACTTATGGATTAATAATCTTAAGACGTTTTGATACGCGGTTTCATTCACACATTTAAAATTATAAACACCACACCGGGAAAATGCTATGAATAACTACATCGTACGTTTTCCTATTTGTAAACACACTTGCTGGTTATAAATAAATCATTGTCATATTTTACCAGCACAGAAACTAATTTGTTTACAGCTTTATTCTATCTTTTCCAGCCATACAGCAACCAGATTAGTACTGAAACAATTAAAGATACAATCCAAATTGAATGTTAAGTTAGCTAACCCCAAAGAAACGGATTATGGCTTATTGCTCGGTGTTAACGATGTGTATTATGTTTTTAACACATTTTATTTATTCATACATTTGTTTACTGGTTCACACCTAAATTTAGGAAATTTTAATCATTTGACGAGTATTTGCTTTGACTTAATCACACGTGGATTGTGCCTGATACTCGTATTTTATTTTTTATGGAAATTAGAATTAATTCCATTCTTTATGCTAACTGCCTCAACGTAATCTTTGTTGCTTCAATATTTAACGAACCCTGCATGCAATGTGACCGTGAAACATTCAGTTGTGAACTCTAATAAAGGGGAGAGTGGCTGTTGTATAGTGCTTCCACGTAAGGCGAACTGTTTACCCTTGAAGTCACTCTACTTCAAATTAATTGCTTGTTGCGAGATATATGGAGCTTAGTGAAGATATAATTATCTCTGCTATGTTTACTTCCATCATCCATTGTCATGGTTTTTATTTTAATTACTGCTAAGATGAAGAGAAATTTTAAGTCAAACACCCCCGGAATTAAGATTAATTTCTGGATGATGCAGACAGGAAATCATTTTTTGTTAATCTTAAGCCAGTTGCAATTAAGAGGGTGATGCTATCCCACTGATTTGATTATGAGCCCATTTGACCTGTAATTATAGAAATGACGCTTTTCACATTTTAATTAAATCAAATAAATGACACAGACCAGACTATGATACCAACTGGAAGCATATTTAAGGTGAGTCATCATTTGAATATGAAACGTCCGAACAGGGCTAAATGGGGAATCGAATTGGTGATAAACGCACCTCAATTCGGATAACTAATGTTTTGAAAGTGAGCAGCAGGAAAAAAGATTCAGTTGCTATTTTCAAGCCTCACGGAATAATTTGGATTATTTGTTTATTGGTTACTATTACTGTTGCGACACCAATTTTTGAATGCAACAATTTCTAAATTCTTTATTTGAATTTTAATTTCAGTATCAGAGAATTGGTTTCTTAAATCAATCCAATAATTTCAGGGATTAAAGTCTAGCTCGAAAATAGTGAAATTCTTATAAACAGCAAGAAAACCCAGGCGATGAACGTGTGAAATACTTTGTGCAGTGTAGCAGGGAACTATCTATTCATTCATTGTGACAACCCATAAAAGGTTAAATAGCTTGCTTTTTCTCTGTTGCAATGTGCTGCAATCTCAAAAGCAATAATGCTTATCATAGTTCAAACGGCAAGATAGATTTTGATCATCATTATCTATGGCTGGAGAGCCCTAGTCAAGCCTTAGCCTCCAGGATTATACTCGTATTCCTCTAAACATTTCAGTTTTGCGACCTTGTTTGATCCTGGATGAACATTGATGACTCGTCCTAGAGGCCAACGTAGTGGATGACTATTGTAGTCTTTGATGATAACGATCTCATGGTTTCTACGATACCACTTATTTCTTATGTTTAAACCGTTTACATATTCCTTGCGCCATCGCCTCCAGAATACTTACTTCAATTTTTGGATTGTCTGCCAGGATGACAATTTATTGCATGGGGTGTTGGTCCAATCCCAGTCAGGTATACTAGTCATTGACTCTCCGATAAGAAAGTGTCCTGGAGTGATCGCAATCGGATCATTCGGATTTATTGAGTTGGGTGTTAATGGACTAGAATTTCAAATAGCTTCTATTTACACTACAAACGTGTTAAATTCTTCAAATGTGAATAATTAATCTCGAACCAATTTTGTCACGTGGTGTTTGAATGATTTCGCCACTGGTTCACACAAGCCATCGAAATCGGAAGGTCTCACAAGAATAAATTTCCGCTGAATATGGTGGTCAGCGAGATATCGTTTAATTTTGGTTAAATGATAATCCAAGTTGATTTGCTGATAAAGTTCTGTTAGTTGATTGCATACTCCAATGAAGTTGGTTCCGTTGTCTGATTGTATGCTGATGTATTTTCCGCGGTGAGCGATGAATCTTCGCAGAGCTGCTATAACACCATCAGTAGTGAAGTCACTAACGACTTCTACTCGTAGATGTACTGCTTTCCACTGCTCCATTAGGCTGGATTTCACCAGTTACAATATCAGCAAAGTTGCTTATGCAGGCTCTTTGGAAAAGTTGCATAGAATATGATCAAGAAGCTCCTGTGGAAATAGTTAAATCTTGGAAGGACCTCGAAAATGAATTTCAAGAGCTACAGGCAATAAGAATTCCTAGCTGGATTCACCAACATAAACATAATGACATACAATTCCACGGATTTTGTGACGCATCTGAAAAGGGATACGCGGCTGTGGTGTATGCAAGAACCACTGATTCACTTGGAAAAGTTCATACCACAATTCTAACAGCGAAAACTAAGGTGGCGCCGCTTAAACGAAAAATTACTATTCCTCGTATGGAGCTGTATGAAGCCTTGCTGGTTGCAAAATTACTCAAAGCAACAGTAACTACCATAGAAATGCAGTCTCACAACATATTCGCGTGGTGTGACTCTGAGATAGGGTTGGGATGGAATATGAGGAACCCTTATACGTTTGATACATATGTCGCAAACAGAATCTCAGAAATCCAGAATTTGTTTCCTGGAAACATGTGGCAACACGTTTCATCCTAAGACAATCCAGCTGACGCAGCATCCAGGGGAATGACTCCGAGAAAACCCGTGTCTCACAAAATCTGGTGGAGATGTCCACTCTGGTTATCTCAGGCTGCAGATGCATGGCCATATCAAAAGTTCAATATAAAACAACATGAAGAAACAAGCACTGTTGCTAAGGTCTTAAGCTCAACCTGTGTACGAGTATATTCAGGAATCCGCAGAAGTAATCCGTTCCACCCAAGCCTACTGCTTACGGTTCTTAAAGAACTGCAAACTTCCTAAAAAAGAAAGGAAATTAGATTACCTATGCTCCGAAGAATTGCGTACGGCAAGAACATGCCTCATTAGAATCGTGCAGCATGATTCATTCCAAGAAGACATAAATATGCTTAAAAGAGACTCACCACTGAAGAAATCAAGTAAGTTGCTTACTCTCTGCTCGTTCCTAGATAAGGCTGGATTTCTACGTGTGGAGGGAAGAGTACAGAAGCCTGAAATATCCCCTGATGCCAAGCATCAAATTCTGCTTCCTCAAAAACATCACATGACAAACCTTATCATTGGCCATGCCCATCGCCAGACTCTTCACGGAGGTACAGATCTAACTTTAAATTACATTTTAACACAATACTGAGTAATCAATGCCAAAAATACTGTACAATCCAGAATTCACTGATCCCTCAACTGTGCCCGGTACAATCAAAAACTCACGCAACAGCGAATGGGAAATCTGCCTTAAGTCCGGATAACGCCTTCACCCCCATTTTCACATTGTGGCATAGATTATGCTGGACCAATTATGACAAAAATGTCCAAAGCACGAGGCACAAAAGCGATCAAGGGATACATGGTTCTTTTCGTCTGCATGGTAACAAAAGCAATTCACCTTGAACTAGTTAGTGATATGAGTACAGATGCGTTTCTGGCGGCGCACAAAAGATTTGTGGCACGTCGTGGCAATTGTAAAGAGATACTATACTTTCCGACAACTCCACTAACTTCGTCGGCGCCCGGAATAAGATGGAAAAGGAACTACAACTTACGATTAAACAATTCACAAAACATGCTGCAGAAATTACAGCAAATGATGGCACAGAGTGGAAGTTTATTCCAGCAGGCACTCCACACTTTCAGGGATTATGGAAAGCTGGCATCAAATCAGTGAAAGGGCACCTCAAAAGAGATCTAGGAGACACCCAATTAACATACCGAGGAATTCACCACCGTATTACACCAAGTAGAAGCTTGCGTCAATTCAAGACCGCTAGACCAGCATTCAAGCGACCCCAGAGATTTAGAACCGTTAACACCCGGCCATTTCCTTATTGGACGACCACTGGCTGTCCCTCCTGAACCAGATATAAGTGATAAAAACTTAAACCAAAGATGGAAACTGGTCATCAAGTTGCAATAGGACATTTAGAAAAGATGGTTTCAAGAATACTTGTGCACGCTTCAGCAAAGGAGTAGGTGGAAGGCGGGTGATAAGAATTCAGAAGTTGATGAGCTGCCCTTAGTAAAAGACGACAACCTACCTCCACAAAAATGGTCACTAGGTCGAATCAAGGAGCTGGCGAAGATGGTATTGTACGCATTGTTTCCGTGCAATATAAGAACATAATCAAGAAGCGTCCTCTTGATGAATTATGCTAGCTGCGCATGAGCTTCTACAACTCGGATGAGAACAATCAAAAGAAAACAGAGGCAGCCTTAACAGCATCATCAAAACCAGCGAAGAGAGTTCCTGAGCAAGCTGTACTTCGATCCAAGCCACAACGCTTCAACAAGCCTACGTCAAATCAAAGCATCGATCCTTCAACTAGAAAAAGAAAGACCAGAGTTGCCCCTTGTACCTGCGTTCAAAACTATTCTATTCAGCCTTATTAATTTTTTATTGGGTCACCATCGCCTTTGCACAGGACTTCAAATCGCTACAACCAAAATCAGGACTCTACATTGATAATCTTGGGCACGCACAAATCAAGCGGGGAACTCTGAGGCTCTAAATAACGTTCCCAACAGCTGAAATACTCTACGACCAGAAGATGATAGACTCCACCACGAATCAAATTAGAACAATGTGTGACAAAACCAAACAAAACGGACAAAGCACACTGCGACACTGTGTTCCGTCATACATCGACAAGAAGGCTGAGCTTATCAAAGGCTATAGATCAGATGCTTCGACAAAGTAGATATAAAAATAGAACAAGGAGAGGGCTGCTGGGAAAAATTCTGACCAGTATTTTGGTGTCAACGATGAGGTATATGTTAGGCCAAAAGTATTTGCAAATGATGTAGCGCAATATTCGCGTAGCGCGAATTCTAGGATGAGCAATATCATGGAAAGAAGAGAAGACTTTCTTTCGGAACGCTAGAAGGATGTAAGGTCTTGTGGTTGGGCTAGACTCTTCACAGTAAATGTCTGAATGGGAACCGAAAACTGGGAGTTTTACAAACTGGAACCTCGAGTTCTTTTGGAGGGCTTCAAACTCCGGGTCACTGAGTTGTGATTGAGCTACTGCGGCAAAATATAAACTACTGGGAAGTGAAATCTCTTCAAGACGGGAAAATGTGTCTGCGACAACGTTGTCGTGACCAGATACATGCCGAATGTCAGTAGTGAACTCGCTAATATAGCTTAGATGCCTAAGCTGACGAGGAGTGGCCTTGTCGGGATTTTGCTTGAAAGTAAATGTTAGTGGTTTTTGATCTGTGTACAGGGTGCGTACGGTATTTGAGGACATGCATAAATGTGACTAACTTCGCGAATTTTTTTTTATTTTTTTTCCTTTTCAGATAAGAAATATCGGACTACAACATCACTCAGAAGAAGAGACATGCTGTCATCGTCGCTATATGTGCGAACCATACAGATTTAGAGATCTCTAATTTTCTTAATTGCGCCCATTTATTCGTGCATAAGGTTCGCTGTGAATTGGAAGCATCAGGAGGCAATACAGAATAGGTAGCAAAATGCAAAAAGCACGAACAACGTTCTGACACTGTCCTATCTGCAGAATTTTTAGAGCAAGTGCAAGCGATCATAGACGAGGACCCTTCAAAATCAATGAGGGTCTTTGCGAGTGAGCTTCATGTTTCTGAGCACCTTATTCGTAGAGTTGTCCACGAAGACCATCGGACCATCGGCGCAGAGGACAGTTCATGTCGAAACGACCACGAGAACAGAGAGTTCTCCGGTCAAAACGTCTTTTAAACAAAATCAAACACCCTGAGGCGCCCAATATGTTATGGTTTTTTTCCGACGAAAAAATTTTTGACCTAGATCGAAAGACCAATCGCAGAATTGACAGATGGCTATGTTCAAATCCTACGGAGGTTCCTGTTGTTATGCATACAAAATTTTTAGCCACTGTTATGGTTTTAGGTGTTCTCAGCAACTAAGGGGATGTTATGCCACCACACTTTTTTACTCAAGAACTTCGAGTGAACTCTGCTGCATACATAGAGGTTTTGGAGACGGTAGTGAAACCCTGGATAGACAATGTAAGCGGAGGCAGACCATACATTTTTCAACAAGACTCTGCTCCTTCACATAAAGCGATGGCGACACAAGATTCGATGGCCATAAATTTTCATGACCACATAACACCGAACCTATGGCCACCTAGCTCCCCATACCTTAATCCTTTGGATTATTAGGTATGGGGTGTAGTTGAGCGTGAGACCAATAAGCGTCCTCATAATAACACTTCTTCGGTGAAGACTGCTATTAATGCCGTTATGGTCAATATGAACAAGGAGCATTTGATTCGGGCATGTAATCGTTTTCGGACCCAGATCGAAGAGGTTATTGCTGCGAATGACGATTTTATTGAATAACTTTATAGCCATATATTAATTTAACGTTGTATAAAAAATTCCTAAAATTTCATTAAATTTTTTTAAAAATACAACCTAATTAATTTTACTCTCAAGTTGTCCTCAAATATCGCACGCACGTTTGCGGTCATAAGCACCGTAAGAACGTTTGCAGTATTTAGCTTCACCGAGTAAAACCAAGAGGCCGCCAAGAGTTATTAACTCTTTGCTGCAAGGCAGCTCGCATGGCTAGATTGGAGACATCTACAAATAGAGCTAGCTCGGCGGTGGGTTGAGGGAATGTCAGTAGAGTTGCTTCAGCAAGACCATTTTTAAAGGCAGTGAAGGCCGAAGTGGTTTCGGGATTCCAATCTATTTTCCTTGACCCGTCTTTTTTGGATCCACCAAGAAAAGCATTCAAAACCCGTTGGTGTTCCACTTCGTGAGGGATGTAGCGGCGGTAAAAGTTAACCATGCCTAAAAATCGTCTTAGGTCTTTCACCGTGAGTGGTAACTTGGAGGTAGATATAGCCTGGACTCTGTCAGGGGAGGGCTTGATACCTTGTGATGAAATCATATGCCCAAGGAATTTTATCGTGTTCTTGAGAAAGGCACATTTCTCCAAGTTAATAATGAGGATATCGTCTATATAAGCGAAACAGAAAGGAAAGCCGTTTAGTACTGCATGTATGAAACGCTGCTGCATTGCATAACCCAAATGTCATACGAGTAAACTCAAATAGCCCGAAGCGTGTGGTAATTGTGGTCTTTTGAATGTCGTTCGGAGCCACTGGAATTTGATGGTAGGCCTTAGTTAGGTCTAGCGTAGGGAATACCGATCTACCGTGCAGATGGTGGCAAACGTCTTGAATGGTCGATACTGGGTAGCGGTCGGGAATCGTGACCGCATTGAGGCTTCTGTAGTCGCCGCATGGGCGCCACTCTCCATTCTTCTTTTTAACCAAATGAAGAGGAGAGCACCAACTTGAATTAACCGCCGCAAGCTTATCAGGAGCTAAATGACTGGCTCTCGATACTATCGGAGGACCTTTACTGAGGATGTGGTGCTGTAGTCATGTTTTGTGGGTTGAGTGAACCTATCATCGACTGTGATGGCACGATACTTGCGGATAAGTGAATGTATCCGTAAGTCCCAATGAAACTGGAGTTGAACACAGAGGTTCGAAAATGTAGTGGATACGTAATATCCAGAAGACGAAAGTGTGGTGAGTGAGTCCACTAGGATACAGTTTGCCAAGTCTACTACTAGCCCATAGTGGCACAAGAAATCTGCGCCTAAAATAGGTCTAGATACATCCGCTATTACAAAACTCCATGGAAACTCACGACGAAGTCCCAGATCTAATGTTTTTCGTTCATACGTATTGATGGATGTTTGATTGGCTACCGAAAGCCTGAGGCCAGAAGAAGGTAAACTTCCGGAGTGTATGTTCGGCAAAACTGAAATTCCCGCGCCAGTGTCAATCAGGTATTGCCTTTGTGTGCTCTTATCGCACATCACAAGGCGGCGGCTTGATGAAAGGGCGCGCTTTCCTACCGTCGGAGGAGAGCGGTTGATTCGTTTTTGGCTCAATGGAGCCGATGGACTGACTGCCTTGATAGTTGCACGGAGCGACACGCTTAACTGCGTTGTCGTCATGTTTACGATGATACTAACAAATGTGATGCTGTGTGTTAGAAGAAGCAACAGAACGGCGTCCAGAGCGTGAACGAGTTCGCCTACCCGGTGCATTTTGTGTACGAGAGGAAGTATTGTCAAGTCTTTTTAAAATCACGGCCATTTGCTTAGATAAGTCCGCGACCTTCTGTTCCAAACATGAGGGTCGTGAGTTTTGAAAAGAGGGTGAAGTTGATGCACAAATTTCTGCTTGACACGATTGTACCGACGACGGTTCAATGGACGTTGTAAAAATTAATGGAGATGTTAATATTTCCAATGCTTTATCAGCCGTCTCAGCCAATTGTTGTAAAGATGACGCTGGGTTACAAACTAAAAGGGCTCTAACGTGCCCAGGTAAACACTGCAGCCAGACAGTCCTAAGGAGGTCGTCACTAACCTTAGAGCCTCTTAGCTGCTGCATCTCCCTGAGCAACTGAGATGGTCGCTTGTCACCCAATTCAAGATCGCGTAAAAGATGATGCAGTCGGGTGGTTTCACTGGCTGGGAGACGACTGGTCAGTGCCTCTTTAATTTGCGAGTATAGGTCCAGAACGTCAGGTTGCTGTACTATGTCCCGAACCACAACCAGATCGTTCATGCTAAGTGCGGCAACAATGATATTCAGATGTACTTACTGACATACCAGTAGCCGTGAATTGGACCTTTAGCTGGTAGAACCATAGCTCTGGCTCTCTTGGCCAGAAGGTGGGAGCTTTAATTGCTAAAGCGCTCAAACTTATGCAACGATTAGGGCCGTCCCCATTGTTTTCATTGACCAGAATCAACTGAGTGTAAACAGACACTTGCCTACAGGAAATTAATAGGGGTGAAAACTGAATGTATGTGTAATATGTAAAAAAAAAAAATGTGTAAAGGCTGTCACAATAAATATAAAAGAACGAATAAAAGAATATTATTGGACAATAATTATTAATGAATAACCTGTTGAAACCGCATGTGCCTTTTTGTACTATTTATTGAAGGCGCTTGTGGCTTGGTCCAGGTTTAGTGAAGGCACTTGTGTCTTTGACGGAGGTTTACAAAAAGGCGTTTGTGCCTTTTTCGAGGTTTCGTTGAAGACGTGTAGTAATGGAACAGTCACCTAAGTAAACTGTTTGAAAACCGGCATAACACTGATCCGGAATTTTAATAGCAGATTTGAAAAATTTAATTATTCCAATTTATAGTTTTATAAATTATCAAAAATTTTGTTATTGCTATAAATATAAATTTTATATTATCTTTTTCCTCTCTTTTTTAAATTTAAATTTTTCTTTGTAATTATATTCTTTATGATATTTATCTTTTATTATCATTTAAAATTTTTTCGGCAATTAAAATTTCGGGCATGAGAGCACTGGGATAATACAGCGTACCCACGTATTGCATTGCCGAATGAAATCTACAGGGGCTGAGCTAGAGGCTCGTCAATCCACCGTTGCGGCGTGACGATACCATCGTTGCGGCATAAAGATGATGTTGGGATTTGAACGGATTGCAGAGTCCGCTTTAATTGCCAAGCAGCGAGGTCGTGAAAATCTCGTGGGGCGTGAGAGGTGTGCATGGCAATTCGTTATTGACAGTAAAATTAACAGACTTGACAACTGTTAGCAAAGAAAAATGATAGTTTCCGTTTGTTCAAGTTCACTAGCGATATTTGGTGTCACGTCTGAAAACATCACAAAACAACGCCCCTGGCAGTAGGATTGCACTAAAGTGTTCATTCAAGAGAATTACAGTGAAAGAACATCCGTCAACTTTCATACAAGACTTCCAAGTGAACTTCATGTCATATTGAAAGGCATATCTTCGAACCAACAATAACGACAGTTAATGATTATTTTGCTGAAGCAGAGATAGGATCTGGCAGCACATACTGCGAAAGATGTTTGGCTTGTGTTACAGCTTATTTAGTTTCTATGTGCAATGAAAACTCATCACGAAAAGACTCTTCGAAAGATATCTAAATTTATTGCATCTCAAAATGAGCGTATTTATAGTCCAGAAGGGTTGCAAATAACAGATCCTACATTTCGTGGATTGCGTGTAATCGAAATAACAATATATACTTAGGACTTGGAACGGTTGTTTGTACTTGTTTACTTGTTTCAAATATTTTTGCAATAGCTTTGATGAATTTTGTAATTTAATTGAAATGAAACGCGGGTAGTGAAAACTTGATAATACCTCCTCAATGAATTGACTACAAAAATGTCCGCCTGTATGTACAGAAATTAATTAGGAAAAATAAAGAAAATGTGTGAGTAGATAATTACCGTCGGTTTTTCCTTTTATCTGAACCTGACCGGGTATGGAACGCGCCACGTTGGCTGGCCCCTCCACTATTATGAGCTAGCCATCGGACGAGCTCACCCCTTTTTATGTGTTCACAGGTGCTCTTGCAGCATAAGGTGGCCTTTCGCTTGCGTACCTATTTATGGCATAGGGTTAGTTGATTCCCCCACATAATACTATGACATAAATTTACCACGTTTATATTTTTTCATTTAACGGAAAAATTCTTTCAAATTATGTTTGTATGAGTTGGGGGGTGCGAGGGGGCACCGCTTCCGCCTGCATGCCCCACTTTTATTTCGGGGCCATAAATATGGTCGGTAACGACGAAGTCCGCTTAAGTCCGTCTATTTTCTCCAGGCCTAGTTTGTTACTGGCTTAAAAACAATTTCCCCCTTAGTAAGTTACCTCGCCCTCGACACCAGTCCATCCGCATTATACCTTTTACAATTCGTGAATGCGAAATTTTTTTGTAGTGGGTCCTTGTGCTGGGGAAAAGAACCCACCCCACGACACCGCAATGCTAGCCTCCCAGCGCATTCGCGCGTTCTCAGACAAGGTCAATCTCGGCGAATCCCACCATCCTCATTTGCCGAGGCAGCAGACCATCGCTGCAGTCCTTTACGGACATTTATCTACCCAAGTTTCACTACAGACGCTTGTGCCTTTGACGGAAGTTTACAAGAGACGCTTGTTCCTTTGTCGGGTGGTCACCAGTTGAAGGTATAATTGTTATGTTCTCCTACAATTTAAATTTATTTAAAAAAAGTGTAGTATGATCTGCCTTTGGCGGAACATATACTCAGTAACATTTACCTTTATATAGGTAAATCAATGCCTATATCGATCTTCAAAAAAATCGCAGTTCTCTTCCTCGTAACATTCAAACCTTCTTGTTTTTAGCTTAGTTGATTAAATTAAACTTGCTCCGGATTCAATAAACAGAAACATATTCATTTAACAACTGTAGTGAAAAGAAGGTCGATAAAATGTCCGTGAAGGACTGTAGCGATGGTCTGCTGCCTTGGCGAAACAGAATGGTGGGATCCGCCGAGAGGACGCGTGAATGCGCTGGCAGGATAGCATTGCGGTGTCGTGGGGCGGGTTCTTTTCCCCAGAAAAAGATCCACCACAAAAAATTTCGCATTCACGAATGGAATCGAGCTAATGCGGATCGACTGGTGTCGAGGCCGAGGTAACCTATAAGGGTTGAAATTGCTTATAGCCAGTAACAAACTGGGCCTAGCAAAAACAGACGGACTGGAACGAACTTCGTCGTTACCGACGATAATTATGGCCCCCAAATAAGAGTGGGGCATCCAGGTGCCTTTGCCTATAATTTAGTCTTGAAACTTTTCACGTAAACGCATTTTGTTTGTGTTTTCATTTTATTTTCTTCTTCCAATTAAAATGTTAAAAAGTATATATGTTTCGTTATCCAAAATTTAAACGGAAATAAGGTAGAGAAGAACAACAAAGAGGTGGAGAATATGTAAAGCATGTTGGTAGTGTAATCGATAAATGGACAAGTATTGTCTGACACCAATATCTTGTATAAAAACTAAGAACAATCAATAATAAGAAAAAAATAAACAAGTGAAACTAGCAGCAGTACAAAGATCTAAGCAGATGAGTAGCTTTTCATTGAACCTTCGTTGTTCCATTTTCTCTCTATTAATCTAGATGCGAAAAATTAGTTTTTTTTATAATGTAAAAACCACAGCTTTGTTTCATTTTAAATTTAAATTTAATTTCTTCTCTTCACTTTGGTCGTTAATAATCTAATGAATAATTTAATGAAAAATGGGGTACTTCCCCCCACATCCTCGCCGGGTGCCCGCTGGGGATGTGGTGATGCAATTAATAAGAAAAAAACGTTAAAAATTCCAAATCACAAGTTTTCACTGCACATAAATTAAATTCCTTAATCATGTATGATGTCGAGCAAAGCTGCTTAGGGTCAATTACGTTAACACGTGGTTCAGTTATAGCTGCTTTTAGAATACAACTCATATCACTTATAACCTAAAATTTTCAATAAATATTACTCGACAGTCAGGAATCTGGCATTATTAATCTTCTTTTCTAAAAGTTATATCATGCGATTAGCATCGAAAGCCATCAGTTACTGTCACTAGTTTTTATACTACCAAAAGTTTGCAACATCTTAAAACAGTTTGAAGAAACAACTAGTTTATCTGTGATTTGTATCTACTTCGCCCAGAAAAAGCAAATTAATGCTCAAGGAAAGTTTCTTGCATCAACAGCTAATTCATCATCTGTAGCCGCACTCAACTGCCCACAATAGTTCGCGAATCAAACGCCGATCAATCCATTAGCCCACCAAGACCAAATTCCATAAATTCAATGCAAGGAAATTGAATTGAGTGCAAAAAGATAATGATACTAAAGTACCATGAAGAGTTATGCAACGAAAAAAAAATGTATGAAACATTCCAACATCGCTATCAACATGTTTCAGCAACAACCTCAATTGCTGATGGTTGGTTCGCGCGTTCGTCCATTCATGCCAACCTTCATGTAACGAGTCCCAAACAAAATAAGTAGAAATGCGTCAGCTTCAAATAAGTGAAAGTTGGTCGCTGATTGCTCGGCAGATTTATTTTCCTGTAGAGCGATTTCAAGAGATCAAAATTTCGTACTTCAAACACACTCCGTTTAGTTTCTACCGTTTCTATGCAAATCTGCTTTCTAGATGGTTTTCTTGAGTAAATTACTAAAATACATTCTTCAATTTTCTTATCACAATGGATTGGTATTTTTGCCTCATTACGAGTATTCGCTGGGCCGAGGATCACTGACAGGAATAAATGTGCTATGGTATATATTATATTATATTCTTAGAATTTCGACTGATTTGCACCAATCAATGCTAAGGAATCTAAAGATAATTTTTTGCTTGCATTACTTTTCAATTATTATCGTTTCCGTACAAAGTTTTTTAGTAAAATACGGAGAAACTTGATTAAATTGCTTTCATACATATTTTCAATATTGATCGGGTTGTTCTGGTTTGCTATGAAACTTTTGGTGATTTGCAGACTTGAAAAACACCTCGAGGATGCTACCACTAGTGTTGTGAAATGTGACAATGCTCCTTTGCATTAACGTGACTGTGATAAACGCGACAACTTTTCACCGTTTCCGCGATCAAATGTCATCGATCCACTGCGCTTATTCGCGCGACAATCGTGTCCGATATTCTGTTGCGAGAAATTGCGCCAAATTGAAATTAACTAATTTCTACAAAGTGCACTTGTTACGAATTTGACTGCATTGAGTACTTGTAGTTTATAACGACTCTAACGCCACTCTTTCCTCGATTTGTTCACTCTTTTAATTTATTTTAAAGACTGCAAGCCCCCCCGGTTGCTCCTACTGCTCCTGGCACACTTTTCGCGACGTGTTCGCGGTGATGATCAATAATGGACTCCCCTTGTGGTTGTCAATCATCCACGTGCTCGATGTCCCAACGGGACTCGACGAGCCTCCGTTCATTTCGCTGCACACTTGCCTTCGCCAATGCAATACACACATGTGCAGCGGGAAAAGGTGTTGTCATGTCCGAATTTTAATTGGAGATTTGAATTATTAAATTAATAAAAAAATTATAATATAGAAAAATTTAACTAATAATAAGAAAAGATAAATATAAGGAATATAACTATGAAGAAAAATTTAAAATAGGGAAAAAAGATAATATAAAATTTATATTTATAATAAAAAAAATACTTTATTATTTATAAGGCTACAAATTGGAACGATTAAATTTTTCAAATCTGCAATTAAAATTTGGATCCAGGTTATGCCACTTTCGAGCAGTTTGCTTAGGCGACTGCTCGATTACTACACAACAAGAGGTCTAACAGTTTTATTAATTAATTAATAGAAAACATTCTAATTGATCCTTTTGAATGACTTCAAGAAAACATCAGAACAATTTTCCGAATCTTATAATAATTTTTTTTGGTGACAAATCAAAAATAAGGTGGCTGATATTAAAAAAATATTTGTAGAATATAGTGCATAATAAGCATTATGAGTATAGTGGAAAGTGTATGCTCTGAGTTGTTTTTCAATGTAATGTATGATAATTCGATGTGGCGAAAGCCCACAGACTTTTTTCAATCAAAACTTTGGACAGGTTATGACGTTTTACCAACACATCAAATTTCATGATTGCTGCTGCTGTGACGCACAGGCGGACGGACGAAAGGACATACAGGTCGACATTTTATAAGGGTTTGTAAAATTATTTTAAAAACGTTAAAAAATCGTACGGTATGTGTATCTTCTTCTTCATAGCACTACAGCCTCTTTCGGGGGGCCTTCGCTTCCTGAAAACAGGCGCCTCCAACTGACTCGGTCCGTTGACTGCGTCTTCCAATTCCGAAATCCGAGCAGCGATGAACTGTCTTCGTGAACCGAGTCAGACCAGCGTTTCCTCGGTTTCCCCACTAACCGCCGGCCTTCAGTTCTCCCAACGAATACCTTCTTGGGTAACCGTTGTTCATCCATACGATTCATGTGTCCAGTCCATTGCAGCTTCCGCAGTCTTACAATCCTTGAGACCTCCGGTTCGTCAAAAATTTCATACAGCTCATGGTTGTATCGAATTCGCCATTGGTCCCCGTCTAGCTTCGCTCCGATTATTCGCCTCAGGACCCGTCGCTCAAAGGCGTTCAATATATTTGCGGATGCTTGGGTTAGGGTCCATGTTTCACACCCATAGCATAACACAGGTCACGGGCAGATTTTTATGCTTGGAGCTTTGTTTTCCTATGTATGCAGCTGGTCTTCCAGATCGTCAATACTGAATAGAATATTTTATTTGCGAGCTGTATTCTTCGGCGTATTTCCTCTCTTTTATTGCCCGTTTTCGTTATTTTAGCGCCTAAATACACGAATTCGCTAACATTTTCGATACTGTATTTGCCAAGTGTGATATTTTGTGTATTTGGGGTATTTTTCCTCAACTGCGTCATGAGCTTTGTTTTATTTTCGTTGATTTGTAGCCCTTCTAGTTTTGCTTTGCTGTCGAGTTTCAGGAAGAGTTCTTTGGCAGTTTTTAGTGACCGTGATAGAATGTTGAAAGTATGTATATACGGACTTTCATTTTATTGTTGTGGCGACACCACAATTTCTGCACCAGACTCCACCACTATGTGTCCTCCTTATAAGCAAATATGTTTTAGATCAGGGTCGATGGAAACTAATTTTGGTGCCAAATCGATACTCGTAGCTTGCGTAACTTCCAGAACAATTGTTTGCTTTCAACTAGGTAACTTTGACACGCCTCTTTTACTAGATGAGATTGAGGTCGATATAGATAATGATTAAACACAATCAATTCAAAATAATTTAACTTTTCAATATATTTGTACTCAATTCGACCAACCCTTCTTTTCGCACTTAAAATACACAAACGCTTATTAGAATCAGAAAAATTACCTATTTCTAGTAATCTCTTGAGAAAAAGAGATTAATGAAAACTTTCCTATACGAAGTTTAGGACGACAATATCACACCTGTTAAATTTTAAATGAAGTTAATTCAGGTTAAGGCCATCACTTGATTTTCGAAATAAACAACAATATTTATTTTTACTTATCCATATTTTGATTAATTAACAGAGAACACAATTCAAACTTCGATGAAAATAAAAAAAAAATACTTTCTTATCAAAACCACATTAAGATTATTGTAGCATGAGAGCACTGGGCTCTGATTTATCACACATGTTGCGTATGTTAACACCACATTTGGATCATCAAGTTGGGGTGTAGGTGAATTCACCTATGTGAGAAAAACAGAGAAATAGCCACTCTCTCTCACTTGTGAGTGGAAGTATTAAACGGAAGGGGATGAGCGGGAAACTTGAAATATTTGACACAACAAAAAGCTCCAACATGTATTAAGCCGCCGAGTACGTTAGTACCCCACAGAAGCGCTATCTATCTTTGCAGTTGGCTCGTATGAGTAAATACAAAACGTACACAAAACGGAGGGAGTTTACTTCCAAGCCGACAAGTCTGAAGAATTTCAGTTTCATTGAAGATTTCTTCGAGGAAGCACGTATCTTTTGGATATCTTAAGATTTCGAAGATTGTTACTTTCCCATACCGTAAATTAATTGAAGGACAAATCTGAAAGTTTTCGTTGATAAAGTTCTATCAAAGTATACTTTATTTTCGGTGAATTTTAATTTGTACGACTATATTTGTTCGTAAAAAATATTTAAACAACATTGTGATTGGAATATTTGAGAAAGTTTGATTAGTGAAATGTATCCATAAAAACTTGTCGAGTTTCCGCTGGAAAAGAAAAACTAGTGAAAATTGTGTTGGGAAAATTTTAATCAGGACAAAACAAACTCGCGATTGCCAAGTGCTTGTAATCAACTTTCGAATGTCGAGTCAATGAACGCGAGTGTCGTTGGTTTATCTTTTCTGCTCTATAGCGTAAATAGTGAATGACCCTAAAAGAAAGACTTCACCAACCATCAGAGTTCGTGGTCATTAAACTTGATTTGAAAATATAACGAGAGATTCCACCTAAACAAAAAACGATAATACGAGTAGTGAGCTTTTACGGTATCTTGTAAATTTACACCGTTGTATCGTGTTGCATTCTTGACCGAGGTCATTACACATCATTCGTGCAAGATACGTTTGAGTAATATTTTTTTTGCTGGTCAAAATAGAAACGTTTTAAAGAAACCAAAAGGAGGGGAAGAAGAAATTGTTAAAAATGGATGTTTGCGGTTTATTTATCGGAGATACAACCATGACTTATGGTTCCATGCGAAATTCCTTGTACAGGGATTATGAAAAGTTCCCGTATGGAACTTTTGAAAACAATAAAAATCCTACTATCAAGGATTACTACAGTAAGGTTCAAGGTAAGGATTCGTCCTTGAAGTGTAATTAATAGTTACCATTTCATCTCAATCATACTAGCAAACGTTAAAAATGAAAACCTGAAACTCTTAAAGCAAAAAAATTGTTTTTAAGCATTTAGCAATTATTAAGATTAATGAAATGCAAAAAACTAAATAAAAACGTTTTATTTAGGTACGATTAACAAAAAATAATACTAAAAAAGAAGTGTAAACAAGCGCAATAAGATGCAGTGGTGATTTCTTTCTCGTTTTAACCTCTTTTGGTTTACGTTGCTTAGCCAGCTCAGCTTATAATCAACTGGCAGATTGTTAAAAATAGTATTGACTCAGTTGGAATGTACAGTGATTGAGATAAGGACTGGTACACCGTGTTTAAACAAGATTAAAATAAGAAAATTTTAAATTAGGCTTGGCTGCTAGGAAAATATTCAGGCGCAATATTTGCATAGAGAAGTAACGCGGGAAATAGATTTAGACGGCTCCGAAAGTAGACTTTGTCAGTCTGTGAAATTTGAGTAAAACTATTCAAAAAAGCATTCGCAAAGATTTAATTAAAAATTTGATTTCCTTCGGATCTTATTAGCGTGTCATATATTAAATGGGAGTGTACTTATTTATCAAACCCGTATTTTTTATAAAACTACGCTTCATTTCACAGTTATACTTTTATTTTTTATAAAAAAAAACAATCAAAATATGGTAAACATTACGCTTTATACGCCTTACACTGCTAAAAAATGCAGTTTTCTATTTTTTTGACAATAATAAGCTTCAAATAGAAGATAAATACAGGGTTTTCCAAAAAGAGGTGTTATTTTGATATTAAAAGAAAAATGCCATTTTTTGATATGAATGATCGAATGTTTATTTCATTATAAAGAAGAAGTCATGCCGTTAATAGTGAAAAATAACATTAGGTAAATGACCACACGACCACGCTTACAGGACCATATCCTTTTCATGAAATTTTCCATAACCAAATCGCAAAGTGGCTGCCCTATGTCCTCGATAGCCTCACGAATTCCATCTTTGAGGTCTTGAATCGACGCTGGGCTATTGGCGTAGACCTTCTCTTTCACGTGGCCCCAAAGGAAAAAGTCGCAAGGTCTCAAATCAGAAGATCTTGGTGGTTAATTGTGATCACCTCTTCGAGAGATAACACGGTCCGGAAACTTTTCCCGTAAAAGATCAATGGTTTCGTTGCTTGTGTGGCGCGTCGCGCCGTCTTGTTGAAAGTAAACGTTGTCCAGATCAATACCATCCAATTCCGGCTATAAAAAACCATTAATCATCTCTCGATAGCGCAACCCATTCACCGTAAGTGTTGCTCCAGCCTCATTTTCGAAAAACTAAGGTCCAATGACTCCGCCGGACCATAAACCGCACCAAACAGTCACACGTTGAGGATAGAGAGGCTTTTCAAAAATAACTCTTGGGTTTTCCGAGCCCCAGATATGATGATCGAACGGCTTGAGTTCCTGTGTTAACTGAACTTTATAAGCTTTAAGACCCAAATCTTTAAGCAAAATACGATGTAATGACGTTTGTGGAATGCCTAATTCCAAAGAACGACGAGGAATGGGCAAACCTGCGTTTTCTTCAACACTTACGGCTACAGCAGCAATATTCTCGGCTCTTCTTGAGTGACGTGCACGGGTTTTATTTTTCACATCACTAAGTTGTTCCAACAGCTCAAATTTTTCCAGCAATTTCTGAATTGTGGTCCGACAAGGTGCTTCACGACGGCCCAAAAATTTTCGAGTTTTACGAACCATCTCTGGCAAATTTTCACCATTTTTATAGTGAATTTTAATAATTTCAATGCGTTGTTGAAGCGTGTATCGTTCCATTTTTATTAATGACGTAGTTTCTACTTGTCAAATGTCAAAAAATAACAGCTTCAAAAGTGACATCTAGCGAAATAGTAGGCTATTCAAAACAACACTTCTTATTGGAAAACCCTTTATGTTCTACCTCTCCGCTTTTTGATAATGGACTACATATAAGTGATTTAAATTTTATTTTTTGTACTTTGTTAAAACGTATAATCAAAGTAGAAAGTTTATATGTTTCATTTTTTGGGGGTGATACCACTACGGAACCACCTTAATACAAAAAATATAACAATACTTATATGTATCTAGAGGCCGGAAAACAATCATTCATGTCTAGGCAAAGTGGAACCTTGCATGCACTGCACTGCCATTCAGTCCGACCTTGACGAGCTTTAGCACTGAATATGCTACCAAGTCCTCTGGTTCCAAGAACGGATAAATGCTCTGCATTTTTTAGTCATATATTTGTGGGAACCTCAGATTTACGAGTGAGAGGTTTTTTTTTTTTGTTCGGAGGCTCATTGCTGATTAGATCAGTACAAATGTTGCTTCGAAAATCCTTCACTGATAAGTTTGGCAGACCCAAAGGCGAATAAATTATGTAGGAATTTACTATGCAGGCATCCATGAAATACCAGAAAATGCGGTGCTAACATTTTCGGCTTTTCCTGTCTATTTGGTAGACAGCTTTTTTTTACCAAAAATATCAACCACATTCATATGCCAATTACAATCAGAAATAATCTTAGGGCATGGAATTTCAAAAACATTTCCATCGTTTTCTGTAGTGAAAGGTAGATGGTCTGCTGCCTCGGCGGAAGAAGATGTTAAAATCCGCCGAGAATGTATCTGGGGACGCGTGAATGCGCTGGCAGGCTAGCATTGCGGTGTCTTTGGGCGGGTTCATTCCCCAGCACAAGGACCCACTACAAAAGAATTTCGCATTCACGAATTCTCGGATTTCAATAGAAAAGAGAGACCGAAGTCGAAAAAATGTAGGTAACTAACAAAGGGGAAAATTACTTGCTCAGAGAACAAGTTGAAACGGGTAAAAACAGACGGACTTGGGGAGACTTCGTCGTTACCCGACGATTCTCATGGCCCACAAATAAGAGTGAGGCAACCGGATGGATGTGTTGCCCCCTCGCACCCGCCCAACCGGATCAAGATCCAAATGTTGAAGTGGCTATATATTTTCATTTTGAGTGGAAAACTCATACAAACAGACTATGCATGAGCCTTCCCATCAACCGAGAAATATAAATGTGACAAATTTATGTCATAGAATTATGTGATCGGGCCAAATAACCCTATGCCATAAAAAGGGCACTTGAGCTGAAAGCCACACAACCCGGCAAGAGGCCCTGAAACTATAAAATAGTTGGAGCGCGCCCGATGGCTAGCCCATTTTTTCGACAAAGCCTTCCACCGTGCCGGGTCCTGCACCCGGTCAGAATGAACTAAATGAAAAGACCGGTGGTGTTATCTTTAACGAAGCATTTCCATTTCTTTACCTATATAAAAAGATAATAAAATATATGCGGGTAATAGAAAAAGTATCAAAAAAAGAAAAATTCTATTTTTTTTCCAAAAAGAAATTTAGTGGAGGAAACTTTCATACAAACTCATCATATTTCAATAATAAATTTGAACTCCAAACATTTTAAAAACAATTTCAAAGGTTAACTAGAAACAATTAAATAAAGCCATGAAATAAAGCAATTAAATACAATAATCTGTACACACCGACATCCATGCCGGGCGCCCGCTGGTGATGTGATGAGATTGTGTGCGAAACTATTACGTTAAATCGCATTTTTGTAAAATTATAATTATATTTAGGAATTCCGACGCTAATTGTTTAAATATTGTTGTGTTGTTGTATCTAACATTCAATTTATTCGTCCTTTCCAACTGATTGTTCACCATACAAATTGCATATACTTTTTCTATTATTAATTATATTTTTAACACCATGTCAACATGTTAACTGTCACTTATTTAACTTCTTTCAATTTCGAAAACATACACTGTAACTTTTAGTGTATGGCTTTTTCTTTCTTTTTAATGATCTCATCGCATTGTGAACAAAAAATTAAAATCTTTCTAAGGTAACCCACTAATTTAATTCTTTCAATCTGGCCGAACTTCTTCTTATTCCACTTTTCAACTATGTATTCTCATCAGATTTTCGTTCCCACTCGTTTTACAACACCTTAATTTGTCTAAACAACACTAAAACCCAAATTTCGTGTACCGATTCCGATACAGTTCGATTATCTTATCATCAGGTAACTGCACGATTAGAAGTGATTATAAAGGTTTTCAGCATAAAAATTGAATGGCCATAACGAAAACGAAGAGTTCATCGAATCACTGAAACTATCCGCCTAGAATTGCTACAATATAATTGCAAAGGGACACACTAATCAACCGAATTCTTTTTCATTCACCACTCTTCGCGTTTCATTCTTCAACTCTACAATCACCGTGCTTTATTGGGCCCCCAAATTAGTACATCATAATTTAGTTACTTCAAATCAATCACGAACTACACCTCACAGAGTGAAAGCCCGTCGATGCGATTTCCTCGTCACTGCCCGTATTTACTAGGTTGACATTTACAACAAACGTTTCCACAGTTTATCAAGACTTCCTATTATTACATAGTTTTAAAAGCTTTTCTACTACCATTAGCTGAATCCGCAATGATTCTCGTTCGTACTCGCACTCAATACTCACAAGTCAGAAATTTTTCGCGTTTTTTGAAATCTTTTCCGCAAAACTTTACGCATTCTTAAACTTCCGCCTACATTATCATTTATATCCTCGATCGTGCAAAATGAGAAGTCACCGCGCAAATCCCTGAAGTTTATTTCAAAAAATTTACTTTGCTAATAACATATAATTTCCTTTCCTAATCCGAAAGTGTGTCGTTCAAGATCCGTGCACGAACACGAACCAGTCTCACTCCCCCATCCAATGCTAAAATTGTCTTTCCCGTTAGCTGGATCGAGAACGAATCTCCCCCTCATGATCGTGCATATGGACGGTCAAGCCAATGAAGAAATTCCAATTGTTCCACTCTTCCGTGCACATTTCAGATTCTAAACCTGATCCTGAATCTTGATTTGTTAGTATTGCGGGAACCGGTTCTTGTTCGTATCAAGTTATTCTCATTCTTAGGGATGCATCAGACTACGACTATTTAGCCGCACTTCTGTCGCAAGTTACACATGGTTAAATGGAAGCCCGCACACTGCGATTTTCGACAATTTTGTCCAGGTCGGCAGTCGCAGGAATTTGCGATTTTTCCTAAAACCAGTTTAGCAGGTAGTTTCTATGATACTCGCACAGGCGCACATCATCCGGACATTTGACGCTGACGTGCATGGAAGTTTCTTGCATACCGCAGAAATGAGTTAGCGCATGTGTTCCTGGCAAAGACATACCTTCAAATGAGCATCTTAGTTCTGCGCATGCCTGAAGTTCCTTCGGAGATCTTGTCGCAGTGTGTTCGTATTTGCGTCTAAAAATCGCTGGTTACGACAGTAAAATCGCAATGTGGCCGAACCCTAAGTATTATCAGGGTTTGTGTAAGGCGACTGCATTCTAGTGTTATCATCATACAATCAACGACTAATTTCGATGAATTGGTATTCATGTTCATACTCTCTTTTTCTGATCGTATATCTACAGAATCTCCTCGCCAATTGGATTGTTTTACCGTATCAAACGAGTCGCTGGGTGTTGTAACTGTAGTTTGCGTTTTTTCCGTCGATTTCGGAGGCATAAATATCTCGGAAGCTTTATCAATATTCACTATTGAACCGGTCGTACTGCTCATCACAAACGATGATTTTCAGTTCACTTAGTGGGTTAGCTATACTTGTGGGTGCAGTATTTACATCACACGGCATTTGCGGCTTATCGAAGAAACTTATTGCATTTTTAGTTATAGAGACATGCTGTTCGAACATAGCCGATTCCTTAGAAATTGGTGCGTCCAAATTTAGTGTAGGTTCTTTATCGAAAATTGCTAGTTTTTTTTTATTGGCGGCTGCTCGTTCAATAGGTGTCATTTCACCAGCATATATTTCTGTAGAATTATAACTGAATGCACTCCCAAGCGTCGACTTTCCATCATTATCACGGTTTTTAGTACAATGAGCAAGTGTATCATCCACTTTCGAGGAACATTTTTTGCACTTTTGTCGCAGTTTTTCTACGAGATGCATTGTTTCACGAGCGCTATCTTCTTCGCTTGGTTTTCCTTCAAAGATAGGTTCCATTGTGAAATCGCAAATGTTTTTGCTATTATTTGGCACTTCGTCAGAAGCTCCATGATTCAATTGCACGTCTCTTTCAACTTGATCGTAATGTATTGGTGACTTTTGCTTCTGCTGCAAAGCGTCCCGATGCATTAGGAATTGAATACCGCTATCATCCGTAGGCTGAAACGGAGATAGTGACAAAGAAACTTTTTTTTCTTTTCTACATCTGCATTTCTTACAGTTTCACGTTCTGGTTGCTGCGTATCAGGTTTACTTTGGTCGCTATCTTCACACTCTGAGTCAATATCAATTACTTCTGTTATTGTGTCTGATGGAATTAGAGCCGTTTTATTAAGAGAAAGTAATTTTTGAGCTGCTAGGGTGAAAGAGATAGGAAAGTTTTCGAGCAGTTTGATAGTGTAACTGCTCGATTACTACAAGTTCAATACACTTTGACTCCGCTACCCACACATCTTTTCTATGTAGACAAACGCAACAATTTCCATTTTAGATATATGGCAATTTGCAGAACCATGATAGCGTTTGGTTATATGCAAATCGTCATATATATACGAGGTGTGTTCAAAAAGTATCGCGAATTTTGAATTTTCGCGGGTTACGTATATTCGAATTTCGATTTTTTTGTGGCGTTATGTTGGTACTCATGTCTGTCACTTATGCCGACAAGCTCGGCCATTTTGAATGTTCACTTGATTGGTGATAGCTGCTTTACTTGCACGTGTTTTCAATCGTCTTCGATTTTTACTTATTCAAAAAAATGGGTCAAAGAACGTGTATCAAATTTTGTGTGAAAAACGAAATTAAGTGCGCGGATGCATTCCGAATGTTGACTGTGGCATACGGAGAAGCTACCTTGGACCGAAACAACGTTTATCGGTGGTACAAAATGTTTTTAGAAGGCCGAGAAGATGTGAACGACGAAGAGCGTGCCGGACGCCCGAGCACTTCGACAACAGACGAAAAAATTAATGAAGTGGAGAAAATGGTATTGGCCAATCGTCGAATCACCGTTAGAGAAGTTGCTGAGGACCTAAACATATCGATTGTCTCGTGCCATTCGATTTTTATCAACGATTTGGGCATGAGACGGGTCGCCGCGAAATTCGTACCAAAATTGCTCAATTGCGACCAAAAACAGCAACGCATGAACATTGCTAATGAGATGTTAAACTCTGTCCGCGACGAACCAAATTTGCTCCAGAGGGTCATAACTGGTGACGAATCGTGGGTTTATGGTTATGACGTGGAAACCAAAGCTCAATCATCTCAATGGAAGCTGCCGCATGAACCAAGACCGAAAAAAGCGCGCCAAGTTCGGTCGAATGTGAAAGTTTTGCTGACAGTTTTCTTCGATTGCAGGGGCGTGGTGCATCATGAGTTCTTGCCACAGGGAAGAACGGTCAATAAGGAATATTACCTGCAAGTTATGCGCAATTTGCGCAAAGCAATCCGCCAGAAACGCCCGGATTTGTGGGAGAACAAAAATTGGCTTTTGCACCACGATAACGCCCCTGCTCACACATCGTTGCTTGTGCCATTCGATTTTTATCAACGATTTGGGCATGAGACGGGTCGCCGCGAAATTCGTACCAAAATTGCTCAATTGCGACCAAAAACAGCAACGCATGAACATTGCTAATGAGATGTTAAACTCTGTCCGCGACGAACCAAATTTGCTCCAGAGGGTCATAACTGGTGACGAATCGTGGGTTTATGGTTATGACGTGGAAACCAAAGCTCAATCATCTCAATGGAAGCTGCCGCATGAACCAAGACCGAAAAAAGCGCGCCAAGTTCGGTCGAATGTGAAAGTTTTGCTGACAGTTTTCTTCGATTGCAGGGGCGTGGTGCATCATGAGTTCTTGCCACAGGGAAGAACGGTCAATAAGGAATATTACCTGCAAGTTATGCGCAATTTACGCAAAGCAATCCGCCAGAAACGCCCGGATTTGTGGGAGAACAAAAATTGGCTTTTGCACCACGATAACGCCCCTGCTCACACATCGTTGCTTGTGCGCGACTTTTTGGCCAAAAACAACACACTAATTATGCCGCAGCCACCGTATTCCCCAGATCTGGCCCCCTGTGACTTTTTCTTGTTTCCTAAACTGAAGAGGCCCATGAAAGGACGACGTTACGCTACGCTTGACGAGATAAAGACGGCATCGAAGGAGGAGCTGAACAAGATTAAAAAAAATGATTTTTTGAAGTGGTTCGAAGATTGGAAAAACCGTTGGCACAAGTGTATAATATCTCATGGGGATTACTTTGAAGGGGACAAAATAAATATTCATGAATAAATAAATAATTTTTGAAAAAAAAAAAATTGGCGATATTTTTTGAACACACCTCGTATATATATATATATATATATATATATATATATATATATATATATATATATATATATATATATATAAATATAAATATGCAAATGAATGGAGCAGTGACTCACTTTCAGATGTTGATGCTTGGTGGGCTCTCGTGATTTCGAGTAAATTCGTGTTCTTCATTGTTGTGAAAACAATTGCGACAGTAGCTCGCAGAATTATTTGTACATGTAACAATATATATATATATATATATATATATATATATATATATATATATATATATATATATATATATATATATATATATATATATATATATATATATATATATATATATATATATATATATATATATATATATATATATATATACAAACAATTGATTTTGCCAATATCCCAAAAGGAGTGCTTTCCTGCGCTCGAGAGAACATGAACCCAGTGTCCCAGCGGACCCCCCGGTCGAGAATCCACGACACTACCACCGGAGCCACCTTCTGTTGATCTCCCATTCATCTATTTAGCAACTTCAACCGTGAACCCTTCTTAATGGGCATGGAAATGAAATTTGTTAGTAGGGAAGCGTGACTGAATTTTTGTTAGTATAACAAATAAAATTTGTTAGTGGGAGATAGTGAATAAAATTAGTTATGTAGTATGAAGGAAGGAATTAAGTTTTGTTAAAGAAAAGGTTTCGAATGAAGTTTTGTTAATGCGAAGTATTGAATGGAATGTTGTTAGTGCGAAAGTTAAGATTATTATCATATTATTTTTTGTAGTTAAAGATAGGGTAAGAGGGTAAAATTGAGAGAATGGGGAAATAAAAAATTATAGAGATATTGTTAAATGTTAATATAAATAAATATACCGAGGAAAAGGTACATGTGCCCAAAAGAAGGTGGAGATGTTACGGCGGCAATTTGAAGTTGCGAATGGGAGAATGCCGGAATTCGCAGCAAAATATTTATTATGATTATACACAAATTTTTAATTTTTGGGCCAGTTTGGGGCCCTTTTTAGAGCCTGATTATTTTTGCTTAAGCATTTTTGTTTTAGAAAAAAGGTGATGATGTATTTTAGGCCATTTTTATTTCAAGTTTGCGCCAATACTGTTCAGGATTCTCCATTTTTCTGAATATTATCTTTAATTGAGTTTTTCAGCCATGCTGAAGCCGTGAACGACCGGAAAAAACGTTACTTGACGCTGTTTGGATCCTAATTATTTATACTTGAATCTTTCTACCCAACTTGTTATCTCAAAAAATAGTTTCAGTAACATTCACCTCTTGATCAAATTAGCTTCAAAATATTTTATTATAGCGCCATAGCAACGCATATCCGAGATACTTTCATGTGAGCAATGGTTCTGTTTAATCTCTTTGTTTAACTTTAAAACTTCAACAGACATTTCGGTTAGAAATTTGGCTATTGTCACAAGTGCTTTGCAGATACATACATACATATGTATGTACCTTAAATAGCATGTTTACGTACCAGATCCTCTCAACAAAAGAATCAATTACGCATGCCAAACCAAGTATAAATGTTGCCACGACATAAAATTACAGTAGATTATGGGTTTTCTTCTGCAGCAGCCGAAAATAAAACATAAAATTTTCCATTAATAAACAAGTTTTTATACAATTAACGTTAATTATTTCTTTAAAAATTTCCAAGAGAAATGAATAGTTTTTCTGACTAGCAGTGTAGATATCTTCTTTCCTTCAGGGCAGTTGTATTCGTGTTCTCATTTCGACCAGATTCAGTCATGTCTCTAATAACATATGTATGCAAAGGTACCACACACCATATCAGTAAAATAGAAAGATACAAGATAAAAACACATTAATCGAGTTACATAATTCCGTAAGATTTGTTCGTCTGGAATTTTAATGAGCAATTAAACAATCTAATGTGTTTTTCCATGCTACACTCTGATTATTACCACCATGCATAATGAGAGGAAAAGAAGAATACCATGGTTTCCTTGCTTCAGCTTCATTTCCCAATTTCGTTTTTCCTTGGAATTGACGCCACACAAGGACTCGTTTTACCGGTACGAGTGTCCTTGCACGTACGCACATTTCACACGGAACGTCTACATATATGGGATCACGTATAGGTACGTACGAGTAGATATGTATTTATAGCGCTAGTAAAAAAGCACTGACATCTTGCCGGACTTTTATGAATGTAGGACGGTTAATGTTGCCGCCACAATGAACAGTTTCGCCATTTGGCTTCGCTGCTAATGCGACTGCGTGCCAATTTTCCGATGACGAGTAGGACATAGACTGGGGTAGTGGGTGGCAAGTATGTGATATGTATGTTTTGTTTACAAATATTCCAACGCCGAGTGCATGTGAGGGCTCGCCCGGTTTGTTCTTGACACATACTTATGTAAATGGTTTTGTTTACCATCACGCAATCTCACAAAATTCTCTCTGTTTCATTTTGTTCAGTTGATGTCAGTTGGCGGCTTATTTTGTCCGCTTCATTTTAAAGCTTCCAGCCATATTCGGCCCCATGCGTAAACAAGTATTTGGAAACGATTTACATATGGAGTCATGTGCTTGTTAGTTTTTTAATAAGATTTTGCATATTCCAAACAGAATTTATTTATAACTCGTTCTTTGGAGTCAGCAGCAATATAAAAAAAAATTTGCATAAAAAAGATAAACACACTATATATATCTTCTCATGAATGAAGAGAGAAGGGGTTGAGCTAAAATTGATGGAAATATTAATGAGAGGAAGAGAGAGGCGGAAATATTTTTACTACGTATAGACGACAGCCATGAAAAACCTTGGACAACTTGTTTTGAAATGATATAGCGAGCGAGCCAGGGTTGCAAGCATTTTCGTTGTGCGCAATTCACAATTTACAAATACATTTTATTTTTTACTCAGCGTTCAATTGACCTTCTTTAGTTTCGCATTCAGTTCGTGCTTGCGGGCACGTTCGACTTTTTCTTAAGCTTTATCTTTGTTTACAAGATGATTTTCTTTGGTGGTAATATACGGGTCAATGTGTTGCAATGAAGAAAAGAAAGTGCGTGGGATAAGGAGGGTTAATGTTTACTAAATATTATTGGCAAAACATTGCAATGATAAATTGAGTAAAAGAAATTTTGCATGCAGATCAGTGAAAGTAGATATCAGTGTTTACAACATGGAGCGAGGCAATTATCACACCAGCAGTGTAGAATCATCATACCTGTATGTGGAGAAAAATTATCGTACTTTACGAAGTATTGCATGTTATTAATAATATTAAAATTAATATTGATAGTTTTGCAAATGATATCACTTGTAAACTTTCGATTAGAAATCAAAGTGATTTTTTTAATAATGTATAGTGACTCCCAAAGAGATCCGCACAAGTAAGAAATTTTCCACCTTTCTCATTTTATAAGGCAATTAAAAACTAGAAAATTTTTTTTATACATTTTATTGTGAGCAGAACATAACAGTCTTACAGATCACATAAATAAAATAGTTTCTCACTTTAAATATACCAAAAAAAGGAAATTCCATGAAAAAACAGAAAATATCATCCCTCAAAAAGATCCGCACAAGAGTTAAATTGTAATAATAAACAAAAATTTTAGTAAGCTAGTATTTCGTTGCATGTCCGTTTTGTTCAATGACACATTTTAATCGATTTAGCTTACTGGAGATGATTTTCCGCAGGTATTCCACATCCATTTTCACCCATTCTTCGCGAAGCCTTTCCTCGAGCTCCGTTTTTGAACAAATTGGTGTGCTATGAACTCTACGGTCCAATTCACCCCAGAGATTTTCAATGGGATTACAATCCGGTGACTGAGGAAGAGGATGAACCACTTTTGGACAATTATACAGCTGCCATTCTTGAACAATGCGTGCCTTATGTTTGGGATCATCGTCTTCGTAATATTTGAACGAATCCAAAATGCCCATTTTAGCAGCGCTTTTTCGCAAATTTTCCTTCAAAATGTCTAAATATCGACGGGTATCCATGACACCATCTATAAATACTAATTCGCCAACACCACGAGTAGATACGCATCCCCAAACCATCAAACTGCCACCTCCGTGTTTCACTGTAGGCCTGAGGTTAATTGAACTCAATTCTTCATTGGGCTCGCGTCACACCATAACACGTTCATCCGAGCCAAAAACATTGAATTTGCTTTCATCGGTAAAAATAACATCCTCCCAATAATTGACTTCCCTTAATATAAATTCTTTAGCGAAATTTAAACGCTTTTTTCTGTTCGCTTCGCTGATGAATGGTTTCTTCCGTTCAACACGTCCATTGTATTGAGCATTTCTCAAAACTCGTCGAACTGTTTCACATCCTACGTTTTTCTTAAATTCTGCGAACACTTCACTCACAATTTTTGGAGCACTCAGTTTTGGATTTTTTTTTATTTTCCGGACGATAGAGCGTCCTTCAAGCGTCGTTAGAACCTTTGGGCGACCAGGACTATGCTTCAAGTCTATTCTGCTTTTCTCTTTATACCTCCGGAGAATTTCGTAAACAGTTCTACGTTTCATATTGAGGCTCGAACATATTTCTGCCACATTTTTACCTTCCATATGGTTAGAAACCACCAACTGGATCTTCTCTGGAGACGTGTATTTGCCCATTTTAATTTAAAAAGCACAACGTTTTTTTAAGCTACGAACAACACGCGGTTTGTGGTCAATATTAGATATGATCTGCCCGGATCTATTCCGACTTTATCACTGAAGGCAATGTGCTATAAAGAGGTCACTCAAATGTGTTCTTTTTACATAAAAATGCACATGTTTGCCCAAGTTTCCTTGTTGTGCGGATCTTTTTGGGGTGTCATATTTTTGTGCTTCTTTTTTAGGGTATTGTAAAATCATTTTACAATACCCTACTAAAATCGCGTCCTGTCTGTCCGTCCGTCCGTGTGTCACACCACTTTTTCTCGCAAACTACATAAGCTAGAAAATATATGCGAAGTGACGCCTTCTTCAAAGTTTCAACACGAAAAGAAATTTATAGGGTCTTTAAGGGGGGTCTCCCCATATAGGAGAGTTGGCCCTGAAAAAAAAGTTATCATCGCATGTGGGCAATATGGGTATCAAATGAAAGGTCTTAATGAGAACTTTTCAAAACAGATCTTAAAAAGACAAATTTTGCTTTAAGGGGTGCAGGGGAAGGGGAAACGTACGAAAATTTTGTGTCCCACCTTTGACCCGAAAAATCTGAAAAAAACCATGAATGTAGGCCTTTATGAGTACAACAACAACAAATACATGAGAAGTCGAAATTCACTCAACTTTGTTAGTAATAATACGATTTATCGATTTTATGTTTGCTTGCATAAAATCTTAACGGTGCCCTTAAATTTAATAAAATTCAACACACATATGACTATTTAAAAGGTTAATCTGTCCTGAAAGTTTCATAAAGATCGAATGGTATTTAATGAAGTTATAGCGATTTGAATTTTCCTGTATTACTATGGAACAATATGCGCTGTATTACTATGGAAGCATATGACTATGGAACAATATGCGCTTTTTACCGACTCATATACTACAGCTTTGCTAGGATTTGCATGAAAATTTCAAGAATGATAGGTATTATGAATTTCTTTGAGAATTGGCTCAGCTAGCGGTATCAGTAATCGTAAAGCAAAAAAGTGGCTGTTTTAAATGAAAGGATTGAATAATTTTGAGTTATTTTGCCCCAACTTCAACGTTTAAGGCGCATGCTTTTAACACTTAATTCAATTTAATGAATGACTGAAGACGAGTTCCTACAATTAATACTCATAGGTGAAACAAGTCGAGGAGGCAGGAGAGAGTTCCTAGCAAATGGGCTTTGTAACCATTCTAGGATTCGAAAAAATAGGCCATGAATCGATGATTACAGTACAGGGGAGTGGCCGCTGAAAAAAAATTTCATCAAAGGTAGCCGATATGAATATCAAATGAAAGTCCTTAATAAGAGCTTTTCAAAATAGAACTTAAACTGACAATTTTTCCTTCACAAGGGCAACAAATACCTTAGAAGTGGCAACAAATACCTTAGAAGTGGAAACTTTGTTAATAATAGTACATTTTATAAATTTTGCTTTTTTGCCTATAAAATCAAGATGGGACCCTTAAATTTCCCAAAATTCATAATTTAAGTTTTCTGAAAGTAATTGTATATGGTTCGAAAATTTCACAATAATTGAACAATAAACAGCTAAGTTACAGCCGATTGAATATTTAACAATTGCAACAGCATTAACATGTGATACTAGGGAGATATACGAGTTTTGATAAACATTTTAGAAATAGTTTGTAATATTCATGTGTTATCATGACTAATCAAGTGACGGGGTCAAAACACTTGAAACAAAATGGTGGCGAGTTTAAAATCATAATAACCATAATAATTTTTCGAACTCAATTTATGGAATCGGTATGTTAGTCAAGTTTTGAAATGCAGAATATATATTGTTTGATTTGCTAGTTGTTTTACAATACCCTTCTGGTAGGAGCATCCTCCTGCTACTTTAATTTGTTAATCCTTCGTTTTACTTCTCATTTTGCTGTACATTTTCTATTTTTTTTTCAGTAAAATTATCGAGCTGATGTTTTGTTCAATTAATATTTCCTTTTTCTTTTTGTGCCATGGATTGAAGCATAAATTGAAAAAGAAGGCACATTTCTTACTTGTGCGGACCTTTTTGGGAGTCACTGTATACGTTTTACGCATGGAATAGACGTAAACCACTTTCAAATTGTTAGTGGCCTCAATGCCGAGAGGAAAACTAAGGTAGAACCAACTGAATATACTAGGGTACATTTGTTCGTACCAGGATGAAAATTATAGACAAAGTCACACATGACCTTAGTCAAATTACATTAGACCATACCAGGCAAATCGCACATGACATTTTGGCAAATTACTCGTATACTGAGCTAGTGAGGCAATCTGCAATTCGAATAACATGAATGCGAATGCCTTATCCAGAAGATTTAGTCGAGGATACGCTAAAATATATCATGGTTCAATGTGACCGCTTCTGACTTGAGACCGTGAGATACGAGTTCGAGCCCAGCTCAAGCTAATGAGTCAGTAAGAATTCAAATGAATAAACGGGGAAACGGCAGAACCAAGTGTTGCAGAAAACCAGGGCAGAGCCAGAGCCTCACACTATATATTTTCGAGTCAGAAATTAAATTAGTAGTTGCTCCAATATTTTTGGTGTATACATTGACGCCAACCCGAGGCAAGGCAGTAAGTTCTTTTAAAATACGAGTACATCAAGATGGGAATTATTTGACATTGTGAATTTTTAGGGTGTAATGTTTAGGAAGAGTTAAGAGTACCATCGAAATCGAGTTTTGACTCTCGACGACGGTTGGAACTTCAATAAATCAACTAGAGGCACACCGGATACAACATACAAAATGGCTGCACTGTCATGAGGACTTTCAGATGTCATCGGGCTTCGGATATTTAGTAAAATTATACGCGAACGATTTAAAAAATTCCGTAAGGAACACTTTGCTAATGAAATATTACAGCACAACGATTCGAATCATACCAATATTGCGATTACTGTTGCCTTAAGTAAGTTGCTATCATGCTACGAAAAATTGGAAAAGCAAGCCCACGACAGAAGAACTACCTTCTACTAGGAATCATCTAAAAACATTCCTATCGGTAAACGTATTCCTGCAAAACCTCATCGAAAGGATCTGAAACCACAAAAGCAACAAGCTCAACTGCAGCAACAACAATCTCATGATAAGTCACAATAACACGAACCAGTCTCAATCACCAGCGATAGTTCGAAATCTCTTGGATATGTAGTCGCCTTAAATACTCCTCAAAAATTGACCATGTCGACATCGTATGTTAGCTTGATTTCCTTAACTAATAATGCTAATAATAAACCTCTAAATTTACCTAGTAGAAATGATAACAATAAAAAACTTAATTATCCTGACCATTATGAAAGCATAGAAATGATAACCGATGCGTGAAAGACGTTAGGAGTGAGCGAAGTCAACCCTGAGGAAGACATCGAATTTTTCTGAACGAACGGAATTACAAAAAGGTGAGAGCAACTAAATTACACTAATCGAAGATCACGATTCGAATCAATATACGATCGACTAGACTTTATGCCAGCAAAAAGTAACAGTTCATCGAAAAAATACCAATCCAGAACTCTGCTCCTCCGGTACGAACGATTACGAGTTAATAGAGAATCCAGATACGCAGCCGTGCTGGTTACGAAGGGTATGGAGTGCTGAGGAAATCGAATTTGCCTAGTCCGCAAGTGACAACTAACGCACAGGTATCAACAACAACGCTAAAAGGTATTTCTGCGACCATGATCACTGAGGATCGTCCTCTGGATTATAGATCTTACAACGGCTTAAGCTATGCAATGATTAGCCGACCAAAAGGAATTTGATTTCGGGATCGGGAAACATTTTATGAAAGTGTGCTAGTACTTCAATTGAGAGGTGAAAATGTTTAATGCCATAATATCATGTTTTATTGGGGATACGAACAACGGAGCTTAATTTATAAAACTTACACGTCCATCACGGTGTTACATAACCAGTATACCCTATGTATACTGGAATGAACGGGGAGCTCGATTTGATGTGGATCCTATATACATCATCAAGGCTCCCGGGGAGAGAGAGATCTTTCTGCATGACATTCACCTCCCACTATATCCATCTAAACTAAGTCAACAAAGGCAAGAGTTAACTTTATAGAATTATTTTTATTTCGTTGTTCATTTACACATTGTTTAAGTTTTAATGGTTTGATTTTTGGAATTTCTTTGCATTCTTTGAAAATTTATAACGATAAATATTGAATGAGACGCCTTTGATTCCGCTTTGATTTGGAGTTCCCTGATGTCAGTGGGACTTATCGCGCTTCCCATGTGAGCGCTAGCCTGTAGAGTAAACCAAAAAGACGAGCTAACTGGTTGGGGTGGCCACACGGCGTGAACGAAAAAAGGCCGATGGAGGATCGCGGCTCAAGCCAACACCTGACCCCTTACCAATTAGTCGTGCACTGAACAGCAATTTCAACTACACGAACGTTGTTAATAATGAATGGGTAGCAGCACGCTCCCCACTGGACTCGAACAAGACTGCTTCTCAACAGTTCCTCCACAACTATAAGTAAATATTAACTCAACTCGAGCTTTTGTTCTACTTCGCTGTTAAAATTGCTGAGGCGATGAAAACGTGTGTTCTCATTTACTAGGAACTTCTCCTCCCCGCTACGCCTTATTTATTTGTAGATGATGAGAGCCATTCTACAATATTTACGATATTATCGTAGCCAGCTTGGGGGAAATATTTTGCATATGAGCGAGTAAAGCTTTCGCCCCCATATTCGCCGCAGCTCTCAGTCGGCTGGCGAAAGCTTTTACATTTGATCACAATAAGCTCCCTTAACTTGCTCATATATAGAGCTTCCCGCTTGTGATCAATCGCCGACGTGTACGCGTCATCCATATGCTGAAGCTTAACAGCGGCATATTGGCCGCAACGTACATAGTTATCATTTGTTAGCGCTTATCAGTGTAATGTACATTGCCGTCATTTGCTGACGCTTTTTAGCGCTAATCGGTAGGCGGGGAGTTTCCTTCGCTCGTTCATAGACAAGTACATGCTTCGATGACAATGGGCGTATGTGCTTGCTTGTATCATTCCATGGGCAAAGCGCGAGTATATAGGCAGTGTTTGCTCGCTCGCAACCACTTCATTGCCGAAGCGAAAATACACAGGCAGTATTTGTTCGCTCGCAACAACGGAATGCATATAAAATTGAAAACCGGTCAACGATATTGTCTAGTTTTCAAATCAAGCATTTGCTAACTCAATACAGATAGTTAAAAAGACAAGAACACTGACATTTAATACGCTTCACAACGAAGATTTCAAAGAATTGATCACCGCCCTACAGTCAGTTGCCTTTCGGTACAAAGGGTGCGGAAATTTAAGCCGGAATACTGTGATTTAGGGGCACAACGACCTTTACCGCAGCTCATATGGCGGTGGACTATATTCGATTAAATAAATCCTGTCTGAGACGATAGTATGCTGTAATCTATAGTCAAAAACATACTCGTATACTCTATTTTACATATAACTGCAACTCAAATCAGCTGAAAATTGAAACATTATTTAAATTTATATTATTTCAACAAATAAAACCCACCTGCAGCTGATACGAATATTGTAACAAAATAAATTAAAATAAACAAAACAAACTGTCACTGCTGATAGCTGGAAGGTAGCTGTATTATCCAGGCAATAACGCCATGCCAACCAAGTGGGGAGCCGAACACGGCTTGTGAACGCCACCACTGGAAGGAATGGAGCAACTTTAAGGGTCACTGTTGGAACGCGCGGATTATGCTCTCTCGAAGGAAAGCCAATTGCCCGGGAAAAGGCAACGGGAAATACGGTGGTTGCGATGGAGGAGTTTTTCAGAGTCTCTTTTGGCAGTTGGATCTCAACGACAGCGGATCTCCCAAAAAAAAAACGTTTGTAAGCGGCACGATCAAGATTGCAGTATAACCTTAGCGAAGGGAATCGAAGTGATAAAAAAAGCGAGATTGCGAAGGAAAGCAAGCAGCTTAACAGGGGCACGCTTGTCCTTTCTATGAATAAAAGCCAGTTTTTAAATTGGGCACCTAAAGGTAATTTCCATAATATCAGAAAAACTATTGAAATTATTTACTATGGATTGTTAAAAATACAATGCTGAAATAAGTTTAAACATCAGGAAATTTATTGTCCTGTATATTGTAAGCTAAGCCCGTAAGCCGAAGGTCTCTGGTTCAAGTCTCGTTGGCGGCAACGAGATTTAGTTCGAGTGGTTCTTCGGACGGACTATAAGCCTGTTCAGTTATGACACGTGGTGGTTTAAAATCAGAACGTATCGCAGCTGGGTGGACGTATACACAGCCAAAGCGTGATAACGATCATATAACCTTGTGGAGTGCCGATACATTTAGATCATGACAATGAGATACTCTAACTATCTCTAAACGAAGGCCCGAAAATGGCTGTAGGGTTAGAAAGAAGAAGATTTTGTAATGATTTCCGATTCGATCCGTTCAATTATTCCCTAAAGGTAAAGGAAATCTGAATAGACCTCTCAAAGACTCTAAAGACTTGAAGTGTTGAGCCGTGCCAATGAACCGTTCAGAGGTAAAGGCTGGGTCTAGTAGCTTTTCTGTATCTGATTCTAAATAACTAACCAGAACATAAAGCAGGAATGCTCACCACAAAGCCGCACGTAAACTGAAGCAAACCAGTCGAAATAAAGACAAAATTAGCTCTGTCGCACAGCCGCAAAAGAGGGACAAGTCTGATGAGGATTCTTCTAAATTGGAGTAATCTATAGCAGCCAGAAAGCGTCAAAAAACATGAGGGGGAAGACATTGTAGGCAAAACAATCAGGAGTGCCAGATGATGAACAAAAACAAGGAACAAGGTTCTTTCCAATGCGACAATCTTGGCATGCGGGAACGAAGCAGAAGTTGCTTCAAAGTCACTAGGTATTCCATTGGAGTGATCGATGGAAAACCGGCCGATGTTGAGTGCAGGAGAGTACCCATCAGTCATTTGTTCGAAATCGGTGTTCCATACAGTACTCGTGCAAATGAACGGGCGTCTTACATACTAAATGTCCGGATGGACAGACCAAGGTATGATTCATGAAAGTTTTAGCCCCAACGTCTCCAGTTTATATAGGCGCGAAGTGCACCTTTGTGAAAGATGTCACTCCTCATAAAACTGATTAAGGCTGTCATATAGACCCCAGTAGTTGTGAAGGATCCAGTTAACATTCTGCCAACTTAGAAGCCAAAAGCATTCACGCGAAGCTGGAATTATGGACAATAAGTAGAGAAGAAAGCGAGTCAACATCTGAAACATCAGCCAGAAGTTGGAGAAATAATATCAACATATCAAAGGAGCAGGCAGGAGGGTTTTGGAAGTACATTAGTAAATCAAACAATATCCTACAAATAGCAACTTCACTTACATATAGAATCTCTCAATTGCGTTAGAAAAAGTAAATATTTAAATTTGCCTTGATTTTGTTTACGGTTCACTGACCTTGTTGTTTGAGCAGTCGTAATGGGCCATCGATATTATAAGCCATTTCTTGAGAATTTCAACATATCTGCAGTGTTCAGGCTGCTTAGAAACGGCTATCTCCAGTATCATATATTGTTGTTGTTTGAATTGTAGAATTTTGTTGTTTGAGCGTCGATTGTTATGAAATTTTCAAGATATATGCACCTATCATTAAGACAGCTGTTTGGCAAATTGAAGGGTTCCCTTGAGATTTTATTGACAAAAATTTAAAATTCCCAAATCTTCTAGTTTTCCAAGTATTGACTTCGGAGGTATTTTTTGTCTTTTTACTCATGAAGACTAACATTCATGATTTTCATTTGGTATATATATCGGCTACTATTCATAAAATATAAAATAATTTATTTAAGGGATTTATTCCTGTGAAAACCATATATTTGAATGTCTATCTTTGCCAGGTTTCAAATATTTGGTCTTACATCAGTGAGCTGGAATACTATCACTAACATAAATGCACAGAGTATCTTTCGCTACTCGAAAAAAGCTAGTCAGATCTGAACGATGAGATATTCGAATAAATGGATCAAGGTTTGATCGCTCAAGATCGGCCTGGACTATGTTGCGCCAGCATAAAAAGAACAAACAAATCCAAATTTCTCTCTCTTCCTGGACGCTCTAATGAAAAAATTTACTTTTTAGGTATAGATTCTATAAAGTTCTTATCAAGGCCTTTCGTTCGATGCCTCACTCGACTATCTTTGCTTATTTATAATACACTCACAGGCACAATTGACCGCCCACTTGCAGTTGTTGTCACCTTGCTTGTTTGCATTAAGTATAGCTTATTTCAGACTTTGTTTTAAATTGAGTGGATGATTAGGAAAAAAATAAACAGACTCTCGAGTTGGTTTTAAAATTTGTGTCGCAGTAGGTTTTGTACGAATAAGTAATTTTTTGACCTTATTACCGTGACGTTGCCGAGATAACATTTTTTGTTCTATTTTCACCGAAAGTGTAAAAGTTGTTTAATTTGTTTCTTTAAGATTGTGTTTAGTGTTTGAAATAATAACAATGCCGTTAGATGTGATTTGTACAGCTAGGGCTGTCGCTTTAGATGATACTGGATACAGTCTGAGTCGCATCGCCCGAATGATCGGTGTACCTCGAACCACGATACAGCTTACCATTAGACGGTATCGAGAAACTGGATCATATACCCGGAGGCCAGTTCAAGGCAGACATTGTCGCACTTCCATCCGAGACGACCGTTTTATCGTCAGCAACATGTTGAGAAATCGCTTTTGCACTGCTACTGAAGTTCGTACGCGTCTCTTCGAGGACAGAAATGTTAGCGTAAGTGAAAGTGATGTACGGGCTTTTCGTGCAGCTCGTGCCCCACAACTTCTCCCACAGTACCCTGGAGCTATGAAGCAGTGGAAGAACGCACTGCTTTCAGGTGAAAGCAGAATAGCCTTATGTGGACCAGATGGGCGTCAGTGTGTCTACAGACGTGAAAATGAAAGGTTTGCTCCTTGCGCTATAGCCGAAAAAGTGGGTATTCAGGGCGGATCAATAATGATTTGGGGAGGCATCCCTTATGGGGCTCGTACTGGTCTTGTCGTCTTCGATGGGGGCAGTGTGAACGCTCAGAGGTACGTGCAAGAAGTTCTCCAAGACCATGTCGTACCGTTTGCTCCATTTATTGGCGAGAATTTCAGGCTAATGCATGATAATGTACGTTGCCATGTCGGTAGATCTGTGACACAATACCTTAATGAACTCGGAATTCAAACTTTGTTATGGCCAGCTCGTAGTCCCGATCTCAATCCTATTGAACACATTTGGGGCAACCTTAAAAGACATGTTCGGTCAAGAGTAACAGTGCCTATTATCCTAGGAGAGCTCAAGACCGGAGTTTTAAAGGAGTGGCACAATATCCTGCAGTCGGACATTCAGGATGTCATGGATGGTCTTCCAAACAGGCTTCAAGAAGCCATTAGAGCCCGAGGTGGTAACCATTCATCAAATTTGTGTAGAACTTGATAGTTTTAGAAAACTATAAGAAGTACAGTGTACATGGGGGAAACGAATTTCAAACTTTCCATGGGTCTTAGCTACTGACCAGTCGGGCCTTGCGTTTTTGAGTGAGTAGACGCGTTTTGACTCCTTTGAGTCATCTTCAGTGTTTAAGAATGTGCGGCAGGTAATGACTTTATATAGGTGTACGATGGGTTAAGAAGGTAGGCCCTTAGGCCAGGTAGAGGATATTAGGTTTTTTCGTATGCGTGGTTTTGTACATGTATCGCGTAGTTAAAGTCTGCCTTTTTGTGTAACAAAGATCGTAAGCGTTCTTTGTATTTGGTCGTTCGTTTCTGCGTTGCCCTTCCAATGTATGCTATGTCGCAGTCCTTGCATGTCAGTTTGTACGAGTATATGCCGCTGCTCTCATATATTGATGTGTCACTCAGCTTTGATTTCGGTTTATTCCAATGTTGTTAGTTTTAAATGCTTGAAATATATAACCTTGAAACATATAAATATAGAAAGGCAGATGGTAACATAATCAACTTACAACTTATTACAAGTTCCGCCGCGGTTTTCTCAGCACTAGGCTAAACTCTCCCTGGAAAGCGGAAGCAAAACGAACCAAAACAAACGGACATCCAACAAAGGGCTTACCTACTTAACTCATCCTACACCTACATATATAAAGCTATTTTTTCCCACACATCCTTTGGACACTAAAGACAACTCAAAAGAGTCGAAACCCGTCGGCTCACTCAAAAAAGCAAGGCCCAACGGCTTTTCAAAAAAAAAAAGAGAATTGGCCTGCGGATATCAAATAACCAAAATAATTGACTGAATCACTTGAGTTTGTGAACTCATCTTCTTTGTCATAGTTTGCTGCAAATATTTCCGTGAAATGAGTAGTTCTTGCACGTGATGAGGAAAATACAAATGCATACATTACAAAAAAGTTCATTATTTCATCAAGAAGTAAAATACAAACAATTCCCTGCAATAAAACACGTAATCTTCAAACATTGAAAGTACGCAGCAAATGTAATGAATCTCTTGAAGAATAGTTCTTTGATTACTTCATTTTATTACTCAGGAACTTGTAATGAGGAAGCTCTTAAAACAGTTACGTTAATCAAAAATATGTCTTGTAACAAAAACTAAAACCACAATCATCACTCGCTTATGAGTATAAAATTGAACAACTCTATTCCGGTAAAATGGAAAAGCGGGAAAGGTTAGTCACACGTGTGACAAATTATGTGTATGGCTCAGGTGGAACTAATGAAGGTATGACCCACTTTTGGATGTGTGTTAACAACTGTTATCCATTGTTGCTGTGGAATTAGAAATAATCACCTTTGAAGAACATGTTGACTTATATATTCAGGAAATTAACTCATGCTAGATAATGGGGCACGTATTTTCTTTCTTAAATATATTTATTTGCATTTTAAAAAGTCCTTTAATTAAGTCAACAAATCTATTTTCATGACACCTAATAAACAAGCATGCATCATCCAACATTTTCATCTATAATTAAATTTTCGCTCATTCTCACTGCACGCGCTAATCTAAAATTATTTACTGAACTGGCGTATGTGTTCGTATGTGTACGGCTGGTGCTGGAGAATATACAGTCTTCCACAAAAGTCAAGGTACAGAGAATCGGTAACTGAAAATTGTATTACTGAATCAATATTTTTATTTGAAAACCAAAAGTTATGAAATGGTAATAATACGAGTTCTGTTGAATTTAAGTTTTCATAAATTTAAAGGGATTCGGCAATAATGATCATTGAAGACAATAATTTTTTGTTGGCAATGTCTCTTTTCTACTCCACAAAAGTCTTGGTACAGTTGCAGAAAATGCCCTGTTATTTGTAAAAAGGGGAATCCCCAAAGTTCATATTATCAGAGTGAGTTAACAACCGTAGGCCGCTGTTTTTAATATCGCGTCCGTATTCGTAGTGTATCTTTTATTTAATAAAATTTTTAAAAAATGAGCCGAAAGGAGTTGAGTATTAAGGAGCGTGAAATAATTATTAATCTGCACTCAAATCAGAGCAAATCATATTCTGAAATATAGCTGAACTAGTGTTGCGAAGTCGGTCAACCATTCAAATAGTGATAAATCGATTTAAGAAGGAAAATAGAGTGGAAAATGTGCCCCGAACAGGTCGTCCATCTAAACTAAGTGCAAAGGACAAGAGAAAAATTTCGCGAATGGTAAAACAAGATCCATTTCTAAGCTGTAGAAAAATCTGCGATGTTCTTGGAATTAATGATAAGAAGGAGGTTAGCGCAGAAACTGTGCGTAGAGCTGTCGTAGAAGCTGGATTTTCATCTCGTACGCCTAGAAGAAAACCTCTTGTAAGTTCCATAAACAAACAAAAAAGAATAACATTTGCAAAAGCATATATTGACAAACCAATAACGTTTAGGGATAATGTTTTATTTTCGGATGAGTCTAAATTTTGTATATTTGGTGTAAATGGGCATAAGAGGGTCTGGCGAAAAGTAGGAGAAGCATTTAATCCCAAGAACACTATTAAAACAGTAAAACATGGAGGCGGTGGTGTTATGGTTTGGGGTTGCATGGCTGCTGCTGGAGTTGGAAATCTGACATTCATCGAAAATACTATGGATCAGAACTCTTATTTAGAGATTCTACGAAACAACATGAAACAAAGTGCAGCCAAATTAGGTATGCGAGAAGATTTCTTGTTTCAACAGGACAATGACCCTAGGCACACTGCGCATAAAGTTCGAATGTGGCTATTGTACAATACTTGCATGCTTGCTACACCGCCTCAAAGCCCCGATTTGGACCCTATAGAGCATCTTTGGAATGAGCTTGAGACAAAAATCCGAAAAAGAGTGATATCAAGCAAGGCGCAGCTTAAGGATGTTATATTGGAGGAGATGGCCAGAATCAGCAGCGAATTTACTAAAAAATTGGTATATTCTATGCCTAAAAGACTGAAGTCAGTAATTCAGATGAAAGGATATCCGACAAAATATTAAGAAAAGTATAATTCAAATAACTATGCAAGACTATAATTACAATTTGTATCATTTTTCTTTAGGTGTACCATGACTTTTGTGGACTTCATTCATTGACTTTCCAACACATCATATGTAATAATATATTAATACGACAAATTTTCGTTTTGTTTTACATGAATTTAAAGTGTAATGATTATAGTTGAAGTAATACCAAAAAAATTTTATCACTATAGGTTTTTTAAATAAAAATATCAAACAATTTTCATGATATTTATCACTGTACCTTGACTTTTGTGGAAGACTGTACATATTAAAATTAAATCTCCTCGGTTACCGAAAAGAAGCGCAGAGAATGACGTGAAATGCCATTAAATGTATATTATTCATATACTCGTATATGATAAGAAAATAAGTTAAAAGTATGTGAACGTTAACATGTGAAGTTTTTACCATAGCGCCTCATTCAACATTTCCATAGGAGGTTCAATGTGATTGAATTAGTTATCAGCGCCTCATGGATTAAATCATTCACGAATGTGAATAAAGGTCATGTGACTTCATGGTACCCTCGACTATGAATGGGAGGTTTGGAGATAGAATTTTTTCGGACTTTTGGAATTCGAATGGAGTGAAAATGGCTTAAATATTATTTGGGAAATTATTAAAGAATTTATTTAGAAAAATCTAAATATTATGGCATTTAATACAAACTAGACATATTTTTGATTAATACACTGTAGCAAGTGTTTCAACATTAGTCAAGGCTACGTTCAAATCTATTCTATATGCATTAATTTTATGCAATTATTTGCATATTAAATATTTAAGCGACTAAGATTAAATTAGTTGTTTTAAGTCAATTTTACATTACATGAAAAATTCTAGATGAATGAAAATATTTAGTATTTCATTAGCGCATATATCAATTATCCTTTCAAGATTTATTATGATCAATTAATCATAATAATTTTGCATTGAATAATAATCGATTAGAAATTATCAATCATAATTTTATGCCCATATGTACATTTGCTTTGCATCACGTAAGCTTTGAAAATTAAACTAGTAAAAATTATTAGATAATTTTATTAGCGGTTATTTTTAAGAAGTTGGCGTATATTGAAATTGTTGAAGAATATTAATGGTGCTATGAGATTTTCTTGGTATTTTACTACGCAGTTAATCATACCGTCAGTCACTCTTTCCATCGTAGTCATATGCTTCGTTCCCGTGCCTTATTCTGCGTCCTCCGAGGGCAAAGACGACGGATAAGTGGAGCCTGGTGGCGAGGAGTAGGAAGAGTGGTGCGACACCCGAGGTTGTTCCTAAGCTAGGTGTCAGGATACATGGGGTATCCAAGTTGAAGACTGGTGGTGTCACAATAAGGATGCTATCGAAGCAGGAGAGACAAGTCATTGGTCGTAATAAAATATTTGCTGAGAAGGAAATAGAGGTTGAAGTGAAGGACCACCTGGGAATCATGATGTGGACTGCTATCTGAGCAACGATGAGCTGATGGGTGCCATCTACGAGACGAACTTGAGCGACCGAATTAGCAAGGAAAATTTCCAGAAGGGAATTCGTATCCGCTCACGACCGATTCGTGAAGTACCGATGGCCAAGTCGAACGTGATTGTGGAGCCTACCCAGCAGGTCATCTAGGCACTGCGCAGCAGGGAGAGGGTATATTTCAAATGGATGGCATATCGAGTGCGACATCAGGACCCTGCTGGCGCGTGATTCCGCTGTTTGGGATTCGACCACTGGGTGTCTAATTGTCAGGCCACGAATATAGTATGCTCTCTTTGCTCCCATCCAAGGCGCAGTATGTCGCGTTACGGTAATCCACTGTGCCGCTCGCAGCCTGTCTGCCTGAATTGTCTACCTTCGATGGCCTAATGGGATGTATTGATATTGATGCTACGTATGTAAATGCTGCTGCATATTCCCTGGAATCTCGATGGAGGCTGGTGCCTGGCTGGGGGATGAGTGACCATAACCTCATTGAAGTCGTGATGACTTCTGATGTAACGATGGATGCTCGTCAACCTGTTAGGATGACCTGGAGTCTGGTTCCGGAGTGTGAGAAGGTGAGATACGAGCACTGATGCAAGACCAGGTCGAAGGCCTGCCTCTTTTAGTTTTCAGAGGCCTCAGTATTGACGGGATGGTATCTTATCTTCATGAGCGCTTTGTCCATTTTAGCGATGTCGAGCTCAGAAGAAGCCGCCCGGCTGCTCCTGGGCACGCCGTGTGGTGGACGGATGAGCTGCCTGCCAAGCGAAAGGATGTCCGGCGTGCAATTAAGAAGTTCCAAAGAGCGCGATTCCGGAAACTGCAGACTGCTGGGCAACTTAAAATGGATGTACCAGAAACTTGCGAAGGAGTATCATGGACTGCTCACAAAGTCTAAGGAAGAACATTAGCAGCGCGTCGTTAGTGATAACGCTAATTATCCGTGGGGGGAGGCATATAAAATTTGTCGGGAAAGGAGAAACAGACACGGTGTGTTGCGACTTCGTATTCGTGAGAATGCGACACTAACATGGAGTTTATGTTTTGAGCACTTGCTGGGAGAATTATTTCCTAGAGCGGATTATGAGATACAGCATCTTGAAAGTACTACAGAGCAGGATAATTCTCTCCCTTTGCAGCGCTTGGCCTGTTTGTCGTAGAGCAGAGCAGTCTCCCCCTCTGCAGCGCTGCGAGATAGACGCGGGTGTCAAAAGTTTACACTGTAGGAAGTCACCTGGATGGGATGGTATGACTGGCGAGATGTGTAAAAGCATGTGGCGAGCCGTGCCAGACTATGTTCAGTGCCTTTTCTCCAAGTGCTTTGAACAAGGCTATTTTCCCGTTGATTTTAAGTGTGCCAAGGTGGTTGTGCTGCTCAAGTCGCCAGGCAAGGATCCTGGCTCGCTAAGATTGTATAGGGGCATGTGCCTACTCCCATCACTTGCGAAAGTGATGGAAAGGGTTATGGTCTAGAGATTGGAAGGTTTGGTTTGTGAAACTCTGTGGGATAGGCAGTACGGTTTTCGCACCGGGCGTGGTACCACCGACGCATGGCTATATGTCATGTCTACGGTACGCGCAAGTGAGCAAAAGTATGTCCTAGGAGTCTTCAATTGACTTCAAGGGTGCTTTTGACTATCTGAGATGGCCAGCAGTCCTTGCTAAAGGAACTTCGGTTAGTTTCAAGGTACTAGGGCTTTGGAGCAGCTACTTCTCGAGCAGAAGTGCATTTGCCCAGAGTTTTTTGGAAGAAAGTGGAATCATCTGTGCAGAGAGGATGTCCTCAGGGGATCTATAACGGGTCCATTTATATGGAACCTTGTTATGGATGACTTGTTGGTTCTCTATTGGTTGTAATATTTGCGCATATTCTGATGACCTGCTGTTGTTCAAAGTCGACTGGAACTGGAAGGTAAGGCCACGCAATATATGTGCATAGTGCAGCAATGGTGTAACGAAGTAGGGCTGACTGCCTCTGTTGAGAAAACGTTGATGATGCTTGTGAAGCACAAATCGTCCGCCATGGGTGCGGCACGAGACCTCAAGTATGGGACAAAAGTCACATACTTGGCAATCCTTGTGGGTGAGAGACTAGCTTCCTAGCCCCATTTTGGGAGTATGAAGGGACGTCTCGCGCTTTTAGTCTCGATGCTGTGACAAGTGTGTAAGAAGGAATGGGGACTTCGAAGGAGGACTCTCAAGAAAATATATGTTGGCCTGTTTATCGCTTGTGCGGCCTACGGGCCACCAATCTTCATATACGGTGCAATGAGTGCAACTAGCAGAAGTCTTCTCATGACGTATCAGAGAGTAGGCCTGCTAGCATGCCTTCCTGTATTTCATACAGTTTCGACTGACGCCATGCAGGTACTCATGGAAGTTCCACCGCTTGACGAGGAGATAATCTGGAAAGGCTTGTTTTTCATGTTGTGGAGGGGATTGCCTGTTACTGAGCATGAGGCGTTACAAGGCGTTACAAGGCGCTGATCCTGGACTTCAGAGTCTGACCAGCACTCTGGCCATGCTAGAGGATCGCATGATTTCTGCCTGGCAAACCATCTGGAATGAGTGCACCTAGGGATGTTTGACATATATGTTTCTACCTGATGTTCTGGCAGCCATGACGGCTCCACACATGTGCTTCTATCTAGGTTTGGGGTTCCTACTGATAGGAAGTTTGAATGAATGGTTGTTTAGTCGTAGTATAGTGGATGATGATTGTTGTAGGATCTGCGGGGTAGAGAGTGAGGTTTGGCAGCATGTATTATTCGAGTGTCTGACATGTGCCGAGCTCCGTAGTGCATGTGGCACGGACTCACTCAGATCCTCCGGAGACGTCCAAGAGGGTCTAATATATGAAACACAATTTGTAGAGTTAAACTCCTATTTGCGGCGAGCTTTTCAAAAGCGACTTCAGCTCTGCTTAGCGAGAGAGATTGACAATTTTGCTAGGTCCTAGGTGTCCTAATAAAGGGTGATTCATAACAAGTGTACACATGTGAATGGGCCTTAACTCTTATTAATCACCAACTTCAGGTCCATATATTGAAAGATTATGACAGTTTGGTCTTTTACAATTCTAACCATGGCGTCATACACATCAGCCGAACGTTTAATTATTGTTAAAACTTTTTACAAAAATAATGAATCGCCAGTGCAAACATTTCGCGCTCTTGGAAAATCGAATAATTTCACGAAATGGACCCATAAATTGGCTGGCGAGGTCGTGTGATTTGACTCCTTGTGACTTCTTCCTTTGGGGATTTCTGAAGGATCGTGTTTACGCTGATGCTCTCTTGACTACTGAAGCATTAAAAAACAATATTCGAGCCAACATACGCCTAATAACGCCGGAAATGTGCGAAAATGTCATCGAAAATTACAATCATCGTTTGAGAGTCTGTAAAGCAGCACGAGGTGCACATATGCCCGAAGTAATGTTTCATATTTTCATAATAAATAAACATTACAGCTCAATCTTTACAAAAACTATGTTTTTTTCGTTAAAAATGTGTACACTTGTTATGGATCACCCTTTACCAACCTGAGCAGAGGTTTGATCAGTACCAAGAATTAGGGGGGGGGGCCCATGACAGGTTACTGTCACCCGCTACATGGTGACGAGCCTATCCTAGCTGAAACGTGGTGGTTTGTGTTTTTATTCTGTGGCTAGAAAGGAGATGTGCGCATCTACCAGTGAGCGGCAGGTATCCTAACTGCGGTAACGCGGACGTTATCCTTCGGATAAGGGGCGTTAGTTGATGCTTAATTCAATCCCGTTTATGTAAACCATGAGGTCAGGCCTTATCTTGGCAGGTACTCACGTTAAACATTTCGACTTCTGTGGGCATAACAAGCTACGCAAATTCCAATGGTTGGGCCATGTACAAAGAATGGAAAGGCATTGGTTATTCGGAAGAGCGTTAAAAGGTAACCATACCATACTAGGAATAGTAAGTTGTAATAATAGGTCGCAGAACTAGGATGATTGGAAAACTGCAACACTAGAGAATAAGGCTTCGCATTGGGTCGTTGCGCTTTAAGTAACAGGGTAGTGAATTTACATGTGATGCTTGATCCTGAATCTTAACTTTGGTGAAAAAGTTTTTTCGAAAGCATGTTCTAACTCGAATTTACGTCGCTTCCCATGTAACCTGCTTCAGAAATTGCCCTTTAGAAATTATATAATCACATTATATGGGCTTAGGGTCAAGTTGGCAAAATTCCCAATTTCACTACTTGAGCTAATGATGATATTGTATGTATTATTGAAACTGAATGATGCCATTTTTATCAAGGGCTTGTCTACTATTCGCAATATACTCGTATTTCTTTACGATGTATCCTACTTAATACGGATACACAGAAGTAGTCTAACTTTGGGAAGTATACCAAAGCGGTGAAAAGAGGCAAACGTGATCTTCATTCCAAAGGTGGAAAGAAGTGAGATCACTTCATAGTATAATTGAGTATAAACGATGTTAGGCATAGAGACCAATCAGCCTAACATCGTTTATACTCAAAACGATGGAGAAAAATTATCTAAAGACAATGAAACTTACGAATTATCTGGGTTGCAATGGATAATCAACATGCATACAGGACGGACAAATCTACGGAGACCGCGTTCTATGCACCAACAAGGAAGATCAAAAAATCCTTGAAGCACAAAGAAATTGCACTACGTGCATTGTTCTAACTCGAATTTACGTCGTGGGGGGTTCTGCCACCTCTACTGTAGACACTCATGGGCGATGATATTTTGAAAAGGCTATCTGAAAGTGGCACAATATGTCACGCTCGCATACGCGGATGATATCGCCAATTTAATCCGAGGAAAATACGAAGGAATACTGTGTGACCATGCAGAAAGCACTTCGTATCGTCAGTAACTGGGGCCAACAAATTGGTTTGAGCCTTAACCCTGTCAAAACCATGCTGGTACCATTTACAAAGTAGCGGAAATTGGAACGACTTCACACCATAAGCTTAAATGGAGTGGAGATAGAATTCAACATAGAAATTAAGTACCTTGGATAGTAAGCTCACGTGGAACCGACATATTGAAGTGGCGAAAACAAAGGCCACAAGAGCCCTGGTGATGTGCAGGAACATGGCAGGGAAATCTTTGGGATGTAGCCCAACCATACTGTGATGGGTGTACACTAGGATGGTGAGACCAATCATTACTTACGGGGCTATTGTCTGGGCGGACAAGGTTCAAGAGCGCACAACGACGCAGGCACTCAATCGTGTTCAACGTCTGGCCTATGTCAGCATCACGGGAGCAATGAGGTCGTGCCCAACGGTGGAACGCGAACAAATATTAAATCGATCACCCTTCCATCTAACGATAGAGCAGATATCAATGTCCGCAATGATCAGAATGATCAGGATATTCTATCACGAAAGGGAGAGTGGTTCTAGGATTGGGCATAACGGCCAAGTTAAGATATCCAAGCTGTTCCCATGGATCAGTGCACCGTTTGACGAAATAACGACTCAGTTCATCTTGGACAAAAAGTTTTGTACGAAGTTGAGCAACAAGAGGGAATGTTGAATTATGAACTACTGGGAATGATGCCAAGCATATTCTTGGCGGAGGTCTATGCAATTACAGTAAGTGCACAACGTTACATAGACAAAAGATACAAGGGCAAAACGATAGTGATCTTGTCTGACAGCCAAGCAGCTATTAAAGCCTTTGAATCATCAACGATATAATCGAAGATAGTTCATGAATGTTGTACAAAGCTCAATAAACTGGCTGAGAACAACAAGGTGACTTTAAACTGGGTGCCCAGGGGTTGTAGGTGGCGAAAAACCAGACCTCTTAGCGAGGAAAGGATCTTCGAAAGTGTTTTTTGGTTTTGAACTCTTCAGTGCGGTCGAGATGCACTTTGTGCGAAGACACCTGAAGGAAGTAGAAACTAGAGAACGCAAGAAATACTGGAGTAGGTATCCAGGACTTAGAACATTGAAAGCGTTCCTTAGAACCTATCGATGAGAAACGGTACAAATCGGGTATCAAATTAGGCAAGAATCAACTAAGGATCCTTACAGGGTTCTTCAAGGGGCCCCTGTAAACTCGGAGGACACCCTAGGAAAATGGGTCTTAGAGAGAACGGCAAGTGCAGGTTCTGTAAGCTGGCAGATGAAACACCAGAACATCTTCTAACGTGCTGCGGAGCTCCGTTCCGGAGAAAGAGAGACATTTTGGGAACTTACTGTCTAGCTGACGAGCAACTTGGATACCTGGAGCCAATGGAGGCACAATAAAATTGTCAAAAGTTGTAGTGCAGGACACCCTGCAACCTGGTTTCGAAGGTTATTTGTTACGTTTTTCCTTCTTATTAATGAATTCGAATCAGGTGAAGGAAATGTGATATTCCCGCGTTGGAAAGAGATAGGTTAGCAGTGATTGCCTGCACTTATGAGAACAATCGATTAATTTTCCATCGTTCGTTTAGATATTTCATGTGAGTTTTGAAAATAAGATACTGTAAATAATTATATCTGTTGCGAAATCAAAGCTAGAGTTGCCAAAATCGGTTAAATTTATGGAAAGCAATTCCAAAAATCCGTCTGATCTCCTATGCGGAATTATTCCCCTTAAATTCATTATTCGTTCGATAAGAAATATGATATTTTCATGAAATAAAAATACGAATAAAAATAAATATAATAAACAGAATACAATGCTTTCTATACACCAGGAAGTAAACCTTACAAATATTTGGAATTTCATCCAATTAGTGCATATCTATTACTTGGGGATAGTTTTTCAGGTCGTAACAAAAAATTTCGTCTTAAAAAAGAAATAACAATTTATTGTTCTCCACTACCTCACTTGTCGTTCACTTTTGTTTTTTAGCATAATCTATTTCTATAAGTAAATTTTGATTTTTTTTTTCATTACAGAAAAATGCCAACAAATCAAAGAACAACAAAAGAAAGGCAAACAATCATGTCCATTTTGTCGTGAGAATAAGAAGCGGCCCCTTGTGAACTATATGCGCAAACGTGAAATTCGTAAGCATAAGGAAAGTATTTGCGAAGAAGATGAAGAAGCAGAAGAGCAACAGCAAGTAGAAGAATGCCAAGAAACTGAACAAGATCATCAAGAAGAAGAGCAGCAACATCATCATCATCATCACCACCATCATGGACATCATGTTCATCATGAAATTCAAGGGCAATCGGAGCATCCAAGTCAAAGTGAGACGAATCAAAAATCTGAGAACGTAAATGAATCAAATAAATAAACGGAAACCGAATACTGAAGAAATTCAGACAGCTGCACATTCCCTCTTCTAATTGCTCGAAAAAAACAGGATATTCAATCCTATTAGAATTTATCGGCATTTTATTCAGGTGTTGCTTTCGAGGGAAAACACAAAACTCTATAATAAACAGAGATATTAGATGTAATATCTAATTTTAAGACTGAAAGAAAAATTTTAAATTAAATTAAATATTATAAAAGTTTGATTATTGTATAATATGGATTGATACAATTTATCAGATTTACCAACGAATCGGAATTGTCTATATTAGACACAGCAAAAATGAAGTCAAAATGGAAGACAAAAAGTAAATAGTAAATAAAAAAAGTTTTATCAGTGTTTGCAATGGAATTTTACCTACAATAGCATTTTTCAAGCATTTTAGATACACCTTGTTACAATTTATAGTATATACATATTAATGGAATAAAAACTTTACACGGTTTCATTGTAATTTTTTTAAAAATATTTTTATACATGTACATTGTATTAAGATAAAATTTTATTAATGTCATGCACAATACATTATACTTTAATAACACTACTTACTACCCTATGGCATTAAATAAGCGGAAAGATAAGTAAGGCAGCGTAGATCGATCAATATGTTTTAATGTTTATTGAGGTTCTCGTTTATTCTGAGAACTTAAGGATCAAGAAATATTAGAATGTGTATTTGATCGTGATTACTTTAAATTCGGAATTGTTGAATCTATTATAAAAGATTAAGTTCCAAGTGAAATAATGAATTATATTAGTGATAGTACGATTATTTGTAATTGGAGTGGAGGTTATTTGAAAAATATAAGTTTATATACGTATTTATTTTTAGTTGTATCATTTAAGGAAGTTATGATGAAATTAAAAATAAACTCTTGAATTCTAGACTTTGGGTAATTTCACGTGAAGCTGACAACGAAAAATAAGTGAGGTTCTAAAAATCATACATATTTGGTTTAATTGCGCTTTCAGTAGCTAGTAACGTTAACCATGTTAGCACAATTTAATTTTTGTATGATATAGTAACTGGGTGTGGTAATCTTGCAACCATAATGGAACTAGATGAGTCACTTAGATTTTCATTCCTTCAATTTGACCCAGCACATTTTACACGAAGAACACCCGACAATTTCCTTTAATTGAAAAATACGAGTGTATGTAACAACAACAAAATAAAAATAACACAGCCATAATAAATAATATAAACAAGTTGAGTAGACAGACCTACGCCTATGTCAGAAGGGTTTTGTACTCAACTTACAAAATGCAGTAACTAGCAACGAATAAAATCAAGAAACAAGTCAAAGACGATTTTATTGGAGAAAATGTGAAATTCGGGTATCATACTATTATTAACAAAGTTGAACGAATTTTGACTTCTGAGGTATTTGTTATTGTTATACTCATAAATATCTCCCTTGATATTTTTTCCGATTTTTTAAGATCACAGGTGTCCATTCGCGAGGGAGGAAACACATTTTTCATCACCACTGAAGCAAAAATTGTCAGTTTAAGAACTCTTTTAAAAAGCTTTCACAAAGAACTTTCATTTGATACTCATATCGGCTACCCTTGATGAAATTTTTTTTCAGGGGCCACTACGCTGTACTGTAATCATCGACTCATGGCCTATGTTTTCGATTCCTAGAATGGTTATAAAACCCTTTTGCTAGGAGCTCTCTCCTGCACCTCCGACTTGTTTCACATATGAGTATTAATTGTAGGTACTCATCTTCAGTTATTCATTAAATTGAATCAAGTGTTCAAAGCACGCACCTTAAACGTTGAAGTTGGGGAAAAATAACTAAAAATTATTCAATCTTTGTATTTAAAACAGCCATTTTTTTGTTTTACGATTACTGATACCACTAGCTGAACCGACTCTCAAAGATATTCACGATACCTATCATTCCTGAAATTTTCATGCAAATCCTAGCAAATATGTAGTGTCTAAGTCGGTAAAAAGCGCAAATGGTTCCATAGCCATATTTTTCCATAATAATACAGCGCATATTGTTCCATAGTAATACAGGAAAATTCAAATCGCTATAACTTTGTTAAATGCTATTACAAAAATTTCAGAAAAGATCAATATTATAAATAGTCATCCGTGTGCTGAATTTTATTGAATTTAAGGGTACCGTTAAGATTTTATTCAAGAAAACGTAAAATCGATAAATCATACTATTACTAACAAAGTTGAGTGAATTTCGACTTCTCATGTATTTGTTGTTGTACTCATAAAGGTCTATATTCATGATTTTTTTCTGATTTTTCGGATGGAAGGTGTCCAATCGCGAGGGGGGGGGGGGGGGTACGCGATAAGTTCGTACATTTCCCCTTCCCCTGCCCCCTCGGTACTGATAGGGCAATTTTAAGACTTGTTTTGAAAAGATCTCATTAAGACCTTTCCAATGATACCATACTCGACTACCAATGGTGAAATTTTTTTTTGAGGGGTCACCTCCCTACATGGGGAGACCCCACTTAAACCCCTTTGAAAAAATTTTCCACCTTTGAACTTTCAAGAAGTCACCACTTCTGACCTTTCTACAAAGTTTCATGGCTGTAGCCCCTATAGTTTCGGAGAAAAAGTGCTGTGACATACAGACAGACGGGCGGACGGACACAGGTCGTGATTGCAATAGGGCTTTGTATTTTAGTACAAAACTCTGAAAAGAAATATTAATTATAATGAGTATACAAAAATCATAGATGTCAGAGAGAATGGATGCAAAATACACCGCGAGAGTTGAAGCACTTCATGATGTGGGGTGAAGTAGGCAAGTTATCAGCTGTTGATTCGAATTTCAAATGAATTTGACATGACGTCTCCCACCAATTTTCGCGTCTTAAACTAAATCAATTTTCCGTATGGGTATTCTAATTCAAACGAAGTAAAAGTCCCTGGCATGCTTTCGACAGCTGTTTTTACAATCCCATACACATGACAACATTTTTCGTTTCACGACACAAAAACACTCGCAATCCCTGGCAAACTTTTAAGTTTAACTAATTATCACTTTTGTAATCTGTTGGATTTTCAGGACTCATATGGTTGATATTTCGTTGACAATTCGCAGGTTGAAGTATAAGAGGCACGGGATTTTCGTGAGAGAAACTAGAGAGCCACTTGAATGTGTGGATGCTCTAGCGGCGTGAAAGGCGGGGGATTTCAATTCTTATGGGAGAGGAAGGGATGTATGTAACAAAAGCCTTCACTAACGGATGGATGAAAATAAGTATTTTTCGCGTCCATTACTTTATACATATGTCTTCGCAAAAAATATTTATGCAAGATGAAAAACTGAATATGAAAGAAAACAAGAAATGAAATAGTGTTCTCGCAGTATAATGACTTTACCATTGGATAGGGATCCGCTTCGGCAATATCTTACTGAAGCAATTCTCTCCGTGAGACTTAAAAGCCTGTGACCTATACATCTACTTCGTTGATAAATATTAATCTAATAAAATAAATTGTTTAGTTAATTATAACGCTTCGTCCAGAAAATTTAATTCCCAACACTTTCTGTGTTATCCTGTCTTTTCATATTTTCCATTTAAACGCTACCTTTTGTTTTTTCCGACTAATATATATTCCGGGAATAAATTGCTCCCTTCTTCAGTGTCAAATATTTTCTGAAAATATTTGACCTTAAGAAGGGAGCAACTTATTATATATATATATATATATATATTTGTCAGGAAAAAACAAAATAATAGCGTTTTAATGGAAAATATGAAAACACAGGATAGTCTGGAAGCGCTAAACAGGGGAAAATACACAGAGTACTTTCTGTGTTATTTTTTCATTATTCATATAGATTAAAGATTCTACATCCTCAAATGCTAAAATCAACCTAAAATTTACTTTTACTTTAAGCGAGGGTAAGTGTTTGTATAAAATAATTTATTTAATTGAAATCAATATTTGTATTACAATGTTTTACAGTTCGTGGCTAAGGAATCTCCCCATCTAAAGCCCTCAGTTTGACCAGACGTAAGTCACATACATTCTCGTTCAAAATTTGATTATAATCACTTCCTGCAACTTAAATACATTGTAGTTCAAAAGTAGATTATTATCATGCTCGTGAGCATATCGGCTCACCTTGAAAAGAGCCCTTTCAACCGTCTAAAAGAAGTGAACATAATTTTAATATTGGTCGTTTAAGTACTCCTTTCGTCATCTGTCTGGTCGTTACTTGCAAAACGCCATCCTCGCCAGGGTGTGCGCTGTTATCCTTCTCATCAGTCATTGAGAGGGTGGAATATTTTCGTCTTTCATGAGGACTATGTCGTCAGCTTCCAAGTTTTGCATCTTTCACAGCCATTTCGACTTCTTTTGCAATTGAGTCAAATACTCTGATGATCACTTTATCCAAAAATATTGCATCAATTTTCGAATGTACTGCCATCTAGTGAGACGATTTGCGTTGACATCAATTAACCTTTCATCAGGTAGAGTCCGGCGGACGTAGAATTAAAAAATGTGCTGGTGATAAAAGATCCATGTCAGCCGCAAATTTGAAACGGCCGTGAGTTCAGACAATTTGGCATAATAGTGTTAAAAGCTCTTAATAAATAGCGGATGAGTTGCCCAAGACACGTTTAAGATGATATTTGATAGGCTTGACACCTACCTCCTAGATCCCACCAAAGTGTGGTGCAGATGGTGGAATCAAATATCATTAACTTCTAATCTGGACATTTTCCAGTAGATATTCTTTTGTTCAGTCGACAAGTATTCTTAGAGCTCCTTTAACTCTTTTTCTCCTTCTTCGTAGCACTACAGCCCCTCTCGGGCCTTCGCTTCCTAAAAATAGCACCTCCAACTGTCTTGGTCCATTGACCGCGTCCTCTGATTTCGAATCCAAGCAGGAAACGGTTTCCCCACTGGTCTCCGGCCTTCAGTTCTCCCAACGAATACCTTTTTGGGTATTCGTTGTTCGTCCATATGATTCATGTGTCCAGCCCATTGCAGCTTCCGCAGTCGTACAATCGTTGAGACATTCGGCTCGTCAAAAATTTCAGACAGCTCATGGTTGTATCAAATTCGCCCATTGGTCCCCGTCTAGTTTCGCTCCGATTATTTGCCTGAGGACCCGTTGCTCAAAGGTGTTCAATATATTGGATATTCAAAAAAATATTGAGCCATTTTGTCACTAGATGGTGTTTGTTGTCTTATATCGGGCAATACTAATCAGATTGAGCCAAACTGATATGCGTTTGAAAGGTTACATTCCAGTTTACAATTTTTATGTGGACAGTTCTGTATTTCATCATTCGCGTCAAAAGTTGTATTCATTTAAAAATGAGTGAAATTTCTGAAAAAATTCGTTATATTTTGCAATATCACTACAATCAAGGTGATAATGCATCGCAGGCTCGTGAAAAAATTTGTGGTGTCTACGGTCAAGATACTTTATCGAAAGCCACAGCCAAGAGATGGTTCAATCGCTTTCGTTCTGGAAATTTTGATGTCAAAGATGGACCTCGCTCAGGTCGACCAATCACTGAAAAAGTCGATGAAATCTGACAAAAGATACCGACACATAAGCAGCCATAACATTGCTAAGGAACTGAATATCCATCACCAAACAGTTTTGAACCATTTGCGTAAAGCTGGATACACAAAGAAGCTCGACGTTTGAGTGCCCCATGATTTTTTATTTGTAGCACTGCCGCCGCTTTCGGGCCTTCGCTTAGAAATAGTTAGATTATCTCATTATCATGATGGAATGTATCGGCACTCCACAAGGTGATATGATCATTATCACGCTTTGGCCGTGTGTTCGTTCACCCAGCTACGATACGTTCTGATCGTATCATAACTGAACAGGCTTATAGTCCGCCCGAATAATCACTCGAAGTAAATCTCGTTGACGCTAACGAAACTCGAACCAGAGACTTTCGGCTTACGGGCATAGTGTTCTTATCACTACACCACGCAAATTACTCTGCCGCCGCATGAATTAACACAAAAAAATTTGGTGGAACGAATTTTCATTTGCGAAATGCTAATAAAACGCAACAAAATTGAGCCATTTTTGAAGCAAATTATGACGGGCGATGAAAAACGGGTAACATACGAGAATGTCGTTCGAAAAAGATCATGGTCAAAAAAAGGTGAATCATCACAAACGATTTCAAAACCAGGATTGACACCGAATAAGGTTATGCTGTGTGTATGGTGGGATTGGAAGGGAATTGTTTATCATGAGTGGCTAGAATCTGGCCAAACGCTCAATTTGGCTTTGTACCATCAGCAATTAACCCGATTGCAACAAGCAATTCAAAAAAACCGGCCAGAATTGATCAAGAGAAAGGGCGTTGTCTTCCATCATGACAATGCCAGACCACACACATCTTTGATAACCCGACAAAAATTGACAGAGCTTGGACGTTTTGATGCACCCACCGTATAGTCCAGACCTTGCACCATTTGTTTGGGTCTCTGCAAAACTTCCTTAATGCAAAGAAATTCACTTCAAAAAGGGACTGTGAAAATCACTTGGCCAAGTTCTTCACCGATAAACCACAGAAGTTCTACACAGATGGAATAATGGCTCTACCCAAAAAATGGCAAAAAGTCGAAGATAATAATGAACAATACGTACTTAAATAAAATCCATTTTAAATCACAGATTTGTATACTTGGAGCTTTGTTTTCCTGTGTATGCAGCTGGTCTTCAAGATCGTCAAAATTGAATAAAATATTTTATTTCCAAGTTATTTTCTTCGGCGTACTTCGTCTCTTTCGTTAGCGGTTTGTCGCCTAAATCTACATATTCGCTTACATTTTCGATACTGTATTCGCCAAGTGTGATATTTTGTGTGCTTGAGGTATTTTTTCTTGACTGCATCATGAGCTGCTTGGCTATCAAGTTTCAGGAAGAGATTTCTTTGGCAGTTGTTAATGAGTGTGACAAAATGTTGATGCCGTCCACATACGCTACTACTTGGTTCGATTTGTATGGTAATGTACCTCGTGTATCGACAGGTAGCTTCCTTATGACGTACTCCAGAGCCAAATTGAATAGCAATAGGGCCAGCCCATCTCCCTGCTTTAGTCCGATATTTGTGTCAAAGGCATCAGTGAGTTAATACTGTCGTATGCTTGCTTAAAGTCAAGGAAAATTTGGTGTACGTCTCTGTTGAACTCCCAGCATTTTTCAAGTACCTGCAGTGAACAATTGTTCAATTGTTAATTTACCTGCTCTGAAACCATCCTGATACTTCCCAATAACCCCAATCCAATTTTTCTTCCTAAGATCTTTGAAAATATTTTGTATGCCGAACAAAGTAGTGATATGCCTCTATAATTTTCAAAAACTCCGCCCCTATTTTCATTTAGTCGCATTGGCCTTGAGTAACATCTGTCTCCCATTCAATTGTCAGCGTGGCGATGCTCGTATACCTGCTCCGTTTCAAAGGTCTCATACTCAACAAAATACTGTTAGTCGTAAGCATTCCTTTGTAGTGACAACTCATGGCTATCGCTTATATTTTGTAACAAAGTTTGTGCATTGTACTGTTTTTAAAAAAAAAAGTGTCGCAATTCTGCTTTATTGGTAGTCAACCTTTGACTGAAAGTGGAGTTGTTACTGTTGATTGCGACATGAAAACATTACTTGGTGCAAGTATTGAAAGAGGTGATGAGTTTTCGGAGTACCTGAAAGACCAGACATCTTTAAAAATTTATGTGCAGAGTGGAAAAAATTATACTCGGAAAAGTCGCATTGATGCCGTGAAAAGACGGCGCCAAGAAGAAATATTTTCATATACTTTTCTACACGCAATAACTGGCTGCGATACAACATCAGCATTTTTCAAGAGGGGCAAAACAACGGTTTTGAAATTGTTCGAGAAACAAAATTTAATTAATTGTACTGAAGTTTTTAAAGATAGTAACTCTACTCCAGAAGTTATAATCACTAATGGAATTCGCTTTCTTCTTTCTATGTACCGAGCTCCAAGAAAAGTTACCTGCTTGGATAAACTCCGATACTTATCTTTTGCAAAAAAAAACATAATAAAAAACAAGTGCAATTAGCTTGTTTTCCCCCAACCTCTGCTGCCGCTCAACAAAATCTATTCCGGGTATATTATCAAGTTCAATTGTGGCTTGGTAATAAAATGGATCCAGAAGACTGGGGTTGGAAGTTAGTTGACAATGCATTGGAACCAATTCATACGTTACTCCCACCTGCACCAGAAAAACTTCTTAACACCATCTTTTGCAATTGCAAAAAAGGTTGCAATGCTAAATACGGCTGTAGAAAGGTTGGACTGTTTTGTTCTTTAGCATGTACCAATTGTCAAGGACAGTCGTGCTCCAATGTTGAATCGATACTAATTGAGGATAATCACGATATCAGTGATGAGACATATGATGCATCACTTTTAGAATGTATTTGTATCCAGCAGGAAGATGAAGAAAAAGAAGAAGAAGAAAACGAAGACAGTACACTGGATGTTCCATTGGATTATTATGAATCCGACGAATAATTTATCCAAATTATTTTTTCATTTATATATTACATAATTTACACAGCTTTCATCATTTTCAATACTCAATTTGAATTAAATAGGATCACAATAGACCGTGGAATAGGCCTACCGGGGAAACCACGTTAAAGCGCCAAGCACACTACCTCATAGGTGGTGTGGTAACGTGTGCATATTACAAATAAAATATTTTTTTCAATTTTTTCCACCGCTATATCACGGAAATGGCAATACTTATGAAAAAAAGTGTGGATACATTTTTTGCAGAGAACCGGATGATCTACAATTTTTGTCTGAACTATTTTTGCTGTAAAACTCACTTTTTAGCTGAAAAACGCGAAAAACCTGTTTTTGCAAACTTTCATCATCAATAAAATTTTTTGCACATGGGGAATTTCCACAATTCATTTATAATTGTATTCTGAACATTCATACCAATTTTTAGCTCTATGGGAATTTTTGTAACCTTAATTCTATTTTAAGGACTAATTTGACTGGACTATGTCACCTTTTTTGTGGATAGGAAATATAATGGATTGGCTCCACTCTTTTGGCATATGTTCTTGTTGACAAATGTGCTAGATGTCTTTCTGAATAGCATTATGAACACTGCTGCCACCATATTTGATGAAATCCACTGGAATCTCATCGACGCCCAGCGCTTTATTATTCTTTTGGGCCAGAGTTGGTGGAGCCAATGGAAGCTCTCCGGAAGCATCTATAGGCTCCAATTTTCTTGAGCTGTGCTGAGGATTAAAGAGGTTCTTGAAGTATAATGCCCATCTTTCCTTAATCTTGGTTTCGTCAGCGATGATATTGCCGATGTCATCACGACAGAGCTTGGTTTTATGCTGATAGCCGGGTTTCAGGCTTTTCACTACTTTGTATGCGTGTCTTGTGCTGTTGCTTGCTAGCCTTACATCGGTACTTCTCAATTGGTCGTCATAGTATTTTGTTATTTTGAAAAACAACCACTTGCACCTACTAATACACACTGAGAGTCTGACAAAAGATGATACTTTCAACGAGGGCCTACAGCAGATTCTAAACAACAATAGTAAATCAACCTCTCCCGGTATTGATGGGATGGAATATGGAATAATGAAGGCGCTTTGTACACCAAAGGTACTTCCTGGCTGCAGCTACTAAAGTAGTTGAGGGATTTCACGTTCTTCAGCACTGGCGTAACATGAGAACTGTCCCGACATTCAAACCGAACAGACTCAGCTAACTTTAAAAGTAATAGCCCAGTCGCACTTCTCAACGTTCCACTCAAAATTGTCAATAAACTCATCAAATATAAACTTTACAAAATGGCTGAAGATATCAAAATACTTGGAAACCACTGCTTTGCCCTACAAATCCACAATAAAATTTCTCAACACTCTGTTTTCTCAAACCGGCCAAAAACCAGACCCTGGCATATTTATAGATATCTCAAATACCTATGAGAGAGTCGATCTCACCATTTTGAGAACGATTATGATTGGCTTCGGCTTCCCAACAGCTTATATAACCTGGATCCTAAGTCTATACAGCAATAGAACACTTTACCTGAATAACTATGCGCAACTTTCAATGCACTGCACAAGATCTGCATTAGTTAATGGAGGTGTTTCACTTAAAAGTCGTTAGCTCAAAGATGCGCATATTAAACATTTCAACAGTTTTTTTTCAATTCGCGAAACAATAATTATTTAGAAACAGTAAAACACATTTGGTACGATTTATGCTGATGGACGATCGTAGATTTTGTTGTGACATTTCTCATTGACATATTGAAAGGTAGTTTCAGTATTTTTTGGGTCAGTTCTTAATAAGTTTGATTATTGTGCTGTACTTTGAATGAAACCGTCAGATTGGTTCCCACCTTGCATTTTTGGAGTTGTCCTTTTCAAACTGTTTCCTTTCCGTTTGAGTTTATGCGCTCATATAAACTACGAGGATGAATCAAATATAAACGGTAATTTAGTTATTCTGCTCAGCACGCACCTCCGAACCAAATGATATAGTAAGGCAGTTGGTGGTTCATTTATAAGGAGTGGGACAAGCAACTCAGCTAGCGGCCAGGCTCGGTTCTGTCCTCAGTACAGCCATGACTGAGCAAGAGGTACATCCATCTGTCGCGCAACGCGTCATTATAAATGCGCCGATGAAGGCATCAAACCGTCGGAAATTTTTACTCGTTTAAAGGCGCAATTTGGGGACACTACATTGTCTCAGAATCGAGTGGATAAGTGAGCGAGTGAATTTAAGGGTGGACGAAAACGTGTTGAAAACGAAAGTCATGATCGACATCCAAGGACAAGTCTTACAGATCACAACATCCGCGCCGTTCGAAGGGAGTTTTACTCACTGATTTTCTTCACCATCAACAAACAATGAATGCGTTCTACTATTGACAGTGATTATAGTCATTGGAACCCTCTTACCGAAACAAAAGACGAGGTATGCCCATTAGAGAGGTCATTCTTTTCCATGGCAACGCTAGCGTACATCGCGGTTTTGATAAACTGGAAGAAATGGGCTGGGAAACACCCGACCACCTTCTTTATAGTCCAGACTTGTCCGCTTGTGACTGCTCGCGCCCCTAAAAGAATCACTTGGAGGAAAATGATACAAAAGCAATGAAGAAGTCAATTAGCACGTGCGCAATTAGATGACAACTCGTCTTAAAACTTTTTATAACCTAGCAATATTAAGTTTCCAAAACGGTGGCAAAAGTGTGTAGAGAACGCAGGAGACTGCATCGAGAAATGTTGATGATATGGTTTGTGTGTAGTATTATTCAATAATTATATTCAAAAAAATTACCATTTATATTTGACTCACCCTCATATAAGCGTAACTTATAGCTGTTCCAAGAGTATAATACTTGTTCCATGGTTGCGGATCCTTCCTGGCTTGAGTGCAAAACTGTATATTAGTTGCGAATTACTCAGGCAGTAATCACCAGTATATCGCACTTGTGAGATCTTTGGTGGTGCTTCCCGATGCCCTTATTCTCGATCTACCGCTTTCGGGTAGAGTAATGGAAGGATGAATGTTGAGAAGTTTGCTGAAGTGCTCAAGGCAGGTATACCGTTGGCGGGAGATTCACCAGTGATAAAAAGACAAACAGCTGAAGACTCGGTGAACTCAACTATGAGTATCATTACTTGTACCTATAGGTTTTCTACGCCCCGTTGCCTCCAATGTACTAGTGGTCCACTGAAATCGCTAAGTAGCGAAGAGAATGCCTCAACCTCTGCCGAGTGAAGCAACGGGCGCGGAACAAGGATGAAGCACCCGCTAGATCAGCAGCATGACAAGGAAATGTCTCTACAGACTGATCAAAAGCAGCCAGGCTTGTTACTGGCAAGACCTCACGGATGACTTGAATAGGCATCCGCAAACCTACCGGGCACCCTACTGACATAAAGCAGAAAAGATGAACAAGATAGTGCGGGTGTTTTCCCCTGCAAATCTATCCAATGCCGTCCACAATGAAACGCCAGCGAAATAACCACTCTTCACGCGCTTGGAACTAAATGTGAGAAGCTATAGTACGAAAATTATAGAGGAATATCACTGCTTTGTACGGAATACAAAACATTTTCAAAGATCTTAGAAAATGAAATCGGATCATACGTCAACAGTATTATTGGGGAGTATCAAGGTGGCTTTACATCAGGCAGATCGACAATAGACCTATTCTTTATTGTCAAGCAGGTACTTGAGATCTGCTGGGAGTTCAACATGGACGTGCACCAAATTTTCGTTGACTTTAAGAAAGCATCCGACAGTATTGATCGTAACGTACTGTACCAAATAATGCTTTGCTTAGGTATCCCAGCCAAATTAATTCGTCTAACCAAAATGACAACATCGACGACCTCCTAAGTCTGCATCAACAACCAACTAACCGATGCCTTTGATACAAACAACGGAGTAAAGCAAGGAGATGGGCCGGTCCCATTGCTATTCAATTTAGCTCTGGAATATGTCATCAGAAAGCTACCTGTCGATACAAGAGGTACATTACTATACAAGTCGAGCAAAGTGGCAGCCTATGTGGGTGACATGAACATTATGTTACTGTCATTTACAACCGCTAAAAAAACTTTTCCTGAAACTTGGCAGCGAAGCAAAACTAGTAGGGCTGCAGATCAATGAGAATTAAAAAAAGCACTTGACGCATACAATATTGAAAATGTTGGCAAATTTGTGTATTTAGGCGTCAAAATAAAAAAAAACCAGCAATGAAAGAGACGAAATACGCCGCAGAATACAGCTCGCAAATAAAATATTTTATTGAGTTTTGACGATTTTGAAGACCAGCTGCGTGCACAAGTATACAAATTTCTGCTTTACAAATCTGTGATGATACAGGTGTTGTGCTATGGGTGTGAAACATGAACCCTAACCCAAGCATGCGCAAATATATTGAACGCCTTCAAGAGACGGGTCCTGAGGCGAATAATCGGAGCGAACCTAGACGGGGACCAATGGCGAATTCAATACAACCATGAGCTTGTTCGTAATTGTTCGTTATTGTTTATAATGATGTATGTAAGGATAAACTTTTTCTTCAATATTTTATTTTTCAAAACAATTTATAATATTTGAGAACGAACTGAATCATATTCATTAATTGACTATCTATCCACAATTCAAAAAATATTTTTTTTCTTTTTTAACTTCAAAAACAATATACATATCTAGATTTACATTATATGTTTAATATGTCAAAAGTAAAGTATTTTTATGTAAAGTATATTTTATGTATGGAATGAATATTTTTGAGTTATTTTGAATTATATATTATATAACCGCCACAAGCTGTATAAAATGTTTGACGAACTGGAGGTCTCAACGATTGCTAGACTGCGAAAACCGCAATGGACTGGTCACATGAATCATGGCAACTGATACACGAATAGGTATTCGTTGGTAGAAGGAAACGCTGGTCTGACTCGGTTGACGGACAGTTCATCGCTGCTCGGATTTCGAAATTTGTCGACGCGGTCAATGGATTGAGGCAGTTGGAGGCGCTATTTGCGGGAAACGAAGGCCCGATAGGGGTTGTACTGCTATGAAGAAGAAGTAAGAGAATAGAACAAAGCTAGATCCTTCAGCTTGGATTTTCAGCCCTGAACATTTCGACAATAAATAGCTGGATGAATTCTTTGGTTCCTTTTTTCAACCGCTTCCTTGCAAAGTTTGTCGTACTAGTCATTCCTACATTTCTTTGGTCGATACCTAAAGACCTCTTCAGTCGCTTCTATTACCGTATCTTTTACAGTCTTTTACATGGTTTTGATGTCATAATTACTTTTTCGCCTGCAGAGATATGTTGATGTGATTTTGCAGCGCTGACATGTATGTAGGCGTTACTGAGCTATCGTTTAGCTTCTATATTTGGTATCTTGGAGTGACTGATCTTCTTTGTTTATAGCTCTTGAAGATAGGTTATCGGAACTTGACTTTTATAAGGAAGTAGTCTGAATCGCAAACATCGCCACACTTCGGGAATGCTCATGGCCGCTCATTTTTGTATGAGAATATAGTCGATTTGGTTAAATGTGCGATTGTCTGGGAATGCCCACGTTCTCTTGTGGAAGCCTCAGCTAGTAGCGAAGCCTATGAGGCGTTATCCGTTGATACTGGTCCCTGCGTGAACGCTGTGCCCTCCGATTGTTCCTCTATGCGCTGTTTTTCGGCCTATTTTCGCATTGAAGTCATCCAGATCAATTTTAATGTCGTTTGACGGCAATGCATCGACAGATTATTCAAGAGTGTGGGAAATTTGTCCCTGATTATCTCCTTTTTGTCTTCTGTGGGTGTTTGATAGTTCACCAGCCAGAAATTGAAGAATTCGGTCTTGATATGAACTGCACAGATGTTTTCGTTAACGGGCTTGAAATTGGTAATAGTTTTTTCAAATGAACTGTCCACAATAAAAGCTACTCGGAACTCACGGCTTCCTTAAGATTTTCCGCTTTTAAATATTTATTTATTTATTCGCCAAACAAGGCACAATTAAATATATATACACAAAATTAAGTAACATGCATATCAAATTCATACAAACATACAAGAATATTATCTATCTTATGGATGAATTGAGGACTTTTAATATTTTTGACTTAAAACAGGACTTGGAAGTGGATGGGGAGTAATGATCACTAAACTTATTGAATATTTTGCAGCACCTGTTAACCGGCTCATTGTCTGCATAATTGGTGTGATGTGTATTCGTGGTTAACATAGGACTATGTCTAGCGACTCTAATTGGATCAGGCAAGTGTATCTTGTCTGACAGAAAATGAACTTGAATATTACACCTTAAGACGTCAAATGGTACACATGCAGCCAAAGCGACTCTCCTGGAGGCGAGTTATGTCAGGTTTAATGTTTGAAGTCGATCCTCATAAGATGATAGATTATGAAAAGAAGTGGGGTCATGCAGGGATCTTAATGAAGAGTAGAAATTGTTTTTGTACAGACTCAAGTCTACGGCTATAGATATCGTATATAGGATCCCAGTTTATGCAGCCGTATTCGAGAATAGGACGGACTAGTGAAGTGTACAGTGATTTTGTCGCCCAAATATTCATAAATTCTTTTGCTCTCCGTTTAATAAAACCTAGCATCATATTGGCTTTACACAGAACTCGATCATAATGAAGGTTGAATCTGAGTTTCGTGTCTAAGACTACGCCAAGTTCTATAACTATTTCAACTCGTCTCAGTTGTATGTTATTGATTTCATAATTATATATAATGACATTCCTTCTTCTTGTCAAGCTTATTACCTGACATTTTTCCAAATTGAGTTCAAGATGATTCTCAACGCACCATTGATGGAGGATGGTTAATTTTGATTGGATAAAAGAAAAATCGGTTGAGGATTGTATTTTATGATACAAATTGAGGTCGTCTGCGTAAAAAAGGTGCGAAATATCAGACAGCACTTTTGATAGATCTGAGATAAAGATATTGAAGAGAAGTGGACCGAGACGACTGCCTTGAGGAACCCCAGAGATGACCTTGAAATTTAACAAATTGTGTTCGGTTTTTCAAACAGAACTAAACCTAGCGGAGCAGTGAACCGGATATGCCAAAGTTACGGAGTTTCTTTAACAATATTCCATGGTTCAATCTATCGAACGCTTTGCTAAAATCTGTGTATATGGCATCCATTTGGTTTCCTTGCTCCATGCTACAAAGAATATCAGACGTCAAATTGATTAGATTTCTGGTAGTAGATCTACTTTTACGGAACCCATGTTGCTCTTCATTAAGAAATGGTTCAATTAGCGGATAAATTTTACTACATATAATTTTCTCAAACAATTTAGGAGTAGTAGATAAGATAGCAATACCCCTACAGTTCACTACAAGCCGTTTTTCACCTTTTTTATGGATTGGTGTTATAAAGGACGGCTTCCAAAGCTTAGGAAAGATACCACTAAATAGTGATTTATTGAAAATAATGAAGAGGGGTCTAATCAGTTCATTTTTGCAGACGGCCAGAAATTAAGGAGGAATAAGATCTAGGCCAGGCCATTTATTCAAATCAAGGTCTTCGATTGCTTGGAGAATTTCATCTTCAGAAATTGAAATACTGTTTATAAGAGTCCTTGACTTTATTTCCGATGACTCGAGGTTTGGTAAAGTAGCAGGATTGGAGTAAACATGCTGAAAATGGTCGGCAAAAAACTCACAGGTCTGTTCTGTACATGATGACATTGAGTCTTTGAATGCCATTACCGAAGGATAGCCATTGGTTTTACGCTTAACGTTTACAAAATCAAAAAACTTTTTAGGATTGGAAATAGTTTCTTGAGCTATGACGTTAACATACGTTTGATATGCCTCTTGAGATCTAAGCTTAAATTCAAGAGCAAGGTCGTTATACTTACTCTTTATCGCGTTGCTTACATCATTCCTTTTTTTTAGGAGCTTGTAAAGTTTATTTCTTTGATTACGTAAATGTCTGAGATCACTCCCCAGCCATGGTTCCGAAATCTTGTCTCTTTTCTTTATTTTAGGTATGAATGATTCAACGGCGTCAAAGATTATGCGGTAAAAGGTGGATAGAGTCGTATCCAAGTCTAACGTTGACAGGGTATCATTCCAATTAACTCGAGATAAAAGTTTATTAATGTTATCATAATCCCCATTGCGAAAATGTACGATATAGAATTAAAATTATCAGGAGTGGGCAATTCAGCAGTAAAAGCTGAGTGATGAACTGAATTAGAAAACAGATGCTCGTTGTCATAAGTTAAACAGACCACTTCTTCGTCATATGCGTTAGAAAAAATAAGATCTAACCATCTGCCGTTTTGGTTGGGTATAGGAGCTATTTGCTGCAAATCGTTACTATAAAAGGTGCTTATAAGATTGAAATCAATACTATCTAGGAGATTGATGGGAAGAAGGAGACCGTCTTCTTCATCGACCACAAATTTTAAGTTTGGTCGATTAAAGTCCCCAGTAATGATAATTTTATACTGTTCATTAGTAATTGCAGTGATTTTAAGCTATAACTTGACAGACGTCGTCGTAGACAGTGTCGTTCGATTTTGGGGGGACATAGAACACGCTAATATACACGCTAGATATTCCCGTATTTATTTTAACCACTTTATCCTGGAATAATTTGTATTGTGTGGAGCTTACTAGTTCACTCATAAAGGAGTTGTGTACTGCGATTAATACACCACCTCCTCGTGACTGTCCGGTGCTGTGAGGATCCCTATAATATCTGTAAATACTCCAATTACTATCAAGGATCTCTTCGTTAATGTGAGAATCGTTCAACCATGTTTCAGAAAGGTTGAGGATATTAAAATGGCACGATTTTGCGTCTAAAAAAAGTTTGTTTAACTTACTGCGCATACCACCACAGTTATGATAAAATAACTTAACCCTTTACGGCGCAAGAACGTCTTTTTGTTTTTTGTAATTGAAAATATGTTAAGATGAGCTATATAATAACGGTAAAAATAGTAAAAAAATTATATGTAAGAAAAGGTATTTGCTTTTGAAAAAAGCATTGAAATGCAGATTTGGATCATGGTGTAAAAACATCTTAATATTCACGAACTGTGGAAAGGACGGAAACCGCTATTATTTTTACTAAAACATAAGGCTACGCCACACTTTTCACATTCCGTTTGGGCTGCTCCAGTACATCCTGGATATTTGCACCAAAGCCTTTTGTCGGGACAAGCAGGCCAGTGCCCTTACTGATCAAATCTGATATCTTTTAGCGGGATATGCTGACAAGGCCCTTTTTTCTTTTTGTCCTGGATGAGTTCTTTTACATCGCTAGTGCGCTTCAGCCGGTTCGTACTTTTATATTTGGCTAACGTTTCATCAGCTTCTAGTCGGAAATCAGCAGAATTTAGCACCTTGACATTATTTTCCGTGTCAGCATGAATTCTTCTATACAATAGCCAAGAATTAGTCATGACCATGTCCAGGAAACGGTAAAAGAGCCTTATAAAACAACGTTCGCCCTGAAGTCTAATTTTATAATAATCCATTACGGAGTCCATTTGGTCTACACCACCCATGTGCCGATTATATTCTGCCACAATATAGGGCCGTTCAACATTGATTTATTTCTTTTGCGACCTGTCGAATCTACCTACGCCAGCAAAGTTGGATGCTAGATTCACAATTTTATTATTTCTCCAGGCCACCACCGATATGTCAATACCGTTATAATTTGCAACCGGTTTAGCTGATGTGCCTCTAGGCTGAATTTGTCGGCTTTTTTTTCCTTCTGGGAATTTACAGTTCGGGAAACGGTTTCTCCAAACGGTGCCCAAAGCTAATATACCACGGTGTGACAAGAATTCAATCAAGGGTAGCGATGTATAGTAATTGTCAATAAACAGTCTATAGTTATGGTTGGAAGGAATCTCTCTGACAAGTCGGACCATTACATTAGATGAAGCACCTAATTGAGGCTCGTCATCTGCGCATATATTCTCTTAGCCACTGTAAACTTCAAATTTGTAGCTTTATACACTTGCACCACAAATCACGAACAGTTTGAAGCCCCACTTGTGGTGTTTGTCTGGCAAATATTGCTTTAGAGCACTTCGTGCTTTGGTTGAACACATTTGTTCATCAACAGACAAAAGTGTTTCTAGAGGCACTTTTCTAAAGTTATGATTCAACTTTTCAGTTATTGGTCTGATTTTATAAAGTCGATCAGAATTTGGCTGATTATACGGTAACATTTTAGAGTTACCATTCAAGTGTGGTACTTACCTTAGAAACTTGAACCATTTTAGCGTCATTATGTCGCGTATGTTGGCATAGCCATATTTCTTGGAATCTTGGCGTAAATTTTGATTTTCCATTTTTTTCGTCGTTGTCTGAAAAGTCTAAGACATCCTCAATATCTTGCCATTGGTTAGAATGTTTTCCGATTCGACAGTTGACAAAGGCCTACAGCCTAAACGTGGAAACCTCAAACTCATATTGGGCACGAAAAAAGAAATAAAATATAACAGTTTAGCGCAGTGTTGCATTACAGCATCAAAACGAAATTCGAGACTATCTCTCTAAAAACAATCTTAAACATTTGAATTGCATGTTCTCAGCAAAAACCAATAACTAATTGTTGCTTTGCAGCAATCTCACATCAAAATTTTCAATATAACCACTTAAAAAAAAAACAACGAAAATTACGCGCGAACAACACAAACCGGCTCTAAGGGATCCGTCACTCGTAGTGGCCAAAAAATACAAGAAACATCGTCTAGCGCAAACGTGGGGTAACTAATTCAATAGAATGCTTTGCTGCAGATATGCAGTGCCGCGTTGGAAGGTATTTTATTCGTTGCTTTGAACGATTTTGCTAGTTCGAATAGTATGATGCAGATCTGCTACTCAGCGCCGCAAAGGGTTAAAATTTTTCTGTTTATTGGGGACGAAAAAATTTATGATGTTGTTCTCTAGCCATTTGCAATGACGAGATATGATTAGAGCTAGCATGGGATGCGTATACTTCAAGATCTTTTTTTGCCTGATGTAAGGTTATACCAAGCTCTTCATGGTAGGAGAAATACACAACATGAAGTTTCTCAAGATCAATTGGAAGACCTTCTCTTTGAATCATGATTTTTAGGCTGGTTTTCCTTTTCCCGTCAATGCAAGTTGTATCTGGAGCCTTGTGCATATATGACAGGTAAAGCCGGACGGAATCGTAAATTTTACTATCTCTGAGTCGAGATAATAGATAACTTTTTTCCAGGTCAGCACCCGAAACCATAGTGGCCTTGACTGTAGGTGGCAACAGCGGGTCTAAAAAGAATTGGTTGGGGCAAGCGACACGGGTTGCAAAATTGATCCAGACGAAATTGGACATAAGTCTTCTCCGCGCACAAAGTTATTGTAAGTACCCTGTACAGAAGAATTTAGGCAGGAATCTACTTTCGGTTGTTGTGCACAAGATGTCTCTGAGTCTGTCTGTTTCCAGTGGACTATCACTACCACTATTAGAGTGCAGTTTAGGGTCGACTAACGAAGTGCTGCAGTCATTCAATCGTTTAGAAAGATAAATCGTTTAGAAAGATAAACTTCAATGGGATTTATGTTAGTAGTAGAGAGTGAATATGATGCCCGTTTACATGTCAAATGTATCTTCACCATGCCATCTGGTCTTTTGATTTGCGAGGATGTTGATTTGTATTTCTTTATTACATCCAGAAGTTGTCGCAGTGCACCTGGTCTCTTCAATGATCAATATTCCAAGCTCCAAAAAAATAGTCTTTTATTCGTTACAATAGTCGTTGCCGTTTGTCGAATCTGATCTGAGGCTGTTGTCTTGGTTCCATGAAAAGTAAACACCAAGTGGATCATTGCCAACGCTTCGACTTAGTCGGTTTTTGGTCCGCAAGTGGCATTTTATTTTCCACCTACGCGCCGGCTAGCTGGTTAGGGCACCCCTCTATCCGCTTCCACAAGCTATATGATAATATTGTCGCGTGTTTTGGTTAGCGGCCGATTATTTTAATGTTTCGGGAAAGTGAAAACGCACTGTCTTTTAAATTAAGTTGAAAGAGTTTATTCACTAAGAATGCACAATCATTAATTTCACTATTTTACAAATCGCATTTTAACCTTATTTTCACTGTCTATCAATTTATATTCCAACTGTCTGTATCACGAAAATCATTTCACTATCAATCAATATCGCCTTTAATTCGCGCTCCACTCATATCGCAGTTTTTACTATCGTGGTTTTACTATTACCCTTCCATTCACTTAGCTCGGCTTTATATAGGGTCTCTAGTCATTCAATCTATTTCTCGTATATTGGCGAATGTTCTGACGAGAGCTACGAGGAATATTCGAGCAATTCTGAATATCCGCAGTGACGTCACTTTCAGATATTGATCATGGATTTACATGGTCGATTCTTGTGCTTTCGAGTACATTCGTTTATTGATCATGGTGTTATTAATAGTTGCGACAACAATTGCGACAGTATCTCGCAGAATTGTTTGGACATGTAACAATATATACAGTATAGTTTTAATTTCAGAATCAGGAGATACTTCATTGAAGGCATTTCAAGACTTAATATGTCTTGAAAAGTATCACAATTTCGAATGGAGTTAGGCCGTAAGCATTGATTATGTAGGATTACTTCAGCAAAGCTAGAAGCCGACTCTAACGACACAGAAATAATAACAAACTTGAGAAACGGGAAACATATTCGGATTATATCAAAATTACTGGAAAAATTTGTTTTTGCATGCTTGGAGGAGTAAATATGCTAGTAGCTAATTATTCGTTCATATCCATTCTTCACTTTTACTTTCCTTTTCAATTCAAGACGTTCATGGAGACAAGATTCGCATTGAATCCTGGCATTTGATAAAAAGTGCTTAAAAAGATAACTGTGTTGAATTATAGTTAAAAATATATTACCTACTAAGTAACAGCAAATTCAATGCAAAAATATGCAAGTGTACATGCAGAAAATCCATAAATTCACTTGAGAATAATATTTTTGCAAATGATAAAAATTCTACATCTGGAAAGCTATAAAACTTTTAAGTGTTATATATCTTTGCCGAATCGCCATACGATTACCCGCCTATTTTTGGCTTACCAAAAAAAAACTTTGCATTACATTATTCTTTGTCGCGTGAGCCTCGACAGTTTGGAAATTTTAGGGAAAAAGTCACAAACGTTCGCCAATTCAAACAGGAATAATTAAATTAGCCAAAAAATGTGTTATGCAAGAAAACTAATGGTTGTATTAACTTAGTAAAAAAATACTGAAATTTATGAAAAGAATGTATAAATTAAATTTTAGTTTATTGAACCGGACACATAAAAAACTCACATGCATGCAAATTTTTATTTTATTTCTTATGTAATAATCCTTTCAATTTAACAATTTAAAACCAGATTGGCCGCGGTGAATTTGACTAGTCTCTGATTCGGAGTTGCTAGCCCGAGGGAAGCATGGAAATAGTATGAACGTGAATTGCGAGTTAAAACTAGATTATGAATAATTTAGCAATATATTTGAAATTTCCTATGTATGTAGCATTTTACCTACAAGTATATGACTCCGTGGCGCAACGGTAGCGCGTCTGACTCCAGATCAGAAGGTTGCGTGTTCAAATCACGTCGGGGTCAAAGACAGAGGAATCTTTTTATAAATATTGTTGCTAAATAATATTCATAGAATAAAATACAATAAAAATAATTTGATCATTGATTTGGCGAGCAGAAATGAAAGCATTTTGTGTTATCTTAGTTGAGAAAATTCGTTTTTCTTCTTCAAAGAATTTCACGTCACACATCCGTTTCCCATAGATTGTAATCGTTCGTTATCAATAAACATAAATTAATAATATACTCAGGATGTTCACGTTTCAGCTCATCACGTTCTGTTGGCTGGAAATTTAATAACTTTGCTCAGAATGCATATCAAATGTCGCGACCGCATTAACCACTTATTTGTCGTTCGCTTTAGATAGTAAGATAGATAAAAATAAACGGAAAAAATTAAAGTTTTTCCTCAAGAAAATTACTGCGCATTTCTCACTTAAGTCGTTACGCGAGCACTCTTGGATCCATAACAGGAAAGTTAATACTACGATATTCGTCACAATCGCAAGTAGGAACAAATAGAGATTCTTCATAGCATATTAAATATCTTTGAACAAATAATCCGTGCAAAATGTTAATCGAATATTTGCGAAAGATTCGAACGACTTCTGATAAGAAAGAGAAGGAGCAGACGACAAAAGGTAATAAGATTGCTTTGATAAGTAATACATCTTTACAATGTTGCTATCTATTTTATTTGAGCTCATTAACTGTTTAAAAATTAATTATCTTCATCAAACAAAACTAAAATAGCCAACGTTTAATAGCTTGTGGAGATAAATTTGTGATACACGCGAGTAACAATTAAATTCTGAATTCAAAAGGAACAAAACTTGAACGTAAATTAATTGAAAGAGCGCAACGTCAATTAGCGCTTCCTTTTTCGTATTCATCAATTTCCTTACGAACATTGAGACAATGAGCCTAATCTGAATTTAATCATCAATTAGCTCCGTGACAGGAAACAAACTAAAATTTTTTCTTCTTTCTTACTTTCTATTTTTAACAGATGGCAAAATTTCAAGGAGGTCAGCGTCAAATTGCAAGTGCGTCTCGACGCAATGCAAGTGCAATAAGAAAATGAAGAAATTGCAAGCCCTGGTGCGTCATCAGCTGCAAATGAATAACGTTTGTTCGGATATTCTTTATTGAGAATAATGCATGAATTTTTTAAATTTTTTTTTCGCGCCGCTGATTTTTATCTCTTTCTCTTTCCATGATTAACACTTGATTAAATAAAGTGAAACTGAATTGAATGTGCTTTACTCTGAATGGTGTCAATTGATTCCGTGATATTTGCGAGTTTACGACAGAATATTTATTGATGTAAGTGACAATTTAAAATGTTCAATGTAATATGTTGAGAGTTGGAAAAAAAGGTAGTAAGGATCAATTCACGGTTACTCTTCTTTCTTTTTAAAAATTTTGGTTAAAAGCATATTTAAAATTATAAACGGTTCTATGTTAAAGTCGGCAGATACCACCATGTCGTGGTCCTGGGGCTTGATTCCAGCCCACCATTTCAGCTGTGTATCGGAATCACTAAGACCATTCTAGGGGAAGGCAACAATGAATTCAAAGACAAAAGGCGAGCATAGAGAAGGGTGATAATTTTACGCTGCAGGGAGTGGGATCGCTGGTACCAGCGCTTTTTGCTGAGGAAGCAGGCACACAGGCGTCACCACCCAATGACTGCAACTTCAAAGAGATGGAACACTAGGCAAATTCGAAGTCTTGAACAACAAGTGAAGGTGAGGTTCGGGACCCTTTGAAAAAGTGGCAGTATTACTATGCGGACACACCCTTATACATCACATGTGCGGGAAAATTGTTGCGAGAAAATTGTAGCGGCAAAATTATACCAAAACTCCAAACTGCGATGGGGCACAATTATTCAGTGATAATCACCCTTATTTACTGGAAGGGGACTCCCTAGGGGGAAGAATGCCTTCGCAAAGAGGAAGAAGAAACACGACAGCAAGTGAACAATTGCTAAAGCTAAGCGCAATCAACCTGAAACTACCGGAAGGGCGAAACTGTTACCTGTTCAGCACATCTGAGTAAAGGAGTAGAACGGGGGATAATCATCAACATATGCAGAGGAAAAAAGAAATTACGCCCAATGGTAGGAAAGAAGATAGGTAGGTTAAGTGGCAGACTCCTACGGATTTTTCCTATGAAATTTTACGTAGGCGATCGGAGGCCCATCGTGAAACCATACTTGAAAACATTCTATGACTGCTATTCCTAGAAGGCAGGATTGCTTTGACGAAAACTCCATCTGCCAGAATTCAGGCAGTAGCCAGAATACAGTACTCTGTGGTATTTGAGCTGGCTACTTCTTTTCTGTTTTCCAATGAACAAGCAAACCATCTTTTTTCTATGCTGGGGCACGATCTCCGGTTACTTCTTCTCTGTTTACCGGGGGAGCAAGCTTCTCTCCTCTATTTCTGCTGTAGAGCACAATCATTGGTCTTTCCAGTGAAAAAAAAACGTTTATTTCTTGATATCAGCAGTGGAGTGGGATCTCCAAGGACATCTCCAGGTTTTCCGTCCCCTTTTTGCCATAACCGCAACTGCACTTCACAAACTTTAGGCTGGACTCCGTTGGGATGAGTATTGCAGCAATTACGTAAATATACAGACAGAGTATACGCTTTAAGCGCTATTAAATTGTGCAGTAGTGTGTAGTAAGCCTTTAGAGCAGGACGGTTCACCATTAATGTAATTGCAGAGGTGGTGAGCGCGATCCAAAAGTGTAGTAATCGAGCAGTCACCTAAGCAAACTGCTCGAAAACCACCATAGTGCTGATCCAAATTTCAATTGTAAATTTAAAATAATATTAATCATTTAAATTTGCAATTGAAACCTGGACACGGCAACCCCCTTTACAACGGAGCCTATCCACGAATTGCACTCTCGCAATGCAATGGAAGGCTCGTCAACTGCCGTTGTCAGGAGTCCCACAAGGCGACGACCAGCAACAACGGGGGAGTCGGGATCGAGCTACCGAGCGAGAATCAAGTGTCTAAAGATACTAGTTTAGAGTGAAATTTGTGGAGTATTCTTAAAATATTTGTAAAGTTTACCTATGTGGTTGGAAGTTAACGATTTCTACATAAGGAAAGTAACATCTGTCGCAAGAATTGAAAAATATGCATCATTTCTTTGAATACAGAATACATCAGATTCCATCTTGGATGCTAACGGATAATAAACATATGCAAAATTAAATTAATAATTGTTGCGTTGATTCGTCTCTTCAATAAATTTTCCGCACTGTGCAAATACGCTCCGATCAAGTCGGGTTCCCTTGAAAAGGTATTCACGACTATAAAAAAGAACTTCTTAACTGAATTGAAGAAATTTTGATTTTCACTTGAAAAATAGTGAAAATCAAAATACAAACTTTTGATTCTCTGACGAGTGGTAGCCTGTTTTTGTGTATCAGACACACCGAACTGTTCGCAAAATTATGCTATTCGAAAGAAGTAGATAGAGCATAAAGAAAATTATTGGGTGTACAACTTAATAACCGGAATTTTTTAGCGAAATTTGATGCTTTATTGTGGAAAAATCTTCCTATATATTTTATTCATAGTATTGTCCATCGGAAGCTACAACATTTCCCCATCCTTCAGGCAATCTATGAATTCCATCCCAAAAAAATTGCGCCGGCTTTGCGGCCAAAAACGATGCCTTGCTCTGAAGTGAAGCGTATTCCGGTGAGGGCGTTTTGAATCAAGCGAAATAAATGAAAGTCAGACGGAGCAAGGTCCGGACTATAAGGCGGGTGGGCCAAAACTTCCCATCCACTATTTTCCAAATAGTTTTTCACGGGTCTTGCAACATGCGGCCGAGCGTTGTCATGATGAAAAATTATACCCTCGTGTCTGGTCGCATATTCCGGGCGTTTTTCGATGATGGCATGCTTCAAACGTATTAATTGTGATCGGTACAGGTCACCTGTGATTGTCTGGCCCGATTTCATCAACTCATAATATAACGGCCCCTTCTGATCCCACCAAATATACAGCATAGGCTTCACGGATGACGCTTGCGCTTGGGATTGTCATAATGGATCCATTTTTCATCCCCAGTTATGATCGGATGCAAAAATGATTTCTTTTTATGGCGCTCAAGCAGCATTTCAGACATACAGAAGCGCCGTTCTTGCGAAATATGAAGCACAAGTCTTCATAGCTGACAAAATAATCAATAAGATTCAAGCTAGGTATGAGGTCAGATGTTAATGTTTCATTGAAATGAAGAATTGATTGGCCGTTCAGGCTTGATTTGAAGTCGGAAACTTTTGCTTCAACGACCTCTGAAAAAATTTCGTTCCCTCTCTCAGGGTTTGGTAGATGAACCAATTCAAAATGTGTTCCAATCAGGGCAAGTTTATCCAATCCTTCACAAATAATCCTGTTTCCATTTCTATCCGGAGTCGTACTATCAATTTCGATACCAGCCCTATCGAGAAGATTTATCTCATCACTAGTGACTTCAAGATTCGATACCTTCACTCGAGACTTCTTGCGGAATATGCTATTCACTTTCGCAAACACGCCGTCTGGGTCCTGTGGGCTAATACCCCTCAATTTTTCTGCCCATTGATTGCTGACCTCACTCCTGAAGTATGACCGGATTAAGTTCCGGACATTCTTCAGATGTAATTTCAACAAAGACAACGAGGGATGGTTGTAGTCCAAAAATCGTCGATAAATATTGTTGACGCGTGTGAGAAGGAGGCTTTTCAATCTTTTCAACCTTGCGATGGTTGATGTTTCATATCCTTCCATATTGTTTCGATGTTTAATCTTGGGAACTACTTTCTCAATCGTTTCCAACGTCAGCTTCTCTAACTTCGACAAATAGACATCTATTTCATCGTTAGTTAGATTCCTGTCATTAGGAACCATTGAGCAAGAGTTGCCGCGATCAGAAGGGGGACATTGCTTCTTGTACTCCCGATTAAACTTCTTTTGAAACTTTCCCCAGTCTGTTTTTTTGAAATTCAACCGATGATTTTCATGTTGAACTGGAATGAGGAAGAAATCATCCCTGTGATGATTGATTTCCATTACGATTGCGTTATGGTCGCTATCATAAGGAAGTACCTGCAGTTTCCGTTGAGGACTATTAAAGTTGAATTCGAGTCTTGCGTCAGCAATGCAAAGGTCCAAATATGAATTTGTCCTAGGGTATGTTGGGAACTCCGACCCATATAGATTGCACCTGTATTCAATTTGGTTCTCTGTTATCCATGATTTCAGGAATACACCTCTTGGATTATTGGTGGCGTTCAGCCATGATGTATGCTTGGCGTTCAGGTCACCAGCAAGAATACAATAGTTATGCAGCCTGTTCAATTCGAGTATTTCGAACAAGGAATTGAGCTCCTCCTTGAGCTTGAGAACAGTTCCACCAGTTGCATAGGCAGAGATAACGAAGAGGTTATCCCCACCTGGCAGTGAGATTTTGATAACGGACACTTCAAGAGATTCAAAGCTTTTGAATTCGACTTTTTCAATATTTTGGAAACGATAGGGTCTTCGAACCAATATCCCGGTGCCACCTCCCCCATCACCTATTACCCTATCGTTTCTTACGAATTCAAAATCCTTGAATGTCATGAAGTGCCATGAATTGAGGTGGGTTTCGGTTAGAAGCAGGATGTCAGGCTTTTGTCTGGCAATGAATTCAAGGAGATAATCACGCCGATGTAAAGTAACAATGGAGTTGACGTTGATCGAGATGAGACGAATCCTATCCGTGGGAATGTGGCTGGATGACAACTTATTTTGAGGCATTTGAAAGTCCTAAACGCTGAAAAACAATGTTAATTTTCGAATCTTGTTTATCGATTCGCTCTGATAAAGAATTTAATTGTTGATAAATTTTGAGAAGCAGCTCATTATTGCCACTTACATTATTTACCCTATTTTCCGCATTTTCTGCTGGTCCTCTAGCGGCGAGTGCAAATGATACTCCGGGCTTGACGAAGTTCGGAGCTAAGACACTGCGGTGTATTTGTGTTTGTTTTGGGGCAGATTTCAATCTTGCATCCTGATATCGGGAGCATCCTCGATATGATACCGGGTGACCAAAAACACCGCAGTTCACACAATATAACTTCTCTTTTGGCTCCGTCTGAGCCAATTTGCACTCACCGGGAGCATGCACGTCTTTGCATTTAACGCATCGGTAATGCATGGCGCAGTTGGCAGCCGAATGCCCAAATCGTTGGCAGCGATAGCACTGGTTGATTTCTCGCTTCTGGAGGCGTTCCCACCTCACCACTCGAAAATTTAAATACCTGATTTGCTGAAGAGCGCTTGGACTGCTCTTATTTGTTATTTGTACCAAATAAAGTGGTAAGTTTTTTTTTCTACCGTCGACCTTCTTGTCGCGAATGTTTTCACTGAGATAAACTCGATTTGTGGCGCCGTTTCCTTGAGAACCTGAAGAAGATCGACGGTATCTTCTCCGCAGTCCAAGCCCTTCAGCAAGAACGTCTGGTTCTTTTCGCTCTTGGGGGTATAGGTGAAGTGCGGAACCTCCCCAGAATTCAAAGCATCTTTCGCTGATTTGAAATCAACCAGTGATTTCGTTCTAATTGACAGCTTCTCAGAATTTACTCGTTTGATTTCGAAATTTGTCAATTTGTTTTCGGCTGCCAACAGCCGAACCATGTCTTTTCCGCTTTGCCCGAAGACATTAATCGGCGGAACTTTCTCGGTATTCTTCGCTACTTTTTGAGGAGGACCAGCAGAACTACGGGCTGGTTTCTTCTCCCTATTTCTACTTTCATTATTTTTATTTTTTAAATATAAGATAAAATTATCGTCTTTGTTACCTTCGTCTACCTCCATGTCCTGCTGGAGTCCATCCAGCGCCGCAAAGTAGTTCTGGCTTTCGTTCGTGCCACCAGCACTTAATACCTCTTCAGTTATTATTGGAGTTGCAGCTTTCTTCTGTTTTTCGATTTTTCGTATCGGGCCACTCTCTTGAACTTGTTTTGCCGTCTTGAACATTTCTTCATACGTTTGAATTCTTGCCTTTAGCTCTTCGATTTCACTTCGAAGGCGGCACACTTCATTTCAATGAAACATTAACATCTGACCTCATACCGAGCTTGAATCTTATTGATTATTTTGTCAGCTATGAAGACTTGTGTTTCATATTTCGCAAGATAAACAACAAGAAATCATGTGGTAATGATGGTATTCCAAATGTAGTTCTCCAACATTTGCCTGAGGTTGCTATTAGGAACTATTGCATATTGTTCAACAACATGTTGAGCAATTCATATTTCCCAAATGAGTGGAAAAAGGCTAAGGTATTTCCGATCTTGAAGAAAGGAAAAGAATCTTCATGCCCGAAAAGCTATCGCCCAATCAGCTTGCTGCCTAACATCAGCAAGGTGTTTGAAGTGATACTCAACAGAGCATTAAACGCCCACATTGAGGAAAATGAGTTGATGCCGAATTGCCAATTTGGTTTTCGTGCCAGGCATTCGACCACACATGTAATAACGAAAGTAACCTCAGACATCTGTTGGAAACTAAATGATAGACAATGTGTTGGAGCATGTCTCATTGATATGGAGAAAGCCTTTGATACGGTATGGTTAGATGGACTTATTTTTAAACTTCTTCAGGACAAGTTCCCCAGACACCTTGTCGCCATGATGTGTAATATGTTATACGGGAAATCGTTTGTTGTAACCGATGGAAATCTGACAACAATGCGCGAGTTCAAGGTCTTGAATGGTCTACAGCAGGGAACAGTTACTGCGCCTTTGCTCTTCTCAATCTTTATTCGCAAGCTATTGAACGGCTTTGATTTTAACGTCTCGCCAACGCGATCATTGGTAGCGTTTGCTGATGATCTGATCATCTACACGGCAGACCGAAAAGCTACAATAGTTCAGAGCAATCTCCAAAAAATGTTCAATGATGTACAGCTGTACACTGACAATTGGCGAATGAAAATCAATGCGCAGAAGTGTGAAACAATCTTGTTTCGGACAACGCTGCAGGGGGTCAGTCAAGACCTGAAACGTAATTGGAAGGATTTCCACATCATGGCTGGTGAGAGTAGTCTAGAACGAATTCCACATAAATCCTGTGTTCGATACCTCGGTGTTTATCTCGATCAGTATCTGTACTATACTGAACATGTGAAAATCATGCTCAGTAAAGCCCTTCGAAAACTCTTTCATTCCAGATACATTGATCAAAAGGTCAAAATTATCTGTTACAAGACACTGGTTAGACCAGTTTTGACCTATGGATGTCAGATCTGGTACAACCAGAGTGCTAGTACTATGGAAAAATTAAGAGTTTTCGAAAGGAAATGTCTTCGTGCATGTACTGGTTTGTACAGAAAGCCTGAGACGGATTGGAAACATTATATATCGAATAGAAGAATTTATCAAACTGCTGAAGTGACTAGAGTCGATATCTTCATATTGAAGCTTCTTCGGAATCATATCGCAAGATCTGTGACTGTGAGTGAAAACCCTTGGATTTCACAGCCGTTCCACCCTACAGACGGGTATATTGCGACTTGCCTCGCTACTGGCTTCATCCCTCCAGAAGCATTCGTGTATTTGGACATGAATGGATATGTTTTTGATTCTGACGGCGTCCCAGTCATATATCACATATATCGACGGGCCACCGATAAGAAGATAAAATATCCTCCGAATTTGAGTTCACGAGACCAACGATTTCAATGGAGATACTCATTTGCTAGATTCGTTGAAGCTGATCGAGTTGAGACGGCGCAATCCAGGTATTGGTGGCTGAATGACAATGTCTAAATTTTTCGTGTTTGTTTTCAGTTTTGGTGTTTTTCGTTATTTAGTTTTTGAGTTTCAGCTCATTATTGCTACATTTAGTATTGTTATATATTTTTGTTAAAATCAGGTATAGGTTAGGTATATGTAATGTTTACTATATTCCGTTAGAGATAAGATTAAACACTTAGGTTAGGAACATTGTTATAGTATTTTTAGTATAAGATAAAGTTTTTTTTGATTGTATTTTATTAGAAATAAGTTACAACATATTAGGTGTAGGATCAAAGTTTCACTGTTGTGTATTAATTATAAATAATTTTAGGATAGTGTTGGTTGGTTTTTTCTCCTTTTTCCAATTGAATTGTAAAAATATGTAATAATCGTAATTAATTGCATTTGCTATAGTTTTTTTTTTGATGAAATGAGTTAATGATAACGTACAAATTTAGAGAGCCATTTGGGCCATTAAGTTTTTTGATTGTTATTATTTGGAATTTGCTTTATATTCTTTTAAAATTTATAACGATGAGTATTAAATAAAGCGCTTTTGACTTTGACTTTGACTTTGAAGCGCCGTTCTACGTCTCTCGGCTTCAACTCATAGGGGACCTAATTACCTTGCTTCTGAATGTATCCGGCGGCTTTCAAACGTTTCGAAATGGCTTGCTGAGTCACTCCCAACGATTTGGCAAGTTCGTCTTGCGTTTGACATAAATCCTCATCGAGTAGCGTCTCCAATTCTTCGTCTTCAAACTTTTTTGGCTGCCCTGGGCGTTCTTTGTCTTTGATGTCAAAATCGGCAATTTCGAAGCGTACATCGTGAAGAATAATAATGATACACACAAGATAAAATTGTTTTGTGGATTGATTTTAATAGCTGTCAAATGTATCTTCAAAATGACATATATATAAAGTTCGAGCTTTCACGATATTTGTTAGTACGGACATCTAGCGTAAAATTCCGGAGTGTGGTGATTGCAATTACATCAAATTTAACGGATTCTATACTTCGCGGGGGTCGCTACTTGACTGCCATAGGGGTAGTGGGAGTTTGGTGCAGTGTAATAGCAGACGGAGTTATAAATTAAGTTTCAGGCAGTTAGAAGAGGATTCTAAAAAAAGATATCGTAAAGAACTTGTGTGTGAGTGAGAAACTTTTGCGGACTTGGAAAAATCGAGGTCAATATTTCGAAAAGGAACGGCAATTGAAAGTTTTCCACACTAGCCGAAGAAACCCCCAAGAGGAAATCACTCTGTCACTGAGTCGCTAACAGCACTGTGATTCGCACGGTTGGTAATGCGTTTTAGATTTTCGTACGGTATGTAGGAAAGTCGGAAAAAGTTCAACTGAAGTGAAATCGTATCGGGCGCGGCCCTGACGTAGCAAATATTTTGATTGCGTGTACCCGTTTACCCCTACATTGTTTTTTCGAGTTTTTGTGTGCGGATAGAGCCGCAGGGGGCTTGCTACGGCTCCAGTGTGTATTCCCGACATATTTCATATCGTGGAACTTCTCGGAATTACCGCAGAATTAGTTGTTACGAGAAATCTGCATCTGGGCGTTGTTGCGTGAAATTATCTTGTACTCGACTTGTGATCGTATTTCCTAGAGCATGCTTTCGGCCTAGGAGAAAGTTTTACGAAACTCGTAATGTCAATATTGCTGAAATAAAGAAAAGTGAATGCTAGCTAGTGGGCCCCATTTAATGTTTCGCTGATTGTTGTGCTGTCCTCAGAGCAACAAGAAATGGAGGGGCTACACGCAAGATAACTTCCTGAAAACACAATAGGTAGTTTATTATGGCCCAGTTATCTGAATTTTAATATCGAAATGCAGTTTCATTTGATCATGATCAAAATCAATTTCAGTCACATATCGTCAACGAGCGCCGGTGAGTACCCTTTCATTTTCTTTTATATACGAGTATTCGTTTCTTATTAATAATTTTTTTAAAAATTCCATTTTTTTAAACTTTTTTTAAAGAATATTTATGAATCTCATAATTTGAAATTTTACACTTTAATACAATTTTTTTAATTTATTTTTTTAAAACTTAAATTCCTGGGAAAGACAAGTTAAGAGTAGAAGGAAAGTTTTCTTGTTTGTTTGTGAAAAAATAGCATACAGAATAGTGGTACGAATTTTAATTGAAAACAAAATGATCTAGCCAAGTCTGTCGAAATTCTGTTGATACTCCACTTGTTTTGTAGTCCGTATCGTAAATGGTAGTAGTTTTCATCAATGCATGATATAGAAACGAACAACAGTCTGCACATAATTTTATAAGTATCACAATAAAAGAAATGTGTAACTAACGAATTACAGTCCGTCTTTCCTTTTCGTTAAGCCTGACCGCGTATGGGACCCGCAACGTTTGCAGGCCCCTCCACTGAAATGAGCTAGCCATCGAGTGCGCTCTTCCTTTCTATTGCGTTGTAGAGGCTCTTGCCCGGGTAGAGTGGCCTTCTGCTCACGTATATGCTATAACATAAATTGGCCACGTTTATAATCCACATTTGATGGGCCTACTTGAAAATACGATGCAGGGCCGATGAAAGATCGAAGTAATATCGGGAATTGCTCAAGAATCTGTCCTTGGTCCAGACTTGTGGAACAAAACGTAGGACGGGTTACTGAGGCTAGAGCTGCCGGATGAGCCGCGCCTGATCAGAAATGGGAATGATTTTGCAGCGCTAGTTGCTGGACGCACTATTGAACAGGTGCTACTTCGACTAGGTATGCTAATGCATCGAGAAGAAACTGAATGATTGCTCACGGTTTCAGTCTAGCACCGGAGGAAACCGAAGTGGTCATCCTGAAAAAGAAGAGTTAGGACGATCAGTTTTGGGGAAGCGCTGGTTGAACTAAAACTATCCGTAAAACACTTGAGCTTACCGATCGACTCGAAGATGAGCAAATTGGGGCAACGGCGAATAAAGTTGCTTCAGACGTATTGGCTCCGTGTCGATTTATGGCCAGCGCAGGGGACCGAATCCATCCATCATTCTGATGAGGTCCGTAGTCAGCGCTACTATAATGAGCCTCCAGCAAGGAGCTGTACCGAAAAAACTTGGCACAGGCACAGAAAAAAGGGGCACTGAGGATTGTATCTTCATATCCGACAGTGTCTGATTCGGCGGTGCTAGTCATCGCAGGCGTAATATTGTTTTCCTGCTAGAGAACGCCGGCCGTATTATCTACTTGCGTCTAAACGAAGACACGAGGTAGAAAGTTGCTCGCGAGAAGAGGCAACGCTCAGTCAATGATTGGTAGCAGTACTACGTGAACAGCACGAAGGGGACTGCGCGCCTCATCCCTGATCTACGACCATGGCTCAATCGAACGCACGATGAGACTGACTTCTACCTGATCCAGCTGAAATATCTATAGAGCATCCACCAGATGCAGTTTAAATGTTAGCTGAAGGGCTTAATTGTTGTAAAGTCTGTTAGCCCTTCAATTAATAGGATGATTATAAGTAAACACAATTGTGGTTCTTGTTGAACTAGGAATAAATTATTATTCATTTTGTCAGACACGTTACCGAAAACAATAAAATTAAAGTCGACACCGAAATTGCTTATTCAATCTTACTTATAAAGTACGAGGCGTCCCTATTGAATGATTACAATGAACTAACTATCTCTTGCATCTTTTTGCTCGCGTCTCACGCTATAGTGTTGTCAGGTGACAGCTCGGCCACTCCTGTTTCGGAATCGTCTTCGATTACGCCGTATTTATCTTCGTTGTCACTCGAGTCGCTGGTTGAGGCGTTGCTGATGTCATCTAAGTCCGGTGCCGATTTACACCAGGGTTTCGTTATCTCTGACGTAAACACTGAACTGCAAAGTCGTCGACTGTTGCTCTTCAATCCAACCAATGTCTCCACTAATTATCGGTCGTTACCGAGACATTTTTGAAGGAAAAATGGGCCTTTGTACTTAGGCTCTGACTTTCGTGAATGTTCCGTTGCAGGCGGCTCGTGTTCCAACAGAACCAAGTCATCAACAGCGTAGACGGTGAGGGCAGTGTGTCGTTGATCAAACCGTCTTTTTCATTTTTCGCGTTTCCTTGAGATGTTAGCCATAGCTGCGTCTCTTCTTTCCCTCATATTTGTATCGATCGAATCTCCAACGTTTTGGTATAGTGCAGATAACAAACTATTCGGGAGAATGTTATTAAGCCGGAAATTGAACACAATCTTGTTAGGGCCATACCCAGTCGTATCATTTTTCTGGGTGTTAATAACCCACTGAAGTTCGCGTATTTCTTCGTCCCAACGATTATTGTTTCCATTCCGAGGGCGCGAATAATTGAGTATCGATTGATGCGCTCCGTTTTCGTTCACACGGCGACCCAAGAAATTTATCTCGCTTTGCGAAAATCGGCAATTGTCTATCCGTAGCGTAAGTCCAATTTGTCTCAATAGATTGAGAAATTTTTCGAGTTTCTCGATGGTTTCGGGTATAGTTTTTGCGGGGATGATCACATCATCCAGATATGCGATAATCTTCAAGGAAGGCTTCATTTTTATGATTTCTTTCATGACTTTTTGAAATTTTCCTGGAACATTTGCCAGAACAAAAGGCATACGTTTAAATTTCATCTTGGGGTGGTTAATTACAAAGGCGGTTAATTGTTTTGACGACTCATCTACTTCTATCTGATGATACCCGGTACGGAAATCCAAGCACATGAAAAGCAAATATCTTATCGATTACCGACATTGGGAAAGATTGTTTCACGGTAATTTCGTTTAATAGGCGGTAGTAAATACAAAATCGATGCTCGCCGTTTTTTTTTTCGACCAAAACGGTTGGTGACCCGTATGGAGAATCAGGCGGGCGGATTATTTTATGTTCGAGCAGATCTTCAACGATACTATTAACGATCGATCTTTTCGCAAATGGAACACGGTAAGGTTTTAGGTCGACTGGTTTATCTGTTGTCAAATTTATCCGGAATTCCGTGAAGAACACTTTCCCAGCGCCGATAAGTCTTTCGCGAAACATTTTCTATTGGCGATGAACACTGACCTTAATGTATTTTTGTCCGTGGCCGATAGAGACTCACCAACTTCCACTTTGTTTTAGTCCACGATTCTTTCCATATGACAGTTTCCACCTTCTATTATCAAACGTTTAGCGTTTCCGCACAAAAATCACTACCCGACAGTACATTCTCGCAAATAAGATCATTGTCCACGATCAACATGGTTATTTCAACCGATTCATTGTCAAATGTCACTGTCTCGCGCACCATTTACGTACACATATATTCAAAGCCCGCAAACCCCTTCAAATATGTTTTATATTCCTGCAGCGAAACATCCGTAAGACTTTCCGCAAACACTTTCCGAACAAGCGCACGATTACTGCCAGTATCGATGAAAGCTACAGTTTCTTTATTGATTACTTTTTTTCGATTGGCCTCGTCTAAACGTTCGGTTTCACAAATCTCAAGAATGCTATGACCGGGTTTATTATTGGGACATGATGTCGATCGGTGCCCTACGCGCGCACATAAATTGCACCCCTCGCGTCGTTAAGGCTTCGAGCAATTTATGGTGTTCGGGAAGAAAACAATTGAAACATGTGCGTGGCTGTCTTTGGTCATTTGTCTTTACACTATTCGAGTAGGCACTTGTTTTCGGGGTCGGAATGGGGTTGCCTCTGGCACGATTTGCTACACTTTCACTTGGTTCATAGAGTTGCTTTGGGCGATTTGCGAAAAATCTGTGGATGGCTTCGAATAATTCTGCTGTCGTTGTAAACTGCAAACACGCTAGCGCATTTTGCAGAGCGCTATAACCGAGGTTGGTTCGAATGTATCGAGTCCTTGTCTTTTCATTAATGTCGCCTCTTCGAGTAATCGCGCACATGCGATGATAAAACGACTCGATAGATTCCCCCGATTTTCTGGTCGTTGTTATCAGCTTCACATGGATGGCACTCTCGTTTAGATCATTTGGGAAATTTTGTTCCGAATCGCGTGCGAGTGTTTCTCATGAAACGTGCGGCCGCGGATGGCTGCCAAACCATAATTTTGCTGCTCCTTTAAACCTTGACGGTGCGGCAAGAAGCAACATATGGTCGTCCCAGTCAAATGTGTCTCGCAGCATGTTGATCCGACTTACAAATTGAGCCGAGGTAAGTGACAGCTCGGAGTATGGTTTAAAATCGGGTAGCATCTCACCAACATCACAAACGGTGAGTGAGCCGCTACTAATACGTGTTGTGGGCAATATCGGTGATCGTTCTTACGTATTGTGATGCGTAGTCGAGGCAGCACCCGATGGAAAGGCAACGAGCGGTTGCGGTACGTATGAAACGATGGACGTTTTCGGTGGCAATACTGAGACGTTTAATTTTGCTAACGGCAGCATGATCGGCTGTATGTCGGCTTGCATTGCTGCCATCGTATTAATCGGCGTTGCAGGGGACGTCTGTAGGTATGTTTTGGTCGGCGTTTGCGAAAACTATTGTACGTTGTTTTCGTTGGTGATGTGGGCAGCTGTTGCATTGGTCGAATTGATACTGTGTATTTGTACGGCGGAAGGCGCTTGAAACATGTTCCTTTGGGTAAGTTCCCTCAACGCCATATCGTTTTTCATTTTCTCAAACTATTCACGTGTTATTAGATTCGATGTTTCGGGCGGAGAATCCTCTTCCTCCATTTTCCCACATTTGTAGTCCACTTCGTTGGTGTCAAAATTCCTCTGAGGCGCGCGATCAAATTCGCTTTAGTGCCCGAAATCGAACAATTTAAGGACTTCAGCTTAGCACGTAGCTGTTTGTTAGGCTTCAAGCTTCACCACCGGTATTTTACAATTTTAAATTGTGTACATAGTCTCACATAAACGTCGCGCATTGTCAGAGACGGAACCGACAACAATAAAATTAAAGTCGACACCGAAATTGCTTATTCAATCTTATTTATTAAGTACGAGGCGTCCCCATTGAACGATTACAATCAACTAACTATCTCTGGCATCTTGTTGCTCGCGTCTCACGCTATAGTGTTCCCAGGTGACAATATTGGGGAGCCGGCAATAACCTGATGGAACCGATGTACTAGCGATAGCTCGTGCTCATCTAATTATGCTGCGTTCGATATTGATGCTGATGAATTGGATGACTTTGTTGGTGCTGACTGTAAGACAGTTACTGGAACCACGGATCTTGGGACGACGACTATAATGAAAATGATGATAATGATAATCGTGGGAGTTATCCATAAGGCCTGATGCTTAACCACTTCGAGGTGCGTGACCGTGAGAGTTGAGTCCTTAGAAACGGGTTAAAAAAATTTGATTAGTTGCTTTAGCAACGGAAGGATGTTGATTTTGATGAATATCTCTTGCAGTCCACCTGACAGGTAAGACTTCTCTTGCAAGGGAGCCGATTAATTTTTTTTTTTCATTAAAAGTAACTCGTAATGTTATGCCATTTGCTTGAGTGATGCAATTCACAGACATTACTATAATACCAATCTCAGTTAAGGAAGTTCTTCTCTTTCGCAGTTGCATATGATAGATGTCGTAATGGGAATACTCGTTTCAAAAAGCCATGATTGCTTCCATGAGGTACCGTTGGTAGTAACTTCATAAGGTTCACAAGCGGGTTTGTAGGATCTTTGATAAATTTCATCGATTACACAGTTGAGAGTAGTATTCATATCCGTTGTTATCTTCGGAGAGCAAAGGTAGATGTTGTCTTCAATTTTGCAGGAGTCAAACTGATCTACCTCGAGCTGGAAATAGTTTAATTGGTTAAAGTTGATACTCAGCTTAGGTGACCTAATGAATGGTATTGTGTAATGATTACCACTTCTTTTATGAGAAATAGCGGTTATATGTATCAATTCGTAGTAGTTATTTTCGAGGATAGAGATATAGCCATTGATTGAAATAATTTCATCTGGCTGGATAAGTGCTGTGCGTCTTTATGGTCTCTGCGAAAGAGTGTAGTATGGACCAATTTTGGTCCGAACCTTTTCCAGCGTTTTTTGAATTGTTTTGAGTGGTAACAAATTCAATATGCTATCATGGCCATATACAGCTGCACATAAATTTGTGTACTTTGATTATAGTTAGTCAAAAAAATAGATTGCCTTAAGGTAAGTAGAGATGACTTGGGAGTCCAAGCTTGTGTTGGTCAGTTCTGACATACCATTTGTTCATTTGGTTATCAGAATCTATCACTTCGTTTAAATTATTGCCAAACTCTTCGAGCTTTTGCCAACTGAAATTACCGAGCCTTGCTACTCGAGAACTGAGTAAAATGTTTGGCTGGTTGCCGTTATAGAGGACGGTTGCTGTGCGCACTTTCCCATCTTCTCCGGGTTGAACTGCACCAACTCGGTCTAGAGGCATTCAGCTGGTGATGTATCTTTGTCCTTTATGAGGACCAACTCATCAACTTTAATGTTTCGCATCTCATTAATCTATTTCGATCTGAAGGTGGAATTAATTAACCATTGTAGTGCTTTTGGTGGATGTTGTACTGTCTGTCCAGGACTGCAGCCGTGGACTGCTGCCTCAGCAAGCGAAAAATTAGTACTCAACTGGAATGGCCTTGCCTGGCGACGCATAAGCGTGAAGGCAGCTAGCGTTGCAGTATCGTGGGGTGGTTTATTTTCGGCAGCGCAAGGACCCACTACAAAAAATTTAACGCTTGCGTTTTTTTGCACACTTTGTGAGAACGAAAAGAAGGGACTCGGAATGTATGTTTGGTTTGCAAGAGAAAGCCTTTGAGAACTTAACACTTCGCTTTTTTACGTCACTCTCGAATAGTATAAGTGTCCACACAACAAACTCCTCCTTACTCGACCAAGTGTGGGAGAAATAACCTGTCATGACGCGATGCATATCCCTCGGAACTAACCACTTTGACGCCAACGTGCTGCAAAGATCTGGAATGTCGATGTCTTCCCGTGTTAATGATGGCTCTTTGTCGTTCCGTCGGTAGCAATTCCCGCGTCAATCCCGCCAAAAAATTTCTGACCAACTATCAACTGACTTTTGGTCTTCGAGTTGACAGCTGCAGGATTGGCTGCCATTACCACAACCCATGTTAGGTGAAAGCCTGTGGCTATGCTTTCCGCAACCTTTACTAAACAAAAGCCTGTTACCACACCATTTCCTCCAAAACTTCTGATGTAGAGAAATCAGTTCCTGCCAACGCTCGTATAAGGTTTTCTGTGATCTATCTACTTCAGGCAAAGCCAATAAAGGTCGGCCTACTAAAAAATGCCTAGGCGTTAGAGCTTCTAGGTCTTCTGGATTGCTGGAGAAGGATACAAGTGGCCTGGAGTTGAGACCAGCCTTAATTTAGTACAATATTGTTGTAAACCCCTCAAAAATTGCAACAATTTGTGATTCATTGAGAACATGTTCCCGTAATCCTCCGAAGTGTGGTGTAGCAACTGGTATGAACCTCCAATTGGAGCCTTCTTTGGCTGATATGCGTGCAATCTCCTTAGTTGATCGTTAAATGGCTTCTTCCATCTCTTGTTCGATTTTATTCTCTGCCCCACGAAATGCGTGCCATGATCACTAAATATTTCACGACATAGCCCGCGTCGACTAATAATACGTTTGAAAGCAGCTAGGAATGCATCAGTGGATATGTCGCTCATAAGTCCCGAATGTATAGCCTTTGTCACCATACATACAAAAAGATAAATACGAGTATAGCCTTTAGTTGTAGATATTTCTCCTCCTTTGGATGTACTCGTATGAGTTTTAAATGGTCTTGCATAATCAACGCCACAATGTAGGAAAGGAGGTGTAGGTGTTATCTGCACTGATTGATTGTTTATTCGCATATCGGAAGCAACCGGATGGCCTTTTGGTTATTTATAATTCAGTAACGCGTTCAAAGATAGTTTCGTACAATAGGGATGGTTCCGTGCATAGTATAAGAGTGTGCTTTTCGCATCATTTAAGAAGTGCCATGGTGTAGCTGCGATAATATGGGGTGTTTACGTTTTTCTGAAATATTTGCATGTCGTAGTCGGCCACCTACACGAAATATTCCCTGTATATCAATAAAAGGGTTTTTCGTAGTGGTTTATTGGCTTTTATCTGCATGATTTCTTCAGCACATGCAATCTTTTGAACCATGTAGATTAATTTCAACCGAGCATTTTCATGTTCGTTAGGGCTTATCGCGCCACTATGCCTATCGATTTTTTTTTCTGCAATTATATGCAAAGCGAATTATCAGCGCCGTGATAGTAACTAATTTGCTGAAGTTGGAAAATTGCTCTAGGAGGTCGTGTTGTTCCGTAATACCACTGAGACAAACTATCTCCTGAGGTTTTTTTTACCTTGTGATAGCCAATCTAAACTAGTCCACCATTAACAGTGTTCCTAAAGTTTCAAGGGTCTTTTATTCTTCTTGTAGCACACCTCCGCAGGATTTTCTTTGGATTTTATATACTTCCAAGACAAAGCTTATTTACTTAAATTAAGTCTTTTAGCTGATATCTAAATTGCATACTGTGGATACTCTTTAAACACTTTTCATTTTTTTGTCCGGGCATGAGTATTTTCAGTCTTACTTGCATAAGATTGACAAGTTGCGATCCCCCGACTGTAGGTTTAGCGCAGGAGAAGAAGATGATGCATATAAAATATAGGACAGGCTGCGCCGGGACCTCTACGAGGAAACAGGAGAGTTATCCCCGGATAGTCCAATCGGAGAGATGCTTGGATCGGTTGACAAATGGAACCATGTGAAACCATAGCATACTTAGCCTAAGTTGTGCCTATTCGACGGTGCGCCCAGCAACTAGTGCCGCAACGACATCCACACAGCCGATCAAGCGCGATTCATCCGGCAGTACGATATCGTACATTTTCTACAGGTCTTGACAAAGGGTAGGTCCTTGAGCAACGTCCGATGCAACTTCCATCCGTCGCCGGGGGTAAAGATGCATTTCATAACCGACTCCGCTTTACGGTAGAACCACTTTTCTTTCGAGTGGTTCAAGATGATTGCATCGCTTGGTATTTTCTCTGCGGGGTTTATTTCGGTATTTAAGATCTTTGTGTCTGTCGCTTCAGCAGCAATCATTGATTTCTTTACACTTTCTTCTACTGCTCAACCATCTGCAGAGTTCCCCGCTTTTATTTTGGCCTTGGCCTTGATTGTCGTTATTTGAAAGAGCTGTAAGAGATTCTCTTGGTCGGTAAGCAAGCGCTAGTTATCGGGTAAGTGCTCTCTAATACTGATCAACTCCGTGTTCAACTGTTGTTGTGATAATAGCAAGGAGCTGAAATGCCCGTGTTGAGTATCTGCGACCACACTGGTGAGGGATCATTGAATTCTATGCAGGTTCGTTGTGATGAGTGTCATTTGAAATGACAGCGTTGTGATAAAATCATGTATCTAGTTTTGATTTCCCTCAGGCTGAGAAGCCTTAATTGCATTGGACAATTTGACTAGCTCCTGCTCGATTGCTTTGAAACGTTTTCGGGTTATCTGTTCGGTTTTCCCGATATTTCGCGTTGAACCAATCATGGAAGATGTTTTTTGCAACCGCGGATGCAATTTATCTTGTCGTCCTATTGCTTTAATTGTTTAGGCCATTTGATTGGCGTGGTCGTCATCAAGAACACCGAACAATGATTCTGCGAGGCCACTCACCGCATTGATAGCGCTTCTCTTGGATCTGATTCTCAAGATTTGGTTGATGTTAGAGAATTTCTTGTCAACATGCCGGAAATGATCTAGAATATGCAGGCAATTGGTCTGCACAGTACCACCTTTGCACAGCTACTGTAATAGGCTCGTTCCGTTCTGTAGAACAATCAATTCCCACCATTGCGATTTCAAGTACTCGTAGTAATAGACTAGTAGCCTCCATTCACTCGAGAAGTATGTTCTGCCTAACTATTGGAAATATAAACCAGGATGTGGGCTAGTTGACGGGAATGGTGCCCGTCCAACCAACTGACTGTGCTTGGATACTTGCTTCCCCGACCTAATGTCCGGAATTTCACTTTTAAAGGTGTCAGATCGTACATACCTCAAGACGATCTCCAGGACCATGGATAACTCGTCATTTGTGCCAGTTGAGACCGCCTGGCCGTTGGTTTCAGACGCCAGACAAAACGCATCATGTAGGCCACTAAGCGTTGAAGCCTCGTGAAGGAGTTTCCGTGTTGGATCCCCGGAACAAAATGGCCTTCAGGAACCCTTGTCACCATTATCGCCACCTTGATCCGCTTCCTCCCCAGGTCGTAGGGCCCTCCACTCCTATACTCGTGAGGCCAAAACGATTCCGCCGAGCATAAAAATGGTGGTGAACCACATGCGACAGCTGCTCAGTTCAGCTGCTGCCATACGAAGCGACAGGATGTGAGCTGGATTGTCCTCCGAAGCAACGTGTCTCCATTGATCTGGCCTTGAAATTGTTTGTATGGCCGAGACCCTATTCGGCACAAAAGTATTGTATGAGGACGCTGTAGAGTTGACCAAATCCAAGACGATCTCGGCATCAGTCCAGAAGACATGGAAAACCTCCGGCAGGTTGAGCGCAGCTTTGACTCGCCTTGTAACTTCCACTCCTAACTTCGCAGCACACAACTCCAGGCGTGGAACAGAAATTGTTCTTGGTTTTGCGCACAACTGCCTGACTATGATTTGACCGCTCCTCAGGGTTGATCCTACGAATACCAAAGCGCCATATGCCTTCTGTGAGGCATCACAGAAAGTGTGCAACTGGACTTGCACTGGTTTTTTGCCTACACTGACGTGTCGAGAAAATCGGGCCTGCTGCAATGACGGCAAGCTGCTGCGAAAATCTGACCATTGAGTGTGGATGCCTCCCGGTAGTGCTGCATCCCAGTCCAACTCTAGCCACCACAACTCCTACAGGAATAGCTTGGCGGTCACGATAATAGAAGCCAGAATGCCCAATGGGTCGAGCATCTTGGCTATATCGGACGCGATCGCCCGCTCGGAGAACTTCGTCTCCGTCGGCTTCAGGTTGATCTGAATCTGGAATTCGTCGGCCTTTGGATGCCAGATAGTCCTGATGTTTTAAAGTAATCCTCGGATATACTACTGAAATCCAGCTGGACCTGTTGGTCCTCAGGTTTGATCTGCTTTACCAATTGAGGATGGTTGGCACACCATTTGTGCAAATGCATGCCTGCGCTTGAGAGTATGGTGCGTAGCTCCGTCTGCTTCCGAAGTGCCTCTTCCAAACTGTCTGCCCCTGTCATGACGTCGTCAATATAACAATCCTTCTGCAACGCGCTACTGCCCAGGGGACTTCTCTGGTCGTCAATATAACAATCCTTCTGCAACGCACTGCTGCCCAGGGGACTTCTCTGCTGGTTCTCTTATTGCTAGAACCTGCAGACATTTGGTAGCTACATAAGTTACTATTTCTCCAAATCAAGCCATGATACCGCCGATTTTCAGGATGGAGTATTATCCGTGAGTACATTTTCTCAATATCGGTGGTGACAACGAAACGGGGCATTCTCAAGCGCAGCAGTATCGAAAATAGGTCATCCTGGATAGTAGGTCCCGCATGAAGGACGTAATTTAAAGAAGCATTTGTGGTCGTCTTACTGGATGCATCGAAGACCACCCGCAACCTGGTTGTACTACTGTCCGGCTTCAGAATGCAATAATGAGACAGGAAATATCGTAATTCCTCCCAGTGTTGCAGTGTCACCTCTTCCATGTGACCATGCTGAGCGCACTCCTCCATAAATTCCTCGTAGGGAAGCCTCAAATCAGAATTTTCTCCAAGCTAATTTCCAAGGTGATAAATTTGCGAGCAGCTACCGATTGCGGATCTATTAATATCTCGGAATCATCGCTGAACGGAAGTTTTACCAAGAAGAAACGTCCGTCGGGGCGTCTTGCTATTGTCTGATTAAAATGCGCTTCGGCTGCCCTTTCAGTCAGCGTAAACTTGTGATGCGGATCCTGTACTTCATCGACCTCCCAAAATCGCTTGATGAGCCGGTTCGGCTGGATATCTTCTGTCAGAGCTCCGCATGTCACTGGCGACGCTTGAGGTGTGACCACCCTTCCGGCTACAATCCACCCGAGGAGCGTGTTTTGGAGCACTGGGAGCACCAAGCCCAACTTGATTTGCCCAATGGCTGGGGCTTCGTAAAAATGTTTGGCACTCAGTAACGTTTCGTTGCGATCCGCTCGGTGGAATTCAGGATCTACCAATTTTATGTTTTTGGAAATATGTCATCCTGGCGTGTTCAAATTCAGAAAAGGTTAAGGTAATGTAATTTTGTGCATGACAAAGGCCTCCAACTGCATGGCATATCCAGTCAATCTGGACCTCAGGCCAAGATTGACCCTATGCTGTGCCTTCTCAGTGCTACCACCTACCCTTTCAATGAGGGCAAAGTCTGGTGTCGACGATAGACCCAATTTCTTGATGATTAGTTCAGTCACTAAGTTGATTTGTGAGCCCGGATCTAGCACAGCTCGACAATCTATCATCTTACCATTGCTGCAAACAAGCCTGACGACAGCTATACTCAGAAGTACGCATCCCTTGCCTCGGTGCTCCATGAGAGTCGTTAAAGTGTGAGATGGTGGTTCGGATCGCAGCCTTGAATCTTGCTTCTGCGTTGTCGTGTTCGAGGGTGCCACCTTGGTCTACTTGGGCTTGTTGCCTCCCGTCAGATGTGTGGTTTTTGGAACACTCCTTACAATTCCTGGCCGCGCAGCTGGAGGCCTGATGTCCTCGGAGGCAATTAATATACAATTCTTCGAGCGCACGAAAGTCAACCTCTTTGAGGAGTTGATCTTGAGGAATCCCGGGCAGTAGTAAATCGAGCGATTCTGCTCACACATCAAGCACCGTGAAGCAGTCGTGGCGGCTATGGTCGATTTGGTAGCTTTCCTACGGTTGATGTCCGGCTCCTTCGTTTTGCAGCCGAGTGTCTCGAGAGCCTGGAAACGTACTTCTAAGAAGTCGAATAAGCCCTCCAAATGAGGTAACCCACGTGGGTTGGATAATGATTGCTCCTAGAGTGCGTGCATCAATGGATCCGACTTCCGGACTAGAAGTTGTAGCAGCAACGGATCCCAGTCATTTTTGGACACTTGCAGGTTTTCTAGCCCCCTGAGACACTTTTGTGTGGTGTCATGTACAGTCTTTATTGCTGCCACTGACGGCTTCTCGCCCGCGTGAGATGGCTGATTCATCGATTTGCTGATGAGCGCCGATACGAACAGTCGTCGATTATCGAATAGCTCGCTCACATTTCACCAAACGGCTTTGTAGTTGTCATCCGACAATGTAAAATTTTGGGCCAATGATTCAGCCTCACCCTTGAGGTTGGCCTTGAGATGCAACAGTTTCTGGTACTCGGACATCGGCTGGTTATGCACCATTTGCAGGAATAGGTCAAGGAACGTAGGAAGTTTTATCTTCGGTAGTGGTAAACTGGGGAGCGTCACAGGTGGAGCTGGCGATACGGGTGTGGCGTTAAGCTCATTCAGTTTCGACTCCAACTGGATCACCCAGTTCTACGCAATTTCTTCCAATTCAACGTGCTACTGCAAACTAAAGCCACTTCAGGGTCATCGTGTAACTCGAAGAATAGCTGGTGGAGTCCGTCCAGTTGTTTCCAACTTCGTTGCACTGGTACGATCTTGGCCTTGCGCCAGGTCTTTGTCCGGCTGCTTTAAGCCATCGAACTTCCTCCATCGCCTTGTAGCAGCGTAGCATTCTTACGATGTCGGCATTCATTGGCGCTAGGTAATCTGCAACCTGGTCCTTTGTGTCACTTTCCGGGTGCGGTTCTGGCTTTTCTAGTGACGGCCCCTCAGTCGACATTTCCAAAGGCCTTTTGGCAAGTAGTTGGTCATGAAAGTGCTTGTGGAAGCGGACGAAGTCGCTCTTCGTGGTCTCGTAAATCATAAAGTATTCGGGCGACGAAGCGACTTCCTGTAGGGGTCGGATATTGCTTACCTCCCTGTCGAAGATCTCCTATGCGAATTCCAGACGTCGTAGTAACTCCGCGTAGTACCCGGCCTCCTGTTTCGTAACTGAGGGACTTTTTTGTAATTGGATATTACAATCTCCACAGCTCTACCTGATCCCTTTAGGTTTTCAATCGCATGGTCTACATTCGTCATCCCGCAGAATTGTCCCACGGGCAAAAAACCGTCGGCCCTGACAAGAGTGTCAAAACGCTGAGATTGCATATCTGCCCGATGAACCCGGCACTTTCGTGGCCATGAGGAGTTAGGATTAATGAATATGCGAATGTTTTTTAACGGAGAGGGCAAGCTCGTCGGCGAACGAATTGCTTACATTTTTCAAAACGAAAAATATGCGAATTCATGAAATTCCGCCTGGAATATTAAAAATGAACTAATTGTATATTTTCTAAATTTCAATGAAAAATGAATAAGTTTACACCACAAAATGATATTTTGTGATGTTAATTAGATTGAGTGTGCGTTAACGTTATTGTTGAGAAGTTAACAGTAGCGGTGCCAAATCAATTTCTTCGTTTCAATATAAAAACTTCCAACTTCCTTCTTAGGGCATTTTGAAGTCGGCTTTCTTTTTTTTCTTAAAGTTTTTTTTTTTACATAAAAATTCAATCCTTTTATAAGGTTATAGAAATATTAATAAAGCGCCATGAAAAGTGTATTGAAATAAAAGGAGATTATATTGAAAAATAATACTAGCTTCTATTTTTATTTACCAAAATCACCACGCGCTGTGAGGTCATCAGAGTGATTGGAGATGGGAAAGGTAGAATAAAATTTTTTGATCGTATTCGTAGCGTGCCCCGGAATCAATTTTATGTCTAATAAATTTGATATTTTTTTGAAGTTTTTCTACTGCCAGGGTCTATTTTCTATCGTTCTTTGTTCCGCTTCTTCTCCACCTAATAACCAATCATGCATTACGGTGACCACGATGACGACGATGACTCTGTTCTGTCGCAGGCGCAGGAAGAGAAGGTTGTTGCTGAGTCCTCTGCATACCTTAGCACAGAATATTCACACGAGAAAACGTCGTCATCGAAACGTAGTCTGTATCCGCCTCGTTCTTGGCCATCTTCAGCTGATTTAGCCAAGGACTCTGATGTGTATCCTGTTGAGAAATTAACACCTCTAGCATCGAGGAGGCTAAGCGCATCATTCATATCTGATACTCAAGGACTCTCTTTGATAGATGTTCATGATACTGCCAAAATTTCAATCCTTCCACCTGTAGATGCATCTTTCAGTGATAGTGATAAAACACTTTCTCAGATTGAAAGCTCCAGTCTTGGCTCAGAAAAATGTTATGATGTCTGCGATACGATTTGTGAATGCGCTGGCGAGGAAGGTCTCGGCGAGGAGGGTGATATGTCTGGCTTATCCACACCGACGCTACCGAAAATAGACGCGCCAGAATTTGATTTGGCCAACATTGGCACATTTATTGATTTGCCGGTAAATGCCAAAATGTTGGGTAAGCTTTGTTTTGGTGAAACACTGATTGTTAGTCGTGATATAAAGCCACCACCGAAGGAGTTTTTGAAAGGAGCCGGCAATCGGTATCCAGAACTACTCAACTCAGAGTGCACTGAAGAAATTGGTGGCATGTGCATCAGCATACAGGCTAGCGATGAAAAAATGTTAACGTTTTGCACATCTCAATTTTCCTTTGAAGGCTGCGGGGCTACCAGCAGTATATTATCTGTACTTGATCGAAAATTTAAGCTCATTGAGGAGAAGAAAACAGAGACGCTACACAGAGATGGATCGAAAGAGGTATGAGTGGATTCGGGTACGTTCAAATTGAAAAAATCTAAAAACTACTTGATTTTCAGGAAAAATCTCTGCATGTTTTCCACGAAAATGACCGTCTAACAGCGTTTCGCGTTGCAATTGACCCGTTGGGCACCAAGAAGCATCGTGGAGTCATCAATATGAGTGTCGAAGGAAATTTGGTGTTGGATGGTGGAGCCTTCGCTCTGATGCGCTATTTAGTGCTGAAGAAGTTCAAAGGCGATTTGGAAGTCTGGTCAATGCATGTTTCAGGTAAAGAATGTTTCAACCAAACACGTACACAAGTCAAATATTTTTCATTTCCAGGTGAAATATGCCGTGTTGCATACAGTATTGGGAAACGAAAGCTGTTGATGATAAATGATCATCCACGCGAGACTATTCGAATTGTGAAAATACTTTTGCGTTCTAACCGTAAAGCGGAAGTATCAAAAAGCTACTTTTTGCCCAGCGGACATTTGGTACGACATCGATGGAATGATTGTCCCTATTTCATTCACATGAACCCTTTGGGAAGAATACCACCGTGCAATTACATGGACTGTTTGGAGAAAGCGTGGGAAACTGATGTTATGCTTTTCTCTAAATATTTGGATCTGAAAGAAGAGAAGAAAGCTGACATAAAATCATATTTGGATGACAATCGTCAAGCAAAATCAATGATTAAAGACTATCTGTTTTGTCTTTTACAAAGCAAACCAAAATATGTTCTCGATTTTACAATCGATTACTTTCAAAATTTATTAAGTACAGATTAGTGACAATAAAGAAATTGAATGCAGTGAAAATTTCCTTCATTATAATTTATGGCGCGACAGCCCAAGCCGGGCTTTGGCCTCCAGGATTAATCTCCTCCAATCGTCACGGTTTTGCGACCTTGTTCGCCAGTTGTTTACTCCCAACAAGGATCTGCTGTCAGCTTTTATCGCGTCACCCCATCGAGTGCTCGGTCTTCCTGTTGGACATCTACCGTGTGCTCTACCAGTTAATGTTCTTTTGGGTAGCCAGTTTTCTTCCATTCTTTCTACATGGTCCCCCCATTGCCATTTACGTAACTTTACGCAAGAGGAAACAGATGGATCGTCAAATGGTTCATACAACTCATCGTTGTAACGCACGAGAAGTCTCCAATTTGTTTCTTGCTTCACTGCGTCGTAGGTTTTCTGGAGCATTTTGCGTTCAAATACGTCCGGTGCTTTTTCGGATTCGCTCGTCAGGGTCCATGTTTCATTTCCATATAACAGCACAGGCCTGACTAGTGTTTTGCATTCTACGTCTAGCGGTCGTTGAATTTGCTATGGTTTTTTGATTAAATGTGTTTAACTGATAACGTATAAATTTAGAGAGCCATTTGGGCCATTAAGTTTTTGTATTTTTATTGTTTAGAATTTGCTTTACGAGTACATCCTTTTAAAATTTATAACGATTAGTATTGAATAAAGCACTTTGACTTGTTTATCAAAAAAAAAAACATGCTCAATTAAGCACAAAAAGTAGTCATGGCCCTTCAACGACCAAAAAATCAAAGTTTTCTCTTACAAGAGCCTTGTTAGACCAGTTTTGGCATATGGATGTCAGATCTGACAATCAGAGTGCTAGTACTATGGAAAGATTAAGAGTTTTCGAAAGGAAATCTCTTCGTGCATGTACTGGTTTGTACGGAAAGCCTGAGACGGATTGGAGGTATTATATATCGAATAGAAAAATTCATCAAACTGCTAAAGTGACAAGAGTCTATATCTTCATATTGAGACTCCTTCGGAATCATATCGCAAGATCTGTAACTGTGAGTGAAAACCCCTGGGTTTCACAGCCGTTCCACCCTACGGACAGTTATTGAGATTTGTCTCGCTACTGCCCTCATTCCACCTGAAGCATTCGTGTATTTAGACATGAATCAATGTTTTTGATTCTGTCGGTGTCCTAATCATATATCACATATCGTCAGAATTTGAGTTCACGATACCAATAATTCCAATGGAGATACTAATTTTCTAGTTTTGTTGAGGCTGCTCGAGCTGAGATAGAGCAATCTTGGTATTGGTGACTGTAAATTAATCGTGGCTATGTTTTTTTAAGATAAAATTATGATTGAATTTTTTGTCCTTTTTCCAATTGAATCATAAGATAAAGAGTTTTCCATTAAGGACATACAAATTTTATCTATTAATAAAAATCTGGAATATTTGAGATATTGAGTACAAATTTATTGTGGGTGTAATGCAAGCGTTACATTTTATGAATGAAATTCATACGACCACCACGAGCCTGTTTAGAGCGGTCGATTTTTCGGACCCAATTTTCCACCACTCTGGCACACATTTCAGTCGGAAAGTTGGCGATTTCGCGTTGGATGTTGTCTTTGAGCTAGTTGGCATGGACCAGTGACTTGATTTAGCGCCATATAAAAGAAATCCAATGGCGTTACATCGCATGAAAGATACGGCCATTTGGCCGGACTGTTTCTCGAGATAACCCGTTCACCAAATTTGCCTTTCAATAAATCGATTCTGAGGCATGCTGTGTGGCAAGTGGCACCGTCTTGTTGGAACCACATATGTCGATGTCAAGTTCATTCAACACTGGCTACAAATAATCTTCCAACATAACATGTAGCGCTCTTCATTGATTGACGGTGAAATACGGCCCAATCACACCTCCGGCATGATAACCGCACCAAACATTAATTTTTTGTGGATGCGTGTCTCAAGAAGCATATGTGGGTTTTTTGCTGACCAATAACGCATATTTTGCTTATTAACAATACCTTCGAACCAGAAATGAGCTTCATCGCTGAAGATGGTTTTTCGATGAAACTCTTCATTTTCTTCAAGCTTTGCCAGAGCCCAATTGGAGAAGTTTCGGTGTTTCGAATGATCAAGTGGCTTTAGTTCTTGAGTCAATTTGATCTTGTAATCATGTAGGCCAAGATCTTTTCGCAAAATACGCCACAGTGCCGTTTAAGCGATCCCAATCTTGAGAACGACGGGGAATCGACTGATTTGGCTCATTTTGAATCGATGCACTTACGGCTGCGATATTTCTTTCGCTTTGATCGGTATGACGTCTTTTTGGCATCGGAACGTCCAATAGTGAAAATTTGGACTCGAACTTATCCACTATAGCACGCACAGCCTGTCGGGTGGGAAAATTGGAGTAAGCGCTCTTAAAGTTACGACCACCGACTCAGAATTTCAGTAGTAATTTTTAATGATTTCCAAACTTTGCCGGTTCGGAAACTTTACCATGATAAAAATGTTAACTTTAAGTAACGTTTTGACATTGGCCGTTTATTAAAAAAGTTTAAGGGTGCGTTTATATAAAGATACAAAATTGTTATGCCTCTAATGGAAAACCCTATATATATCACACTCAATTCATTGTAATATTTAGCATTTCCAATATCATTGAACTCTGTAGTATTTATCATTTCATTTTTTCTAAAATTGCAATATTCCAAGTACATTGAATTGTTAAGAAATGTGCGAAATGCAACTATCGTAAAGTAATTGAACTTGTAAACATATCGGAATAGGCTTGTTCGTGAGTTATGTGCTTGTTAATATTTACATTATGGGATAGCTCTGAGTATGAACTATCTATCAACCAATGAATCGATTTTCTTTGAATCATCAGATTTAGGCTAAAAAAACTGTATTTACTAGAATAAGCCCGAATAAATTATTATTGCATTCATGTCAGACTTCTTCGACTCTTGAGTCTATTTAGCCACTGATACAAACAGTGTTGGTTAGTTTTTTCTCCTCTTTCGAATTGAATCATAAAAGATGAAATATTTTTAATTAAATTGAATTTGATATTGTTTTTGATTAAATGTGATTGATTAATAATGTATAAATTTAGAGAGCCATTCGGGCCATTTAGTTTTGAGTATTTTTATTGTTTGGAATATTCTTTGAAAATTTATAACGATTAATATAATGCGCTTTTCACTTTGACTTTGAGCTGCGAAAAATGCATTCAAATTGGACTAAATTCCCATTAAAAGTAATTATAATTGACTAATTGACCATATCACCGTCTCAAGTGCCAATACATACGATCAGGACAATGAGATGCTTTTACTATCTCTAAGCGAACCCTCGCTGTAGTGTTAAAAATGAAAATTTCAATTCAATTGAAATTTTGCCCATTTTGATTACACTAGTTGTAATGCATAATGGGTTTGTTTCTTCCAATTGCTTTGAAGGCTTGATAAAGGACCATAGTAGAAATCAGTTTTGGGGCTTGCCTAAATTAGGCATGCCTAATGCGGGCCTAATGGGGCACTAATGAAGTACGCCTAAGTTAGGCATACATAGCCTAATGCGGACCTAATTAAGCATACCTAACTTAAGCAATCTGGGAAATTGCGCAGATAAGTGTAATGTGGAGAGTGGAAAAAGTTCACATTAAAATGTACTAATTGAAAGTGAGATTAAGAAAATTTTGCTTATGCCACATCAGGTCCCACATTGGTCTGATGGGGCCGTAATCCGGCACGTCTAAGTTAGGCAAGACATATTCGAGCCTTATAAGCACTTTATTAATTGTTCTGGTTAGGATGTGTTAAGGCAAGCCCCATTAAGGCCTCATGCCGAACATAACGTATTATCCCATCAATTCCTAAACAGAACGTCTTTAGGCTCTGTTGGGGCATGCCGCATTAGTACCGCAGTTTTGCTGGCACCAGCCCTCTTATACTGGAAGCGCTGGTTTCTATCGAGCCAAGAAAATGTGTTATCATGTTGATAGCCAAGATGGCCCGGGTGAAGAAGAAGTGGTTCTTTCACTTAGGAGACTGGCACCATTGTACGAAACACTTTTGATTTGAGTTGATAACCACAATCTAGTGTAGAAACCTGCAGCTCAATATAAATTGCATGTTGGGCGTGTTCCCACATGCATATAAAGGGTCGAATGTACACCTCAGTGTACATTGACCGATGCACGGCTTCCACATCGTAACGGACGTTAAAAATAGAAGTCGAGTTGCTAAGTTCAACTCGAGTTTTGGAAAGTGTTATCGGAGGAAATGAAGGAGATGCTGTCACCGGCGAAGTGTGGTGATGGTAAATCACCGCGGAAACGCCGCAAGAGGAGTAAAGGGAACAGCGATGAGGAGTCGGAGCGAGGCAGGGACAATGAAATGGAGGAATCATCGGAAGCCGGCAGTTCGATAGTGTCGAACGGGTCGGAGGAAAGTGATGCCGACTCTGTGGGCACAAGCGCTACAACGCTAGCGCATCGTGCCATGGAAGAGCGGTTTGCAGAATTCAGGAGGACCCCCGAGGAACAGGGAAACACCATTAGGATGCTGGAGGCGAAAGTCGCATCTTATGAGATGCGGTTCGGAGGAACAAGTCGCAAAAACAGAATTTGCGATCAAGTGAAGACGAGACAGTGGAGGATTAAGTGGCCACCCGCGACAATAGTGAAGCGTCCTGTAGACGCGCTAGCCCACGGGAGTTTATCAACAACAACGAAGAATGAAACAGCAGGGAGGAAAGGAGCCACAGCAACAGAAAAGTCAGCAGCAGCAGCAGCGAAGCGGCCACGAAGGAGAACGAATCAAGCAAAATGAAGACGCTTCCAATTGTCATTTTGGAGGAATATCCAGGTATTAACAACATTGAAAATTCTTTTTTAAAAAACCTAGCAAATGATTATTTGTTGAACGCCCAAGGCCCGAATAAAACCCACATCATTACTAAAACCAGCAAAGATTACGAGGCACCTAAGACAGTCTAAGCCAACTCGAATCAAAAAATTCCAACCAATTCCTATCCCAGAATACCTCACAGATCGAGAAAGCTGAGTGTCTAGCAATCCATTAAGCTACAGCCCATTCCCTTTCGAAAGGAATGTCAAATCCTCAAACGGAAAATATGATGCATTCGGTCATCTCAAATCTCTTCAATCAGCCAACCTTTCGCTCAAAAAGAAAAACAGGCTAATGAACTGTTTCAACTTCCTCTTGACTATCCAGCTGCATCGGACCAACAAACTGTCATCTGGTTCACCACAAGAAAACAAGTTAAGTCGTTAATCCTATCACGACCTAACAAAAAATCTTGTGGTGAAGACGCCTTTCCTTGCATCTTCTTCAAAAGATGCAGTGATGCAGTCAGCCCTTTCCTGTCAGTGCTCCTCAACCACTGCATATTAAATGCATACTTCTCCAAGGCCTGGAAAAGAGCCATCATCATCCCGATTCCAAAAAAAAACGAGAACCCTTTACTCCCAAACAGCAATCGCCCAATTTCGCTGCTTTCCACTGCAGCCAAAATATTTGAGTTTGTCCTCAAAGAACATATTGACGACCATCTTGCAACACACCCAATTATTCCGCACTTTCAGTTTACAAACTATAAAAATCTGTCGGTCGAACACCCACTCCTAACTTTAAAAACTAGCATTGCATACATCATGGCAAAAAATATTCCAACCATAGCATGTCTCCTCGATATTAGAAAGGCTTTCGATTCAATCTGGCAACAGGGCCTGATATTCAAACTAGCTGAAAGACATAAATTTCACCCAAACCTATGTGAAATTCTCCTCCCTCGTGAAAGTAAACGGCGCCACATCGTCCCCGTTCTTGCGCTGGTATCCCTCAAGGATCTGTGCTCTCAGCGACACTTTTCAAAATTTACACTGCAGATTTGCCACGACCCCCAGTGCATAGCAACTCCACCCAAATTCTTCAGTACGCAGATGATATTGTTACATGTACAAATAATTCTGCGAGCTACTGTCGCAATTGTTTTCACAACCATTAAGAACATCAAAACAAATTTACTCGAAACCACGAGAACCCGGCAAGCATGATCAACATCTGGCAGTGAGTCACTGCTCCATTCATTACGCTGCTGGAATGTTCCCGCTAATTCACAAATGCACGAGAACTGAGTTGAATGATTAGAGACCCTATATAAAGGCGAGCTAAATGAACGGGGGGGATCATTCATTCGACCGCGATAAGAACTGCGATAGTGTGTGGGAAGCGATATTGTTCGAGTAATAGAAAAGTCATTTTCGTAATAGTGAAGTGATTTAGAAGACAATTGCGATAAGAAATTTATGGACAAGTGTTCGATTTTTAATAGTGAAAATTAAAATTAGTGAAAGTGTTAAACTGATTATTGTACATTTTTGTAATAAAATAAACTCTTTTAACTTAAATTAAAAGACATTGCGTTTTCACTTTCCCGGAACATTAAAATTATTGGCCGCGAACCAAATACACGCGACAATATATTATTTGCATCTGCTCGCAACCTGCTTCTGTTGCAATCCAGGCTGAATTACTATCTAGACACGATAGATAGTTTTCTCCGCAAATGGCGCCTTGTACTTAATCCTGCGAAGTGTGAGTTATAATACGAATACAAGGTAAAACAATTTTCACCCCCCAATGCGTTCTCTAGCAAAGAATTTCACACTTGAGATTAAAGGTACAACTGTGAGAACGATTTAAGAAGTCACCTACCTAGGCGTGAAAATATACTCAAAACTTTCTCTTCGTGTCTTCGTTATTTTTTTTGCCACAGATACCGTTTGGAGCCTGTTGATGTTGAATTTCAGTAGAGAACTGGTCTTTGCCGAATACACCTTTGACATACGACATCGATGGGTTGATTTAATGAAGTAATGATCCGAGTTACAATTGGTTTCTCAGTATTTACGGATGTCAAGTATGTTCGAGGCCCATCTTTGTTGAGTCAGAGCATGGTCGATCTAGTTTTGGATGTTGCCATTCGGTGATACCCACGTCATTCTATGTATACGATGATGTGTGAAGCAAGTCGAACGTATAACTAGATTTCTGCTATATGCAAAGTCAATTAGGCGTTGATCGTTGTCGATTGTTTTGCTGTGGAGGCTATATATTTCAATCGTTCCCCGATGAGATTGCTACCCTTGGCGTTGAAATCACCCAGAATTATTTTTGTATCATTTGTCTTATTACTTTTATCCCATTACTTTTTCAATTCCATCGAAATGGCGAAAATTTTAATTCCCGTTACTCAGAAATTGAAATGTTCATACACTCAATTACAATTACTTGTAAAGAGGAATTGCATGAATAATCAATTACAAAAGCAACTAATTAGTCCCAGCTCTGGTAGCCTTTGCTCCAAATACCAGAAGGGCGCCAGCCTGAGATAGCGGTACTGCTTTGATGGAGATTCAGTCATTACGTCTCCCCTGATTTCACGCAGGACATCCTTGTAAAATCTTGCATCTATCGGTTTTACCAGCAGAGGCTGCCTTAGGCGTCTACACCGTGGCTTATTCCTTATGCTATAGTTCATCTTCCTAGAGGTGCCTTCGATAGGAGTTTTTAAGACTTGAGTCCAAGATAGCCTTGCATTAATAATTAATTCTAAGTGCTTAATAATTGAAACCTTTTCAATATATTTACGATATACGAGTACTTTTATATTCAAACTAGTTCAGATTTTATTATTTTGCCTGGCAATTATGTACTACTTAGTTTTTCTAGTGTCAACTTGTTTTCGAACAGCCATTCAATGTACTAGGAAAGTATTATAGGAGAGTACCAGGGAGGCTTTCAAAGTGGAAGGTCTACAATAGACCAAATATTCTCAGCTAAGCAGGTGCTCAAAAAGTACTGGGAATAAAACATCGATGTGCACCAACTCTTTGTGGACTTCAAGCAAGCATATAGCAGTGTCGACAGAAATACTCGTACCCTGTACAAAATAACGCTTGACTTTGGCATCTCAACAAAACTAGTCCGCATAGTTAAAGTCACGATTCTAAACATAGAACCCTAGGTCACAGTAAATGGCGAGCTAACGGATACTTTTAGAATGGCATCAGGCTTAAAACAAGGGGTGGGCTTGCCCCAATGATCTTCAATGGGGCGCTGGAGTACGTTATCAGGAAAATATCTGCTAAAACTTATGGTACACTAATGTTCAATCTCATACAATTGTTAGTATATGCTCATGACGTCAATATTAATGGCACGTTCAATCTCAGATGCCAAAGGAGCATTTTTGAGCCTAAAATGTGAAGCGAACCAAATTGGTCTACGAGTTGATGAAACGAAAACTAAATTCATGACTTAAACGAGGAAGAACACTTCAGGCCGACAAAACCTGGCCGTAGAAGACTATAACCTTGAAAGTTTGAATAACTTTGTTTATTCTTTCTTGAAAAACCGTTAGGCCTTGCTTTGTTGTGTGAGCAGACGCGTTTTGAGTCATGTTCAGTGTTTATCTTGGAGCTAACTTGAATGGAGGAGGCGGCGAAAAGGACAAGATAGGACGCATAAATGCCGAAAATAAAGCCTTTTGCTCCGTACATCCAATTCTAAGCTCCAGAATTGTGCACAGTCAAAATAAGCTTCGTATTAACATATCACTAGTGAAACTTGTGCTATTATATGGAAACGAAACATGGACCCTGATGAGCGACTACGAAAAGGCACTGAACATATTTGAACAAAAGTGCTCCGGAAAATCTACGGTCCAGTGAAACAAGGAGACTACCATCCAATGATGACTTGTATGAATTATTTGACGAACCACCTAGGTCTGCTTGCGTAAAGTTACGCAAATTGCAATGGGCAGGCCATGTAGGAAGAATGGAAGAAAACCGGCTACCCAAAAGAACATTAGGGTAGAGCACAAGGTACGCGTCCAACGGGAAGACTGAGGAGTCGATAGGAAGACACGATAGGAGTTGACAGCAGATCCTTGCTGGGAGTGATCAACTGGCGAACGAGGTCTCAGAACCGTGATGATTGGAGGAGATTAATCCTGGAGGCCAAGGCCCGGCTTGGGTTGTCGCGCTATAGATGATGATAATGATTCAATTTATGTACAAGGTGATTAATTACTTTTAACTCCTATTGCGGATTTGCCTGAATTTTCGTGCTCAAAATTTTAGCTTTTTGAACAGAGAATTTTTACTGTAATATGCGAAGTGTATCTGAGCAGAACTCATTATTTGAAACGTACTATAGTTTATCTGTATTTAAATTAGCATAAACTAGTATGCTGATCATCGGACGCGTTGAAAAACTCGTTTTGTTTATTCATACCTACTCACTTTAGAGATAAACAACTTACAAAATATAAATCAAAGGAGAACGACTCATCTACAATTTCCGTAAATGGCAATAAATTATTCCATCGTAAAAACATATAAACTAAACTTGTACTCACCCTCAATAGAAATGTCAGTACGGACTCCCGATACGGAACAAAACCAGAAGGTCCTTTCTTGGCATCGGCAAGCGCTGCTATCACCTTTCCCAATGTTAATAAGCTTTTATTGATACTAACTCCCTCTCGAACTCGATCGCCTGTTGCATTTCCGTGGCTGATCCTTTCACTGCCAGCCAAATCCACCAAACTGATCTTACTCCTTTTTGTATGCTTTATCTTCTTACTCACTCCCTCCGATGTTTCATCGATTTCGGACAAGTTCATGACAATATTGAAAATTGAGTGCGACCTGGAGCTTTTATCATTCATTCCCGTGGCCGCTGTGGCACGTTGACTATTCCCAACCGTTAGCCAATTCTTCAATGCTGCATACGAGTCCACCGGATGTGTGCTCAAATCCACTACGTATGGACCCCAGACAGGATGCTCGCGAACACGCAGAGCACTTCGTTTGCTTGGATTGGAGTTTGCCTGGCTCTCCAATTGCGACACGGATAGCAGGTCGTGGATTTTCTCATTGTAGATTTCGAAGTAGCTCACCTCGACTTCAACTTCGATTGACTTCTTCAAGGAATTAATGCGACGAAATAGCTCTTTGCAGAAGCGAGGAATGATCCCAGCTTCTGACTTAGGGTCGAGGTCATTATCGTCAGTCTCGATGCCCGTCATGCTGTAACTCTTCCCCGACCCGGTTTGCCCGTATGCGAATAGACATGCATTGTATCCTTCGAAAGCTTTGTCAACAAGTGGCATCCCTATTGTACGAAACACGTGTTCCTGACTGGTGTAATGCGAATCGTCAACGTTGACTGACCAAAACGCATGGTCATATTGGAAGCTGTGACTTACTCCAGCCGAGCTATCCGCAGTGGTTCCAGCAATTACGGTCACTTCGTCACCTTCCACTTGGATGATGTTGGTTACTGTGGACATCAGACATTCCTGAGCATTCAACGGACGAACGCGTACAGCCACCTTTAAATTACTTATTTCTGTGTCCTTCAGCGAACGGATATCATCACCTGCCGACTTGGCTCGTCGCGGAGTCTCAAGAGTGACTTTTGAATAGCATTCAGGCGTTCCATGATCTATTGACTTGCTCGTACTTTTCGGCGTATTGAATTTGAGACTTTTTGCAGTGATGGTTGTTGGCGTAGATGAGACGGATGTTTTAGTATTTTTGAACAAGGATGACGGGGTATAGCATGCATTGATAACCGACGACGGAATCTTTGTTCGACTTTTCACGCTTGAAAGGGGAGTGCGGGATGCTGAGGAACCAGCCGACGAAAATGCTGTATTTAAAATATGTTCACTTACACTCGCTTCCGCGGTAGCATTATGAGATCCCGATTTATTGAAATTTTTGCGTGTTACATGTTTAAATAGTGAACTCGAATTCGATCCCGACACATTTGGACGATTCGCACGAGAGTTTAACGGCGTACTTTTAGTGGACATGTTGAAATATATTGTATTTAAATGAAATTGATATAATAAAGTCTTAATCAAAGTATAAAAGCACAAATAGATCACATTTTACGAATTGTAAACAAGAAGTTAAAACCGTTGAGTGATATTTAAATGACAACTGACTGATTTGACGTTCGCAGACGTTGAACTAAACTATGCTGTATGATGTTGAGTGGTAAGGTAGGTTTATCGACAGTGGTAGTGGACATTTTCTTGGCACGATGTATTGGGTGGCACTTAAAATTTCAATATTAAAATTTTTATGTTATTATTCCTTCGGTGAATGTGAAAACAATTGAGTAAAATGAAACAAATATTGATTTCTGAACTATTAAAACGGTTGTAAAATACATCGAAAAATTTTAGATTGTGTTAAACTTTTTCACTCGACTCTTTTTACGTCAATATGATATAAATCTGATGTTTTAATTTTTTTTTTAATACCTCCATTCCCTACCACTCTTTCCATCACACTTTCTTCATCACACAACGCTCGTGCGATCTGCACTTCACATTGCGTCGCTTCTTCTAGTGTGACACCCAGACAATGTTTATAACATCGGTATAAGGGTGCACACAAAAATATGTGGTCATTCTATTAATCTTTTCTTGTCCAATTCGTGATCAGCTCTCAGAGATAAAAAAAAATTATAAATCCGACGCAGTAAAAAAAAACTCTGAGTTATAAAATAGCTCGACGATAGGGTTTCAAAAATGCCCTAAGATGCTATGTTGAATTTTACTGGACTGGATTTCAAACGTTATTAATTAAATATTCTTTAAGCCTTTTCTTAAAGACTATAAGTGAGTTTGCTTCCTTAACTGAATCAGGAAGATTGTTGTATATTTGCAGCGCATCATTTGTAGCATCGTTCTTCAGATGGTCGGATCTTGCAAAAGGTATTACGAATTGATTAGCATTTCTAGCATTGTACTGATTCTTTTGCGATACTTTAATAAATTGAACTTGTGATGACGATTTTGATTGTAAACATTTGAAGATAAACTTGGCTTTCTCCATTTCAATGATTTGAGGAAAGGTTAATAATCTGGTTTGATGGAGCATCGGAAGATTTAGAATGTTTTTATAAGCTTTGCTGAGCATTCTAGAAATGATATTAAGATGCTGGTTTGATGACTGGCTCCAAATTACTTCTCCGTAATGTAGTTTCGACAGTACGAATGCATTTAGGATCACCTGCTTGATGTTTTTTGGAAAACCTTCATATCTTCTAAGTAGTCCTACAATAGGAGCTGATTGTCTCCTTAAGTTATTAATGTGTGATAACCATGTTAGTTTATGGTCAATGATAAGTCCAAGATACTTGATCTCCGTTACTCTTTCTAGTTTTTCGTCATTAATTTTTATGTCCGTGTCAATGTCACCTTTATTCTTTTGCTTGAAAATGACGAATTTTGTTTTTGAAGTATTCAGCGCTAGTTTACTATCAATCAACCACGAATGATATGTTTTTAGATCCTCATTAATGGTGTTTTCGAAGTAATCTCTTTCATGTCCCGAGTAAAGTAGTACTGTATCATCTGCGTATAGTGCATAATTTCCTTTAAGTCCATATGTATTCAAATTATTAGTGTATAACAAGAGTAATGTTGGGCCAAGTATCGAGCCCTGTGCAATGCCCGATTTCATAGGAGCAGCGTCGCTCAAAACTTTTTTGACTGCTGTTCTCTGCGATCTGCCTTTCAAGTAATTTCTAAATAGCTAATTTGCATTGCCTTGAATACCATATAATTCCATTTTACGAAGTAGAAGATCATGAGCCACCGTATCAAAAGCTTTTTCAGATCCACAAAAATCGCAGCAACATAATCTCCTTTATCCAGGCCTGTATTAATAAAATGCGTGACTGAAAGGAAGGCATCAAAAGTACCTCTATTTTTCTGGAATCCAAATTGTTGTAAATTTAAAATTGAGTTTTCCAAAATGAAAGATGTTAGGCGGTTATTTATTAGTTTTTCGAAAATTTTACTAAATTCTGTTAAAAGGGCGATCAGGCGGTAGTTGTTTAGATCCATTCGGTCTCCTCTCTTGAAAATTGGGTCTATTTTAGCTAGTTTCCCTTCCTCTGCAAACGTTCCTTTCCTAATGTGCTCATTAAGGTAAGTTGCAATATAATCAGCTATCAGTTCTTTAATGAGTTTTATTTCATCCATGGTTATGTTGTCAATCCTGGGTGCTGTATTTTTCTTCATTCCCTCAATGATGTTTATAACTTCAGATTTGTTTGTTGGATGCATATGAAATGAGGATTTTGGCAAAGTAATTGTGGGACTAAAATTTCTTGTTGTGTTTGTCCGGATTTCATTGGCAATCTTTTCACCAATAGTCAAAAATAATTATTGAGTGTACTTGCAGCTTTGAATGCCTATAATTGTGTAGTTGAGTTCTCTTATCTGAAAGAAGGTTCCTGGGCTACTGAGTGACACGGTGAGTTATTTTGAACTTCGTTTATTATGTCCCATATTTCATGTGGATTGTCAGGCGCTGCATCCAATCTTTTGGAATAGTACAAAGCTTTCGCTTCTTTCACAGCGCATTTGGACAATTTGTTTGCTTTGTTATACATGAACTTTAGTGACTGATCGTTTATATTCCGTTTGTAGTCCATATATGCCTTCTGCTTGTTCTTGCTCACCTCAATCACTTTTTGAGTAATCCATGAATGCCGACAACATTAATTTTTTTCTCTTAAGTTGCGTTGTCTTTAGCTTCTACTATAATCTTTGAAAGTTCCATTAGGTTTATAGGTCTCCGTTGTTCTAATAATCGTTGGATGTAAGATTTGAAGAGCTTCTTGTTCAAATATCGGAAAGTTTTGTAAGCAGGCCTCTGTTTATGAGCGCTTATGCCTTGAATGTTTATTTTCAAAACACGATGATCTGGCTCTGGCCAATCCTCATATATGAAATTAATTTTATCCGCAGTTGGCTTATCGTTTGTAACTATGTGATCGAGGCAAGTATTTGAAACAGGACGTGTAATTGTTTCTTGGTCCACGATCATAGCACCATTTGTATCCAGAGTATCCTTATATAGCCTTGATTCTGAGAAATCAGTAATTATATTGATGTTTGTGTCAGCTATTGTAAGTAAATTTTTTTCTGAGGAATAAAGGTTGTCTAGTACTGAGCATAGATCTTGCGCATTCAAACGGTTGGGGTTGTAGAAAGTACCAATTTTAATTTTTTTCCTGCGTAGTTTATTTCGATTATTATAATGCAGTATTTATCAGGTGTGATGCATTTAGTAATGAAGTTTATTGTATTTTTCACATAAATAGCTGTGCCACCACCTCTTTCAGGTCTACAGGAGAATACCGAATTATAGCCTACGATATTAAAATACTTGGCTTCCTATGGGTAAATCCATACTTCATTTAGAATAATCACATCTGTCTCGGGATTTTGCTGTAGATAAATCTGAATATCACTCAGTTTGTTCCGTAGGCTTCTTATATTAGCATATATGATCGTTAGTTGTGTGCCACTTGATCGATTTCTATTGCTAAAAATCATTTGGAATCGTAGTCAATGGTCCTCCTAGCAATTGTTATCCTACGCTGGTACTCTTGGCACTCCGTAGAGTCTGCTTTGTGGGAATGATCAACATTCTTACTATTTCCCGCACAGTTGCAACATTTTTCGTACGCACTTTTGCAGTCCTTCAATTGATGCTTTCCCCGACACCTACCACATATTTGCTCCCCTTCGCAATACGCCATTTTATGATTAAACTTTTGGCACTTATAACATCTTGTCACAATGTAGTCTTCCTTTACAAAGTAGGACCTGTAATCGTTGTTTATATACCTTTTTACCAGTCTTTTATACATACATCCATTCAACTGAAGAATGTGCAACAACTTTCCATTTTTTGCGCGTCTGGCGTGAACTAATTCCATTTTCTCGTTTTTCTCAATATTGGGGTTTAAGGGCAGCATTTCATCTCTTAATTCCTCGCCACAAAACTACTTCTCAAGACCATTGATGACCAGCCTGGGCTGACGAGATTTTGTCTCCGTGACTTCATATTCGTCTTGTAGATTGTCTTTTGTAATTTTGAAGAGCGATGTCGTATTGTTATTTGTGGTTGATTTTATAATAGCACCACCATTACGGATAGGCCGGAACAGTTGAAGGGGAATCTTACATTTACTTGGCTTAATCTTCGACTTGAAATCGGATACCGTTTTTTCCGATGATGAATGTTTTTGGGGCTGAATTATAATCCCTTTTTGTGATGTTAAATGTGCACGCCGTTCAGTTTGAAAAGTAGAAATACTTTTCGTAATGTCCGCATAAGAAGGTTTTCGCGCGGCTGCATTTTTATCGATTACAGCGGTTACAGTGATCTTTAGTTCAACTATATGGTTTTCCATTTCTTTCATCTGATGAAAGAGGCGATCTTCTTTCGATTTCTGATGTTGGTTCTTACAAGAGGGACACATCCACATAACATCCTCGGAGATGTCCATAATTTTTTGATATCGCTCTTCACTCATCTTAATGCACTTTAAGTGAAACCACTTATTACAAATTCCATCACAGCCCATTCCTCGATGCTTATCCTCCACTGGCTTTCTGCATTTTTCACATTTAGACTCAGTTGCAGGTGTTGGCATATTTGTTTATTTTTTATTATTTTTAAGTTTATTTGTATATTAATCGATTTTATTTTGAATTTTATTTTGATTAGTAAGTGAAAGGATAAAAATGTTTAAGTAAAAAAATATATTATAAGAAAATATTATATGTAAATTATAAGAAGAAAAAATTACGAGATTATTTATAAAGTTAAAATTTTTTTTTATAACTTAATGCCGCAAAGAAATTTTGCTACTAGAGAAACAAATATTTTCTCTAAAGAAAATATTTTGTAATTATTAAAAAATGTATCTAAATCAATCTTTTTGTTACACAAAAAATTATGATTGCGATTGATGAAACTCTCACTACACGAGAATCTCACAAATCCTAAGCAATCAAAATCCGTTAATGGGAAAAAAAGAAGAAAAATGAATTGTAAAAATTATCACTAATTCAATCATCTGCTTAAACTTTATTGTTCTCTAGGCTGCAATACTCCTAAGCACTTTGATAAAAAACAATCACAGAACTTAAAATTTCAATTTATCTCCAAGATCCGAAAAGTTCTCCTGTCACTGCAAATTGTCAGTTTGACGATCGATTTTATTTTACGATTTTATGTTATTATTCCTATGATGAATGTGAAAACAATTGGATACAATGAAACGAATATTGATTTCTGAACTATTGAAACGGTTGTAAAATATATCGAAAAATTTTAAGGTTGTCCTGAACTTTTTTATTGATCGCCTCTTTTTACGTCAATATGATATAAATTTGATGTTTTAATTTTGATACTATCATTCATTTGATTTTTTATTACGTATATTCTCCATCACTCTTCCATCGTCGCACAATGATCGTGCGATCTGCATTTCACAATTCGTCGATTCCTCAATAAAACATCGGTATCTTGCTAGTCTAGCTCAATTTGTGAACACCTCTCAGAGAAAAAAAAACATAATAAGACACATTCAAAAAATATCCGAGTTTATGGAAAATAGATGTCTTTAACTAGCTCGACGATAGGGTCTAAATGCCCAAAGATACTGCATTGTCAATCCTCAGGACTTATCATCAATTTGAATTTGTTAGATGTTGCTAATTATTTTGTTTATTTGGTATTGATAGGCCAACCTAGCTTTTTCCTGAAAGACCGTCAGACCTTGCTTTGTTGTGTAAGCAACGCGTTGCGACTCCTTTGAGTCATCTTCAGTGTCTAAAAGATGTGTGGAAGGAAATGACTTGATGCAGGCGGAGAATGGTGTAATGAATTTTCTTCTAAAAATCCGTGTAGGACACGGGTGCCAATTGTCTGGCACAAGTGTCAGCGAGCTATAAACAAGATCGAGCTCAGCTGAGTAACTTACTTAACGACCGCGTACGCGTGCTTGTCAACTAGCTATCTGCAAGATATTTATCAAGCGTACTCTACTCTACGAGACGTACCGATCAATTTTTATTATCTTTAGAAATGTTCTATTATGTGTCAATTAAGCTACTCTACAGTAATTCAAAATTTGTTGACTCATTAAAAATAGCGGATACGAAGGCTTGTCATTCAATATTCTCAAGAACAATCAATGTTAATCATTTCAAATAAGAATCATTCACCTTTCATTAAAATACAAAATTGTGTGTGCTCAATGTACAAAACCAAATTCAATTAATTCATACTCAAAGTCAATAGTCTCAAGAATCAAAAGTTGCTGTAGTTGCAAAGCCGTCCAGAAATTATTATGGAAAATGTATGCACGTGCAAGAAGAAAATTGCATATTTGCAAAAAAATAATTTTATAAAAAGAAAATCAGCCATTCAATGGAACATTGTTAGTCAAGTAATCATTAAATACGCTTTTCATTTCATTCACAGGAAAAGGTTTCACTCTAGATTTACATGATCCGTCAAGCGAGATAATCTATCAACAGGACTTGGACACTTTTAAGGCTTGCTCACTTACGGTGGAATCTGGACTTAACTTGGACAGCAATTTGGGAACTAGAAGATAGTTGAACTTGCAGGTAATACTCGAACACAGCTATTAGAGTCTTAATTTGTCCTTGATATTCACTTGGGATATTGCATGAGTTCAGGTTCTGTCAAGGTTTGTCAGCGAAACTCTTGCAATTAAGACCTGAAGCAAGACATTTGGTGTTCAGCCTGGTTGACTTGTTTGGGGTTATGGAGTTCAGCATCAAGATCTTGGATCATCTGGATCTGCAGTGGAAGCAGCAGTCACTTAAATCTGCACGTTCTCAGGTACTTGGGAAATTAAGCAAAGGGCAAATATAGTGGCTTAATATCTGTGGGGATATATCTGGGGGATTAAGTATAGGCTATCACATTTAGAGCAGTACTGGAAGCAGTATGATCAAAGGAGTAGGCAAGAGTGCGACCAAAATATTGGTATTCATATGAAGAACAACATACCCGCTGGGGCAAGAAGAAGCAACCTTAAAACCAAAAAAAAAAAAATGAGCAGTCAAGAGACGCACTTCAAACAAGTTCAGAGGCACATCACTAACTTTAAAAAGATAGTGAACTAAGGCACAACGTTGCCTATTTTCAGACAAGGACAGAAAAATTGAAAGCCACGTGGGCAACATGCGAAGGACTGCAAGAAACACAGTACAGCCAGTTGAAGGATAATGCGGAGAAGTTGAACCAATACGTGAAGGAATCCAAAAATTTGGAAGGATTAATGTTAGACTACCAAACGTTATTTCAAGCAAATATCAATAGTTACTCATCGGAAAGTACATCACTAATGAGCACAGATGCCGTAAAACTTGAGAGAATTAAAATACCCTCATTTACCGGATACTACGCAGATTGGTATGCATTCTGCAATTTATTCAAAACTATGATTCATAACAGCATTCACTTCACATTCACAGGTACAGAAGCTACAATACCTACGCAGTGTTCTTCATGGAGTAGCTGAACAGCTAATTAACCATTTAAGCATTACTGATGCGAATTACTAGCCAGCTTGGAAGTTTCATTGTGAGCGATAAAACCATCGGGCTATCGCTCAACATATGATGCAGCGGTTCTTCAATATCGAACAGTGCAGCTGTATTGATTCATCAGAGTTAAGACACATGCTTGATACAATGAATCAGCTTTTGGCGAGTATAAACACATTGAAGGCTGATTCGTTCTAGCTGGCCACAATTTTCTTTTTAAATCAAAAACTTGAGGACAAATCTAAGAGAGAATGCCAGAAAAACATAGCTGACTCTAATGAAATTCCTTCATTGAATCAATTTCTTGAGTTCCTGAAACAACGGTTCTTAATGCTAGAAGCATTGTCATCAGGAAGACCAAAAACAAAGGTGGTGAAAGTAAATACCACACAAGTGGGCTCAAAGGTGGTGTGTTTAATGTGTAAAGCAGCGTATAAACTGTTTGAGTGCAATACATTCAAACAATCAGGCCCGAAGAGAGTTAGTTAAAAATTCAAATCTTTATTTTAATCGTTTGCAGGGGCAACACAGAGTGAACCAATATTCATCTAAGCATGGATGCGTGAAAAACATAATACTCTGTTCCACCCAGAGGGAATAAAGAATACAAATTGAGCAAAAAATACCTGCTTCAGTACCTATATAAGACCATGGTGCCTACACTGGTAAGAATTATGCACTCTTCGCAACCGCAAAAATTCAAGTAAGTTGTTCAGATGGAGGAACTTTAACGTTCGGGCTTTACTTGACTCAGAAGCTCAGCTATCATTCATTAGTGAGACCACTGCACAATTACTACAGGCAATAAGAGCAGGATCTCTCTCAGGAGGAGAGACAAAACTCTGCGCGATCGTCCACACTGACCATGGAAAATCAGAGAAGCTCACGTTCACTCCACTCATCTTAACTACACCCACATGGTCACTATTATGCACTAAAGTTTCTTTCAATATTCCACAGAGGCTGACTCTCTAAGACCTAGCAGACTCCATGTATCATTAACCAGGAACTATCGACATACTCATTGGAGCGGATCTGTATAATAGACTTCTATTACCTGGTCTTCTGCCCAGCCAAATTTGTGCCCAGAGAACTAAACTCGGTTGGGTACTGTTTGGGTCAGTTCCATGTGCATTCGTCTCTTATGAAAGGTTAGAGTAAATTCTAGGGCAATTCATGGAAACGGAAGAACTTTCGAGGAGGAAAAGTGAGGATCATTATATAGAGACGCTGATATGACAACCAAATGAAACATATTCCGTTAGTCTACCTTTTAAAAATGACATGGATCCATTCAAAGAAATCGTCGATACAAGGGAAATTGCATTTATATGAGTTAGACAATTAGAACATCGACTTGTGTGTAACCCAATGCTTTACGACCAATATTGCAACTTTATGCAAGAATATATTGACTTAAGTCATATGTTCAGGGTACCAGCTGAATTAGTCAAGATGACTACAGCATATTATATCTACCCCCTCATGCCGTCATAAGAGAAACCAGCAGCACAGCTAAACTGAGACTGGTATGGGACAGTATGTGTACCATATCTGGTAATCAGGACTCTTAAAAGTCCAGCAACTAGATGGAAGGTTTACATAACAAACCAAGTAAGCATCATTTAGCAACACAGCTCTTCAGAATTCTGGCATCATATCCAGTCACAAGACAATCCACCGGACATTGCAACGAGAGGAATGTATTCGAAAGAATATTTAACGTCAAAACTGTGGTGGAATGGATCAAAACGGCTCACCGTACTAGCCATTCGTTTGCCGCCATCCATAACTAGTACAACCTCCGAGGAAGAAAGGAAGATAACATCGTTGGTGGCGAATTCAGTAGAACCACCTGAAATACTTGAAAGATACTCATCCTTACACAGACTAAAGTCATATGGTGTTAACGATTCGCGTCCAATATACAGTTCCCCAAAATGAAACGCAGTGGCGACTTAACAGAAGCTGAATTCCGTGTGCTTGTCGCAGCACTACGCATAAAGTGAAGAGATCCAACAGCCATCGAAGGGTGATAGTGTTCACAAAACAAGCCGGTTAAAAGCCTTATCATCTTGATTAGATCATGAAGATATCTTCAGGGTGCGTTGTTGCATTCAACAGGCACTAATTTGAGAAACAGCAACACACCCAGCAATTATTCCAAAGGGTCCCTTAGCAAAACAACTAATCAATCAAGCTCATAAACTGACTCAGCACGGTGGCAGTCTTTAGCTATTCTTCGTCTATCATACTGGATAATATCAGGGCAAACAGCAGTAAAACAAGTGTTAAGAGAATGCGTAACTTGTTTCAAGATCACCGCAAGACCCAACTCATAACTAATGGGTAACCTACCAGCAGCAAAAGTGCGTCTGGAGAAGCCATGCCTACATACTGGGATTGGCTATGCTGGACCAATCACTATTAAATGGAATGGAGGACGAGGGACCAAGACAACGAAAACATACATCACAGTATTTGTCTGCATGGCAATGCCAATGCTTGCATATCGGCACTAAAAAGGTTCATCGCGAGACGAGGGAGGACTAGCTGTATCTACAGTGATTGTGGTTCTAACTTCCTTGGTGCCAATAGACAACTTCAGGTATCATACAGAACCTCGATGTAATCATGCCCTGCTGAAGCTACCAATCAAAGGTTCATTCCTCCTGGTAGTCCTCACTTTGTGGGACTCTAGAAAGTCAGCATGAAATCTATGAAGGCACACCTCTACAAAACAGTAGGACAACCAATCTTGAACGTTGACAAAATGAATACGTTATATCGCACAAATTGAAGCGAAGTGAAATAAGCGACAGGACGTTTTTTTTTAACTAGCAATAGTCTCCTTGAAGTAAATATGTTAGTGAGCCCAGTGAAACCAACTGCACTTTAATAAAGGAATGGCATCTAGTTCAGTAGATGAAACATTAATTCTGGCGAAGATAGACAGAAGGCTACTTGCAACGGTTGCAACAAAAACAAACTGGCTTCAACAACAAGACAACCTCAGGGTGGGAGAACTCGTATTAGTCAAAATAGACAACATTGCATCAATGCAATGGCCTCTAGTGAGAATATTGGCAACACATCCAGGACCAGGTGGACTAGTACGTACGGTCACGATCAATTTAAAGGGCAACATAACCAAACGTCCTATCGTTAAAATATGCGGACTGCCATTTAATGAAGTCCAGCAGCACGCAACAGAAGAAAAAACTGAGCGTTCAACCATAGAAAGTGAAACCAAAACCTTTAAAGTTACTAAGCGTCGTACCGAGCAAAACACCGGACTTCAAAAGAAAAGACGGATTTTACCAAACTTAGCAGCTTTCCCAACCATTCTGTTAACAATGCTCATGGTCTTTGGAGTTTATCCTTCTCCCACAATGGCCTCTAGTGAGAATATTGGCAACACATCCAGGACCAGGTGGACTAGTACGTACGGTCACGATCAATTTAAAGGGCAACATAACCAAACGTCCTATCGTTAAAATATGCGGACTGCCATTTAATGAAGTCCAGCAGCACGCAACAGAAGAAAAAACTGAGCGTTCAACCATAGAAAGTGAAACCAAAACCTTTAAAGTTACTAAGCGTCGTACCGAGCAAAACACCGGACTTCAAAAGAAAAGACGGATTTTACCAAACTTAGCAGCTTTCCCAACCATTCTGTTAACAATGCTCATGGTCTTTGGAGTTTATCCTTCTCCCACAATATCAACTGCTATTGTAACAGCAATGTCGGGCGGACTATACACGGAACAAGTTGGAATAGCCAACCTCATTTGAGGAACATTGCAGATCAACATCGAAATACTTTCATCAGATCTAAATATTGGGAGTATAGTTTGAGTATAGTGTGAATATGTACCGCAGATAAGCGAATATCTAAGAGTTAACACTGTGGGGGGATCTCGCTAACCACATCTCAGCACCCAGCGAGGAAACTTCACACAAAATCAACCTACTACGACTTATGCGTTCTCGAAATAAACGTGGGATCTTTGGACAGATGCTTACAGTGTTTTTTGGAGTCAACGATGAGTTCGTCCCTAATGTACAAACTTTGTATTCAAATCAAGACGAACTGAAAACTCTACTGAAACACCAAGGCAAAATAGTACTTCAAGCCACAAAAAAGTTAAACACAACATCGAGTAGGATCAACTAGCAACTGGAGCAATTTTCTGTACAACTCGCCAAGGAACTCCTACAAATACATGAAGCAAAGAGCTGGTACGCCGCAATAGGCATAAACCAAGTCAACATGCAATTCCATTAATTACATTCAAGAACCATTAATTACATTCAAGTGCACCATTAATTACATTCAAGAAGTCAATTTTGAACGATATCAACACAAAGCAGGGTATACTGGAATGCATCAAGCTGGCAGATCTTCAACAAACTATAAAGACCACCCAAGAGCTACTACCAGCACATCTCTCAATTTGACACACTACTACGTCTAAACTAATCATCAATTCCCGGGCGGACACCATCAATATTTATGATTTCTTACCAATCATCGATCAGTGCCGATTCGATCTTATTAAAGCTACAGGGATTCCTCGGCAGCAAAAACTTGATGTATTCTCATCATTTAGTGTCTCCAACACAATCATTGGAATCAACTACCATGACCAGACTTACTTCGAGACAACTAGAGTAGATCTTGCTAATACGCTAGACTAACACATTAACTGATATGAGGACAAACCACCTTGTATTATGAAGGAACTGTACGAGTATAACCTCCACGACCAACCATCGTGCCCTGAAACAACCTTTCGCATATCGTCACCAATCTGGCAACAAATGATGTCTCGTAACACATGGGTCTTCATTACCCTTCAGGCTATCTAAGCTCACTCAGTATGCTAAGGAGTACGCAACGACTTCCTAATAACCGGAACGGGAACAGTTAGACTAACGCAGGACTGTCGACTCCAAGCTGAGGTGTTCATTCTTGTCACAGGACATCCACTGCCAGCTTATTTCCACCAAACGTTCCAGAGCTCCACCTCACGATTCATTACACCGAGATAAAATTGTTAAACATTTCAAAGGTTATTCTACCATCCGAATCGCTCATGACCTTATTAGACCAACAAGAAGATCTGGTCAATAAAATTGATGGAATCCATTGGAAGGCTATAAGACCTCATGCTACAATGACAACAATTTCCATTTGTTTATCCTGCCTTCTCTGTGCAGGGCTTATCATCACTCCCATCTACGATTGTATACAGTGTACCAGAAAAATCAATTACACCTTCATTCACTACGTAGTGCGACGAACACCGGCTTTAAGATCCTAGCGAGTTATGTGGAGAAAATACTTCAATTGCCTTATGTCATCCAACATTCTAAAGTACAATCAGTTAATGCTAATCAATTCAAATAAGAATCATTTACCTTTCATTAAAATGCAAAACTGCGTTAAGTTCAATGTACAATTAATTCATATGCAAAGTCAATATTCTCAAGAATCAAAAGTTGCTGTAGTTGCAAACACGTGCCAGAAATTATTATGGAAAATGTATGCACGCGAAAGAGGAAAATTACACATCTGGAAAAAATAACATTATAAAAAGAAAATCAGCCATTCAATCAAACATTGTTAGTCAAAGAATACTTAAAAATGTTTTTCATTTCATTCACAGGAAAAGATTTCACGTTAGATTTACAGATTCGTTAGATGTGCTTAAGTCTTTTCTTAAAAACTAAGAGTGAGTTTGCTTTTTTCACTGTCTCTGGAAGATTATTATATATACGTAGAGCATTGTTCATTGCATCGTTCTTTAGTCAATCAGATATTAGGAAATTGCTTGCATTTCTTGAATTACGTATAGTGGTGTTTCTTCTTCGTTCACCTCCTTCATTCAAGATTTCTCAAAGGAAATCCAAGCTGACCCCTCATTGGTTATAGAGTTGAAGTCTTCTAATGTGCCAATGGACTGCACCAAGGTCAACAAGTCTGGACATCCTTAGTCTACTCTGAGGTGGCTGCTGGCAGGCTAGGTAGTTCTGAGAGGAATTTCGGTCACAATTCTTCCAAGAGCAGACTAAGTCCAACTACAATTTTAAAAGCCAACGAATCAAACGACCAATGTCAACACGTCAAAACAACTCCCAAGAACACGATCCTACTTTACTTTACTTCATTTTCATCTCTTTCAGACCGTACGTCCAGCCCAAAAAAGAGAAACAATAAAGAGACAACATCAACCAAAAAAGACGCATTCCCGATATTTTCTTCATGCGCTTTAAGTTTATTTTGAATAGCTCACGTTTTTCAACTCTTGTTCCTTGGGTCTCCTTCATTGTAGTTTCCGCTGATGGTACCTCAATTTTCTTGAAGAATATGTCGTTTCAGCTTAAACTGACCTTTTTTCCAGGATTATGCGCGCGGTAATTTATTGATTCATCCGTATATCCAACGAAAATCTTTTTGCTTGCTTATGCATCATTTTTCATCATTTCTGCGATTATCATTATATCAGCACTTTCGAAAATTGTCTGATTTTTGCATTCAACTATGCCAATTTGCTCTAGATTGTATGGCACTGTTGTCTCTCGCTTTATACCGCATTCTTTGAGGTATTTATCCATCAGGTCAATGCGGAATTCTCGGCCATTATTAGAGCGAAGAGTTTTCATTTTTCTTCTGAGCTTGTTCTCGATCATCTTCCTGAAGATCTTGAATTTCTCCTAGACCTTAAATTTTCTCTTCATGAAGTACATATGTTTGTAGCCTTTCACTTCATCTTCAAATGTCAAAAACGTATCTCGATCCTCCGACAGAGTTCGTTGACATTGTCTCACAGACCTAGGAATGCATTTAAAGTAATTACAAATAAAATAATCACGGCTACTACACACAAAATACGCGAACACTACAGTGTTCCCCCCTAAGCGAAGACGTCTATTTACGTGATATATTTTGCCGGAGCGTATGTCCTGACGAGAACACGCAAATGCTACACATTTTCCCGCTGGGTTTTATATTTTTATCGCACTCAAATTTTTTATTGAAGCACTGCCTGTGTGATTTCCCCGATTGGCATGGTTCTCAAAACATATCACTATTGTTCTTAAATGTCACTCCACTCACGAGGCTTTCTTTCGTTAGCTCACGAATTTCGCGCTTCCCGACATTGCCCAACCGCTCGTGGCACATATTTAAATTTGTCGTAACTACATTTGCCTCATCGGTGGTTCTTTGCTTCGCAGCCTTGAAAAACATGCGATACACGTCATTGTTTTGCTTCATGCCCGACCCAAGCGATAACGCAATTATTTTCAAAATGCACTCCAAGTCTTTTCTTTCACAATCTCGGAACGTATAACACTTTTTCGATTTTCGAGTCTCGCGTATTCAATCGACCGACTTTTTAATTCGCACTGTGCATTTACTGATGACGCTGCGTATCTGATTATCACCAAATGATACTATAATGCATCGCTACCGATCAGCCAGATCTCACTTTTATCAGCCGCCATTACGCGACTTTCCAATCATATCACACCTGCGCTTTCCGTACTTTTCGAATCAGGCGCGACTGAACTTTACGTCTCTCGCACAAACGTGCAATCACGTGATTTTTCACCTTCGCATCGCTACCTGATGTCCGCTTGTTCCAACAACGACTCATGATATGTCCCATGCCTTGGTACTTATAACACTGTACTTCCTTTGTTGGGATGGCAACATCCATCATGACAGAGGAGGACCTGTCATTTGTCATCGAGGAGTTGTAGAGTCAAGCCTAAGCTCACGGAGCTTATGTTGTAATAGCAAAGGATAATAAACTATTCTATATGTATATATTTTAACTAGTCTTGTATCATTATCTGCTGAAGAGACAGGACTACAACAGTGGCGACGAAATCCAAATTTACGTATGAATTAGAGGCAAACACTATAACCTACAAATTGAATTGCGTCTTGCTGAAAGGAATCATTATAGATGCGGATGCAGTTAAGTCGTTAATTACAGCAACTGCTAAGCAGCAAAACAAATTTGCCCAAAAAATGGCTAAGCAGCAAAGCAAGACGGATACTACAATGGCGTTGTTGATCCGATAATTGACCCAGCATCAGTCAGCGGCAGCTCCAGCGGTGACACAGCATCAGCCAACGGCAGCTCCAGTGGAAATGTCGATGCACAACAATCTGGCGGATCGTATGGAGAAATTTTCGCATAATGCGGAAGACGACCTGACGTTTGAGTTATGGTACGCACGTTATGAGTCAATGTTCGTGAAGGGCAGCTGCCGAAATGACAAACTCGGCAAGAGTTAACCTACTTACAGAGAAATTATCAACATCAGATTACCAGAGATTCTCAAACACTATTCTCTCACCGACGAAGGCAACGATCCCTTTCAATGTCGCTGTTAAGGAGCTTAAGCGGATTTTCGGTCGTCAGGAGTCGTAATTTTCGCTTAGATACAAATGCCTGAAGACTGAGAAAGATGTAAAGTAATTGAAAGTTTTTCAGAATATGCTGCGCGAGTCAAAGTAAGTGGTGAAAAATTCAACATCGCAAAGTGCTGTACTAACGACTTCAAGGTTCTTATGTTCTTACACGGATTGAATAAAACACAAGACTCATTGGCCTTGGAGAAATTATTGACAAAATTAGAGCAGCAGGAGTCGAATCAAATGGTAGTGCCAAGCTTAAACTTCACGATTGTGTCAACCTTGCAAACTGGCTGAGTGGCTTGAAAGCAGAAAAGTCCATGGTTTTGTACCCGGAAAGCATATCTAAGAGTGATATATTGACAGTTCATGGGAAACTCAAGGAGAACGCAAACAAGCTACGGCCAGAAGAAGGAGCAAGAAGAATGCAGTACACCGATGCTGTAAAAGCAAAATTTTCATGCCGCAAGTGAGGCGATATCCATATCCACAGAGACTGTCCTTTCCGAGAGAAAGATTGCCCCGACTGCAGAAAAGTCCGACACAAAAAAGGATACTGTACCTCAGCATTGGCATGTCGTCCCAGACGCTGGTGAGATTTCAACGAATGCAAGAGCCTCAAAGTTAAATCGATGGCTACTTCAACGCGCAAGTTTGTTAAGCCCGCAATTGATAACATGAAGCTAAAATTATAACTTGATTCGGGTGCTGGTTGTACGATTGTCTCTCAGGAAAATTGGAGGCTGTTAGGATCACCGACATTAGTCGTATGCGAGGAGCAAGCCGTGAGTGCATCGGGATATCCAGTGAAGATGCTGAGAAAGTTCAACACACGATTAAAATTGCACGGTAGAGAGAGCAGCGGCATCTGCTACGTTTCGGCATTTAATTTAAATGTACTTGGAAGCGACTGGATGGAACCGCCTGACTTATGGAACGTGCCTATTTATAAACTTTGCAGCTCAACTGAGCAAGTGAAGGCACCGTTATTTTTCGAGGAGATAAAAGAGGATTTTTGTCTCTTTTTAACGATACATTGGGGCAATGCAATAAAAGAAAGGCATCAGTCACCCTAAAGGAAGGTGCCAAATCAGTTTTTCGAAATAAGCGGCCAGTCCCATTTGCTGCTGCAGCGCCGATAGCCGACGAACATAAGCGGTTGCAACTGCTGGGGGTGACTAGCCCTGTCAATTACTCAGAGTATGCAGCACCAATCGTTGCCGTTAAAAAGAATGATGCCACGGTAAGAATTTGCGCCGATTATTCCATGGGTTTGAATGACTTGCTTGAACCCAAACAGCACCCACTGCCAGCACCCGAAGATATCTTCTCGAAACTTTCAGAATATCAGTTGGTCAGTAAGATTGATCTTTCGGATGCATTTCTGCAGGTGGAACTCGACGATGAACTGAGGAAAAGAATGATAATTAACACACACTCTGGCCTCTTTCGAGTAAATCGCCTTCAACCTAGAATTAAAACCGCTCCAGGCATTTTTCAGCAACTAATCGACACAATGATGCGCAGAGCGAAAGGTGCATTCCCCTTCATTGACGACTTTTTCATGGGAGAGGTTAATGAGGCCGACCACCGTGAAAATCTATTTGAAGTATTGAGACGCATCCAAGGCTACGGGTTTCATCTCAAGATCGAGAAGTGCTCATTTCGTCAAAAAAAAATTGGAATTCCTGGGGCACGTAATCGACGAAAACGACATGAGACCGAGTCTAGAGAAGATCGAAGTTCTGAACAAAATTCCGGCACCGAAGACGTTCAACAATTGCAAGGTTTGCTTGGGGCCAATACATGGTACGGTAAATTCATTCATCAGCTGAGGGAGCTTTGCGGACCACTGGACGAGTTGCTGCATAAAGATGCCAAGTTCGAGTCGAAGCAATTATGCCAAGAGATGTTCGAGAAGTTCAAGAATATACTTTCCTCGGATCTTGTATTAACCCACTATGACCCAAAGACAAAAATTATGGTGGCTGCAGACGCATCAAGTTACGGTATGGATGCGGTTCTTATGCATGAGATGCCAGATAGGCTCAAGCGACCGATAATGCATGCGGCGTGAACATTCACAGGCACCGAGAAGAACTACCCACAAGTTCATCGAGAAGCCTTGGCGTTTACATTTGCATTATTCAAGTTTCATCGTTACATCTACGATTGCAAGTTCGAGCTTCAGGCCGATAATCAGCCGTTGTTGGTGATTTCCGGTGCAAAGAAAGGTTTATCTGTCTACACAGCCAGCCGTCCACAAAGATACGCACTAATGATGCTTGCTTATAATTTCCAAATTTTCTATATGCATACTTCATCTCTATATGCATACTTCATCTCGCAGCTAATAGCAAAACAAGAGATGTCTAACGAAAATGTAGTTATCGGTAGGATGGAGAATTACTCTATAGCTTGCTTTGCGATCGAAACAGCACGAATGCTGCCCATAACAAATTTACTTTCTTTTACCCATTATATTGCAACTGCACTCGATCAACAGCAACAAGTGGACGTTATTTTTACGGATTTCTCTAAAGCCTTTGATTCAGTGGATCACTCTCTCCTATTTGAGAAACTTTTAGGGTTCAATGTCTCTAGTTGGCTCTATTCCTGGCTTCTCTCCTATGTCCTGAATCGTCAATGTGTTGTCACTTTTAACTCTTGTTTCTCTTCTTTTTTTCACCCGAGCTCGGGAGTTCCGCAAGGTTCAATACTTTGCCCAATACTATTTTTACTTTTTATCAATGATATACCTTCTGTTATAACATCCTCCTGTCTCCTTTATGCTGATGACCTCAAGATTTTTAGAGTTATTGATTCCCTGTTAGATGTGGATATCCTTCAAACCGAGCGTCTTTGTGACTGGTGTGAATCAAACCATCTCTCCTTAAATGTTTCCAAATGTCCTCAGATGACATTCTCCTGTAAAAAATGTCCTCTTCTCTCAACGTATAGGCTTGTTGGTATCCCTTTAAGCAATGTAACCTCCTTCAAGGATCTTGGTCTGCTTTTCGATTCTAAACTGAAGTTTTCCATATTGCTCTAATTATTAAGAAAGCCTCTCGCTTAACTGGATTTATTGTACGATCCGCGTCGTCATTCCAACATATCATATTGTCGCGTGTTATTGGTTCGCGGCTTATAATTTTAACGTTCCGGGAAAGTGAAAACGCAATGTCTTTTAATTTAAGTTAAAAGAGTTTATTCAATTAAATAAAATGCACAATAATCAGTTAACACTTTCACTAATTTTAATTGTCACTATTAAAATTATCTAACACTTGTCCATAAATTTATTATCGCAATTGTCTTCTAAATTACTTCACTATTACGAAACACACTTTTCTACTACTCGAAGAATATCGCTTCCCACACACAATCGCAGTTCTTCTCGCGGTCGAATGAATGATTCTCCCCATTCATTCAGCTCGCCTTTATATAGGGTCTCTACCTATTCACCCATTTCTCGCACATTGTCGAATGTTCTACCGAGAGGTACCTGGTAGGTTCGAGCAAGTTCATGAATGGAGTGACGTCACTTGCAGATGTTGATCATGCTTGTTGGATTCTCGTGGGTTCGAGTAAATTCATTCGTTGACGTTCTTAATGATGATGAAAACAATTGCGACAGTAGCTCGCAGAATTATTTGTACATGTAATTATTTGTACATGTAACAATATCCTGTATGTGTCTTTACTTCTCACTAGTACTTAGTCATTTGGAGTACTGCTCCCAAATTTGGAGTCCATACCACAGGAAGCACATCGATGCTCTTGAGTCAGTTCAACGCAGATTCACACGGTCTCTAATCTTCAAATTCAACCTTCCTTACTCCCCTTATGATGACCGACTACATACTTTGAACCTTCCAACCCTCGAGTCCAGACGATCTTTCCTTGACGAATGTCTTTTGTTCAAGCTTCATCATAGCCTTTTACCTCAAAATATATGCAGGCAAATAAATACATTCGACGCGGCGCGCCCTAATAGATCCTCGCTTCAATTTCAGGTTCCGTATGCACGTACTAACACCTTCTTCCACTCTCCCTTGCTACGCTTACCTCGTATGCACAACCAGCGAAATCTTTCTCCTCTACCAAAGTCTTTTGGCGTATTCAAAACTTCAATGAAAAATCAAATTTATAAACAACATTGGAAACAAACTGAAGCCAAAACTGAATGACACATCGATATACGAAGGCAGCGGCATATACAAACTGACATGCAAGGACTGCGACATGGTATATATAGGAAGGACAACACGAAAACTAACGACAAGATACAAAGAGCACCTACGATCTTTCTTATACAACAAGGCAGACTCCAATTATGCGACGCACCTTCAAAACCACGCACATGAGCCTGATGCTATGACAAACTCTATGAAATTGCTACACAAACAAAACAAAGGACCAAGACTTGACATCCTAGAAAGGCTTGAAATTTATAAACATAGAAAGACAGACGGTGACATTATCAACGAACAACTTGTTACCAATTCCGACGCAATTTTCTCAGTCCTGGACCACACTCTTAGACGAAAACGGAAACGAGATGAAACAGAACAAACGGACAGCCAACAAGCAAAAAAACAAAAACATAATATCCCCCTACGTGGCATAATTGAGTAATTTACTTCCTGACCTCATTACCCATCCACTAATTACCCATCCGCTAATTACCCATCCGCTAATTACCCATCCGCTAATTACCTATTCGCTAATTACCCTTCCTACGACTATATAAAGTCGCTCCCTTCAACACATCCTTTAGACACTGAAGATGACTCAAAGTAGTCGAAACGCGTCTGCTCACACAACTAAGCAAGGCCCGACGGCTTTTAAAGAAAAAAGAGGATTGGCCTGCGGATATCAAATAAACAAAGTTATTGACTACAACACTGCCAGCCAGGCAAAACTGTTGCGTTCATTCCAATACCTTACCTTAAAACTTCATCAAACAATAGCAAACATATGGTTCAACAAACAGTGCTTGAAAAACAACATTACACCAGCATTTGCAAGAATCGTGATAAAACAAAACACAATCGCTGCACGTAACACACAACGTAGCGCACAGATGCTCCGCATTAAAAACGAAATAAGAACACTGTACATAAAAAAGGACGAAATCAACCGACAACTACTACACTCACACTTACAATTAACTAACAGTATACAAACTGAAAACTTTCTACAGTTTTATAATGACGTGAGGCAAAACATTGATATTCAGCTCAAAACTAAATATGAGACCATGACGAAAAAACTTGACAAATTGATGAAAAAACAAAACAAAATGACCACACCAGCGAACAGAACTTTCTATCCACGGACTGTAAACCTATCAGATACGCCTTTTACGACACAAGAAATGGAGCTATTAAATAAGGGACTGAAACACAACTTACATAATACAAACCACAACAAAGACCTAGAACAACTAGTAATCGACACTGAACTAGCCATTAACAAACTGCCGCAGGAACAACAGACACATGCAAGACATACTGCAGTAGACATACTACAAAAAATACGCACTAGCATAAACAAAACGGATTTCCACGAAGACCATAAGATATTAAGACACATTCAGACAAAGCTAACGGATAACCTACTAACAGTGACGAAGGCTGACAAAGGACATACAACGGTGATCCTAAAAACAACGGACTATGTACAAAAAACAATAGACTTCATTAACGCCAACGGCTACAAACTGGTAAACAAAGACCCCACCAATAGGTTCCAAGCGGACTTACGTACCGCCATTATACAATCCCCACTAATTATTCCTCCTAATACTAAGCAACGCTACATAAACCCAAATCCATGCACACCACCCCTTAAAGCACAACCTAAGCTCCACAAACCCAATATTCCTATCCGTCCTGTCGTCAACTACCGCCCAGCTCCTGCATACCAATTAGCACGGTACTTGGCAACGATAATGGCTGATGTCGTGCACCTTGACGACAAATACGCATTAAAGAACAGCCGCGAGCTAGCAAATTCTACCACTTCTTTAAAATTGACTGAAAATTGTCAACTTTTATCATTAGACATCACCAACCTCTATACGTCTATCCCTGTCGATGAAACACTGGCCATACTAAAAGAAAAACTTTCATTCAACAACAGCCGACGATTCACAGATCAAATACTCAATCTCATAAAGACCACAATCAAACAGAACTATTTTAAGTTCAATAGCAACACATACATTGCCAAAGACGGTCTGGGTATGGGACATCCAATGTCCTCAATAATGTCAGAAATATTCTTACAATCTTTGGAAGAAGTCTTTATACCCAAAGTTGTCAAAAGATTCAATGTAATATTTTACAGACGATATGTGGATGACTGTTTCATTGTTATTGACTCACAAGAAAATAAACAAGACGAACTACTTGCCTATATGAATGAAATTCACCCGAATATAAAGTTCACTATGGAAAAAGAAACAAATGGACAACTCAACTATATGGACCTAACTGTGACACGTGAACAAACACGATTGGACTACAAAATATACAGAAAACCAACCACAACTGATCATACCATACATGAAACATCTAACCACCCCGCACAACATAAGCTAGCAGCGTACAGATCAATGGTGCAGAGGCTTCACTCCATCCCCATGACTCCTACTAACTACTCCAACGAACTAAACAACATTTACAGAATAGCTAATAATAACGGATACAAACAATGCGACATTGACAAACTAGTCACACAGTACAAACAAAAACAGGAACGCCAACCGACGGAAACTCATAAGAACGACCAACAGTGGGTATCGTTAACATACATAGGCAAAGAGACATACAAACTATCAAACTTCCTTAGGAAATACAAATTGCAAACTGCATTCAAAACGAACAACAACATTGGAAACAAACTGAAGCCAAAACTGAATGACACATCGATATACGAAGGCAGCGGCATATACAAACTGACATGCAAGGACTGCGACATGGTATATATAGGAAGGACAACACGAAAACTAACGACAAGATACAAGAGCACCTACGATCTTTCTTATACAACAAGGCAGACTCCAATTATGCGACGCACCTACAAAACAACGCACATGAGCCTGATGCTATGACAAACTCTATGAAATTGCTACACAAACAAAACAAAGGACCGAGACTTGACATCCTAGAAAGGCTTGAAATTTATAAACATAGAAAGACAGACGGTGACATTATCAACGAACAACTTGTTACCAATTCCGACGCAATTTTCTCAGTCCTGGACCACACTCTTAGACGAAAACGGAAACGATATGAAACAGAACAAACGGACAGCCAACAAGCAAAAAAACAAAAACATAATATCCCCCTACCTGGTATAATTGAGTAATTTACTTCCTGACCTCATTACCCATCCACTAATTACCCATCCGCTAATTACCCATCCGCTAATTACCTATTCGCTAATTACCCATCCTACGACTATATAAAGTCGCTCCCTTCAACACATCCTTTAGACACTGAAGATGACTCAAAGTAGTCGAAACGCGTCTGCTCACACAACTAAGCAAGGCCCGACGGCTTTTAAAGAAAAAAAAATTATAAATATTTCTATAAAACCTAATTTTTGATATCGTACTGTGATCTTTTTTCTTTAATTTCTTCCATATTTTGAATTCATATGTTTGTATTTAAATATTGTATTAATTGACTTGTAATTTGACCACTAGTCTGTAAGTTGATTTTCTGAAATAAATAAATACATAAATAACATTTGAAGCCCTCAAACAAGAAACCAGTAGATGCAAAACATCGAAATGGGTGGCCACGAACTTCAAAGTAGATCGATAACGCGGAAGTTGCGAAATCGTTGTACAATATTGAAGGAGCTGCATCAAGGCCATCCAGGCGTCACTCGGATGAAACTGTTGGCACGAAGCAAAGTTTACTGGCCATTTATTGAAGACAATATCGACAATATCGTTCTTTCAAGCGTAACAGGAAGGAATATGGAGTAGCAATTCAATCAGCACCACGGAGCCAAACCGAGAAAATTTGATGTCGGGGAAGACGTCTTTATCAAAACATACACCGCCAACAAATGGAAATGGTCACCAACAACTATTGTGGAAAGGTGTGGTGCAGTCAATTATTTGGCGCCTACGGAGGGTCTATCGGGTGATCGCAAAGTCAATGTCCATGCAAACCAAGTCAAAAAGCAGTTTACTTTCCTCGATAACGGAAGAAACATTCTACTTGATGGTCTTGATATCCTTGTGCGAAAAACACTTAGAGAAGTGGTGACTGGGTTCCAACCGAATTTAGAACCTGATGAGCCTGCCAGCAAACAACCAGTGGACCAAGCAGCGGTGCGGGGAGACGAATGTGGTGAATACCCGCAACCGCGTCGAGCCCAACGAACCAATGCAGAAGTACTATAAGGAGAATGACATAACGCGACTTGTACATCGGAGCGTATAATCTGTCTTATCGGGGAGCAACACCGATCACGGCAGAAGAGGACTTGTCGCTTGTCATCGAGGAGTCGTAGAGTTAAGTCTATGTTCACGGAGCTTATGTTGTAATAGCAAAGGATAATAAAATATTCTATATATATTTTAACTAGTTAACTAGACTACAACATCCTTCATGTCCTTTTTATTTCCAGTTTTTTTTATATTCAGCGCCTTTCGTTCCTAAGCCCACGACAATTTTTAAGCTATTGCAGTCAGCACTTCAGACACTTCTTTTTCGCTAGTGAGCCTAGTATTCTCTCTAATCAGCAGTTAGTGGAGATTGTGAGAGCTTGTTGTGCGGGATCTATGCTATCTCGCGTCAACTGCAGCGTGCTAAGCCTTGTGGTGAGACTCGCGAGTATTTTTATAGTGACCGTAGCGTTCTCATCTGTATGCACATGTATCGAGCGTGAAATCTTTGTAGCAGACCAAGCTTCTTTGTAGCAGTTTTCTGCCAGAGGATCTGACACAATTTGTCCCACAGATCTTTCGGAGAGATACAAGACAGCACACACACGCTTGTTGGGCCTCGTCAAGGCTTGACAAAGTTACATGTTTCTTTAGCGCGGCCGCTTGTCCATCACTAGCAGCGGGCGCCATTCAAGGATATCGTTCATCACAAATAACGCGTTCATTTGAGGTTTCCAACCCTGGAATTCGTTTCATCGAAAGGCTTCATGCCCTTCACCGAGATGCCAACAGACATCGCGGATTCGATTCACACCTTGCACGTTTCTTACCGTTATCTCCGACACTAGAGCAATAGCCGACTGGCACAGATAATTGTTAGCTTGACTCATAACCTGTTAGAGCAGGATTAGGAGAGCGAATTGGGCAATTAAATAAATCTATGGATGAATAAGTACACATACATTTTTACTAAATCAAATATGTATGCAAGACGTAAATCGTTCGGGAATGTGCTTATTATCGATCGCATTGATTCGATACCCACACTGATCTGCAATAATAGGCCCTTCATCAGAATCAGAGCTAATGAGTTTAAAAAGAATGCCGAAATCGATAGTTCAATGCTTTTTAACTAACTTTTAAAAACTACCTATTTTCTTCTTTTAAACATGAACAAGTAGAAATTGAGGATCGCATTCTACGCATCCTCATAGCATACTGCCAATACAAGCAATGGGTGGTTAGTTGCCATAATTTCCTGAAAGGGAGATTAGATCTCTCGCCATACACACATCAGTAACGCATTGTTCAAAAATAGCACATTCATTAATTTATTTGCTTGAAAAATTCATTTATTTTTCTTCCTACATATTGACTTACTACGCTTCCGACGCTTTCTCTTTTTTCTTTCCTTTGAATGGGATCGACTACGTGTGTTTGTTTCATTCGATTTGGGTTTACTCGCCTCTCTACTATCCTTTGAAATTGACTTTTTTGGCGACCTAGAACGAGAATAACGCTTTCGTCGACGACTCCGCGATCGTTCTCCTTCTCTGCTTGAAGAACCCCTTGATCTAGATCTATTCTTGTTGCTTCGTCTTGGACTGTTTGATCTGGATCTTTTCCTGGTTTTGTGTTTCAAGCTTTTTGAATCAACTAGATATTTGCTTCTTTCTCTGGGGCTTGAACTTTGGTTGCGATGCTTGGTTCCATGTGAACGTTTATCTCTTGGATCCTGCTCAGGACTTTCAGACCATCGCCAGTTGCGTCGTGCAGGAACATTATCTTCTTTCCAGCTGTGAAGAAAAAACAGATTAGTCGCATCAATTACATTAAATGATCCTACCTTGGGGAGGGGTTGCAAATATTAGATTCGCCCAAATTGCGACGTGAAGATAATCTTTCCGACGGCATGTCTTTCACATTGTATTTATTCCCCGGATTTTTGAAAATATGCATGTAATTGCATTTGGAACCTTTTGGACATTTTCCCAATAGCGATAAGCCTATTGTTTAAGGTAAATTATATTTTGTGTTGAAGTATTCAAATAAATGTTTGATGAATTAAGGGTGATATACGAGGTTATGATTTCTACTGTAATGTATAAATAAGGATAAAAATTAACTACAGACTCGGTAGTTATGAAAATATAAGAGCTTGAATAATCATGTTTTTCCAAAGGATACTCATTACGGAGTGCAACGCCCTTTCTCAGACATACCACAGATAGCTGCATTCCAAGATAAAAGCTTGCAAAACTCAACATTGATTCTCCTGCACGCGTAATATCTTCCCAATAATCGTTTGTAGGCTTTTAATGAGGATCTAGGCCAATAAAATGTGCTGAAAAAAATACCCAAACCAACCATATGAAGCTATACCTTTCATCTTTGAATTCAACGAGAACATTTCCTCTCAGATGCGCTACCGTATTCTTACAAGTGCGAAAGTTCACTATTTCTCCATAATTCAAAAGTTCTGCGGTCACATCAGTGAAAAATTCATTATACGCCGAATAAAGCTCAGTCTCACTATATTCAAGAGCCAAATCGCATCCATATTCGGAATTTGCCGGTTGATTCAGTCGTATATGCGTGAAAAAGTTCGGCAAAAGCAAGATCCGACTAACTCCAGGCCTTGAGTGATTTCTTATACATTTGTCACCGTAACGACAAGCAGCTGTCTTAAGAAAGAATGGGCAAAGTTCCTTGCCAGGATTTGTATCAGCCGATTCATACAATTCAGGCGGAAGTTCACCTCCTTCGTTGATATATTCGTCGATTTTCTGAAGCAACAATTCGTGATTTTTCCTTTGCTCCTCAGCAATTCTTTTCTTTTCCGCAATGCGCTCTTGAATGATTTTCTGTTGCTCTTCGAATTCTTTTTGGATGCGTTGACGCTCCTTTTCTTTGACTTCCTCAATTTCTTTCCTACGCTTCTGTTCTTCACGAAAGCGTTTCTGTGCAAGTAATTCACGTCGCATCCATAGCTCTTCTTGTTCGTCATGCTCGCGTTGCTCCATTTCAGCACGGTATGCTTCTAATTCTTCCTGATCTTGAAGCCATGATATATACACAGGATCTGTTATTAGTTTGGCATGCACTAAAAAGAAATACGTTGAAGGGTTTGAGACAAAATTTAATATTACTGTGAAATAATGAGCACTTGTGAGGGAGCATCCAATGTTGGCCTGAACGTACCTTCTTCGGCTTTTTTATCCCGCTCTTCTGCTATTCTTCGTCGTATTCTCTTTCGGCGAAATTTTTTAGCGTCTTTACGCCACTGTTTGTGCGGTTTTCTTTCAGGGACATTCATTTTTTGTTAACAATCACACGCTTATTTAAATTCTGAAAGCTTCCTGTTAGCGCTACTTAGTGTTAATCATCTGTTGTTGACATTTTACCATCTAAGTTGTCAATTTTTGACAGTCCATATTTATCAAAGTCTTGAACCTAACCCATTTGCGGAGAGTTACCATGCATCTCTACAACTAAGAAGCTCTACTGCCATCTAGAATTCTGCATTTTAGTAGTTCATCATAGGTTAGAGCTTAGAGGAACAAGATATTAGAGGGGCTGTAAAGGCCAAGGCTGTAACCGTATAAATTCCTGTCCATGAGCGTCCCAACAATTTGATTTGACCAGTTTTTCCCCTCATTGGCTGTTACGCCCTTCTTCTCTTTTCGTGGGTATTGTAGATTGGTATATACTAAACCAGCCTGGTCATTTATGACTTTTTGTAGATTTATGAGTGCGGACAGCACTTATAGTGTTCAAAATTCTAATGACTCATTACCTAGAAATCTAATGCAAATCTTTAGCGCAAGAAATTTTCAAATTTCGTTAAAAAATTTATTGTATTTCACTTTCAAATTCGCATTGATAAAGTTTTTATTAAATAAATCGTAAGGGATTAATATTCGTTACATCAGCTTCATACACATATTTTACAAGTTACAAATTCATATTCTCGGATGAAAATCAATTTTTTAATTCATAAATATCAAATTCAAATTAATATTTACATTTGTGCACATTTTCGGGCACATTCGGGCTAGAAACTATCACTCAGCTTACATTGCCGTTAGGAAAGTATTTGGTGTTAAGGTATGGTCACGCTTTTGCTCAGTTTTATTGACTTTCATTATAGTTTTACGACAAAACTGATAAAAGTACATTAACTGCAAACGAAAATTGCCGCATATTATAGATAGTGTTAACTCTGATTCATTCAATTCATATTTAACCAGTTAGGACGCAACTCATTAACCAACCTTTGATGGTATGAGATCGCTCACTTAGCGTGAACAAGTCATTACTTAAAAATTCTTTTTCCCCATCCGTAGCAACTGAGCTAATTTGTGTCACTTAAATTACACCCGAAGTTGCATTTCTGTCAAATCGACTGATAGACGTGAGTAAAAATTTTACGCGTCGGTATTTCCGTCGAATTTGATCAAATAATTTCAAATCAAAAGTGTTGATTTGATTTTAATATCTTGTAATACGTGAGGTGAGGTTGAAAGAACATAGTGAAGTGATTAAGTGATAGTGACACTAGTTACAAACATAGAAAACTAATAATGAAGTGCATAGTGTTTACGTGCGGAAATGATACGAAATGCCGGTCGCCAGGAACATCTTTTCACAGGTAAGTAGGCTATTACTGCTTTATTTTTTGAGTGCGCGAGTATTTTTTGAACATTTTGATTTAGTTAGTGTTAATTACGTGCGTTTTCTTGATAATCAGTCAGTACTTCATCTGTTTGTTTACGTGGGCGTGGCTTAATTCTTCCTGCTATTTTCTTCGTGCTCAGCTTACATTCCCGTTTAGTTTGTTCCCCAAGAGTCAGTGAAATAGTCAAATGGAAATATTAATGGGGGTAATTGAAATTTTAAAATTTTGTTATTTGGTATTGTATGAAATATTTTGCTTGCTAGTTTTCGAAGTTCTTTACGCCGCAAGTAATTTTTAAGTTTAATTTTTCTGTACGTTATTAAGTTTCGGATGCAGCAAATAATTTTTCGCTTGGATTTGTTTTTTTTTGCTAGTAATTTTTTGTGAAATGATTGATCATCAATATCATCAATATCAGTAATGCAAAAAAACTAATGTATAGAAATTGGGTGCTATTATTTTAGTCTGAAATTTTATAACATTAAAAACTTGTTAAATTATTTAGCCTTAGCAAAATAAATTGTAAAATATTGACTTTTATGAAACAATCCACATTAAATTTATTATGTGTTACTGCAATGAAAATGCATGAATTATTGCCCCTACTTTTCGTCATCTCGGAACAAATTTGTTTGGTAGTTGTAAATTTATATAAGTATTAGTAAATTAAGGGGAAATTCGGACAAAAAAAATGTTTATTGTCCTCTCTACAGTCTTGCATCTCTATGATAGTGAACGATCAAAACTAGAGGTCTGCAGGGCGATTAAATTAAATCTTAAAAACGCCGAATTCACACGTTTAAGGGGAGAATAAGCGATTTTAAGTTTTGGTGTTTTTTTCCTATTTCAACCTTCATAAAAAATAGTGTATTTGTAAATAATATTAAAAATTTGTACTTGTCGTAAAGAATAGACTGGCAGCTACAAAATGAGACCAAAACTTTGAAATCGGATATAAATTGTGGGCACAGTGAACGATCAAAGCTAGAGATCTGCCAAGCCTTTAAATTAAATCGTAAAAACGCCGAATACGCACATTTAAGGGGAGAAAATGCGATTTAAAGTTTTGGTGTTTTTTTTCCTATTTCAACCATCATAAAAAATAATGTATTTACAAATAATATTACGAATTTGTACGTGTCGTAAAGAATAGGCTGGCAGCTACAAAATGAGAACTAAATTTTGACAATTGGATAGAAATTGTAGGCACAGTAAACGATCAAAGCTAGAGATCTGCCAAGCCTTTAAATTAAATTGTAAAATGCTGAATTCGCAAATAAAGGGGAGAAAAAGTGATTTAAAGTTTTTGTGTTTTTTTTTCTATTTCAACCTTGATTAAAAAAATAGTGTATTTGTAAATAATATTACAAGCTTGTACTTGTCGTAAAGAATATACTGGCAGCTACAAAATGAGACCAAAATTTTGACAATCGGATAGAAATTGTGGGCACAGTGAACGATTAAAGCAAGAAAGCTGCCAAGCCTTTAAATTTAATCGTAAAAATGCCGAATTCACACATTTAAGGGGAGAAAATGTGATTTAAAGTTTTGGTGTTTTTTTTCCTATTTCAACCTTCATAAAAAATAGTGTATTTGTTAATAATATTACAAATTTGTACTTGTCGTAAAGAATAGACTAGCAGCTACAAAATGAGACCAACATTTTGACAATCGGATAGAAATTGTGGGCACAGTGAACGATCAAAGCTAGAGATCTACCAAGTCTATAAATTAAATCGTAAAAACGCCGAATTCACACGTTTAAGGGGAGAAAAAGCGATTTAAAGTTTTGGTGTTCCAAGTTCCAAGTCCCAAGTGCCAAGTCTCAAGTCTTAAGTCCCAAGTCTCAAGTCCCAAGGCTCAAGTCCCAAGTCCCAAGTCCCAAGCCCATGTCCCAAGTTCCACGTCCAAAGTCTCAAGTCCCAAGCCCCAAGTCCCAAGTCCCAAGTCCCAAGTCCCAAGTCCCAAGTCCCAAGTCCCAAGTCCCAAGTCCCAAGTCCCAAGTCCCAAGTCCCAAGTCCCAAGTCCCAAGTCCCAAGTCCCAAGTCCCAAGTCCCAAGTCCCAAGTCCCAAGTCCCAAGTCCCAAGTCCCAAGTCCCAAGTCCCAAGTCCCAAGTCCCAAGTCCCAAGTCTCAAGTCTCAAGTCCCAAGTCCCAAGTCCCAAGTTCCAAGTCCCAAGTCCCAAGTCCCAAGTCCAAAGTCCCAAGTCCCAAGTCCCAAGTTCCATGTCCCAAGTCCCGAGTCCTGAGTCCCGAGTCCCGAGTCCCGAGTCCCGAGTCCCGAGTCCCGAGTCCCGAGTCCCGAGTCCCGAGTCCCGAGTCCCGAGTCCCGAGTCTCGACTCTCGAGTCCCGAGTCCCGAGTGAGTCGAAAAACACAACAAAACAAAACGAAGAACACAACAAACAAAACGAAAAACACAACAAAGCAAAACGAAGAACACAACAAAACAAAACGAAAAACACAACAAAACAGAACGAAAAACACAACAAAACAAAACGAAAAACACAACAAATCAAAACGAAAAACACAACAAACCAAAACGAAAAACACAACAAGATAAAACGAAAAACACAACAAAAATATAACGAAAAACACAACAAAAAAAAAACAAAAAACACGACAGAACAAAACGAAAAATACAACATAACAACACGAAAAACACAACAAAACAAAACGAAAAACACAAAATAACACAACGAAAAACAACAATACCAAACGAAAAACACAACAAAACAAAACGAACAACACAACATAACAAAAGAAAAAACACAACAAAACAAAACGAATAATACTACAAAACAAAACGAAAAACACAACAAAACAAAACGAAAAACACAACAAAACAAAACGAAAAACACAACAAAACAAAACGAAGAACACAACAAAACAAAATGAAAAAACCACAAAACAAAACGAAATACACAACACAACAAAACGAAAACACAACATAACAAAACGAAAAACACTACAAAACATAACCAAAAACACAACAAAACATAACGAAAAATACAACAAAACAAAACGAAAAACACAACAAAACAAAACGAAAAACACAACATACCAAAAACGAAACACCAAAACCAAAAACCCAAAACCCAAAACCGAAAACCAAAATCCCAAAACCAAAAACCAAAAACGAAAAACGAAAAACCAAAAACCAACAACCAAAAACCAAAAACCAAAAACCAAAAACCCAAAACCAAAAACCCAAAACCAAAAACCCCAAAACCAAAAACCAAAAACCAAAAACCAAAAACCAAAAACCAAAAACCAAAAACCAAAAACGAAAGACCAAAAGCCAAAAACCTGAAACCAAAAACCAAAAACCAAATACCAAATACCAAAAACGTAAAACCAAAACCAAAAACCCAAAACCCAAAACCCAAAACCCAAAACCCAAAACCAAAAACCCAAAACCAAAAACCAAAAACCAAAAACCAAAAACCAAAAACCAAAAACCAAAAACCAAAAACAAAAAACCAAAAACCAAAAACCAAAAACAAAAAACCAAAAACCAAAAACCAAAAACCAAAAACCAAATACCAGATACCAAAAACATAAAACCAAAAACCAAAACCCAAAAACCAAAAACCAAAAACCAAATACGAGAAACCAAAAACCAAAAACCAAAAACATAAAACCAGAAACCAAAAACCAGAAACCAAAAACCACAAACCAAAAACCAAAAACCAAAAACCAAAAACCAAAAACCAAAAACCAAAACCAAAAACCAAAAACCAAAAACCAAAAACCAAAACCAAAAACCAAAAACCAAAAACCCAGAACCAAAAACCAAAAATCAAAAACCAGAAACCAAAAACCATAAACCAGAAACCAGAAACCAAAAACCAAAAACCAAAAACCAAAAACCAAAAACCAAAAACCAGAACCCAAAAACCAAAAACCAAAAACCAAAAAACAAAAACCAAATACGAAAAATCAAAAACCAAAACCCAAAAACCAAAAACCAAGAACCAAAAACCAAAAGCAAAAACCAAAAACGAAAAACCAAAAACCAAAAACCAAAAACCAAAAGCCAAAAACCAAAAACCAAAAACGAAAAACCAAAAACAAAAAACCAAAAACCAAAAACCAAAAACCAAAAACCAAAAAACAAAAACCAGAAACAAAAAACCACAAACCAAAAACCAAAAACCAAAAACCAAAAACCAAAAACCTACCAAAATCCAAAAACCAAAAACCAAAAACCAAATACCAAAAACCAAAAACCAAAAACCAAAAACCAAAAGCCAAAAACCAAAAACCAAAAACCAAAAACCAAAAACCTACCAAAATCCAAAAACCAAAAACCAAAAACCAAAAACCAAAACCAAAAACCAAAAACCAAAAACCAAAAACCAAAACCAAAAACCAAAAACCAAAAACCAAAAACCCAGAACCAAAAACCAAAAACCAAAAACCAAAAACCAAATACCAAAAACCAAAAACCAAAAACCAAAAACCAAAAAACAAAAACCAGAAACCAAAAACCAAAAACCAAAAACCAAAACCAAAAACCAAAAACCAAAAACAAAAAATCCCAGAACCACAAACCAAAAACCAAAAGCCAAAAACCAAAAACCAAAAACCAAAAACCAAAAATCAAACACCAAAAACCCAAAACCAGAAACCAAAAACCAAAAACCCAAAAACCCAAAAACCAAAAACAAAAAACCAAAAACCAAAAACCAAAAACCAAAAACCAAAAACCAAAAACCAAAAACCAAAAACCAAAACCAAAAACCAAACACCAAAAACCAAACACCAAAAACGAAAAACCAAAGTCAAAAACCAAAAACCAAAAACGTAAAACCAAAAACCAAAAACCAAAAACCAAAAACCAAAAACCAAAAACCAAAAACCAAATACCAAAAACCAAAAACCAAAAACCAAAAACCAAAAACCAAAAACCAAAAAACAAAAACCAGAAACCAAAACCAAAAACCAAAAACCAAAAACCAAAAACCAAAAACCAAAAACCAAAAACCAAAAACCAGAAACCAAAACCACAAACCAAAAACCAAAAACCAAAAACCAAAAACCAAAAACCAAAAACCAAAAACGAAAAACCAAAAACCAAATACCAAAAACCAAAAACCAAAAACCAAAAACCAAAAACCAAAAACCAAAAACCAAAAACCAAAAACCAAAAACCTACCAAAATCCAAAAACCAAAAACCAAAAACCAATAATCAAAAACCAAAAACCAAAAACCAAAAACCAAAAACCAAAAACCAAAAACCAAAAACCAAAAACCAAAAAACAAAAACCAAAAACCAAAAACCAAAAACCAAATACCAAAAACCAAAAACCAAAAACCAGAAACCAAAAACCAAAAACCAAAAACCAAAAACCAAAAACGAAAAACCAAAAACCAAAAACCAAAAACCAAAAGCTAAAAACCAAAAACCAAAAACCAAATACCAAAAACCAAAAACCAAAAACCAAAAACCAAAAACCAAAAAACAAAAACCAGAAACCAAAACCACAAACCAAAAACCAAAAACCAAAAACCAAAAACCAAAAACCAAAAACCAAAAACCTACCAAAATCCAAAAACCAAAAACCAAAAACCAATAATCAAAAACCAAAAACCAAAAACCAAAAACCAAAACCAAAAACCAAAAACCAAAAACCAAAAACCAAAACCAAAAACCAAAAACCAAAAACCAAAAACCCAGAACCAAAAACCAAAAACCAAAAACCAAAAACCAAAAACCAAATACCAAAAACCAAAAACCAAAAACCAAAAACCAAAAAACAAAAACCAGAAACCAAAAACCAAAAACCAAAAACCAAAACCAAAAACCAAAAACCAAAAACAAAAAATCCCAGAACCACAAACCAAAAACCAAAAGCCAAAAACCAAAAACCAAAAACCAAAAACCAAAAACCAAACACCAAAAACCCAAAACCAGAAACCAAAAACCAAAAACCCAAAAACCAAAAACAAAAAACAAAAAACCAAAAACCAAAAACCAAAAACCAAAAACCAAAACCAAAAACCAAACACCAAAAACGAAAAACCAAAGTCAAAAACCAAAAACCAAACACCAAAAACGAAAAACCAAAGTCAAAAACCAAAAACCAAAAACGTAAAACCAAAAACCAAAAACCAAAAACCAAAAACCAAAAACAAAAACCAAAACCCAAAAACAGAAAACCCAAAAACCAAAAACAAAAAACCAAAAACCAAAAACCAAAAACCAAAAACCAAAAACCAAAAACCCAAAACCAGAAACCAAAAACCAAAAACCAAAAACCAAAACCAAAAACCAAAAACCAAAAACAAAAAATCCCAGAACCACAAACCAAAAACCAAAAGCCAAAAACCAAAAACCAAAAACCAAAAACCAAAAACCAAAAACCAAACACCAAAAACCCAAAACCAGAAACCAAAAACCAAAAACCCAAAAACCAAAAACAAAAAACCAAAAACCAAAAACCAAAAACCAAAAACCAAAAACCAAAAACCAAAAACCAAAAATCAAAAACCAAAAACCAAAAACCAAAAACCAAAAACCAAAAACCAAAAACCAAAAACAAAAACCAAAACCCAAAAACAGAAAACCCAAAAACCAAAAACAAAAAACCAAAAACCAAAAACCAAAAACCAAAAACCAAAAACCAAAAACCCAAAACCAGAAACCAAAAACCAAAAACCAAAAACCAAAACCAAAAACCAAAAACCAAAAACAAAAAATCCCAGAACCACAAACCAAAAACCAAAAGCCAAAAACCAAAAACCAAAAACCAAAAACCAAAAACCAAACACCAAAAACCCAAAACCAGAAACCAAAAACCAAAAACCCAAAAACCCAAAAACCAAAAACAAAAAACCAAAAACCAAAAACCAAAAACCAAAAACCAAAAACCAAAAACCAAAAACCAAAAACCAAAACCAAAAACCAAACACCAAAAACCAAACACCAAAAACGAAAAACCAAAGTCAAAAACCAAAAACCAAAAACGTAAAACCAAAAACCAAAAACCAAAAACCAAAAACCCAAACCAAAAACCAAAAACCAAAAACCAAAAACCAAAAACCAAAAACCAAAAACCAAAAACCAAAAATCAAAAACCAAAAACCAAAAACCAAAAACCAAAAACCAAAAACCAAAAACCAAAAACAAAAACCAAAACCCAAAAACAGAAAACCCAAAAACCAAAAACAAAAAACCAAAAACCAAAAACCAAAAACCAAAAACCAAAAACCAAAAACCCAAAACCAGAAACCAAAAACCAAAAACCCAAAAACCAAAAACCCAAAAACCAAAAACAAAAAACTAAAAACCAAAAACCAAAAACCAAAAACCAAAAACCAAAAACCAAAAACCAAAAACCAAAAACCAAAAACCAAAAACCAAAAACCAAAAATCAAAAACCAAAAACCAAAAACCAAAAACCAAAAACCAAAAACCAAAACCAAAAACCAAAAACCAAAAACCAAAAACCAAAAACCAAAAACCAAAAACCAAAAACCAAAAACCAAAAACCAAAAACCAAAAACCAAAACCAAAAACCAAAAACCAAAAACCCAAAACCAAAAACCAAAAACCAAAAACCAAAAACCAAAAACCAAAAACCAAAAACCGAAAATCAAAAACCAAAAACGAAAAACCAAAAACCAAAAACCAAAAACCAAAACCAAAAACCAAAAACCAAAAACCAAAAACCAAAAACCAAAAACCAAAAACCAAAAACCAAAACCAAAAACCAAGAACCCAAAACCAAAAACCAAAAACCGAAAAACAAAAACCAAAAACCAAAAACCAAAAACCAAAAACCAAAAACCAAAAACCAAAACCAAAAACCAAAACCAAAAACCAAAAACCAAAAACCAAAAACCAAAAACCAAAAACCAAAAACCAAAAAACAAAACCAAAAACCAAAAACCAAAAACCAAAAACCAAAAACCAAAAACCAAAAACCAAAAACTAAAAACCAAAAACCAAAAACCCAAAAACCAAAAACCAAAAACCAAAAATCAAAAACCAAAAACCAAAAACCAAAAACCCAAAACCAAAAACCAAAAACCAAACACCAAAAACCAAAACCAAAAACCAAAAACCAAAAACCAAAAACCAAAAACCAAAAACCAAAAACCAAAAACCAAAAACCAAAAACCAAAAACCAAAAACCAAAAACCAAAAACCAAAAACCCAAAAAACCAAAAACCAAAAACCAAAAACCAAAAACAAAAAACCAAAAACCAAAAACCAAAAACCCAAAACCAGAAACCAAAAACCAAAAACCCAAAAACCAAAAACCCAAATACCAAAAACAAAAAACCAAAAACCAAAAACCAAAAACCAAAAACCAAAACCCAAAAACCAAAAACCAAAAACCGAAAACCAAAAACCAAAAACCAAAAACCAAAAACCAAAAATCAAAAACCAAAAACCAAAAACCAAAAACCAAAAACCAAAACCAAAAACCAAAAACCAAAAACCAAAAACCAAAAACCAAAAACCAAAAACCAAAAACCAAAAATCAAAAACAAAAAACCAAAAACCAAAAACCAAAAACCAAAAACCAAAAACCAAAAACAAAAACCAAAAACCAAAACCAAAAACCAAACACCAAAAACCAAACACCAAAAATGAAAAACCAAAGTCAAAAACCAAAAACCAAAAACCAAAAACCCCAAAACCAAAAACCAAAAACCAAAAACCAAAAACCAAAAACCAAAAACGAAAGACCAAAAGCCAAAAACCTGAAACCAAAAACCAAAAACCAAATATCAAATACCAAAAACGTAAAACCAAAACCAAAAACCCAAAACCCAAAACCCAAAACCCAAAACCCAAAACCAAAAACCCAAAACCAAAAACCAAAAACCAAAAACCAAAAACCAAAAACCAAAAACAAAAAACCAAAAACCAAAAACCAAAAACAAAAAACCAAAAACCAAAAACCAAAAACCAAAAACCAAATACCAGATACCAAAAACATAAAACCAAAAACCAAAACCCAAAAACCAAAAACCAAAAACCAAATACCAGAAACCAAAAACCAAAAACCAAAAACATAAAACCAGAAACCAAAAACCAGAAACCAAAAACCACAAACCAAAAACCAAAAACCAAAAACCAAAAACCAAAAACCAAAAACCAAAAACCAAAAACCAATAATCAAAAACCAAAAACCAAAAACCAAAAACCAAAACCAAAAACCAAAAACCAAAAATCAAAAACCAAAAACCGAAAACCAAAAACCAAAAACCAAAAACCAAAAACCAAAAACCAAAAACCAAAAACCCAAACCAAAAACCAAAAACCAAAAACCAAAAACCAAAAACCAAAAACCAAAAACCAAAAATCAAAAACCAAAAACCAAAAACCAAAAACCAAAAACCAAAAACCAAAAACCAAAAACCAAAAACAAAAACCAAAACCCAAAAACAGAAAACCCAAAAACCAAAAACAAAAAACCAAAAACCAAAAACCAAAAACCAAAAACCAAAAACCAAAAACCCAAAACCAGAAACCAAAAACCAAAGACCCAAAAGCCAAAAACCCAAAAACCAAAAACAAAAAACTAAAAACCAAAAACCAAAAACCAAAAACCAAAAACCAAAAATCAAAAACCAAAAACCAAAAACCAAAAACCAAAAACCAAAAACCAAAAACCAAAAATCAAAAACCAAAAACCAAAAACCAAAAACCAAAAACCAAAAACCAAAACCAAAAACCAAAAACCAAAAACCAAAAACCAAAAACCAAAAACCAAAAACCAAAAACCAAAAACCAAAAACCAAAAACCAAAAACCAAAAACCAAAACCAAAAACCAAAAACCAAAAACCCAAAACCAAAAACCAAAAACCAAAAACCAAAAACCAAAAACCAAAAACCAAAAACCGAAAATCAAAAACCAAAAACGAAAAACCAAAAACCAAAAACCAAAAACCAAAACCAAAAACCAAAAACCAAAAACCAAAAACCAAAAACCAAAAACCAAAAACCAAAAACCAAAACCAAAAACCAAGAACCCAAAACCAAAAACCAAAAACCGAAAAACAAAAACCAAAAACAAAAAACCAAAAACCAAAAACCAAAAACCAAAAACCAAAAACCAAAAACCAAAACCAAAAACCAAAAACCAAAAACCAAAAACCAAAAACCAAAAACCAAAAAACAAAACCAAGAACCAAAAACCAAAAACCAAAAACCAAAAACCAAAAACCAAAAACTAAAAACCAAAAACCAAAAACCAAAAACCCAAAAACCAAAAACCAAAACCAAAAACCAAAAACCAAAGACCAAAAACCAAAAACCAAAAACCAAAACCCAAAAACCAAAAACCCAAAAACCAAAAACCAAAAATCAAAAACCAAAAACCAAAAACCAAAAACCAAAAACCAAAAACCCTAACCAAAAACCAAAATCCAAAAACCAAAAACCAAAAATCAAAAACCAAAAATCGAAAGCCAAAAACCAAAAACCAAAAACCAAAAACCAAAAACCAAAAACCAAAAACCAAAAACCAAAACCAAAAACCAAAAACCAAAAACCAAAAACAAAAAACCAAAAACAAAAACCAAAAACCAAAAACCAAAAACCAAAAACCAAAAACTAAAAACAAAACCAAAAACCAAAAACCCAAAACCAGAAACCAAAAACCAAAAACCCTAAAACCAAAAACCCAAATACCAAAAACAAAAAACCAAAAACCAAAAACCAAAAACCAAAAACCAAAAACCAAAAACCCAAAAACCAAAAACCAAAAACCAAAAACCAAAAACCAAAAACCAAAAACCAAAAACCAAAAACCAAAACCCAAAAACCAAAAACCCAAAAACCAAAAACCAAAAATCAAAAACCAAAAACCAAAAACCAAAAACCAAAAACCAAAAACCCTAACCAAAAACCAAAATCCAAAAACCAAAAACCAAAAATCAAAAACCAAAAACCAAAAATCAAAAGCCAAAAACCAAAAACCAAAAACCAAAAACCAAAAACCAAAAACCAAAAACCAAAACCAAAAACCAAAAACCAAAAACCAAAAACAAAAAACCAAAAACAAAAACCAAAAACCAAAAACCAAAAACCAAAAACCCAAAACCAAAAACCAAAAACCAAAAACCAAAAACTAAAAACAAAACCAAAAACCAAAAACCAAAAACCCAAAACCAAAAACCAAAAACCCAAAAACCAAATCCACAAACCAGAAACCAGAAACCAAAAACCAAAAACCAAAAACCAAAAACCAAAAACCAAAAACCAAAACCAAAAACCAAAAACCAAAAACCAAAAACAAAAAACCAAAAACAAAAACCAAAAACCAAAAACCAAAAACCAAAAACCAAAAACTAAAAACAAAACCAAAAACCAAAAACCCAAAACCAGAAACCAAAAACCAAAAACCCTAAAACCAAAAACCCAAATACCAAAAACAAAAAACCAAAAACCAAAAACCAAAAACCAAAATCCAAAAACCAAAAACCAAAAATCAAAAACCAAAAACCAAAAATCAAAAGCCAAAAACCAAAAACCATAAACCAAAAACCAAAAACCAAAAACCAAAAACCAAAACCAAAAACCAAAAACCAAAAACCAAAAACAAAAAACCAAAAACAAAAACCAAAAACCAAAAACCAAAAACCAAAAACCAAAAACCCAAAAACCAAAAACCAAAAACCAAAAACCAAAAACCAAAAACCAAAAACCAAAAACCAAAAACCAAAACCCAAAAACCAAAAACCCAAAAACCAAAAACCAAAAATCAAAAACCAAAAACCAAAAACCAAAAACCAAAAACCAAAAACCCTAACCAAAAACCAAAATCCAAAAACCAAAAACCAAAAATCAAAAACCAAAAACCAAAAATCAAAAGCCAAAAACCAAAAACCAAAAACCAAAAACCAAAAACCAAAAACCAAAACCAAAAACCAAAAACCAAAAACCAAAAACAAAAAACCAAAAACAAAAACCAAAAACCAAAAACCAAAAACCAAAAACCCAAAACCAAAAACCAAAAACCAAAAACCAAAAACTAAAAACAAAACCAAAAACCAAAAACCAAAAACCCAAAACCAAAAACCAAAAACCCAAAAACCAAATCCACAAACCAGAAACCAGAAACCAAAAACCAAAAACCAAAAACCAAAAACCAAAAACCAAAAACCAAAAACCAAAAACCAAAAACCAAAAACCTAAAACCAAAAACCAAAAACCAAAAACCAAAAACCAAAAACCAAAAATCAAAAACCAAAAACCAAAAACGAAAAACCCAAAAACCAAAAACCGAAAACCAAAAACCAAACACCAAAAACTAAAAACCCAAAAACCAAAAACCAAAAATCAAAAACCAAAAACCAAAAACCAAAAACCAAAAACCAAAAACCAAAAACCAAAAACCAAAACCAAAAACCAAAAACCAAAAACCAAAAACCAAAAACAAAAAACCAAAAACAAAAACCAAAAACCAAAAACCAAAAACCAAAAACCAAAAACTAAAAACAAAACCAAAAACCAAAAACCCAAAACCAGAAACCAAAAACCAAAAACCAAAAACCCTAAAACCAAAAACCCAAATACCAAAAACAAAAAACCAAAAACCAAAAACCAAAAACCAAAAACCAAAAACCAAAAACCCAAAAACCAAAAACCAAAAACCAAAAACCAAAAACCAAAAACCAAAAACCAAAAACCAAAAACCAAAACCCAAAAACCAAAAACCCAAAAACCAAAAACCAAAAATCAAAAACCAAAAACCAAAAACAAAAACCAAAGAGCAAAAACCCTAACCAAAAACCAAAATCCAAAAACCAAAAACCAAAAATCAAAAACCAAAAACCAAAAATCAAAAGCCAAAAACCAAAAACCAAAAACCAAAAACCAAAAACCAAAAACCAAAAACCAAAACCAAAAACCAAAAACCAAAAACCAAAAACAAAAAACCAAAAACAAAAACCAAAAACCCAAAACCAAAAACCAAAAACCCAAAACCAAAAACCAAAAACCAAAAACCAAAAACTAAAAACAAAACCAAAAACCAAAAACCCAAAACCAGAAACCAAAAACCAAAAACCCTAAACCAAAAACCCAAATACCAAAAACAAAAAACCAAAAACCGAAAACCAAAAACCCAAAACCAAAAACCAAAAACCCAAAAACCAAATCCACAAACCAGAAACCAGAAACCAAAAACCAAAAACCAAAAACCAAAAACCAAAAACCAAAAACCAAAAACCAAAAACCAAAAACCAAAAACCTAAAACCAAAAACCAAAAACCAAAACCCAAAAACCAAAAACCAAAAACCCAAAAACCAAAAACCCAAAAATCAAAAACCAAAAACCAAAAACCAAAAACTAAAAACTAAAAACCAAAAACCAAAAACCAAAAACCAAAAACCAAAAACCCAAAACCAAAAACCAAAAACCATATACCCAAAAACCAAAAACCCAAATACCAAAAACAAAAAACCAAAAACCAAAAACCAAAAACCAAAAACCAAAAATCCAAAAACCAAAAACCAAAAACCAAAAACCAAAAACCAAAAACCAAAAACCAAAAACCAAAAACCAAAAACCAAAAACCAAAAACCAAAAACCAAAAACCAAAAACCCAAAAATCAAAAACCAAAAACCAAAAACCAAAAACTAAAAACTAAAAACCAAAAACCAAAAACCAAAAACCAAAACCAAAAACCAAAAACCAAAGACCAAAAACCAAAAACCCAAAACCAGAAACCAAAAACCAAATACCCAAAAACCAAAAACCCAAATACCAAAAACAAAAAACCAAAAACCAAAAACCAAAAACCAAAAACCAAAAACCAAAAACCAAAAACCCAAAAACCAAAAACCAAAAACCAAAAACCAAAAACCAAAAACCAAAAACCAAAAACCAAAAACCAAAAACCCAAAAATCAAAAACCAAAAACCAAAAACCAAAAACCAAAAACTAAAAACTAAAAACCAAAAACCAAAAACCAAAAACCAAAACCAAAAACCAAAAACTAAAAACCAAAAACCAAAAACCTACCAAAAACCAAAACCAAAAACCAAAAACCAAAAACAAAAACCAAAAATCAAAAACCAAAAACCAAAAACCAAAAACCAAAAACCAAAAACCAAAAACCAAAAACCAAAAACCAAAACCAAAAACCAAAAACCAAAAACCCAAAACCAAAAACCAAGAACCAAAAACCAAAAACCAAAAACCAAAAACCAAATACGAAAAATCAAAAACCAAAACCCAAAAACCAAAAACCAAGAACCAAAAACCAAAAAACAAAAACCAAAAACCAAAAACGGAAAACCAAAAACCAAAAACCAAAAACCAAAAGCCAAAAACCAAAAACCAAAAACCAAATACCAAAAACCAAAAACCAAAAACCAAAAACCAAAAACCAAAAACCAAAAACCAAAAACCAAAAAACAAAAACCAGAAACCAAAAACCACAAACCAAAAACCAAAAACCAAAAACCAAAAACCAAAAACCAAAAACCTTCCAAAATCCAAAAACCAAAAACCAAAAACCAAATACCAAAAACCAAAAACCAAAAACCAAAAACCAAAAACCAAAAACCAAAACCCAAAAACCAAAAACCAAAAACCAAAACCCCAAAACCAGAAACCAAAAACCAAAAACCAAAAACCAAAAACCAAAAACCAAAAACGAAAAACCAAAAACCAAAAACCAAAAACCAAAAGCCAAAAACCAAAAACCAAAAACCAAATATAAAAACCAAAAACCAAAAACCAAAAACCAAAAACATAAAACCAAAAACCAAAAAGCAAAAACCAGAAACCAAAAACCACAAACCAAAAACCAAAAACAAAAAACCAAAAACCAAAAACCTACCAAAATCCAAAAACCAAAAACCAAAAACCAATAATCAAAAACCAAAAACCAAAAACCAAAAACCAGAACCAAAAACCAAAAACCAAAAACCAAAAACCAAAACCAAAAACCAAAAACCAAAAACCCAGAACCAAAAACCAAAAACCAAAAACCAAAAACCAAAAACCAAATACCAAAAACCAAAAACCAAAAACCAAAACCAAAAACCAAAAAACAAAAACCAGAAACCAAAAACCCAAAACCAAAAACCAAAACCAAAAACCAAAAACCAAAAACAAAAAAACCCAGAAACACAAACCAAAAACCAAAAGCCAAAAACCAAAAACCAAAAACCAAAAACCAAAAACCAAAAACCAAAAACCAAAAACCCAAAACCAGAAACCAAAAACCAAAAACCCAAAAACCCAAAAACCAAAAACAAAAAACCAAAAACCAAAAACCAAAAACCAAAAACCAAAAACCAAAAACCAAAAACCAAAAACCAAAACCAAAAACCAAACACCAAAAACCAAACACCAAAAACCAAAAACCAAAAATCAAAAACCAAAAACCAAAAACCAAAAATAAAAACCAAAAACCAAAAACCAAAACCAAAAACCAAAACCCAAAAACAGAAAACCCAAAAACCAAAAACAAAAAACCAAAAACCAAAAACCAAAAACCAAAAACCAAAAACCAAAAACCAAAAACCCAAAACCAGAAACCAAAAACCAAAAACCCAAAAACCAAAAACCCAAAAACCAAAAACAAAAAACTAAAAACCAAAAACCAAAAACCAAAAACCAAAAACCAAAAACCAAAAACCAAAAACCAAAAACCAAAAACCAAAAACCGAAAACCAAAAACCTACCAAAATCCAAAAACCAAAAACCAATAACCAAAAATCAAAAAACCAAAAACCAAAAACCAAAAACCAAAAACCAAAAACCAAAAACCAAAAACCAAAAACCAAAACAAAAACAAAAACCAAAAACCCAAAACCAAAAACCAAAAACCAAAAACCAAAAACCAAAAACCAAAAACCAAAAATCAAAAACCAAAAACCAAAAACCAAAAACCAAAAACCAAAAACCAAAACCAAAAACCAAAAACCAAAAGCCAAAAATCAAAAACCAAAAACCAAAAACCAAAAACCAAAACCAAAAACCAAAAACCAAGAACCCAAAACCAAAAACCAAAAACCGAAAAACAAAAACCAAAAACCAAAAACCAAAAACCAAAAATCAAAAACCAAAAACCAAAAACCAAAACCAAAAACCAAAAACCAAAAACCAAAAACCAAAAACCAAAAACCAAAAAACAAAACCAAAAACCAAAAACCAAAAACCAAAAACCAAAAACCAAAAACCAAAAACCAAAAACCCAAAAACCAAAAACCAAAAACCAAAAACCAAAAATCAAAAACCAAAAACCAAAATCCAAAAACCAAAAACCAAACCCAAAAACCAAAACCAAAAACCAAAAACCAAAAACCCAAAAAACCAAAAACCGAAAACCAAAAACCAAAAACAAAAAACCAAAAACCAAAAACCAAAAACCAAAAACCAAAAACCAAAAACCAAAAACCAAAACCAAAAACCAAAAACCAAAACCAAAAACCAAAAACCAAAAACCAAAAACCAAAAACCCAAAACAAAAAACCAAAAAACAAAACCAAAAACCAAAAACCAAAAACCAAATGCCAAAAACAAAAAACCAAAAACCAAAAACCAAAAACCAAAAACCAAAAACCAAAAACCAAAAAACAAAACCAAAAACCAAAAACCAAAAACCAAAAACCAAAAACCAAAAACCACAAACCAGAAACCAAAAACCAAAAACCCAAAAACCAGAAACCAAAAACCAAAAACCGAAAACCAAAAACCAAAAACCAAAAACCAAAAACCCAAAAACCAAAAACCAAAAATCAAAAACCAAAAACCAAAAACCAAAAACCAAAAACCAAAAACCAAAAATCAAAAACCAAAACCAAAAACCAAAAACCAAAAACCAAAAACAAAAAACCAAAAACCAAAACCAAAAACCAAAAACCAAAAACCAAAAACCCAAAACCAAAAACCAAAAACCAAAAACCAAAAACTAAAAACCCAAAACCAGAAACCAAAAACCAAAAACCCTAAGCCAAAAACCCAAATACCAAAAACAAAAAAACCAAAAACCAAAAACCAAAAACCAAAAACCAAAAACCCAAAAACCAAAAACCAAAAACCAAAAACCAAAAACCAAAAACCAAAAACCAAAACCCAAAAACCAAAAACCAAAAACCAAAAATCAAAAACCAAAAACCAATAACCATAAACCAGAAACCAGAAACCAAAAACCAAAAACCAAAAACCAAAAACCAAAAACCAAAAACCAAAAACCAAAAACCAAAAACCCAAAACCAGAAACCAAAAACCAAATACCCAAAAACCAAAAACCCAAATACCAAAAACAAAAAACCAAAAACCAAAAACCAAAAACCAAAAACCAAAAACCAAAAACCAAAAACCAAAAACCCAAAAACCAAAAACCAAAAACCAAAAACCAAAAACCCAAAAATCAAAAACCAATATCCAAAAGCCAAAAACTAAAAACTAAAAACCAAAAACCAAAAACCAAAAACCAAAAACCAAAAACCCAAAACCAAAAATCAAAAACCAAAAACCAAAAACTAAAAACAAAACCAAAAACCAAAAACCCAAAACCAGAAACCAAAAACCAAAAACCCTAAAACCAAAAACCCAAATACCAAAAACAAAAAACCAAAAACCAAAAACCAAAAACCAAAAACCAAAAACCCAAAAACCAAAAACCAAAAACCAAAAACCAAAAACCAAAAACCAAAAACCAAAACCCAAAAACCAAAAACCCAAAAACCAAAAACCAAAAATCAAAAACCAAAAACCAAAAACCAAAAACCAAAAACCAAAAACCCTAACCAAAAACCAAAAACCAAAAACCAAAAACCAAAAACCAAAAATCAAAAACCAAAAACCAATAACCACAAACCAGAAACCAGAAACCAAAAACCAAAAATTAAAAACCAAAAACCAAAAACCAAAAACCAAAAACCAAAAACCAAAAACCCAAAACCAGAAACCAAAAACCAAATACCCAAAAACCAAAAACCCAAATACCAAAAACAAAAAACCAAAAACCAAAAACCAAAAACCAAAAACCAAAAACCAAAAACCAAAAACCAAAAACCCAAAAATCAAAAAACAAAAACCAAAAACCAAAAACTAAAAACTAAAAACCAAAAACCAAAAACCAAAAACCAAAACCAAAAACCAAAAACCAAAAACCAAAAACTAAAAACCAAAAACCAAAAACCAAAAACCCAAAACCAGAAACCAAAAACCAAAAACCCAAAAACCAAAAACCCAAAAACCAAAAACAAAAAACCAAAAACCAAAAACCAAAAACCAAAAACCAAAAACCAAAAACCAAAAACCAAAAACCAAAAACCAAAACCAAAAACCAAAAACCAAAAACCAAAAACCAAAAACCAAAAACCAAAAACCAAAAACCAAAACCAAAAACCAAAAACCAAAAACCAAAAACCCAAAACCAAAAACCAAAAACCAAAAACCAAAAACCAAAAACCAAAAACCAAAAACCCAAAACCAGAAACCAAAAACCAAAAACCCAAAAACCAAAAACCCAAAAACCAAAAACAAAAAACCAAAAACCAAAAACCAAAAACCAAAAACCAAAAACCAAAAACCAAAAACCAAAAACCAAAAACCCTAACCAAAAACCAAAAACCAAAAACCAAAAACCAAAAACCAAAAATCAAAAACCAAAAACCAATAACCACAAACCAGAAACCAGAAACCAAAAACCAAAAATTAAAAACCAAAAACCAAAAACCAAAAACCAAAAACCAAAAACCAAAAACCCAAAACCAGAAACCAAAAACCAAATACCCAAAAACCAAAAACCCAAATACCAAAAACAAAAAACCAAAAACCAAAAACCAAAAACCAAAAACCAAAAACCAAAAACCAAAAACCAAAAACCAAAAACAAAAAACCCAAAAATCAAAAAACAAAAACCAAAAACCAAAAACTAAAAACTAAAAACCAAAAACCAAAAACCAAAAACCAAAACCAAAAACCAAAAACCAAAAACCAAAAACTAAAAACCAAAAACCAAAAACCAAAAACCCAAAACCAGAAACCAAAAACCAAAAACCCAAAAACCAAAAACCCAAAAACCAAAAACAAAAAACCAAAAACCAAAAACCAAAAACCAAAAACCAAAAACCAAAAACCAAAAACCAAAAACCAAAAACCAAAACCAAAAACCAAAAACCAAAAACCAAAAACCAAAAACCCAAAACCAGAAACCAAAAACCAAAAACCTACCAAAATCCAAAAACCAAAAACCAATAACCAAAAATCAAAAAACCAAAAACCAAAAATCAAAAACCAAAAACCAAAAACCAAAAACCAAAAACCAAAAACCAAAACCAAAAACCAAAAACCAAAAACCAAAAACCCAAAACCAAAAACCAAAAACCAAAAACCAAAAACCAAAAACCAAAACCAAAAACCAAAAACCAAGAACCCGAAACCAAAAACCAAAAACCGAAAAACAAAAACCAAAAGCCAAAAACCAAAAACCAAAAATCAAAAACCAAAAACCAAAAACCAAAACCAAAAACCAAAAACCAAAAACCAAAAACCAAAAACCAAAAACCAAAAACCAAAAAACAAAACCAAAAACCCAAAACCAAAAACCAAAAACCAAAAACCAAAAACCAATAACCAAAAACCAAAAACCAAAAACCAAAAACCCAAAAACCAAAAACCAAAAACCAAAAATCAAAAACCAAAAACCAAAAACCAAAAACCTAAAACCAAAAACCAAACACCAAAAACCAAAACCAAAAACAGAAAACCAAAAACCAAAAGCCAAAAACCAAAAACCAAAAACCAAAAACCAAAAACCGAAAACCAAAAACCAAAACCAAAAACCAAAAACCAAAAACCCAAAAAACCAAAAACCAAAAACCAAAAACCAAAAACAAAAAACCAAAAACCAAAAACCAAAAACCAAAAACCCAAAACCAGAAACCAAAAGCCAAAACCCAAAAACCAAAAACCCAAATACCAAAAACAAAAAACCAAAAACCAAAAACCAAAAACCAAAAACCAAAAACCAAAAACCAAAAACCAAAACCCAAAAACCAAAAACCAAAAACCGAAAACCGAAAACCAAAAACCAAAAACCAAAAACCAAAAATCAAAAACCAACAACTGAAAACCAAAAACCAAAAACCAAAAACCAAAACCAAAACCAAAAACCAAAAACCAAAAACCAAAAACCAAAAATCAAAAACCAAAAACCAAAAACCAAAACCAAAAACCAAAAACCAAAAACCAAAAACCAAAAACCAAAATCCAAAAACCAAAAACCAAAAACCAAAAACCAAAAACCAAAAACCAAAAACCAAAAACCAAAAACCAAAAACCAAAAACCAAAAACCAAAAACCAAAAACCAAAAACCCAAAACCAGAAACCAAAAACCAAAAACCCAAAACCTGAAACCAAAAACCAAAAAAAAAAACCAAAAACCCAAATACCAAAAACAAAAAACCAAAAACCAAAAACCAAAAACCAAAAACCAAAAACCAAAAACCAAAAACCCATAAACCAAAAACCAAAAACCAAAAACCAAAAACCAAAAACCAAAAACCAAAAACCCAAAAACCAGAAACCAAAAACCCAAAACCAGAAACCAAAAACCAAAAACCCTAAAACGTAAAAACCCAAATACCAAAAACAAAAAACCAAAAACCAAAAATCAAAAACCAAAAACCAAAAACGAAAAACCCAAAAACCAAAACCGAAAACCAAAAACCAAAAACCAAAAACCAAAAACCCAAAAACCAAAAACCAAAAATCAAAAACCAAAAACCAAAAACCAAAAACCAAAACCAAAACCAAAAACCAAAAACCAAAACCAAAAACCAAAAACCAAAAACCAAAAACAAAAAACCAAAAACCAAAACCAAAAACCAAAAACCAAAAACCAATAACCCAAAACCAAAAACCAAAAACCAAAAACCAAAAACTAAAAACAAAACCAAAAACCAAAAACCAAAAACCCAAAACCAGAAACCAAACACCATAAACCCTAAAACCAAAAACCCAAATACCAAAAACAAAAAACCAAAAACCAAAAACCAAAAACCAAAAACCAAAAACCCCAAAACCAAAAACCAAAAACCAAAAACCAAAAACCAAAAACCAAAAACCAAAACCCAAAAACCAAAAACCCAAAAACCAAAAACCAAAAATCAAAAACCAAAAACCAAAACCCAAAAACCAAAAACCAAAAACCCTAACCAAAAACCATAAACCAAAAACCCAAAACCAGAAACCAAAAACCAAAAACCCAAAACCTGAAACCAAAAACCAAAAAAAAAAACCAAAAACCCAAATACCAAAAACAAAAAACCAAAAACCAAAAACCAAAAACCAAAAACCAAAAACCAAAAACCCATAAACCAAAAACCAAAAACCAAAAACCAAAAACCAAAAACCAAAAACCAAAAACCAAAAACCCAAAAACCAGAAACCAAAAACCCAAAACCAGAAAAAAAACCAAAAACCCTAAAACGTAAAAACCCAAATACCAAAAACAAAAAACCAAAAACCAAAAATCAAAAACCAAAAACCAAAAACGAAAAACCTAAAAACCAAAACCGAAAACCAAAAACCAAAAACCAAAAAACAAAAACCCAAAAACCAAAAACCAAAAATCAAAAACCAAAAACCAAAAACCAAAAACCAAAAACCAAAACCAAAAACCAAAAACCAAAAACCAAAACCAAAAACCAAAAACCAAAAACCAAAAACCAAAAACAAAAAACCAAAAACCAAAACCAAAAACCAAAAACCAAAAACCAATAACCCAAAACCAAAAACCAAAAACCAAAAACCAAAAACTAAAAACAAAACCAAAAACCAAAAACCCAAAACCAGAAACCAAACACCATAAACCCTAAAACCAAAAACCCAAATACCAAAAACAAAAAACCAAAAACAAAAACCAAAAACCAAAATCAAAAACCCAAAAACCAAAAACCAAAAACCAAAAACCAAAAACCAAAAACCAAAAACCAAAAACCAAAAACCAAAAACCCTAACCAAAAACCAAAAACCAAAAACCAAAAACCAAAAACCAAAAATCAAAAACCAAAAACCAATAACCACAAACCAGAAACCAGAAACCAAAAACCAAAAACCAAAAATCAAAAACCAAAAACCAATAACCACAAACCAGAAACCAGAAACCAAAAACCAAAAACCAAAAACCAAAAACCAAAAACCAAAAACCAAAAACCAAAAACCAAAAACCAAAAACCAAAAACCAAAAACCCAAAACCAGAAACCAAAAACCAAATACCCAAAAATCAAAAACCCAAATACCAAAAACAAAAAACCAAAAACCAAAAACCAAAAACCAAAAACCAAAAACCAAAAACCCAAAAACCAAAAACCAAAAACCAAAAACCAAAAACCAAAAACCAAAAATCAAAAACCAAAAACCAAAAACCAAAAACCAAAAACCCAAAAATCAAAAACCAAAAACCAAAAACCAAAAACTAAAAACTAAAAACCAAAAACCAAAAACCAAAACCAAAAACCAAAAACCAAAGACCAAAAACCAAAAACCCAAAACAAGAAACCAAAAACCAAATACCAAAAACCAAAAACCCAAATACCAAAAAAAAAAAACCAAAACCAAAAACCAAAAACCAAAAACCAAAAACCAAAAACCCAAAAACCAGAAACCAAAAACCCAAAACCAGAAACCAAAAACCAAAAACCCTAAAACGTAAAAACCCAAAAACAAAAAACCAAAAACCAAAAATTAAAAACCAAAAACCAAAAACGAAAAACTCAAAAACCAAAACCGAAAACCAAAAACCAAAGACCAAAAACCAAAAACCCAAAAACCAAAAACCAAAAATCAAAAACCAAAAACCAAAAACCAAAAACCAAAAACCAAAAACCAAAACCAAAAACCAAAAACCAAAAACCAAAAACAAAAAACCAAAAACCAAAACAAAAACCAAAAACCAAAAACCAATAACCCAAAACCAAAAACCAAAAACCAAAAACCAAAAACTAAAAACAAAACCAAAAACCAAAAACCCAAAACCAGAAACCAAACACCAAAAACCCTAAAACCAAAAACCCAAATACCTAAAACAAAAAACCAAAAACCAAAAACCAAAAACCAAAAACCAAAAACCCAAAAACCAAAAACCAAAAACCAAAAACCAAAAATCAAAAACCAAAAACCAAAAACCAAAAACCAAAACCCAAAAACCAAAAACCAAAAATCAAAAACCAAAAACCAAAAACCAAAAACCAAAAACCCTAACCAAAAACCAAAAACCAAAAACCAAAAACCAAAAACCAAAAACCAAAAACCAAAAATCAAAAACCAAAAACCAATAACCACAAACCAGAAACCAGAAACCAGAAACCAAAAACCAAAAACCAAAAACCAAAAACCAAAAACCAAAAACCAAAAACCAAAAACCAAAAACCCAAAACCAGAAACCAAAAACCAAATACCCAAAAACCAAAAACCCAAATACCAAAAACAAAAAACCAAAAACCAAAAACCAAAAACCAAAAACCAAAAACCAAAAACCAAAAACCAAAAACCAAAAACCAAAAACCAAAAACCAAAAACCCAAAAATCAAAAACCAAAAACCAAAAACCAAAAACTAAAAACTAAAAACCAAAAACCAAAAACCAAAAACCAAAACCAAAAACCAAAAACCAAAGACCAAAAACCAAAAACCCAAAACCAGAAACCAAAAACCAAATACCAAAAACCAAAAACCCAAATACCAAAAAAAAAAACCAAAAACCAAAAACCAAAAACCAAAAACCAAAAACCAAAAACCAAAAACCCAAAAACCAAAAACCAAAAACCAAATACCAAAAACCAAAAACCAAAAACCAAAAACCAAAAACCAAAAACCAAAAACCCAAAAATCAAAAACCAAAAACGAAAAACCAAAAACTAAAAACTAAAAACCAAAAACCAAAAACCAAAAACCAAAACCAAAAACCAAAAACCAAAAACCAAAAACCAAAAACTTACCAAAAACCAAAACCAAAAACCAAAAACCAAAAACCAAAAACCAAAAACCAAAAACCAAAAACCAAAAACCACAAACCAGAAACCAGAAACCAAAAACCAAAAACCAAAAACCAAAAACCAAAAATAAAAAACCAAAAACCAAAAACAAAAACCAAAAACCCAAAAACCAAAAACCAAAAACCAAAAACCAAAAACCAAAAACCAAAAACCAAAAACCCAAAAACCAAAAACCAAAAACCAAAAACCTACAAAAATCCAAAAACCAAAAACCAAAAACCAAAAACCAAAAACCAAAAATCAAAAACCAAAAACCAAAAACCAAAAACCAAAAACCAAAAACCAAAAACCAAAAACCAAAAACCAAAAACCAAAACCAAAAACCAAAAACCAAAAACCAAAAACCAAAAACCAAAAACCAAAAGCCAAAACCAAAAACCAAAAACCAAAACCAAAAACCAAAAACCAAAAACCCAAAACCAAAAACCAAAAACCAAAAACCAAAAAACAAAAATCAAAAACCAAAAACCAAAAACCAAAAACCAAAAACCGAAAACCAAAAACCAAAAACCAAAACCAAAAACCAAAAACCAAAAACCAAAAACCAAAAACCAAAAACCAAAAACCAAAAACCAAAAACCAAAAACCAAAAACCAAAAACCAAAAACCAAAAACCCAAAAACCAAAAACCAAAAACAGAAAACCAAAAACCAAAAACCAAAAACCAAAAACCAAAAACCAAAAACCAATAACCAAAAACCAAAAACCAAAAACCAAAAACCAAAAACCAAAACTAAAAACCAAAAACCAAAAACCAAAAACCCAAAAACCAAAAACCAAAAACCAAAAACCAAAAACCAAAAACCAAAAACCAAAAACCAAAAACCAAAAACCAAAAACCAAAAACCAAAAACCAAAAATCAAAAACCAAAAACCAAAAACCACAAACCAGAAACCAGAAACCAAAAACAAAAACCAAAAACCAAAAACCAAAAACCAAAAACCAAAAACCAAAAACCCAAAAACCAAAAACCAAAAACCAAAAACCAAAAACCAAAAACCAAAAACCCAAAAACCAAAAACCAAAAACCAAAAACCTACAAAAATCCAAAAACCAAAAACCAAAAACCAAAAACCAAAAACCAAAAATCAAAAACCAAAAACCAAAAACCAAAAACCAAAAACCAAAAACCAAAAACCAAAAACCAAAAACCAAAAACCAAAAACCAAAACCAAAAACCAAAAACCAAAAACCAAAAACCAAAAACCAAAAACCAAAAGCCAAAACCAAAAACCAAAAACCAAAACCAAAAACCAAAAACCAAAAACCCAAAACCAAAAACCAAAAACCACAAACCAAAAAACAAAAATCAAAAACCAAAAACCAAAAACCAAAAACCAAAAACCGAAAACCAAAAACCAAAAACCAAAAACCAAAAACCAAAAACCAAAACCAAAAACCAAAAACCAAAAACCAAAAACCCAAAACCAAAAACCTAAATCCAAAAACCAAAAACCAAAAACCCAAAACCAAAAGCCAAAAACCAAAACCAAAAACCAAAACCAAAAACCAAAAACCAAAAACCAAAAACCAAAAACCAAAAACCAAAAACCAAAAACCAAAAACCAAAAACCAAAAACCAAAAACCAAAAACCAAAAACCAAAAACCCAAAAACCAAAAACCAAAAACAGAAAACCAAAAACCAAAAACCAAAAACCAAAAACCAAAAACCAAAAACCAAAAACCAATAACCAAAAACCAAAAACCAAAAACCAAAAACCAAAAACCAAAACTAAAAACCAAAAACCAAAAACCAAAAACAAAAACCAAAAACCAAAAACCAAAAACCAAAAACCAAAAACCAAAAACCAAAAACCAAAAACCAAAAACCAAAAACCACAAACCAGAAACCAGAAACCAAAAACCAAAAACCAAAAACCAAAAACCAAAAATAAAAAACCAAAAACCAAAAACCAAAAACCAAAAACCCAAAAACCAAAAACCAAAAACCAAAAACCAAAAACCAAAAACCAAAAACCAAAAACCCAAAAACCAAAAACCAAAAACCAAAAACCTACAAAAATCCAAAAACCAAAAACCAAAAACCAAAAACCAAAAACCAAAAATCAAAAACCAAAAACCAAAAACCAAAAACCAAAAACCAAAAACCAAAAACCAAAAACCAAAAACCAAAACCAAAAACCAAAAACCAAAAACCAAAAACCAAAAACCAAAAACCAAAAGCCAAAACCAAAAACCAAAAACCAAAACCAAAAACCAAAAACCAAAAACCCAAAACCAAAAACCAAAAACCAAAAACCAAAAAACAAAAATCAAAAACCAAAAACCAAAAACCAAAAACCAAAAACCGAAAACCAAAAACCAAAAACCAAAACCAAAAACCAAAAACCAAAAACCAAAAACCAAAAACCAAAAACCAAAAACCAAAAACCAAAAACCAAAAACCAAAAACCAAAAACCCAAAAACCAAAAACCAAAAACAGAAAACCAAAAACCAAAAACCAAAAACCAAAAACCAAAAACCAAAAACCAATAACCAAAAACCAAAAACCAAAAACCAAAAACCAAAAACCAAAACTAAAAACCAAAAACCAAAAACCAAAAACAAAAACCAAAAACCAAAAACCAAAAACCAAAAACCAAAAACCAAAAACCAAAAACCAAAAACCAAAAACCAAAAACCAAAAATCAAAAACCCAAAAACCAAAAACAAAAAACCAAAAACCAAAAACCAAAAACCAAAAACCAAAAACCCAAAAACCAAAAACCAAAAACCAAAAACCTACAAAAATCCAAAAACCAAAAACCAAAAACCAAAAACCAAAAACCAAAAATCAAAAACCAAAAACCAAAAACCAAAAACCAAAAACCAAAAACCAAAAACCAAAAACCAAAAACCAAAACCAAAAACCAAAAACCAAAAACCAAAAACCAAAAACCAAAAACCAAAAGCCAAAACCAAAAACCAAAAACCAAAACCAAAAACCAAAAACCAAAAACCAAAATCAAAAACCAAAAACGAAAAACCAAAAACTAAAAACTAAAAACCAAAAACCAAAAACCAAAAACCAAAAACAAAAACCAAAAACCAAAAACCAAAAACCAAAAACTTACCAAAAACCAAAACCAAAAACCAAAAACCAAAAACCAAAAACCAAAAACCAAAAACCAAAAACCACAAACCAGAAACCAGAAACCAAAAACCAAAAACCAAAAACCAAAAACCAAAAATAAAAAACCAAAAACCAAAAACCAAAAACCAAAAACCCAAAAACCAAAAACCAAAAACCAAAAACCAAAAACCAAAAACCAAAAACCAAAAACCCAAAAACCAAAAACGAAAAACCAAAAACCTACAAAAATCCAAAAACCAAAAACCAAAAACCAAAAACCAAAAACCAAAAATCAAAAACCAAAAACCAAAAACCAAAAACCAAAAACCAAAAACCAAAAACCAAAAACCAAAAACCAAAAACCAAAACCAAAAACCAAAAACCAAAAACCAAAAACCAAAAACAAAAACCAAAAACCAAAAACCAAAAACCAAAAACCAAAAACCAAAAACCAAAAACCCAAAATCAAAAACCAAAAACCAAAAACCAAAAACCAAAAACCAAAAACCAAAAACCAAAAACCAAAAACCAAAAACCAAAAACCAAAAACCAAAAACCAAAAATCAAAAACCAAAAACCAAAAACCACAAACCAGAAACCAGAAACCAAAAACAAAAACCAAAAACCAAAAACCAAAAACCAAAAACCAAAAACCAAAAACCCAAAAACCAAAAACCAAAAACCAAAAACCAAAAACCAAAAACCAAAAACCAAAAACCCAAAAACCAAAAACCAAAAACCAAAAACCTACAAAAATCCAAAAACCAAAAACCAAAAACCAAAAACCAAAAACCAAAAATCAAAAACCAAAAACCAAAAACCAAAAACCAAAAACCAAAAACCAAAAACCAAAAACCAAAAACCAAAAACCAAAAACCAAAACCAAAAACCAAAAACCAAAAACCAAAAACCAAAAACCAAAAACCAAAAGCCAAAACCAAAAACCAAAAACCAAAACCAAAAACCAAAAACCAAAAACCCAAAACCAAAAACCAAAAACCACAAACCAAAAAACAAAAATCAAAAACCAAAAACCAAAAACCAAAAACCAAAAACCGAAAACCAAAAACCAAAAACCAAAAACCAAAAACCAAAAACCAAAACCAAAAACCAAAAACCAAAAACCAAAAACCCAAAACCAAAAACCTAAATCCAAAAACCAAAAACCAAAAACCCAAAACCAAAAGCCAAAAACCAAAACCAAAAACCAAAACCAAAAACCAAAAACCAAAAACCCAAAACCAAAACCTAAATCCAAAAACCAAAAACCAAAAACCAAAAATCATAAACCGAAAACCAAAAAACAAAAACCAAAAACCAAAAACCAAAAACCAAAAACCAAAAACCAAAAACCAAAAACCAAAAACCAAAAACCAAAAACAAAAAACCAAAAACCAAAAACCAAAAACCAAAAACCAAAAACCAAAAACCAAAAACCAAAACCAAAAACCAAAAATCAAAAACCCAAAACCAAAAACAAAAACCAAAAACCAAAAACCAAAAACCACAAACCAAAAACCAAAAACCAAAACCCAAAAACCAAAACCAAAAGCCAAAAACCAAAAACCAAAAACCAAAAAACCAAAAACCAAAAACCAAAAACCAAAAACCAGAAACCAAAAACCAAAAACCAAAAACCAAAAACCAAAAACCAAAAACCATAAACCAAAAACCAAAAACCAAAAACCAAAAACCAAAAACCAAAAACCAAAAACCAAAAACCAAAAACCAAAAACCAAAAACCAAAAAACAAAAACCAAAACCAAAAACCAAAAACCAAAAACCAAAACCAAAAACCAAAAACCAAAAACCAAAAACAAAAAACCAAAAACCAAAACCAAACACCAAAAACCAAAAACCAAAAACCAAAAACCAAAAACCAAAAACCAAAAACCAAAAACCAAAAACCAAAAACCAAAAACCAAAAACCAAAAACAAAACCAAAAACCCAAAACCAGAAACCAGAAACCAAAAACCTTAAAACCAAAAACCCAAGTACCAAAAACAAAAAACCAAAAACCCAAAACCAAAAACCAAAAACCAAAAACCAAAAACCAAAAACCCAAAAACCAAAAACCAAAAACCAAAAACCAAAAACCAAAAACCAAAAACCAAAAATCAAAAACCAAAAACCAGAAACCCAAAAACCAAAAACCAAAAATCAAAAACCAAAAACCAAAAACCAAAAACCAAAAACCAAAAACCAAAAACCAAAAACCAAAAACCCTAACCAAAAACCAAAAACCAAAAACCAAAAACCAAAAACCAAAAATCAAAAACCAAAAACCAATAACCACAAACCAGAAACAAGAAACCAAAAACCAAAATCCAAAAACTGAAAACCAAAAACCAAAAACCAAAAAGCCAAAACCAGAAACCAAAAACCAAATACCCAAAAACCAAAAACCCAAATACCAAAAACAAAAAACCAAAAACCAAAAACCAAAAACCAAAAACCAAAAACCAAAAGCCAAAAACCCAAAAACCAAAAACCAAAAACCAAAAACCAAAAACCAAAAACCAAAAACCAAAAACCAAAAACCAAAAATCAAAAACCAAAAACCAAAAACCAAAAACTAAAAACCAAAAACCAAAAACCAAAAACCAAAAACCAAAACCAAAAACCAAAAACCCAAAACCAAAAACCAAAATCCAAAAACCAAAAACCAAAAACCAAAAACCAAAAATCAAAAACCGAAAACCAAAAACCAAAAACCAAAAACAAAAAAACAAAAACCAAAAACCACAAACCAAAAATCAAAAACCTACCACAATCCAAAAACCAAAAACCAAAAACCAAAAACCGAAAACCAAAAACCAAAAACCAAAAACCAAAAACCAAAAACCAAAACCAAAAACCAAAAACCAAAAACCAAAAACCAAAAACCAAAATCCAAAAACCAAAAACCAAAAACCAAAAAACAAAAAACCATAAACCAAAAATCAAAAACCGAAAACCAAAAACCAAAAACCAAAAACCAAAAACCAAAAACCAAAAAACAAAAACCAAAAACCAAAAACCAAAAACCAAAACCAAAAAATAAAAATCAAAAACCCAAAACCAAAAACAAAAACCAAAAACCAAAAACCAAAAACCAAAAACCACAAACCAAAAATCAAAAACCTACCAAAATCCAAAAACCAAAAACCAAAAACCAAAAACCAAAAACCAAAAACCAAAAACCAAAAACCAAAAACCAAAAACCAAAAACCTAAAAACAAAAACCAAAAACCAAAAACCAAAAACCACAAACCAAAAATCAAAAACCTACCAAAATCCAAAAACCGAAAACCAAAAACCAAAAACCAAAAACCAAAAACCAAAAACCAAAAACCAAAAACCAAAAACCAAAAACCAGAAACCAAAAACCAAAAACCAAAATCCAAAAACGTAAAACCAAAAACCAAAAACCAAAAACCAAAAACCAAAAACCAAAAACCAAAAACCAAAAACCAAAAACCAAAAACCAAAAACCAAAAACCAAAAACCAAAAACCAAAAACCAAAAACCAAAAACCAAAAACCAAAAACCAAAAAACCAAAAACCAAAAACCAAAAACAAAAACCAAAAACCAAAAACCAAAAACCAAAAATCAAAAACCAAAAACCAAAAACCAAAAACCAAAAACCAAAAACCAAAACCAAAAACCGAAAACCAAAAACCAAAACCAAAAACCGAAAACCAAAAACCAAAAACCAAAAACCAAAAACCAAAAACCAAAAACCAAAAACCAAAAACCAAAAACCAAAAACCCAAAACTAAAAACCAAAAACCAAAACCCAAAAACAAAAAACTAAAAAACAAAAACCAAAAACAAAAAACCAAGAACCAGAAACCAAAAAGCGAAAACCCAAAAACCAAAAACCAAAAACCAAAAACCAAAAGCTAAAAACCAAAAACCAAAAATCAAAAACCAAAAACCAGAACCAAAAACCAAAAACCAAAAACCAAAAACCGAAAACCAAAAACCAAAACCAAAAAACCAAAAACCAAATACCCAAAACTAAAAACCAAAAACCAAAAACCAGAAACGTAAAAGACCAGAAACCAAAAAATAAAAACCGAAAACGAAAAACCAAACACCAAAAACCAAAAACCAAAAACCAAAAACCAAAAACCAAAAACCAAAAACCAAAAACCAAAAATCAAAAACCAAAAACCAAAATCCAAAAACCAAAAACCAAAACCCAAAAACCAAAAACCAAATACCCAAAACTAAAAACCAAAAACCAAAAACCAGAAACGTAAAAGACCAGAAACCAAAAAATAAAAACCGAAAACCAAAAACCAAAAACCAAAAACCAAAAACCAAAAACCACAACCGAAAACCAGAAACCAAAAACCCAAAACTAAAAACCAAAAACCAAAAACCAAAAACAAAAAACTAAAAACCAAAAACCAAAAACCAAAAACCAAAAACCAAAAACCAAAAACCAAAAACCAAAAACCAAAAACCAAGAACCAAAAACCAAAAACCAAAAATCAGAAAACCAAAATCCAAAAACCAAAAACCAAAAACCAAAAACCAAAAACCAAAAAACAAAAACCAAAAACCAAAAACCAAAAACCAAAAATCAAAAAACCAAAATCCAAAAACCAAAAACCAAAAACCAAAAACCAAAAACCAAAAAACAAAAACCAAAAACCAAAAACCAAAAACCAAAAAACAAAAACCAAAAACCAAAAACCAAAAACCAAAAACCAAAAACCAAAAACCAAAAACTAAAAACCAAAAACCAAAAACCAAAAACCAAAAACCAAAAACCAAAAACCAAAAACCAAACACCAAAAACCAAAAACCGAAAACCAAAAACCAAAAACCAAAAACCAAAAACCAAAAACCAAAACCCAAAAACCAAAAACCAAAAACCAAAAACCAAAACCAAAAACCAAAAACCAAAAACCAAAAACCCAAAAACCAAAAACTAAAAACCAAAAACCAAAAACCAAAAACCAAAAACCAAAAACCAAAAACATAAAACCAAGAACCAAAAACCAAAACCAAAAACCGAAAACCAAAAACCAAAACCAAAAACCAAAAACCAAAAACCGAAAACCAAAAACCAAAAACCAAAAACCAAAAACCAAAAACCAAAAACAAAAAACCAAAAACCAAAAAACCAAAAACCAAAAACCAAAAACCAAAAACCAAAAACTAAAAACCAAAAACCAAAAACCAAAAACCAAAAACCAAAAACCAAAAACCAAAAACCAAAAACATAAAACCAAGAACCAAAAACCAAAACCAAAAACCGAAAACCAAAAACCAAAACCAAAAGCCGAAAACCAAAAACCAAAAACCAAAAACCAAAAACCAAAAACCAAAAACCAAAAACCAAAAACTTAAAAACCAAAAACAAAAAACCAAAATTAAAAACCAAAAACCAAAAACCAAAAACCAAAAACTAAAAACCAAAAACCAAAAACCAAAAACCAAAAACCAAAAACCAAAAACCAAAAAACCAAAATCGAAAAAACCAAAAACCAAAAACCAAAAACCAAAAACCAAATACCAAAAACCAAAAACCAAAAACCAAAAACCAAAAACCAAAAACCAAAAACCAAAAACCAAAAACCAAAAACCAAAAACCAAAAACCAAAACCAAAAACCAAAAACCAAATACCGAAAACCAAAAACCAAAAACCAAAAACCAAAAACCAAAAACCAGAAACCAAAAACCAAAAACCAAAAACCAAAAACCAAAACCAAAAACCAAAAACCAAAAACCAAAAACCAAAACCAAAAACCAAAAACCAAAAACCAAAAACCAAAAACCAAAAACCAAAAACCGAAAACCAAAAACCGAGAACCAAAAACCAAAAACCAAAAACCAAAAACCAAAAACCAAAAACCAAAACTAAAAACCAAAAGCCAAAAACTAAAAACCAAAAACCAAAAACCAAAAACCAAAAACCAAAACCAAAAACCAAAAACCAAAAACCAAAAACCAAAAACCAAAAACCAAAACCAAAAACCAAAAACCAAAAACCAAAAACCAAAAACCAAAAACCAAAAACCAAAAACCAAAACCAAAAACCAAAAACCAAAAAACAAAAACCAAAAACCAAAACCAAAAACCAAAAACCAAAAACCAAAAACCGAAAACCAAAAACCAAAAACCAAAAACCAAAAACCAAAAACCAAAACCAAAAACCAAAAACCAAAAACCAAAAACCAAAAACCAAAAACCAAAACCAAAAACCAAAAACCAAAAACCAAAAACCAAAAATCAAAAACCAAAAACCAAAAACCAAAAACCAAAACCAAAAACCAAAAACCAAAAACCAAAAACCAAAAACCAAAAACCAAAAACCAAAAACCAAAAACCAAAACCAAAAACCAAAAACCAAAAACCGAAAACCAAAAACCAAAAACCAAAAACCAAAAACCAAAAACCAAAAACCAAAAACAAAAAACCAAAAACCAAAAACCAAAAACCAAAAACCAAAAACCAAAAACCAAAAACCAAAAACCAAAAACCAAAAACCAAAAACCAAAAACCAAAAACCAAAAACCAAAAACCAAAAACCAAAAACCAAAACCAAAACGAAAACCAAAAACCAAAAACCAAAAACCAAAAACCAAAAACCAAAAACCAAAAACCAAAACCAAAAACCAAAAACCAAAAAAAAAAAAACCAAAAACAAAAAACCCAAAACCATAAACCAAAAACCAAAATCCAAAAACCAAAAACCAAAAACCAAAAACAAAAAACCAAAAACCAAAAACCAAAAACCAAAAACCAAAAACCAAAAACCAAAAACCAAAAACCAAAAACCAAAAACCAAAAACCAAAAACCAAAAACCAAAAACCAAAACCAAAAACCAAAGACCAAAAACCAAAAACCAAAAACCAAAAACCAAAAACCAAAAACCAAAAACCAAAACCAAAACCAAAAACCAAAAACCAAAAACCAGAAACCAAAAACCAAAAACCAAAAACGAAAACCAAAAACCAAAAACCAAAAACCAAAAACCAAAACCAAAAACCAAAAACCAAAAACCAAAAACCAAAAACCAAAAACCAAAAACCAAAAACCAAAACCAAAAACCAAAAACCAAAAACCAAAAACCAAAAACAAAAAACCCAAAACCATAAACCAAAAACCAAAATCCAAAAACCAAAAACCAAAAACCAAAAACCAAAAACCAAAAACCAAAAACCAAAAACCAAAAACCAAAAACCAAAAACCAAAAACCAAAAACCAAAAACCAAAAACCAAAACCAAAAACCAAAGACCAAAAACCAAAAACCAAAAACCAAAAACCAAAAACCAAAAACCAAAAACCAAAACCAAAACCAAAAACCAAAAACCAAAAACCAAAAACCAAAAACCAAAAACCAAAAACCAAAAACCAAAAACCAAAAACCAAAAACCAAAACCCAAAAACCAAAAACCTTAAACCAAAAACCAAAAACCAAAAACCAAAAACCAAAAAACCAAAAACCAAAAACCAAAAACCAAAAACCAAAAACCGAAAACCAAAAACCAAAAACGAAAACCAAAAACCAAAAACCAAAAACCAAAACCAAAAACCAAAAACCAAAAACCAAAAACCAAAAACCTAAAACCAAAAACCAAAACCAAAAACCGAAAACCAAAAACCAAAAACCAAAAACCAAAAACCAAAAACCAAAAACCAAAAACCAAAAACCAAAACCAAAAACCAAAAACCAAAAACCCAAGACCAAAAACCAAAAACCAAAAACCAAAAACCAAAAACCAAAAACCAAAAACCAAAAACAAAAAACCAAAAACCAAAAACCAAAAACCAAAAACCAAAAACCAAAAACCAAAAACCAAAAACCAAAAACCAAAAACCAAAAACCAAAAACCAAAAACCAAAAACCAAAAATTAAAAACCAAAAACCAAAACCCAAAACCAAAACCAAAAACCAAAAACCAAAAACCAAAAACCAAAAACCAAAAATCAGAAAACCAAAATCCAAAAACCAAAAACCAAAAACCAAAAACCAAAAACCAAAAAACAAAAACCAAAAACCAAAAACCAAAAACCAAAAATCAAAAAACCAAAATCCAAAAACCAAAAACCAAAAACCAAAAACCAAAAACCAAAAAACAAAAACCGAAAACCAAAAACCAAAAACCAAAAAAACAAAAACCAAAAACCAAAAACCAAAAACCAAAAACCAAAAACCAAAAACCAAAAACTAAGAACCAAAAACCAAAAACCAAAAACCAAAAACCAAAAACCAAAAACCAAACACCGAAAACCAAAAACCGAAAACCAAAAACCAAAAACCAAAAACCAAAAACCAAAAACCAAAAACCAAAAACCAAAAACCAAAAACCAAAAACCAAAAACCAAAACCAAAAACCAAAAACCAAAAACCAAAAACCCAAAAACCAAAAACTAAAAACCAAAAACCAAAAACCAAAAACCAAAAACCAAAAACCAAAAACCAAAAACATAAAACCAAGAACCAAAAACCAAAACCAAAAACCGAAAACCAAAAACCAAAACCAAAAATCAAAAACCAAAAACCGAAAACCAAAAACCAAAAACCAAAAACCAAAAACCAAAAACAAAAAACCCAAAACCAAAAAACCAAAAACCAAAAACCAAAAACCAAAAACCAAAAACTAAAAACCAAAAACCAAAAACCAAAAACCAAAAACCAAAAACCAAAAACCAAAAACATAAAACCAAGAACCAAAAACCAAAACCAAAAACCGAAAACCAAAAACCAAAACCAAAAGCCGAAAACCAAATACCAAAAACCAAAAACCAAAAACCAAAAACCAAAAACCAAAAACCAAAAACCAAAAACCAAAAACTAAAAACCAAAAACAAAAAACCAAAATTAAAAACCAAAAACCAAAAACCAAAAACCAAAAACCAAAAACCAAAAACCAAAAACCAAAAACCAAAAACCAAAAACCAAAAACCAAAAAACCAAAATCGAAAAAACCAAAAACCAAAAACCAAAAACCAAATACCAAAAACCAAAAACCAAAAACCAAAAACCAAAAACCAAAAACCAAAAACCAAAAACCAAAAACCAAAAACCAAAACCAAAAACCAAAAACCAAATACCGAAAACCAAAAACCAAAAACCAAAAACCAAAAACCAAAAACCAGAAACCAAAAACCAAAAACCAAAAACCAAAAACCAAAACCAAAAACCAAAAACCAAAAACCAAAAACCAAAAACCAAAACCAAAAACCAAAAACCAAAAACCAAAAACCAAAAACCAAAAACCAAAAACCAAAAACCAAAAACCGAAAACCAAAAACCGAGAACCAAAAACCAAAAACCAAAAACCAAAAACCAAAAACCAAAAACCAAAACCAAAAACCAAAAGCCAAAAACTAAAAACCAAAAACCAAAAACCAAAAACCAAAAACCAAAACCAAAAACCAAAAACCAAAAACCAAAAACCAAAACCAAAAACCAAAAACCAAAAACCAAAAACCAAAAACCAAAAACCAAAAACCAAAAACCAAAAACCACAACCAAAAACCAAAAACCAAAAAACAAAAACCAAAAACCAAAACCAAAAACCAAAAACCAAAAACCGAAAACCAAAAACCAAAAACCAAAAACCAAAAACCAAAAACCAAAACCAAAAACCAAAAACCAAAAACCAAAAACCAAAAACCAAAAACCAAAACCAAAAACCAAAAACCAAAAACCAAAAACCAAAAATCAAAAACCAAAAACCAAAAACCAAAAACCAAAACCAAAAACCAAAAACCAAAAACCAAAAACCAAAAACCAAAAACCAAAAACCAAAAACCAAAAACCAAAACCAAAAACCAAAAACCAAAAACCGAAAACCAAAAACCAAAAACCAAAAACCAAAAACCAAAAACCAAAAACCAAAAACAAAAAACCAAAAACCAAAAACCAAAAACCAAAAACCAAAAACCAAAAACCAAAACCAAAAAACCAAAAACCAATAACCAAAAACCAAAAACCAAAAACCAAAAACCAAAACCAAAACGAAAACCAAAAACCAAAAACCAAAAACCAAAAACCAAAAACCAAAAACCAAAACCAAAAACCAAAAACCAAAAAAAAAAACCAAAAACAAAAAACCCAAAACCATAAACCAAAAACCAAAATCCAAAAACCAAAAACCAAAAACCAAAAACAAAAAACCAAAAACCAAAAACCAAAAACCAAAAACCAAAAACCAAAAACCAAAAACCAAAAACCAAAAACCAAAAACCAAAAACCAAAAACCAAAAACCAAAAACCAAAAACCAAAAACCAAAAACCAAAAACCAAAAACCAAAAACCAAAACCAAAAACCAAAGACCAAAAACCAAAAACCAAAAACCAAAAACCAAAAACCAAAAACCAAAAACCAAAACCAAAACCAAAAACCAAAAACCAAAAACCAAAAACCAAAAACCAAAAACCAAAAACGAAAACCAAAAACCAAAAACCAAAAACCAAAAACCAAAACCAAAAACCAAAAACCAAAAACCAAAAACCAAAAACCAAAAACCAAAAACCAAAAACCAAAACCAAAAACCAAAAACCAAAAACCAAAAACCAAAAACAAAAAACCCAAAACCATAAACCAAAAACCAAAATCCAAAAACCAAAAACCAAAAACCAAAAACCAAAAACCAAAAACCAAAAACCAAAAACCAAAAACCAAAAACCAAAAACCAAAACCAAAAACCAAAAACCAAAAAAAAAAAACCAAAAACAAAAAACCCAAAACCATAAACCAAAAACCAAAATCCAAAAACCAAAAACCAAAAACCAAAAACAAAAAACCAAAAACCAAAAACCAAAAACCAAAAACCAAAAACCAAAAACCAAAAACCAAAAACCAAAAACCAAAAACCAAAAACCAAAAACCAAAACCAAAAACCAAAGACCAAAAACCAAAAACCAAAAACCAAAAACCAAAAACCAAAAACCAAAAACCAAAAACCAAAACCAAAACCAAAAACCAAAAACCAAAAACCAAAAACCAAAAAACCAAAAACCAAAAACCAAAAACCATAAACCAAAAACCAAAACCCAAAAACCAAAAACCTTAAACCAAAAACCAAAAACCAAAAACCAAAAACCAAAAAACCAAAAACCAAAAACCAAAAACCAAAAACCAAAAACCGAAAACCAAAAACCAAAAACGAAAACCAAAAACCAAAAACCAAAAACCAAAAACCAAAACCAAAAACCAAAAACCGAAAACCAAAAACCAAAAACGAAAACCAAAAACCAAAAACCAAAAACCGAAACCAAAAACCAAAAACCAAAAACCAAAAACCAAAAACCAAAAACCAAAAACCAAAAACCAAAACCAAAAACCAAAAACCAAAAACCCAAGACCAAAAACCAAAAACCAAAAACCAAAAACCAAAAACCAAAAACCAAAAACCAAAAACAAAAAACCAAAAACCAAAAACCAAAAACCAAAAACCAAAAACCAAAAACCAAAAACCAAAAACCAAAAACCAAAAACCAAAAATTAAAAACCAAAAACCAAAACCCAAAACCAAAACCAAAAACCAAAAACCAAAAACCAAAAACCAAAACCAAAAACCAAAAACCAAAACCAAAAACCAAAAACCAAAAACCAAAAACCAAAAACCAAAACCCAAAAACCAAGAACCAAAAACCAAAAACCAAAAACCAAAAACCAAAAACCAAAAACCAAAAACCAAAAACCAAAAACAAAAAACCAAAAACCTAAAACCAAAAACCAAAAACCAAAAACCAAAAACCAAAAACCAAAAACCAAAAATCAAAAACCAAAAACCAAAAACCAAAAACCAAAAACCAAAAACCAAAAACCAAAAACCAAAAACCAAAAACCAAAAACCAAAATCCAAAAACCAAAAACCAAAAACCAAAAACCAAAACCAAAAACCAAAAACCAAAAACCAAAAACCAAAAACCAAAAACCAAAAACCAAAAACCAAAAACCGAAAACCAAAAACCAAAAACCAAAAACCAAAAACCAAAAACCAAAACCAAAAACCAAAAACCAAAAACCCAAGACCAAAAACCAAAAACCAAAAACCAAAAACCGAAAACCAAAAACCGAAAACCAAAAACCAAAAACCAAAAACCAAAAACCAAAAAACCAAAAACCAAAAACCAAAACCAAAAACCAAAAGCCAAAAACTAAAAACCAAAAACCAAAAACCAAAAACCAAAAACCAAAACCAAAAACCAAAAACCAAAAACCAAAAACCAAAAACCAAAACCAAAAACCAAGAACCAAAAACCAAAAACCAAAAACCAAAAACCAAAAACCAAAAACCAAAAACCAAAAACAAAAACCAAAAACCAAAAACCAAAAACCAAAACCAAAAACCAAAAACCAAAAACCGAAAACCAAAAACCATAAACCAAAAACCAAAAACCAAAAACCAAAAACTAAAAACCAAAAACCCAAGAACCAAAAACCAAAAACCAAAAACCAAAAACCAAAAACCAAAAACCAAAAACAAAAAACCAAAAACCAAAAACCAAAAACCAAAAACCAAAAACCAAAAACCAAAACCAAAAACCAAAAACCAAAAACCAAAAACCAAAAACCAAAAACCAAAAACCAAAAACCAAAACCAAAAACCAAAAACCAAAAACTGAAAACCAAAAACCAAAAACCAAAAACCAAAAACCAAAAACCAAAAACAAAAAATCAAAAACCAAAAACCAAAAACCAAAAACCAAAAAACAAAAACCAAAAACCAAAAACCAAAAACCAAAAACCAAAACCAAAAACAAAAAACCAAAAACCAAAAACCAAAAACCAAAAACCAAAAACCAAAAACCAAAACCAAAAACCAAAAACCAAAAACCAAAAACCAAAAACCAAAAACCGAAAACCAAAAACCGAAAACCAAAAACCAAAAACCAAAACCAAAAACCAAAAACCAAAAACCAAAAACCAAAAACCAAAAACCAAAAACCAAAAACCAAAAACCAAAAACCAAAAACCAAAAACCAAAAACCAAAAACCAAAAACCAAAAACCAAAAACCAAAAACCAAAAACCAAAAACCAAAAACCAAAAACCAAAAACCAAAAACCAAAAACCAAAAACCAAAAACCAAAACCAAAACGAAAACCAAAAACCAAAAACCAAAAACCAAAAACCAAAAACCAAAAACCAAAAACCAAGAACCAAAAACCAAAACCAAAAACCAAAAACCAAAAACCAAAAACCAAAAACCGAAAACCAAAAACCAAAAACCAAAAACCAAAAACCAAAAACAAAAAACCCAAAACCATGAACCAAAAACCAAAATCCAAAAACCAAAAACCAAAAACCAAAAACCAAAAACCAAAAACCAAAAACCAAAAACCAAAAACCAAAAACCAAAAACCAAAAACCAAAAACCAAAAAACAAAAACCAAAAACCAAAAACCAAAAACCAAAACCAAAAACCAAAGACCAAATACCAAAAACCAAAAACCAAAAACCAAAAACCAAAAACCAAAACCAAAACCAAAAACCAAAAACCAAAAACCAAAAACCAAAAACCAAAAACCAAAAACCAAAAACCAAAAACCAAAACCCAAAAACCAAAAACCTTAAACCAAAAACCAAAAACCAAAAACCAAAAACCAAAAAACCAAAAACCAAAAACCAAAAACCAAAAACCAAAAACCGAAAACCAAAAACCAAAAACGAAAACCAAAAACCAAAAACCAAAAACCAAAAACCAAAACCAAAAACCAAAAACCAAAAACCAAAAACCAAAAACCAAAAACCAAAAACCAAAACCAAAAACCGAAAACCAAAAACCAGAAACCAAAAACCAAAAACCAAAAACCAAAAACCAAAAACCAAAAACCAAAACCAAAAACCAAAAACCAAAAACCAAAAACCAAAAACCAAAAACCAAAAACCAAAAACCAAAAACCAAAAACAAAAACCAAAAACCAAATACCAAAAACCAAAACCAAAAACCAAAAACCAAAAACCGAAAACCAAAAACCATAAACCAAAAACCAAAAACCAAAAACCAAAAACTAAAAACCAAAAACCCAAAAACCAAAAACCAAAAACCAAAAAACAAAAACCAAAAACAAAAAACCAAAAACCAAAAACCAAAAACCAAAAACCAAAACCAAAAACCAAAAACCAAAAACCGAAAACCAAAAACCAAAAACCAAAAACCAAAAACCAAAAACCAAAAACCAAAAACCAAAAACCAAAAACCAAAACCAAAAACCAAAAACCAAAAACCAAAAACCAAAAACCGAAAACCAAAAACCAAAAACGAAAACCAAAAACCAAAAACCAAAAACCAAAAACCAAAACCAAAAACCAAAAACCAAAAACCCAAGACCAAACACCAAAAACCAAAAACCAAAAACCGAAAACCAAAAACCGAAAACCAAAAACCAAAAACCAAAAACCAAAAACCAAAAACCAAAAACCAAAAACCAAAACCAAAAACCAAAAGCCAAAAACTAAAAACCAAAAACCAAAAACCAAAAACCAAAAACCAAAACCAAAAACCAACAACCAAAAACCAAAAACCAAAAACCAAAACCAAAAACCAAGAACCAAAAACCAAAAACCAAAAACCAAAAACCTAAAACCAAAAACCAAAAACCATAAACCAAAAACCAAAATCCAAAAACCAAAAACCAAAAACCAAAAACAAAAAACCAAAAACCAAAAACCAAAAACCAAAAACCAAAAATCAAAAACCAAAAACCAAAAACCAAAAACCAAAAACCAAAAACCAAAAACCAAAAACCAAAAACCAAAAACCAAAACCAAAAACCAAAGACCAAAAACCAAAAACCAAAAACCAAAAACCAAAAACCAAAAACCAAAAACCAAAACCAAAACCAAAAACCAAAAACCAAAAACCAAAAACCAAAAACCAAAAACGAAAACCAAAAACCAAAAACCAAAAACCAAAAACCAAAACCAAAAACCAAAAACCAAAAACCAAAAACCAAAAACCAAAAACCAAAAACCAAAAACCAAAACCAAAAACCAAAAACCAAAAACCAAAAACCAAAAACCAAAAACAAAAAACCCAAAACCATAAACCAAAAACCAAAATCCAAAAACCAAAAACCAAAAACCAAAAACCGAAAACCAAAAACCAAAAACCAAAAACCAAAAACCAAAAACCAAAAACCAAAAACCAAAAACCAAAAACCAAAAACCAAAAACCAAAACCCAAAAACCAAAACCAAAAACCAAAGACCAAAAACCAAAAACCAAAAACCAAAAACCAAAAACCAAAAACCAAAAACCAAAACCAAAACCAAAAACCAAAAACCAAAAACCAAAAACCAAAAAACCAAAAACCAAAAACCAAAAACCAAAAACCAAAACCCAAAAACCAAAAACCTTAAACCAAAAACCAAAAACCAAAAACCAAAAACCAAAAAACCAAAAACCAAAAACCAAAAACCAAAAACCAAAAACCGAAAACCAAAAACCAAAAACGAAAACCAAAAACCAAAAACCAAAAACCAAAAACCAAAACCAAAAACCAAAAACCGAAAACCAAAAACCAAAAACGAAAACCAAAAACCAAAAACCAAAAACCGAAAACCAAAAACCAAAAACCAAAAACCAAAAACCAAAAACCAAAAACCAAAAACCAAAAACCAAAACCAAAAACCAAAAAACAAAAACCCAAGACCAAAAACCAAAAACCAAAAACCAAAAACCAAAAACCAAAAACCAAAAACCAAAAACAAAAAACCAAAAACCAAAAACCCAAAAACCAAAAACCAAAAACCAAAAACCAAAAACCAAAAACCAAAAACCAAAAACCAAAAACCAAAAACCAAAAATTAAAAACCAAAAACCAAAACCCAAAACCAAAACCAAAAACCAAAAACCAAAAACCAAAAACCAAAAACCAAAAACCAAAAACCAAAACCAAAAACCAAAAACCTAAAACCAAAAACCAAAAACCAAAACCCAAAAACCAAGAACCAAAAACCAAAAACCAAAAACCAAAAACCAAAAACCAAAAACCAAAAACCAAAAACCAAAAACCAAAAACAAAAAACCAAAAACCTAAAACCAAAAACCAAAAACCAAAAACCAAAAACCAAAAACCAAAAACCAAAAACCAAAAACCAAAAACCAAAAACCAAAAACCAAAAACCAAAAACCAAAAACCAAAAACCAAAAACCAAAAACCAAAAACCAAAAACCAAAAACCAAAAACCAAAAACCAAAAACCAAAAACCAAAGACCAAAACCAAAAACCAAAAACCAAAAACCAAAAACCAAAAACCAAAAACCAAAAACCAAAAACCAAAAACCGAAAACCAAAAACCAAAAACCAAAAACCAAAAACCAAAAACCAAAACCAAAAACCAAAAACCAAAAACCGAAGACCAAAAACCAAAAACCAAAAACCAAAAACCGAAAACCAAAAACCGAAAACCAAAAACCAAAAACCAAAAACCAAAAACCAAAAACCAAAAACCAAAAACCAAAACCAAAAACCAAAAGCCAAAAACTAAAAACCAAAAACCAAAAACCAAAAACCAAAAACCAAAACCAAAAACCAAAAACCAAAAACCAAAAACCAAAAACCAAAACCAAAAACCAAGAACCAAAAACCAAAAACCAAAAACCAAAAACCAAAAACCAAAAACCAAAAACCAAAAACCAAAAACAAAAACCAAAAACCAAAAACCAAAAACCAAAATCAAAAACCAAAAACCAAAAACCGAAAACCAAAAACCATAAACCAAAAACCAAAAACCAAAAACCAAAAACTAAAAACCAAAAACCCAAGAACCAAAAACCAAAAACCAAAAACCAAAAACCAAAAACCAAAAACAAAAAACCAAAAACCAAAAACCAAAAACCAAAAACCAAAAACCAAAAACCAAAACCAAAAACCAAAAACCAAAAACCAAAAACCAAAAACCAAAAACCAAAAACCAAAAACCAAAAACCAAAACCAAAAACCAAAAACCAAAAACCGAAAACCAAAAACCAAAAACCAAAAACCAAAAACCAAAAACCAAAAACAAAAAACCAAAAACCAAAAACCAAAAACCAAAAACCAAAAAACAAAAACCAAAAACCAAAAACCAAAAACCAAAAACCAAAACCAAAAACAAAAAACCAAAAACCAAAAACCAAAAACCAAAAACCAAAAACCAAAAACCAAAACCAAAAACCAAAAACCAAAAACCAAAAACCAAAAACCAAAAACCGAAAACCAAAAACCGAAAACCAAAAACCAAAAACCAAAACCAAAAACCAAAAACCAAAAACCAAAAACCAAAAACCAAAAACCAAAAACCAAAAACCAAAAACCAAAAACCAAAAACCAAAAACCAAAAACCAAAAACCAAAAACCAAAAACCAAAAACCAAAAACCAAAAACCAAAAACCAAAAACCAAAAACCAAAAACCAAAAACCAAAAACCAAAAACCAAAAACCAAAAACCAAAACCAAAACGAAAACCAAAAACCAAAAACCAAAAACCAAAAACCAAAAACCAAAAACCAAAAACCAAAAACCAAAAACCAAAACCAAAAACCAAAAACCAAAAACCAAAAACCAAAAACCGAAAACCAAAAACCAAAAACCAAAAACCAAAAACGAAAACCAAAAACCAAAAACCAAAAACCAAAAACCAAAACCAAAAACCAAAAACCAAAAACCCAAGACCAAACACCAAAAACCAAAAACCAAAAACCGAAAACCAAAAACCGAAAACCAAAAACCAAAAACCAAAAACCAAAAACCAAAAACCAAAAACCAAAAACCAAAACCAAAAACCAAAAGCCAAAAACTAAAAACCAAAAACCAAAAACCAAAAACCAAAAACCAAAACCAAAAACCAACAACCAAAAACCAAAAACCAAAAACCAAAACCAAAAACCAAGAACCAAAAACCAAAAACCAAAAACCAAAAACCTAAAACCAAAAACCAAAAACCAAAAACAAAAACCAAAAACCAAAAACCAAAACCAAAAACCAAAAACCAAAAACCGAAAACCAAAAACCATAAACCAAAAACCAAAAACCAAAAACCAAAAACCCAAAAACCAAAAACCCAAAAACCAAAAACCAAAAACCAAAAACCAAAACCAAAAACCAAAAACCAAAAACCAAAACCAAAAACCAAAAACCAAAAACCAAAAACCAAAAACCAAAAACCAAAAACCAAGACCAAAACCAAAAACCAAAAGCCAAAAACTAAAAACCAAAAACCAAAAACCAAAAACCAAAAACCAAAAACCAAAAACCAAAAACCAAAAACCAAAAACCAAAACCAAAAACCAAAAACCAAAAAACAAAAACCAAAAACCAAAACCAAAAACCAAAAACCAAAAACCGAAAACCAAAAACCAAAAACCAAAAACCAAAAACCAAAAACCAAAACAAAAACCAAAAACCAAAAACCAAAAACCAAAAACCAAAAACCAAAACCAAAAACCAAAAACCAAAAACCAAAAACCAAAAATCAAAAACCAAAAACCAAAAACCAAAAACCAAAACCAAAAACCAAAAACCAAAAACCAAAAACCAAAAACCAAAAACCAAAAACCAAAAACCAAAAACCAAAACCAAAAACCAAAAACCAAAAACCGAAAACCAAAAACCAAAAACCAAAAACCAAAAACCAAAAACCAAAAACCAAAAACAAAAAACCAAAAACCAAAAACCAAAAACCAAAAACCAAAAACCAAAAACCAAAAACCAAAAACAAAAAACCAAAAACCAAAAACCAAAAACCAAAAACCAAAAACCAAAAACCAAAACCAAAACGAAAACCAAAAACCAAAAACCAAAAACCAAAAACCAAAAACCAAAAACCAAAAACCAAAACCAAAAACCAAAAACCAAAAAAAAAAACCAAAAACAAAAAACCCAAAACCATAAACCAAAAACCAAAATCCAAAAACCAAAAACCAAAAACCAAAAACAAAAAACCAAAAACCAAAAACCAAAAACCAAAAACCAAAAACCAAAAACCAAAAACCAAAAACCAAAAACCAAAAACCAAAAACCAAAAACCAAAAACCAAAAACCAAAAACCAAAAACCAAAACCAAAAACCAAAGACCAAAAACCAAAAACCAAAAACCAAAAACCAAAAACCAAAAACCAAAAACCAAAACCAAAACCAAAAACCAAAAACCAAAAACCAAAAACCAAAAACCAAAAACGAAAACCAAAAACCAAAAACCAAAAACCAAAAACCAAAACCAAAAACCAAAAACCAAAAACCAAAAACCAAAAACCAAAAACCAAAAACCAAAAACCAAAACCAAAAACCAAAAACCAAAAACCAAAAACCAAAAACCAAAAACAAAAAACCCAAAACCATAAACCAAAAACCAAAATCCAAAAACCAAAAACCAAAAACCAAAAACCAAAAACCAAAAACCAAAAACCAAAAACCAAAAACCAAAAACCAAAAACCAAAAACCAAAAACCAAAAACCAAAAACCAAAACCCAAAAACCAAAACCAAAAACCAAAGACCAAAAACCAAAAACCAAAAACCAAAAACCAAAAACCAAAAACCAAAAACCAAAACCAAAACCAAAAACCAAAAACCAAAAACCAAAAACCAAAAAACCAAAAACCAAAAACCAAAAACCAAAAACCAAAACCCAAAAACCAAAAACCTTAAACCAAAAACCAAAAACCAAAAACCAAAAACCAAAAAACCAAAAACCAAAAACCAAAAACCAAAAACCAAAAACCGAAAACCAAAAACCAAAAACGAAAACCAAAAACCAAAAACCAAAAACCAAAAACCAAAACCAAAAACCAAAAACCGAAAACCAAAAACCAAAAACGAAAACCAAAAACCAAAAACCAAAAACCAAAAACCAAAAACCAAAAACCAAAAACCAAAAACCAAAAACCAAAAACCAAAACCAAAAACCAAAAACCAAAAACCAAAAACCAAAAACCAAAAACCAAAAACCAAAAACCAAAAACCAAAAACCAAACACCAAAAACCAAAAACCAAAAACCAAAAACCAAAAACCAAAAACCAAAAACCAAAAACCAAAAACCAAAAACCAAAAACCAAAAACCAAAAACCAAAAACCAAAAACCAAAAACCAAAAACCAAAAACCAAAACCAAAACGAAAACCAAAAACCAAAAACCAAAAACCAAAAACCAAAAACCAAAAACCAAAAACCAAAACCAAAAACCAAAAACCAAAAACCAAAAACCAAAAACCAAAAACCGAAAACCAAAAACCAAAAACCAAAAACCAAAAACCAAAAACAAAAAACCCAAAACCAAAAACCAAAAACCAAAATCCAAAAACCAAAAACCAAAAACCAAAAACCAAAAACCAAAAACCAAAAACCAAAAACCAAAAACCAAAAACCAAAAACCAAAAACCAAAAAACAAAAACCAAAAACCAAAAACCAAAAACCAAAAACCAAAACCAAAAACCAAAGACCAAAAACCAAAAACCAAAAACCAAAAACCAAAAACCAAAAACCAAAAACCAAAACCAAAACCAAAAACCAAAAACCAAAAACCAAAAACCAAAAACCAAAAACCAAAAACCAAAAACCAAAAACCAAAAACCAAAACCCAAAAACCAAAAACCTTAAACCAAAAACCAAAAACCAAAAACCAAAAACCAAAAAACCAAAAACCAAAAACCAAAAACCAAAAACCAAAAACCGAAAACCAAAAACCAAAAACGAAAACCAAAAACCAAAAACCAAAAACCAAAAACAAAAACCAAAACCAAAAACCAAAAACCAAAAACCAAAAACCAAAAACCAAAAACCAAAAACCAAAACCAAAAACCGAAAACCAAAAACCAAAAACCAAAAACCAAAAACCAAAAACCAAAAACCAAGAACCAAAACCAAAAACCAAAAACCAAAAACCAAAAACCAAAAACCAAAAACCAAAAAACAAAAACCAAAAACCAAAAACAAAAACCAAAAACCAAAAACCAAAAACCAAAACCAAAAACCAAAAACCAAAAACCGAAAACCAAAAACCATAAACCAAAAACCAAAAACCAAAAACCAAAAACTAAAAACCAAAAACCCAAAAACCAAAAACCAAAAACCAAAAACCAAAAACCAAAAACCAAAAACAAAAAATCAAAAACCAAAAACCAAAAACCAAAAACCAAAACCAAAAACCAAAAACCAAAAACCGAAAACCAAAAACCAAAAACCAAAAACCAAAAACCAAAAACCAAAAACCAAAAACCAAAACCAAAAACCAATAACCAAAAACCAAAAACCAAAAACCGAAAACCAAAAACCAAAAACGAAAACCAAAAACCAAAAACCAAAAACCAAAAACCAAAACCAAAAACCAAAAACCAAAAACCAAAAACCAAAAACCAAAAACCAAAAACCAAAACCAAAAACCAAAAACCAAAAACCCAAGACCAAAAACCAAAAACCAAAAACCAAAAACCGAAAACCAAAAACCGAAAACCAAAAACCAAAAACCAAAAACCAAAAACCAAAAACCAAAAACCAAAACCAAAAACCAAAAGCCAAAAACTAAAAACCAAAAACCAAAAACCAAAAACCAAAAACCAAAACCAAAAACCAAAAACCAAAAACCAAAAACCAAAAACCAAATCCAAAAACCAAGAACCAAAAACCAAAAACCAAAAACCAAAAACCAAAAACCAAAAACCAAAAACCAAAAACAAAAACCAAAAACCAAAAACCAAAAACCAAAACCAAAAACCAAAAACCAAAAACCGAAAACCAAAAACCAAAAACGAAAACCAAAAACCAAAAACCAAAAACCAAAAACCAAAACCAAAAACCAAAAACCAAAAACCAAAAACCAAAAACCAAAAACCAAAAACCAAAACCAAAAACCAAAAACCAAAAACCCAAGACCAAAAACCAAAAACCAAAAACCAAAAACCGAAAACCAAAAACCGAAAACCAAAAAACAAAAACCAAAAACCAAAAAGCAAAAACCAAAAACCAAAAACCAAAACCAAAAACCAAAAGCCAAAAACTAAAAACCAAAAACCAAAAACCAAAAACCAAAAACCAAAACCAAAAACCAAAAACCAAAAACCAAAAACCAAAAACCAAAAACCAAAACCAAAAACCGAAAACCAAAAACCAAAAACCAAAAACCAAAAACCAAAAACCAAAAACCAAAAACCAAAAACCAAAAACCAAAAACCAAAAACCAAAAACCCAAGACCAAAAACCAAAAACCAAAAACCAAAAACCGAAAACCAAAAACCGAAAACCAAAAACCAAAAACCAAAAACCAAAAACCAAAAACCAAAAACCAAAAACCAAAAACCAAAACCAAAAACCAAAAGCCAAAAACTAAAAACCAAAAACCAAAAACCAAAAACCAAAAACCAAAACCAAAAACCAAAAACCAAAAACCAAAAACCAAAAACCAAAACCAAAAACCAAGAACCAAAAACCAAAAACCAAAAACCAAAAACCAGAAACCAAAAACCAAAAACCAAAAACAAAAACCAAAAACCAAAAACCAAAACCAAAAACCAAAAACCAAAAACCGAAAACCAAAAACCATAAACCAAAAACCAAAAACCAAAAACCAAAAACTAAAAACCAAAAACCCAAAAACCAAAAACCAAAAACCAAAAACCAAAAACCAAAAACAAAAACCCAAAAACCAAAAACCAAAAACCAAAAACCAAAAACCAAAACCAAAAACCAAAAACCAAAAACCAAAAACCAAAAACCAAAAACCAAAAACCAAAAACCAAATACCAAAACCAAAAACCAAAAACCAAAAACCGAAAACCAAAAACCAAAAACCGAAAACCAAAAACCAAAAACCAAAAACAAAAAACCAAAAACCAAAAACCAAAAACCAAAAACCAAAAAACAAAAACCAAAAACCAAAAACCAAAAACCAAAAACCAAAACCAAAAACAAAAAACCAAAAACCAAAAACCAAAAACCAAAAACCAAAAACCAAAAACCAAAACCAAAAACCAAAAACCAAAAACCAAAAACCAAAAACCAAAAACCGAAAACCAAAAACCGAAAACCAAAAACCAAAAACCAAAACCAAAAACCAAAAACCAAAAACCAAAAACCAAAAACCAAAAACCAAAAACCAAAAACCAAAAACCAAAAACCAAAAACCAAAAACCAAAAACCAAAAACCAAAAACCAAAAACCAAAAACCAAAAACCAAAAACCAAAAACCAAAAACCAAAAACCAAAAACCAAAAACCAAAAACCAAAAACCAAAAACCAAAAACCAAAAACCAAAAACCAAAAACCAAAACCAAAACGAAAACCAAAAACCAAAAACCAAAAACCAAAAACCAAAAACCAAAAACCAAAACCAAAAACCAAAAACCAAAAACCAAAAACCAAAAACCGAAAACCAAAAACCAAAAACCAAAAACCAAAAACCAAAAACCAAAAACAAAAAACCCAAAACCATAAACCAAAAACCAAAATTCAAAAACCAAAAACCAAAAACCAAAAACCAAAAACCAAAAACCAAAAACCAAAAACCAAAAACCAAAAACCAAAAACCAAAAACCAAAAAACAAAAACCAAAACCCAAAAACCAAAAACCAAAAACCAAAAACAAAAAACCAAAAACCAAAAACCAAAAACCAAAAACCAAAAACCAAAAAACAAAAACCAAAAACCAAAAACCAAAAACCAAAAACCAAAACCAAAAACAAAAAACCAAAAACCAAAAACCAAAAAACAAAAACCAAAAACCAAAAACCAAAAACCAAAACCAAAAACCAAAAACCAAAAACCAAAAACCAAAAACCAAAAACCGAAAACCAAAAACCGAAAACCAAAAACCAAAAACCAAAACCAAAAACCAAAAACCAAAAACCAAAAACCAAAAACCAAAAACCAAAAACCAAAAACCAAAAACCAAAAACCAAAAAACAAAAACCAAAAACCAAAAACCAAAAACCAAAAACCAAAAACCAAAAACCAAAAACCAAAAACCAAAAACCAAAAACCAAAAACCAAAAACCAAAAACCAAAAACCAAAAACCAAAAACCAAAAACCAAAAACCAAAAACCAAAAACCAAAACCAAAACGAAAACCAAAAACCAAAAACCAAAAACCAAAAACCAAAAACCATGACCAAAAACCAAAAACCAAAACCAAAAACCAAAAACCAAAAACCAAAAACCAAAAACCGAAAACCAAAAACCAAAAACCAAAAACCAAAAACCAAAAACAAAAAACCCAAAACCATAAACCAAAAACCAAAATCCAAAAACCAAAAACCAAAAACCAAAAACCAAAAACCAAAAACCAAAAACCAAAAACCAAAAACCAAAAACCAAAAACCAAAAACCAAAAACCAAAAACCAAAAAACAAAAACCAAAAACCAAAAACCAAAAACCAAAAACCAAAACCAAAAACCAAAGACCAAAAACCAAAAACCAAAAACCAAAAACCAAAAACCAAAAACCAAAAACCAAAACCAAAACCAAAAACCAAAAACCAAAAACCAAAAACCAAAAACCAAAAACCAAAAACCAAAAACCAAAAACCAAAAACCAAAACCCAAAAACCAAAAACCTTAAACCAAAAACCAAAAACCAAAAACCAAAAACCAAAAAACCAAAAACCAAAAACCAAAAACCAAAAACCAAAAACCGAAAACCAAAAACCAAAAACGAAAACCAAAAACCAAAAACCAAAAACCAAAAACCAAAACCAAAAACCAAAAACCAAAAACCAAAAACCAAAAACCAAAAACCAAAAACCAAAAACCAAAAACCAAAAACCAAAAACCAAAAACCAAAAACCAAAAACCAAAAACCAAAAACCAAAAACCAAAAGCCAAAAACCAAAAACCAAAAACCAAAACCAAAACGAAAACCAAAAACCAAAAACCAAAAACCAAAAACCAAAAACCAAAAACCAAAAACCAAAACCAAAAACCAAAAACCAAAAACCAAAAACCAAAAACCAAAAACCAAAAACCAAAAACCAAAAACCAAAAACCAAAAACCAAAAACCAAAAACCAAAACCCAAAAACCAAAAACCTTAAACCAAAAACCAAAAACCAAAAACCAAAAACCAAAAAACCAAAAACCAAAAACCAAAAACCAAAAACCAAAAACCAATAACCGAAAACCAAAAACCAAAAACGAAAACCAAAAACCAAAAACCAAAAACCAAAAACCAAAACCAAAAACCAAAAACCAAAAACCAAAAACCAAAAACCAAAAACCAAAAACCAAAACCAAAAACCGAAAACCAAAAACCAAAAACCAAAAACCAAAAACCAAAAACCAAAAACCAAAAACCAAAAACCAAAACCAAAAACCAAAAACCAAAAACCAAAAACCAAAAACCAAAAACCAAAAACCAAAAACCAAAAACAAAAACCAAAAACCAAAAACCAAAAACCAAAACCAAAAACCAAAAACCAAAAACCGAAAACCAAAAACCATAAACCAAAAACCAAAAACCAAAAACCAAAAACTAAAAACCAAAAACCCAAAAACCAAAAACCAAAAACCAAAAACCAAAAACCAAAAACCAAAAACCAAAACCAAAAACCAAAAACCAAAACCAAAAACCAAAAACCAAAAACCGAAAACCAAAAACCAAAAACCAAAAACCAAAAACCAAAAACCAAAAACCAAAAACCAAAACCAAAAACCAAAAACCAAAAACCGAAAACCAAAAACCGAAAACCAAAAACCAAAAACGAAAACCAAAAACCAAAAACCAAAAACCAAAAACAAAACCAAAAACCAAAAACCAAAAACCAAAAACCAAAAACCAAAAACCAAAAACCAAAACCAAAAACCAAAAACCAAAAACCCAAGACCAAAAACCAAAAACCAAAAACCAAAAACCGAAAACCAAAAACCGAAAACCAAAAACCAAAAACCAAAAACCAAAAACCAAAAACCAAAAACCAAAAACCAAAAACCAAAAACCAAAACCAAAAACCAAAAGCCAAAAACTAAAAACCAAAAACCAAAAACCAAAAACCAAAAACCAAAACCAAAAACCAAAAACCAAAAACCAAAAACCAAAAACCAAAACCAAAAACCAAGAACCAAAAACCAAAAACCAAAAACCAAAAACAAAAACCAAAAACCAAAAACCAAAAACCAAAACCAAAAACCAAAAACCAAAAACCGAAAACCAAAAACCAAAAACGAAAACCAAAAACCAAAAACCAAAAACCAAAAACCAAAACCAAAAACCAAAAACCAAAAACCAAAAACCAAAAACCAAAAACCAAAAACCAAAACCAAAAACCAAAAACCAAAAACCCAAGACCAAAAACCAAAAACCAAAAACCAAAAACCGAAAACCAAAAACCGAAAACCAAAAACCAAAAACCAAAAACCAAAAACCAAAAACCAAAAACCAAAAACCAAAACCAAAAACCAAAAGCCAAAAACTAAAAACCAAAAACCAAAAACCAAAAACCAAAAACCAAAAACCAAAACCAAAAACCAAAAACCAAAAACCAAAAACCAAAAACCAAAAACCAAAAACCAAAACCAAAAACCGAAAACCAAAAACCAAAAACCAAAAACCAAAAACCAAAAACCAAAAACCAAAAACCAAAAACCAAAACCAAAAACCAAAAACCAAAAACCAAAAACCGAAAACCAAAAACCATAAACCAAAAACCAAAAACCAAAAACCAAAAACTAAAAACCAAAAACCCAAAAACCAAAAACCAAAAACCAAAAACCAAAAACCAAAAACAAAAAACCAAAAACCAAAAACCAAAAACCAAAAACCAAAAACCAAAAACCAAAACCAAAAACCAAAAACCAAAAACCAAAAACCAAAAACCAAAAACCAAAAACCAAAAACCAAAAACCAAAACCAAAAACCAAAAACCAAAAACCGAAAACCAAAAACCAAAAACCAAAAACCAAAAACCAAAAACCAAAAACAAAAAACCAAAAACCAAAAACCAAAAACCAAAAACCAAAAAACAAAAACCAAAAACCAAAAACCAAAAACCAAAAACCAAAAACCAAAACCAAAAACAAAAAACCAAAAACCAAAAACCAAAAACCAAAAACCAAAAACCAAAAACCAAAACCAAAAACCAAAAACCAAAAACCAAAAACCAAAAACCAAAAACCGAAAACCAAAAACCGAAAACCAAAAACCAAAAACCAAAACCAAAAACCAAAAACCAAAAACCAAAAACCAAAAACCAAAAACCAAAAACCAAAAACCAAAAACCAAAAACCAAAAACCAAAAACCAAAAACCAAAAACCAAAAACCAAAAACCAAAAACCAAAAACCAAAAACCAAAAACCAAAAACCAAAAACCAAAAACCAAAAACCAAAAACCAAAAACCAAAAACCAAAAACCAAAAACCAAAAACCAAAAACCAAAAACCAAAAACCAAAAACCAAAACCAAAACGAAAACCAAAAACCAAAAACCAAAAACCAAAAACCAAAAACCAAAAACCAAAAACCAAAAACCAAAAACCAAAACCAAAAACCAAAAACCAAAAACCAAAAACCAAAAACCGAAAACCAAAAACCAAAAACCAAAAACCAAAAACAAAAAACCCAAAACCATAAACCAAAAACCAAAATCCAAAAACCAAAAACCAAAAACCAAAAACCAAAAACCAAAAACCAAAAACCAAAAACCAAAAACCAAAAACCAAAAACCAAAAACCAAAAACCAAAAACCAAAAAACAAAAACCAAAAACCAAAAACCAAAAACCAAAAACCAAAACCAAAAACCAAAGACCAAAAACCAAAAACCAAAAACCAAAAACCAAAAACCAAAAACCAAAAACCAAAACCAAAACCAAAAACCAAAAACCAAAAACCAAAAACCAAAAACCAAAAACCAAAAACCAAAAACCAAAAACCAAAAACCAAAAACCAAAACCCAAAAACCAAAAACCTTAAACCAAAAACCAAAAACCAAAAACCAAAAAACCAAAAACCAAAAACCAAAAACCAAAAACCAAAAACCGAAAACCAAAAACCAAAAACGAAAACCAAAAACCAAAAACCAAAAACCAAAAACCAAAACCAAAAACCAAAAACCAAAAACCAAAAACCAAAAACCAAAAACCAAAAACCAAAAACCAAAAACCAAAACCAAAAACCGAAAACCAAAAACCAAAAACCAAAAACCAAAACCAAAAACCGAAAACCAAAAACCAAAAACCAAAAACCAAAAACCAAAAACCAAAAACCAAAAACCAAAAACCAAAAACCAAAACCAAAAACCAAAAACCAAAAACCGAAAACCAAAAACCAAAAACCAAAAACAAAAACCAAAAACCAAAAACCAAAAACCAAAACCAAAAACCAAAAACCAAAAACCAAAACCAAAAACCAAAAACCAAAAACCCAAGACCAAAAACCAAAAACCAAAAACCAAAAACCGAAAACCAAAAACCGAAAACCAAAAACCAAAAACCAAAAACCAAAAACCAAAAACCAAAAACCAAAAACCAAAACCAAAAACCAAAAGCCAAAAACTAAAAACCAAAAACCAAAAACCAAAAACCAAAAACCAAAACCAAAAACCAAAAACCAAAAACCAAAAACCAAAAACCAAAAACCAAAAACCAAAACCAAAAACCGAAAACCAAAAACCAAAAACCAAAAACCAAAAACCAAAAACCAAAAACCAAAAACCAAAAACCAAAACCAAAAACCAAAAACCAAAAACCAAAAACCAAAAACCAAAAACCAAAAACCAAAAACCAAAAACCAAAAACCAAAAACCAAAAACCAAAAACCAAAAACCAAAAACCAAAAACCAAAAACCAAAAATCAAAAACCAAAAACAAAACCAAAAACCAAAAACCAAAAACCAAAAACCAAAAACCAAAAACCAAAAACCAAAAACCAAAAACCAAAACCAAAAACCAAAAACCAAAAACCCAAGACCAAAAACCAAAAACCAAAAACCAAAAACCGAAAACCAAAAACCGAAAACCAAAAACCAAAAACCAAAAACCAAAAACCAAAAACCAAAAACCAAAAACCAAAAACCAAAAACCAAAAACCAAAAACCAAAAAACAAAAACCAAAAACCAAAAACCAAAAACCAAAAACCAAAACCAAAAACAAAAAACCAAAAACCAAAAACCAAAAACCAAAAACCAAAAACCGAAAACCAAAAACCATAAACCAAAAACCAAAAACCAAAAACCAAAAACCAAAACCAAAAACCGAAAACCAAAAACCAAAAACCAAAAACCAAAAACCAAAAACCAAAAACCAAAAACCAAAAACCAAAACCAAAAACCAAAAACCAAAAACCGAAAACCAAAAACCATAAACCAAAAACCAAAAACCAAAAACCAAAAACTAAAAACCAAAAACCCAAAAACCAAAAACCAAAAACCAAAAACCAAAAACCAAAAACAAAAAACCAAAAACCAAAAACCAAAAACCAAAAACCAAAAACCAAAAACCAAAAACCAAAACCAAAAACCAAAAACCAAAAACCAAAAACCAAAAACCAAAAACCAAAAACCAAAAACCAAAAACCAAAACCAAAAACCAAAAACCAAAAACCGAAAACCAAAAACCAAAAACCAAAAACCAAAAACCAAAAACCAAAAACAAAAAACCAAAAACCAAAAACCAAAAACCAAAAACCAAAAAACAAAAACCAAAAACCAAAAACCAAAAACCAAAAACCAAAACCAAAAACAAAAAACCAAAAACCAAAAACCAAAAACCAAAAACCAAAAACCAAAAACCAAAAACCAAAACCAAAAACCAAAAACCAAAAACCAAAAACCAAAAACCAAAAACCAAAAACCAAAAACCGAAAACCAAAAACCGAAAACCAAAAACCAAAAACCAAAACCAAAAACCAAAAACCAAAAACCAAAAACCAAAAACCAAAAACCAAAAACCAAAAACCAAAAACCAAAAACCAAAAACCAAAAACCAAAAACCAAAAACCAAAAACCAAAAACCAAAAACCAAAAACCAAAAACGTAAAACCAAAAACCAAAAACCAAAAACCAAAAACCAAAAACCAAAAACCAAAAACCAAAAACCAAAAACCAAAAACCAAAAACCAAAAACCAAAACCAAACCAAAAACCAAAAACCAAAAACCAAAAACCAAAAACCAAAAACCAAAAACCAAAAACCAAAACCAAAAACCAAAAACCAAAAACCAAAAACCAAAAACCGAAAACCAAAAACCAAAAACCAAAAACCAAAAACCAAAAACCAAAAACAAAAAACCCAAAACCATAAACCAAAAACCAAAATCCAAAAACCAAAAACCAAAAACCGAAAACCAAAAACCAAAAACCAAAAACCAAAAACCAAAAACCAAAACCAAAATCAAAAACCAAAAACCAAAAACCAAAAACCAAAAACCAAAAACCAAAAACCAAAAACCAAAAACCAAAAACCAAAACCCAAAAACCAAAAACCTTAAACCAAAAACCAAAAACCAAAAACCAAAAACCAAAAAACCAAAAACCAAAAACCAAAAACCAAAAACCAAAAACCAAAAACGAAAACCAAAAACGAAAACCAAAAACCAAAAACCAAAAACCAAAAACCAAAACCAAAAACCAAAAACCAAAAACCAAAAACCAAAAACCAAAAACCAAAAACCAAAACCAAAAACCGAAAACCAAAAACCAAAAACCAAAAACCAAAAACCAAAAACCAAAAACCAAAAACCCAAGACCAAAAACCAAAAACCAAAAACCCAAGACCAAAAACCAAAAACCAAAAACCAAAAACCAAAAACCAAAAACCAAAAACCAAAAACCAAAAACCAAAAACAAAAAACCAAAAACCAAAAACCAAAAACCAAAAACCAAAAACCAAAAACCAAAAACCAAAAACCAAAAACCAAAAACCAAAAACCAAAAACCAAAAACCAAAAACCAAAAACCAAAAACCAAAAACGAAAAACCAAAAACCAAAAACCAAAAACCAAAAACCAAAAACCAAAAACCAAAAACCAAAAACCAAAAACCAAAAACCAAAAACCAAAACCCAAAAACCAAGAACCAAAAACCAAAACCCAAAAACCAAGAACCAAAAACCAAAAACCAAAAACCAAAAACCAAAAACCAAAAACCAAAAACCAAAAACCAAAAACAAAAAACCAAAAACCTAAAACCAAAAACCAAAAACCAAAAACCAAAAACCAACAACCAAAAACCAAAAACCAAAAACCAAAAACCAAAAACCAAAAACCAAAAACCAAAAACCAAAAACCAAAAACCAAAAACCAAAAACCGAAAACCAAAAACCAAAAACCAAAAACCAAAACCAAAAACCAAAAAACCAAAAACCAAAACCAAAAACCAAAAACCAAAAACCAAAATCCAAAAACCAAAAACCAAAACCAAAAACCAAAAACCAAAAACCAAAACCAAAACCAAAAATCAAAAACCAAAAACCAAAAACCAAAAACCAAAAACCAAAAACCAAAACCAAAAACCGAAAACCAAAAACCAAAAACCAAAAACCAAAAACCAAAAACCAAAAACCAAAAACCAAAAACCAAAAACCAAAAACCAAAAACCAAAAACCAAAAACCAAAAACCAAACACCAAAAACCCAAAACCAAAAACCAAAAACCAAAAACCAAAAACCAAAAACCAAAAACCAAAAACCAAAAACCAAAAACCAAAAACCAAAAACCAAAAACCAAAAACCAAAAACCAAAAACCAAAAACCAAGAACCAAAAACCAAAAACCAAAACCAAAAACCAAAAACCAAAAACCAAAAACCAAAAACCAAAAACCAAAAACCAAAACCAAAAACCAAAAACCAAAAACCAAAAACCAAAAACCAAAAACCAAAAACCAAAAACCAAAAACCAAAAACAAAAAGCCAAAAACCAAAAACCAAAAACCAAAAACCAAAAACCAAAAACCAAAAACCAAAAACCAAAAACCAAAAACCAAAAACCAAAACCCAAAAACCAAAAACCAAAAACCAAAAACCAAAAACCAAAAACCAAAAACCAAAAACCAAAAACCAAAAACCAAAAACCAAAAACCAAAAACCAAAAACCAAAAACCAAAAACCAAAAACCAAAAACCAAAAACCAAAAACCAAAAACCAAAAACCAAAAACCAAAACCAAAACCAAAAACCAAAAACCAAAAACCAAAAACCAAAAACCAAAAACAAAAACCAAAAACCAAAAACCAAAAACCAAAAACCAAAAACCAAAAACCAAAAACCAAAAACCAAAAACCAAAAACCAAAAACCAAAAACCCAAAACCAAAAACCAAAAACCAAAAACCAAAAACGTAAAACCAAAAGCCAAAAACCAAAAACCAAAAACCAAAAACCAAAAACCAAAAACCAAAAACAAAAAACCAAAAACCAAAAACCAAAAACCAAAAACCAAAAACTAAAAACCAAAAACCAAAAACCAAAAACCAAAAACCAAAAACCAAAAACCAAAAACCAAAAACCAAAAACCAAAAACCAAAAACCAAAAACCAAAAACCAAAAACCAAAAACCAAACACCAAAAACCAAAAACTAAAAACCAAAAACCAAAAACCAAAAACCAAAAACCAAAACCAAAAACCAAAAACCAAAAACCAGAAAACCAAAAACCAAAAAACCAAAAACCAAAAACCAAAAACCAAAAACCAAAAACCAAAAACCAAAAACCAAAAACCAAAAACAGAAAACCAAAAACCAAAAACCAAAACCAAAAACGAGAAACCAAAAACCAAAAACCAAAACCAAAACCAAAAACCAAAAACCAAAAACCAAAAACCAAAAACCAAAAACCAAAAACCAAAAACCAACAACGAAAAACCAAAACCAAAACCAAAAACCAAAAACCAAAAACCAAAAACCAAAAACCAAAAACAAAAAACCAAAAACCAAAAACCAAAAACCAAAAACCAAAAACCAAAAACCAAAAACCAAAAACCAAAAACCAAAAACCAAAAACCAAAAACCAAAAACCAAAAACCAAAAACCAAAAACCAAAAACCAAAAACCAAAAACCAAAAACCAAGAACCAAAATCCAAAATCCAAAAACCAAAAACCAAAAACCAAAAATCAAAAACCAAAAACCAAAAACCAAAAACCAAAAACCAAAACCCAAAAACCAAAAACCAAAAAACCAAAAACCAAAAACCAAAAACCAAAAACCAAAAACCAAAAACCGAAAACCAAAAACCAAAAACCAAAAACCAAAACCAAAAACCAAAAACCAAAAACCAAAAACCAAAAACCAAAAACCAAAAACCAAAAACCAAAACCAAAAACCGAAAACCAAAAACCAAAAACCAAAAACCAAAAACCAAAAACCAAAAACCAAAAAACAAAAACCAAAAACCAAAAACCAAAAACCAAAAACCAAAAACCAAAAACAAAAAACAGAAACCAAAAACCAAAAACCAATAACCAAAAACCAAAAACCAAAAACCAAAAACGTAAAACCAAAAACCAAAAACCAAAAACCAAAAACCAAAAACCAAAAACCAAAAACCAAAAACCAAAAACCAAAAACCGAAAACCAAAAACCAAAAACCAAAAACCAAAAACCAAAAACCAAAAACCAAAAACCAAAAACCAAAAACCAAAAACCAAAAACCAAAAACCAAAAACCAAAAACCAAAAACCAAAACCAAAAACCGAAAACCAAAAACCAAAAACCAAAAACCAAAAACCAAAAACCAAAAACCAAAAACCAAAAACCAAAAACCAAAAACCAAAAACCAAAAACCAAAAACCAAAAACCAAAAACCAAAAACCAAAAACCAAAAACCAAAAACAAAAAACAAAAAACCAAAAACCAAAAACCAAAAACCAAAAACCAAAAACCAAAAACCAAAAACCAAAAACCAAAAACCAAAAATCAAAAACCAAAAACCAAAAACCAAAAACCAAAAACCAAAAACCAAAAACCAAAAACCAAAAACCAAAAATGGTGTTTGGTTTTTGGTTTTTGGCAAAAAACAAAAACCAAAAACCAAAAACCAAAAACCAAAAACTAAAAACCAAAAACCACGGTGTTTGGTTTTTGTTTTTTGGTTTTTGGTTTTTGGCAAAAACCAAAAACCAAAAACCAAAAACCAAAAACTAAAAACCAAAAACCAAAAACCAAAAACCAAAAACCAAAACCAAAAACCAAAAACCGAAAACCAAAAACCAAAAACCAAAA